>OX383980.1:6878350-8154467 GCA_947532105.1 Athrips mouffetella | reverse complement strand
CAACAGCCGCGGTCTATGGTGCCAGCCGAAACGATAACAAGCGTGTAGACCGTAAGGGCACTGCATGTTATCCTACGTCATCTAGTACACGAAATTTGCAACTTTGTAACGATAGTAGTGGGCTAATAGGTCCACAAAACGTTGGTCTGCCAATGCGAAACCTGGCAGGTTTTAAACAGTTGGAGAGAAAAGTGGTTAAATGACGGATTACACGAATTAAATCTATTCGTAGAAATAGAAGGTACCTAAATAAGTAAAAAACCACAGGTCTGCCTTGCATCCTCTTGGCAGTTTCGCCAGTCCGACCAAATTTGTGGTCCAATCACATCCGACCACATTTGTGGTCCGACTAGCGAAACTGCCAAGAGGATGCAAGGCAGACCTGTTGTTTTTTACTTGTATAGGTACCTTCTATTTCTACGAATAGATTTCATTCGTGTAATCTGTCATTTAACCACTTTTCTCTCCAACTGTACAAAACCTGCCAGGTTTCGGATTGGCAGACCAACGTTTTGTGGACCTATTAGCCCACTACTATCGCTAAAAGTTGCAAATTTCGTGTACTAGATGACGTAGGATAACATGCAGTGCCCTTACGGTCTAGTGGTACCTATGGTACTTCCCCTCCACATTGTTTCAGCAAAAGCTGGAGGGAGCTTCCTGTCCTGTATTGGACGAATCATGGGATGTTTTGATGAGGGATACAGCTATAGGAAACAAAGAATTAGTCGAGTGATTTCCTCTTTCTTATCCTAAAGCTGCATCGCTCCGAGGCGCCAAAACAAATGCCTTCGTGTAAATTAGCCATAAGCGTGTCTCTTCGGGCGTATATGAGGTGGCTTTTAATTAGTTCTTGATAGAAAAAGGTATGAATGTACTCATGATACTGAACAACTTTCCCCAAGGAACATAGGTCGAAATACGAATATCAAGTTTTGTCCTCCCATAGAAACTGCATCAGCTGATACCGCATTTTGTACAGGAGGTCAAATTTGGTTTTTCGTATTTCGACCTATGTCCCTTGGGAAAAGTTGTTCAGTTTCATGGGCAGAATCATCCCTTAATTTTTTCTGGTGAATCAAAAATCACTCTGTATAGCGTAGCGCTGGTTCAGTGTATTGTATACTGGTTTCGTCACCACTAATTTGCTGCCGTGCGTACATTATCCGGCCTGTTAGTGTGGTTGGTAGTGATCCCGTCTTGTGCGCCGTAAGTAGCGGGTTTGATCCCCGCCTAAGGAAGTTGTTTGTCTGATGAACATAAGTGTTTATTCTCTGTCTAGGCGTTACTAATCTTTTTATCACCAAGTGTGGGTTGCAATGTCGATGACCGACCTTACAAATCCTGGTGTCAGAGTTGTTGTTCCGCCAAAAGCTGACATGGCTCTTTGACGACTACACCTGTTGATAGTAGTCGGGACCAACGGCTTAACGTGCCTTCCGAAGCACGGAATCATCTAACTTTTCGGACCATCCGGCGATTCATCCTGCAATGTCCTAACCAAACTGGGAAGGTCGCACAAAGAGGTTTTTGTTTGACACTGTCCCCACCGGGAATCGAACCTAGAACCTCCGGATCAAGAGCAGAGCCCTCTAACCACTAGACCACGGAGGCTGTTTTTAGAGAGATTAGAGACTAAAACTGTTTGATGTTTTCTTGTATGTAGAACTTCTCTTTACTTCGCAACACCGCCCTGCGCCAGTGCTGGACAAACTGATAACGCAGGGCAAATTAGCTTGTGTATGTTTTTTTTTTGGTTTGGCGTTTATATTGGTTTTAGCACTTTCGCCGCCAAGAAGACAGATTAAGGCTCCTGTAGTGCCCACAAAAAGTGTCTTTGTGTGTTTAGTGTCTTTTTAGGTGTAATCCAGATATAAAATTCTCGTGGGTGCTCCACCCCTGAGCACCCACGTAGTCGGCGCCGCTGGCTTTCGGGTTCAAGGGACTTCTACAAAACATGTTTTTTCATAGGCTTTCAGATTGTGTACGGAGGAGGCTAGCAAGTGGGCAGACGACTAAAGTATATCGTATGACGTAGGCCCACCAGCGGGAAATCTCTGCCCGCATGCTCTCTTAACTGTATTGATATATTATTTACTTTATTTTTTTTGTACCAAATGTCGCAGAAGTTTATCGGGAGATCAATCATAAATGCATCAACCTCAACCTCAACTCGACCTATGTTGCCGAGTTTTGCAAGTTTCGGGGAGCCATCGACCAATGAAAATGCCATAGAAATATAAGGGTATGTTGCAACACTTAGGAGATAAAGGAACTAAGATCATCCATCAAATATGCAATAAGATCTGGAGAACAGGCCAGACGGCTGGACTCAATCTGCTGTTATACCATTGCACAAGAAAGGCTCCACAAGAAAATGTGAAAACTATCGAACGCTATCGCTCATATAGCATGCTAGTAAGGTCTTGCTGCGTATTATTAACACTAGACTATCATCCTTTGTAGATCACCAGATACCGAGAAGAAGAAGAAGATAAACGGGGTCATCAACGGTACTGACAAGTTCCAGTTCCTGTTTTACAATATATGGAACTTAACTTAGTAGAGAATTACCCGCCAAGTAGTGAAAATTATTCAAAAGCTGTAAAAGCTCTAAACGATAGATTCGCCAGAGATGACGTTCTGTTCGAGCGGAGCAAGGAGTCAGAATTCTTTGGAATGCTCCATATTAATACGCGCGAGCGAATCTGTTTGTTTGTTCTCTTTCAGGGCAAATCAACGAAACAGATCGACTCGAATTGCATCCGTAAATCTCTTAAAAATTTAAAAGGAAAATAAACACATTAGATTCAAGATTTATTTATTCAATGTAGATTCAGATTCATACATACATACATACATAACATCACGCCTCTTTCCCGTTGGGGTAGGCAGAGACCACAGTCCTCCACCTGCTACGATCTTGACATACTTCCCTTGCTTCCTGTACTTTCATCAATCCTTTCATACATGCTCGTCGGTTTAGGGTACTTTTAACCTGGCCTTTATTCAGAACGTCCTGAATTTGGTCCTGGTACGTTCGCCTAGGCCTTCCCCTTCCAACGTTTCCATTCACTCTCGCCTCTTTCGTCAATCTTCGTTCATTCAGATTCACTTCTTTGTTTTCTGTTTTGACTTTTGAACTGATCGGTCCTGTTATAGGTTTTATGAATTTTTACTGTTAATTATACAGGGTGTAAGGGAAACTGAAAGGGCGTACTCAGTCAACGAAACTGAATAACTTTTCAAAAGAAACATTTTTGGGAAATTTTAAAAAAATACCTCTCCAAACAAACTGTTCGACCAGAGTGAGCAATTTGTATAGAGAGGTCAAAATTATTTTTAATTTCCCAGAAATGTGTCTTTAGGAAAGTTGTTCAGTTTCTTCGGCTGAACACGCCCTTTCAGTTTTCGGTACACCGTCCCGTGCACCCTTTATATCTTGAACGGTTTTTCCAACTCAAACAAAGGGAATTTATTGCGTGTTCATCATTAAATTGTAATATATTTTGTTCGAAATGAATGAATGAATGAATGAATGAATAACCGTTTATTATGGATGCAGTACTTACACTTCTAACACTTTCTTATACGTATATATGTATTACAATAAATATTGAATAAAAAAGAAAATCTTTTATTTGTGTACCACACCCATAGTAGGCCCTAACTCAGCATTATGCTAAGACCCGACTGACGAACCTTAGCGCTGTTTTTAAATGTAACTTCAAAGGCAGCAATCGCGATTTCAACCACGTGACTTTCCTTTTTTAGGGTTCCTTACCCAAAGGGTAAAAAACGGGACCCTATTGATATGCCTCCGATGTCTGTCTGTCTGTCTGTCCGTCTGTCAGCGGGCTGTATCTCATGAACCGTAATAGTTAGAAATTTGAAATTTTCACAAATTGTGTATATCTGTTGCCGGCGATGCCGCTACAACAACAAATACTAGAAATAAAAAAAGGTTAGAAATTAAGGGGGGCTCCCAAACAGCCAAAGGGGGGAGCGTAAAAAAAAGTTTGACCTACCCCATCGAGTGGGGTATTGTTGTTTAAAGCTCGTTAAGTAGACCAATACTTTATTTTTGGTTTTAAAAAAAAATTTAAAAATAAAGGAATAAGATGCTATCAAAGTCAGCTGTTTTTACAAAATTTTGTTTGTGCTGTATCTCATGAACAGTTAGACAGTTAAAATTTTCACAGATTATGTATTTCTCTTGCTGCTATAACAACAAATACTAAAAACAGAAAAAAGTAATAATTTAAGGGAGGCTCCCATACTAAAGACCTGTTTTTATAGGTTTATGTTTTAGCTCCATCTTAAAAACGGGTTCACTTATAAACGTGAAAATTGGTATGTTTACAGTGCATAAGCTATGAAATAACAACTAATAATAAAAACTGGTCAAGCGCGAGTCGGACCCAAAAAATTACGTGGTGTTACGGAACCCTCCGTGCGCGAGTCCGACTCGCACTTGGCCGGCTTTTATAAGTAGGTAGGTCCATGTGAGTGGGTCTCATTATGGCACGAGGAGATAAATGTCATTGATAGATAATTGCAACGTGGTATTTTAAACATACATAACATCACCCCTCTTTCCCGTCGGGGTAGGCATAGACCGCCCTCCACTTGCTACGATCTTGACATACTTCCCTCGCTTCCTTTACTTTCATAAACCCTTGCATACACGCTCTTCGGTTTAGGGTATTTTTGACCTGGCCTTTAGTGTAGGGACACGCGTGCGCGCGCAGATCTTTCCGACGCGGAGAGTTCCGCTCATAAGGCCATGTCCCCACTAGACTCATAGTGAGCCTCTCACTGTCTGCCTCCAGTACGCCTCCCTATATATTTTAAACGGAGTGTCCATTCAGCGCTTAAGCCCACGTCACACAGAGCGGTACAAGCGGTAAAGCGGTCCGGGGGCGGACCTGCGGGAAGCGAAAGCGTTCCGGGACCGGTCACACAGAGGTACCGCGCGGAAACCGCGGCGGGACAGCGGGGCGGTAGTGGTCGGTGTGACATTATTTATCTGTGATTATTCAAAAGACGTAAATCCTTTGCTCTAAACAAAAAACCAAACTGATAACCTAAAAAAAAGTCTGCGCAAAGCCGCAAAATTCTTGTAAAAAAAAAATACAACGTCAAAGTCCGCGCCCGGACCGCACCGCACCACACCGCGCCGCGCCGCGCCGCTGCCGCTCTGTGTGACGGGTTGCATTGAACGCAATGGAATACAGCGCCCGCTCCCGCCGAAAGTTCGGCCCCGCGCCGCGCCCGGTCCGCGGGGTTGTATTAGATGCCCGGCCGCCCCCGCGCCGCACCGCGCCGCGCCGCGACCGCTTTCAATGTGACAGGGTGCATAAGAACTCATACTTTACAAAAAATACCGGCCCCGGAACGCTTCCGCTACCGCCTCAGTGTGACTTGGGCTTTACTGTACGCAGGTTGCGGCGTTACGCTTGCGGATTCATTCAGTGAGCAGCTGAGTCGGCGGCTCAGTCAGCTCACTACGCCGACGGAACGAATTGAGTAACCGATCGATACGCCGCTCAGAGTCAGTCGGCTCACAGTGAGCGGCTCACTGTGAGCCTAGTGGGGACATAGCCTAACGCTGACACGCATCGCTTTTAGCTTATCTATGGCACATCTGGCGGTGTCATATTGACAGAGTCGGAATTTTGCGCAGGTGAGTCGCTACACTTATTTACAACATCTTGGTCATGGTCGTGGATCGTTCGCCAAGCCCTTCCCCGATTTTATTATGCAGAAAAACCCATAGGTTGAAATAAGAAAAATCATTCATTCAAATCATACAAATCATTAAAAAATATTCATTAAAAAATCTTTCGTTAATTTTCACTAAAATCATACCTAACATTGTGGAAGCAAAATAAATTGAAATTGAAAGAAGTGCACAGGTGCAAGTGTGTTTCATCATTATGAAGTGCACTATAGCTGATGCAGTATTTTTACCTATACTCCTTGGGAAACGCAGTTCAGTTTTATTGGCTGAAGCACCCAATTTTTTTAAGTGCATCAAAATCAATCAAGGTGTGCTATTAAAAAACTTCATTAATTTTTAAGTTAAGAGTATGGAATCTCACTCCGCTCGGGACGTTAGAGAGAGATTGTGGTTACAGAAAGACAAATTTTCCTTTTTAAAGTTTTGTCATCTCCCTTCACCTCACAAAACTTTCTCAGTTCCTTTGACTAAGAAAAGTGTTAACTATAGATTTAAACCAAGTTTACATGTAGAGAGGCTTTTTGCAACTCGCTAATGACTGCTACCTACTCATTAAGCTTACTTGATTTTAAGATATCCGCTCAAATAATGAATCGTTATTTGATATCTTTGATCTACACCATTCTATTCATCATCATCAATTAATTAGTCAAAGAAATTTAACGAGACTATTAATAACAAAACAACGCATGACTCACAATTAGTAGTATGGTAAGTATGTGTTAAAAAAACGTGGATACGTGTGCCGAGGCATGTCTGAGATTCGCAATGAGCCTATAAGCAGTCTATTCACGGCCGGCGCCCGATTTGGCCGATTGACGCAAAATATGCCAGTCGAAACAAGTCATGAATGGGCTGCTTAATGGCAGTTATTTCGCGATTATCAGACATCAGTCATTAAAAGACAGATTAATACGAAGGCTTCGAATTAGTTAAACATAAAGACGCGTAGGTTGGTGCTACCATAAGTATTTTTTTTGACATCGGACAAACCATGTACGGTGAACCGCTCGTCGGAAGAAACTTTTTCAACTCTATTACCGCGCCATAAGGTCCAAAAGTATTTCTACTGATGTGCTGTTGAGTGTACTCAGACCATAGAGTAACACGATTTTCGCGCGCAAAGCCCGGATACGCGGTTTGACGCAATGCTCTACTGCACGCAAAGTTTCGTTTAGTAAGAAAGAAATAAACATAAATGTTTGATACGTTATAAGTTTTTTATATTTCGATCAATTTCAAATTTGATTGCGAATTTCTGTTATTGTATTACGTATAATATTACATTATCTAAATGAATGTGTAATTATTGATAACATGCAACTCTCCAATTAAAACTAATAATATTTTTCCAAATACTTAAACATATCGATAGTTATAATTTCAAATGAGGTTGTTCCAAAAACTACAAGTTACCTATGAAACTGTTACAGTATGTTTATAGTAATATTTAATATTTAAAGGACTTTACAGTGAGGAAATTTAAACAAAAACTCTATGAGCTGCTTATCCATTATAATTCTTACTCTGTGGCTGGATTTTTGGCTTGTAAATTAGACAACATTGAATTAAAATAATATAATTATTAGACTACATTTTCATAAGATTAGATTAATTTGTAATTTGTATTTAAGATTCAAATATTTGCATGCTAGTGTACATAGATGGAGAAACTTTTAAATTCTATTCAAGCGAATGAAATTTTCTATTCTATTTTATACAGGGTGTTAATTTAATTGCGTGCCATAGCTTAAGGGGTGCTTCAGTTATGATAAAGGAACACAAAAAAATATTTAAAAAAATCCTGCTGAAAAAAAAAACTAAAACTACATTGAAACTTAACTAACGCGGATCACCACGCTAACACCGAGCCAATGGATAAGGTAGGCACATGTATGTGCCTACATAACTGAAACTCTTTCGCGCGCTTTTGATAGCGCGGTGCTCCGGGTCATTGCCCCCCGCATTAGGATAGTTTCAATGGAGTTATTTTTTTTTTAAGTAGGATTATTTTTTATAATTTTTTTAAGTTCCTTTATCGTTACTGAACCACCCCCTAAGCTATGGCACGCAATCAAATTAACACCCTGTATAATGGCGTAAAAGATATTTTTCACTTCTTATGCTCTGAAAGTGCTTCTTTGTGCAGGATATAGGCTGCACAAAATTGAATTTTGTGCACTAGGGCAAAAAAGTAATCGTAAATAGAGCAAAAAAGTAATGGTATATTATACGCCCTGCGCGCGGGCCTGCTGCACCCCCAAAAGAACTTTTAAATATCGCATCAAATAGAAGTTTAGACCTTATTTGATGATGATGATGTGTATCTGTCACAGGTAAATAATCAGAGCCGTTAAATTATGATTTACCTAGTTAAATTATACTCTATTTCTAACAATTTAACTAGGTAAATTATGATTTCATTGGGCCTATTTCACTAATTTTGAGATTTCTCGGGCTATTAGGTTTGGTTAGGTTAGGATATATTTGGTTAGTTAGATTAGATAGGTCACGTTAAGTTTGGTTGGGTCGCTTTATAATTTACTGTTTACAAATTACCTGTGAAATTATAATTCTGATAATTATTAACCTATCGCAATCCTATCAATGAATAAATATTGGGGGACCATTAACCTACTTAATTAAATAGGCAATAAAAAAGGAAGGTACAAAGTTCATCGTGTCAAGCTTGATGCGCTCTCGACTGTACAAACAATGACGTCATGATGCGTATCCTATTACCCATGGTGTTGACCAAACGACACTTTTGGGTTATTAATTGCTTCGGCACAACAGATATTTAATTAATTAACTCGATTTCCCCCATATTGCTGTAATTTTTTTTTTTTTAAATTAGCTACATATAGTTTTGGGAAACAATGAAACTAGATACTGTCGGGTCAGAGGTTACACGAGGTCTTTCTGAATAACTTTTTATTGTTCTTTTTCTTCTCGTATCAATGGCAAATCATTTTACAGTAACTTAGCTCAAAATTTGGCTACGTCAATAGCTGTTTGGTTGCCTTGAAAAGGGTCCTCCCGGGTGTAAAAAAGTGAGGAGTTAGGGCACGACAGCAAGTGTGTCATAGATTGCAAAATGCCGCGCTCACAGTTGTTGTCGTTATCATAGAGAAGCGCCCTATCTCTTCTTGAGTTCTCCGCACCTCGAACTAGCGCTCAAGGTCAAAGTGTTTCCACCGATGTTCGGTTGTGTGTACAAAAAACAATGTTTCAAGCTTGACGTGACTGTGTGTGTATGTTGCATATAACGAGGTTTTTTAAAGATTTCTAAAACAGTGTGCTACTTAGAAAGATCTTTCCTTATATTTTTCCTGAAATATTTTACAAGGACCTTCACCGATTATAAATTGTAGAAAAATACAAAACCTTATTTTGGAATGTGCGAGTAAAGTCTTAGTAAAAATCATAACCCTCCTTTTTGCCGTAGTCGGGTAAAAATTGACCCCCTATTTGGGCCCCATTTACAATAAAGAAAAAAAAATATATTTAAATACTTTCGTTTCCATAAAATTGAGCAAACATATTTTAAAAGTACTGATTCCAAATTTGAATGAACGAAGATTGACGAAAGAGATCTACCAGGCGAGAGTGAATGGAACGTTGGAAGGGGAAGGCCTAGGCGAACTTACCAGGACCAAATTCAGGACGTTCTGAATAAAGGCCAGGTTAAAAGTACCCTAAACCGACGAGCATGTATGAAAGGATTGATGAAAGTACAGGAAGCAAGGAAAGTATGTCAAGATCGTAGCAGGTGGAGGACTGTGGTCCCTGCCTACCCCAACGGGAAAGAGGCGTGATGAATGAATGAATGAATAAATTCTTTATTGCACACATAAACATAAGAACACACAAAGAAAAACACTTAAGGTTAGTTATAGTGGGCAAAGGCGGTCTAATCGCTGAGAGCGATCTCTACCAGACAACCTTTGTATAGAGGAAAAGACATACATAAATAATCACAGCAGGTAGTGTACCAATAAAAAATTGCATACAAAAACATATATATATATATATAAATAAAATATAAATATAAAATAAATACAAAAATATAAACCAATAAATATAAATATATATAACTATAGTGTTACGAATACATGTATACTCAGTTGCAAACAGAAGAGGAGCGACTTAGGAGATAATTATGCAGTTTTGTTTTGAAAATAGCAAGCGACTCGGAGTGACGAACTTCAGAGGGCAAATTATTCCACAGTTGAGCAGATTTTAAAGCAAAAGACTCCTTGTAGTAGCCCGACCGTGTTAATGTAGCCCGCAAAATGTTGTCAGACTTCGATCGCAAGACACGCGAGCGGTCAGCACCTAGGTACTGGAAACTCTCCTTAAGGTAGGAAGGAGTGCGTGGGTCATACAGAACATTGTACAGAAGCGTCAAGACGTGTTCTTCACGGCGCAACCTAATAGGAAGCCATTTTAACTTGCTCCTGTATTCAGACACATGATCGAACTTACGCAACCCATATATAAATCTGATGCACATATTTTGCAAGCGTTGTAGCTTATTGAGCAGGTCCTCATTGAGGTCAATGAGGCATACATCTGCGTAGTCCAGAATCGGAAAAAGTAGGGATTGCACAAGTTCGATTTTAGTCTTCACGGGGAGCAAGTTTTTCCACCTTTTTAGCGATCCAGCAGCAGCAAAGGCTTTTCTGCTGGTTTGGGTAATGTGAGGAGCCCAAGAGAGAGTGCTATCGAAAAGAACCCCAAGATTTTTAACCACTTTGCTAAAAGGCAAAGTGACACCACTGAAAGTAACAGGTCGAATCAGATCGAAGTTGAGCCGTGAAATCTGTTTCGAGCCTCCAATGATGATAACTTGTGACTTATCAGGATTGACGATAAGGCCATGCGATTGACTCCATCTATATACAGTAGCTAGGTCATCGTTAAGTTTGGAAATCAAGACGTCGATATCATCAATGGAGGCTCGAGAATAGATTTGCAGGTCGTCAGCATACAGGTGGTAATGACAGGATAGGAAGGGAGTCAGGAAATTAATGAAAATAGAAAATAGGAGAGGGGAGAGGACACCGCCCTGGGGAACACCGGCAACTACATCGCAGTAGGAAGATAATTTGTTGTCTACGCGGATACGCTGTCGGCGTCCAACGAGGTAACTGCGGAACCACTCTACTGCAGAGTCCGAGACAGAGAGAGATTTTAACATTGCTAGTAGAATGTCAAAATCAACGCTGTTGAAGGCATTACTAAAGTCTAGCAGCACTAGGGCTGTGACCTGTTGATTCGACATTCCAAAGCGTATGTCATCGGACACTTTAGTTAGAGCAGTAACAGTGCTATGGCCAGGGCGGAAACCAGACTGGAAAGGGCTAAGGACATTATTTGTATTAACAAACACACTAAGTTGGTGTTGGACGAGGCGTTCGAGGACTTTTGAAAGGAAGGGGAGGATGGAAATAGGCCTAAAGTGTGAGGGTATCGAAGGATGTTAAGTATGTATGTATGTTGCGTGATGTTATGTATGTATGTATTCCAAATTTCAAGTCCAGTCTAATCGCACCATAAGGGTTCCTTTTTTACCATTTTGATTTGGAACCCTAAAATGTATTAATTGTCTCGTAAAAGCTTATTATTCACCATGTTCATAAGACTATGATAAGGCACTCTCTGGGTAATTGGTAGTAAACCTTCCTTCATGAAAATCATTTATCAGGCCTGATATTATTAGGCTTGATACGAGAGCTTTCGAGATATTTTGGTAATAAACATCGTACAGCGAAGAGATTTTCGTGAGAAATTTTTCTCCTATATTTTCGTCTTTTGTACTTAAGGGCGCGTACGTATTTGGAAAGAAATCGTTAAAAGACCGTTATCGCGCAGATGTAACTAAATTTTTCTTACGCTTTCGCATATTGCTCAATGAATCTTGAAATTAAATTTTGTTTTGGCCAGATAATTCTCATGCAGCATTATGCATAAAAATTATTTGGCAATATGCGAAAGCGTAAGAAAAATG
The DNA here is from genome assembly GCA_947532105.1 of Athrips mouffetella. Taxonomy (NCBI): domain Eukaryota; kingdom Metazoa; phylum Arthropoda; class Insecta; order Lepidoptera; family Gelechiidae; genus Athrips; species Athrips mouffetella. The sequence continues at coordinate 8,142,711 of OX383980.1, read as the reverse complement.
TAGTTACATCTGCGCGATAACGGTCTTTTAACGATTTCTTTCCAAATTCGTACGCGCCCTTAAGTACAAAAGATTTCCAATTATATAAAAAAAATCGGTAGGATTGCGAAGCGTTGAGCAGTTCTTTGGATAAATTGTCCATTTTTCATTCTTCATCAAATCTTAGCCTATCGTGATTCGGATCTAGCCAGCTCTTCGATTAAATTCTATGATTCAATATTTGTAAACATACTTTATATAGAATATGCTATAAACTTTTTAATGTAGCAAGATATCTGCGGGAATTCTAACGCAGAATGTTTCTCGATCGAAAAAAAGTATTGCGAGCGTAATGAGCGGATATTCCGCATCGAAATTTCCGCTTGTGGTTTTGGTCTGGGGGATAATTGCAACAACTTTTGTTTTACGACTTTAAGAAATTCGCAAAAAATACGTTAAATTTCAATTTAAATTTGAATGAAAGGTTTTTTCTATAGTTTTAAAAAGTCGCATAACATGGTCCCCAGAACAACATCTTTATACAGCGTAAATTTTCATTGGTTTTGCTCCTGAAGCCCAGTGATTCTATATTATGATAACAAGCTTACAAGATAAGATAACTATCCGAAGAATAAAATTTTTTACTCGAAAAAATTTTTTTGACTCCATGTTAAAAGGGTCACATGACCGACTCATTTTGAATTTTAAGGCGAATTTTTTTTTTCTAGCAAAAACTTTATTTGCTTCGGAAAAGTAGCCTGTTTTAATGAGTGGGCTTAGGGAGCAAATCCAATATAAATTCATGCTGTATATTAATAACTTACAACTGAAATAAATTCTTACATTTTCCGCATACGGCCCCTTTACTGTAACCAGGGATTACCTTGAACGGAAGTCGAACATTAAAAAGCTCTTTGCCATAATGTTAACGTAATATTTCTACCGTAAAGCTTGTTATCAACATGGCTTAGTACTTTATTAAATCGGGCTAAGAATAGAAACTAAGTCGCGGTTCGCTTTAAAATAATACTTACAACGTTTTGATGCATACATTTTGATTTAACGCATAGCCCTCTCTACCAAACTGTTATATTTTTCAATAGACTTCCGACTGAATTTAAAATGATAAGAAGTGTTGGCGTGTTTAAGAACAGATTGAAATTATTATTACTAGAGAAAAATTGTTATGACCTTGATGACTTTTGACATTTTGAAAAATTGACATTTTGTTATGTAATAGTTTTCTGAATTTTGTAATGTTAGTGTATAATTTTGTATTGTCTTGGATATCGTTTTTATTTTGTTTTGTTTATAATTTTAGTTTATCTTAGAGGCAATAAATTATGTACTAGGTATTAAGTAATGTTTTCGTACACAGACTATCTGTTTTTGAAAATAAATGATGATGATGATATTATTATTTCCATTTTAGGCCCTATTTTAGGTTCAAGATAATAGCTCGTCTTGACTTACAAAAGTATTAACGTTTTACAAAATAGGTGACAGTGTTCCAGTTTTAAAATGAAAACAACAATCACACTAAAAGCCCTACCCTTAAAATAATGTTGCTTAATTAGAATGACAGCAGGATAGAGATATGCGTAAGAGCAGGACGGAGCGATGTGTGTTTCTGTCGCTCCAATAATTACGCCAAGGAGTTAGTATAGTTTATTAGAGGGATTTTAAAAAGTTGAATTTGAAACCAGTATCTATCCTTGTTTCACAAATGTTTGTAGTGATTTGAAGAAAGAGAGGATCATAGGAACACAGCTACTTCTCTTTTTCCAGAATGTCGCCACTTTTACTATAGATACCTATATTGCATTATGTAGTGCTCTAGGAATGTGTTTTGAAATATTTCCTTGTATATGTTTCGAAATGCTTAAATGGCTATTGCAGCTGGGAACAACACACACCATTTTTTGTTAAGTATGCTTCACTTCTATTTTTTTTGGATCTTTTTTAAACAATTAAAGCAAAATACACAATTTATAAATGATCACCAGTTGGTGATCACGCAACTGTCAGTCCATCGAATGCTTGATCGAATGGTGGCCCGCGGACTTCAATACGACGTTGTCAAAATAATGTTATTTTCTTCTTTCAAACAGGCAGTTTTAATTTAGACTAGAAAAGGATGTAAATAAGGTTTATAGCTCAACTTTTTAAAATCCCTTTAATAAACTATACTAACTCCTTGTCTTACGCATCCCTCCGTCCTGCTCTCACACTGCATCATTCTAATCGAGCTATATTATTTCGACTGAAAGTAATTCCTGTACCGTAGGAGCAGGGCTCTCATACTCACACGCGCCTAACATCCAGGGAACAAATGCCCAAACTCATCATTCTGACTTTTGGCCAGGCCGGGAACCGAACTTGGAACCTTCAGTGCAGTAGGTAGCAGCACTATCACTGCGCAATACTGTCCCTTGGAACCTTCAGTGCAGTAGGTAGCAGCACTATCACTGCGCAATACTGTCCCTTGGAACCTTCAGTGCAGTAGGTAGCAGCACTATCACTGCGCAATACTGTCCCTTGGAACCTTCAGTGCAGTAGGTAGCAGCACCAACACTGCGCAATACTGTCCCTTGGAACCTTCAGTGCAGTAGGTAGCAGCACTATCACTGCGCAATACTGTCCCTTGGAACCTTCAGTGCAGTAGGTAGCAGCACTATCACTGCGCAATACTGTCTCTTGGAACCTTCAGTGCAGTAGGTAGCAGCACTATCACTGCGCAATACTGTCCCTTGGAACCTTCAGTGCAGTAGGTAGCAGCACTATCACTGCGCAATACTGTCCCTTGGAACCTTCAGTGCAGTAGGTAGCAGCACTATCACTGCGCAATACTGTCCCTTGGAACCTTCAGTGCAGTAGGTAGCAGCACTATCACTGCGCAATACTGTCTCTTGTTTTTCGATGAGTCGGTTTCTTTATAACAACATAACTCTTCCTTTTTGTGCACCGTCCTTGTTCATAATAGTTTATCACTTTTGAGTGCTGTTTATTACTTAAAGTATGTACAAATTAAAGTTTTGATGCTAGGTTATTAATTCACGTTTAGTTCATCACAAAAATTGTATTGGGTACTTAAATTAGGTACCTGTAAGAGATTTACTGCCGCACATATTATAACGTGTAACAGAAGGGGCTACCAACCCTGTAGGATGCGATTCTTAATACGAAAAAAATTTTTTACCGCCCCCATTAAAACTGAATTAGCTGTTAGCGAATTTTGTATGGGAGGGCGATTTTTTTTGTATTTTGACCTACGTTCCTTAGGGAAAGTTGTTAAGTTTCATGGGCTTATCGTTCAGGGTTGATATACCCTTTCTGTTACACCTTGTAGACATCACTTAAATAGATAATTAAATATCCTCAGGAACTTTCTTTGTCAATGAAACTGATGATTAACTTTAAATGACGTCTCTGAGTACGACAGAGAGACTAATTTACTTATAGATGTAACCTATAAAATCTAAGTACTTTACCATTAAAGCTTGATTTTATGTCCTGAAATCTAGGCCTTCCGCAGACGATCAATTCAACTCAAATGTCATAAGTTATTATGTATGACCGTTGACCACACACAAACTTAGTCCAACAACCGTAAACTAGTGCGACACTCACTTCTGACTAGACACCGACTAATGGATATAATTTCCTGGACAGTCTGTCTCAAACCTAAACCTGAGACAGGACAAGGCTTGACAATGACAATGGTAGAGGTTGCGGTTTGTTCCGCGTTGATATAATTCCTCTGTGACATAATACATTACGGTCTCTACCGTTACGTTCTTGCGTAGCTAAGTGTCGCGACTCTAGCAATTCTCCTGAATGACCACTTGCACTTTTATGTGGTTGAAGCAGAAGTAGACGGTTTAGATTGTTATTATGTGATGGTATAAAGGCTTCAATTACACAAATTTTGCCGCCCAACAGCGATATCGAGTTGTCGTATCGTTGCTTACTCTTAGAATGAAGTATTCGAAAAAACGAAACAAAGCTGAAAAATCTACTGTTTTTAGAAATAGTAATAAAAGTTTAAACAGATTAATATTGTAATTGAACCATGATTGGTATGATCCATATTTTTCGTATATTCCATCGCTTAACTTCACCTTTTGCATCTATGGCCAAATCAATGAAAGGTGTCAGAAAAAACAAATTTGTAAAACAATGTTATTATATCCGTCAAATATACTCTTGTTTTAGTGTCATTGCTGTAAAATGTGTTGGTAAGCGTTGGAAGAAACGAACAAAATGGATTTTAAAAATATTTTTTATGACTGCCATAGAGGACTTGCGTAAATCTGTAATGGACCTAAGGTTGCTTGGTCGTTATCCGTTGTCGATTATAGCTCGCTACAATAGGTGATGAACTAAAAATAGCACAATACAACATTGTGGCCATTTCGCACCAAAACGGGAGTGCCGAAAAGACCCAGCTGATTATGGCCTCAGCTCACGTACAGTCAATAGCAGGTTAAGCATAACAACGCAGCACTCATGCGGCTATTGAAAGAAGAGCGGTGCAAAGTCTAATGTTTCAAACATGATGTGCTCTTGACTGTCCCTAATCTCGATGGAAATCGTAGTTGGTTCCTAACTGAGGATAGTATTTTGTGCCTGATTTTCCGTTAGGTTATACAGGGTGTAACAAAAAGGGTACACCAACCCGAAAGGATGTGAATCTGCTCATAAAACTTAACAAATTTTCCTAAGGAACATAGGTCGAAATATGAAAAGAAAATTACCTCCCATAAAACTGAATCAGTTGATAGCGCATTTTGGTTAACATTTTTTTTTTCGTGTTTCGACCTATGTTCCTTGGGGAAAGTTGTTCAGTTTCATGGGTAGAATCACATCCTTCAAAGTTGATATACACTTTTCGTTAGACCTTGTAGAAAGACATAATATTAATAATAATAATTAATTAATCAGATTAATATTTTTTTATTTCTGAATTATTGCTCTATTGTAAGCCATTGATTTAAAAACTACTTACTTAAAATTTCACAGAAGTTGACGAAGTTAAGACCAGCTTTATTTTATTATTAGGTAACAAAGATAAAATATACAGATACTCCCAGACTCATCTATCGGTCACCCTTGAGTTCATCATCAATAAATCGACCTAATGCTGGGTATCGACCTTTAGACCTTTTTCTTTTCACACCACTCGCGCCCAGTTTCGCCTCCCGTATCCAGGCATTTTCTATTACCAAGATCAGGATGTTGTCGCCGCGCGTCGGGTTATATAGCGGGTGGTCTGCCTATAGATTTTAGAAACCCACGCGCAGGAGCGCTTGTTTTTCTTACGTCAATGGGTCTTTATATCTTAACTTTTTATGCTATCAAAAAAGTTTTCATGTTTGCTCAACCTTACATTTATTTCAAGTACATTACGAGGGGTGATCAAAAAGTACTGATATTGATCCAGATAATAAACAACTATTGATAAATTAATAATGCCTTTTCTTTCGTAACTTCAAAATCTCTTCAGACCCAGAATTTTACAGTTTTGCGACGATCCCTTTGAAATGGACAGCTTTCTTTGGTAAGTACTGCAAACAGCATCCGTATGGGTTCCAAAACTTCGATTTTGCTTCTGTGTTTATTTCTCTTTCGATGTTATTTCGATTGTGGGAACTGAAAGAAGTACTATGACAAAAGCAGTATTAGTCAAATCTGGTGTGAACAGAAAGTAGTTAAGTTGTTAAAATTACACTTTTTAAATGGCATCTGACACATCATTCGCTTTTTAAAATATTCAAGTTGTTTGCTGGATGGTGTTGAATTTTATCTCATAATTTTTGCGTTTCATAATAGGTTATGGTCACCTTTTTAGGGTTCCATAGTCAACAAGGAACCCTTATAGTTTCGTTTTGTACGTCTGTCTGTCTGTCTGTCTGCAACTTAGCTCAGAGAACCTTAGTACTAGAAAGCTGAAATGTAGTATCATCCACGCTGACAAAGTGGTAAAATAAAACTTGAAAAAAAAAAAAAATTGTAGGTACATACCAACAAGTAAAGTGGGGGGGATTTTTTTTTCTTGTTCACCCATTGTGTGGGGTGTCGTTAGAAAGGTCTTTTAAAAATAATGTGGGCCTGAAAATGTAATTTTTGGATTTAGGGATCCGTTAGCGAAATATTTAGCCTGAAAACCCAATTTTTTGTTGGAGTTGAGTGTCCCCTCCCCCTGCCAGCTAAACGGTTTTTACTGGAAATGTGAAAGAAATCACAGTAGTAGTATACTAATATGATGAAATCAAAGGCAAACTATCACAGTTAAGTAGGTTTCACAAGTTAATGAGTTAAAGTCGAAAAACTGTAAATAATAAAAGTAACATAGCAATCAGACGCTAGAACCTCGCTGAGCAATACGAGGTAAAAATTATGTTATGAACGTTATGAACCCAATAAAAATTTGCTATAATTTGCGATAAAAACCCTAAAACAACTACGGAACCCTGTATTGCGCGTGGCCCGACACGCACTTGACCAGCTCTTTACTGAAAATAAACTTTCAATACTCATAAACATAAGAATATATTAATAATATTGGTCATTCTCACAATTTTTTTATCATCCCGAGATACACAAGGTGGGTCAATAGATGTGTCCTGGAGTTGGAGTGTAGTTTAGATCTAGCTGCCCGTGGATCTAGCCAATGCAATGAGGAGTAAATCGATATTATTACAAGTAGTACACCCACACACAGAGATCCCGCCAGAGCGCTATATTGGCTGTGATATTACTCGGAATTTGTCATATAAATGGAAAAATTGGAAATCCAATCCTTACTTCAAATAAATAAAAATTAAAAATAAAAATTTCATCATAATATCGTAGAACAAGGCGTGATATTATGTATTATGTATATCGTGTGGATTGTTAGATCGATGATCAACCTAGTTATTTTATCGAATACCTTTACGGCACCTAACGAGAAAAAATTATGATTGGCAATTTTTTTTTCACAGCTGCTTTTACTGATCATTGCTTTCGATATCCTACTTCCTACTAATACTATAAACGCGATAGATTGTAACTATGGATGGATGGATGTTTATTACTCTTTCACGCAAAAACTACTGAATGGACTTTAATGAAACTTGGCACACATATAGATTAGCTCATGGAATAGCACATAGGCACTTTTTACCGCGGGAAAATACTTCGTTCCCGCGGGAAAACGCATTTATTGCGGGTGAAACCGCAGACGGAAAGCTAGTAATATGAATAATAATTAGTACTGGGAGACCGAGCTTCGCTGCATAATAGCCGCCTCGACATGAAAATATCATCGGGTAAGCAAACTAATCTACCCGCTAATAGATGGCGCTATAGGTGTTTGTCTTAAACGCGGTATTAAAAAAAAATGCTTAAAAACTCGGGGAAAACAAATTTTCCCAGACATGAGACCTAGCTAGATCGATTTTACGCCCCCGAAATCCTTCGTATGGTAAATTTCATCGAAATCGTTAGAGCCGTTTTCGAGAAAACTGATTACAAATATTGCTCGTTTAATAGTATACGATTTTGTGTAAACAATACAAACACGATATTACTCGTATGATTTTCTATAGTACGACTAGATTTTCGATATGAGTATATTTACGGCACGAAATACGGAAACTTTTCAGGTTATTATTATTATTGTTTCTCAAAGAACAAGGGTTGACAGATAATTAAATTTCACCCTTTTACCCTATATTGATATGGATTAATTGTTGGATCGTCCCTACGGGGCGGAACACGCTCATCTAAACACTTAGAAGTTTATACCAAATCTCTTAAAACAGGGATGAAAGTTGTATCTTTTACGAGTACGAGTAAAGTTCGATAATATTGAACTTATTATGCGGTTGACTGTGCCATGATGGTGTATGCAGTTTGAAGCACGCCAAGCTGGACACTTTGGACTTTGTACCGTTCGTATTTGAATAGTAGTAGGAGCTAAAGTCCCGTGTGGTGCCGGCAAAGAATAGTACCAACCCATACATTCCCGTGGGTGTCGTAAGAGGCGACTAAACGTTATAAACTGGAGGATGGACAGCAGCATCCTCCTTTGTATCTTACATCTTACTTACTGCGGTCACCTACAACCGCGGTCCATGGTGCCAGCCGTAACGCTAACAGGCGAGGTGACTATGGTACTTCCCCTCTACATTTTTCCAGCAAAAGCTAGAATTCTGGAGGGAGCTCCCTATCCCGCAGTTGACGTTTCATGGGATGTTATGATGATGATAATGATGAGGAGAAGTCGCGCTGAGAGTGTCAAGCTGTCTTGCGCTTGACTGTACGTCGTGAGGGCATTCATCATCCGATGTCTCGGTAACGAAGCCCCCCGGGTGTACTATTTGAAGATTGGTGTTCCTCATCCCCGCACATGCTTACTTCCTCACACTGCGCTTCAACCCTCAACCCTCTAACGAGATTATAACAAGATAACTACGCTAAAAGAACACCTGTCTTAGACTGTACTTTGCCGGTTTTTTTGTAAGCGAATACGTGGTACGTGAATACGTGGTGTGGTTTTTTTGTAGTATTACGGTTCAAATACAACCTTGAAATTGCCTTAAAACTTCGAACAGACATACAGACAGTAGACAGACGCTGCGATACAGGCTTAAGCCACGATCACACCTAGCTGAATTCAAAGACTAATTTGGCATACATTGCTGGGAGGCTTGGTTATGTTGATTGCAATATCCTTACTTCAACGAGCAATGTATGCCGAATTAGTCTTTGAATTCAGCTAGGTGTGATCGTGGCTTTAGTAATAGGGTCCCATTAGCACCCTTTGAGTACGGAACCGTAAAAAAGCGAAAACAAAACGGATTAGGCAATAAATGAGCTGTAAATAATAATCAGCGCAAAACAGGTACAAGCCGCATGTCATGCTAAAATAAGTGGAAAAATTGGTGGCGAACACATGAGTCATGACATAATACACGTCAAGGCCGAACCAATCAAATAAAAAGTGGTGGCCACACTTTAAGGGCCCTCAAAAAACTTATGAGATTGTCGTGATATTTTTATAAATATCTAAGACCTGACACATCATTAGGTATTGTTAGGCTAATCAATGTAAGTAATATGCCATTTAAACGCCTTAGTTTTTGTTACATTATTTTAAAAAGTTGTTGTCATTGTTTTAATATATTACTTAAATAAAATATATAATAAATAAACATATTTCGGACCCATTCCCATAAAAGTATTTTATTTAGTTAGTAGGTACGAATTACTTTTATGTATGAAATTATAACTGGTTGCTTCACATATTAATTACTTAAGTTCGTCCTGTAGTCACCAACATTAACTAGGTACTTATGATCATACTTTTTTCTCGTCACAAGTTCTTTAGGATACTATGGAGACGGGTTTGAAAAGGATGCAGTCAGAAGAGAATAAAACAATAAGTACAATAAATAAAATGAAGGTCACTCTACTGATTATTTAAAAACTGTGCCGAGTTCATTTCGCCTATAGCCTCGACAAATTCACTACAAATCAGACATCTTACAAACATGGCTGTCTTATTTATTGTTTTACTAATGCTTATCGCTATTTTGTTCGCAATATACACTTTCTCAAGATGGAATTTCAATTATTGGAAGAAAAGAAACGTAGTGTATTTAGAACCGGTACCGCTTTTTGGGAACTACAAGGAGTACATACTTATGAAGAAGCCGAACTTTGAAATAGCGCAAGAGATTTGCCGGAAGTTCCCTGAGGAGCCATACGTCGGAACATTCTACGGCACTGAGCCGGCTTTGCTGGTACAAGACCCGGAACTGATAAAACTGATCACGACAAAAGACTACCCATACTTCAGCGGCCGAGAGATTGTAAAGTATACCGACCGGGAGGTCCTCACAAGGAACATGTTTTTCACATACGGCGACCAGTGGAAGGTCCTACGGCAAAACTTTTCCCCATTATTTACTATGTCTAAGGTAAAGAACATGTTTCCTTTAATCCAGCAATGCTTGAACTCATTTGAAAAAATGCTAGATTATGAAACTAAAATATCGAAAGAGCTGAATGCGCGTACGCTGATGCTACGTTACACGATGGATTGTATCGGCTCCTGTGGCTTCGGTGTTGACACTAACGCTATGAGCAAAGACTCCGAACAAAACCCTTTCAGAAAACTTGGTAATTTAATCTTCGAAGTCTCCAACGTCCGAGGTTTGGCTATAATCGTTAGGGCGATATGGCCATCATTGTTTTATGGGGTTGGTCTTTGCTTATTCCCAAAGAGTATAAGTAATTTCTTTAATAATTTGATCGTTGGAGTATTCAAAGAAAGGGAATATAAACCGTCAATGCGACATGACTTCGTTGATGCTGTGCTCAGTCTGAAACAAAACGACTATATCACTTGTGAGAGTATGTTGAAGTCTCAAAAGGGAAAGAAAGTTACTATGGAAGTAGATGACGAACTTTTAGCAGGACAATGTGTTTTGTTCTTCGCTGCGGGATTCGAGACTTCGTCGACGACATCGGGCTTTACGCTGTACCAGCTAGCAAGCGATCAGGAGGCACAGGAAAAGGCACGAGCAGAGATCGATGAGTATTTACGTCGAAGAGGTGGAAAGATAGATTTTGATTGTGTGACGGAATTGCCGTTTTTGGACGCGTGTATCAACGAGGCAATGCGTTTGTACCCAGTGGTGGGACTAATCACGCGAGAAGTGGTAGAGCCATACGAACTGCCGTCTGGCTTGAAGCTGGAGCCAGGCCTTCGCGTGCATTTACCGGTGTACCATCTGCACCACAATCCAAAATATTTCCCAGACCCCGAGGAGTACAAACCGGAGCGGTTCCTGCCGGAGAACAAGGCTAACGTGGTGCCATATACTTACTTGCCTTTCGGAGAGGGACAGAGAATATGCTTAGGTAAGTTCTTATATTTAAGACCGCATCTCGAAAACTCCTTAGATTCCTATTTCCTTTAAAGTCTTAGGCCAAACTTGTAAATTGTCGTTTCTAGGTCTAATTCGGTGGAATATTCACAATTTTACTTTGTAAAAACAGATGACTTTGGTGGCATCTTTTTCATTTGGTTTAAAGTATTTTTTAAAACAAAAAATACATTATTTATTTACTCAACAAGCTCCAATCAACGGGGTGGGTCAAACTTTTTTTTACGCTCCCCTCTTTAGCTGTTTGGGAGCCACCCTTCATTTTTTAAATTTTTAGTATTTGTTGTTGTAGCGGCAACAGATATACACAATTGGTCAAAATTTCAAATTTCTACCTATTACGGTTCATGAGATACAGCCCACTGACAGTCAGACAGACATCGGAGGCATATCAATAGGTCCCGTTTTTCACCCTTTCGGTACGAAACCCTAATAAAGAATGAGTATAAAACTAAAACCCGCATACAAGGTGTTAGTAAATACTTGGCTTCTCAAACAAAAGTTATTATGATGCTTTTCCAGGCAATACACAACACAATAAAACTAATTAAGAAAGCACCCTTTCCTTCCCTCTCTTCCTTCCCCCCCGTACCTGCCTGAAACAACAATGAAAAAACAATGGCCGCGCGCGCAATTCTGTTCTCATGAAAATAATATCTAAAACGACAAAAACACCTGTGTATAATACAAAGTGACTTTGAATTTACAATGTTCTGTGTAAAGATTGATTGATGCAGTGTGACCTCTAATAAGAACCAGCGCATGGATTCCCTATCATCAGTGTCACGTAATCACTGTACGTAATGTAGCTAGGCAACTGCAAATAAATAAACTTTTGTTTTTTACGGAAAATGTCTGTCTTTGACTTTGTACTAACCAAAATTATAACATTTTTGGCATTTTTTCTGTTAATTGATTTGATTTTTGGCGACCGTGGGATAAAAAGCCTGCAAATAATAGGCAGAATATCATCGTGCAGTGAAATAATTACAAATTAATTATAATGGATGTCCTAAAGCGCAAGCGAACCCAATTTCGCAGAGAATTTACGTCCGCAGCTGACAACTTTGAAAAAGCCATGCAGCGCAAAGAAGAAGCTGAAAAACTGGACGTAGAGGGGAAATTTGCACGGCTATCCGACTGCGCGGATGAACTATTCAGCTGCGAAGTGAAATTACGTGACATCTGGTGCGAAGCCGAAACCTTCGACGAAACCGCTTTCGCCGAGGATCAAAGTAAAGCAGCGCATTACAAAACCAGATGGTCCATGTTGAAGACTCAATTCAAAAACTTCGTTAAACAAAATGAAAATGATGGTGCTAGTAATTCATCGTCAAAATCTACTGTTAAGTCTCACTCTAAAGAGCGTAAGGTTATAATGCCAAAACTGGAGATTACTAAGTTTGATGGCGAGGCAAAGAAGTGGTTACGCTTTTGGGGACAATTCTCAAAGATAGACGGGGACCCAGACATCAACGGCACTGACAAGTTCCAGTTCCTGTTACAATCTATGGAACCTAACTCCAGCGCCAGACAGTTAGTAGAGAGTTACCCCCCAAGTAGCGAAAATTATTCAAACGCTATAAAAGCTCTAAAAGATAGATTCGCCAGAGATGACGTTCTCATCGAGACTTACGTTAGAGGTTTGCTAGCACTGATGCAAAATAAGAGTGAGGTAAGCAATCTAACTACATTGTATGATCTTATAATAGCAACGAGCAAGCGCAGGGCAAAGTTCTAGAGCAAATCCAGGCAGGATTAGTCGAATACGATGTAAACTTTAGCAAAAATTAAACAAACATATTTTTAATAATAGTACTCTGTATTGACAGCAGAGACAGTAAACAAGGTAACCTAGCTACACAAAACCTTACAAAAATAGATCGCAATACTAGTCCGAAGGAGACTTTACTTCAATACTTTCCCTCGAGCTATTCATGTATAAATCCTAACTTATTACGTAACGTTGTAAACATTGGTCTTGGTAGGGCCTTTGTTAGTGCGTCCGCAATTTGATCTGTAGTTCCAATGCGCTGAATTCTTAGCTCGCCTTCAGCCACTAGTTCACGTACATAAAAGTGACGAATTCTGATGTGTTTCGTCCTTTTGTGAAATTCGGGATTAATAGCCAAACGTACAGCTGCTTCATTATCCACGTACAATATAGGGACCTTCTTCAGTGTGGTCATGTCTTTTAGCACTCGTGTCAGCCACACTACTTCACGAGCCGCTTCACTGGCTGCAACTAGTTCAGCTTCAGTTGTGGAAATCGCTACGGTTGCTTGCCTTTGGCTGAGCCAAGCAATCGCTCCACCTGCGTAATGACAAACAACGCCTGTCGTCGATCGTCCGGTTAAAATATCGCCACCATGATCAGCGTCGCTAAAAGCTTCTAATTCCGAAAGCCTCTTGTCAGGTTTGTATGATATTCCAAAATCTAAAGTTCCTTTCAGATAACGCATGATCCTTTTTACTTTTAACCAATCATTTCGTGTTGGTGACTCCAAAGTTCTTGACACTACGCTCACAGCGTATGCAATGTCAGGACGTGTGCCAACCATTAAATATGCGAGAGCTCCTACAGCTTCTCTATATGGAAATTGTACTTCCTCTCCAGGAGGGGTGTCAACTTTCCCTGATTCAATCTGTTTTTCAATTGGTGTAGATACAGGGTTGCAATCACTCATATTGAAGCGTTTCAAAATTTTCTTGGTATAAGCTTCCTGTTTAATCAGTATTACACCTCCCCTGTCTTGACTAATTTCAAGTCCTAGGTAAAAACTAGCTGGCTTAGTAGTTATTTTCACCTTTTTTCTCAATTGATTCAAGAACCCCTTTGCTAGCGCTTCGCTGGACGCAGCAATAAGTCCGTCATCCACATATAAGGTAAGTAGGATTTTCTGACTTCCTTTTATTTTCGTATACAGACAAGGATCTGCAGTGCTCTGTGTGAAATCAAGTTCCTTCAAAATGTCGTGAAAACGAGTATTCCAACATCTCGGAGCTTGCTTCAGCCCATACAAGCTTCTTTTCAAGCGACACACTCTGTTAGTGTTATCTTCATAGCCTTCAGGCTGTCTCATGTAAATTTCTTCGGTCAAAAATCCATTCAAAAAGGCGGTTGTTACATCAAACTGTATAAGAAACATTCGTTCATTGGCAGCAACGCTTATTAGAGAACGGATTGTTGCCATCCTAGCAACAGGACTAAAAGTTTCTTCGTAATCAATGCCTCTTTTTTGACGAAAGCCTTTTACAACGAGTCTGGCCTTATATTTATCAACAGATCCATCGGCATTTAGCTTAACACGGAAAACCCATTTGCAAGGGATTGCTTTTCTATTTTTGGGCAATTCCTCTAAAGTCCATGTTCCGTTTTCCTTCAAAGAGTTTATCTCGCTTTCCATTGCCTTGATCCATAGATCTTTTTCTTTGCTTAACACTGCTTCCTTGTATGTTGCAGGTTCAAAATGTCCATCAGTAGATGCTATCATGACATAATCTTTGAATTTATCTGGTTTTCTGAGCTGGGATCTATCTCGCAGATGATAAGGATTAGCCAATTGTTCTATATCAATTTCTTCTTCCAAGATTTCTCTATCGTCCTCTGTATCAATATCATCTTCCACGATTTCTCTATCCTCTCTGTCCCCTTCCAATTCAACAGATTCTTCATGAGCAGTATCAAAATCAATTTCTGATTCAGCGTTATCGTCAACGTGATCACCAATAGAAACACGAGGTGCAGGAACTGGTTCCTCAGTAGAGCTCCTATCTCTTGACTCAATCCTACCTGCTGTAAGTGGTTCTTCATTGCTTACTTCTGCAGTAGGCGTCTCTGTGTACTCTCTAATAACCTTTATGGGAATCTCAGTTTCGGTCACTTCTTTAGTTTCTATATCATCTGTAGTTAGTTTAGAATCTAACGGTTTCTCATCGAAAGTGACATCACGTGATCTTACAAGGGAATTTGATTCTTTATTCCAGAGCCGGTAGCCATCATCATTATCATAACCTATGAGAATGCATTTTTTTGCTTTCTTCTGCATCTTTTTCCTTTTCTGTCTAGGAATATGCACGTAGCAAATAGAACCTATGATCTTCAAATGTTTTATTTGTGGTTTCTTTCCATACCACAACTCAAACGGTGTCTTGTTTTCAACGGAAGTTGGCCCGGTTCTGTTAAGAATATAAGTGGCAGTCTTAACCAACTCTGCCCACAAAAATTCAGGTAATTCCTCGTGAGCAAACATCATCGCTCTGGCCATCTCAACTATGGTGCGATTCTCTCGTTCACTACAACCGTTCTGTTCGGGTGTGTACGGCATTACTAATCTTTGATGTATTCCATACTTCGCTAATTCGTTACGAACTTTCACATTATCAAATTCTCCACCATTGTCAGTAAGTAGCTCCTTGATAGTATGACCATTGACCTTAGCATCTTCCAGCATCATGCGTAGGATATCAGGTACTTCTGACTTATGTTTCATTATGTAGACATAACGATATTTCGAGAATTCATCCTTGAAAAGTACGAAGTAGCGAGATTTCGAGCAACTTGGAGGAAATGGACCACAAACGTCCGCGTGTATGCGTTCTCCTGGAATGGTAGCTTTTTCTCTAACACCAAATTTCTTTCTATGTGTTTTCCCAAAGATACATCCTTCGCATAAGTCTCCACAGTTCTTGGTTTTGAGGCCAAGTTCTCGCTCAATAATTTTTTTTACATGGCGTTTGTCCTGATGCCCCATACGTTCATGGTATAGCTGCAAAGTATCAACCGCATTCACATCAATTGCATTTATCACGCTTCCTTTGGGTAGAACAGGTTTACAATTCAGCTTGTACAAACCGCCACGTCTTTGTCTACTTCCAGTCACACAAAGCTCTCCATTGATTTTGAAAGAACACGTAGTAGCTTGTGACTCAAATAAACTTTTCGTATTTGCATCCTGTGCAGATAACATTGAAAAAAGATTTTTTGTAACCTTCGGAACGTACCACACGTCGTTCATTACAAAAGTTCTCTTGTTAGTTTTCATTAAAATTGAGCCTTTCCCTATGGCTTCAATCGTATTTCCATCTGCAGTGGTTACCGTATGTGGTTCTACAAAACGTTCAAACTCCTGAAACAAGTCGCGTCTCATCGTGACATGGTGTGTAGCCCCGTTGTCTACGTACCACTCATCTCGATCTGTGTCGCCATCTGTTACATTTACCAGCACAGCCATCATACTCGTGCTAGCTTCAGGCTTTCCAGTACGTTTTTCTTTTGGACAGTCCTTCCTGAAGTGTCCAACTTCACCACAGAAATGACATTTGAAAACTTTCTTCCCTTTTTTGATGTTTTTCTTGTTGTTACTTGCTAACAACGCTTCACCACTAGACCTTGACACGCATCCCGCTTCTCTGGACGTTGTCGTCAATGCCTTTTCGTGAGCACACAGCTGGGCTGTCAGATTGTCAACGGTTCTATCCTTCTTGGACATCAATAACCAACTCGACTTAAAAGAGAAGTATTCTTCCGGCAATGTGTGCAGAATCTTGCAGATCAAAAGTAACTCAGGTAATTCCTTTCCTTTGTCAGCTTTTATCAGCTCTTGATTAAGCTTATGCCATAAATTCTTCTCTTTAGACAGATGGGTCACCATATCATCAATAGGATCCATCTTGAGTTGAAAGAATTCCATGCAGACATCGTACAAGCGGTCATCGTTGATACCGTCGTATAGTCTATGAAGTTCATTCCAGACGTCTTTTGGATTTGTAAACCGTAGTACCTTGTCAAGCACATCGTCATTCATATTATTGGTGATAACAAGTAAAGCTGTACTTTCCAGTCTATTATACTCAGCAAGCCTTTTCTTGTATGCATCCATCAAGGCAGTTTCAGTAGCATCTCCTGTGCCACTCAACACCGGCTTTTCAGGTTTTTGCACATCACCTTCAATAATATCTACTAATCCATCTATACCTCGTAGTAGCGCAGTCATACGATACTTCCAGGCTACCCAATTTGTTCCATCGAACTTCGAGATTTGAATTTTATTCGGTTCCATACTTGACTATTTTCGGTCGTGCAAGAGGGCGCATAACCTCTTATAATAGCAACGAGCAAGCGCAGGGCAAAGTTCTAGAGCAAATCCAGGCAGGATTAGTCGAATACGATGTAAACTTTAGCAAAAATTAAACAAACATATTTTTAATAATAGTACTCTGTATTGACAGCAGAGACAGTAAACAAGGTAACCTAGCTACACAAAACCTTACAAAAATAGATCGCAATACTAGTCCGAAGGAGACTTTACTTCAATATATGACAGTCTTCAGACTCACCTTCAAGCATTAGAGACTCTCGGCGTCACCAAGGACAAATACGCTTCAATGTTGTTCCCTATGATTGAGTCGGCGCTTCCAGAAGACGTGCTTCGCGCTTGGCATCGCAGCCAACAAACTAGCAGAGACCTTTCTAACCTCATGAACTTTTTGCGTCTAGAGGTAGAATCTGAAGAAAGGATCCGGCTCGCTAGTCAAGTTTTTCCCACAACATCCGCTGTAGAGCCGAAGCCGCCAACCGCCTGTTTCTTCAACGAATCCAATCCAGGCAAGTCTGAAAGCTCCAGTAAACAACGTGCAGCATGTGTTTGGTGCGATAAGGATTCCCACTCGGCTACGGAGTGCCACAAAGCTGCGAAGATGCCGCTGAAGAATCGTGTTGAGTTTTTGAAAAAGAAGAATGCCTGCCACATATGTTTTAAAACAAATCACTCGGCCAAGCAATGTAAAAGCTATCCAAGGTGCCTTTTCTGCAAAAAACGACACTACACTTTAATGTGCACTGAATTAGAAAAATTGGATAGTCAAAACAACACTGCAAACAATAACAATAAACAAGATAGATAGATAGATAGATATTTATTTAATGGCGTCACATCTCAGATGTATTTTGCACAATGTCAAGTTAACAAATTATTATAAAATTATGGCGAGTTCGCCAATGTCAAGTGAAAGATTTACACAGGAATCCACATCACGAGGACGAGGGCCTGTGTACTATGATGACTCCAATAAGTTGATGGGGAAAATTATTGAAGTCTCGATGGGCCGCTTCTCTCCATCCAAAAATCTTGATAAATGAATGTATTCCAATCTTCTAATAGATGTTCATTTTCAAAGACGTTTACTGCATAACACCCAATCAAATAATTCATTAAACTCTTCAATGAACAAATAAAACTAATATTGAAATAGAAACACGACCGCCATCTTCAAATGTTGAAAAACGAACCCAACAATAAACAACCAGAGACGAGCAATTTGTCATGTCAATCAAAGTTGACAACTGTAACTTTACTACAAACTTTTGTGGTAAAGATTGTTCATGGCAACAAAGAGGTTTGTGTACAGCTTGACCAACTTATCTGGAGAATTTTGTGATGGCGCCACGATCGTAAAGGGTTGCCACCTATTAGAAAAATAAACAAATTCAGCCTTTTTTAATACTCTTAACTACATGATGAAATATGACGGCTTTTTACTGTTTGCCTCCTTGCTCGCAATCACAGAGAAAAGATACCTAACTATACAGGGTGTAAAAAAAAGTACGATGATCCTTCTTAGGGGTGATTCTACATCACTAATAATTTAATAACTCTCCGGGCGCTTCACTTCTACTTGAGCTAAAACTATTTTTTTTTTAAGAAGAAGTAATTTTAATATTTTTTGTACAATATATTAATGATGTATAATCATGCCTTAGAAGGATCATCGTACTTTTTAGAGTTCCGTACCTCAAAATAAAAAAAACGGAACCCTTATTATAGGATCACTTTGTTGTCCGTCTCGAACGAGAAGAGGTATCAGGTTGAAATTGATAAAGAATATTAAGGTTCATAAACCACACAAGATCTGAAAATTTAAATTTTTTACAATGACGCAATCAAAAGATATGGCTTTTTATGTCCTCATCTCCATACATTTATGCAAAAAAGCAAAACCTACAGGGTACTTCCCGTTGACCTAAAATTATGAAATTTGACAAGAAGCTAGTTCTCACAGTACAAATAAAGGGAAAAGTCTTAAATCATTGAATATTTCAATTTTTCTCACAACTAAAATAACCAATTAAGGTTAGCTCCCGTTTCAAGAACTTTTCTATAAAGGAGGGGACAAGATGGATGGTCGCGGAATTTTTTAAAATCAAAGAGCAAAACCTTTTACTATATCATATGGTAGATAGGTACGGAACCCTTAGGGTGCGAGTCCGACTCGCACTTGGCCGGTTTTTCACACCCTGTATAAGTAAATACAAAGATCGATGATAAAGACAACGGCCCTGACTAAACGGTAAGTTTTTAGGCAAATTGGCCTCGGAATCATTAAAGCATACAAGTTATATACTCGTATTAAACGTTTATTTTATTAATAACTAGCTAGTGCCCGCGACTTCTGCGCAGGTTTATAAGTTATAGCCTATGTGTTATTCTGATGTAAAAGCTATATTATTGTAAAGTTTCATTAAAATCCATTAAGTAGTTTTTACATGAAAGAGTAACAAACATCCATCCACCCATACTTACAAACTTTCGCGTTTATAATATTAGTACACACGGCCGCACATCAGTAGAAACACTTTTGGACCTTATGGCGTGGTAATAGAGTTGAAAAAGTTTCTACCGACAAACGGTTGACCGTACGAAGGATAACATATCAAAATAGCTATTTTTATTTTTAGAATTATTTTTTTACAGAAAAAGAAGACCCGGATTATACCTTTTACTGATAACCTTTCACACAGTAATTAAATTAAATTTTGATGCTTGACAAGCATATTCTAAACGGACCAGCAGTTGTACCCCTGGCGTGGTTTCCAAAATCTTTGAAACGGACGAACATGCTTGACAAACATTGTAAAAATATAAAATTACTTGAAATACATGAAATACTTGGAAATATGCAGAAAAACAAGAACAGCACAGACAACACTGACTGATACAAGGAGGTTTAAGTAGCAGCTCTTTCGGCTAAGGAGGGAGCCATAACCGTATCCATTTCTTGCGAGGGACCTCCATACTAAAATGTATGTACACTTGTTCACGTATGGACTGTTAGGTCGCCCACTATCCTCGTAAGTGTAAAATGCGGACGAAGTGTCATACGGGTTTCTTTATTTCATATACAAAACAAAACCTGTAACTAAATCTGAGGCTCAGTCACTTTAGCTTCTGTAGCTACTGAAAAAAGAGCGGTACAAAGTCCACCGTGTCAAGATACACATGCTTTTGACTGTAGGTACACACGGCCGCACATCAGTAGAAACACTTTTGGACCTTATGGCTTGGTAATAGAGTTGAAAAAGTTTCTACCGATAAGCGGTTGACCGTACATGTAACTGAACACAAAACTTTAGTATTTCTATTGGTACAAACTTTGTTTGAACACTTATTTCCACCTTTAAAAGTTGATTTCTAAAACATGAAGGTTCACACCTCTCTTTATTTCTTAAAGTATTTTATTTATCTATTTTACCTAAGTTTTCAAAACTCTTGAAGTTTCATACGTTTATTTTTTATGAGTTGCGTATCTTCTGTTCAAGTGAACCGATTACAATGATACACCACTTATATATTGCAAGAAAGAACGCCAAACACATGATTGAAAATCCTGTTTGTGTCAGTTAAGTTGTTTATGAGTTATTGGTGCACAGGCCGTGATAATTTGCACTCTTGTGGCTTCTGTTTGCTTCTTTTTGAGTGAACCGATTGCAATGATCTAAAGATTAAATATTGTCAAAAATAAGTCAATGAGTTCAGTAGTTTACGAGTTACTGGCGCCACCGCTTGACACTTCACTTATCCTCTGTTTCAGTGAACCGTTCGCAATGAAACAAGTCTGAGCAATGAAACAAAATTAAGCCTAATGTGTAATTGTTAACCTTATTTCAAGCGGTTGAGTGGTCTGTGAGTTATTGGCGCCGCCGCTTGAAACTTCGATTGTACTCTGTTTGCGTGAACCGATTGCAATGAAACTAAGCTTATATATTGCACGGAAATAAGCTTAATACATTACCTATCGAAAACCTGGTTCCAATCGGTTCAGTGATTTGCGAGTTTATCGCGAATACACAACCAGACAAACAGAAAAAAATTCCAAAAATGAACCGAATGGTTTCTATTACCTTTTTTGTGAACCCCC
Source organism: Athrips mouffetella (assembly GCA_947532105.1). NCBI lineage: Eukaryota > Metazoa > Arthropoda > Insecta > Lepidoptera > Gelechiidae > Athrips > Athrips mouffetella. Next base: position 8,121,595 of record OX383980.1, on the reverse strand, counting down.
AGATCAAGATCAATTTATCCCGATAATTTTCAATTAACAGAATCGGCAAGTTATTATATGTATAATAGATGATCAATTCACAAGTAAAAATGATATATTTTCACTTTCGCATATAAAGTTTGGATGAAACATTAGATTTTTTTAAATATTTTTTTTTATATTTGTAAAACGTAACCAAGACCCTAGTTTTTTGACCGACTTGTCATAGTCGACTAGGAGCCACTTAACACGGTTTAGGACGGACTCTACAGTTTTTACTCTGAGGATTGTCAACAACAAAATGACGTTTTCAAAATGACGTAAGTAGTTCCGGTTTTGGCCATTCTACAGAAAAGTTGGTCAAGCTGTAAGAGCGCTTATTGACAGTGGCGCGCAAAGATCCTACATCAAAAAAAGTCTCATTCAAAAGCTCGGTCTGAAACCTTCGAAGAAGGAATTAATAACTCATTGCTTGTTCGGCGGGCTTGAGACCTCTTCGAATGTTTTTGAAGTATTTGACATATGTGTCAAAAATGTCGAAAATGATTTTTATATAAACATGTCTGTCGTAGAACAGGAAAAAATATGTAATTGTCTACAAAAAATACCGAACAAAATTTTACAAAAATTGACAAAACAAAACATAAAATTAAATGACTCATGTGACGAGGTAAGTTTGCTCATTGGAGCTGACTATTGCGGACTATTGTTGACTCATGAGTTTTTACAATTGGACGACAATTTGACTGCTGTAAAAACCAAACTCGGTTGGACCGTCCAGGGTCCTGTTACAGGGTCATACATTTCGTCAACTAATTTGTTTACGACTCTTCATTGTTTGTCTAACATTGAAATTTCAGATCTTTGGTCTCTCGAAGCCCTGGGAATAAAGGATCCTGCAGAGCAGGCCACCCGGTCAGCGAATCAACTTGAGATACTCAAATGTTTTGAAAAATCTATCAAAATTAACAATGAAGGTCGTTATGAGGTTCATTTACCGTGGCGTGACGTACCGCGACCCCAAACTAACTACGATCTCGCCAGAAAAAGATTGGACTCCACCATGAATCGTCTCAAACAACTAGGTAAGTTCGACGGCTATAATGAAGTTTTTGACGAATGGTTACGACTTAATATTATAGAAATAGCGCCAGACCAATCCATCAAAGGCCACTACATGGCACATCATCCCGTAATCAAAGAGTCAAGTTTAACGACAAAGATTCGTCCGGTTTTCGATGCGTCGGCCAAGGATAAAAATCAGGTCTCCTTAAACTCTTGTTTAGAAAAAGGCGTTAATCTGCTTGAGAAAATCCCTAATCTGTTAATTGATTTCAGGAAGCACAAAATTGGTGTGACCGCAGACATAGCAAAAGCGTTTCTTCAGATTTCCATCACACCAAACGACCGTGACTATCTTCGGTTCCTGTGGTGGTCTAAACTAGATGAACAGGACAGAAAACTGATAACATATCGTCATAGACGTGTTGTGTTTGGTGTCACATCGAGTCCTTTTCATCTCATTGCTACAATTAATCATCATCTGGACAACTGCCCAGAGCATCTGAAGGAAACTGCTATGAAATTAAAAAAATCATTCTATGTGGACAACTGCGTCACAAGCCTGGAATCAGAAGAGGATTTAGATAAGTTTATCAGGGAATCCAAGCAGGTAATGCTTAAAGGCTGTTTCGATCTTAGAGGTTGGATATCGAGTCCTACTTTTGTAGATAACAAAGTCGCGAACACTAACGTATTAGGGGTATTATGGGATGTCAAAAATGATAGTCTTCGGTGCAATGTTAACTTTCAAAATATTAACGGTAGATATACAAAAAGAACGTTACTTTCGATAGCTCAAAGGGTTTTCGATCCCATAGGTTTTGTCTGCCCGACCACTATTGTACCAAAAATGATTTTACAAAGGTCGTGGTGTCTTAAACTTACCTGGGACGAAGAATTACCCAAAGATTTATCTAAAGAATTTGAAAAATGGTTAGAACAGGCCCACCTGATTAATGATTGCGTTATTCCTAGAAGGCTTACTCGTGTCTCTATAAATGATTGTAATAACTCTTTACATATTTTTTGTGACGCGAGTAAAAACGCTTATTCAGCGTGTATATTTTTACGATCGCAGCTAGGTGAGCATGTTGATCTGAGGTTAGTTTTAGCTAAGTCGAGATTAACACCAGTAAAAAAAATTTCTATCCCAAGATTAGAGCTGATCGCCGCTACGCTCGCTTGCAGACTGTCGGTAATTGCTATTGAATCGTTAGCATTATCAAATTGTCGCGTGTTCTTTTGGACAGATTCTAGCGTCGTACTGACGTGGATAAAATGCGATGGGCCGTGGACAGTATTCGTCTCAAACCGTGTTAAGGAAATTAAAAGCATAAGTGCTCCTCCCTCCTGGAGGCATGTACCTGGTGAATTGAATCCAGCCGATTTACCTTCCAGAGGCATTTCTCCGAAGGGCTTACTAGGAAGTCAATGGTGGGAGGGCCCTTCTTGGTTACGGTTACGCGAGGAAGACTGGCCTACTACAAAACTCGTATTTAACGAGTCTGAAGTGAACGACGAACGGAGAGAAGTCTCCACTCATGCTATGCTTGTTGAGCAAGAATCTTTTTTAACGCGATTAACTTACTTTTCAAACTATGTAAAAGTTGTAAGAATGTTGTGTTGGATATTACGCATGAAGAATAAACCAACGTCCAAAGAGTTGTCTTACGACGAATACGAATACGCTGAGAGTTCCCTTATCAAGTTAATTCAGCAAAATTATAGGAACTCTTTACTCAACGATAAAAAGTTACAAACTTTTGTTGACGAAAATGGTATAATACGTCTAAATACAAAACTGTCCTTAGGATCAGACGAACGTGATTTTAAGTTTCCGATAGTTTTACCAGGAGTAGAGACGTTAGTAAGACGTCTTATAGAGCGTCGACACGTCGAACTGCAGCACGCTGGGGTTCAAACATTGATGTGTAACCTGCGTCAAACCTTTTGGATCATAGGTCAAAGGAAACTCGTGCGCAGCGTCGTCGATAAATGCATAAAATGCAAACGTTTTAAAGCAAAACGTTGTCAAGCACCCGTAGGAGTTCTTCCTAGAGAACGTATGGAGGGTAGCACGCCTTTCCAGTTTTCGGGCGTTGATTTAGCTGGTCCTTTATTGTTGCGCTCGGGATCCAAAGCATGGATCGTGCTTTTTACGTGCGCTACTTATCGTGCCGTGCATTTAGAGGTAGTAGAAGCACTCTCCACTTGCGAGTTCTTGATGGCTCTAAGACGATTTGTCGCGCGACGTGGCCGAGTCCAGTGTTTATTTAGTGACAATGCGACAAACTTTCACGGTCTTAATAATGCTTTTAGTTCCTTGGACTGGAACGAAATATACCGTTTTTCCACTATAACGAGGATCAAATGGCAATTCCTGCCACCAGCAGCTCCTTGGTGGGGAGGGTTCTATGAGAGATTGATCGGTTTTTTGAAGCAAATTTTACGAAGAGTTCTAGGAAAAGCCGCTCTTACGCTAGTAGAGTTGCAAACAATTTTATGCGACTGTGAGGCAGTCATCAATAGCCGCCCATTGACCTACATAAGTGGTCAAGATGAACTGCAGCCGTTGACTCCGTCTGCATTTATTCAGCCCATGACTTCATGTGGTGTAAATGACTTTGATGAGGTCGATTCAAAGACTTTAAATATGCGGCAACGATATTGTCAACGATTACGTGAGGACCTACGGAAACGTTTTCATGATGAATACATTGGTTCTCTGATTCAGCTAAACCGTAAGCGGGAGAATAAGGTGCCGCTTGAGGTTGGTGACATCGTTCTTGTGGAGACTGAAAATAAACGTGTCACCTGGCCATTAGGCATCGTAGAAGGTTTTCACAAAGGTGCAGATGGTATAAACCGAGTGGTACAACTACGGACTTCTGGAGGGACTAAGGTCAGGCCAATTCAGCGCTTATTTCCTTTGGAAATCAGACAAGACAGTTCAGAGATGGACTCGACTGACCTGAGACAAACAAAGTTAGACTTGATTCAGACTGATAAAATTAATGACAATAAAGACGACAGTATTAAAACACGGTCAGGTCGTCCTAGCAGGCTATCTAGCTATTTATTTGACTATGTCTTAGATAAATAATTGTATCAAATAGTTATGTACATTTTTATACATTTGCCATGTTAACCTGCCGGTTTTCCCTCCCTGGGAGTGTCACGTAATCACTGTACGTAATGTAGCTAGGCAACTGCAAATAAATAAACTTTTGTTTTTTACGGAAAATGTCTGTCTTTGACTTTGTACTAACCAAAATTATAACAATCAGTTACGTCCTTCTTCACCCCGCCGCCTGAGAATGTCGGATCTGTAAACGTTAGTTTACTATTATTTAATCTGTGATTTTAGTGAGATATAAACAATAAAACAACTTGCACAACCTAACATTAGCGTGACGATTAGTTTCTGCGCATGGTGACACGCAGAGAGCCAATGAACGCTTCGCAGTCCTTCCCCCACCATACCCCGCGCACCCCCGCGACTCGTTTTTTGTGTTCTGCGCATTAACCGCCATCGCTAGAGTTAGTTATTGCAAGCTGTACGAATCTAAAACAAACCTATGTTTCGTGGAAAAGTTGTAATCCAGAGTACAATAATCCATTTTATCGATAATTTGCCCAATGAAACATACATCCCTAGCATTTGCACAATAATGATACCAGTATAACACAACAATTTAATATTTCAAAATAGCTAACTTTCTATTTTCAGTAAAGAAAAATCTAAATTATTTTTTTAAGTATTATGCATAATGTTGCACACATTTATAAATATATTGTTAGGGAAATATTTAAAAGGAAAGTTAAAACAAAGAAAGGTCCAATGGATACTTTTGAACCAAATATGAAAGCTTTACTTGTACCTTCACATTACAGAATACCTTATTGTATATTTTTAACGATCCTTAGTTTTTCAGTTATGATGTAAAATTTCTAAAAAAGTACGTTTCTCCCATTATAAAACGATGGTGGTTATGTAAGTATTATAGGAAAATACATAGAGTAACACGATTTTCGCGCGCAAACGGGCTTGCGCGGTTTGACGCGTTGCTCTAAGGAAAAATATAACGATATCTCTAAGTAGCACAGTTTTTACTTTCGAGCGGAGCGAGAAAGGTATGTATTCGTGAAAAAAAAAGTTTTTCTAATTTTCTCAAAAATGTGTTCTATATCACTTATACATCATAAAAAACAAGTCTTCCAAAAATGTCGGTCCGTCGGTCGATCGGTCCGTCGGTCGGTCGGTCTGTCCGTCACGCTTTGGCCTAGCGGCTAAACGAATGGTCCGATTGACACCATATTTGGAATTTAGGAGTTTTATGCAAATCCATCGAAGGGTTCTAAGTGGTTTCTGGCTGGCTCTCATTTTGAGGGTAGCTGTCATACAACAAAAATTATAAATTGTAATTTTCTCAAAAACGGCTCATAGAATCTTGATGAAACTTTGCATGACCATGTAAGCAAAAGCAAAGCATGTGAAGCATCTCCATGTAAGATATCTTGCGCTAGTATCAAATGATCTCTGTAATTTCATATAAGAGGTGTTCCTGTACCACCAAATCGTAAATATGTGATTTACCCAAAATTGGTTCCATTGAGTTTATTAAAATTTTCTATAATATTACTCCTGGATTGGTTGTCTACCTGACTGGATATTCTTTATGATTTTTTGAATAAAATTTGGTACATCCTGTGTACTAAATTTTATTCAAAAATTCAAAAACTGAACGGGCTTGCTCAGTAGACTAAACTGAACAATAATCCATAAGAAACATGTGTTGGGAAATTAAAAAAATCTCCATGCAAGTATCCTACGGTAGTATCTATTGATCTTTGAAAATTCATATAAAGGGTGTTCCAGTATTACCAAAAGTTAAACATGTGATTTACTCGAAATCGTTTGATGTTTGTTTGTTTTAATGTTTGACAATTTGAATTCTGAATTGATCTGTATATTTCATTCGAACATTTTTTTGGAAAAACGTAAATAAAAGTTTGTATTTCCATACTATGTGTATGGCATTACAAATTTAAGTTTGCGGTTGATAGTTTTTCCTTGAGTATTGCGAGAAAGTAAGTGCAGTGCTGCTGTACCATTTATTTTAGCAAATTTTCAAAAAGTCTTACAACTTAGTTTTGCGGTCAACGGCTATAATGGGTTAGCGGATTGCTTTGCTGTAGTGTTGTGAAAATATTGTGAATAAAATCGAGGAAATAGATTAAAAAAAAAATATGAATAAATTGTACCATAAACTATTTAAGTCCATATTTAGGGCCCCATAGTCACAAGGAACCCATATAGTCTCTCTGTTTGGGGTGTAGGGTGTCCTTGGATAGGTCTTTTAAAAATAATGTGAGTCTGCAAAGGTCATCTTCGATTTAGGGATCCGTTTGCGAAAAATTTAACATGAAAGTGGAACTTTTTGTTGGAGTCGAGTGTCCTCCCGGCTCCTGACAGCTAAACGGTTGTCATTAGAAATGTGAAAAAAATCACAGTAGTAAATATGATGAAATTAAAAGAAAAACTATCACAGCTAAGTAGGCTCCACAGGTTATTGAGCTATAATCGAAAAACTGGGAATAATAAAAAAAGCAACAGTAAATAGGCGCTAGAACCTTGCTGAGCATTAGGAGCTAAGAAAAAAAAAGTAATAAGACATTTATTTTATCTCACAAAAGAAAAAGATGTATAAACAACTTTAAGTAATATGAATTATAACTGTGCTTGTTTCCTTTGTGAGAGTGTGATGTCCATACTAGGATGTACCTGTGTTATATGCACCAGGCTCCCACCCCATTACCAAGATTGCAATTGTAGTTATAGGCTAATACAGAAGTACACAATTATATATTACAAATTTTTGTGCAAAATAACTTTAAGTTATATAATTAATTTAAACTTTAAGTTAAACTAAACAATCTTGAATTTAAAATAATGTTATGAAATGAAAACCCGCTTTGCGATAAAAAATCGTAATAAAACTACGGAACCCTACACTGCGCGTGGCCTGACACGCACTTGGCCGGTTTACTTCGATTTTCAAGTGTCGTACGCGGAATTTTTGCAGGTCGCACACACTATCGGACCAAGTATAGAAACACTTAGCCCGTCTCAGTTTTTACATTTTTGTCTTCGAGTTCATAAGAATAAATTAAATTGTCAAACGCCCGACCACAAAATTAGTCATTACGTAAAACTGGTCCCATTTTTAGGGATCCGATACCAAAATGGTAAAATAAATAACCTGGTGCGACTCTGTCTGTCCGTCTGTCACACCCGTTTATCTCAGCAACCACAACTTGAAATTTGGAATAAATTTAGAATATAGTTTCCCAACTTAATTGCACATGAAATAATAAAAAAATGATTACGGCCGAAGGGTTATTATCATAACATCCCATGAAAAACGTCCACTACAGGACAGGGAGCTCCCTCCAGAATTCTAGCTTTTGCTGGAAATATGTGGAGGGGAAGTACCATAGTCACCTCGCTTGTTAGCGTTACGGCTGGCACTATGGACCGCGGTTGTAGGTGACCGCAGTAAGTAAGATGTAAGATACAAAGGAGGATGCTGCTGCCCATCCTCCAGTTAACCCTTAGTCGCCTCTTACGACACCCATGGGTATGTATGGGTTGGTACTATTCTTTGCCGGCACCACACGGGACTTATAATAGGGTTATTAATATGTTATTAATGCAAAAGGGGCGCAAAAAGGGGGGGGGGGGGGATTTTTTTTCTCCGTTTTTAGGGTTCCGTACCTCAAAATAAAAAAAACGGAACCCTTATTAGGATCTCTTTGTTGTCCGTCTGTCTCTCAAGACCCTTTATCTCACGAACGGACAGAGGTATCAGGTTGAAATTGATAACGAATATTAAAGTCCATAAACCACACAAGATCTGAAAATTTCAATTTTTCACAAAGACGCAATCAAAAGATATGGCTTTTTATGTCGTCATCTCCATACATTTATGCACTAAAGCAAAACCTAGAGGGTACTTCCCGTTGACCTAAAATTATGAAATTTGGCAAGAAGCTAGGTCTCACAGTAAAAATAAAGGGAAAAGTCTAAGATCATTAAATATTAAAAAAATTCTCACAACTAATAGTAACCAATTAAGGTGAGCTCCTGTTTCAAGAACTTTTCTATAAAAGAGGGGTCAAGTTGGATGGTCGCGTAGTTTTCTAAGTCAAAGAGCAAAAGCTATATCATATGGTAGATAGATACGGAACCCATGGCGCGGTCCAGAAATCCTACAATGCCATCTGTTATTGGGCTTTGGTCAGGAAAATATAGAGCAAAGCTCGATCGCCCAGGCACTAACATATTATTCGCGTTCTGCCCTGTAGTCCGGTCCCTTATAGTCTTATATCGCCAAATTTTTTCCATGTACTAGTTCCATGCACCAAATTTTTTCCATGTACTAGTTAGGTTAGTTTTCTTTGTTTTTTTTTTTGAAATTCAAGAATTGGCTCCTATCAAAAATTGAGAGCTATGTACCTAACTAGTACCTGGAAAAAAAATGGTGAAATTGTAAATCGTGTCTACGTGAAACAGCTAACTGACCGCACCATAGAATATATGACATGTATTCTATGGACCGCACTACTGAGGCTTCGCCCGCATAGAACCCGAACCAGTCATACACATCCCGTAGAGAAAAAAGCACTTTGAGCCTTTTGGATGTTTAATGTTTTTGGGAATTCTTTTATTTTCCAGAGCAATAAAAGAACATCATCGCTTAGATCATTGATAGGTCTTCGCGCGCTCCGGAGCCCGGAGAGACCTTCATTAAATAAATAAATATTGGGGACAGTTCACACAAGGTCATCTGATTCTAAACTAGGCAAAGCCTGTACTATAGGTATCAGAGACTGATATACATACATACATAAATAGATAAATAACACCCAGACACAGAACAAACACTCGTGTTAATCACACAAATGTTTGCCCTGGGCGGGGATCGAACCCGCGGCCCACGGCGTAAAAGGCAGGCTCACTACCAACCACACCAACAGGCTTGTCATTCATTAATCTAAGTATCTTCGTAATTTTTAGCCATTTTCGAGAATGCAATTTTTTACAGTCCATATTCACTTGTTTATTGTGCTGTAATACCATAATTAATCATATCTATTTCGTCGTCGTTCCTTTGAGTATGTTACTCTGACTATAAAACTGAACAACTTTCCTTCTGGAACACAGGTGAAAATACGACATAAACGTTTCTTTAGCTCCAATACAATTTACCTTAAATTTTTTTAACCTTCCATACCAAACGACCATCTTTTATTTTCAGGCAAGCTCGTAGCCAGGTTGCAGATGATCCCAGGTCTTATCACGATCCTGAGCAAGTATCGAGTGGAGCTGGCTGAGGGGATGCCACAAGAATTGACCCTAGAGCCACGCTCATTCATCACAATTTCCACTGAAGACATTCGGCTCAAGTTCATCCCAAGAAACGAGTGACGTGTATGACAACTTAGAGATAAAATGGTTAGATAGTATCAGTTCAAACAAAAATAATTGAGTGCAAGGCACTTTGAAAGATAAGGACCGCTTCATATATCTCTGGCTAAAAAAATAAAAAAAAACCGGCTTAGTGCGAGTCGGACTTGCGCCCTAAGGGTTCCGTACCTATCTACCATGATATACAAGCTTTTGCTCTTTGACTTTCAAAACTTCGCGACCATCCAACTTGACCCCTCTTTTATAGAAAGGTTCTTGAAACGGGAGCTCACCTTAATTGGTTGTAATTAGTTGTGAGAAAAATTGTAATATTTAATGATTTTAGACTTTCCCTTTATTTGTACTGTGAGACCTAGCTTCTTGCCAAATTTCATAATTTTAGGTCAATGGGAAGTACCCTCTAGGTTTTGCTTTAGTGCATAAATGTATGGAGATGAGGACATAAAAAGCCATGTCTTTTGATTGCGTCGTTGTAAAAAATTGAAATTTTCGGATCTTGTAGAGTCGCTCTATTTGCATTGTATTCTGCATGACATTCAATAAGTATTCTGTAAAGAATCTACATTGAATAAAATTATATGAATCTTGTGTGGTTTATGGACTTTAATATTTTTTATCAATTTCAACCTGATACCTTTTATCGTTCGTGAGAAAAAGGGTCTTGACAGACAGACAGGCAGACGGACAACAAAGTGATCCTATAAGAGTTCCATTTTTAGGGTTCCGTACCTCAAAAGAAAAAAACGGAACCCTTATAGGATCACTTTCTTGTCCGTCTGTCTGTCTGTCTGTCAAGACCCTTTATCTCACGAACGGGTAAAGGTATCAGGTTGAAATTAATACCACATATTTGGATCCATGAACCACACAAGATCTTGTGTGGTTCATGGATCCAAATATGTGGTAACTATGCGAGGTAACTATGGTACTTCCCCTCTACATTTTTTCAGCAAAAGCTAGAATTCTAGAGGGAGCTCCCTGTCCTGTAGTGGGCGTTTCATGGGATGTTATGATGATGATGATTAGGATCCATGAATCACACAAGATCTGAAAATTATTTTTTTTTACAATGACGCAATCAAAAGATATGGCGTTTTATGTCCTCATCTCCATACATTTATGCAAAAAAGCAAAACCTACAGGCTACTTCCCGTTGACCTAAAATTATGAAATTTGGCAAGAAGCTAGGTCTCACAGTACAAATAATGGGAAAAGTCTGAAATCATTAAATATTACAACTTTTCTCACAACTAATAGTAACCAATTGTGGTGAGCTCCCGTTTCAAGAACATTCATATAAGAGAGGGGTCAAGTTGGATGGTCGCCGAGGCGATTTTTGTTTTAGTTCTATTTTAAAAACGGGAACACTTACAAACTTGAAAATTGGTATGTTTATAGTGCATAAGCTATTAAATGACAACAAATAATAAAATTTGGTCAAGCGCGTGTCGGACTCAAAAAAATTAGCACATTAACTTACTGATATTTCAACTAATACAATTAGGATTATGTGGTGGTACGGAACCCTCGGTGCGCGAGTCCGACTCACACTTGGACGGTTTTTTTCTTTTGAGGTACGGAACCCTAAAAAGCACCGTCTAAACATTTTCTTCTACGAGTTCAAATGTCTACTTTACTTAATAAAGTGACACCTATCCGAGATATAATTTTATCTTGGGCCTCGTGCTGTACCTACTGGTTTACTATTAACTTTTCTGTGTTAAATAGATTTCTGTCGTCCTTGAAAAGCGATTATTATTCAGGGTGACTTTCGCTATTGTGTCCAAAAAGGGAGTAGATACGTGATCGATTTGCGAATACTAAACATGTCTGCAAATATTTTTTGGACGGTATTTTGACACTTTTACCTGTTGCGTAATTTGTAATCGATTAGCGTATTTATTATTTATTTATGCTTTGATGAGAGGACAGTATTTATAAATTTCAATGAAATAATCGCGAAGGCTGAAAATCTGACGCTGGACAAGTTCCCAAGAAGGGACATAGCTCATAGGCGACATAACAAAATTTGAACTCATATAAAATGCACTATGATGCAGTTTATATGAAAAGTTGTTATTTTTGTCAGACCGCTATTCCGTGGGAAAAGCGGTTCAGCGCAGGACAAGCATTGTGTAGGTGCAGTCAAGAGCTGGTCAAGCTTGACACTTTTCACGCGAAGCTAGCCCCGACGGTGATTAAAATAAGAACGTTACAAAGTCCAATGTGTCAATTATGACGTGCTCTTGACTGTACTTATTAAATAAGCTGCAGTTGCCAGTTGAAAAATAAAGGTACTTAGAAGGAGGATTAAAGAAATAATTCGTCACTAGGTGGTGTAGGCGTTTTTCTATGCATTTGACAGGTTATTTCTTAGACTATATAATACTAACGTATAAAAGACAGATTGTATTGAGCATTAGTTCATAACCACGTTTTATCTCACTTTAACTAGAAGTGATTCATCGTAATAGAAAGAGCTAGAAATATATCGTCTGGTTATACTCGATTCTCCCCCGCCACAGGCATTTTTTGTTCGGATTATAATGATAAGCATAATCCGACTAAAAATGCAGGATCCATAAACATAGGACAAAACCCCTCCTGTAAGGTGTTACTTAATTTGGAAGGTTTATGCCTCCATTTTTCTGTCAGACTGTGCAAGTTGTTGTTTATTTGCTTAGTGGTTATTTTTGCAAAATTTTAGTATAAAAGTGTGTTTCAGCCAATGTTTTGAGCTCAGAAATTGCTCAGAAAGTTAGTGAAAAATGTTTTGTTGCGTATTAGGCTGCAATGCCCGAGAAAATTACAAAGAAAACAGTGCCGAAGTCATATCGTATCATGAATTATGATAAGAGGGTGGCTACAGTGGGAAATCAAACTCGGAATTCATGCAGTCGGTATAATATAGTTTTAAAATTACTTAATTAACATTATTAATATTAGAAATTTTGAATGCGACCGATGCGAGGTTCGCTAAGTCCGAAAGTGCTCTCTGAGGGAAGAATGCTGACGCTGCAACACATGCCAGCGTGTCACGTTGCCGACGCGATCGATGACCGCTGGTAGATAGGTACGTAATACCTCCCCCCGAAGAAGAGCGACTATTTGGTCAAGTCTACGGCAAATGTCGCGGCTTTTTCCTCCGGAGATGTATTCTGTCGTATTGTCTGTAATTCGATCTGTGTAGGGGATTCACGTGTTTCCAGTATTGTAATTTTCTTTCTTCTTTCAATTAGGTAGATGATGGCGAGTGCAATTTTTGACTGTCTAACTCTGTCAAAGCTTCCTTTGATAGAACGGCAGACGTTTGCTTGCAAGTTTCATGGATTTCTTGTTGATATATTAGCCGATTTATACAGTCGCGTTGAGTGCGAATCTGATGTCCAATTCTCTGTTCGCTTAAGTACCATGCAGGCACCTTCGGGCATTCTGCCTCTATGTAGACATACTCTTGGGAGTTGGTTGCTATAAAGTGGTAGGGTGGGAGGGTAACTAGGTTATAGTATAGGAGTTGGGCATAATTTAAGATCAAAGGATTTTGTCAGGATAATGGGAAACTTAGAAAGCACGATAACGGATCTATTTCCTACAAAATTTGTCAGCCTGATAAAAGTTTTTTTTTTTTAATTTTATTAGAATTTTACGTAACAGAACTGATCTACAGATAATACTGAATGATGCATGGCTTGAGAACGACTAAAAGCCTGGATGTTTTCGAGTCTATCTGTTTTACCTGTAAATTCTTGCACTTTTTCACTAAGTATTACGAAAAACTGTGCAAAATAGGCAACCTGCATAATTCGCTCATTGTCGGATGACGTCACATTGATGACGTTTGCAAGAGCCATCCCTAATTTTCTTGGTTGCTTTTAAGGTCAGTTAAAATTTTTGATTGCTGAATGGTCATTTCCTTGTATAAAGTAAGATGTTTGGAAAAAAAAAGTTCAGAGATACTTTGTTCATTTTGTTTAAAATTTTGATAGCAGTTTCAAAGGTTATAGAGGCGTATTTCTTGGGCTTTTGCCCCGGAAGGTAATATCAGTAGGTAAGTACCTGTAAAAATTCAGTTATTTTATTTATTTCTCAGAAGTCACTTTAATCGTAATTTTGCAACGGGGCCACGATTTCTTTAAATATGTATGGAATGGTTATCGATTACTTTATCAGGGTTATAACGAGGTGCAAGTTTTTGCCAGGCCGCGTTCAGATTTTTAAAATTACGTTTTGTTTTTCTGTGTTCGTTGGTAAAGTATTCCTTTGGGTGCGCCGGTCATGTCTGATCGATGTCGGTGGTAAAGTTCTAGCAACGGGGTGACTCACACCACACATGGGTTATGGTTGATTACGCTGTCTGTCTGCTTTTTGATTTGGCGAGGTATAATCTCAAAACCGGTTGTCATGTTTGACCTGGGTAAAGCTCGTAAAGCTTGTTCGGTGCAGGTACCTAGCTAATTATGAAGTTCATTTAAGGGAGTGAATGGCAGTCGTTGGTTATATAGGGGTTGCATTGGCGGGGGTGGAAGCAGTGTCATTTGAGTCATAGCTCTTTAGGGAAATGAATTATAAGATGGGGAATAAATTGGTGTTTCGTGTTAGGTACTTGTGGTGGAAATGAGAATGCACCACTATTGGTGTAATGTGGGCCGCTAAGCGGTGTCGTAAAGGGAGTCATATTTCTATCAAAGGCGACGGACGCGGGCACGTTTCTACCTATATTTTTGTTCTGTAGGTATATGACATTTAACTCTTCTTGAGTGTACATTTAACGCACAAATTTAAAAATCTTATTAAAATTTTACCGTCGAATTTGGGACCATTTCTTAATTACTTATGAACTTCATAAAATTTTTCCCTAGTGGTCAGTAAATGTTCCTCTTCTAATTCTACTATGGGTTCTAGCTTAATATTCCTAAATGCGTCACGCTGCTCGATGCGACGTTGGAAACGCAAATTACTTAACCTATCACTACTAGAATTATACCTAAATCGTCGTGCGCTCGGATGAAAAATCTTGAAAGGTTAATATATACAGGTGGGCGGGAAAGCCGGGAGGGCGGGCGGGAAAGCCGGGAGGGCGGGCGGGAAAGCCGGGAGGGCGGGCGGGAATGCCGGGAGGGCGGGCGGGAACGCCTAAGGCCTAGGCCTTAAGCCTTAAGTTGTAAGCCTAGGCCACGACAGCGGGCGATAAACCAAGAGGGGCCTTAACACCTAAGCTGGAAGGGCAGGCGAGAAAACCAAGGGAGCGGGTGGGGCACGAGAAGTTGGGAATAACAACCAATAAGAGTATGAGTACTTACAATAACAGCTGCATGGTATCCGATCGGAGCCTTGTTCTATCGATGTTTGGATAGGGTTCCTGATGACTTCTAATCCAGCTTGCAGGCCACACGTGGTAGGTTCAAAGTTGTAGACGAAGTTCGACGATCGACACTGATTCTACAACTCCAAAGACTGCGCCAATTATGATAAGAGGGTGGCTACAGTGGGAAATCAAACTCGGAATTCATGCAGTCGGTATAATATAGTTTTAAAATTACTTAATTAACATTATTAATATTAGAAATTTTGAATGCGACCGATGCGAGGTTCGCTAAGTCCGAAAGTGCTCTCTGAGGGAAGAATGCTGACGCTGCAACACATGCCAGCGTGTCACGTTGCCGACGCGATCGATGACCGCTGGTAGATAGGTACGTAATACATGCGTAAGTATTTTTTAGTTTATTTTTGATAATACGCAATATTTTGCTTCACGAAATATTGTGTAGTACTCAATACATTGTGGTATATTAGGTGTATGCTCAATATCGCATTTTATTAGTAAATTTTACATAAAAATATGATGATAAACATTGATATCAAAACATGATATAGTGATGGGATTTCTTACATCGATATATTTTTATCCAACTGCGGCGAAGCACAAATCTCGTACCTACCAAATGGCTTGATATATTATATTTTAATTTTATGAGGTGTTCAGCTAGGTTTTAGTAAAATTTTAAACACTGATGCCATATTTTCAACTGATGGTATTGTACATAAAATACGTTTTGTTAAAGGCTATTATGATTGTTTATCTATATTGAAAAAGACAACTGTTGGTTGTAACAATATCGTAGCCTGGGAGACCAATAAACTGAGATACACCCTTAACCCTTTGATAGCATAGTTTATAACTTATGACTTTGTACATAAAATATATTATGTTACAGGTTAATCATTGTTAATCAATAAGTACATAGTGAAAAAGACAACTGATGGTGGAATCAATATTGGAGAGGACAATAAAGTGAGTTATGTTTTAATAGTTTTTAACGGCAACAAATTAAATGATTCCCAAAATATTTTTTTATACCCCAATACACTACAGACAAAATGGATGAAAGTACACCAAATTGGCTGAACGTACACCAAATTTGGATAACCGTTTCGGTTAAGTTGTGTAAGGTTATCTTGCGACCACAACGCATGAGCCGAGCGAGCGGAGCGAGCGTGCCGCGGCCGCTGCCGGCGAAGTGCCAGAAGCAAATTCGGTGTACATTCATCCATTTTGGTAGACAAAATTTGGTGGATATTATTTGGTAAATATTTACTCAAATTTGGTGGCACGTTAATACATCCGTTTTTAACTTATGATATTGTACATTAAAATGTATTTTGTTACAGGTGTTTATGTTTGTACATTTTAAATAAGGAGAGAAAACGACAACTGTTGGTGGTATTAATATCGGAGCCTGGAAGGCCAATAAACTGAGTTTTGTTCTAAACCCTTTAATAGAATAGTTTTGAACTTATGATGATGTACAAAGTAGAAAAACGCAAAATTTTACAACCACAGGAAGGATTCGAACCTGCGTCTTCTCCGTCAGTACCGGAGACGCGATACCAACTAGGCTACTGTGATCCTGCCTGATGTTGTGAAATCTGCGACCTCTATACGCATCTCAACGTTGTGTTTGTGCTGCCACCTAGTAAGCATTAACTGTACTTGACTACTAGCTCAAGTAGTCTATTATTGCAAAAAGAATTCAAGTCGAAAATTGGTAACACTACGTATTGATTGAAAATGATTTTATTTTAACATTTCCTGTGTTCGGATAAATCTACCAAGTAGAAAATTGCAAAATTTAATCATTTTGAATTATACGTAGTGTTACCAATTTTTGACTTGAATTATATTTACAAAAATAGGACTTGTTGAGCTAGTACAGGTAATGCTTATTAGGTGGAAGCACAAACGCAACGTTGAAATACGTATAGAGATCGCAAATTTTACAACATCATGCGGGACCCTGAGCCTAGTTGGTAAAGCGTCTCCGGTACTGAATTTGGCAATTGTCTACTTTGTAGATCTATCCGAACACAGGAAGTGTTAAAATAGAATATTCTTATGATATTGTACTTAAAAATGCGTTTTGTTACAGATTATTATGATTGTTAATCTTGAGTACGTAGTGAAAAAGACAACTGCTGGTCATGAAGAATCATGAGTGAAACCTGTACTAATAATAGCTTTTTGTACATTTTATTTAAGTATTAGTAGTATTATTAAGTATTAAATAGACTGCCTAATGGAAAATAATAAAATGATTATCCATTGTCATAATGATAGTTATTGTTAAGGATATACCTATTTAAGGATCTTTTTTCTTTAAGCTAAAAATAAATTTATAAACTTATATCGGCCTTTTTATTTACATAATACAAGTTTAAAAATAAGTAATCCATAATAATAAAAAAAATCTGATAGTATTTGTTTTTTTTTCACAAATTTTGTCACCTGTATCCAAAATTCATCGATATAAAAATCGACAATACCTCATCACTACTTGATTATGACAGTTAAACAGTGTGACGTCACAAATGTCAGGCGCTGAAAGCATTTGAGACGGCTTACACGGGGGGTTTGGGTTATTTTGAATATTTTCTATGGATCATCGATGATGGGGTTGTGACATGTTGGCAGATGTCATCCCCTGCTAAAATAAATTAGCAAAAGCGAAGCAAGGAGGTCCGAAATCTTTCAGTTATCCAGAAGCAAAAAAAAATTATGGATGTAGAGGTATCTCAAACCACTTACTTCTCCGATTTAAAAAAAATCTTACACCAGTATTTAGATTAGGGTACACGCAGGTTACTTCTACCGTGGGAAAACATCCTAATCCCACGGGAAAAACTATTAATTCTGGAACTACTAAATCGATTTAAAAAAATCTATTACCAATAAATAATAAATAAAAATAAAATAGTTTATTCATGTACAACAAACATACAAGTACAAATAAAGTTGACAGAAAATCGTGTAAGTACAAATTACGTCAAGACTTAAGACCATCAGCCTATTCCTTAACTAGGTGAGATCCTGTAATAAAGGAAGAGTTGATGTTCCTCCGCGGAGTGTCACAATTTAAATTGAATTCACGTGAGTACTCGTAAATGTGCGATAAGTTGTACGTTCATGAGAGAATAAATAAATAGAGAATGTGAATGTGTATATGTGTATGTGTGAAGTGTGCGCGTGTGAGTGTATGTGTGTGTGTGTGTGCGTGCGTGTGTAGAATGTGTAAGAAAAAATGTTGAATAATGGGTCATTCAAGACGTCTTAGTAAACTCTCGGTCTCATCGTATGTTAGTGATTGCAGCCAGTTAGTTACCCTAGATTTGACTTCATGGTAGGATATAGTGTAAATCGCTATATTTTTATTAATGCAATTATAAAGGTAAGCACTCAGGGCATTCAGCTGACGTCGTGCAATTGAGGTGCGACATGGTACATTAGGGCAGACAGGAAGTCCGGCACGTCTGCACAGCACCGCTGAATCAAGAGGAAGATTTGGATGTTGACGAATAAAAAACCGGTCAAGTGCGAATCGGACTCACGCGCCGACGGTTCCGATATACTTTTTGTATTTTTGGAAGCAAAAAAGTCCATTTTTAGGACCGCAAAACTAAATTTGTTTGTAAAGGTTATTTGCAGATTTCTAAAAAACTGTGCAACTTAGAAAGATCGTTTTATTTTTGCTGTAATGTTTACATAAACTTCTGTCAACTGTAATTAATTCAGATTTTTCCTTTCATAAACTTAGAAGGGAATGGTATTTTTTTTGAAATTTTTCATCATCACTTGAAAACTAAGAGACGTAAAAAAATACAAAAATATATTTAAGAATGTACAAGTAAAGCCCTTTCATATGATACCCCACTTGACCTAGTGGCGACAATTTGAAATTTGCCCCCCCCTATTTTGGCCCCCTTTACATTAATAACCATAATTTTTTCAAAATTCTTTCATGTGCAGTTAAGTTGGGCAACTATATTATAAAACAATTCCAAATTTCAAGTCGATAGCTTGAGTGGTGGCTGAGATATAGAGGTTTGACAGACAGACAAAGTCGCACCATAAGGGTTCCTTTTTAGTACCATTTTGGTATCGGAACCCTAAAAATACACTGATATTGAGTAACATCAGTTACTTTGTGCCGGGGAAAACAGCAACTAAAATAACCAAAGCGAATAAAGTCTCCGTCAATAGCCAGTTTATCGGATAAATTGAAAAATAATATCCTTCAGCCGGAAAATATCGGATACGAGGAGACTACACATCCGCTCCGACAAAGCAATATAATTCTTTCAAGATTGTTCTCCAACAAATTGTGGAATATCTAGAATACTATTCTAGAATAATATTAAAAAGACTAAGAAGGTATTACTTAGTACTAATGAAATAGTGAATATAATTTTAGCATGTTACTTAGACCATGAAACTGAACAACTTTGCCCAAGGCACATATGTCGAAATACGAAAAAAAATTGTTTACCATAGAAACTGCAACAGCTGATAGTATTCATACCACCAATCCCGCGGCAAAGAATATATAATATTACGCCAGGCTATAATAGGCAGGCTATAATAGGCCGCCGCAGGCCGCTGTTACCTATGTCAGTAAAGCCACGATCACACCTAGCTGAATTCAAAGACCAATCGGCATACATTGTTGGGAGGCTTGGTTATGTTAATTGCAACATCCTTATTTCAACGAGCAATGTATGCCGAATTAGTCTTTGAATTCAGCTAGGTGTGATCGTGGCTTTAAACGTAGTGATTACCTTCCCTCTGGAAGTTACCACGAAGCCAGCGCCCTCTGTGTGGGCCGCCGGCACTACTACGCTACATCGGAAATTATTTTGTTATAACTTATGTCTTTATTTAGCACCACTGTATACAGTCCGCTTTGTGTTTACTTCATCAAGACCAGATAAAAAGATTGTATAAAAAATATAAAAAAAAACTTTTTCTTACAGGGCATAACAAAAATTTATATTTGTTATGCAAGGCATGTAAAATTGTTAACTGGCAAGAGCTCCATGAGCTTATTCCACCATACCCCTTCTATCATTGGGAATCCAGACGCACCGCAGGATATCACCCACACTTGGTTGATATTCCACTCATTCGCACAAAGCGATTTGAAACATCTTTTATAATGCGCACGGCTAAGGAGTAGAATTATCTGCCTGCATCTGTGTTCCCAAGTTCATACAACCACAGAATATATAATAGTACACAAGTTTATACAACCCGAATCTATTTAAATCGCAAGTGAATAGCTAGGCTTGTTCTAGGCAAACTCGTCCCACCGTCGACCTCATCTCTGTCCTCAGGCAAAGAATATATAATATTACGCTAGGGCTAGATCGAAGTAAAGAGTGCTTGTGTTGACTCTGAGCAAGCGCAGGATTACTACTACTACTCGCTTCCCTCGTGGCTCAAAAAAAGAATCCGGAGCGTAGCGAGGGTTTCGACGTGAAATAACTTTCTTGCTGAGCGAAACACACAAATTTTCACCTTTACGTAAAAATAAATATATTATAAAATAAATGATTATATATATTTTTATGTCCTCATCTCCATACATTTATGCAAAAAAACAAAACCTACAGGGTACTTCCCGTTGACCTAAAATTATGAAATTTGGCAAGAAGCTAGGTGTCACAGTACACATAAAGGGAAAAGTCTAAAATCATTAAATATTTAAATTTTTCTCACAACTAATAGTAACCAATTAAGGTGAGCTCCCGTTTCAAGAACTTTTCTATAAAAGAGGGGTCAAGTTGGATGGTCGCGGAGTTTTTAAAATCAAAGAGCAAAAGCTTTTAGTATCTCATATGGTAGATAGGTACGGAACCCTTAGGGCGCGAGTCCGACTCGCACTTGGCCGGTTTTTTTTTAATGTAAGAGCAGGCAAATAGCCCACATGGTGGTAAGGCCGATATTTCACTGGGACACCATGGCGGCGCAATCAGTCGCGCAACCGTGGTGACCGTTAGTAGACACCATTAGAGACACCAGAGTCGCCACACCAGGCGGCCACAGTATTAAGGGCTATATTTCACTGGGAGTGGTAGCGCGACCAGCATCCGAGCTGGTCGCGCCGCCAAATTGGTTGCGCAACCAAACGGATACCAGGTGAGTAACTCTCTATAGAGCTGTATACATTTTGTTGGTAGCGGCGACTGGTTGCGCCGCCATGGTGTCCCAGTGAAATATCGGCCTAAGTGTCCCTGCCGCCCTTTGACACTTGCAACTCCTGGGGGATGGTACTAATGCGTTGCAGCCTTTGAGAAGTTATTAACCCGCTTTTTGAATGACTCCATGTCGTAACTACCAGGAAAAACCGCAGGGGGAATATCATTCCCTTTAATATCGTTAGATCGGGGAAGATCGTTATTAAGAAATAAATAGTTAAAGAACGTTAATTAATTAACATGAATAAATAATTACCGTCCAAATAGAATGCCTTACAAAAACATCGGATGTTAGGATTATTAGTAAAGCAATATATTGTACTAGTCTAGACAGGACCCCAGCGACCTTGGATCAATGTATACGTTAGAGGTCCATTTTACTATTCTACTATTTTTTGCAGGGTATTCTGAGAAGTCGTTATTTTTTATGTTATCTACTCCGGGTCTTGACGGCCTTTCCAACTTACAACACCTACTTAGTCATTTATGTATACGTACAGTCAACGACAAGTGAAGCTTGACACTCGCAACGCGACTAGCCCGTACATCTATTAAATAAGAACGGTACAACGTCCAATGCGTCAAGCTTGATGTGCCCTTGACTGTACAGTATAGGTTAGTCTTTCATAAAAATAAATTGTATTTGAAGCCTAAACAACTAGTAACATATTTTGTTACAATACCGTGGCTACTTAGAACACTTGCCTTATTGCAATGACATGGTTGACGTAATAAAGAAAGTATAATGTGACTCTCCTAACTATAACCTTACTTTCTCGCGAGTCATCATCATCATAGGTATACCGTGTGGCTTTTAAGATCGATTGTAATTTGTAATTTCCTCTTTACATTAATAATCATATATTTTTTTATTCTTTTATGTGCAATGAAGTTGAGGAACCATATTCTAAAACTATTGCAAATTTCAACTCGATAGCATTAGTGGTTGCCGAGATATAGAGGTGTGACAGACAGACAGACAGACAAAGTCGCACCATAGGGGTTCCTTTTCTTTACCATTTTTGGTATCGGAACCCTAAAAAGAACATAAATCAACAGTTGGTTGACCTTTCAAAGATGTATTTATAGTCTGCCCATCGCTACGGCGAGCGTAGACATTTCGCTACGAAGTATGAAAAAGCAGACGTATCAAGACTATTTCCCAAAATCTTTACTGTTTTAGTACTTCATAAAACGTGATTTTTTATTCACCAAAAAAGAAATAAGGGATGATTCTGCCCATGAAACTGAACAACTTTTCCCAAAGAACATAGGTCGAAATACGAAAATCAATTTTTGACCTCCCATAGAAACTGCATCAGCTGATATCGCATTTTGTATGGGAGGTCAAATTTGGTTTTTCGTATTTCGACCTATGTTCCTTGGGAAAAGTTGTTCAGTTTCTTGGGCAGAATCATCCCTTAATTTTTTTCTGGTGAATGAAAAATCACGCTGTATAAAGGAAAACTGAAAGGGCGTGCTCAGTCAACGAAACTGAACAACTTTCCCAAAGAAACATTTGGGAAATGAAAAAAAAAATTGACCTCTCCTTACAAACTGTTCGATCAGAGTGGGCAATTTGTATGGAGAGGTCAATTTTTTTTTCATTTCCCAACATATGTTTCATACTTCGTAGCGAAATGTCTACGCTCGCCGTAGCGATGGGCAGACTATAAATACATCTTTGAAAGGTCAACCAACTGTTGATTTATGTTCTTTTTAGGGTTCCGATACCAAAAATGGTGAAGAAAAGGAACCCTTATGGTGCGACTTTGTCTGTCTGTCTGTCTGTCTGTCACACCTGCATATCTCAGCAACCACTATACTATCGACTTGAAATTTGCAATAGTTTTTGGAATATGGTTCCCCAACTTAATTGCACATAAAAGAATAAAAAAATATGATTATATTTCGTTATTTCATTCGAAGATATAAAATTAACCAGGTAGTCATTTTGACTTGCCAGGCAGCTGGTCGCACGGTGTTTAAAGATCGATACTTTTAAAATCGATATTTTACGAATTTCGAGTTGACCACACTAATTGTCCGGCTCTTCCGCTTCCGCCGTGTCACTTGTCATTATTTTTTCGTGCGAGGCAGCGACGCACGTGTTAGAATTTTAAGGATAGAGACATGTGCAGTTACAAATAAAAGCTTTTTAATATGAGTTTTCTATTAAAGGAATACTAGGTCTTGAGTTATTTACCTATTGTTCTCTAAAATACGAGGATACAGCCAAGCTGTCTTGTACTACCTACCTAAATTAACCACGCCTTTTCGTGGATTATAGCTACATAGGAAGGGAATTTTAGAACAAATGATAAACGAAATAAATGGTAGTTATAAATGTACTTGATTATTCAAAGAAACAGCAGTAAAACAGTTTCTAATCCAAGCAGAGTTGAAAATACAGTTATCTACATTTAAAGACAAGAAAATAACACGTTTACAATGAGATTTACTTCTATTACAACAACATATTTTAAATATTAAAGAAAATTACTTAACTCAGGACTAGGGATCCTTCCAGTTTCGCCGACACTAAGATAAGAGATATTTAATGCTTTGAAGGAGCCTTTTATAACACAATATGGTATGAAACTATAAACGGGTAATGAGCAATACAATTCAGAAAACAGAGAGAGTGATATTAGTCGCACATCAGCCAATAGTAATCGTTCAAATTACATTAGCCAATGAGCTACATTGAACAGCATCAAAATCACTACTTTTACATACAATTTGATATATTTTACTATATAAATCGACAACAATATCAATACAATATTTTGAACATATTATAAACCTTGCAATGCATATCATTTTTATGATTCTACTTCATACAATAAATAGTCTAGTTAATAACATTCTACAACTTCCGTAGGTAAACAGATCAAATCATTGCTATTAAAATAAAACTAGTTACTTCTAACTATCTATTATCTCTGAAATACAATTTAGCTATTTAGCAATATTTTTAGACATATTTTCAGGTATTATAATCTATCACACGCGTTCTCTTCACGACGAAAAAATTGTGGCACAATCATGTCAAAAAGAGGTCGTTACGATGATAAAATCGACAAATATCATCGCAAAATACGAAAGCTGGAGTTAAAAGCGGAAAAAAGACGTCACCGGATCATCTATTCTTCCGATTCTGAAACAAACTCAGGTACGTACCTACCTACCTAACTTTATTATTCTGTCTGAAACTCAGTACCTATATAGCATTTTTAAATTGAGTTATTGGAAAGAGGGTCTTTTTCTTTAACCGAGAGGTTGACTGCGGGTCATCACGACGGTGAATTTTGTCTGGAGGCTAACCGCGTGTTAGCACGAAGACGACTTTTATTACCTTATCAGAAAAGGCAAATTAATGTTCATAATTTTGCCGATGGCTTAGAGGGTGACCGTGTGTCACCACATTAGCCTCTTCTAAGGAATGTTTTTTACCATACCCTCAAGAAAGCGTTGTTTTTTCTCATCATTTTTCAATGACTTCGAGGATGATTGCGAATCATATTTGCTTAAGTCTACCTTCAAAAAGAAAGATTTGAATTTATGTTCCAAATGCTCTAAGGATGACCGCGTGTCAGTTTACCAGCGTTATATAAAGAAAAAATTGCTTTTCCCTCTTTTAAAATGGACTTTTATCCATCATGTTTTTACAATTTTTACCAGCTGTGAGGGTAACCGCGTGTTACCACACTAGCGTTATATATAAAAAAAAAATTATCACATACCTTCATTGAAATGACCTTCTTTATGTCTTATTTCTAGACGAAGAGGTCGACTATCGCAGTATTTTGGATCCTCAAGAGGATGAAAACCCGGAGAATGAGCATGATGAAAGACCGCCAGAAATGGAATGCGTTCCATCACAAAATGATACTTCTACTGAAGATAAGTCTGACGATGCCCCTAAAACAGATAAGCTTCCGGCTTTGGACCCCGATATTCTATCTGCCCTAGGAGAATCTACGGAAGAAACCCCCAAGTTTGGCGAAAAAATTCATGACAATTTGGCGTGCCTATGGACGCCTATCCTACGTAAAGGGCTAAATAAAGAAGTAAAGGAAAAGCTCTTGAGACAGTTTCTTGTGCCGGAAAATTGTCCTCTGTTACAAGCGCCCAAACTGAATCCAGAGATATTGTCAGCTGTGTCCGACGCCACAAGAGCTCGGGATAAAAGAGTAGAAAATGTACAAAAACAGTTAGGATTAGGCATCACAGCCCTGAATAGAGCGCTTGGCCTACTTATAGATAACGAAGCCAACAAGCTTGAAGCCATCAAGCTATTGAGCGACAGCTGCCGAATTCTCTGTGACCTTCATCACGAGGAGACCCAAGCTAGAATTAAATTTGTCATACCCGGACTAGACAAATCTTTTCTGAGCATCGTGCAAGACGTCGATCGCGACGATACGCTTTTCGGCAATAAATTATCTGACAAAATAAAAAGCAAGGCTTACAAATTAAGAAGCCTGCTCCAGTTCCTAAGCAGCCGACCTCCTCATCACATTCGTCAACGACTAAACCGAGACCCCAGGGAAACTGGATGGGCCCTCCTCGTTTCCAGCAGAACAGGGGGGGCGAGGTGTGTCGAGGAAGACAGCCCCAGCAGAGACGTCCAACCGCAGAGCGCATCCATCAACGAACCAGTCCAGACCGCATCAGAACAGGAACCTTCGTGCTCCAACGCGGCAACTTTAGAGGTACATGCTGGCAGGATTCAACACTTTTATAAATGTTGGTGTAAAATCACCCATAATCCATTGATTTTTAAATGGATTAACGGAGGCTTCACTATTCCTTTTTGTAAAAAACCGCATCAAAAATTTATACCAACTTATAAATTATCTGATACTGATTTAGCTAATATGGATCTTGCAATTAATAAATTGATCGAACTAGGAGCTATTTCTCCATGCGAAAATAGCGAAGCCAACTTTATATCCAATACGTTCCTGGCCCCAAAGTCTAACGGTGGCTACAGATTCATACTTAATCTGAAGTCGCTGAATAAGTTCATCTCTAAGTCTCATTTTAAAATGGAAGACCATAGGACAGCTAGCAGATTGGTATCAGAAAATAGTTTTATGGCAACTATCGACCTTAAAGAGGCATATTTACTAATACCAATTTGCGAAGTAGACCGCAAATACCTTTCTTTTGAGTTTAATAACGTCACATACTGCTTCAATGCTATGCCCTATGGTCTATCCGTAGCCCCACGTGTTTTCACAAAAATAATGAAAGAAGTAATGAACTACTTACGAGATCAAGGATATACGTCAGTTATTTATCTCGACGACATTCTTTGTATAGGTAAAAACTACCAAGAATGCAAACAAAACGTAACAGCAACTTTGTCGTTGCTTCAATGCCTTGGCTTTGTCGTTAACTACGACAAGAGTACTCTGATTCCTCATCAAGTTTGTAAATTCCTGGGCTTTGTCTTTAATACGTTGGAAATGACGTTATCTTTACCAACGGATAAAAGGAACAACATTCTTAAACTGATACAAAAATTCTCCTTGTTACCAAAATGTACAATCAGAGAATTGTCACAGCTGATAGGAGTTCTGGTTGCGGCCTGCCCGGCCGTTAAGTACGGCTGGCTTTACACTAAAGATCTAGAAAGAATCAAGTTTTTGGCATTACAAAAAACTGGAAATTTTGAGACAAAAATTACCTTACCTGAACATATTTTAACCGATTTAAATTGGTGGGCTCTTAATATTATGTCATCCAAACATTCATTAAGACCTGAAGAAGATTTTAGGTTAGAGGTCTTCACAGACGCATCCAGAACTGGCTGGGGTCGATTTTGCAATGGAAATCGAGTTAATGGGGGATGGAAAAACGTTGAATTGTCTTTTCACATAAATTATCTGGAGTTACTGGCCATTTTTATGGCTCTTAAATGTTTCGCTAAGGATCTCTTGAACTGCAGTATTTTATTGCGTATTACTGCAATATGCTACATAATTTATACAGTAATATTTATTACTGCAATATTTATTACTGTTTATTACTATTTATTTACTATTACTTTATTACTGCAATATGCTACATAAACCGCATGGGTGGAATTCAGTTCCCACACTTGCACAACTTAGCAAAGTCTATTTGGCAGTGGTGCGAGAAGCGAAATATCTGGTTAGTCGCTTCTTATATAAACACCCGCGATAATATCGAAGCTGACGAGGAATCGAGGAAACTTAACGTAGACACCGAATGGGAACTTTCGCCATGGGCCTTTCAGTGTGTAGTTGACAACCTAGGACAGCCAGAAATTGATTTATTCGCCTCTCGCGTCAATGCCAAGTGCCAGCGCTATATATCCTGGAAGAGAGATCCGGACGCGGAAACAATCGATGCTTTCACTGTTACCTGGAGATCTTATTTATTTTATGCTTTCCCACCTTTTGCTCTAATCCTTAAGAGTCTGCGAAAAATCATTAAAGACAAAGCTACCGGAATATTTGTGTTTCCCTATTGGACAGGACAACCTTGGTTTCCCCTCTTAAAGGACATGCTTGTTTCAGAAATTATATATTTCAATCCTAATAGAGATCTTCTGCACTCCCGTTTCAGATCTCTTCACCCATTACACAAGACCCTTACCCTGGGAGCAGCGATGCTCTCCGGCGCGCCTTCTTGCAGCAAAATGTCCCGCCAATAGCAATTGACCTCATGATAGCATCGATTTCGGCCAATACTTTAAAACAGTATAATGTTTCATTCAAACTCTGGTGGCTTTTTTGTAGGGATATCGGATTAGACGTTTTTAACCCTTCGTGTCCGGCAATAATCAGTTTCCTAACAGAGCAATTTAACAACGGAGCTAGCTACGGCACCATCAATACTCATCGATCAGCCTTGTCGTTACTTTTAGGTAACAACATTGTTTCCGATGATAGGATCAGAAGATTGTTAAAAGGCATGTATAAAAAGAAGCCTCAACGACCCAAGTATACTGCTACCTGGGATCCCCAAACTGTATTAAACTATATTTCGGAATGGGTGCCTAACCGCGATTTGAGCTTAGACAAATTAACCAAGAAACTTACAGTTCTTCTAGCACTATGCACTGCGCACAGAGTCCAAACACTGTCTCTTATAAATGTCCATAATATTATAAATTGCTCGGGCGGAATCAAAATTTCTATTACAGACATTATAAAAACATCAGCTGCTGGTAGGGAACAACCGGTTTTGTTCCTACCATATTTTACCGAAAACCTTAATATTTGTCCGGCAACTACTCTGCAAGATTATTTGCTTGTTACCTCGGACTTAAGACCTAAAAACACAGACTCTTTGTTGATTACTTATAAGAAACCACACAAAAAAGCCACCTCACAATCAATTAGTAGGTGGATTAAACAGACCCTGGCGGAGAGCGGCGTCGACGTGAGCGTATTCAGCGCGCACAGCACGCGCCACGCGTCCACGTCGGCGGCGGCCTCCGCCGGCGTCAGCCTTGACGTCATACGCAAGACAGCTGGATGGTCCAGCACGTCTCAGAACTTTGCAAGATTCTATAATCGTCCCGTCACAGACGACGGACATTTTGCTAAATCAGTATGTGCGATATCTCGCGTAAATATTCAGTAAATGTTGATTTATCAATGTATCAGCTAATTGAATAAGGTATACACACACACATCTCAGTTACTTAGTATGTATACGTGAGGAAGTGATTAATTTCTTAAGTAATGTAACAATTAATTAAACTTTTGTTTTTCCAGCTTGGAAGTATAATGTTTCATTTGCTAACGTAACTATCAATACATGAAACTAATCAAGGGTCCGAGTCTCTGAACATCTACCTGGTTAATTTTATATCTTCGAATGAAATAACGAAATATAATAGATGATCAAACGAACTTCGTGAAGCGAAGTTCGATCACTATTATATGAGTTATTTCATTCGAAGATATAAACACCCAACCCAACCCAGCCCATACAATACAAAAGAGTTTATTTAATTAGTATCTCTCTGAAATAATGACAAGTGACACGGCGGAAGCGGAAGAGCCGGACAATTAGTGTGGTCAACTCGAAATTCGTAAAATATCGATTTTAAAAGTATCGATCTTTAAACACCATGCGACTAGCTGCCTGGCAAGTCAAAATGACTACCTGGTTAATTTTATATCTTCGAATGAAATAACTCATATAATAGTGATCGAACTTCGCTTCACGAAGTTCGTTTGATCATCTATTATTAATGTAAAGAGGAAATTACAAATTGTCGCTACTAGGTCAAGTGGGAAGTATGACAGAACTTTACTTGTACATCCTAAAATATATTTTTGTATGTTTTTACAACTCTTAGTTTTCAAGTTGGATGTTTTGTGTTTCTTAGGATGCGAGCAGCGTCGTCATGGAGATCTTTAGGGGAGGCCTATGTCCAGCAGTGGACGTCTTTCGGCTGATATGATGATGATGAGTTTTCAAGTTATGATGAAAAATGTAAAAAAATACCATTCCCCCTTCCCCCTTACCCCCGAAGTTTGTGAAAGGAAAAATCTGAATTAATTATAGTCGATAGAACTTTATGTAAATATTACAGCAAAAATAAAACGATCTTTCTAAGTTGCACAGTTTTTTGAAAATCTGTAAAAAACCTTTACAAACAAATTTAGTTTTGCGGTCCTAAGAATGGACTTTATTGCCTCCAAAAATACTAAAGATATATCGGAGCCCTCGGCGCGCGAGTTTGACTCTTTCTTGACCGGTTTTTTTTTATTGACATCAACTGTGTGTGATCCTAGTCAAATATATAAATAACTGCATAATGAAGATAAGCCCTACATTCTCACCGAAAAGGACATTATAATCGAAGTAACGGAACTATTGCTTTATGTGTTCGCTTGTAATAGGTATTGATATCAGACCATTTCCACTACGTACCTAAAGGAGTGATCACACCTAGCTGAATTCAAAGACTAATTCGGCATACATTGCTAGGAGGCTTGCTAATGTTTGTTGCAAAATTCTTGCTTCAACGAGCAATGTATGCCGAATTAATCTTTGAATTCAGCTAGGTGTGATCACTCCCTAACACTGATGGCAGTCTTATTAAATCTGCATATCTGTTCCATGTCTGATCGAGTAATCTATCTATCAACGCATAAATATCTCAAACCACTGAACAGATGAAATTTAAAACACAGAGAGTTATTGTACCGCAAGCATCCTCTAAGAAGAGATTATTGAATACTGTCGGTCACACCTGCACATCTAAGCAACCAGTTATGCTATCGACTTGAAATTTGGAACAGTTTTAGAATATGGTTGCCCAACTTAATTGCACATGAAAGAATAAAAAAAAATCAGTCCTGCATTAACGCATTTTGCAAAAACGCATGCGACGTCATCAGCGTGACAACAACACTCAACACTGGAGTTTTTTCCTTCTCAATTGTTACGACTCAATACAGGTTAAATGATATATCGTTCGATTTCGAATGAAACAAACTAGCCAATCAGAGAAGAGAAAACACATATTATATATGTACTTGAAAGAATGGGATCTTTTTTGGTTTGAAGTTCGCTGCATAGCTTCAGTTCGTACATTCATGACCTGACGCACCAGTTATAGATGTAAAATTATGTTGTTTTGTGCTTTTAGTGACAAAAGATAGGTAAATTATTGTTGTTTTGTTAATGTTTTATTATAATAATACAAACAAATGACAAATATTGTTGCTGTAGGTTAGTGAAAAACCAAAATAAAAAGTTCCTGCCAGTTGACCTTGACCCGTGATCCCGTGACCTTGTGTTTTGTGGTTTTAGTGGTTTATCGTTTTACATGTAAGTTTTAGTTTGCCTTTTATTGCTTGTTATTCGATAAATATGAAATTTCCAAAAATTACATACAAAATTTAACTCGATTCATGCGATATTACTACTTACATAAAAAAAAATATTTAAAAAAAATCGCGCGCGGTTTCGCGAATTTTTTCGCGAGTCCACGTGATGTCTTGCGGAAATTCCAATCCAGATATCTTGTATATTTTATAAGTAAGCATGGATAGTTTTTTGTTGTTTTCTATAGAAAATAATACAAATTTACAGAATACATGTATAGTAAAAACAAGTCTGTCATGTAATTTTTTTATTTTGTAAGCATATTCATTCAAGTGAGACATTTTATTTTCTTCTCTGAAACAAATCAGCTATAAAAAATAAACCATAGTTCAAAGTGCCATTGTTATTGTTTGAGAGGCTATGAAATAAGATATAGCTATTCAGCAACCCGAAACGTAAACATTTGAAGTACACATGCGATAAACATGCGATAAACCGTGTCAAGTGCCGGCCGGCGTAGGTACAAAAAATTGTCCAGGTGCAAGCAAAGATCGGTTATACATATAATTGTAATATCATTGGGTGCAAGCGGGCCAGCTGTTGCGCAGGGAGGGGGGCGCTGGCGTCGGAAAGGCTAATGTACAGTAGGTTTAGATTATGTATGTTGTAATAGGGGGGGGGGGGGGGAAATTCAAATTGTCGTCAATAGGTTGAATGGGGTATCTTATGAAAGGGCTTTACTTGTACATTCTTAAATATATTTTTGTATTTTTTTACAACTCTGAGTTTTGAAGCAATAATGAAAAAGGTAAAAAAAATACCATTCCCCCTTAGAGCATTAAATGCTCTAAGCATTCCCCCACCTTATCTCCGAAATTTGTGACAGGAAAAATCTGAATTAATTACAGTCGATAGAAGTTTACGTATTACAGCAAAAATAAAACGATATTTCTAAGTTGCACAATTTTTTAAGAAATCTGTAAAAAACCTTTACAAACAAATTTAGTTTTGCGGTCCTAAAAATGGAATTTATTTCTTCCAAAAATAGTATATCGGAACCCTCCGAGCCCGACTCGCACTTGACCGTTTTTATATTTAAAAGATGTGCAGTTTTGCCGAAATACCGAATAGCTAGAGTAAAGAGAAACGAGTAGTTATATCAAAATTCATGAATCATTTTCGTTAACATGGATTAGATAGAAATGGGTAAAATATAGAAGTTATTAAGTAAGATTTTACCTTACTGCTCGCAGCAAAAGAAAGAGAGCTGTTATTGGCTTGCTTTTGGAGCCGCGTGCAACAAAGGGTGCACAAAATGCTCCAGGTGCTGAAGGGGAAGGCAACTTTCAGTTCATCGTAAGTACATGAAACAAAATAAAAAGGTCAGTTTTACTATATCCATAATAGTTGTGTTTGTCAAGTAAACTGAAATAGTACGTTTTTGTTAGTCACCCGAAATGTCTTTATAAAAGAAAATAATTCGTTTTCGTAGTTTTGTCTATATGTTATAGGCAAACTCCGAAGCTCCGGCGCTCCTAGGTTGGACTGGTCAATCCTCAGGTCAGACTGAATGACTTAGTCAAAGCCCAAACAAATGTAAATTTTCGGCCTTTGACTAAACAATTTTCGTCAAACCTGGGAGAGACTAATTTGGTCAGGCAAACGTCAAAACACAATTTTATTAAATCGGGGTTTGACGAGTCAAACTCCGATATAGGTATGAAGTGTCTTATCTTCGTATATTTGGAAGCATTTTATCATTTAAGCAGCTTTCAAGTCTTAAGAACCGCTTAACTCTGCCAGTTCTGACACCTGATTGTTCAGCTTACGTGATTTTCACTTTTATATTTGAGATGCTTTGAGAGAATGCCGTGTGGCATTAGGCCCGCCTTTTGTACGATGTGCAATAAAGTATAACCTAACCTAACCTAAAGAGACATTATGAACCTGTTTAAACATGTTCAGATCAACGTTTGACCGAGTTTTGCAGTCTAGGATTGACTAGGCCAAAACCGAAACAGAATAATTTACTTTCGACGTTTGACTGAAAAGTTAGGAGCTCCTGGGTTTGACTAAAAATACTTCAGGCAAAGGGCGAAATTAAAATGTATTTCGGGGATTGCCTGATGGCTTTGGCCAAACCTAGGATAAACCAGTCCTTCCGCGAAGAGACTGTGTATCGGACTTTGACTATAACATATACATACACAACCCAGTATTTTTGTGGTCATCATAAACGGTGATAAAGGCACCTTGAACAGCAGCGTTTATCTACGTAGAGAGAGATACCATCACTGCGATCACCAATAATAACAGCTAACAAGGGTCGTGCCTATGATATGAATCTCCTCAAACCTTTTTTTTTTACAAATTCTAGGCGAATCTCCCTGTACAGTAATGATGGATTCTTTTGGAATCCGGCATCGATAAAAATGAGACAGTGTTGGTTTCCCGGCTTAGAAAATATGACGGAGCAAGCAAGGTAACGACTTTTTTATGATCGGTCTAACAATAAAGTTATATTCACGAAAAAGTACAGATAGGTATGTATGTGTGTATGATAGGTATGTGGAATGTTTCCTAAGTAAAAAAATTACAAAAAACATTTCCTTTTATAAAGAATCATGTAAAATGATTAAAGAGCTAACCGTTTTAAGTTTTTAATTTATAATATGATCAGTTTTGTGGTAAGTAAAGTTTAGCAAGAAACTGCAAGAGCAGGTTTGAAGCTGGCGCTAGCGTTTGATGAGCGACAATATGGCGACAATAGAATATTATTCAAGAGTTGTATACTATACTAGTAAGCGTTAGCGCGCTTTTGCTAGGTCTGTGCTTTATACTATGTTTACGAAAAAAAGAAAGATTTCAGCGAAAATATACATATTTAAGGAGGTTGTATAGCATTGAGATGAAGGTCGAATATATTGGTGTGTTCTAAATTCAAACACCAAAATAGTGATTAAAAGCGCTTTTTATTCACTGTTTTCAATTAATAAAAGAATCTTTTTAAGAGGGGGAAATGTATAATAGTATGTTATGCAATTAGTGAATAAAAGACGGATTTAAAGCGAGGGCCAGAGATGAATGACGAGCATGTGAAGGATACTAACTTTTTTGCATCTCCATGGATACAAACCTTGCGCCGTCAATACTGGAATTTGTATGGGAGGGCCAAAAAATAAATCTACTTTTCCGACCTATGTTTCTTGGGGAAAGTTGTTCATTTTAATGTCCTAAGTACCATACAAGAATAGTCAGACATTTCTCAATCACGCTGTATATTGTTTAATAGTTTTAAGACTATTGAAATAAGTATAAAAATGTCAGTCCGTTTCACGAGTCAATGCCAAAGCTTACCAACAAATTTTGCAGCTATATCAAGGCTATTGTGCTCCATGATCAATAGTTATCAGCTAAAGCTGTCAGAAAAAACAAGTTTGTAAAACAATGTTATTTCCGTCTAATATACTCTGGTTCGTCTGGTTTGTGGTGGTTTGTCTGGTTCTATGGCTGCAAAATGTGTTGGTAAGCTTTGGAATTGACTCGTGAAATGGATTATAAAACGGGTTCTTATCACGATAATGAGCTTTCGATATTTGGGCGCTGCA
The DNA here is from genome assembly GCA_947532105.1 of Athrips mouffetella. Classification (NCBI taxonomy): domain Eukaryota; kingdom Metazoa; phylum Arthropoda; class Insecta; order Lepidoptera; family Gelechiidae; genus Athrips; species Athrips mouffetella. The sequence goes on along the minus strand of OX383980.1, from coordinate 8,087,098 downwards.
AGGCCTGCAAGTACCGGTTCATGGTAAGAACCCCAATGGTTTTATGTGTACTGTTTATAGGATGACGCCTATATACCTATCTAGGTCAAGGTTTGTTCGTGGATAAAGATGACAAGCGAACAATATAGAGTGTTGACCACTTACCACCTCTACCTACATACAGGGTGTGCGGGACAGGTTTCCAAAACTGAAAGGGCATGATTAGTCAATGTAAGTGGGGGTCTAGACAACGTACCACTCAATTTCAATAAAAAATTTTTTGAGTGAATTTAGAGATCACGAAAGCGAACGTCATAAAATGTATGTTATGTCATTCCATACATTTTATGACGTTTGATTTCGTCATATCTAAATTTAGTGGCACGTTTTCTAGACCCCCTGAACCACATTAAGGGAATAAAACTTTAAGGAAATGAAAAAAATACAAAAACACAAACTTGATTAGAGAATTTGTATGGAGCGGTCGATTTTTTTTCATTTCCTGAAATATTTTGCATTAAAAGTTGTTCAGTTACGTTGACTGATCATGCTCTTTCAGTTTTCGGCAACCGGTCTTTTACACCCTGTATATAACTAGGGCATGGCGGGATGTCCATTAACTTAATAAAAAATCGATATCTCGATCGACTCAATATTGTATCACATTGTTTCCTCCACATGATAGTTTATCGAGACTTGGGCGATCGAGCTTTGCTCTATATAATCTTAACCAAAGCCCAATAAAAGATGGCGCTGTAGGGTTTCTGAAACAAGCTATTTTCAAGAAAAGCTAAAAAAATAGAAAAACTAATTTTCTTAGGCATGAGATAAATCGATTTTAAATCGTTCGAGCTTTTTTCGAGAAACCGATAACACCAACTGGAAACACACAAATACACACAAATACACTATATATATAAAAGAAGAAGGTGACGCTGACTGACTGACTGACTGACTGACATATCAACGCACAGCCCAAACCGCTGGGTCTAGAGCTTCCAAATTTGGCATGTAGGTTCCTTATGAGGCTTAGGGGTGCACTAAGAAAGGGTTTTACAAAATTCCACCCCTAAGGGGGTAAAATAGGGGATGAAAGTTTGTATGAATGTCCGTCAGTTTTGAAGTTAGGATCTTCAAAATTTGTATTTAAGCTGACAACTTAAAACTAATATTTACGTATCTCAGGGTTTTTGAAAATTCGACGACCTTAAGGGTGAAAAGGGGGATGAAGTTGAAAATTCTTTATTTTTAAAGTAAAATCCACAATTTTATTATTTAGGCATTAATGATGTAATTCTATGCAACGTTCATCACTGTCATTGAAATTCCACCCCAAATTCAACCCCTAAAAAAGGGAAATGGGGTGAAAAAGTCTAAAAACCAATATGGGTATCGTTTGTATGGTTTATCGGGTCGCTGATTACGAAAACTACAACAATTTTGAAATCCAACGTGGTGGAAGTTAAATACCATCATTCCCTTGGGATGGGGTAGGGGTGCGATAGGGTTGAAATGTGAATATGGGTGTCGTTTGTATGGTTTATCGGGTCGCTGATTACGAAAACTACAACAATTTTGAAATCCAACGTGGTGGACGTGAAATACCATAATCCCCCTGGGGATGAAGTTGGGGTGCGATAGGTTTTAAATGTCTAAAAATAAATATGGGTGTCGTTTCAATGTAAGGGATAGCGGTTAAATTGGCGTAAGGGGTAGAGATAGGGGCAGGGATAGGGAGAGATAGAGGTAGAGAGGTAGAGGTAGAGGTATAGGTAGAGGTAGAGAGGTAGAGAGGTAGAGAGGTAGAGAGGTAGAGAGGTAGAGAGGTAGAGAGGTAGAGAGGTAGAGAGGTAGAGAGGTAGAGAGGTAGAGAGGTAGAGAGGTAGAGAGGTAGAGAGGTAGAGGTAGAGAGGTAGAGGTAGAGAGGTAGAGAGGTAGAGAGGTAGAGAGGTAGAGAGGTAGAGAGGTAGAGAGGTAGAGAGGTAGAGAGGTAGAGAGGTTGAGAGGTAGAGACGTAGAGAGGTAGAGGTACAGGTACAGGTAGAGGTAGAGGGAGGTAGAGGGAGGAAAAAAGGGGACGGGGGAGAGGGAGGGAGAGAGGGAGGGGCAGGGGAAGAGGGAGGAGGGAGAGACAGAGGAAGGGGGAGGGAGACAAGATGGGGGGAGAGGTAGAGGGTTTTAGTTTTTCTCAATTACTTCTTCGAATTGGCTCTGTTTTGAAATATATCATAAAGGTGTCTCTCATCTCTCTCTTTACATTTGTTAGGATACTGCTGCTAAGTTCCTCTGTTTTGAGTAATTTATGAGTACCTAACGTCAGTATATTATATAGAATTCTGCTGGATCTTGAATTATACTCATTGATTTGTGCAGGGTTAGTCCAGTTTTTCCTTAGTTTAAAATTACCCCGAAATGACGGGAAAATATCTCATTGCTTCGGAAAACCGGTAACAACATAAATACGAAGCCGCGGGCAACAGCTAGTACACTATACATATAAAAGAAACTGTATGTAGATTCCTTATGAGGCCTAGGGGTGCACTAAGAAAGGGTTTTACAAAATTCCACCCCTAAGGGGGTAAAATAGGGGTTGAAAGTTTGTATGAAAGTCCGTCAGTTTTGAATTTAGGATCTTCAAAATTTGTATGTAGGCTGACGACAAAAAATTAAGTTTTACGTGTCTCAGGGTTTTTGAAAATTCTACACTCTAAGGGGTGAAAAGGGGGATGATGTTGAAAATTCGTCAGGTTCAAAGTAAAATCCGTTTATTGTTAAGGCATTAGGGTTGTAATGTAATTCTGTGGAACGTACATCATTGTTATTGAAATTCCACCCCAAATTCCACCCAAAATTCAACCCCTAAAACAGGGAAATGGGGTGCAAAAGTCTAAAAACCAATATGGGTATCGTTTGTATGGTTTATCGGGTCGCTTATTACGAAAACTACAACAATTTTGAAATCCAACGTGGGGGACGTGAAATACCATTATCCCCTGGGGATGGGATTGAGGTGCGATATGGTTGAAATGTCTAAAAATCAAAATGGGTGTAATTTTTATGGTTTATCGGGTCGCTGATTACGAAAACTACAACAATTTCGAAATCCAACGTGGTGGACCTGGGGTTGGGGTTGGTTTGAAAGGTTTGAAATATCTAAAAATCAATATGAGTGTCGGTTATATAAGGATAGGGATAGCGGTTAAGATGGCGTTAGGGGTAGGGTTAGGGGAAGGGATAGGAATAGGGGCAGGGTTAGGGGCAGGGATAGGGTTAGGGGCAGGGACAGGGAGAGGGAGAGGGAGAAGGAGAGGGGAGGGGGGGGAGAGGGAGAGAAAGGGGGAGGGAGTGGTAGAGGGAGTGGCAGGGGTATTGGGGGAGGCAGAGGGAGAGGGAGAGGGGGGGATGGGGGGGAGGGGAAGGGGGGAAAGGGAGTGGTGATGGGGGAGGAGGGTGGGCGAGGGAGGGGGCGGGGGGGAGATAGAGGGGGAGGAGGGGGGGAGGGGAAGAGGGAAGGAGTGGGGGAGTGGGAATGGGAGGGAGTGCGAGAGGGCGAGAGCGCGAGTTATAGGGAGGGGAAGGGGGAGTGAGGTAGAGGGGGGATGAGGGATTGGGGGAAGGAAGGGGGAGGAAAAGAGGGAGGGGAAGAGGGAGGGGAAGGGAGAGGGAGGGGGAAGGGCGGATGTGGAGGGAGGGAGGGATAGCAAAGGATAGATACGGGAGGAATAGGGACTTTTTTGATTTTTATGAATACCTCCTCGCTACGCATTCACTCCCTTTATTGTCTTCTTTTTAAGTTCGCCTGTAACGATTGACAATGAAAATTCCGCACTACCTACCAGTTGAATAAAATCAAAAGATAATCAAATTTGTAGTAAGATAGCATTCAACTTGGATAAGTACGAATGCATCTTTTACGTAGGGATCAAAAAGGAAAAGCTTTCAAAATATGTTTCAGTTAAGTTCGAGTTCTGTTTTATTATAAAATCCACGCGGATGAAGTCGCGGGTAACAGCTAGTATATTTATATATTCAAATATTGCTTATTTAATAGTACTTATAAGATTATACAACGTGGAGGGAGAGATTAACTGCGATAAAAGTAAGGCTATTCCTGCGTCCTTCGAGGTTAGGTTAGGATAAATAAATGTGATTAGTTTGGACATGGTTTTCTACTAGCTGAAATTTAGAATTTCGATAAGTAACTAAATAGTGGAGGTACGGAACCCTTATTGCGCGAGTCTGACTCGTACTTGGCCGGTATCTTCTCGTTTTTCTACCCATGTCTCTATGAAAAGTTGTTGAGATTTAGATTGCGAGTAAAAACTATCATTGAGAAGTCAACTTCTTTTTATATCAGATTTTTACAACAATAGGCCTCACTTTGTTTTCCACGAATTTTCCCATTCGCCGAACCATCTGTAGCTCAGTAGGCTCAGTAGTTCGGTTAAAAGAACTAAAGGTTGTTACTTTTTGTCAACAGAACTACTGGAAACAAAAAAGTCTCACTAGTTCGGTCAACAACAACAACTCAACCGAACTAGTGGGAATAAAGGATCTTATCGTGTGACTTCAAGAACCCTGGATAAATAAAGGGTAAATAAGGGGTATCAGAGACTGATAAATAAGACCCAGACACAGAACAAATGCGAGAATCGAAACAGCAGCGACCAAGGCGCTGAACGCTAAGGCACTAACCAACCAAGTCAACAAGCCAACCAAATGAAGTATGGACCTTAAAATTTGCATAATGTTATGCTACACGGTTAAGTTGGTAGTTGTTTATTTTTTTTATTCAGTGCCTTAGTTAACCTTTATGCAAAGTAACGAGTCGTAACGGTCGTTACTCGTCGTGTCACGTACAAAACGCATTATTTTAGCTTTGCTTTACATTTTTCATTGTTTCTGCCTGTAGGAGATAAAAAAAAAACCGGCCAAGTGCGAGTCGGACTCGCGCACAGAGGGTTCCGTACCACCACATAATCATAATTGTATTAGTTGAAATTTCAGTAAGTTAATGTGCTAGATTTTTGGAGTCTGACACGCGCTTGACAAAATTTTATTATTTGTTGATATTTTATAGCTTATGCACTATAAACATATCAATTTTCAAGTTTGTAAGTGTTCCCGTTTATAAAATAGAACTAAAACAAAAATCGCCTCAGCGACCATTCAACTTGACCCCTCTCTTATATGAATGTTCTTGAAACGGGAGCTCACCACAATTGGTTACCATTAGTTGTGAGAAAAGTTGTAATATTTAATGATTTCAGACTTTTCCCATTATTTGTACTGTTAGACCTAGCTACTTGCCAAATTTCATAATTTTAGGTCAACGGGAAGTACCCTGTAGGTTTTGGTTTTTTGCATAAATGTATGGAGATGAGGACATAAAATGCCATATCTTTTGATTGCGTCGTTGTAAAAAATTTAAATTTTCAGATCTTGTGTGGTTCGTGGATCCTAATATATGGTATTAATTTCAACCTGATACCTTTACCGGTTCGTGAGATAAAGGGTCTTGACAGACAGACAGACAGACGGACAACAAAGTGATCCTATAAGGGTTCCGTTTTTTTTCTTTTGAGGTACGGAACCCTAAAAACAATTAGGTATGTATTTTTTCTAACTTTGCATACTAGGAATTGATTAAATTGGGTCGGATAGTCAAAAATCGATCTAGCTAGGTCTCATGTCTGGAAAAATTTGTTCCGTCCGTTTTTTTTTTACATTGGAAATGTCTTTTCGTTCACTCCAGTGTAGGCTCCGATTTCACGAAAAAGTGCGATCCCCTTATATCACGGAGCGATGTTAATATTTAAAAACAAGTCTCAAAAGAAGCGTATTTACGAGAGCTGTAAGGTGCAAAAAAAATATTCGAGAAAGTCAAAAACGAAAAATGTTATGGCAATAATTTTTTTTTTCCGAATTTTTGATTTTGGCGCTCGATAATTTGGAATTGAAAAATGATTTATTTTATTTATTTTGTTTTATTATGACAACAGACGGTCTTAAGTAAAGTACTTATATTCTAAGCCTGTATAACTCACGGACCTGGAGTGTCAAAAAAAATTATGAAATTTAAGAAAAAGTTCTCTGGACAATTTAAGTCAGCTACAATTCAAATTGTAGTGCCTAAAAAAGTGTAAAAGCCGAATTTGATAATTTCCTTAAGTATTGTAAACTAAAACAATTTAATATGATTAGTAATAAGTATGGTAATACCCTGGATCTGGTGCTGAGCAATCTCGGTAGCGAATCAGTAACTGTAAGTGACGAAGCTGTACCACTCGTGCCAATTGATGCGCCGCATCCACCGCTCGCAGTGAGCCTGCATATACCGCGGCCTAATCGCAGGGTCATTAGCCATGTTCAAGTTCCAGCCCCATCCTTGGATCAGGATTTTCTTCCCCAATGGAATTTTAAGAAGGCGGATTTCCCTTCCCTCTATGCAGCATTTACGTCATTGACATGGGATGAAGTTTATTTGGCCAGTAGTGTAGACGAAGCGTTAGGTTTGTTCTATGAAAAACTATACCATTGTTTCAATTTGTACGTTCCACAAAAAAAAGCCTCGTAATTTAAATACAAAATACGAATATCCATCTTAGTATACACAAGAGATAATCAAAAATATTCAAAATAAATATTTTCATTTGAAAAGATTTAAGCAGGAAGGTAAAGAATTTGATAGTGAAATGTTCAAATTCTACAGAGAACGTACCAAAGAGTTAATTGAATTTCATCATAATCTCTTCATTAAACAGACTGAGCAAAATATTATTAAAGATCCGAAAAGCTTCTGGAGTTACCTACGTTAATAGTCAAAGAACTTCCAGATGTAAAATTGAAGAATATGAACATGAGGGAAGAACTCTTACAGGCGTTGATGCAGCCAATGCATTTGCCGATTGGTTCAAGTCAGTGTTTTTAACAGCAACCCCATGTTTATCAGCTGAAGTTGCTGAGCGGGAGACCATAGGGTCTTCATGCTCTCGTATTGCGATAGACCAAATAAGTGAAGCTGATTTGAAATTAGCTGTGAAACGCCTAAAACCTTCCTCTTCCGCGGGTCCTGACGGCGTTCCACCATTTATTGTAAGGGATGGTATTACAGTATTTAGTAAACCACTTCTATATATACTAAATTCATCCTTACAGACAGCTGTGTACCCTGAGCTGTGGAAAATATCGCGTGTGACTCCCATACCCAAGGAGGGATCAAAGACATTAGTCACAAATTACAGGCCAATTGCGATTCTTTCTGCGTTTGGTAAAATATTCGAATCGATTCTGAACCGCTACATTACTAATCAAATTCAATCCCAACTAAGTCCAAGTCAGCATAGTTTCCGGTCTGGCAAATCGACAGCCACAAACCATATTAGTTTTGTAGACTATGTTACCACTGAAATGGATAAACGTAGACAAGTAGACACGGCCTATTTTAATTTTAAAAAGGCTTTTGATCGTGTTAACAACGACTTACTTTTAAAAAAAATTGCAGCGATAGGGTTTGCACCAAATCTATTAAAGCTTTTTGCAAATTATCTAGCAAACCGTCTACAATATGTTTCACTGGCGGGTTGCCAATCCAACTATTACTCTGTCTGCTCTGGAGTAAGTCAGGGAAGTACTTTAGGGCCGACCCAGTTTTTAGTCATGATCAATGATTTGCCGCAGATAGTTAGATCAGCCCAGTGTCTAATGTTTGCAGACGACCTTAAGTTGTTTCTGGGTATCGGAAACATAGAGGACTGCGAGGCACTACAAAGAGACATTGATGCTGTGGGGGAGTGGAGTGAGCTTAACCAATTGGAGTTCAACGGTGCAAAATGCAAAACAATAACGTTTACTCATTCTCGCTCCTCTCATTGCCACACATACAATGTTTCTGGTCTCACGCTAGAACGTGTGACCACTGTCCGGGACTTGGGTGTGACTATGGACGCTGAGTTGACTTTCGCTCCTCATATTGTAGATCTTTGCAGTCGGGCTTCTAGATCACTGGGTTTTGTTCTTAGACAAACAGCGTTATTTACGAGTAGGACCGCTATTATAACATTGTATTATGCATACGTATGCAGTATTTTAGAATTCAATGCCATGGTGTGGGACCCACGTGAAACAAAGTATAAAGTAATGGTGGAACGAGTGCAGCGCAAATTCGCTCGATACCTCTATAAGAAGTTATATGGTTTCTACCCTTTCTTGTACCCATCTCTGTTTGTAGCGGGCATGGTTGGTATGAATACTTTAGAGCTAAGGCGAAAATGCGCTCTACTGGTTCACTACTATCGGCTACTAAATGGTAAGATAGAGGACTCTGGCACTCTATCTAGATGTAACTTGTTCGTGCCGCAGACATTCTGCCGGCTTCGTAGTAGACTCCGTCTATTTCAGCCTCCTCATACGCGCACACATGCTGCGGGAAATGCTCCAACGTCACGTGCTCTTGCACTTTTGAATGCCGTGATTGCTCAGCAGCCGGAAGCAGATATTTTTTATGACGGACTTCGTCAGTTTGTAAATAAAGTTATGATATTTTTAAGTAGTTTATAGTATTTAAGTTATAATGTAACCTTCTGCATGCATTGGATTTTTCTGTTAGTGTAGTAAGGAATTGATTATAAATAAACAAATAAAACAAAGACGATCGGGTTAAGGGCTTGCCCTGTAGCCTAAAAATTATTCAAACTTCGATACGCGTGTAGTTTTATTTTATAACCTTTTTCTTATCCCGACTTTCTCGTCGCTCAGCGACAATATTTTTTCGAAATCTGTAGATTCATTTCCAATGCGCTCGTAGTCGTGTAAGGCACGAAATCTGTGAATTTTTTATTGTCAATGGGCTTACTCTTGACCTCGATCTAGCAGAGATGAGGTTTACGATGGGACGAGCTTGCCCGGAGGATTATTTGGATATTTGTTGAAAATAGCGCGAATTAGAAACCCTACAGTGCCATCTGTAGATTGGGCTTTGGTTCGGATTATACAGAGCTCAAACTGAAAAGCGTGCTACAGCTCAGGAGTGTGCTCAGACCACGAATGTGGATCTAATTTGGAGAGGTTTATATGGAGAAGCCAAAAAATCTCTCCAAATTCTCAGGCTCAAGTTAAATTTAAATTCATTTAAGGCTGAAATATCTCAAACTGACTTAGCACACATATACTCTGAAGTAGACTTAAACAATGCTACAAACCAACTGATCGCTGTCATTTCTCAGGCGATTACAAATAACTCTCTTATTATGAAAACGCCGCGAAGCAAAATTACTATAAAGCCTTGGATCTCCATCGGAGTTCTGCGTTGCATAAGAATTCGTGACAGGATGCATATGAAAGTTAGATCGGAGCCGAATAATAAATGTTTATCTTGCACTAGTGCAGTCAATCTTGTCATATTGTATTAGCTCATGGGGTGGAGCTGACAAGACAAAACTTATCGAATTGGAAAGGGCTCAGAGACTGATCCTCAAAGTCTGTCTTTTCAAACCGCGACTGTTTTCAACAGTTAAGCTTTACAGTGAGGCAAAGGTTTTAAGCGTGCGTCAGCTATACATTTTGGCTACAATTCTACGACAACATTCGACCTTACCTTTCGAGCGTCCTCTGAATCCAATCAGAAGACACTATACGGTCTGTAGTCATGTTTTGGTACAAACAGCTTTAGCTCACAGATTTTTTATAGTCCGTGTTGCAATTTTATACAATCGTATAAACAAAAAAGTCAACATGTATACCTGTTGTAGACCTGAGTGTAAAAAATTGGTTACCCAGTGGCTGATTGTGCTTAGTTATGAGGAGACAGAAAATCTTCTAAAGATTCAATCATAAAGCAGGTGAAGGTATCACGCTCATCTTATACACTCCCACTCACTCACTTTCACACACACTTACACACCACTCTCACACAACACTCTCACACACTCCTACACTCACACTCCCTCTCTGACGTATCCTGTACACAACTCTCTTTTCTTTTATTGAAAAATTTTGAATATGTTATATCTTCTAAAAATTGTTTTACTATAGCTTTTTAATGTTTTCGTTTTGCAATACTTTTGTTTTTCTACTTTGTAGTATATTTTAATCCACATTAATGTCACGGATGAATTTCAGGGCGGAGACCTGGAGTCCTAAAATACAGGCCTTTGCTTAGTTTAGGCTCCAGTCTCCCACAAATACCAAGTCAATTTTTGAGTTACTTTTATTGCTTGCATGATTTGTGGTGAGAAATAAACATTTTTTTTTTTATTAGATCCAAATTTCTAGACAGTAAGTTGACATTTATTAATCATTACGATCATATTTTACAAAAGGCGACAAAACAACTTGGTTTTCTTTTAAGAGTTAGCAAACCTTTTAAGCTACCACATACATATAAAATACTTTACTTCAGTTTAGTAAGATCTCTCTTAGATTTCGGATCAATTATATGGAGTCCATACTATGCACGACATGTAAATAGGTTTGAAAAAATTCAAAAAAGATTCCTTAAAGCTTTGGAATATCGTACAGGTCGCAATTTTTCTGATTATACAGACTCACTTACTCGACATAACATGTTACCTCTTAACCTTCGTAGACAACAATTCGACTTTATGTTCTTATTTAAACTTCTAAACAATTTAGTAGACTCCCCTCACCTGTTACAATACATTAAATTTAATATCCCTCGTAAAACTGTTAGAAGAAACAATCAGTTATTTGCTCCCCCAATGTTCACAACCAATTATACTGCTAATAACTTCTTTCGTCGTTCTCTTCATAGCTACAACAATGACATATCTCACATTGACCTCTTTTGTAACTCAGCTTCTAAATTCAAAAATCTTGTTATCACTTCCCTAAAAGAAAAAATGTAAACATAGCACTGTTAATTTATATTATATATTGTAATTGCTGTAATTAATTACTTCTCGACACTTAAAATTACCTGTATCTACCGTTTTGTTAACCTAGAACTGCTGTTCTTTGCTATTAGGTATTTATATTTATATTGTTGGCACTCAAGGTCTGTATTTATATATGAAGTGTATAGTTTTATAAAAGTTTTGTCGATGTATATGACTGTTTGTTGCCAAAATAAAATAAATAAATAAATAAATAAATAAATTAGATCCAAATTTCTTTGGAAAAGTTGTTCAGTTCGTGGTCTGAGCACACTCCTGAGCTGTAGCACGCTTTTTAGTTTAATACCTCAAACCATGAAAAAGAAATAGACGATTTCTCATCAAAAATACGCTAACGTAAATAGTAGATTGCCGTCGTCTTTCGTAAAACTTGCAGCGCAACGCGGCGGCCATTAAGTTCGCATTAGCGGGTTTGTTTCATCGCTTAACATCGCGACAGAGCGTGTAGAGTGGCTCACATCAGCAAGAGAGGTGTGGAAAAAATGGTACTTAATCAAATATTACAGATCATAGAGGTTTATTTTCGACGTCACTATTTTCGTCTCTTTTTGGATTCTTTTTGAAATATGTCCTGGGCCCTGAGACAAGTGGCTTTCTACAATCGAAATTTTTATAATTTTTATTTTATTTACACTAATAGTGGTATAAAATAAAATAAAAATGTATAGGATTGACACATTACTGTCACGCAACATTTCGTTAGCTAATGTCAATCCCATCCATTTTCATTCTATTCTACTAGCGTTTGCGATAGTAGAAAGCCGCTTGACTGTAGGCCCTGCACACTGTTTGTTCATTGCCTCGAGTAAGCACACCAGTGCGGAGTGAATATTCGTCTACTAACGTGGACCACATTGGTCATCATATTAGCCGAAAGACGTCCACTGCTGGATATAGGCCTCCCCTAAAGATCTCCATGACGATCATTCCTGCGCTGCTCGCATCCAGCGGCTCTCCGCGACTCTCACTAGATCGTCGGTCCACCTTGTGCGGGTATATATATTGGTATAATTATCAAAAGCTCTCGTGTAGTTTAAATTTTGATGATACGTCGCAAAAACAGAGAAAGACAGGGTGTTCAAAAATCCTTCTCAAGGACATAGAGCCGGACACAGAATCACAAATACAGCAGTAATTCCATAGAAATATAGGCTATAATGTACGTTCTGATACTACGTCTGTGGAGGGCTAAGTACATGAAGTGGTAGGTACATGAAGAAAAGCGTGAACTACTTTCAAACATTTTTGTAGCTAAGACGAGCCCCGGCCTCCACTCATCCATCACTTGATTGCCTGTTTTCGTGGCATATTGCTTGCTTGAGTGGAAAGGGATGGCGTGCAAAAATAAGTAGCACACTTTCTTTTTTTATTACTTACTCATAATAAAAACAACACAAAATAGAAACTAGGCCGGTTTTTATTTTGTCCTGTTTTTATTATGAGTATGTAAAGACAATAACTATGTATTAATTTTGACGTCATCTAGTAAAGTTGACAGTTTTCGAAAATATTGTCTTCTTCCTGACTGACTTCTTATTTATTTTGCACGCCAGTGTAAAAAACTTTTTCCTGGGTTATTCACAGTTTTTTTGTTTGTTTATTCATTCTTTCTTATTAGATTACTTGTGTGTTGTGCTAAGATTTGTGATGAAGAGTAAAGCAACAGGTAGTCAAAGGCATAATAACAACCTGAAAATTTGTCTTATATGATAAATGGGCGTTTTTCAGAAATCGTGACCATTGCCAATTGGGCGTGTCCAGACATTTATCCATTTTTTAAATTTTTGCATGCACTGTACATAAGTATGTGCATTTATTTGATAAACATATATTTAAGTTGAACAATTTACCTCTATGAGCTAACCAAATACCAATGATAATTAAATATAGTAAAAAGAAACCATAAAAAATTGGAAAATCATCATGTCCCACCTACTTTTGTGAAACTTTCATGTCTCAGGTAAGGCTAGATATATGACTTTCATGTCTCAGGTAAGGCTAGATATAGTTTTAGGCTCTGTAGATGAACGGTGAAATTATTTAAATCCGTTTTATCTATACGTTGTCGAAATCAGGCTTAAAAGTGCTTAAAATTACATATAATTGTTGTAACAGGAATACGACAATTCGTAATTCCGGTATACGTCACTATAAAACTTTCAATACTTGCACAAAAAATTACCCTTGGTTATGGGTATTATTGATTTCTAGCAACATTATTATTATACATACATACATAACATCACGCTTCTTTCCCGTCGGGATAGGCAGAGACCACAGTCCTCCACCTGCTACGATCTTGACATACTTCCCTTGCTTCCTGTACTTTCATCAATCCTTTCATACATGCTCGTCGGTTTAGGGTACTTTTAATATTATTATTGTCTACGAAAATCTGTGATCAAACTTGATGCGTCACGGTCTTGGATAGCTCCTCCAAGGTCACGGTGCTTCCAAATTTGTGTTTCAGGATAGTCAAAGGATAGTCACAGAATTTTATGAGTTAAGCAGTAGTTGAGTGATATTTGATGTCACACAATAAAAATTATGAATATGCATTATTGTGAAATAAGTCAAAAGTAGCCATTTATTTAACACAAATGCTTGAATTATTTGTTGAAAGTTTTGTGGACATGATTTTGTCACATCCGAATCGTCACAAATTTCCATACATTCCGGTCCGATTCCGTTGCGTCATTGGGTAATCTTTTGTGAAAAACGCTCAAATATCTACTTAAATCGTTTGAATACCTATAAAGGATGTAAAAGACAGCCTTCCGACAACTTAAAGGTCATGATCAGCCAACGTGACTGAACATATTTTGGTAAATAAAACTTTCAGGAAATGAAAATAAAAATCGGCCTCTTCCTACTTAATTTCAAACTTGATTGGACAGTTTGTATGGAGGGAGAGGTTTAACTATTTCCTGAATGTTTTACTCGCTGAAAGTCCCTTCATGATTTTAAGTTTTTAGGCAGACCCTTACACCCAGTATGATTTGCGCTTATGAGACCCTATATTTTGTCTCCAGTACCTGTCTCAGTTTACACGAGCCGCCCTCGTTAGAATTTGCCTTATTATCGCCTTATTATTGCCCACAATTGCCTTATTTTTCGGATTCGGATGACAATATATTTTCTCGCAGTCAATAGGGAAAAGTATACTTAACAAAAGAAAAAAATCATCTAGGGTCTTGTATCTTTAGTTTCTGACTGAATAAAGACATTTTTATTAGGGTTCCGATACCAAAATGGTAAAAAAAAGTAACCCTTATGGTGCCGCTTTGTCTGTCTGTCACACCTGTATATTTCAGCAACCACTCATGCTATCGACTTGAAATTTGGAATAGTTTTAGAATATGGTTGACCAACTTAACTGCACTTAAAAGAATGAAGAAAAAATTATGATTATTGATGTAAAGGGGGCCCAAATAGGGGGGCCAAAATTTCAATTTCTCGGTACTAGGTTGAGTGGGATATCACATGAAAGGGCTTTACTTGTACATTCTAAAATATATTTTTTTACAACTCTTAGTTTTTAAGTTATGATAAAAAATGTCAAAAAAGATACCGGTCCCCCCCCCCCCCCCCCTTATCTCTGAAGTTTGCGAATGGAAAAATCTGAATTCATTACAGTTGATAGAAATTTATCAGCAAAAATAAAACGATCTTTCTAAGTTACACAGTTTTTTAGAAATATGCAAAAACCTTTACAAACAAATTTAGTTTTGCGGTCCTAAAAATGGACTTTATTGCTTCCAAAAATACTAAAGGTATATCGGAACCCTCGGCGCGCGAGTCCAACTCGCACTTGAGCGGCTTTTTTTTAATGGTATCCCTCGCTTTGCTCAAGATTCTACTCTACAGAGTGACTTTGAACACATTCGACAAGTTTTAAGGGTATAATACGAGTAAGTTCCGTTATCAACATAGGTCTAACTAAGGTAATTTGGAGTTGTTAACAATTTATTTTGTATGTATCGGGTTAAATATTCTTGAAACTGGATACACAAACGTACTTACCTAAAGAAACATAAAATATGCATAAATGTACCATTTTAATTTTAGTAGCACAAATTATGCTTATTTTATTATTAATATTTTTATGCAAGTAGATTTGTGTATCGATTTCAAGTATGTTTTACAGAACTTATGTACATCCATACATAACATCACGCCTATTTCACAGAACTTACCCTCAAAATTTGTCGAAACTTTTCAACCCTATGGATAGGATTCCACGGGGATATAGTCACTGCTCTCGGGATACAATCTGATCCCTCCAATGCTATTTCCTTTTTTCTTCACTTGTTGGGTAATCTACTATTGCCAACCATAGTCTGGCCGAACACTAGCCTAACGATACAAAGCCTGTACGATACTATCTAATGAAAACAATACTGCAGTTTTCAGTTGTTGAGAAAAGGTAAAGCTTGTAAAAATTTAAAAACGGAACCGCTAACAACCGCATGGCAAAAATTATATGGGGAAACACAGTATACCTAATAATTAAATTGTTTAAACAATTTTATTTTTTAATGTTTGTGCGTCCGGCGTGTGTGGATATCTCAAAGAAATTTGACCTCATATTAGAAGTAGTATTAAGGAAAATATTCGTCACAAGTAGGGATATGTGCATGCTTTCATCTATCGATAGTCGATAAGTTACACAAGGAGAAATCGATGTTGAAACTTTGACCAAAAAGTTGCAGTATTAAACTTTGATAAAAGTCAAATCTTTTAACAGCAGTTATTAAAATACATACAGGAAAAAAATACTTTTTGTATTTTTTACCAAAGGTGATTTCTTACGTGGCTCTTTTAATATTAAAGATACCAAATTTCTTATTTACTTACTACGCTGGCTCAGCGACCCCAAGAGGATCTTGGCCTCCGACACGAGAATTCTCAATTTTTACCTGTTAATGGCCCATCCAACGAAGACCGCAAAGGGCTGAATAGGGGAAATAATTCGTAGGTGAGCCAGTTTTGGCACAATTGTAGAATAAAGTGTCCACAACCACATAAAAAAAGTACTGGACGGTAGCGGTGGAGGCAAGAGGGGTAGTGGTTGTATTCTTCTAATTTGGTAGGATGTGATCATTGATGATTTGACATGGCATGAGACGTGCTAGCAGTTGTCATCCCATACTGAAAAAAAATAGCACGGTTTCTTCTCCGAGCGAAGCAAGGAGGTCTTTGTTCTGAGGGATATCTTTTAAAATATAAAATAAAGATGTATTAGGCACTGTAAAACAAGACAACAAAAATGCAAAATTCATCCTAGATTAAATAAATTTAAGTGTAAAACAATTATATTGCTATTAATTGGCATATCATCAGATCGTCATTCACCAAATCATTTTCTACCTGTCCTAAGAACTGGCAGACGCAGGGGCATCCTAGCTAAGTTGTTTTTCTATCTTAAGTTCTCGCAACACCCCTGTTATGATCTGCTCAAACCTTACGATAAAATAGAACTTTCTTTGTCTGGTTTTTCTTTTTATTTGGCTTGTATCTTAAAATAAGTTGTGGAGAAAAATATTGTACGCTGTCTGATTCAAGTTAAAATTCATGTAGAATCTTGGGAAGGAAGCTTGGTTCTGTTAGTACCAATATCTGTACTTCAACGAGCAATATATACCGAATTCGTTTCTGAATTAAGGAAAGTGTGATAGCGGCTTTAGATACACTTTGTTCTCTCGTGTAATAGTTACACTTGTTCTCTCGTGTAACAGTTACATTTGTTCTCTCGTGTAACAGTTACACTTGTTCTCTCGTGTAACAGTTACATTTGTTCCCTCGTGTAACAGTTACACTTGTTCCCTCGTGTAACAGTTACACTTGTTCCCTCGTGTAACAGTTACACTTGTTCTCTCGTGTAACAGTTACGTTTGTTCTCTCGAGTAACAGTTACACTTGTTCTCTCGTGTAACAGTTACATTTGTTCCCTCGTGTAACAGTTACACTTGTTCCCTCGTGTAACAGTTACACTTGTTCTCTCGTGTAACAGTTTCAAATAATGTCATTTAATATTTGTTAAAACAGCTCGATGCCGCTTTGTTTTCACACTCTGTTCCCTGTTTCAAGCCCAATGAAGCTGTAGAAGCTTAATTAAGCACAAAGCAAACCATTGACAATCGTACCTCATTTTAAGCTCAATATTGTCAAAGTCAATCATTCATTTTATATTCATCAATCCTCATCAATCATTCTGCATTATCTCTGGCAGTCTTTTGTTTCGAATTCAATTTATTTCATGGAATTTTAATGGCTCTCACAAACGTTCATTAACTCAATAGAGAAGACACGTTTTTGTTGATAAAACAACCACATTTTACTAGCAGTTGATTCA
Source organism: Athrips mouffetella (assembly GCA_947532105.1). Classification (NCBI taxonomy): domain Eukaryota; kingdom Metazoa; phylum Arthropoda; class Insecta; order Lepidoptera; family Gelechiidae; genus Athrips; species Athrips mouffetella. The sequence continues at coordinate 8,069,851 of OX383980.1, read as the reverse complement.
AATTGAAACCATCTACAATTTTTTGCCACTTATATTACAGATAATCTAATTTTACAGTTGACTGTAGTTCATTTATTATAAGTATCGTATTGGGGGACATGTCACACAAGGTTATCTAATCCCAAACTATAGGCAAAGCCTGTAACTATGGGTATCTGGGACTGATATACTTAGATACATACATACAAAAACCGGCCAAGTGCGAGTCGGACTCGCGCCCTAAGGGGTTCCGTACCTATTTACCATGCATATGACATACTAAAAGCTTTTGCTTTTTGACTTCAAAAACTCCGCGACCATCCAACTTGACCCCTCTTTTATAGAAATGTTCTTGAAACGTGAGCTCACCTTAATTGGTTACTATTAGTTGTGAGAAAAATTGTAATATTTAATTATTTTACACTTTTTTCTTTATTTGTACTGTGAGACCTAGCTTCTTAACAAATTTCATAATTTTAGGTCAACGGGAAGTACCCTCTAAGTTTTGCTTTCGTGCATAAATGTATGGAGATGAGGACATAAAATGCGATATCTTTTGATTGCGTAGTTGTAAAAAACTTAAATTTTCAGATCTTGTATGGTTTATGGACCTTGATATTCGTTATCAATTTCAACCTGATACCTTTACCGGTATCAGGTTGAAATTGATAATGAATGTTAAGGTCCGTGGACCACCCAAGATCGGAAAATTTCAATTTTTCACAAAGACGCAATCAAAAGATATGGCTTTTTATGTCCTCATCTCCATACATTTATGCACTAAAGCAAAACCTACAGGGTACTTCCCGTTGACCTAAAATTATGAAATTTGGCAAGAAGCTAGGTCGGTACACTCATAGTATTTAATCCATTACTCCCAAAATCACCTTATCTTTGTATTTAGGGAAAATACAGTCAAGGTCAAGTTTCTGAATTCTCGTGGTCTCTATTTCACAAATGTACCTACATCATCTCGTTTCACTTTACCTTGGATTGGGATAACCTATGAGAGCAAAATTTATGAGTTTGTTTGCGAAAAGTCGCGAGGCAGGAATGGAGTCATATTACAGTTTTGAAAGTTCGTAGGTAGCTTCTATTTTTAGGGTTCCGTACCTCAAAATAAAAAAACGGAACCCTTATAGGATCACTTTGTTGTCCGTCTGTCTGTCTGTCTGTCTGTCAAGACCCCTTTTCCTACGAACGAGAAGAGGTATCAGGTTGAAACTGATAACGAATATTAAGATCCTTAAACCACACAAGATCTGAAAATTTAATTTTTTTACAAAGAGGCAATCAAAAGATATCTAATTCCCGTTGACCTAAAATTATGAAATTTGGCAAGAAGCTAGGTCTCACAGTACAAATAAAGGGAAAAGTCTAAAATAATTAAATATTTCAATTTTTCTCACAACTAATAGTAACCAATTAAGGTGAGCTCCCGTTTCAAGAACTTTTCTATAAAAGAGGGGTCAAGTTGGATGGTCGCAGAGCTTTTAAAATCAAAGAGCGAAAGCTTTTAGTATATCATATGGTAGATAGGTACGGAACCCTTAGGGCGTGAGTCCGACTCGCACTTGGCCGTTTTTTTTACTATCTATGGATTTGCTCTTGACCTCAATCTTGCTCACCCAGAAGAAGCCTATTCACTCGCGACTTGGTATGGTACTTAGGACATGAAACTGAACAACTCTCCCCATACCAAGAAAGATAGGTTAAAAAACGAAAAAAAGTTGTTGTCTTCCCCATACCATACAAACCTTGTGCCGTCAATACTTGAATTTGTGAATTCTACGAACATCTTATATCTATATAGCGCATGTAAATTTGGTTTTTCGTATTTCGACCTATGTTCCTTTGGGGAAGTTGTTCAGTTTCATGGTCTAAGTAACATGCTAAAATTATGTTCACTATTTCTGTAGGATACTATATAAGAAGATTTATTTTTTCACCAGCATTTAATTATCTTTTTAGAATAAAATAATTGTTTTAAAAGTTTATATATATGAAATGAAAACGACATTAGGCAATCATAAACGAATACCACGATTTCTCAAACTTCCACAGTGCATCCGTTCATATGGATATTGAGAGATTGAATATGAGTAGACGGTATCGTCACCTTTCATCACGTCATCATTCACGGGTCGGCATCGGTCAACATTGCGTTTGGCGCGCTTTGAAGTGACAGCTGCCGGCAAAACAAACATGGCGGCCATAGGGCTGCCACGGCACAATTTATTTACACTTATTGGAATGTAGGAATTAAATGTGGAACGAAGGATTGAAACACTGCTTGCCGCGAAGATCCTGTCGTGTGGGTTTCAAGGTCGATAACCGTCCTGGTCATAGCCACATTTAACAACGTTGACCGTGGTTTAGAAGCCAGAAGGGTGACGCTTCGGAAGGCACGTTAAGCCGTTGGTGCCAGCTATACTGTCACCGATAGTAGTCATTATGTTAAACCAAGTCAGAGGTCATTTGGAGGCTTAAAAACTCTGCCAACCAGGTTGACCCCTAACCTGGGCAAACCTAATCTAGGATTGGTCTTGTCTCTGGGTTGTGGAGGTCAGATGGCAGGCAGTAGCTCTGTGTACAAACTAGTGCCCCAGTAGCGTTTCCTTGCTTCGGAAGGAACGTTAAGCCATTGATCCTGGCTACCGTCATTGATATAAGAGTCGTTAAGCCAAGTCAGAGGCCATTTGATTGCTTAAAAACTCTGGCGGCCCGTTTGTCCACTGACTTAGTAAAGCCTAATCTAGGATTGGTCTTGTTAGTCCTCTGGGTTGCGGTGTGGAGGTCAGATGGCAGTAGCTCTGTGTAAATTGATTTATGATGATGGTGGATTGACAAATGTATGTACTTAGAGTACCTACCCCTATGGTTAGTTTTATTTACTATTCTGACATTTTAATTTATATTATTGACATTCTATTATTAATATTATTTTATTGTGATTATGATTATAAATAATAATTTTAACATGTAATAACAATTTTATTACCAAATATATGAATATTAATATAAAAACTAGTGTCCTAGTAGCGTTTCCGTGCTTCGGAAGGCACGGTAAGCCATTGATACTGGCTAGTGTCAACGATAGAAGTCGTTAAGCCAGGTCATTTGGCGGCTTGAAACCCTTCACAGCCAGATTGCCCACTAACCTGGCAAAGCCTAATATATCTGTGATTGTGCCCCTTTGTAGGTTGTCTATCTATACATGCCTATACTGATTGTACATTCAAGAGCACGTCAAGCTGTACAAGCATTTTAAAGGAGAAGGTCGCAATCACACCTTCCTAACTTCAAAGACTAATTCGGCATACATTGCTGGGAGGCTTGGTTCTCTTAATTCCAATATCCTTACTTAAATAATGAATAAATAAATAATTTATTCAAGACATTTAACAATGATGACTTAGGACTAAACTTATAATTAGAGAAAAAAATTACATAAACCTGAACTAGGATTAGGATTCCCTGTGTTTCAGGCAAAATTAACCAACTTAAAACTATAAAAACTATCTAAATAATCACATGCGAAATCTATTTAGGTGTAAAAGTATAGGAGTGTAAAAGTTTATTATAAGCTAGTTGTAATAATAAATAAATATATAAATAAAAAACGATCAATAACTTCTCTGTATCTTCGTAGGACATATTTTGGGGGCCTATTTGCAGGGTTTTTTTTACACTTAATGTAACTGAGCGGATATAGGTCTAGCATTGCAATTAGTCTATTGTATAGAAACGAGCCTAAGAAAATAAAAAATCTAGCGGAATAGGCATGTTTTATTTGTGTATTTTGAGGACAAACAATATCCTTTCGTCTTTTGTTAGTATATATACTATTGTAAGGAAGGGAGGCGTGCTGTTTTAAAACCGTGCTCATTATAAATAGTTGTCGTACTGTTAGTACTTCGCATGACTTATAAAGAAGATCTGTTGGGAAGAGGAAAGGACGGAAAGTAGCTACCTTTAGGACAGCTCTCTGGGCTCTTTCGATGTTAAGTACCCCAAGATGTAATGCAGTAAGTCAGTACTGATTGACAAAATGCTAAGTAAACTTGCTTGATAAGCATTGAATCAGCAATGCATCGTATTTTTTTAAAAACTAAAATTAATTTACGACCTCTACTTAAATTTAAAAGACAGTGTGTCGTCAAGAAAGATACCTATATATTTTATTTTGTTAGTAATAGCTATTTCGGGACATTTACATAGGTGACTCATACGATAGTTACATTTGTGTGCATATAATTTAGGGTTTATTGGAGCCAAACTTGATTTGCGCATAGAAAAATGAAGATATATAAGCAATGTATGCCAAATTAGTTCCTGAATTAAGGAAGGTGTGATTGCGGCTTTAATCACACCTTCCTTAATACAGAAACTAATTTGGCATACATAGCGGGTTGAAGTAAGGATATTGGAATTAAGAGATGGTGGTAGGGCTTTTATGGAAAGTTCGTCTGGGGAAGTACCACCCCCTTGCTTTTTTCTGCCGTAAAGCAGCAGTGTTTGCACTGCTGTGTTTCGGTTTGAAGTGCAAGGGAGCCAGTGAAATTACTGGCACATGAGATATATCATCTTAGTTCTCAAAATGAGCAACGCGCTTAGCTGTCCAAACACTTACCATCAGGTGGCCCACCGGCTCGTTTGCTCACTCGTAACATAAAAAAAAACCAAGCCTTCCAGCAATGTATGCCGAATTAGTCTTTGAAGTTAGGAAGGTGTGATAGCGGCTTAAGAGCAGAGCTTAAAATCAGGAAAACGCTTCAGGCCATCGTCGTACTAAAATGTAGGTATACATACAAACATACGTAGTAATATATAATTATCACGGTATGGTGGTGAGACCCGGCAACGTTGTATGAAGTCTATTGATAATAAAAATTAAAAGTAAAAAAATATTTTTAAAAACAAGCTTTTATTAAATGAACTAAAAAGTAAAAAATAAATATGAAATCTCTCATACAAAGTATATTGTATACTATGAATAGAATAACTCCTCTCACGGTACTAAATGATCATATATAGGCATAAATTAGTAGTTAGTTCAATTACCGTAAGTGTTTTAATGTAGACGTTCTCAAAATATAAGTAAAATATCTAAATATCGATTTAAAATCTTGAGGCGTTATGATATGATGTTACAGTACTGTAGGTACCTACTTACTTATGAGCCTCAAGCTTTTAAATCTATATTTAGCTATTTTACTTATATTTTGAGAACGTCTACATTAAAACACTTACGGTAATTGAACTAACTAACTACTAATTTATGCCTATATATGATCATTTAGTACCGTGAGAGGAGTTATTCTATTCATAGTATACAATATACTTTGTATGAGAGATTTCATATTTATTTTTTACTTTTTAGTTCATTTAATAAAAGCTTGTTTTTAAAAATATTTTTTTACTTTTAATTTTATTTAGTACTTTTTAGTCTGCCCTTGGAACTTATTTCTTAGTTATAACAAAAGTTATTGTTAAAGTTATTTACCAATAAAATTGGTAAATTGATATGTTGGTATATTGCTATTTATTAAACTAATTGAAGGATTCTACTATTTTTTATCACTAACCGAATTATTATTATTTACATTTGCACTATTCGAATTATTTATACCAATAACACTATCTATGTTGCTACATCCGAAATTATTTACATTATTTACATTCATAAAACTATTTACATTATTTTATTATCGCTGTCACTAGCAAAACCATTTATATTTTTATAGCACGATGGCAATAGCTTGTTCAAATACCTATTTCTCGATTTATTCACAGGTACGATCCCCTCTTAAGTAATATTTCTCATTCTGTTCATTTCCGCTAGCGCGCTGGTGTTGCACGGTGTTTTCCCTGATAGCTTATTACAATATAATTCATTGATCATTAGACCGTCTAAGGAGCGCACTCTGCTTAGTGTTACATATGCTTGACCGGCCGCAAAAAGTTTTGGTCCTAAATACACTACGGCATAATCTACGGTGTTACCCTGCATCTTGTGAACTGTTGAAGCCCATGATAAAATCAAGGGTAGCATTCGTCTTTCGATAGTGCCGTAGTTATATTTGGCTGGAAATTGTACAGAGATTGGTTTAATAATGTGTTCTCCGTCTTTAGAAAAGTTGATACGCACAGATGGTATGTCCGACGCATACATTTGATCACGACGAAACAAAGGCCAGATAATTTTAGTAACAAATCCGATTGCTCCATTTACCAGACCCTTGCTGACATCGACATTGGATCTCAACATGACTTTAGCACCTTCAAATAACTGTAACGTGGTTGGCAAGCCACCGGTTTTGTTGACATCAGTTGATATTATATTGTCTAATGGAGTGTCACCTAAATTTCTCGATGCATCTACTAGTTGATCTTGAGCTTTTATAGTGAAAATTTTTGTGTTTTTGCTTCTATAGTGGTCAAGAACTAATTCATTGTGATGGTCAACTTGTTGTCTTGTTGGAAATATTCGCAGCGCCTTTTCTATACTGAACTCTCCATTAAAATTGCTACAAATTTTTCTCATCAAAACTGCCATGTGCTCAGCTCTCATTTCTCCAACTCTTAAAGCATTTAATATATCAATGAACACTGTGTCACCTTGTTGCCTCATGTTATCTGTTAGTTCAATTAGAGTAAACAAACGCCAGAGATGAACGGCCGGCTGCATACTATCGGGTTGACAAAACACTTGATGACCTCTGACTGGTGGAAGCTGCATTAAGTCACCGAATACTAGGATGTTAATGCCCCCAAAAAGTTCTTCGTTGTTCTTTAATTGTTTCAAACGTGAGTCGATCATGCACAGCATTTCATAGGGTACCATTGAAATTTCATCTATAAATAAAAATTCAATGTCTTTCCATTGTCCTCTCATTATCTTTAAATAGTTGCCAGTCAAGAGCGGCATATTCACAATTTTGCCATCTTTTTGTACTGGTAACTTAAGCATACTGTGAAGTGTAGTTCCGGAGACGAGTCGTGCAGCAACTCCAGTTAGCGCTCCAACTTTGACCACTTGTTTACTATAGCAACGGTTAATTTGGTTTTTGAGTAAATTAAACAAAAAAGTTTTTCCCGTCCCAGCATTCCCTGTGATGAACAATTTTAGCCTATCTTCATCTCCACTCATTTGTTTTTGTATGCTACGCGTAACATGAAGGAAAATTTCTCGCTGACCACCGTTCATAGCACGTTCAGCCCCTTGGAACTCGGCTTCGCTCATTTGCTGATCAGGTACTTCATTAATTTCTTCTTCTTCATTTAAATAGGTTGCCGCATCTTCTAAAACATTAAAAGCATGCGCCTGTATTAAGGCATTTTCAAGCTGTCGGTCCCGTTGACGAAATAATTCCATGTGATTGTTCATTTCTTTTAGTCTATCTTCACTAGCTAAGAACGCTTCTCTTGCAGTACTGAATCCTTCAAGCAATTCGGTTTCACTTCTGAAAGGTTTGTATTGAACTAGTAAGCTGTAGTAGAAACTTTCAGGATCCGTACCAACAAGGAAGTGAGGTACTCGTACACATGCTGGATTGTTTCTGACTGTCATTTTTTTATTGTCTAGCAAGTTGATCAACTGTCTCCTCCTTGGTTGAACAATTGGAACGTAGGCATCTTCATCAACATTCTCCTCTATGACGTCATTTCTTTGAACATAATATGGCTCAAAGCGAATCGCAAACTCGGTTAAACACATGTTAGGAAAATCATGATCGGGATGGTTAAGTGGACGTTTCTCATAACGGTCGAAAATATTTGAACAAAAGCCGGAAGCTCGCCCTGTATTGTCAAATTCAAGCACTCTGTATCGCTGCTCTGGCTTTCGAGTGTTTAGAAATATCACGTTTCGAGAAGAATCTCTTAGCTTAAGGTGGCATAGTCGATAAACGCATTCACAAGCAGATACTTGTCGCTGTCCCATTATCTTCATGCATATCTTGTATAGTTTCCTTGAAATATCAGATTCTTCACGTCTTATCTGCTGTATTGCTGATGCTATACTACTGTCTAGATCTTTCGGTTCTTGTTTTCCTATGTATTTTGCGATATAGTATCCGATTGATTCATTGGATCCACATGGCTGGATATCCATATTGCCTTGCCAAAGACCCAATAAAATGGGACTGTAGTTATTTATCCACTGATCATCTTTACCGCGTTTCAATTCGCAAACACGTCCGTTGTTTCTCACGAAATCATCTGTTGTATTGGTAATTAATCGAGTTTCGGTACATTCCTTTCTGGGAAAATTGAATCTACATGCTGTGTAATCATTGTTTTTCTTACACGTTTGGGTGTGTCTGTGTATTTGACACTTTGCAACTAATTCACGTAGCTCAGTATCATCCGCAGGCATCTGACATGAGCAGACATGATCGATCATTTGAATTCCTTCAGGGGTTTCAAATCCTGGATGATCTTTTATCCAAACCACTACATGGAGATGGGGACTCCCTCTGTTTTGAAATTCACATCTCCACCAAAAGTCAGCCATTTCCCCACCTAAGACATCCCGGTTGCTGGTGAGAAACTTAAATAATGCGTTTACTCTTATCATAAAGTGTCTGCTCACAATTACTGGATAGTTTTCGACTAGTCGTTGTGTAGCAAAAGTATCCAAATTCTTTGGGTCCTCATTAGGACGACCATCAGCTATAAGAAGGGCTTTTTTCATATCGTTCCAATTTAAATCATTACAGCTAAACGTCAAAAAGTAATGTGGCGGGCCTAAACATCTTATTTGACCCAGCAAATCGTTCAATGCTGACCGCCAATATGTCGCCGATCCTCTTACGTTTTTTAGATATAGATGTACATCCTCTACTGTTCCGTCCCGTCCTTGAATCTTCTTCCCACATGCAGATATATTTGATTTAACCCTGTAATATTCAAACATGGAGAGTGCGTAAAATAGGTAGTCGTTGCGTTGAAACCGCAAATCAACGCCCAGTATTCTAGACTGATAATAGTCAAGAGGGGTAATCTTGACAGGTCTTTTTTCTTCTTTTAATCCATTAACGCCGTAAGGAAAGAGCGTAAACCATGCAAATTCTTCAGCCTTCAACTCGTGTGACTCATTTACTATATTATCTTTAGTTTTTCTTGTTATTTGGTTTACGTTTTCTGACACTTCCAGTTCATCATCTACATCAGGTTGAATGCAATCTATTGGAGCCATAACTGAAGTTTGCATACCAACTTCGCTTATAAATTGATCATTGTCAGTTTCCATATTAATCACGACGTTATTAGAAGTATTCATTTCACAATTTTGAGGACCGATAATTACGTTAGTTTCACAATTTTCATTATCTACACCATTGACACTATGGACAATATTTACACCATCGACACAAGTTACACTGTTAATATTATTTACACCATTGACGCTATTTACACTATTGACATTATTTACACCATCGACACCATTTATATTGTTGTTATTATTTAGACAGCCATGGACATTATTTACACCATTGACACTATCATTATTTACGCCATCAACATTATTTACAGCATCGACACCGTTTACAATGTTGATATTATTTAAACAATTGGCGATATTTACACTTTGGACATTATTTACGCCATCAATATTATTAATATCATCAACACCATTTACACTGTTGTTAATATTTACACCATGGACGTTATGTAGACAATTTTCATTGTTAGTACCATGGACATTACTTTGTTGCATTACATTTATGTGATTGATGGTATACTGCACGTTTCTGGACTGAGTAGCACGTTTGCATATGCGATTAAGTTCGATCAGACCATCACACTCAATAATGCAAGCTTTTCCATTTGTAGCACTTGCCCCTTTAGCTCCGCAAGAATGAGAATCTGTAAAATAAAATTTGTCTCCATATTTAATTATTCCAAAGGATTTGCCAGATGCAATCAATATTCCGGCAGAGTGCTGATTGAATAATTGTGACAATGCATCTTTTAACGTCATACCTATATTGTTACGATTAATTGAGTCCTGTAAACTACCGAAAAGTTGCGTGTCATTATCGTAGTCAATAGCAAACGACGTATTGAACATAACTAAATCATGTTTTATTACTGCTAGATTGCCCACTTCTAAGTATCCAGTATCATCAATAGGATATGCATTTTCTGAATTTTGTGATGTCAAGTCGCGAATGTTTTTGTAGATTAAGTCTCCCTGTATTAAATTTTCGTTGAGAGTATTCGTGGTCCATGTACTTGGCAACGTAATGCTGGCTCTAACGATGTTGGCCAAGGCCATTGCAAGGCATTGCACTCCGGCAAATCCAGACGTGAATATGTCTTCGTTTCCTTGATGCCAAGAGGCACGCACAATTCTCGCCAAATTATTAATAGGTACATAAACTGAACGAGGAAGAGGCCCTAAATTCTCACACTCTTCGGCTTGTACTGGTTGTCGTAGACGGTAAAAATCTTGTTGATCTATTTGAGCGTTTTCGTCAATGGAAACGTCTCTATACAACGGATTATTTTGAAGGAGCCACCGCAATGCTGCATATACTTTTTCACGGTTTATGCAATATTCACGTGTTATTTGCAAGTTTTCTAGATGTTCTGTCACAATTATGATTCCAGTACTATCACTAGATCGTGGTAGCATAGTAGGTAATTTCTCACTCACTTCAAATATGTCCTGAGCGAAGAGAACAGCTTGGCCTTTAAAACCATACTGGCCAAACAATCCATCATATTTAATTACTTTCACAAACGGTATTACTCTTGATATTAATCGTTGTTCGGCTTGGGATAATGAACTGATAACACCAGGATCTAAATTGTTCCAGTATGCTTTCGGGGGTGGCAAAGTCTTGGCGCTAGTAACATGTTTTTTACAACGATGGCATGTTTTCAATGGTGATTTCATTAGTAGCTCGTCTGGTAAGTATGTTAATGCTAGGACACTAGGACGACAGGTTGTCACTTGATTTGGGTAACAACGTTTATTACATACGTCACAGGTAGCATCACAGAAAGTGTTAACAGATTTGATAAAAGTCGCCTTGTCTGCATTAAGAGCCACACGTCTTTGAGACATCCTCAACCTTGCACTTTCTGTGAAAACCTGATTGGCTTGCGGTGTCGCACTAATGCGCAGCTGCGATGAGTATTGCCGTGAAGTTGCAAGCCTCAACTGCCTTTGATCCGGCGTTTCATTTTCTCGAGCTTTTGAAACGCATTCCCGTAAATATTCAAGCCTATGCTCTCTGTCTTCCTGGGACTCATTACTTCGCGCTTGTGACGCATAATCTCTTAAAAATACTAGCCTATGCTCTCTGTCTTCCCGGGACTCATTACTTCGCGCTTGTGACGCATAATCTCTTAAAAATACTAGCCTATGCTCTCTGTCTTCCTGAGACTCATTATTCCGCGCTTGTGACGCATACTCTCTTAAGTATCTTAATTTTGCTTGCCTTTTTTCTATTGGTTTGTGTGTACAATCTATATTTTCTGACTCATTTTTTTTCTTCTTTTCAAGATATTTGTTTCGGGCTTTTTCCAGGCGCCGTTTTCTTTGTGTTGAGGTTTCATGTTTTTCTTTATTTTTTTGCTTTTGTTTATCCATGTTGTTCCCACGAGACCGGAAGAAATATTGGTTCCACCCTCCCAGAGATTCCGGAGTAGAAGGGTAAGGCATTTAATCCGACGGGGTGCGCCCGGTGCCCCGAAGTTGGTACGTTGGCGACAGTGCATGTTTGCTACCCCCTGCCATTCAGCTCCTCAGCACGTACCCCACCTTGAGCTTGGGTAGTCGATTACTCGCGACATGATTCCCCCATGCCATCCAGACCTTGGCGTAATCGAAAACCTTGCCTTGGGTATAATTTCGCCAGAGCCTTGTTAGTTAATCGGCAGGATGCACCACGAGCAGGTAAGGTTGGCTTGGCTTCTAAAAAATGTTTTTAGATACAACCCTTACATCCCAATGCAACTCAAATGAAATATTTCTTGAGCTATATGAATAGAAAGTGCTCATGATGACAGAACAAACGAGCCCATATTCGACTATCTTAGCATTTTCCATCCAGGAGTTCTAACAGTACTCCTCCGGCTCCATCTTCAGACCTTCGTCATCATAAGAAATAGAAAGTACTCATGATGACAAAACAAACGAGCCCAAATTCGACTATCTTAGCACTTTCCATCTAGGAGTTCCAACAGCACTCCACCGGCTCCATCTTCAGACCTTCGTCATCATTAGAAATAGAAAGTACTCATGATGACAAAACAAACGAGCCCAAATTCGACTATCTTAGCACTTTCCATCTAGGAGTTCCAACAGCACTCCACCGGCTCCATCTTCAGACCTTTGTCATCGTAATAAATAGAAAGTACTCATGATTACAAAACAAACGAGCCAAAACTCAACTGTCCTAGTATCTTCCATCAGAGAGTTCCAGTTCCTAAATCCCGGCTCCATCATGAGATCAGCTCAATGGTACCATAATATTGCATTGTCACCGAACTTATATAAGTACACCAAATTTCAGCTCAATCGAATACCAGCAAGTTGGTGAAAAATGGTTTGCAAGATTTGAAAAAAAAAGGTTACTTACTTACTTACATACGAACATTGCAAGTTAAATAAAAGCTTGTAATAAAAAACCGGCCAAGTGGAAGTCGGACAAACGGAACCCTTTGTAAAGGGTTCCGTTTCCGACACGCACTTGACCAGTTTTTATTATTTTTGTATAGCTTGTGTACTTATGCCCAGTACCAACCTATCTCTACCCGTAGGTATCATAAAAGGCGACTAAAAGTTAATGAATCAGAGGATGGGCAGCAGCATCCTTCTGTTTATCGTATCATCTTACATTCTGCGGTCACCACAACCTCGGTCCATGGTGCCAGCCGTAACGCTAACAAGCGTAGTGACTAAGGTACTTCCCATCCACATTGTTTCAGCAAAAGCTGGAATTTTAGAGGGAGTTCCTTGTCCTGTAGTGGACGTTTCATGGGATGTTATAATGATGATGATTTATAGCTTATGCAATGCACTATAAATACACCAATACAGGTTTTTTTTCATAAATAAATTTTACATATCGTCATCATATAATTAAAACAAAAACCTAATCAAACAAACTATCCTTCGTCATCCCTGGTACAAAGGTGCCCATGACACTAGCAGAATTGCCTCGTTGAAGAGCAATTAATTGGAATAAAGTTTCATTTACCTCTACAAGCATTTCATTGTGAACTTATTTACCGAGTCAGGTCAACAAAATAAAATACAGGAAAATGTTAGGTATTTACTTTGTCTATCTTCGTTTTAATGAGTCTTCCATCGTGCAGTTTATCTAGCCCATCGTCCTGCTAAATTGGACCGTCTGTGGGTCGCCTTAATGAAATATTTGATAAAGCTCGTAAACCGAATGAAAGAATTTAGCTCTTTCGTGTAAATGAGTCTGTCCGACTTATTAAGGGGCTACCTGCAGTCCACTAGCGACCCCATCAGTTAAAAAAATATTATTCGCTAAAGACGAAACTGATCGAAAATCCTTAAAGACAGATTAAAGATAAGGTGCCCATGTTTATTAACCCATCAACTCTGTAAAATAGAGTTCACTATAGTTACAGATACAAAAACTGCTAAAAGTGGCCGTTTTTCCCAATTTTTGTATCTGTAACTACAGTGAACTATATTTTAAAGAATTTATAGGTTTTAAATAACCTAGGGTACCTTTACTTTAATCTGGCTTTCCAGATTTTTGATAAGTTTTGTATTTCGCAAGTAATATTTTTTGAACTGATTGGGGCGCTAGTGGACTGCAGGAAGCGTTTTAAAGCAACTTAAGATGTTTACTATAGTCATCATAACATCCCATAAAACGTCCACTACAGGACAGGGAGCTCCCTCTAGAATTCCAGCTTTTGCTGGAAAAATGTGGAAGGGAAGTACAATAGTCACCTCGCTTGTTAGCGTTACGGCTGGCACCATGAACCGCGGTTGTAGGTGACCGCAGTAAGTAAGATGTAAGATACAAAGGAGGATGCTGCTGCCCATCCTCCAGTTAACCCTTAGTCGCCTCTTACGACACCCACGGGTATGTATGCGTTGGTACTATAGTGTCAACATGTATTCTATGGTGTCAACCATAAATGGTATAGCAAGACTGAAGGGTGTAAATCTGCCCATCCTCATCATTTTCGTTTATTATTTATCATCTTATTCCGTTTTTACCAATGGTTTTTACGTAGTCAGCTACAATAAACACAACAACGAAAAAACCGGCCAAGTGAGAGTCAGACTCACGCCCTAAGGGTTCAGTACCCATCCTTAACTTTTATTTAGATTGTTTTTTAATTTTTTAATTTGACATTTGGAGTTATATTTGACATTTTAATTTTGACTTTTTTTTATTTGACATTACCTTATAAATAATATTTCATTCATTCTTTTTAAAATTTACACCAACTTGTTGGTGCACCACGCTTGTGCTTTTTTTCTCTTTAACAGCTGTAAAATACCGTGTTTGCGTGCAAATTTATAGTATATTTCATATATTTCATTTCATTTCCTACATGCTATCATATTTTTCAAGCTTTTGCCCTTTAACTTTATAACCTTTGCGTCGACTGTAACCTGACCTCTCTTTACTTGAAAATGGAGCTCACTTTAATCGGTTGTAATATTAATAATAATAAAATATTTATTCAGATGACCAGGATTCATTATAGTGAAAAAATTACAAATTAAATTAAATTGGTTATGATTACTTTTGAGAAAAGTTGTAGGATTTAATAATTTTAGACTTTTCCCTTTGCTTGTGCTATGAGACCTAGTTCCATGCAAAATTTCACAATTCTAGGTCAACGGAAGTACCCTATAGGTTTTGGTTTGGTTATGTATGTATGTATGTATGTATGTATGTATATGTTCTTTATTGCATCACAAATAAAAGGAGACAAATTACGTTAATATTTGATATTAACTTCAACTTGATACCTTTGCTCCTTCGGGAGATAAAGGGTCTTGACAGACGGACAGGAAAGTGATCCTAAAGGGGATCCTTTTTTTCCTTTTGAGGTACGGAACCCTAAAAATTACCCCCATATCTAGACTGCATCAGCTATCTGGGGGCATGGTAGTGCCCCCGCAAGTCGAAATAATTATTGGTTAAACAGTTCGTTGGTAATTTAGAATATTTAGACGACGATAAACGTATGGGTGCTCTTATTAACCTTGGTATCAGAGTTGTTGAGTTGAGCTTAACGTGCCTTCCGATGCACGGAATCATCTTCCTTTTTAGACAAATAGGGGAATCATTCTGCACTATCCTGAAGAAACTGGGAAAGACTCAAAGTGATTTTTTTGACAGTTCGCCACCGGCAAAGACAATCGAAGCGTTAGTTCCATTGTCTTTGTTACCGGTAATCGAACCCAGATCCTCTCGATAGAGGGCCGGACGCTCTAACCACTACATCACAGAGGCTGATTGAACATAAAAACAAAAATCAACTTTTTCTGCATTATAGTACAGTCAAGAGCACGTCACGCTTGATACGTTGGACTTTGCACCGCTCTTATTTCAATATCAGTATAAGCTAAAGTCGCGCTGTGAATATCAAGATTTATCTGCACTTGACTGTACCTATTCATTCGTCCATGCCTATCGTATCTACTTGCTTACAACGAAGATGAAAAGTAAACATAAGAGAAAAATAATCCAGTGAAAGAATTTGTAGATTGCTCTCTTTTATCTTGAAAGTCTAAAAATGCTCTCGAAATCCTTAAAATGTTTGAAAATGAGGGTTCATAAGATTTTAGATTGGATTCTTACAAATTGACGAAATTGTTTTAAGTAAAATTTAATAAAATTTAATCTCGAATTTAGAAATTGTTTGTATTAGATTAAAGGGTTATAAACAGGAGGATGAGCAGCAGCATCCTCCTGTGTATCATGCCATCTTACTTACTGCGGTCACCTACAACCGCGGTCCATGGTGCCAGCCGTAACGCTGACAAGCGAGGTGACTCTGCTAGAATTGTGGAGGGAGCTCCCTGTCCTGTAGTGGACGTGGCATGGGATGTTATGATGATGAGATTGAGGTTATAGAAACGTAAAAAGAAAACTATTGAGCCCTACGAGAACAAAACGTGCACATGCGCGTACACGGGAAAATCTACGACATACGTTAAACCTATCTCCTTGCGTTAAACTAACACCCGTTAAATAATACACTGTTCTCTTTAGACCAATGTCAATGGCATAGGTGGCAACATAGAATACATGAAACAGAGTGGCAAGCATGTGGCAAATGTTTATTCATAGCATAGAATTATAATAATTCATAGAGTTAACAATTGATATTCAACCAATCAGCGTACACCTCGCATTCGTCGGATAATTTTACCGTGTCATAAGTGGGCAAACGAGCAGGTGGGCCACCTGGTGGTAAGTGGTCACCACCACCCATGACACCCACTGTCTTATTAGTGAAGTAATTTGACACTAATAAGACAGCAAAGCGCGTTACCCACCCTGAGAACTAAGATTGTATGTCTCCTGTGCCGGTAATTTCACTGGCTCCCTTACCCTTCAAACCGAAACACAGCAGTGCAAGCAAACACTGCTGCTTTACGGCAGAAAAAGGCAAGGGCGTGGTACTTCCCCAGACGGACTTTGCACAAAAGCCCTACCACCTACAAAAATTCTCCGTAAATTTATCAAAAATACATTTCAACTGCCGTTTATGATTTTTAGAATTATTTTCCGGTAACATATACAATACATGTTGTGTAACTGAAAACATATTTGTTCGATAGATAGAGTTGGTTGCATGTGTTTGGTAACTTTACCTATTTAAAGTTTGTGTATGAATCGTGGAAGTTTTTACATTAACATGAAAATTGTGTTCGAAAATATTTTTTACGGTAATAATATTCATGAACGAACATAAAGTAAAGGTGACACGACGACAAAAAAAATGCAACTCGTCATACAGCTATAAAATGGTCGTAGACTGTATTGTGGCAAATTAACTTTGTACCGTTTTAGTACGAAAGTAAGTCTGAAAGCCGTACTAAAACTATGTGCCGATACTTTAAAGTTGGAAAAAGAATTGACTTCGATACCAATTCCAATCTTTAGTGCAGTGGTCCTGTGGTCCCATCCCATTACGGGGCAAAATCACGACTACGGGAAAACGCCCTTTATTATCTGCAATGTAAGGGTAACAGTCCTGTATAATTCCGGGCGCGTAACTCCGATGATGACCGTTACCGCATGGGTAACAGGCAGTCACGATTTAAACATTTTAATTTTATTTTAAAATCTTCTATACTTACATATAGGGTGACTTTTAATTAGTTCTTGATAGAAAAGGTATGAATGTACTCATGATACTGAACAACTTTCCCCAAGGAACATAGGTCGAAATACGAAAATCAAGTTTTGACCTCCCATAGAAACTGCATCAGCTGATAGCGCATTTTGTGGGAGGTCAAATTTGGTTTTTCGTTTTTCGACCTATGTGCCCGTGCCCCCATCAGGAATCAAACCCCGAACCTCTGGATCGAGAGCCAAACGCTCTAACCACTAGACTAAGGAGGTTGTAGTTGAGGCATTATGATAATGATAGTATGATAATAGTAGGCAATAGTAATAATCAAATTATTTTAGATTCGACCACACCGTGATCTGATCCTCCGGCCGTCCTTTATCTTTCCGTCTACGTACTGATACAATCTGATAATATATCAGTCATAATGAACGTCAGTTTACATTATTTATTCATCATCATGGTCATGAATTGGCAATTTACTACTTAACTATCGCAGACATCTAGTATCTCCTAGTTAAATCAAGATTAAATCGAGAAGGCCTGGTACAGTGCGACGCGAATATCAACAACGGACAGTCAAATGTATACGGCTGACAGAGTCCATTCATGGGACTGGGCCTTTAGGTTCAACTATCGTAAACGCTATTAGCACAGATAATGAGGGAAGAATGAAAATATTAGCGGAACTAATTTATTTGATACCAATCCACAATAAATTCCTCTCGATTATTTTTAGGGCTACTCGCAGGAGAGATCGCGAAAGGTCTTTTTTTAGGGATTTCGGTAGCAACTTGAAAACGGTGCGTCTTAGAGACAAGGCTTTCAAAAATATATTAAAGCCTAGTAGATTTACCACAACTTTTTCCTTATACATAACTAGCTATGCCCTACGACTTCGCTTGTGTGAAGTGTTGATTGAGGCTGCGTCGCTTTAAACTTCACAATCGCCTATTTTCTGTTACGGTTATTCGATTGCAGTGAAACAAAATTTATATGATACACCGATGTAAGCTTCATACATTATAGTTTGTGAGTAAATGACAGACAGAAGTAAAATTTATAAGTAGGATTATTCATATAAATTCTTTGGTAGGATTTATATCAGCTGTAAAAAAAATGTCGCAAAATTTCCTCAGCTCATGTCAATCTAGTAGATTTTTGGGATTAGTATCGTTTTACCACAGTTTCGTTTTGACACGATCTTTAAATGCCTACCAAATGGTATCACTTTGCCACGAATCTGTTTTGCGGAGTATCGGAAAGAAAAGTGTTACGTTTTCGATATATTTTTGCTTACTAATAAAATCATATCAGAATATCCAAATCTTTTTATTATTATACCAAGCTTCGAAACCATAAAACCAGTAGAAAAAGCTCGACTCCAACTTGTTTTTTCGCAATAACAATAGGCCGTTCTTTGAATTTCATCAGGTGTGCTCCCGTGAGTTATATTTTTTATTAACAGTGTTTTTAATGGGATTTCTAACCCCATGAATTACATACGACATAAGCTTTTGATTTTTTTATCAGCTTCAAGCGAAATAAGCAAGACATAAATCTCAGAAAACAAGCGTCCATCGACGCTGACAGCCACATCCGTGAATGGACAACGGCTTACGAAGAAAAAACCGGTCAAGTGCGAGTCGGACTCGCGCGCCGAGGGTTCCGATATACCTATAGTATTTTTGGAAGCAATAAAGTCCATTTTCAGGACCGCAAAACTAAATTTGTTTGTAAAGGTTTTTTGCAGATTTCTGAAAAACTGTGCAACTTAGAAAGATCGTTTTATTTTTGCTGTAAAGTTTACATAAACCTCTGTCAACTGTAATTAATTCAGATTTTCTCTTACTCAAACTTCGGAGATAAGGGGGGGGAATGGTATTTTTTTTGTCATTTTTCATCATAACTTGAAAACTAAGAAACTTAAAAAAATACAAAAATATATTTTAAAATGTACAAGTAAAGCCCTTTCATATGATACCCCACTCGACCTAGTAGCGACAATTTGAAATTTGGCCCCCCCTATTTTGGCCCCCTTTACATTAATAATCATACTTTTTTCAAAAAATTTTCATGTGCAATTAAGTTGGGCAACTATATTCTAAAACTATTCCAAATTTCAGCTCGATAGCGTAAGTGGTTGCTGAGATATAGAGGTGTGACAGACAGACGGACAGACAGACAGACAGACAGACAGAGCGGCACCATAAGGGTTCCTTTTTTTTACCATTTTGGTATCGGAACCCTAAAAACGATCTCCCAAAACCTTTTGCTCATCAATCCTAAAAAAAAACCGGCCAAGTGCGAGTCGGACTCGCGCACTGAGGGTTCCGTACCACCACATAAACATAATTGTATTAGTTGAAATTTCAGTAAGTTAATGTGCTAGATTTTTTGACTCCGACACGCGCTTGACCAAATTTTATTATTTGTTGTTATTTTATAACCTATGCCCTATAAACATACCAATTTTCAAGTTTGTAAGTGTTCCCGTTTTTAAATAGAACTAAAACAAAAATCGCCTCAGCAACCATCCAACTTGACCCCTCTCTTATATGAATGTTCTTGAAACGGGAGCTCACCACAATTGGTTACCATTAGTTGTGAGAAAAGTTGTAATATTTAATGATTTCAGACTTTTCCCATTACTTGTACTGTGAGATTAGCTTCTTGCCAAATTTCATAATTTTAGGTCAACGGGAAGTACCCTTTAGGTTTTTCATTTTTGAATAAATGTATGGAGATGAGGACATAAAATGCCATATCTTTTGATTGCGTCGTTGTAAAAAATAGAAATTTTTAGATCTTGTGTGGTTCATGGATCCTAACGAATGATATTAATTTCAACCTGATACCTTTACCCGTTCGTGAGATAAAGGGTCTTGACAGACAGACAGACAGACAGACTGACAGACAGACGGACAACAAAGTGATCCTATAAGGGTTCCGTTTTTTTCTTTTGAGGTACGGAACCCTAAAAACGGCCAAGTGCGAGTCGGACTCGCGCCCTAAGGGTTCCGTACCTATCTACCGGATATACTAAGAGCTTTTGCTCTTTGATTTTAAAAACTCCGCGACTATCCAACTTGACCCCTCTTTTATGGAAAAGTTCTTGAAACGGGAGCTCACCTTAATTGGTTACTTTTAGTTGTGAGAAAAATTGAAATATTTAATGATTTTAGACTTTTCCCTTTATTTGTACTGTGAGACCTAGCTTCTTGCCATATTTCATAATTTTAGGTCAACGGGAAGTACCCTGTAGGTTTTGCTTTTTTGTATAAATGTATGGAGATGAGGACATAAAAGCCATATCTTTTGATTGCATCGTTGTAAAAAATTGAAATTTTCAGATCTTGTGTGGTTTATGGACCTTAATATCCGTTATCAATTTTAACCTGATACCTAATCTCGTTCGTGAGAAAAAGGGTCTTGACAGACCGACAGACAGACAGACGGACAACAAAGTGATCCTATAAGGGTTCCGTTTTTTTATTTTGAGGTACGGAACCCTAAAAACAAAAATTCTAAAATGTGATTAATGTGATTATTTGGTTTTTTAATGGACATTCGATTATTATTTGTATATTATTGTTGATTATTTGTATTTGATTGTTGATTATTTGTTTTCGATTTATAATTTAAAAATGTTTATGTGTGTGCAATCAATGAGACTGAACATTATAAATAATGATTATTTTACGAAAATTTTATTTGCCTCACATCTGTAGACGACTGAAATAATACAATATTTTAAAAGTAAACATTTTTATTTGCTACTGTACTTTCCATTGTTTACAAATTCCATTAGAATTCGTGGCAAAACGAAACTTTTTTGTAGGTATTTTGCGATCGTGTCAAAACGAAACTGTGGTAAAACGATACTAACCCGATTTTTGTTTTATACGCTTACAGGATGACTTTTAAGACATTCGACGCGTTAACGATTTTTTTTTTGTAGGTATTGAGTTAAATATTCTTGAAACTGATACACAAAAAAATATAAAATGAGCACAAATGATGCAATTTTATTTTTTTGGCATTAATTATGTTAATTTTATTATTATTATTTTAATGAAAGTACTTTTGTGTACCTATCGATTTCAAGTATGTTTAACTTAATGAAATAAAAAATTACAACTCCAAATATCATTAGACATATACAAAATTGATCTATATGGTAAAAAAAGGAACCCTTATGGTGCGACTTTGTCTGTCTGTCTGTCTGTCCGTCTGTCTGTCTGTCACACCTCTATATCTCAGCAACCACTCATGCTATCGACTTGAAATTTTAAAATGGTTTTAGAACATAGTTGCCCAACATAATTGCACATGAAAGAATTTTGAAAAAATAATGATTATTAATGTAAAGGGGGCCAAAATAGGGGGGCTTAATTTCAAATTGTCGCTACTAGGTTGAGTGGGGTAACATATGAAAGGACTTTACTTGTACATTCTGAGATATATTTTTATATTTATTTACGTCTCTTAGTTTTCAAGATTATGATGAAAAATGTCAAAAAAAAAAATACCATTCCCCTCCCCTTATCTCCGAAGTTTGTTAAAGGAAAAATCTGAATTAATTACAGTTGACAGAAGTTTATGTAAACATTACAGCAAAAATAAAACGATCTTTCTAAGTTGCACAGTTTTTTAGAAATCTGCAAATAATCTTTACAAACAAATTTGGTTTTGCGGTCCTAAAATGGACTTTTTTGGTTCCAAAACTACAAAAAGTATATCGGAACCCTCGGCGCGCGAGTCCGACTCGCACTTGATCGGTTTTTTTGAAAAATGAGCACCTGTCTTCTATTGAGTATGGAAAACGAAAACTGTTGAAGAAAACGAAAATTTTAGAACTAAGCCAAAACTTCGAGTTAATCGGAGAAAATTTTATACAATGTCCTTGTCGTGGGTAAAATTAGACGGGGTTTATTTCGAGAAAATTCAGTAATTACAGTAGATTTGTCAGAATCAACGTGCTTGCCCTCATTGGCAATTACCTAATAAAACATACAGTGACAAGGAAAATGAAGTGTTATTTATTCTCTTGCTCGTCTTTAAAAACCATTAATTTTGACACACACAACAAATTCCAAATTAATTGATTTTGACGAAAATTTCTTTGCTTACGAAGTCGAACTACCAACCAAAATCATCAATGTATATTATATTATAAAAGAAAGTGTACAATGTGCGTGCTCAGAGTGCGTGCCGCTAAAACTCAGAAATGAGTCCCGGGACGATCAAGGGAGTTATATGGTGTGGTAGCTTTTTATCTTCCGTCCATGAAGAAGGTTACCGTTTTTACCTGAAGGGCGTGCTTTTGAAGATATAAGGGCTGGAAGTTTCACGCTCTAGAAATTTCTAGAACAGTCCAGAACATTTGAGGGTATTCGAGAACATTCCACAACATTCTGAAAGGTTCGGAACATCCCAGATCATTGTGGAACATTCCAGAACACTTAAGTGTTGTGGAATATTCTGGAACATTGTGGACTATTCGAAGCCTGTTTTGTATGAGTGGAGCTACCTATTGATATGGGTATATAAAGCAAGATACAGATCTTACATATGGGTTCGAACTTTCTAGAACATTCTGGAATGTTCGGGAATTAGTCTGGAATGTCCGGGAATATGACAGATTATTGTGAAACATTCCAGAACAGTTTCAAATGTTGTGGTATATTCTTGAACATTGTGGAAAGTATAGTCTTTTGTTCCATCGTGCCCGGGTGCCTTGTTGAGCCAGCTGTCTGAGAGCCATACTAATCTTGTACAAGCTGACGTCCGGGATATCATCGGTATGATGTCGGGTTAGTCTAGCTCTTGGATCATTGGCCAGACTGCTAACGGGTGAGCCGGTTGACGTGTATAACTGTTCATAGAACTTCTCGACTTCCCTCAATAGCTCAGGCTTGGACGATACGGTTCTGCCATCCTCGGTCTTCAGCTTCGTCAACTGGCTCTGCCCAATAGACAGATCTCTTGCGAAGACTTTGGAGCCTTTGTTCCGCTCAATCGCAAAAGCCGAAGGTCGCGAGTCACAGACTTAGAGATCTATTTATTCCGAAGACTGCAGAATCACTTCGCGTCTTTCATCCATTAGCTTGAGGGTATGATCAGAGATATTTTTGGTTATTTTAGTACGGTGGGGTCTGAAGTACTTTGACCCAATTTTATGGACAGTTTCCAAGAACCCGTTATTGTAGTCGTCAACATTTACGCTTTCGCCAAGGTTCTGCATTCGAGCTGAAAGCCGTCGGGTTTTTGAATATTAGTGGGTGCTGGTCGGAGCATAGACTTGATCAGTCGAATTCTTTCCAGCTTTACGTTGATATTCAATGTGCCTGTTACTAATCGGTGATCGCTTCCGGTTTTAACCGCATTGATCACAGAGACATCATTGAATATTTGGTTCTTCGTCGACATGATAAAGTCCATCTCATTTTTTGTAGCACCATCGGGACTGATCCAGGTTCATTTTCGGTTTTCCGACTTTATGAAGAAGGAATTCATCATAAAAAGTCCTTCCTTCTCCAAAAAGTCGGCTAACATGTGGCCCCTGGAATTCCGATATCCAACACCAAATTGCCCCACCCTCAGCTCACCATAGCCTTGCTTGCCTAATTTCGCTTTGAAGAGTCCCATGACAACGGTATAGTCTTAGGCGTATGTATGGCTTTAGAGATATCCTCATACAAAGCCTCGGCTTCATCATCAGAGTATGTCGAGCGTATACCTGTATGACCTTCAGCGAATACCTTTTGGTGATTCTGAGTATAAGGTACGCTACCCGTGACGGCACACTCTCGATCATGACCACGTTGTTCACGAGAGACTTGTGGACCATAAACCCGACACCTCCCTGGGACAGTTGGTCGCCCTCGCGGAAATAGAGCAAGTTACCTACCTGATTTTAGGGTTATCGAGTCCTCCCCCTCTCTTTGGACTTCAGATAGACCCAAGATGTCCCAGCGCAATGTGCGCGTGTTATAAGTTGCCAAGGCCAGAGGTCGTCGTGCTGCCCATCCTCTGGATTTCGTTTCCTTAGTCGCCTCTTACGACACCCACGGGAAGAGATGGGTCGGTACTATTCTATTTCTAGGCCGGCAATGCATGGCTTATTATCAAATAATGCATTTAAGTAAATTAAATTGAAACTTTTCATTTTCGTGGGTTGTTTTGTGATTTGCGTGGTCTTTATTTTTTTAACCTCGATTATCTCTGTAAGTATATGACTCTCTGAGGGGCCTCTTCTATTAAAAATATAGCTTTAACGTATATTTTACGATTTAAATATCAAATTAAAACATATATTAAATTTAAAAATTGCCACGCAAATCACCAAACAATGCGTTGCTCGAAGAAACACCCAGTAAGTGTGGAGGGAGTGGTACTTGGCAGCATCCTTGGCTGGTGGTAGGCGGGCTTTTTGCAATTTAGCATTCGTCACTGATCGTGTGAATAATCGATACCGTAGGTTGTCATTGTCAATGTCGCCTCCTTAAGTTGCTATCAAGAATTTTTCTCCAGCTTCGTTGATCTGCTGAAGAGTAGCGTTTGGTGTGAGAAACGGAGCCACAGCTGCAGAGAGGAAGGTATTCTTCATGTAAGTGCTGCCAATTTTCATCTTCCTAAATCTATACGGTGCTGACGTGATATCACAACCACTCACTGCGTGGAGAAAAATTATATCCTATATATATGTAAAAGAGAAGGAACTTGACGAGTAGAGGACATTTTGACCTATGCCTCTTCCACTTTTCTGAAGATAGATGTTCTTTGTAGACGTACCTAATCCTGTCAACAAAATAAGTATGTCCACATCTTCAGCAATGATGACACTGTCAAAATCGCTAGTCTTGGATATGGTGATGTTGAAGATCATCAGGTCAGCGTTCTCATATGCCTTCAGCATCCGCCATTCGTGTCATAAACATCGATATAAATGCGCTCTTATCGTGATCGTTTGCCAGGATTTCTTGTGCTTTGGTCACCAAAGTAGATGAGGAGAACACGACTTTGGTTGCTGATTATAATGCAGAACGGCGAAGTCGTTCTGGGGTTTTGGTGCTTTGATAGCCTGCGTTAATGGGGTATCCATCAAATACAACAAATACATTGCTCTCAAAGTGTCTCTGCACCTAGTTTATGTACGTAGAGCAGAAGTTTTTTCCACACCACTTTATGTAACAGATATCCTCCACCAATCACGTTAATTAATTATAAATTTTATTAATTTGAATTTTTTCGAAGCGCTTCATCTCCGAAACTAATTGACATACAAACATGTTGGCATTATAAAAGTCACGGGAAATTTAACGCTTTATAATAAAATGTACATGTTTTTGCTGTGAAATGTAAGGAAAAAAAAGTTATTAAGAAAAACCTGGAGTAAGGTCGAAAATTTTGCAGTTTCCCTCCCTATCCTCTTTTTGCACAGGGTCCTCGAGGCCCAAAACTTGAGGAAATGTTAATTAACCATTCTTGAACAATATCTCAAAGTCTCATAAACTTTCGACCTTTTTCTGTCTGATTTTATTTGTCGACCACACTATTACTTGACACACGATTTGGAAAAAAAAAACGTGCCAGGTTGCGCCCAGGAAACCCCGTTTTTATAGACTCACCTTTTTATAAGTAGGGTTATTTATTTAATTTATTCAGGACAACAACAGTAGTAAAGTTAAATAAGTTTACAATAGATTTTATAAGGATTATATAAACAAGAAATTGAGATATAGACATGTTGCAGGTATAAAAAAAAACTAGTCTAATTCGGCAAACAAAGTAAGGTATATTATTATACAATACTTAATGGTATATAAATTTATAGTTATTCATATTTTACGATATTTAATATACAAATAGTTATTCGTAATTTAGTCAAAATAAAAAAAATAATTGTATTTATACTTATATTGTTTATAAAAATATGAATACGTATAGTAAAGTAAAATGAACTAATAAATTAATTAATTATATACTTATCATAAAATCAAAAATTTAAAATGTATATATTATAGCTTAGTAGTTGTTTAATAAAATATGAGTAAGTAGGTAGGTGTGTAGGTATTATATGAAAAAAGGTGATATAGGTACCCGTAGAAAAGGACAAGGAAAAAGAAAAGGGAAAAAAATGTTAGGTCCTAAACCAAGCTACATTAGGTTAGGTAGGTAGGAAATATGGCGCCTACCTACCTACCTGTCCAACATCGACCAGGTAGGTACATTTTAGATATTTTTGACCACTATAAAATGAAGTTGTAATTATGAAGTGAAAATACGGAAGATCAATATTAAGTATTTTCGATCAAAATTGTCTTAACACTTTTCAAAAACGTTTGATTACTCCCTATAAATGCGTATAGTGTCAAATTGATTGTTATAAATACGTGTTAGCGAGTGAGTACTGCGTTTTGTCCGTAGTTGATACTATGCGATGGTATGCTAAGCAAGGCGGTATGTATGTCTCGTTTGGCGCGTCGGCGCGCAGAGGCCAGAGCGATAAGCCGGCGAGTAAATTGGGGCAAATCAGACGTCCACTAGTACAGTATAATTACCCGGTATTGTACAAAAGAGTGGAAGTAATTAATATCACGAATAAAATGTTTTCTTTTTGCAGTATATGGCTTGAAATTCACCTTTTAAAATAATTTCTAACAAACTCTAAATTCGCAGAAGGATGAAATGGAGAGAAATCTTTTGATATCCGTAACTCAATGAGGGAAATTCAGACAATGACAATCCGTACTAGTGTGGCTTATCCTAATTAAACTAGTATGGTGATGTACCTTTTGGTGCTACAACTAACATACTTTTTAAATCATCAAAATCGATCCATTCGTTGCAAAGTTATTGACCATTTTGTATCAACAGATTTTAGAAAATATACGGGCTGGTAGCGCGTGGCTGTGTCGTCATAAGGACCGAACGCCCTGCGCTCGCTTAGCTTCGCCTTTCATTTGCCAATAATTTTTCACTACCGAACGGGCGTTGTGTTGTTATTAACGTTAACATCGTTAATAATATGTCGTATAAATATTGTATAGTGCCTGAATGTACACACGGCAGCGCGTCGGTGGATACTAGTAGGACAACGCGGTAGTACCACGGGCCAATAAATGAACACTTTGACATTGAGCGGGTCTCTTGTTTCAGGCGTTTGTAGCGTAGCGCTCGTTGAGCTTATACTGGTTTTGTGTGACTGGCTTAGGCTGCAGTGCGTACTAATACTTTGGTTACAATATATGATTAACCATTTTTACCGTGCCAAAAGATGCAAAAAACTGCAAAAAATGGTGCACCGTAACGAAAAAGAATGACGAAATTCCACTTTCTACCGAAACTATAATCCGAAATCTTTGTATGAAATAAAACAAAAAAACAATGTTGACCGTTACGGCTGATTTACACGAAGGCAAAATTTTGGGTGGTAGTTTTGAAAACAAGTGATATTTTTAATGACTGGGTCTAGGTGTTAACTTTTTAAAAGGGGTGGTGCTTTCAAAACTGGGTGGTACTTTTGAAAAGAGGTGATGTTTTGAATCGAGTGATAATTTTGAAACGGAGTGATATATTGAAACAGGATGGTACCTTTGAAATGGGGTGGTACTTTTGAAACAGGTGGTACATTTGAATCTGGTGGTAATCGGGTGATACTTTTGAAACGGGTGGTACCTACTTTTAAAATGAGTGATACAGTCAGTGACAAGTCAAGTTTGATGAACATACATACATACATAATAATATATAGGTAATTCCTAAATTACTTATCCTAAGTTGACAAACTTAATGAGGTATCTTTAGAAGCGTCTTTATCATCCGCTGGTTATAGGATAAAAAACTTCGATAAAAATCATGTTTAATGAAAGATTGATTCAACCAACAACAAAAAACCTCAGTTATGGCACTCAAATAAAAACAAATATAGGCATCTCTACTTCCAATAATTTGAAAACGTGAGTATTTCTTAAGCGCATCAACAATTTTGAACGTAAATCTATTATATTTCACGATAAAATTTGCATCGTACAAGATTTTACCGCATTATGTGCGACATCTTTCAAGTTCCTTGACAAATATTCCTTGAAGAGAAATTCTGCCGCCATTATGCTATCTAGAGTTAAAATATTTTATTGGTCAGACATTTTCATATCAACAGAGATAAATATTACCTCATTATGTATAAAAATACTAAACGTTACGTTACGTCGTAACGACGTTAAAAAGTGGTCATACCTACGAAAGCATGGCGACGTCGTGGCGACGTAGAACCGACGTCGAAAAGATGACTTACATGCCTACCTATTGGTAAACACTACCAGAGTTACGTCGAATCGATGTAGCCCGCACCAGGCCTGTGACACTCCGCACTCTAGGTATGCAACGCGGCGCTAGAAGTCGACTGGGTGAGGCAGTCGATTTTACTTTTCTTTATGTCATATTAAGCTTATGGCGTCAAAATAGGTAAGTAAGTATTACATACCTACTTGCATCTCGCTCAGTATCTCATAAAGTGACAAAATTATCGCTTTAGCCCACCTGTCCGCGATCACCCGCGATTTAAAAACGTGTCCTAAGCGGTCCACTGCAAGTATATCGACTTTATGCTTGGACCGTAAGGTTGAAATTTGTTGGCACCCCGCCTGGGAGTGTCGGATCTGTAAACGTTAGTTTACTATTACTTATTCTGTGCCCGCACGTGTTTTTTTTCATTTGGACTCCACGTCGATTCGAGGTAACCGTTTTAGGTCGCAATGTAGATTGTGACCTAATAGGTAATTTTTTCGTAATTTTAACCAAAAATGTTTGCTGAGCGTCACCTTAAATTAAATGTGACGCCTTCTCCCACCCTAAAGAAGCGATCAGAAAGCTTAAGGGAAGTGGCATAATAATATGATCACGGCTATTATCTGAACTATGAATATTTATTAAATACCATAGTTTGCACATAACTATTTCATATGACAATATTTTATTGTTCCATACTTTTTAGATCAAGATTTTACAGTAGACGGGTTTTAGTTTTTGAACAAATTTTCTCAAATATTTTAGACTAATGTAAGCCTACCTTTATTTTCTCCCTACTGGCGCGGTTTATCCCCAGTTTACTCAAGGTAACATTAATTTCATATTTTTATTACTTATCTAGATAAATTAATGCAAGTAATTTGATATGAAGCTGATTATCACAAAAAGATCAATGTAATTATACTAGTCACCTATCTATTAACACGTTGAGTACGAAACAAGATCTGAAACACCTAGTCTATGTCTCACTTACAGTGCGACTAAGAAAAGTATAGACCTCTTTGTAGTGCGAAAGGTATAACTTCAGTTTGGTTCGGTGTAGGACAGAGAAGAATATATATCTAAGATGTATTAATAAAATAAAGTCCAGTGGTGTGCCTACCTTAATACCAGATTTCTTAGCCCTGGTACCGCAAGGAAGAAATAAAATTTCATTACAGACCGAAACCAGGTCGAATGCTTCTGGTACCCCGTGCACCTTCAACCGCACCCTGCGATAGCTTCGCGCGGCCAGTGTTGGATCGTATTCGAGAGAAACGCACGCGTCGATATACATTAAAACTCAAAAAACTACATACATTAAAACTTAAACTCTTATATTGAAACTTCATTAAAGTTATTGGCATATTTTCCTTAAAATGTGCACAAAACTTCTATTATTCGGTGCGGCACAGGGTGCATAAGATCCTGTGTTTTATAATAGCTTTAAGTTTTACACAAAACAAGCTGTTACACCTTCAGGTTCATATAAATTAATTCATCATTGTTAATATTTAAAGCCAAAAAATCATATGTATTTTTACATGAAGCCAAAAAAAGGATGTAAGTTTCTTAGATGTCACAGGGTTTATTAAGCCCTGTACCGCCACAATGATAGTTTTATGACCAGGTGTATTACGCCTTGTACTGCAGGAATGGAAAGAATAGAAAAATCACTGCCGCATCGAACGTGTTAAACATGTACTCTATATAAACTTTATTACTCATTAAGTATTGCGATCAAAAACACAAGTCCTCCCATCTTAGATGCCAGTTAGGGAGAATAGTATTTTTTAAGGCAAACTGTGCTTCAAAGGTTTTTATTTTTTTGCACCATAAATAAAAAGAGATTTTGGTGTTAAATCAAATTGATATTTTGTAAAAAAAAAAAAATCACGCGTATTTTTTCTCACAATTTTTATTTTTTAATAGTATTTAAATTGAACCACTTTGCCCAAGGAAAATTGGTCGAAAATAGAAATATATAACACAAATAGATATATCTTAGACGAATGAGCGAATAATTGATCTAAGAGATATATGTTATCAGCAGTTTCTATAAGAAGTAGATTTTTTTTTGTTTCGAAATATGTTCCTTGTTCATGGGCAGATTAACATGTTTTCCGCTTGTCTGCTGTTTACAAAATAAATATTTTTTGAGTATCTTTTAATTACTAATGGTTTTGTGTGTGTATTCTGTTAAAAAACGTGTGAAATAGACAAACCCTTTAGCTCTTAAAGCATACCAACAAATACCTTAACTTTAAAATTGTTTACGTTGAAATAAAAGAGCAGTGGTGTATTATACCCATACCATGGAGTTTTATTTGAAGAAACAGCTGGCAATAGCATCTATAGGTAAGTTCAGAAGTTACTCTTAATTTATAACTTCTAGCTAGACGTACCGGCTTGGAATAGTACCTTCAGTCAAGAGTGCAGTCAATTGCACGCCAGTGGAAAGTAGCAGTTAACCCTAAGAGCTATCCTATTATTTGGGGAAAAAATTCATATCAGGCCAAATTTTTGTAAACGGCCTTTAAATGCAATTTTAAGAGACTATATTTGACTATTTATATGACTGTAGAGTCAAGAGTGCAGTCAAATGCACGCCGCAGTGGAAACATTTGCAACTCTATTACCATGCCATAAACTGCAAAGTTTTTCAACTGACGTGCTGTTGAGTGTACAGTAAGCTGGACACTTTGTATTTTATACCGCTCTTATTTGAGTAGCCGTATGACCCTAATTTACTTTGTGTTGTTAAGTTTAACCTGCTCTTGTCTGTACCACTGCATCTTATTTAGCCTGAGGACTCGACTAGCAGTGTCACTTTTTTATTATTATTTTGCAACACTAATTTTGCTATCGCTTCTGAACACCGCCGCTGACATTGCAAGACGGTGGCTACTATGGAAGCTATACCTTTTTATGGCTCATTTAGGCGTTGTTCAGTAACGTTTGGTTCTGGCAACGTATTATTCTCTTTTGCCATACCTAAAGAAAACTGAAGAGCTATGGAAAGGGCTATGCTCGGAGTCTCTTTGCGGGATCGAATCAGAAATGAGGAGATCCGCAGAAGAACTAACGTAACTGAGAATCGCTAAAATAAAGTGGCAGTGGGCAGGACACATCGCAAGACGAGCCGATGGCCGATGGGGCGAAAAGGTTCTAGAGTGGCAACCACGTACCGGAAGACGAAGCGATGGCAGGCCCCCCACAAGGTGGACCAACGATCTGGTCAAGGTCGCGGGAAGCCGCTGGATGCGAGCAGCGCAGGACTTCTCATCATGTAGATCTTTAGGGGAGGCCTATGTCCAGCAGTGGACATCTTTCGGCTGATGTGATGAAATAAGCTATGTAGATATTGCTACTCTAGCAATAACACTTCCTGTCTGTTTTACAACTTTTGTTGTTCATATGTTTTGTAATTTTTATTTTTAATTATTTTTATATCCTCTACAGTACTTACGACATGAAACTAAACAATTTCTCCGTGCAAAGATTTATTTCTCATTTTTGACGTACGTTTCTTGAAAAAAATTGTTCAGTTTAATTGCCATGCTCAAAATAAAGTCAGATGTTTCTTTATCTGGCTGTATATAGTCATCCGTTATTTACTAAAGTTAGCAATGGTTTGCAAGTATAATCTCTCTGTATCCCTATCCATATCTCTGTAAGTAACTCTACCCTTAGCTCTGACCGTATATTTATCTTTATGCTGTCACAAAATGAGACTGCAACCTTTGCGTGATCCTATATACTCGTAGTATAGAGTATATTGTGTCTACATAAAAACCCAAACAAAGACGGAAGCGAAAAACAAATCACTTCTTCTTTACGCAATTACCTCAGCACCGATAATAAATATTATCGGTTGGTGATCTAGAGGCCAGCTGTTCTTGAATATCATTAGGTGATAAGATAAAAAATCACAGAAGAATTCATATTCATATTCACATGAATATGAATATATACATATATTTATTGCATATCACAGTAAACAAAGATGGTAAAATTATATAGGAACAGTACTCATGTAAAGTACGTTGCCAGGTACGTGATTTATCGGTATAAAAGTTTCATATGTTATATAGGTAGAGCCAAGCTGCTTAGCTTATTCTGTTCATACAGCATGTCTAACGCATAATCCGCAGTGCTGCTAATTGCACCTCCCTCTGGGGGGTTAAATAATGATATGCATTAAAGCAATGCGCAGGCTGGTAGACACTTGCGTACTAAAGATTATGTACTACGCGTACTTTGAAAGCATCATGAGATACGGACTTGAAGTGTGGGGCAATTCATCTGCAATTTCATCCAAACTAATTCTACAAAAGAAGGCAGTTAGGATTTTGGATAATGCGCTGTAATCTAGAGCATTGCAAGCCAATATTCAAAAAACATAAAATACTGAACGTAATTAACATATACATATACAAACCATCGATCAAAATGTTTGAGGTAAAAGATATGTATCTCCAAAAAAACTAGAGCAATCGACATAAATTTCAAAGAGGAAAACTTGAATCTAACTCAAAATAGTTTATTCATTTTTGGATATTAAAATCTCTTAATGACGTCAGCTAAACTACATCGCTTCACAAACAAATTGGCGCCATGGTGGAAAAAAAAGAAGCGACAATAAAAACCCACGCGCTCTTTTAAATATGTTTAAATGTACAGGGTTGATACCATGTTGATACAATAAACATAAGTCAAATATAATTTTGAAATAGCCTGTTAGAACCGCAGCCTACTCCCATGGATGTTTCTCTTCTAGATAATCTGATATTTTATAATAACCTTTTTTATATAATTTCTGCTTGATAACAATTTTAAATTTATTTAATTATTTGAATTACCTCAATACAGATATATTGTTTTAAAAAGAAGTTTTCCCTATGTAGGTTTTAGTATGTATAATGCCTTACCTATTTAATTCGCATACGATTTTCTAGGGAATTAAGATAATTTTTACAGGATAATCCATTGTACGATTTGAATGACTATTTTGAATTATGTAAGACTACAAAATAAATTTATACGTTTATCTGTTTTTATTAGTTAAATAATGGAAAAATCATAATTATCTCATATCATATTTTGACATTTTACCAACTTAATTATTTTTCAATTTGTAAGTATTGCATATTTTAATTATTTTTTTTGTTTATTTTATAATTTATATCATATTTGTAGTTTTTGTGTTTATATTTTGTACTCATTTGCATACTAATGTAAATATTGGTGATATTTTGCAAATAAATAAATTGAATTAAATATTCGCTCAATGCGAAGTAACGTTTGATTGTGAATTTACATTTTATTATCATTTACCCTCATTCACCTTTGAAATTTTTATTTTTTAATTCTCATAAATGTATCAAGAGGCCAATAAACACATACTTAAATCGCTTGGTGATATTCAAGATCGTTGGCTAGAATTAGGGGGCACTACAGATCGCGGTGTGCCCACTGGAAAAAGATGGGCCAGGATGTGACAATTTATTCTAGGTGACAATGTAATCATATTTGTAATATTTTATGCTCTAAAAGAACGATTACTTCTTATTTTTTCTTAATCTTTACTTACTATTTTTTCGCTGTTTATTAGGTAAATTTATTTCTTAAAAATTAGTTTTTGCCGATTTTTGGAAGACACTAGCTTTGTCCAGGCAAAGAAAGTTTAAATACTTGGGTACCTTGTTCCTACCCGATTAGAGGGAATGAATGTAAACACAAAATAGTTATATTGTTTTACAAAGTTACAAAGTTATATTGTTTTTTTTTTTATATTGTTTTATTTGTATTTTAGTTAAAACACCGTGTTGCTTAAGTATTACTTATGATTATATTTTCAGTGTACTTGGGCCAGATATTGGTCGGGTTTAACATAGGCTGGACTGCTCCCTTGGTGCCCAAACTACAGGATGAAGAAGAGACGCCACTGCCCTCTCCGGTCACCTCAGGACAAGCTTCTTGGATTGGCTCCGTTCTTTATATAGGAACTTTCATAGGTAGAGATTAAAAGCGGGTGATCGTGGTAATTTGAACGAATTCACCAAAACGTTAAGGCTATGCGTTACGTTTTAGGCAAACGTTTTGGTTTTGATAATATTATACAAATCACCACGATTACCCTCTAGGTACTTTTTATTGGATTACCGTATACAAATAAATAAGTATTTATAAAATAAATATTTTTCGAATACGTGTGGAGCCGTCTAATGTTAATACTACCCAACCAATATCTATCCGTATACTTAAATCATAAAAGGCGAAGGCAACTAATCCAGAGGATTGTTTTCTAATGTTCTTTTGCCAACCGCAAAGCCCCTATCCAAGCTAAATACAATTTTTGGTTGAGCCCACACCGGTTTTAAAAGCTTTTATTTAGTGTCTATCTGTCTGTCTGTCTGTGTGTCTGTAACCAAATCTTGCAAGTTAAATTTACCCACTTCAGGGTTTCCGATAGAGATGCATGTATATGTGAATCGGATGACAATACATTTTCTTTGTAACTTGGAGCTGATCTGATGATGAAGCCGGAAGATAGCCATAAAAAGTAGAGATAATACCGCGTTTTAGAAACCTACAGCGCCATCTGTTGGTGGGTAGCATGGCTTGCTCACCTGGTTCATTGATAAAACAACTCTGGGAGGTTTCTTTATAAAATATTCGGGTTAAGCTTGACCTTTGGGAAAAATTCTCTGGGTCTTACTACTAAAAAGTTAGACACCTTGAACACTTGATCAAAAAAATCGCACAAAATAACAGGCTATGTCAGTTGATGCGCAGAAGTCAAGTCATAGCCAGAGTTAATTGTACGATTTTTTTAATCAAGTGTTCAACAGATGTTTAACTTTTCGTAATAAGACGGTAGAAGTTTCAACATAAGAAGCAATGACAAAATTTCCCGTGCAAGATACAGCATTGATCACTTTTGTATTAATATACTGTAGTTTTTCTACTCCATACCAGTGGCGCTGTTTTCTGATGTCGACTACCCAAGGAGGTTTTAGCCCACGCTTTGGCGAACCATGGGCTAAAACCTCCTTGTGCCTAACTTATTTAACCATATCTTACGTACGGTCAACCGCACGTGAATGGAAACATTTGCAACTCTATTACTATGTCACAAAGTACAAACTGTATCTACTGTCATGCTGTTGGGGGTGCGTAGAAAAATATCTTGGGTTTGGGTTCTAGGGTGTGTAGATAGTTGTTTTTAGGGTTCAGTAGCAAAATGGCATGATTCCATGGCATGGCATGAACCCTTATGGATTCGTCATATGTCTGTCTGTCTGTCTGTCCGTCCGTCCGTATGTCACAGCCACTTTTTTCCGAAAATACAAAAACTATACCGTTGAAACTTGGTAAGTAGATGTATTCTGTAAACCGCAATATCTTCACACAAAAATAGAAAAAAAACAATAAATTTTGGGGGTTCACTTACTTAGAACTGAAACTCAAATTTTTTTTTTCATCAAACCCATACGTGTGGGGTATCTATGGATAGGTCTTCAAAAATGATATTGAAGTTTATACTAGGTATATTTTTTTTTCTAAACTGAATTAGTTTGCTAGAGAGACACTTCCAAAGTGGTAAAATGTGTGTCGTCGTCCCCTGTAACTTCTAAAATAAGAGAATGATAAAACAAAAAGAAATATATTATGTACATTACCATGCAAACCTCCACCGAAAATTGGTTTGAACGAGATCTAGTAAGTAGTTTTTTTTAATACGTCATAAATCGTAAGCCGCAATTTACAAACAACTCAAATCAGCTAATCAGCTAATTTAATTAATATAATGTGGTGGCACGGAACCCTCAGTGTGCGAGTCCGACTCGCACTTGGCCAGTTTTTTTTAGTATTTCACATCATAAAGACTAGAAAATAAAAAATAAAATAACGGTTAATAAATAATTTTTAAAACAAGCTTTTATTAGACGTAGAAAAACAACTAAAATGTTATTTATTACAGTCTCAGGTTTTTAAAACAAAAGCGTGTTACAAAAACTCCGGCCAAGTGCGAGGCAATAAAAAAAAATTTGCCCATTATTTTATTTAACAGTATTTGAGTAAAATATCGAATTATTTTAATTCCAGGACCCTATATCTCAGGCTACCTATCTAATGCCCGAGGTCGTAAACCAAGCTTCATTCTGGGTGGGATCCTGATCATCTTCGCCTTCCTCCTTCTAGCCCTGGCCAGGAACCTGGCGATGATAATTGCGGGTAGAATTTTTTACGGTCTAGGCGGTGGAATGATATTCGTATTGAACTTGGTTTACATCGGGGAGATTGCGTAAGTAAATTATTAATTATGTAAATGTTTGTTCTTTAGCCCGTTACACTTTAATGTGTGTTTAAATATTCAGCATATTCCCTCCCGCTAATAGGGCTCAGGCCCTTTCCTATTTTCCACTCCTCTTTATTCTACTGTGCTATGACGCCATATTATTAGGGTGTAAATAATAGTACCTTAACCTTTTTTAGGGTTTCGCACCCTAAGTGTGACAACCGGGACCCTATTATTATGCCTCCGATGTCTGTCTGCCTGTTTGTGTATCTGTCAGCCAGCTGTCTGACTCATGAACCGTTATAGGTAGACAGTTGAAATATTCCCAGATGGTAGAGGAGCCGAGAAGGATTTTTCACGTGATAATCAGGGCGACTAAGAGATGTCTCAGTAGATGGGGCTTTGTGAGAGGATCACGAAAAACTATATAAGAAGTTCCAGACCGGAGCCCGGTGTTCAGGAGGCCATTGTCTGGAAATGAAAAGGAACTGAAAAACGTGATCTTCAGCAAAAAACAATTCTCATGCCAAAAGATGAGGGCTGATGAGTGAGTAGTGATATAAAAACTTTGACCAGACACTGGTTTGCCAAAAATCTGAAGACTGTTGGCAAACCAGACCATTAAATTGTTATCTATTGAGTACCTGATAAAATTTAACGCGATAATCAAGGCGAAAAAGGGATGTCTTAATAGAAGATGCTTTATCACGATCACGAAAAACTATGTAAGAAGTTCTAGACCGGAGCCTGGTGTTCAGGAGGCCATTGTCTGGAAATGAAAAGGAACAGAAAAACGTGAGAAGATTACCTTCTCGGCTCCTCTACCAAGATTACGTATTTCTGTTGCCACTATAACAACAAATAAAAAATAATAATGGGGCTTCCCTGCTAAAAACGGGTTTTTAGGCGATTTTTGCTCAACTTTTGTTTCAGCTCTATCGTACAAACGGGAACACTTACAAGCGTGGAAATTGGTATGAGTATAGTACATAAACTATAAATTTACAGTAAATAATAAAAACTGGTCAAGTGCGCGTCGGACTTTAGCAACGAAATTTAGCAAAAACTAGGTGTAAAAGCACAAGAAAAGGAAAAAGTCTAACATAATTAAATATGAAACTTTCTAATTTTTTTTTCTATTGACTTGTTATCGGTGTTTTTACTACATTGCTCACTTAAATAATCATAACCAATTAAGAGGGAGCTCCTGTTTTAAGTAGGTAGCTGTCAGGTTAGAATGGACGGGGAGTTTTTAAAATCATAAAAAATTTACAATAAAACTAGTTATACTTAGCTCCTTCTAAAGAAGTCTTTGAGTTTTTAATAATGCTATTATAATATCTTTATATATTATTATTGCTTTTTCAGATCAACTAACTTAAGAGGTATCCTCCTAACTGGAACTGGTATTTTCCATACTTTCGGTATTTTAGTCGTCTATTCTATTGGTCCATATTTACCATATGCAGCAACTAATTACGTAGGACTTGGTTTAACCGTGGTATATTTACTCGGTGTTCTGCTAATTGTACCAGAGTCGCCTACATTTTATATTATGGAAGGTAAGACTTTAACTTTATACAGCAGTGTCAAAGCTTCGATAAGAAATGACCCAGACTGTTCCCAAAAAAAAAATGGACGGGAAGAGAAAACTTGCATTTTTGAATATTAAGCTTTTTGTAAGGGTCAATCGCGCGATTGCTCGCGTACTTCTTTGATGTCACTGAATTGTAATAACAATACGGTTGGCAGTTGACGCTTTTTTGATCAGGCTACGGATCTGACGCGAGATCTGACGCGAGTTTAACATTTTTTACCCATCTAAAAAAGTGCCAAGAACCGCTAAAGAAGTCTTCACTTCATAAATATGTGGTGAAAGGTTGGGTAACAGGGTTTGACCCAATGACTGCAGGATAAGGGAGAAAGCGGGACAGCCAAAGAGATTACACAACGCATTTGCACGCGCAGGAACACTGCCGTCAGCGGAATAATAATTTTCTATGATATAGATTTCCGAGTCGTTTCTCAAGCCTGCTCTCCCTTCAACCCAGTATTCCTTACCCGGTTATCGCCTTCTGCGCAATGACAGAACAGGAAAGGGTGGTGGTGGTGTCGCTATATATCTCAGATCTGATATCCCCTCCCAAGTTGTAGACTTTTCTCCCAGTCAGTATTCGCAATCTGCAGAGCATTTGTTCCTGGAAATCACTTTTCACCACACTAAACTTCTTCTTGGTGTCCTCTATAGTCCTTCTTCTCGCATTGATTACTTCTCATCCCTTGAAACCAAACTTGAATCCTTAATCCCTCTCTATGACCACACTATTATTCTCGGTGATTTTAACACTTGTCTCCTTAAGTCCGATAACCGTGCTGACAGACTTCGAACTCTCGTCTCTTCTCTTAGTTTACATACGAGTATTCTCCCTCTCTCAGCTACACATCGTGCTCCTCAATATCCTGACCACTCACTTCTTGACCTGATTATTGTGTCAGAATCGAACATGGTTGCGACACACGGGCAACTTCCAGCTCCTTTCTCTTACCACGATTTGATCTATTTATCCTACAAAATTCGTCCTCCTAAACCTAAACTAAATTTATTTCCTTCCGCAGCTTCAGGGGCATTGACTTGGAGCGCTTGCGTGCTGATGCGAGCAGTATTGACTGGTCTGCTGTTTTTGGCTCGGACACGGTTGAAGGCATGGTGTCTTCTTTTAATAATGCACTCAACCTTCTTTACGATCGTCATGCTCCTGTCAGGCGTGTCCGGGTCAAGCAGCTACCCGCACCATGGCTGTCTGATTCAATCAAGCGGATGATGGCCAGGAGAGATAAAGCCAAACGAATCTATCGGAAATCGCCAACAGATGAAAACTTGTTAATTTATAAGAAGCTTCGAAATCGCTGCAATCGTTTGTGTAGAGATGCCAAAAAACGCCACATTTACAGTTCTGTTGAAAATCTTAATACTGCTGATCTATGGAAATTCCTCAAATCACTGGGTATTGGCAAATCACAGATAGAACTCCCTTCAAACATTGATCTTGATGCTTTGAATGCTCACTTCTCTCAAGCTCCTGTCACTCTTAAAGATGACGTTAAATCTGATACA
Source organism: Athrips mouffetella (assembly GCA_947532105.1). NCBI lineage: Eukaryota > Metazoa > Arthropoda > Insecta > Lepidoptera > Gelechiidae > Athrips > Athrips mouffetella. The sequence continues at coordinate 8,029,829 of OX383980.1, read as the reverse complement.
CTTCTACACCTTGCTAATAAGCCTCTACCCAAGTGCACACCTTTTGTCTTCAGACCGGCTACAGAGTGTGACGTTAAGCGATCTCTCCTTTCTGTTTCCACCAAAGCTGTGGGCGATGATGGGATTCATCTTCAGATTATCCTCCTGCTTGTGGATGAGCTTGTCCCTATCATCACTTATGTCCTCAACTACTCTCTCTCAACAGGCTCATTCCCAAGCAGCTGGAAGAGGGCCCATGTTCTTCCACTGCCAAAGGTTTCAAACCCCTCCTCTTATTCCCAGTACCGCCCAATCTCCATCCTTCCCATCCTATCTAAAATCCTTGAAAGTCTTGTCCAAAAACAGTTCTCAAATTTTCTTAATCGGCATTGTTTACTTAATACTCGTACTCTACAGTCTGGATTCCGTCCTGGCCATAGCACGATCACGGCCCTGCTCAAGGTCACTGATGACATCAGGCTGGCAATCGATCAAAAACAACTTACTTTGCTGACACTTCTAGATTTCAGTAGCGCATTTAATTCCGTGGATTTTGACATTCTCCTTGGTATCCTTGCATCGCTTAACGTATCTCCACCTTTACTCACTTGGTTCGAATCCTATCTTCGCGGGACGATCGCAGTGTGTCCGCGCTGACGATGCTGCATCGACATGGTGTGATCTGACTGCTGGTGTCCCACAAGGTGGCGTATTATGTCCTCTCCTGTTTTCAGTATTCATTAACGAAATCTCCCTGATAATCACTTCTCAGTACCATCTCTATGCAGACGATTTGCAGATTTATCGCCACTGTCACGTTGACGATATTGAGCAAGCTGTTTCAGATCTTAATACTGACCTGGCAGGGATTAATGATAGGGCGAAATCTCACGGGCTTCTGGTGAATCCAGCAAAATCGCAGGTTCTAGTTCTTGGGAGTCATTATATGAACAGCCGCATTGACTACGCACACCTGCCTGCAGTTGTATTTGATGGTGCTCCATTAGTTTTTTCTAAAATAGCTAAAAATCTTGGCGTTATCTTTGACTGTCATCTCTCTTGGACCAGTCATATCAATGATGTTAGTAGAAAGGTGCATTTCTCGTTTCAGTCGCTCAAGCGTCTCCAACGTTTTTTGCCCTTTGAAGCGAAGGTCACCCTTGCCCAATCACTACTCCTTCCCCTCCTTGACTACGCGGACGTTGTCTTCCTCGACGCCACGGAGGTATTGCTTAACAAATTGGAACGGCTCCAGAATTTGTGCATCCGGTTCATTTTTGGCCTTCGCAAATATGACCATGTGTCAGAGTTTAGATCTCAGTTGAAATGGTTGCCCATCCGGCGACGCCGTGATGTACACATTCTGTCCACACTTTACTCCATCCTCAACAATCCTGCATCTCCTCAGTACCTCCGTGAGCGCTTCGTATATCAGGTTCCTCGTGGTGAGCCTTGCCGCACCAGCCGATCCTTACTCCTCCAATATCCTCAACACTCCTCAAGCCGTTACGGCGGTTCCTTCACGGTTCACTCTGTGCGTTTGTGGAACGCTCTTCTTCACTCTATTCGCGCTAGTCCATCACTGGAGATTTTTAAGCGAGATCTAAAAGAGCATTTTCTTTCTATGTAGGTTTATTTTAATATTTTTTTTTTTGTATTTACTATGTATTTATTAATATTAGTCGTATGTAAAATATGTATGTATGATATATATTAATATAGTATATATAACATATACAGGGTGTTAATTTAATTGCGTGCCATAGCTTAGGGGGTGTTTCAGTAACGATAAAGGAACACAAAAAAAATATTTAAAAAATCCATTTTTTTTCATAATTTTTTCGTATTTTTTTATTATTATTTTTATTTACTTTTTTGATAATATTTTAGTGTGTGCATCTGCCCATGACACTGAACACCTTTTCCGAAGGAACATAGGTCGAAATAAGACAAAAAAATTTGCCCCCCCATACTAAAAATGTGCTGTCAGCTGATGCAGTTTGTATGGGAAGTCGAAAAATGTTTTTCGTATTTCGACCTGTGTTCCTTGGGAAAAGTTGTTCAGTGTCTTGGGCAGATGCACATCCTAAAATATTATCAAGAAAATAAAATAAGAAAAAAAAATTAAAAAAATTGAAAAAAAAAAGGAATTATTTTATAATTTTTTTGTGTTCCTTTATTGTTACTGAAACACCCCTTAAGCTATGGCACGCAATTAAATTAACACCCTGTATATTTGTGTATTCTGTATTTATCTGTAGTTAGGTATTTTAGTTTTAAGGATATCATTTTAGGTTAAGTAATCACTTGTGTTGTGCACTTTTGCCCGCTGCTGTATCGTATACTAGCTTTTTCTGTATCTTGGTTAGCTGGTAGAAAACTCAGTTTTGAGTTAAGCTCGCCTTTGTTATATGTTTTCACTTGTGTTTGTCTTGTAAATGTTTTCGTGTACAATAAAGAATAAAGAAAATGAGCTTTCTAATCCACTCAATCCATAAGTACTAGGTTATTTTTTTGGACCTGATATGCGTATGCGCACCTTATTAGTGCGGTCAAAAGCAACAACTTTTGTTCTACGACTTTGCTAACAACGGCCAAAAAAAATTCGATTTCCTATACAAAGTGTGTTGGTCACTTACTACGTGACTTTGTATGGGCAGTCGAAATTTTTTAGCCGTTGTTAGCAAAGTCGTAGAGCAAAAGTTGTTGCTTTTGACCTCACTAATAAGGTGGGCATACGCATATCAGGTCCAAAAAATAGCGATATATAATAAAACAGTAGAAACCGTGTGTCTGTACTTTTTAGAACACAAAAATATTTGATTTGAAAATTTTGTCTGTCTTTCTGTCTTATAGAAACCGTGTTTCTGTAATTTTGATGAATTTATCAAAAAATGGGTGTGGGCGATAGAAAAGGACTAATAGAACACAAAAATATTTTTTTTGAAAATTTTGACTGTCTGACTATCTTTCTGTTTGTCTTTCTGTCTGTCTTTCTGTCTGTCTTTCTGTATGTCTTTCTGTCTGTCTTTCTGTCTATCTATCTTATGTTTGCGTTAATCTCCGAAACTACTAAACGGATTTCCTCGCGGTTTTCACAAGTACAATAAGCTACATTTCATTTGAATCGGTTCACTTAATCAGAAGCTACACTAATGTAAAATATCAAGCTGCCTGTGCGACAGTAACTCGCAAATTGCTAAACCGATTCAAACGGAGTTTTCAATTACGTGTTTAGCTTACTATCGTACAACATAAATGCCTCATTTCATTGCAAACGGTTCACTCAGATAGAAGGTATGCGAAACTTTGCAGGGCGGCGCAAATAACTCTCAAACTACTGAACGGATTCAAACAGGGTTTTCAATGACGCGTTGGGCTACTATCCGTACAACATATTAGCTTAGTTTCATTGCAAACAATTCACTCTGACAGAAGGTACGCGAATTTTCAAGCGGCAGCTCCAATAACTCACAAACCACCGAACCGATTCAAACGGGGTTTGCAATAACGTAATTATCTTCCTTTTTTGCATCGTATTAGCTTGTTGTCATTGCAAAAGGTTCACTCAGCCAGAAAGTACGCGAAGTTTCAAGCCGCAGCGCCACTAACTCACAAACTAGGTACTAAACTATTCAAACGGGGTTTTCAGTAACGTATTAGTGTTACTTCCATGCAACATTTAAACTTTGTTTTATTGCGATCGGTACACTCAAACAGAACATATTTGAGTAGAAAGTTTTCAAGTGGCGAAGCCGAGCATAAATGAAACAAAGCATAAAATGCTGCATGGAAGTAAGCCGAATAAGTTATAAAAAATTCCGTTTGTATCGATCCAGTTGTTTATGTATAAGTCGTGGGCACAGATGTGATGTGTTAGTAACATTTAGATTAAGTATTATGGTTAAAATATTAATAAAAATTCCCGGCAGTTTCAGCATGGTGGTGCTGTAAATGTAAAAAAATGTATGAACTAGCTGAAGTAGGTACTTGTAAATAAAGTACTTCAAGAATTAAAGATCGTGTTTTAGAAAAAAAGTCCTACTGTTTTGTATGGAAGTAAATTTACAGTTGAAAGCATGGGAAACTAGACATGTTGGACTTTGTACCGCTCTTTTTTCAGTAGCTACGTTTTGTTTTGTACAAGAAATTAAGAGACCCGAATCACATTTCGTCCGCGTGGAATTCGACTATTATTTTACAAGTACGAGGATAGTGGGCGAACTATATAACACACGTAAACAAGAGGTGTCTAATTTACAAAAAATCCGTACTATTTGTATTCTGTCTAATATTGTGAAAGCGAAAATTGCTCTGTTTATTTGTCTGTTAAGCTTTAGCGACTAATCTAATGAATTTTGATAAAACTTGGTAAGAAGACTGTTTGAATCATGCTAAAAGTCATTAGCTAAGTTATACAGAACCCCACGCGGATGGAGTCAATTGAATCAGCTAGTAGAGTATAGAAATTGAGGGTTACCATGCAAACGGTCCGGCAACTCAAAATTTTTGATATCTTGGATGGCTAATAAGTGTTTAAAATGCAAAATATTCCCTCCCCTTCGCGCCCGCCACCAAATTTTTCGCTTGTGTCTTCTTTTAGGTGCATTTTAGCTAGAAAAGTGTTCTTCACAATGTTGTAGAGAATTATTTTTTTTGTAATTTACGTTCTAAATGAGGCGGAGGAATTGTGCATTTTGCATTTTTAACACTTACTAATACAACCATCCTAGACAACAAATAAAAAAAATTGAGTTGCCGGACCGTTTGCCAGGTCCCTCTGCTTTTATCCTTTATTCAGTGGATTACAAGGCTTTAATAGAAAATTATTATTCCGCCGACGGCAGTGTTCCTGCGCATGCAAATGCATTGTGGAATCTCTTTGGGTGTCCCGCTTTCTCTCTTATCCTGCAGTAGTGCGGCCGATTAGCTGTTTCACGTAGGTACGCCTTACAATTTCACCAAATTTTTTCCAGGTACTAGTTAGGTATATAGCTCTCAATTTTTTATAGAAGCCAAGCCAAGCTTTGACACTGCTATTCTTGGGATGATTTTCTTAGTTCGTCGTTATGGTCATCAAAAAATTCCGCTGTTGGACAGAGGCCTTCCCAAGAATGTTCACAACTATGACCATGACGACGATTAAGAATTCTTTAGGTATAAGAATATCCACAAAATTAATTATAAATTATATTGCAGAAAGAATAGATGAAGCTAAAACTGCACTGATAGATCTAGGACGAGACAAAGACATTGACGAGTTGTTGTCTGTGAAACCGGTCCAAGAGTCAACAAAGGAACCCAGCGACTGGAGGGATTTATATAGGGTCAGGAGCAATAAAAATGCCCTTCTGATTACATTACCTTTGGGTAAGGCACACTGCAACTTAAAACAATATTTCAGTTGATAGCAAGTCAGATGTAATAAAAATAAAGGACAGCGTGGATTTCGTGTTTGGAATTTTGCAAGCAGTGTGTCCAGATTTCAATAAGGCAAATAGGGCATTTACAAGTAGCAAGAACGTGTTTGCCTAAAACACACGCACGATTGCCCTTTGACACAAATAACCGCGCAAAAAGGGAGTACGCAAAGTGATATTTATAGTTCTTGCATTTTTGACTTTTGCAGAGGGGCGTTATGCGTAGAGCTACTGTCTACCGAACTTTGCTTTTCTTTTACTAAAAGTGCAATGGTTTGTTTATGGCAAATACTTTCTGACTTCCGTAAAAGCCGCCCTGGCCCCCTGAGCAACCAAGGGACAATTAACACAAATGTCAGATTCAATTAAGCTCATAAAGATTTTAAGATGTGATAACCATTACTTTTAAATCCTGAGACACTCACATAAAAATCTGCTCTCTTACTTTTTTCTTTCTTGAATTTATTACTAAAATTCGACAGGAACCTGGTGTATTGTTTTTTATTTTAACCCCAGCAACCCTTCAGCAACTGAGTGGTATCATTGTAGTCATCTTCTACGCGACCACCATCTTCGAACTTGCTGGCACTTCCATCCCTTCTGATATCGCCACCATCGTCATTGGAGTTACTCAAGTCAGTTGCAATTTATTTTCACGTCATTCTTTCGCCTTATTGTTTTAGAAATGTACAAAGATCTCATCTAACAATCTCACTACATAGTACATAATTTTTATTAAGTTTATCCATTTTCACTTTCGCAAACAAAGTTTAGCTAAAACGTTTGGTTTTTGAATATTCTTGATTTTTGTAAAACTTAAACGGGATTTTTGACCGACTAGTATAGTCCACTAGGAGACGCTTTACACTTCAATAGCTTATACAGACTATGACGGACTCTACATTACTCTGTGTGTTAGACACATACACTAAACCAAAGCACTAAACTTGGACTAAACACTCCTCGCACTAAACTAAGAAAATCTTGTATCGTGGTTCAATATAGGACACTCACAAATTTGAGCAAATAGCCAAGTACAAACTCAGGTACCACTGACACAAACTTATTCCGATACCCGGAATCATCTGGGCCTATAGACAAGTGGCTTTCTATCATCGTAAACGCTAATAAAATAGAATAAAAAACCAGTCAAGTGCGAGTCGGACTCACGTGCCGAGGGTTCTGATATACCTACTATAGGTATATCAGAACCCTCGGCACGTGCACTTTTGGAAGCAATCAAGTCTAGTACCTGGGTGACCGAGCTATGCTCTGTATGATTAAAATATCATCGGGTGAGCAAGCTATGCTACTCAACAACAGATGGCGCTGTTAGTTTCTTGAACGCAAAACACGCTAAGAAATATTAAAAAAGACGGTGAAAACAATTTTCCGAGACATGAGACCTAGCTAGATCGATTTTTAGGGTTCCGTACCTCAAAAGAAAAAAACGGAACCCTTATAGGATCACTTTGTTGTCCGTCTGTCTGTCTGTCTGTCTGTCTGTCTGTCTGTCAAGACCCTTTATCTCACGAACGGGTAAAGGTATCAGGTTTAAATTAATACCATATATTAGGATCCATGAACCACACAAGATCTGAAAATTTCAATTTTTTACAACGACGCAATCAAAAGATATGGCATTTTATGTCCTCATCTCCATACATTTATTCAAAAACGAAAAACCTACAGGGTACTTCCCGTTGACCTAAAATTATGAAATTTGGCAAGAAGCTAGGTCTCACGGTACAAATAATGGGAAAAGTCTGAAATCATTAAATATTACAACTTTTCTCACAACTAATGGTAACCAATTGTGGTGAGCTCCCGTTTCTAGAACATTCATATAAGAGAGGGGTCAAGTTGGATGGTCGCTGAGGCGATTTTTGTTTTAGTTCTATTTAAAAACGGGAACACTTCCACACTTGAAAATTGGTATGTTTATAGTGCATAAGCTATAAAATAACAACAAATTATAAAATTTGGTCAAGCGCGTGTCGGACTCAAAAAATCTAGCACATTAACTTACTGAAATTTCAACTAATACAATTATGTTTATGTGGTGGTACGGAACCCTCAGTGCGCGAGTCCGACTCGCACTTGGCCGGTTTTTTGTATACAAAATTTGCCCAAAAACCCCTGTATACAAAATTTCATCGAAATCGTTAGAGCCATTTTCTGAACCGATTACAAATCCTATTCTATTAAACGAGCAATATTTGTACATATATATACATATATATTTATTTGTAATCGGTTTGTTTCTATATATTTGTACATTATACATACAAATATTGCTCGTTTAATAGTATAGGATTTTAAGACCGCAATACTAAATTTGTTTGTAAAGGTATTTGCAGGTGTCTCAAAAACTGTGCATTTTAGAAAGATCTTTTTATTTTTGCTGTAACATAAACTTCTATCGACAGTTTTTAATTCAGATTTTTTCCTTTCACAAACTAAGAGAGGGGGGGGGAATGGTATTTTTTTACATTTTACATCGTAACTTAAATATTTTAGAATGTACAAGCAAAGCCCTTTTATATGATATCCCACTCAACCTAGTAGCGTCAATTTGAAATTTGGCCCCCCTTTTGGGCCCCCTTTACTTTAATAATCATAATTTTTAATAAATTCTTTTATGCGGGTTTCATAATCTAAATTTCAAGTCGATAGCATGAGTGGTTACCGAGATATACAGGTATGACAGACAGACAGACAGACAAAGTCGCACCATAAGGGTTCCTTTTTTTACCATTTTGGTATCGGAAACCTAAAAATGTATGAGATTGACGTAAGCTAACGTAATGTTGCGCAACAGCTGATGTCAATCCCATTTGCATTTTCATTCTATTCTACTAGCGTTTACAATAACAGGAAGCCCCTTGTCTAGGTACCCTGGATAGATAGATGTAAGAGGGATTTAGTTACTAAGTAATTAATATTCTGCTTATCTTGTTCAGGTGATTTCGAGTTTCAGCGCACCATTTTTAGTGGAAAGGAGTGGAAGGAAAATACTTTTGTTGTGCTCCACTGCGATCAGTAGCGTCAGTTTGGTAAGTTTACTTTTTTCTAAGTATAACATCGTAGAGATCATAGCTACCTAGTCAGGACTCTACCACAGATGAAATAATAGTGAACTGACTGTAACTGTGTCAAACTTTTACCATACCTTTAATATACGTTTAGTTACCCTGTATTGTTAAAGGCTATTTTGTTTCCTTAAATAAATTATAATAAACAAACTTGCAGTTGATTCAGACCTTAATTACGGGACGCAGTCGTGTTATTTGTACCACAGATGGATTTAGAGATATTCATGAAAAATAAAAAAGTGGGAAATTTACACCCCCTCACCCCCCTTGGCCCCACTGCTACCGTCCAGTACTTTTAGTATGTTGTTGTGGACACTTTCTTCTACAATTATGCCAAAATTGGCTGACTTCCGAATTATTTCCTCTATATTTCATTCGTTGGACGAACTAAAGTATTTGCTGACTCGTTTGAGAAATAACGCGTTTCTAAATTTCCAGTATATTGGCTATTTGTACAGACGCCTAGAGTCTCAATTTGACAACGTTTGTCACACAAAATATTGTTATGTTAAAAAAATATATACTACGAACAACAAGCAGACGAACGACGTCCGATGAACTTTGTAAAGTAAACCATTTTTTTTTTCAGCTGTCACTAGGTGTCTTTTTCTTGCTGGATGACTTAGATCACCACTCAGTCCCAAATCTCCAGTGGCTGCCTCTTACTGCACTCATCATTTTCTTCTTGGGTTATAATGTAGGCAAGTATTTAACAGATTTATGTAACAACAGATGGAGCTGCAGGATTTCCTGAATGAGCTGTTTTCACAGTTAGGCCGAAGTAACTATTTAGCAATCTGTGCGTAGGCGCTCAGCAGATAAAGGGGCGGGCAGACACGGGCAGTCACGTACATTGTCCGTCAGTGTGGCCGGTATTGAGAAAATTATAGCTTTTATCAGAATAAAATTCAAACTTATAATTTTTTTTAAATTTCTCTATGTTTTAAACTAAATAACAATCAATCTGAACAACCTTTTCGACTAAATAACTCTTTGTACTGAACAACTATTCAAGCGGTTTTCCTTCCAAATTAAAGATTTTGGAAAATACGCGCATAGAAACGGAGCATTTTTCTCATGTCAATGACTATAATAATATGAAAATAATTATTGTCTTACCGATCACACTGGCGGCGGACTGTCAGAACAAAAAGTCTGCCGTCTGCTGTGCTTCTAAAGTGTCAACTGAGTATTCAAAGGTGTCGATAGATTGCGCTGAAGACAGTTGCTGAAGAACTTAAAATAAATCTGTCATAGATGACGCGTGAAGTAAATAAATCTTCTTAGGCAACACTTACACTTACTTAGACAACAGATAGGAAAAAAGAAGTTGACAGTTTAATTTCCCTACAACGACGCTATCTATAAAGAAAAGAAAAACTAATTTTTACTTTTTTTTAAACGGCTCATTGAAACAAATTTTCCCAGATAGACTTAAAGACAGACTAAGCAGAAATTTGCGAAGTCCACTGATCGAAGCACTCAGTAAGACTATGTCTTTTGCAAACCGACATGCGTGCTGGTGAGCTTATCGATCAATGCGATCATGGTGTGTTGCGACCGCTTACGCGCATACGATGCTGCTGACCATACACTTCTCAAGAAGAAATTGAGCCACTGTGGGATACGTGGCCCAGCGCTATCACTAGCGGTCTCGTACATGACGAACAGAGGCCAAGTAGTCGTCGCAGGCAGTGGGAACGTTAAATCTGCTGAGCTAAACAACTTGATGGGAGTCCCACAAGGCTCTTGTCTGTCCAACACTCTCTTCAGCATCCTGCTGAACGACCTCCCTGCCGCTATTAGTCACGCGAAAGTGTTCATGTACGCTGATGACGTCACTGCTGTTGTCAGCGTTCCTTCGGTGCCATTATTGGAGGCGGTACTTAATTCGACTGTTTTTCAACTTAATCAGTGGCTTTGTTCAAATGGTTTGGCTCTGAACAGAGAAAAAACTGGTTTTATTCAATTCAAGCTAAATGGCCATCAACAAAATCAATTTAAGGTACTTGCAGGTGACACACCATTAAACCAAGTCACGTCAGTTAGACTACTTGGTTTCAATGTCGATAGTAGTCTTTCATGGGGACACATATCGACGGAATGTGTGCCCGAATAGGTCGAGCATGTTTCGCTTTACGCCGCCTCGCAAGGACGGTTAGCAAGAGCGTAGTCCGTTCGTGTTACTATGCCACCGTTTACTCGCTTCTGATGTACAGTCAAGAGCACATCTAGCTTGACACATTGGACTTTGTACTATTCTTATTTCAAAAGACATACAGGCTAGAGTCGCACTGTGTGTGTCAAGCTTGACCTGTCGTTGACTGTACGGGACCGAGCTGTGGGCGCGTGCCGCCGACTGGCATCGTGTTTTCGTAATGCAGAAGCGAGCTGTTCGTGCGACGGCTAGTATTCCTGACGATGAATCAGCTCGCGAACATTTCATCAAATTTAAAATACTGCCTCTTCCGTGTACATTTGTTATGCAGGTAGCGGTATTTATGTATCTAAACAAACACCAATTCGAATGCAAAGGTGAAAATACAACCTGCGTAGTAACAAAACCAAAGATCTGCTTATCGCAGACTCGCACAAACTGCCCAGATCGGAACAATCTGTTTACATTCTCGGTCCTAATGTGTTCAACCGTATACCGCCCCTTATTACGGACGCAACATCCACCATGTCTTTTAAAAGCAATCGAAAAAATGGCTATTTGATAATTTATTTTATAATTATGAAGAATTCTTAAAGTTGCCTTTGCAGCTACACTAATATTTTTTTTTAAACTTATTATAATTATATTTTACAATATACGAGTAGTTAATAATTTTTAATCTTAGAATTATTTTTACTATACAATTTTATATTAGTTAACTATGTTATTAATAAAAATAATAATGTTATTAATATAATTTTATAATAAACTAGCTGTTGCCCGCGACTCCGTCCGCGTGGGTTTCAGAAAAAGTAGCTAATGACTTTTCCCATGATTCAAACTATCTTCGTACCAAGTTTTTATCACAATCGGTTTATCGGATTAGTCATAAAAGCGTAACAGACAGACAGACAGACAGTGCAGTTCTTGCCTTTAATCATTAGGTATACAGAGTACGGATAATACGGATTTTTGTAAATTAAACACCTCTTGTTTACGTGTGGACTGTTAGGTCGCCCACTATCCTCGTAAGTGTAAAATCATAGTCGAATTCCACGCGGAGTACCTATGGTACGGGTTTCGTTATTTCTCATACAAAACAAAGCCTAACTAAATCTAAGGCTTAGTCACTTTAGCTCCTGTGGCTACTGAAAAAAACCGGCCAAGTGCGAGTCGGACTCGCGCCCTAAGGGTTCCATAGCTATCTACCATATGATATACTAAAAGACTTTGCTCTTGGACTTTAAAAACTTCTCGACCATCTAACTTGACCCCTCTTTTATAGAAAAGTTCTTGAAACGGGAGCTCACCTTAATTGGTTACTATTAGTTGTGAGAAAAATTGAAATATTTAATGATTTTAGACTTTTCTCTTTATTTGTACTGTGAGACCTAGCTTCTTGCCAAATTTCATAATTTTAGGTCAACGGGAAGTACCCTGTAGGTTTTGCATAAATGTATGGAGATGAGGACATAAAAAGCCATATCTTTTGATTGCGTCGTTGTGAAAAATTAAAATATTCAGATCTTGTGTGGTTTATGGACCTTAATATTCGTTATCAATTTCAACCTGATACCTCTTCTCGTTCGTGAGAAAAAGGGTCTTGACAGACAGACAGACAGACGGACAAGAAAGTGATCCTATAAGGGTTCCGTTTTTTTTATTTTGAGGTACGGAACACTAAAAAGAGTGGTACAAAGTCCAACGTGTCTAGCTTCACATGCTTTTAACTCTACTCACATACAAAACTGTTGGACTTCACTTCCGTACAATCTTTGTAACTTACTCGTATTTCTCCCCTTAAAAGACAATTCCTAAAAAACAATGATTCACTTCTCTCTTTATTTTTTGAAGTATTTCGTTTATAAGTACCTACTTACTAAGTTTTCAAAACTTTAGTAGAACTTTCATTTTTACATTTGTTGCACCGCCGGCATGCCGAAACAGGATTTTTTTTATTATTATTATAATTTTTTTAATTATTTTTACAATAAATCTAAATCTAGGTTTTACCAATCTTCAGCTGTACCCACGACTTTTACACAAACAACTGGACAGTGGACCGGATCAAAAGGAATTTTCAACAACGTATTTGGCTTTCTTCCGTACAAAATTATAAGCTTTGTTTGATTTCCGCTCGGTTTCACAGCTTGAAACTTAGAACTCGCCTATTATCTGTTTGAATGAACCGATGGCAATACTCGTAAGAAAAAGTTCAAATATTGCACGAAAGCAACTCAAATACGTTATTGAAAACCCCGTTTAAGTCGTTCAAGTAGTTGGTCAAGTATTGGTGCAGCCGCTTAAAATTTTGCGAATCTTCTGTCTGAGTGAACATTTTGCAATGAAATAAAGCTTATATGTTGCACAGAAAGAAGCCCGACGCGTCATTGAAAACTTCGTTTGACTTTGAACCAGTTCAGTAGGTGAGTTCTTGGTTCTGCAGCTTGAAACTTTGCGTATCTTCTGTCAGAGTGAACCTACCTATCGCAATGAAACTAAGTTTTTTTATTGCACAGGAGTAAGCCAAACGCGTTATTGAAAGCCACGTTTGAATCTGTTCAAAAGTTTTTGAATTATTCGCGCCTTCGCTTGAAACTTTGCGTAACTTCTATCTGAGTGAACCGTTTTCAACTAACCTAAGCTTATATGTTGCACGGAAGTACCTGATCCAAGCACGTCATGGAAATGCCAGTTGGAGTCGGTACAGTAGTTTGTTCGCTATTGGCGCCGCCTTTTGAAACTTCGGGCATTTTCTGTCTGAGTAAACCGTTTTGAAAGAAAATGAGCTAAAGCATTACAAAGAATTAAGCTTATCACGTTATTGAAAACCCCATTTAAATCCGTCTAGTAGTTTGGGAGTTATTGGTGCCCCCGCTTGAAACTTAGTGTATTTTATGTCTGAGTGAACCGTTTGCACTGAAACTAAGCATACATGTTGCATGGAGTAAGCCAAATACGTTACTGAAAACCTCGTTTTAATTGGTTCAGTTGTTTGTGTGATACTGGCGCCTCCGCTGGAAATTTAGCGCACCTGTCTGAGTGAGCCGTTTTCAATGAAAGTAAGCTAATATGTTGCAAAGAAGTAAGCTTGACAGTTTATTGAAAACCCCGTTTGAATCCGTTCAATAGTTTGTGAGTTATTTGCGCCGCCGCATGAAACTTAGCGTACCTTCTGTCTGAATGAACCGTTTGCAATGAAACTAAACTTTTATGTTGCACAAAAGTAAGCCAAACTCGTAATTGAAAACTCAGTTTGAATCGGTTTGTGAGTTATTATCGTACAGGCAATTTGATACTTTACATTAGTGTAGCTTCTGATTGAGTGAACCGATTTGAATGAAACATAGCCTATATGTTGCTCAGAGCTAAGCTTAATCTATTTGCGAAAACCGCGAGAAAATCCGTTCAGTAGTTTCGGAGTTTATCGAAAACATACAGACAGACAGACAAAAAGTTTAGAAAACATGTTTTTGAGTTCTATTAGTCGTTTCTTATCGCCCACACTATTTTTTTTATAAATTTATCAAAAGTACAGACACGCGGTTTCTACTCTTTTATTATATGTATAGATTTCATTTCATATAAAAATTAAAATGGGCCGGTGATGTTAGCCCCCCTTATCTTACGCCACATTCAAGCATATATGACTCTGAGACGGTATTTGCCCAATATGCTTGATTTGCTGACCATACCGATGTTCAAATATGTATATTCAAAAGACCGATTGGAAATCCTGTGTTGTTAAGTTTTTTCATAACGTATTATCAGGCTCCAGATCAAACTGTGTTAACAGTTTTGCGGGTGCTTGTTTAGTTTTTAGAAAAACTGAAGCATTTTTTAATAAACACATATTCTATTCTAAACGCTTTCGATAAATCCAGTCGAGTGTACTTTTCTATGTTTAATATTTTACTGTATTCCTATTGCAGGTTTCAATATTATACCCAACACTTTGATCGGTGAGTTGTACCAGTCTGACATGAGGAGTACCGGATCCACAGTAACAATCACCGCGTCCTTATTATTTGGCTTCGGAGTATCCACAGCCTTCAACTACATGATTGAGGGTATCGGAAGCTATGGGACCTTCTGGATTTTCGCCGGGTTTTGTGTCGTGGCGTTCGTCTTTACACTTCTTTATGTACCTGAGACAAAGGGCAAGAGTCTAGTGGAAATTCAGGATATGTTAGCTAAGAGATAAATTAAGATAGAAAATTAATTAAATAAATTTCCATTTAAAATATACAATAAATTATTTTTTAACTAAGTAATGTATGTATATGTTGCAGACGAATCGTAAAATTCGCCGTTTACAAACGGCCGGCAAATTGTATACGTTTGGCGAATTGTTAAACGGTGTCGGCAGATTATATAAGAGTTACGATCGCTACTGGTGCATTTTAGGTTAGTAAGTTAAAGTTAATACTCTCTGAATGACCTTGAGACCTGAGAATAACTTAGTAACCACTTTTTACATGAAATATGGCATTTATCTTAACAAAAAAAAAACCGGCCCAGTGCGAGTCGGACTTGCGCCCTAAGGGTTCCGTACCTATCTACTATTTGATATTCTAAAAGCTTTTGCTCTTTGACTTTAAAATCTCCGCGACCACCTAACTTGACCCCTCTTTTATAGAAAAGTTCTCATCAAAACTCTACCTAAAGTAAAGATAATTTTAACGTAACTCAGACATACAATTACCCACCCCGTAAATTCATTCATTTCCCTATTATTGTAGTATTTGTATCTCAATTTACAATGTTCTTATGCATATTAAATATTGATAGCTTTCATTGTAAGTCATAAAACTCTACGAAAGCGATTTTTTACAATATAAACTAATAAAATAACAAAATGAGATCGCAAAATGAATGCTGTGTATCAAACATTCACTGTAATAAATTAAAAAATATAGGTGTGAATTTTTTTTTACGTTAAATCGCTCTACTGAAAAATTGCTTAAAATGAGTTACGTTGATATTCCTAGGGAGTGTCAATTAATTTCATATTTTTATTACTTATCTAGATAAATAATAGTATGTAATTTGATATGAAGCTGATTATCACTCACAAAATGATCAATGTAATTATACTCATCACCTAACTTGAGTACGAAACAAGATCTGAAACACGTAGTCTATGTCTCGTTTACAGTGCGACTAAGAAAAGTATAGACCTCTTTGTCGTGCGAAAGGTATAACTTAAGTTTGGTTCGGTGTAGGACAGAGATGAATATATATATCTAAGATGTATTAATAAAATAGAATCCAGTGGTGTGCCTACCTTAATACCAGATTTCTTAGTCCTGGTACCGCACCGCACGGATTCATAGGGTCATCATAGGGTTTATTAAGCCCTGTAGCGCCACAATGATAGTTTTATGACCAGGTGTACTACGCCGTGTACTGCAGGAATGAAAATAAAAGAAAAACTACTGCCGCGTCGAACATGTTAAACATGAACTCTATGTAAATCTTGTTACTCATTTAATTAAGTACTGCGATCAAAAACACAAGTCCTCAATATTATTTTTAAGGCAATTTTTTTGCACCATAAGTAAAATAGTAGATTGTATCACAAGGCTGTAAAATAATATTTTTAAGGCGAGGGCGCTATTTTGAATCCAAAGCGAAGTGAAGGATTCTAAAGTAGAATCCTGAACGTAGCGAGGGATTCAATAGGTCACCCAAGATCAAAATATTTTTGCAGCCGCGTAATACACTCTACTTTTCATCTCCCTCTATGAGAAAAGAATAAGAGGCTCATTGAGACACACTCGTCCATAATTTTAAATATAAAATACCATTACAATATTATTATTTGATGAAACAATACTAAAAATCATATTAAGTATTGTTTGTAACAACTGAAAATGTTATTGACATTTTTATATCAATTAGTAACAGAACCTCTTTGGTTGGTAGTCTTGTTTACATTTCAAGCATATTTCTTTTTTTATATTCAGAATAATTTTAATAGTACAACCGGCCAGTATCATTTTTCATACAATATTTTGGTTCGACCTCTATGGTTGACCTAAAATATCCCTATGGTGGACCTAAATTCAAATTCTAATTTTAAATCCCATTTTTACCCGCTACGAAAGTCTCTTGGAGAAAACAGCTATTTTGTTCGCCTTTATTGACAAACCGTTCAGCGATTTTCGAATAGATGGGATGAAAAGAGATTTTGGTGTTACATCAAATTGACATTTTGTAAAAAAAAATCACGCGTATTTTTTCTCACTATTTTTAATTTTTTAATAGTATTTAAATTGAATCACTTTGCCCGAGGAAAATAAGACAAATAGATATATCTTAGACCGAAGCGAATCATTTATCTAAGAGATATATGTTATCAACAGTATCAGCTGATGCAGTTTCTATAAGAAGTAGATTTTTTTGTGTTTCCAAATATATTCTATGTTCATCGGCAGATTAACATGTTTTCCGCTTGTCTGCTGTATACAAAATAATATTTTTTTTGGGTTTTTAAAGCATACCAACAAATATCTTAGCTTCCAAATTGTTAACGTTAAAATAAAAGAGCAGTGGTTTATTATACCCCATACCATGGAGCTTTATTTGAAGAAACAGCTGGCAATAGCATCTATAGGTAAGTTCAGAAGTTACTCTTAATTTATAACTTCGAGCTAGACGTACCGGCTTGGAATAGTACCTACAGTCAAGAGTGCAGTCAATTGCACGCCAGTGGAAAGTAGCAGTTAACCCTAAGAGCTATCCTATTATTTGGGGAAAAAATTCATATCAGGCCAAATTTTTGTAAACGGCCTTTAAATGCAATTTTAAGAGACTATATTTTTGAATCCACCCAAATTTCAAACTGGAAGGTACAATTTTAATTTCTGCAGTTTTCAATTTCGATATAATATTTTTTGGATTTAGTACACTATAGGTATATGTTAAGGGACGTTAATGAAACAAAAGCATAGAAGAACTGATCTGTTGGCATTTTTATCATAGGTCTTATGCAACTTTGAGATTTACGTAATTATTTTTAAGATTTAATTGTTTTTCTTTAACAAATATAGGAGGATTATAAACTTAAAAAAAAGATAAAAATAAAGGTACTCGTAATTAAATGTAAAGTAAATAATATTTATAGCATTTTTGCCCTTTTTTGTCAAATTTATAATACCTTTTTTATTATTTTTTTAAATCATGCGGTTATAAATTTGGGTGGATTACTAATGAATCATTTTATAGACCAGCTAATCTAATTTTTGACAAAAAAAATTTTTTGTTGAATCTTCATACAGTGAAATAGTTTGGCTCTCAGGCTAGCACTTATTTTTAATTATTTGTTGCATATTACACTGCTGTTCCACGTTAGTTTAGATGATATGTGTGATTGTTACCCGTAGTCTGAAAGGCATGCGGCAAGTCTTAAGAAATTAATCACAATATGTTATTTTATACTTAAAATTTATTCATGTGGCACTGATTCCTCTGACATTTTGACCATAGGGATCAGTAAACTTAGCACATGTTTAAAATTCTAGTTCACAATTGTTATAAGAAGAAGTTTTGTTTATGTTATTTCATTTAACAAATTTAAGAGGAGCCAATCACGTTGCAACATTGTACGGACCGTCGCAATGATTACGGTCATATGCGACAGATTTGATCGTGATTAAGTTGGTCTTTTTGAAGTCTACTTTACGACCAAAACCATACTTTTTGAATGCGATAGGAGACGTTGCGACGTTTTGCACACAAGGTCTCTTATCGGTGGAAACACTTTGACCCTGAGCGGGTCTCTGGTATTGGGTGTTTGAAGCGAGCAATAAAGTTTCTTTAATGTATTGTTTTGCTATCGTAAACAAAAATTATGTTTGACTTTGTGGACCCTGTTCAGAAAAACTTCACTTCTCTATTGATTCTCACTAAGTTTGAATTAGATAAATTAAAGCATATTTAATACCATAAGATATTTATTGTTTGGTTTATTTAATCGTTTTTTGTTCGTAATCTATAAATCGGCCATTCACATTGTAACAATCGTACGGATGGTCGCAACGATTTTATACAACAGGTTTGATAGTGAATGTACTGGTCTGCTATGAAGTCTACCTTACGACCATTACAATCCTTGTCGCATGCGACCAAAGTCGTTATGATGGTCCGTACGACCGTTGCAATGTCTCTCTCATCCCTATATTTTAGGCTGGCGTCCACAATGACCATCAAATAATACAGTCACTTAGGTACTCTTATAGCGAGTACCTAGCTAGTTCATATGGCGGTCAATAAACGAAGAAAATAGTCTCACAACATGACCGGTTTTTAACGCGTTTGTAACTAGTCACTCGTGAATAGCACGTAGTAGAGTGATGATACAAAAGAAATGGAACCAGGAGGTACTAACTTGTTAAAATAAAAAACTAATTTATTTTGTGGACAAACGCCTCTTTTTTGCGTTCTCCCTGTCTAGCAATGGATTTTAAATCGAGCGGTATGATGAAGATAAAATAGGAACCATCAACTCGGGTCTGATCAACGCATTCTTTTTAATGTGGCTAAATTAAAGCCAAAATTTGAAATGTCCTACGAATTTTGGTGGCCAAATTAAAGCTAAGAATGATAGTCGTGCGGACCGTTGCAACGATTTCGTAATCGTATCGTAAATGTTTTTAACTACTTAACCAATACAATCCTTGTCGCATGCGACCATAGTCTTTGCGACGGTCCGTTCGACCGTTGCAATGTGTATGGTCCCTCCAAGTTACGCTTTAAGTATCAAGCTTGTTTTGCTCTTGACTGAATACAAAATACCTACAGAAAAACTGTAAGTTCTATTGTAAATCTTCTTGAATAGAGAGACGTGTCGGAGTGCACTTTGTAGATCGTTTTATGGGGTATCCTAAATAGATTGATGCTTTTTATTACTTTCACATTGTAATCCTCTGGCATCAATTTCTGATTCCTATGGGCAAAAAAAATTAAACCTTAATATTTTTAAAACCAATTAATCTAATTAAGTGCAAAATCGATATTTGTATTCCTATGTGCATCTTTTTTGTTAAAAATGGGTATAATAAATGTTAGGTTTTAAAATAAAAATTGGCAGAGAAATCAGTCAAAGAATCGAATTACAGGAATCACCCTTAAGCGTTGTTCAGTAACGTTTGGTTCTGGCAACGTATTATTCTCTTTTGCCATACCTACAGGAAGCTGTAGGGCAATGAAAAGGGCTATGCTCGGAGTCTCGATGCGGGATCAAATCAGAATGAGGAGATCCGCAGAAGAAATAAAGTAACTGAGAATCGCTAAAATAAAATGGCAGTGGGCAGGGCACATCATAAGACGAGCCGATGGCCGATGGGGCGTAAAGTTTCTAGAGTGGCGACCACGTACCGGAAGACGAAGCGTTGGCAGGCCCCCCACAAGGTGGACTGACGATCTGGTCAATGAGATCTTTAGTGGAGGCCTATGTCCAGCAGTTGACGTCTTTCGGCTGATGTGATGAAATAAGCTATGTAGATATTGCTACTCTAGCAATAAGACTTCCTGTCTGTTTTACATATTTTGTTGTTTATATGTTTTGTAATTTTTATTTTTTATTATTTTTAATCCTCTACAGTACTACAGTGCAAAGATTTATTTCTCATTTTTGACGTACGTTTCTTGAAAAAAGTTTTCCAGTTTAATTGCCTTGCTCAAAGTAAAGTCAGATGTTTCTTTATCGGGCTGTATATAGTCGTCCGTTATTTCCTAACGTTAGCAATGATTTTCAAGTATCATCTCTCTGTATCCCTATCCATGTCTCTGTCAGTAACTCTGCATTTAGCTCTGACCGTATAATCTTTGCGTGCTCCTAATAAATACCTAAACAAAAACGGAAGCGAAAAACAAACCACTTCTTCTTTACGCGATTATCTCAGCATCGATAATAAATATTATCGGTTTGTGATACAGAGACAAGCTGTTCTTGAATATCATTAGGTGATAAGATAAAATAACACTAAAAAACGCAAGAAGAATTCATGTAAAGTACGTGACCAGGATCATAATGATTTATCGGAATAAAGTTTCATATGTTATGTAGGTAAAGCCAAGCTGCTTAGCTTATTCTGATCATACAACATCTCTAATGCATAATCCGCAGTGTTGCTAACTGCACCCCTCTTTGGGGGGTTAAATAATAATATGCATTAAAGCAATGCGCAGGCTGGTAGACACTTGCATACTAAAGATTATGTACTACGCGTACTTTGAAAGCATCATGAGATCGGACTTGAATCCATACTAATTCTACAATAGAAAGTAGTTAGCATTTTGGATAATGCGCCGTATCTAGAGCATTGCAAGCCAATATTCAAAATACATAAAATACTGACCGTAAATAACTTACACATTTACACACTTCCGATTAAAATGTTTGAGGTAAAAGATATGTACTCGTATCTCCAAAAAAAACCAGAGGAATCGACGTGAAGTTCAAAGAGGAAAACTTGAATTACCTCAACACAGAGTGAGATATATTGTTTTTAAAAGAAGTTTTCCCTAAGTAGCTTTTAATATATACAGGGTGATTGGAAATTAGTGGCTATAGCTTTAAGGGGTGATAGTATGGGACAATTCCAGTCGAAATTATTATGAGACCTACTGTCCTAAAGTTAACCCTTTTCTGTCCTAAAATTAATGAAAACAAAAAATAAGTATGAACAATAAGTAATATTAAGTTTGAATAACTTGGAAAGGGTTAACTTTAGGACAGTAGGTCTCATAGTAATTTCGACTGGAATTGTCCCATTCTATCACCCCTTAAAGCCATAGCCACTAATTTCCAATCAGCCTGTATAATGCCTTTCCTATTCGCATACGATTTTCTAGGGAATTAAGATTATTTTTACAGGATAGTCCATTGTACGATTTGAATGAATATTTTGAATTATGTAAGGCTGGGTTGTACCATAGAAGAAGTTATAGTAAAGGTTTGTGTCAAATTTAGTAAAGAAACGCTGACTCAAGGAATATTGTAACTTTGACAGTTGTTGTTGCATCAGCGAATTCATTAGCTTCGTTAAAGTTAAAAGTGTTGCATGTCAAATGAGGCGTGATTTAACCCAAATTCGAAGCGGGTAATATTTTTAAATATGGCAATACTAAACATAAACGTAAAAACTCGTTTCTAGCACACCAACAACAAACACCAAATTCCTTGTTTCTAGCGCTGCGCGATTCGTTCGCCAAACTTAGTTTTTTTTCAGTATCCCCTCTAGGATTTGGCCATAGTTTTGGTCGCAGGGAAAAGCACTCAACAATTTTTCTTGCCATTCTACCTACGTATACAAAATGGTATTTAAGCCCTCGTACCATACTCTGGCCAAACCCTGAAGTTTTTGCATGGCAAAATGAACGGTGGTTCTGTCATTCCAACCGTACACCCTTCCACGCTCGTTCACTTTTCGTAACCATATATCCATACCAAAAAAAATGAGGAGATCCGCAAAGTAACTGACATAGCCCTGAGAATCGCTAAACTGAAGTGGCAGTGGGCAGGGCACATCGCAAGAAGAACCGATGGCCGATGGGGCGTGAGGGTTCTAGAGTGGAAACCACGCACCGGAAAACGAAGCGTTGGCAGGCCCCCTACAAGGTGGACCGACGATCTGGTCAAGGTCGCGGGAAGCCGCTGGATGCGAGCAGCGCAGGACCGGTCGTCATGGAGATCTTTAGGGGAAGCCTACGAACATGTCCAGCAGTGGACGTCTTTCGGCTGATATGATGATGATGATAATGATATCCATACCATACGCTGGTTTTAGGTTGAAGGGTCAAAATTTGGTGGGATATTTTTAAATTTTTTTGAAGTTGACGGCTGGGATGCAAGACCATCTTTCATTGAGTTATATTAAGCACATCTTTTACAGAAAAAGAAGGAGTACGTGACCTTTTGTTCTGCGTTGCGTCGTCCTCGTGTTGCTTATGCTGACTGCGCTGTCAAATTTCACAAAAGCAAATTGGATTACGATACTTGTTTCATATGAGACTCATTTCCACGACGTCACTAAGAAGTTACTAAAAACAAGGACCTTTATTTCCAGTCATATGTTCAGAAATGACACAGTGTTGCCAGTTCCCGAATAATATCATAATTCCCGGAACTTAATTGCCAGACTACGTATGTCAATTTTGACATAAGTCATTTTTGAAGGTCATACTGACGCTAATGGCTTTGAGACTGAAAAACTTCGTAACCTTACATTAAACACGGCATTTATCTTAACAGAAAAAAAACGTAGTAACTAACAAGATATGAGAAGTGATGTGGTCAAGCTGGAATTTTATTTTATTTGAATAACTGAAGAAGATTTTTTTCCAAAAAATCTTTACATTTACCTTGTACCTTGGTTACTTGTACCTTGTACGTAAACACTATTTTAAAAACGCACAATATACATGTCTGTAGGTAGGCAAACTGAATGAACGATGATTCGACCAATTTGAATGCAGATTTCGTCAATGTTTATAACTTGGATAGTAGGTTTGTAAAATAGTCTTCAACTATAAACTCTAACAAATGCAACTTAATTCATGCCATTCAATATTTCCTTATATGAGTACGTATTATATTTGTCCATTCGTCTGTTTTCTGATATTCGTTCTGAAGTTTTTTATTTTGAGTTATTGCTTATTTTTATTGTTATATTATTTCGTTTAATAATGGATGATTCTGAAGCCGGTATGAGTAGACTCAAGCGCAAAGCTTATTAAAGCCTGCCAACTGTATTTTCGTCTCTCTCTCTTATTAAGTACAGATTTTTGTTTGAAGAAAAAGATTTACTGCCACTGCTTCTTTTGTTTACACAATTTCTAATGCTAAAAAATAGGGTATAGTTTTGTCTAGGCAAAAAATGTTTTTATAATAAAAAGATTATTTAAATTCATAATTTTAAATAAATAAAATATTCATATTAATGAACATGGAAAAAAATTACTAGGTATCTATTATGTTGGTACCTGTAAGTATGGTAATTGAAAAAGAATTATGTTGTATGTTTCTTTTTTTTTGTCTAGTATGTAAATTGGTGTTTTAATGTTTATATTTAATCACAATTGTAATTTATGACTAAATTATTATTTGACATTATTATATTTAATTTTTTATAGTCTATGGTAAAATTTTTATGTTTTATTTTTAATTTGCATGATTTTGTCAAATCTAAATGTAAGGACTGTCTATAACTTAAGAACCTTTTGACTACATTTATCGCAAATAAATATCTTTTATTCTTTTATCTAATACTTGGGTACCTTGTTCCTACCACCATGTTTAGAGCGAATGAATGTAAACATAATAGTTAGGTCGTTTTATTTGTATTTTTGTTAAAACACCGTGTTGCTTAAGTACTACTTATGAATTATATTTTCAGTGTACTTGGGCCAGATATTAGTCGGGTTTAACATAGGCTGGACTGCTCCCTTGGTGCCCAAACTACAGGATGAAGAAGAGACGCCACTGCCCTCTGCGGTCACCCCAGGACAAGCTTCTTGGATTGGCTCCGTCCTTTACATTGGAAATTTAATAGGTAGAGATTAAAAGCGGGTGATCGTGGTAATTTGAACTAAATCACCAAAACGTTAAGGTGTTGCGTTACGTTTTAGGCAAAGTTTTGGTTTTAGTAATATCGTACAAATTACCACGATTACCCTCTAGATATATTTTTTTGAAATACCGTACACAAATAAATTTTAAGTATTAAGGAATAAATATTTTTCGAATAAACCAATCTCTATCCGTATACATCATAAAAGGCGAAGGCAACTAATCCAGAGGATTATTTTCTAATGTTCTTTTGCCAACCGCAAAGCCTGGATAGGGGCAAAATAAAATTTGCAATTTCATTATTACTTGGAGCTGATCTAAAAAGTAGAGAAACCTACAGCGCCATCTGTTGGTGGGTAGCATGGATTGCTCACCTGGTAATATTAGGGTTCCGTACCTCAAAAGAAAAAAACGGAACCCTTATAGGATCACTTTGTTGTCCGTCTGTCTGTCTGTCTGTCTGTCTGTCTGTCTGTCTGTCTGTCTGTCAAGACCCTTTATCTCACGAACGGGTAAAGGTATCAGGTTGAAATTAATACCATATATTAGGATCCATGAACCACACAAGATCTGAAAATTTCAATTTTTTACAACGACGCAATCAAAAGATATGGCATTTTATGTCCTCATCTCCATACATTTATTCAAAAATGAAAAACCTACAGGGTACTTCCCGTCGACCTAAAATTATGAAATTTGGCAAGAAGCTAGGTCTCACAGTACAAATAATGGGAAAAGTCTGAAATCATTAAATATTACAACTTTTCTCACAACTAATGGTAACCAATTGTGGTGAGCTCCCGTTTCAAGAACATTCATATAAGAGAGGGGTCAAGTTGGGTGGTTGCTGAGGCGATTTTTGTTTTAGTTCTATTTAAAAACGGGAACACTTACAAACTTGAAAATTGGTATGTTTATAGGGCATAGGCTATAAAATAACAACAAATAATAAAATTTGGTCAAGCGCGTGTCGGACTCAAAAAATCTAGCACATTAACTTACTGAAATTTCAACTAATACAATTATGTTTATGTGGTGGTACGGAACCCTCAGTGCGCGAGTCCGACTCGCACTTGGCCGGTTTTTTCATTGATAAAACAACTCTGGGAGGTTTCTTTATGAAATATTCGGGTATAGCTTGGCCTTTTGAAAAAATTCTTTAAGTTTTAACATACAAAGCAATGACAAAATTTCCCGTGCAAGATGCAGCATTGATCACTTTTGCATTATACAGTAGTTTTTATACTCCATACGAGTGGCGCTGTTTTCTGATGTCGATTACCCAAGGAGGTTTTAGCCCACGCTTCGCCAAAGCGTGGGCTAAAACCTCCTTGCGACGACCTAATTTAACCATACCTTACGTACGGTCAACCGCACGTGAATGGAAACATTTGCAACTCTATAACTATGTCACAAGGTCTAAAGTGTTTCTACTGACGTGCTGTTGGGTGTACTTAGAAAAATATCTTGGGTTTGGGCATAGAAAAATAAGGGTAACTAGAAGGAGGATTAAAGGAATAAGTTGTCACAAGGTAGTGAAGGCGTCGTTCTATGGATTTGACAGGTTATTTTGAATATTTCCTAGTGATCACTCATGATTTGACATAAAAATTTGGGACACGTTGGCAGATGTCATCCCATAGTAAATTAAATTAGTAAGGTATCTATTCCGAGCGAAGCAAGGAGGTCCGAAATCTTTGGGTTTGGGCTTGTCTGATTCTAGGGTGTGTTTTTAGGGTTCCGTACCTCAAAATAAAAAAAAAACTGAAACCTTATAGGATCACTTTGTTGTCCGTCTGTCTGTCTGTCAAGACCCTTTTTCTCACGAACGAGAAGAGGTATCAGGTTGAAATTGATAACGAATATTAAGGTCAATAAACCACACAAGATCTGAAAATTTAAATTTTTTACAACGACGCAATCAAAAATGTGGCTTATTATGTCCTCATCTCCATACATTTATGCAAAAAAGCAAAACCTACAGGGCAGTTCTCGTTGACCTAAAATTATGAAATTTGGCAAGAAGCTAGGTCTCACAGTACAAATAAAGGGAAAAGTCTAAAATAATTAAATATTTCAATTTTTCTCACAACTAATAGTAACCAATTAAGGTGAGCTCCCGTTTCAAGAACTTTTCTATAAAGGAGGGGTCAATTTGGATGGTCGCGGAGTTTTTAAAATCAAAGAGCATAAGCTTTTAGTATATCATATGGTAGATAGGTACGGAACCTTTAGGGAGCGAGTCCGACTCGCACTTGGCCGGTTTTTTAGTATTTCACATCATAAATACTAAAAAATTGAACATTAAAGAATGGTTAAAAATTAATTTTTATAACAAGCTTTTATTACACGTAAACAAAGAATTAAAACGTTATTACAGTCTCAGGTTTTCAAACAAAAGCGTGTTACAAAAACTCCGGCCAAGTGCGAGTCAGACTCGCGCACCGAAGGTTCCGTACCACTAAGATAAAACACAGTCGTAGTTATGCGCGCGAGTCCGACACACACTTGAGCAGTTTTTTAGTTGGTTCTCTCTTGCTGTTTTATAATGTAACACGCTTTTATTTGAAAACCTGAGACTGTGATAACGTTTGAGTTATTTTTCTACGTCTAATAAAAACTTGTTTTAAAAAATATATTTTACCCATTATTTTAATTAATAGGATTTGAGTAAAATATCGAATTAGTTTAATTCCAGGTCCCAGTGTCTCAGGCTACCTGTCTAATGCCCGAGGTCGTAAACCAAGCCTCATTCTGGGTGGGATCCTGATCATGGTCGCAATCCTCCTTCTAGCCCTGGCCAGGAACCTGGCGATGATAATTGCGGGTAGAATTTTTTACGGTCTAGGCGGTGGAATGATATACATAATGAACTTGGTTTACATCGGGGAGATTGCGTAAGTAAATTATTAAGGGGCTGATAAGAGCTGAATAACTTCCCTTTCTAACAAAGGGCAGAATGCGCGTGTTAGAATGGAGCGGATTCGCGCTGTTGTACGTTTTTCGCTCATTTTTGCATTTTTCTCAAAATCTGTACCAATAATATTAATTATAAAATAGCTTTATTATTATGCATAATATATTGAATAATGTGTAAAAGTTTTGGCATCATAGATTAATGGGTACAAAACGGTTTAAAAGCAAAAAGCAGAGGTAACTTTGGATTTTTTTTATGGCCTACAATAGTAGATTGTAACACAAGGCTGTAAAATAATATTTTTAGGGCGAGGGCGCTATTTTGAATCCAGAGCGAAGTGAAGGATTCTTGAGTAGAATCCCGAGCATGGCGAGGGATTCTAAAGTAGAATCCTGAACGTAGCGAGGGATTCAATAGGTCGCCCAAGGTATAAATATTTTTGCAGCCGCGTAATACACTCTACTTTTCATCTCCCTCTATGGCAAAAAACTAAAAGAGGCTCATTGAGACACACACTAGTGATTACTTTTAAATATAAAATACCATTACAATATTATTACTTGATGAAACAATACTAAAAATCAGTATTATTTGTAACAACTGAAAATGTTATTGACATTTTTGTATCAGTTAGGAACATAACCTCTTTGGTTGGTAGTATTGTTTACATTTCAAGCATATTTCTTTTTTTATATAATAGTACAACCGGACAGTATCATTGTTCACACGATATTTTTGTTCAACCTCTATGGTTGACCTAATAGTGGATTGTATCACAAGGCTGTAAAATAATATTTTTAAGGCGAGGGCGCTTTTTTGAATCCAGAGCGAAGTGAAGGATTCTTGAGTAGAATCCCGAGCATGGCGAGGGATTCTAAAGTAGAATCCTGAACGTAGCGAGGGATTCAATAGTTCGCCCAAGGTAATAATATTTTTGCAGCCGCGTAATACACTCTACTTTTCATCTCCCTCTATGAGAAAACAATAAGAGGCTCATTGAGACACTCACTCGTCATTAATTTTAAATATATTATACCATTGCAATATTACCTATTACTTGATGAAACAATACTAAAAATCATATTAAGTATTATTTAGTATTATTTGTAACAACTGAAAATGTTATTGACATTTTTGTATCAATTAGGAACAGAACCTCTTTGGTTGGTAGTCTTTGTTTACATTTCAAGCCAATGACCTCTATATATACAATATAGAGGTCAGTGATTTCAAGCATATTTCTTTATTTATATTCATAATAATTTTAATAGTACAACCGGCCAGTATCATTTTTCATACAATATTTTGGTTCGAGTTCTATGGTTGACCTAAAATATCCCTATGGTGGACCTAAATTCAAATTCTAATTTTAAATCCCATTTTTACCCGCTACGAAAGTCTCTTGGAGAAAACAGCTATTTTGTTCGCCTTTATTGACGAACCGTTCAGCGATTTTCGAATAGATGGGATGAAAAATATTTTATGGTCCCTATGGTGGACATAAATTCATGTTCTTATTTTAAATCCCATTTTTACCCGCTACGAAAGTCTCTTGGAGAAAACAGCTATTTTGTTCGCCTTTATTGACGAACTGTTCAGCGATTTTCGAATAGATGGGATGAAAAATATATTTAATCGTGTTTCAGAGTCGGCCATATTAAAGATGCTTAATTATCACATTTTTATTTCACGGTCACATACTCATCACTTTTCGTCAAAAACCTGCTCAAGTGAAGCGTATTTAGCTCTTATCAGCCACTTACTTATGTGAATGTTTGCTCTTTAGCCCGTTACAGTTTAATGTGAGTTTAGATATTCAGCATATTCCCTCCCGCTATAGGGCTCAGGCTACTTCCTATTTTCCACTCCTCTTTATTCTACTGTGCTATAACGCTATATTATTAGGGTATAAATAATAGTACCTTAACCCTTTTTAGGGTTTCGCACCAATCGCACCCAAAGTGTGACAAACGGGACCATATAATAGGTATGCCTCCGATGTTTTTCTGTCAGCTGTCTGTCGCGTGATCCGTTATACTCGTAGGTAGACAGTTGAAATATTAATAGAGTATTTCTGTTGCCGCTATAACAACAAATAAAAAAAATAAGGGGGCTTCCCTGCTAAAAGCTGGTTTTTCGACGATTTTTGCTCAACTTTTGTTTTAGCTATATCGTAAAAACGGTAACACATACAAGCGTGGAAATTGGTATGATTATAGTACACTTTCTCACTTTATTATATTTCGTCGCTTCATTCTTCAGATATAGTTTGTTTACAAGTAGTAGTCCTAAATTCGCCAGGCAGACGATGCACGCATTTAAGAGTAATTCATTTGATTCTCTTATTTAAAACGATTTCCGTTTCCGTCCATGTTCACTTCACCACTGTAGCTGACATTCGCTTCATTCCTTTTTCGTGCGGGGCAGTGAACGCACGCGTCCCATGCCGAAGCGCAATGTTCAATAAGAAGTAGGTAGATTATACCTGAAGTTGTAATATTATATAATATATAATCTTTTATATATAATATAATATATAATATAATATAATCTTTTATTTCTTACAAAAACAAATATACAGGAAGGTTGTCATAACATTAAATTTAACAAAATTTACAGCTTCGCTTATGTGAGTTATGTCCCTGTCTCCCAAACTAGGTTTTATCCTGTATCTTGGGAGTCAGTGAGTTATTGAAGTTAAATTACAAATATTTAAAATTATTTTCGATAAAATAAGTTTTCGCTCCGTGTGTTAGTGTAATCGTACTGGATTCAAAACTTTTCAGTAAGTGTTGTTTTGATTATTAATTCTTTCTAAGAAAGAAAAATTTTCAAGATTACCCACATGTTCTATTCTTAAATTAGCTAAACAAATTGAAGTGTTTATTACTGCCTATCTTGCGGCCCGATACCTACAGTTACTTGTTTTGTATACAAAAACGTAACATGATAACGTAACAACCATGATTATGACCTATCGGTTGCACCCAGAACTTTTACCAAAATGATGGAAAATCCATATAATGACATTTTGTTTATGATATTTCCGACAAATGTTAGAACACTGTCTAATCGAGAGATTTTGAAACCTTTTCAATATTTTTTTTGTAGTTAATTACTACAAAAGTTCATTACCACCTACACAGGCTTAAACATTTTAGCCTTCGTTTACGTCATACAATTTTATCTTTTCTTACCTTCCGACAAACAAAGTAAAAATAAAGAAAGTAACAAAGTTAAACGTTACCGACGTATTAAGTATACGTGTGTATGACGTGTGTTAGATGTTTTTTCGTCTAATGGCGAAAGTTACGAGGGTAAGTAAAAAATGATTTTTTTTTGTGTTTTAAACATTTATTACCAAGTGAATCATAGAACAACTTACGTCGGAATGGACTGCGAGTCAATTGCGACGGTAGTAACTTCGAGTTACCGCCTAATATTATTTACGATGTGTTACGTGAATGGATATGATGGAATGCGATTGTCTATCTATTATTATGTCGGGATTGACTGCGAGTCAATTGTGACGGCGTTAACTGCGAGTTAAGGCCAAATAATATTGACAATACGCGATATCTACATAGATATGAACTGTGGGTTACCAAGTATCTATTGCTTGTCGGGATTGACTGCGAGTCAATTGCGACGGTGTTAACTGCGAGTTAGCACCACATATTATCGAAAATACGTGATGTATAAAGTTGCCTATCTATTATTATGTCGGGATTGACTGCGAGTCAATTGCGACGGCCTTAACTGCGAGTTATGGCCAAATAATATAGACAAAAATCGACATCTGAATATATTTTTGCTGCGATTCAACTATCTATTGTCGGTCGGGATTGGCTGCGAGCCAATAACGACGGTGTTAACTGCGAGTTAACGCCAAACTATCTGTTGGTTGTCGGGATTGACTGCGAGTCAATAACGACGGCTTAACTGCGAGTTAAGTCAAACCATATCAGCATAAATCATGCATAAAAATACAAGTTATCTATTTTCACGTCGGAATCGACTGTGAGTCAATCGTAACGGCGTTAACTGCGAGTTAAGGCCAAATAATGATAACAATATGCGATATTAAAATTGCTATTGACTAAGAGTCAAATTTTTATTAAGGTCGGCATTGACTGAGAGTCACTTGCGACGGCGATAACTGTGACTTAACGTCAAAATTTATCGTCAATGAAAACAATAATATCAAGTTCATCTGTGTGTGTCGTCTGCGATACATTGTCTTTAGTTTTCACAACAAGCCTTTTTGTTTGTTAACCATAACCAGAATATTTTTATTGTAAAATACCCACCTACTAAAATTTTATTTTTGGGTGCCAGTAATAGTAAAGAGAACAAACCCGTCCACGAGGCAAAAGATCATGCCAGCCTTGGACCAACCGACACCCTGAGGAGTCTTCTAGACACCTTAGGCGTCTACGTCTGATACGCCAAACTTGTTCTCTATCATATTCACGACACACTGTCGAACTTTTGTACGCCTAAGTGTATTGAAAAAAGGCATGCCTATAGACAAGTACATACTTCTCAAATATCACCTAATACCGGTTTATTGTAAATTTTTACAAACACCGATACTAAATTGCTAATTGAATTCCAGGCTTAGATAAAAATATCTCCGCTTTCATTTAGGTACAAGTATCTGTAAAAGACAAAACTTGTTTTTATAAAAAAGTTAAAGCAAATAAAACTATTGAGAGATAAAGATGCATCTTTTCAAAAGTCGAGAGCTCGTTTAACCCAGCAGAAGAAGCCTTGGTCGGGTCCTCGTTACCCGTCAAATGGGGGGGGGAGCGAGGTTACAGGCAGGCTCTGGCCTTATCCCCAAGCTCAAGCAGCATCGACTAAAAGTTACAATTCATCCAAAACTCATGCTCCAGCACAGAACCGTAACACAGGTACATGCTGGTATAATACAATGTTTTTTTTTTTTCAACACTTCCTGTGTCCGGATAATTCTACGAAGTAGAAAATCGCAATATTTCATAACCACAATGTTGTTATAATACATGCATAAGCATGAACCCTAAACACCACAGTATCCTAGTGTTACCTGGGAAAAAACGAGGAAATAATATTCCGTGTAGTGCTAATGTAACGTGAAATCCACGTTTAAAATTTACCCTCAAGAAAAGCCAATATACAAAGTTTATATTGATTTTAACTGGAGAATAAGTTCCTATTTCCAGCGTTACAACCGTTACGAGTTACATTCCATCGGAATTTATATTGGGTACCTAATTTTAAAGCACCAAAACGCAATAGCTGTAACCGATTTATTCTAAATCCAAGAAATAAATGTACCTATTGCAACATTTGCAACGTGTCATTCAACCGCCTCAAAAATTATGTTTTGAAAAACGGCTTCCTTGCTACGAAACGCCCATCTCTTAATTTATGTTTGTAAGATGACCGAAAATTTCTACATTTAAATTTTCAGCATAGTATATGAAAGAAGTCTACGATTTCACAACCGTGCCTTATGAATATTATGATATTTTAGAAGATCTTATCTGATGGTATGGTAATGTTTCGACAAATTCCTGCCCATCACAAGATACTTGTCTTACAGAAAGAAATTAAATACAGACACCTCCCTAACTAGTACCTAGTGTGGAGCAGTAAAAAAAAAAAAAAAAACCAAAGGCTACTAAGAAGGCCGAAGAAGTAAAATATATGTTTTAAGGTTACAAACAAAAAAAAAAAAACAAAACAAAAAAAGTATGTAGGTACCATACCATATTGTACAAATAACTTGTCAAAATTGGCAATGGTACGATTGGCACAATATTTATTTATTTAAATTTTACGAAACACAAATTGCCGCAGGTGCCAGCTGAGTCAATGAAAGTCACTCCCGGGCTCTGTGTGCAACCTTTTAAAACACAGCTTTCAAGTTCGCTGTACAATACTCTTTGTTTTGATCTTAGCGACAATCCTTAGCGATTTATGTTTTTTTTTCATGAAAACGAGATCCGGACGCTGTAGCTATGGATACTTTATCCTTTAACCTGGACATTTTACGCGGTTCCGCCATTTTTTGTTTCCTTTTATATTTGGGAAAAATTACTGATGACGAAGGCACCAGTATTTTGTGTTTTCACAAGGCCTTCTCTGCCTTTCAGCCCATCTTAATTATTTATATCATATAAAATAAGTGTCCTTCAACACTTGAAACTTTTATAATCCATATCAGAGTATACTGTTCCTTTTTAACAAATCTTACAGGTCCTGAGAGAAGCATTCACGCGCCACTTGATCCTCTCGCTTGCACTGATGTTCTCTTGAGCTTCGCTGTCTGAGGCTCCTATTTAACAATATATGTCAAAATACGCTTTGGGTAACAGCTTGTCCCCAGAAAAAACGCAAACGTGTTTGATAGTCCTACAACCAACAACTATTGTTATTTCTAATAAAACAACGTGACGAGATGTTTGGTTCGTATGAAGAGCTGTACAACGGCTCTCTTGACAATCATCGTTTGGGGTAATCTTTGCTACTTACTTATTAGGTGATAGAATTGGAACCAATAATTGGTTTAAAACCTTTTTCTACTTACAGTCACAAGCCTAATCGGCCTAGATATATAATAGTTACTTGGGACACACAACTAATAAGTAAATAAGTGTGTATCTAAATAGGCCCTTAATTTAGAGTTAATGATATAAAATAAAATGAACAGATCAGCGATTTTACTATATGCTTATGGGGCACAAACATTTTCAATAATAAAAAGTGAATACTTATATTATTTTGCAAATAATGGAGTTGAGATAGCCATAACGTATTTAATCAAACTTCCACTGCGGGCTAAGATTAGCCAATATTGTTCTAATATTATTTAACTGAATATATTATGCACTCGTGTTCTGTCCATATTTTTGTTCAAAAAATAAAATCAAGAACTGCCAATGTAGGAAAATTGTAAATATCAATTAACATCCACGTTAATCAGCTTAAGCAGCTGTGATTTATAAGCTGGTTGATTTACCAGAAACATACTATCTGAGAGAAGACTTGTCGACACATGCATCTTCCCCGCTTTGCAAAATTGCAACTCTCTCAGCTTCGACTCGTGAAAACAGCTGGCTGGACCAGCACGTCTAGCACTTTTATTAGTTTGATATATTAGACCAGTAGGTAGATGATTTTGTAATATCAGTTGTATTGAATGAGTAACTTATTATATAAGTTGATTTTTGTTGCATACTTGCTTTTGGGATAAATCAAAGGTTATTTATTATTTATTATCTGCTTGGATCAGCAAATTACAGATTAAATCAACGAATTACTATTTGTAATTCGTTGGCTTAGATAGTTAAACTAGAACATCTTGTATAGTTATACAGTTGTTTCACAGTAACCAAACAAAACTTTGTTCTCTAAACATCTACTTGTAAACAAACTATATCTGAAGAATGAAGTGACGAAATATAATAGATGATCAAACGAACTCCAGGAGTGAAGTTCGATCGTTATTATATGAGTCGCTTCATTCGAAGATATAATAATATAAAAACCCTCCCTCCCAAAAAACCAAACACTGTGACACAAGTTGTGGTTTCCACCCAAATGCAAAGTTTTGTTTAAAGGTTCATAGGTACAGACTCTAAAAAATGAAGCGAATGTCAGCTACAGTGGTGAAGTGAACATGGACGGAAACGGAAATCGTTTTAAATAAGAGAATCAAATGAATTACTCTTAAATGCGTGCATCGTCTGCCTGGCGAATTTAGGACTACTACTTGTAAACAAACTATATCTTCGAATGAAGCGACTCATATAATAACGATCGAACTTCACTCCTGGAGTTCGTTTGATCATCTAATAATCATAACCAATTAAGGGGAGCTCCTAAGTAGGTCAGGTTAAAATGGACGGGGAGATTTTAAAATCATAAAAATTTGTCAATAAATATACCTATACTTAGCTCCTTCTAAAGAAGCCTTTGATTTTTTAATAATGCTATAATAATATCTTTATATATTATTATTGCTTTTTCAGATCAACTAACATAAGAGGTATCTTCTTAACTGGAACTGGCATTTTCCATACGTTCGGTATTTTACTCGTCTACTGTATTGGTCCATACTTACCATATGCAGCAACTAATTACGTAGGACTTGGTTTAACCGTGATATATTTACTCGGTGTCCTGCTAATTGTACCAGAGTCGCCTACATTTTATATCATGGAGGGTAAGACTTTAACTTTATACAGCAGTGTCAAAGCTTCGATAAGAAAAGACCCATACTGTTCCCAAAAAAAAAATTGTTGTGAAAGGTGGCGTAACAGGGTTTGACCCAATGAATGCAGGATAAGAGAGAAAGCGGGACAGCCAAAGAGATTCCACAATGCATTTGCACGCGCAGGAACACTGCCGTCAGCGGAATAATAATTTTCTATATGCGTCTCCTAACCCACTCAACCTATACATTCATTCATTTATTATTTAAGAGCCATGCTCTTGTCGGTGTAGCTCTCTCCATCTGTCTCTGTCTTGTATTAGGTTTTTCAGTTCTCCGTAAGTATTTACCCCCGCCCTCTCTTTCATCCCTTGGCAGTACTCTATTCTAGGCCGGCCGCGGCCTCTTCTTCCTTCCACTTTTCCTTCCACTTTTCCTTCCACAATAGTTTTTATAAATGTGTCGTGCCTGATGATGTGACCAAACATTTTTCCTCTTCGGTTTTCTATTACATTTATAATTTCTCTATTTTGATTTATTCCATCCAATACTTCCTTATTCGTCCTTTTCTCTGTCCAGCTTATTTTCTCCATTCGCCTCCAACACCACATTTCGAATGCCTCTAATCTTACTTTGTCTCTCTTAGTTAATGTCCACGTTTCACAAGCATACAACGCTTTGCTCCAAACATATGCCTTAATAAATCGTTTCCTAAGGTTTAGGGATGTTTTTGAAGTAAACAGTTGTTTCTTATTTTGGAATTTCTGTTTGGCAATAGCAATTCTAGTTTTGATGTCATCTGTACATTTAGAATCTTCTGTTATTAAGCTGCCTAGGTATCAGAATTTTTGTACTTGTTCTACGAGGGAGTATTTTTAATTTTGATGGTGTTGATTTTGATCGGATGTTTTGCTGTTACTAGGATTTTGGTTTTGTTTTTGTTAATACTCAGTTGAAATTTAGTGAAGGTGGTGTCCGTAGTCTCGAGTAGGGATTCAAGTTGGTTTTTATTTTCGGTTACCACAGCTATGTCGTCTGCAAACCTAATGAACACCATCCTTTCTCCATTAAAAGATAAACCCTCATTAGACTTTTCTAAAATTTCTTCTATGGCGCATTCAATGAAAATGTTAAATATGAGTGGCGAAAGAGTACAGCCCTGTCGAACCCCTTTTTCTATCTTCACTTTCCTTTGCTCTTCCCCCACTTGTACTATTGTTTCCTGATGTCTGTATAGTTGATATATAATTCTTCGGTCTCTATAATCTATTCCTGCTTTTCTTAATATCTCCATCATTTTTTTCCAGTTTACTTTGTCGAATGCTTTTTCTAAATCTATGAAGGCTATATATGTATCAAGGCTCAGGTCTAGTCTTCTGTCCACTACTTGTCACAACGCTAGTATTGCTTCTCTTGTTCCTCGTTCTTGTCTGAAACCGTATTGATCGTCTCCTATGAAATTTTCTACCTTGTTTCTGATCCTGTTTTTAATGATCTTTAAAATCTTTTTATTCTTTCTGTAAAAATACAAAAGTCAAAGTACTCATAATAAAATAAGCTTGGACGCCTGTGATATAATACTTATCGTTCTATGTTCTTCACATTTCTTGGTATTATGTTTTTAGGGTTCCGTACCTCAAAACAAAAAAACGGAACCCTTATAGGATCACTTTGTTGTCCGTCTGTCTGTCTGTCTGTCTGTCTGTCTGTCTGTCTGTCAAGACCCTTTATCTCACGAACGGGTAAAGGTATCAGGTTGAAATTAATACCACATATTAGGATCCATGAACCACACAAGATCTGAAAATTTCAATTTTTTACAACGACGCAATCAAAACATATGGCATTTTATGTCCTCATCTCCATACATTTATTCAAAAATGAAAAACCTACAGGGTACTTCCCGTTGACCTAAAATTATGAAATTTGGCAAGAAGCTAGGTCTCACAGTACAAATAATGGGAAAAGTCTGAAATCATTAAATATAACAACTTTTCTCACAACTAATGGTAACCAATTGTGGTGAGCTCCCGTTTCAAGAACATTCATATAAGAGAGGGGTCAAGTTGGATGGTTGCTGAGGCGATTTTTGTTTTAGTTCTATTTAAAAACGGGAACACTTACAAACTTGAAAATTGGTATGTTTATGGTGCATAGGCTATAAAATAACAACAAATACTGAAATTTGGTCAAGCGCGTGTCGGACTCAAAAAATCTAGCACATTAACTTACTGAAATTTCAACTAATACAATTATGTTTATGTGGTGGTACGGAACCCTCAGTGCGCGAGTCCGACTCGCACTTGGCCGGTTTTTTTGGGTATGGCTATAATTCGACTGTGTTGAAAATCAGATGGCAGTTTTCCTGTGCGGTACATGTCTCTGATAATTTTGAAGATGTCGTCAAGCATGATGTCTGGTGCATTTTTTATTAGTTCTATAAAAAAACCAACCTATACATATTAGGTTATTTTTTTGGACCTGAATTTCGACTTCCCATACAAAGTCACGTAAAAGACCAACACACTTTGTATCGAAGTTTTTTAGCCGTTGTTGGCAAAGTCGTAGAGCAAAAGTTGTTGCTTTTGACCTCACAAATAAGGTGGGCAAACGCATATCAGGTCCAACAAAATAACCATGACTAATAAAACAGTAGAAACCGTGTGTCTGTAGGTACTTGTGATGAATTAATCAAAAACTGAGTGTGGGTGATAGGAACACAAAAATATTGTTTTGGAAAATTTTGTCTGTCTGTCTTCTTAGTTTCATTGCTAATGGTTCACTCAGACAGAAGGTATGCGAAGTTTCATACGGCGGCGCAAATAACTCTCAAACTACTGAACGGGTTCCAACGAGGTTTTCAATGACGCGTTGGGCCAGGTACTATTCGTGCAACATATTAGCTTAGTTTCATTGCAAACAATTTACTCAGGCAAAAGGTACGCCAATTTACAAGCGGCAGCGCTAATAACTCACAAACCACTGAACCGATTCAAACGGGGTTTTCAATAACGTAATTATCTTCCTTTCTAGGGTTCCGTACCTCAAAAGAAAAAAAGGGAACCCTCACTTTGTTGTCCGTATGTCTGTCTGTCTGTCAAGACCCTTTATCTCACGAACGGGTAAAGGTATCAAGTTGAAATTAATACTATATATTAGCATCTATGAACCACACAAGATCTGAAAATTTAATTTTTTTTGCAACGACGCAATCAAAAGATATGGCATTTTATGTTCTTATCTCCAAACATTTATGCAAAAAAGCAAAACCTACACCTACAGGGTACTTCCCGGTGACCTAAAATTATGAAATTTGGCAAGAAGCTAGGTCTCACAGTACAAATAATGGGAAAAGTCTGAAATCATTAAATTTTACAACTTTTCACACAACTAATGGTAACCAATTGTGGTGAGCTCCCGTTTCAAGAACATTCATATAAGAGAGGGGTCAAGTTGGATGGTCGTTGAGGCATTTTTTGTTTTAGTTCTATTTTAAAAACGGGAACACTTACAAACTTGAAAATTGGTATGTTTATAGTGAATAAGCTATAAAATAACAAATAATAAAATTTGGTCAAGCGAGTGTCGGACTAAAAAAATCTATCAACTAATACAATTATGATTATGTGGTGGTACGGAACCCTCGGTGCGCGAGTTAGACTCGCACTTGGCCGGTTTTTTTGCATTGTATTAGCTTATTGTCATTGCTAACGGTTCACTCAGACATAAGGTACGCGAAGTTTCAAGCCTACTAAACGATTCAAACGGTTTTCAGTAACGTATTAGTGTTACTTCCATGCAACATTTAAACTTTGTTTTATTGCGATCGGTACACTCAAACAGAAAATATTTGAGTAAAAATTTATAAGTGGCGAAGCCGAGCTGAAATTAAACAAAGCTTATATAATATGTTGCATGGAAGTAAGCCGAATAAGTTATTGAAAATTCCGTTTGTATCGGTCCAGTTATTTGTGTATAACTCGTGGGCACAGATGGATTAGTAACAATTTGATTAAGTATTATGTTAAAATATTAATAAAAATTCCCGGCAGTTTCAGCATGGTGGTGCATTAAATGAAAAAAAAAAAAAACGATCTAGCTAAAGTAGGTACTTATAAATAAAACACTTCAAGAAATAAAGATCGTGTTTTAGAAATCGAGTTTGTATAGAAATAAAGTCCTACTGTTTCGTATGGAAGTACTCGTACATGTACAGTTGGAAACATGAGAAACTAGACACGTTGGACTTTGTACCGCTCTGTTTTCAGTAGCTATGTTTTGTTTTTTTCGGTTTCCGTAAAGGCTTCAGTATAGACCACATACATGCGCTACGGCACTTTGCCTAGCGTTTGTGGACTATGAGAACGCCTTCGATTCGATCGCGACGTGGGTCGTGCTACTACGAATATCTCTCCAGAGGTGCCAAATCGACTATTGGTACATTGAAGTGTTGAAGGATCTGTACAAAAACGCCACTATGTCAGTTCGTCTTCAGGACCAGGACTCAAAACCTATCCAATTGCAGCGAGGAGTGAGACAGGGATACGTTATATCTCCTAAACTGTTCACCGATGCATTGGAAGACGTCTGCATCGACATCGATGCCGAGTACATGACACACCTTCGATTTGCTGACGATATTGTCGTAATGGCTGAGACCCTAGAAGATCTCGGCACGATGCTCATGGATAAGACGAAAATTATGTCTAACGGCCTTGTTGTACCCACTCCACTCAAAGTTAGAGACTCTTCGCTCGAAGTTGTCAATGAAGACGTATACCTAGGACAAACAGTCCAGCTGGGTAAATCCAACTTAGAGAAAGAGGTTACTCGTCGAATCTAAATAAAGTTCCGCAATATCTTTACGTCTAAAATACCGCAGTGTCTCAAGACAAAAGTCTTTGACCAGTGTGTGTTGCCAGTGATGACATATGGCACCGAGACGTGGCCGCTCACGATGGGCCTTATCAGGAAGCTCAAAGTCACCCAAAGGGCTATGGAAAGGGCTATGCTCGGAGTCTCTCTGCGGGATCGAATCAGAAACGAGGAGATCCGCATAAGAACTAAAGTAACTGAGATAGCCCTGAAAATCGCTAAACTAAAGTGGCAGTGGGCAGGGCACATCGCAAGACGAACCGATGGCCGATGGGGCGTAAGAGTTCTAGAGTGGCGATCACGAACCGATAGACGAAGCATTGGCAAGCCCTCCACAAGGTGGAACGACGATCTGGTCAAGGTCGCGGGAAGCCGCTGGATTCGAGCAGCGCAGGACCAGTCGTCATGGAGATCTTTAGGGGAGGCCTATGTTCAACAGTGGACGTCTTTCGGCTGATATGATGATGACGTTTTGTTTTGTACAAGAATTAAAGAAACCCGTATCACACTTCGTCCGCGTGGAATTCGACAATTATTTTACACATAGGAGGATAGTGGGCAAACTATATAACACACGTAAACAAGAGAAAGTACAGGAAGCAAGGGAAGTATGTCAAAATCGTAGCAGGTGGAGGACCGTGGTCTCTGCCTACCCCGACGGGAAAGAGGCGTGATGTTATGTAGAAACAATCCGTGCTATTTGTATAATATTTGCGTGGAACCTAATAATACTGCGTGGAACCCTACTTACTGTGCACCATCCCAAAGAATTGAGACGATTCAGCGGGCTTTTACAAGGCACCTAGCCTATATATCGCACGACATCTCCAACAAACTTCCTTATGACCAAAGACTAAAAGTATTCAAACTACCGAGTTTAAAAAATCGTCGAACAATAGCCGACCTTATTAGACGGAGAGCGCGTGGTCGTCAACCCTACCTCATCGATTACCAAGATGCGCCTAATCTAGGGTGATGCACGTTAAAAAGTTATATCCGAATCAACAGGGTTGCCTGGGCGCAACCTGGCAGGTTTTGTACAGTGGGCAAAAAACTTGTCATTTTTTGGGCAAAAATTACCTCATCGAATACCAAATAGGTACATAGTACGTTTGATAGTACTCATCAAGGAGTGCCTAAATCAACAGGGTTGCCTCACTCAATCCTGGCACATTCAGGGGTTGGCCTGATTTTAAGGTGGTCAAAAATGAGAAAAATTACCTCATCGATTACCAAGTAGGTACTTATTACAACTGATAGAGCTCTTCAAGAAGGGGCAAAATCAACAGGGTTGCCTCGCCAAATCCTGGCACATTCGTGAGTCGGCCTGATTTTAGGTCGGCAAAAAAATACAAAACTTACTTACGATTATGAGTAATGAATTGAAACTTATACCATTTGAAGGATCTAGACATCTTAATAATATTTGCTATAGTATGCCGACACTTAAACAAGTTTCATATTATTATACAGGATAAAAAGTTAAGATGGGGTACACACGGCAGCTACTATAAAAGCATTATAGCTACAAAAAAATTTAGTAAAGAGACTAACCCTAACTTTAAGAGATATTTTGACCTACATTCACAGATTTTGGAAAAAATGTACAGTCAACAAGAAAAATGGCAATTTTCACAAAAAAAAAATCATTTCATTTGATCTTATTATTGATAAAAAACATAATTTTCTATGGGCTCAAAAGAGGTTAAGGTATTAGAACTGTCAGAAAGCACATAATTATTTTCCCATACATGTAATAGGAGAAACAGAAATTTTCATGTACCTTTTTTACGAAACATTCCATCCTCTTGTTACTAAGAAACAGAAGTCTGTAAAAGGTCCACCAGGGTAAAGGTATTAGAACTGTCAGAATACGAAAAATAAATTTTTACTTTTAGAGCCATTAGCAATTTCTAAGTGGGCAAAACACTTTTTGGGTAACAATTACCTGTACGAATGTAGATGTAATGTAGTGAACGTATGTGTGTGTCTGAGTGTGTGTGTGTGTTTGTGTGCATGTGATGTGTTTGTGTTGTAGAGTAGGATGTGTGTGTGTGTGTATGTTGATATAGTGCTCTTTAAGAAGTGGCAATATCAACACGGTTGTCTTGCCAAATCCTGGCATTTTCGGCCTGATTTTATTTTATTACTGAATACTGCATGAATGACTGATATATCCACGCCCAGCCCAAGCCACTGGATATAGAGACTTGAAATTTTGCACATAGATACCTCATACAGTGTAGGAAACATGGTTGCTTCCCCCAATCCTGGCACATTCGGGAGTCAGCCTGATTTTAGGGTGGTCAAAAGTTTAAAAAATTACCTCTTTGATCACCAAGTAGGTACTAAATGGCAAAATGTATTAATTAAAGTACATTCTGATCAGTATTTATTTTAGTTTTTGATAAGTTATTTATATGTAAAGTATTTTAATTTTACTTTTGCACTATTGTGTCCCGTTGCTATTCACTTTTTCACTGCTTCAGGTTGGCTGAAGACATCCTTTAATTTTGTTGTTTTATTTTACCTATGTGTGAAATAAGGAATATACAGGGTGTAAGGGACGGTGTACCGAAAACTGAAAGGGCGTGTTTAGTCAACGAAACTGAACAACTTTCCCAAAGAAACATTTTTGGGAAATGAAGAAAAAGTTTTGACTTCTCCATACAAATTGCTCACCCTGACCGAACAGTTTGTATGGAGAAGTCAAATTTTTTTTTCATTTCCCAAAAATTTTTCTTTGGGAAAGTTGCTCAGTTTCGTTAACTGAGCACGCCCTTTCAGTTTTCGGTACACCGTCCCTTACACCCTATATACAAAATCAATAGGTTTACCCGCCAAATACCAAATTTAGCTACATGAAAACATACTATGGAGACTAACCCGATATTTTGGACAAATTTTGTCACACATTTACTGATTTCAATTAAATGTACAGTAAAAAAAACTGAAATGTTCACAAAACTTATACTTTTCATTTCATTCGATCATCTTACTGATAAAGAACAATTCTCTGTGGGATCAACCGAGGTCAAAGTATTAGAACTCTCATAAAACGCAAAATTGGTTTCCCATACATTAAGTAGTAGCATTACATACCTTTTTTCATACCATTCGATCCTTTTGCTGATAAGAAACAGAAGTCTATGTAAGGTCAAGCATGGTCAAGGTATAAGAACTCTCGGAAAACATAATATAAAATTTCAACTGGCTTTTAGGGCAATTTTCGTATTCTTAATGAGAAAAAACTTCTCTTTAAAAATCACCTTATCGATTTTCAAATAGGTACATAGTATATTCGATAGTGCTTTTTAGAAGTGGCAAAATCAACTGGCTTGCCATAGTGAGGTTGCTCCGGTTGCAGCGCCGGACTCCGGCACGGCGCCGCGCCGTAAAAATTCACGGCGTGCACCGTGGAAAACTACGGCATGGCGCCGTGCCGTACTCTGGTGCGGTGCCCTGCCGTGGAAATAGAAGAGTGACCAGACAAAAGCTGGTTACTGCTATTTTAGCAGGATTCGGTCTCTAATTATTTTGAAGATTTACGTAAGTAAATGAATCTAAGAATACAATGAATTGCAAATGCAAGTTTGCAATATCATAAAGATTTTAAAATTAACTGAAATAATTTCAAATTTTAATTTACATTATATGGCAATTGGATTGACATTGAATTGGAATAGGATATAATCTGATTGCAATTGAAGTAGAATTACATTAGATTTGAATTAAATTAGAAATGATTAGAAATTAAAGTGGAACTGAATTCGAACTAAACTGAAATTAAATTGACCCGAGTTAGAATTAAAATGGAACAAAATTGAAACTAAATCATAACTGAATAAAAATTTAATTGGAATTGAATTTTGAACTTAAATTGGAATCATGGAAACTTTATTTCGGTTGACAGCTGTCAAACTCACAATCACTATAACTCGGTTACTACTGACCCTAGACTACTCGTATGTTCGTAATAATGCTAGATCTCGTTGAGATCTCCGTTTCAACTGACAGCTGTCAAAATTAAAACGGCTATATCTCGTAAACTAGCGATGAAAGACTAGTATAGCTCTGTTTGGGGATAAAAATTGTGTTCTTGAATAGGTCTTCACTTCTAGTGAAATAAAGCCTCATATCTCGTAAACTAACGATATAAAAATACTTAATGTAGGAAAAATATTAATTTGACACTTGTAATGTAGATCTCTTTGAGACATATATTTTTTCCTCAAACAGTGCTAGTCTAGCATAGCTAGTTTATAAGATATGGCCATTTTTATTTTAACTGCTGTTAACTGAATTTAAGATCTCGATGAGATCTATCTTTTGTCCCAACATACAAGTAGTCTAGGGTAAGTAGTTTCCAAGTTATAGGTATTTAAAGCTGTCAAATGAAATAAAGATCTTGACGATGTCTATCATTTGTCCGAACATACAAGGAGTCTATTTTCATTAGTTTCCGAGTTACAGCGATTTTGAATTTGACAGCTGTTA
The DNA here is from genome assembly GCA_947532105.1 of Athrips mouffetella. NCBI lineage: Eukaryota > Metazoa > Arthropoda > Insecta > Lepidoptera > Gelechiidae > Athrips > Athrips mouffetella. The sequence continues at coordinate 7,985,109 of OX383980.1, read as the reverse complement.
AACGAAATAAAGATTTCGACGAGACCTCGCATTTGTCCCAACATACGAATAGTCTAGGAACCGTATTTTCCGAGATATTATGGGGATCTGATCCAAATGGCAGACATAACATCGGCAGAGAGATAGACAGACAGCTAAGTAACCCTGTAAGTGTTATTTTTTTCTTTTTGAGGTACGGAACTCTAAAAATAATCGAACTTAATAATATAAATAAAATTAACTTAATAACGTTAACATAATAAAATTAAAATGACCACTAATCCTTTAAAATCAGACCGACTCGCGAAAGTGCCAGGATTCGGCGAGGTAACCTTATTAATTTTGTATATATTCTTTAAACAAACATACATATAAATAACTCATAATTATTTTAATCTACATATTTTTTTTAATTATTTTAATCTAAAAAGCTTCTTCTTCTTCTTCTTCTTTTCGAGTCAATGGCAAAACTGACTATAAACGCTTAGCCCAAAAAGTAGCCACATCAATAGCCTTTTGGTTGCCTTAAAAAAGGTCCCTCCGAGTGCAGGAAACTGGAGAAGTAGGGCACGACAGTAAGTGTGTCATGGTTTGCAAAATACCGCATTCACACTTGTCGAATCTAAAAAGCTAAGAATATACTACTAACATAGTAATTACACATGTACATAACTAAATTAATACATTTTGCCATTTAGTACCTACTTGGTAATCAATGAGATAATTTTTGAGAATTTTGACTACCCTAAAATAAGGCCGACTCCCGAATGTAACGGGATCGAGGGACGGAACCTTGTTGCCTACACTGTATAAGGTATCTATGTGCAATATTTCATGTCTAGGTCCAGCGGTTCAGTAATAAAATAAAATCAGGCCGAAAGTGCCAGTATTTGGCGAGGCAACCGTGTTGATATTGCCACTTCTTAAAGAGCACTACATCATCATACACATACACACACACATCCTACACTACACACATACAAACACACATCACATGCACACAAACACACACAGACACACACATTGTTAACGATGGTAGGTACAGAAATACCTATAGAAGGATATCTGCAGGTTTCTACACGAAATTATAAAGGAAATACTAAGAATTAGACCGATGAAAATATATATTGAAAAATTACAAACAATTGATTGACAACCGAAACGTAAAGACAATTTTGCCGACGAGCCACATTTTAAAAAGTAATAACTACAATGTTCTATGAAGGTCGTACTCGACATCCTCCCCGCCTTGCAAGCTACAACTTGCAAGATCAAAGATCCAAGCGGCGCGGAACCTTTATGGCGTATCCGCTTTTGGACATCTAAGACTTCGGAGTAGCTTCGGCTTGATCCTCTTCCTCTTAGTTTACTATGACATTTACATTTATTTTGACATTGAATATTATTATTATTACTACGTTTCTTTTCTGTAGTTTTTGACATGTTTGTATTTTGTTTTATTAACTTTATGTTAAATTTTTGACGATCATATTATTCACTGACATTTGAACAATGTATATGTACTTTTGTATCTGATAATATGAAATAAATAAATCTAATCTAATCTAATCTAATCTAATCTTGTGTCTCTTCCAAGTCTCGTGTGCCTCGTTTATTTCCAGAGAGACTGGCCATTTTTCCCCGCTTTCTGTCCACCATGATGGGCCTTCCCGGCCAAGCGCGGCTAAAGCAGCTAACTTCTTAGCGGAGCAGTCAGTTGAAGTAAGATCAGCAGGATTTTGCATCCAATCTTCTTTTATGGCATTTTCTCTTATTTCTTTGATTCTGTTTTTTGGCAGTATAGGGGAGTTGATTTTCCTAGGCAAGTCAACTTTACATCTACCTTTTTCTTCAACAGGAATGACATCCTCGAAATTTGCCAATTCTTGCTCAGTATAACTGCTTTTATTTATTTCATCTTTCGGGTCCTCGATACCAAGGGTCTCCCGTTTCCTCGGCTCGTGCTCGAACTCAGGCACTAAGCCTTGGAGCGTGCAGCCAAGTTTCGTCTGAATGGCATAGAGGTTCTTGCCAATATTGATAACTGAACCAGTCATCACTCCTCCGGAATAATCTGCACCGATCAGTAGATCCACATCTGGCGTGTTGTCGCCAACATCAGTAAGGGTCAGATTGTACTTCTTCAGTTTTTTACTGATGGCTGAATCATCACGGATTCTTGGTATGTAACCACATATTTTTTCTTTGCTTAAAGCAGAAATATTTAGGGAGGTTTTCCCGTTCAAGCTTTTAACAGTAAAATCGAAGATTTTATGAGTTTCCTCTTTAGTTTCTACTCCTCCGAAAAGGTAGTGCCTTATAGTGTCTTCTCCTACTGGTTGGAGCTTGAGTTTCGTTGCGATGTCAGTTCTAATATAAGAACGTTGAGCACCAGTGTCAATCAAAGCTCGAATGGTTTCTCCACCAATTTTTAGAAGAAGTGTTTGCAGGAGAGTAGTCCCGTTGCTCTTTGCTGACATTGTGTGTTCGGCGTTGTCGGAGCTGCTATCAGTAGTACCAGATGCCTTGTTTATTTCAGGGCACAGTAGGACAGCGTGTCTCTTCTGACAACCGATACATTTAGGGTACATTTTGCACCTTTGCCATGAATGATTTGTCTTCAGACAGATATGGCAGGCTTTTTTCTTATTCACAAGCTTTTTCCTTTCCTCTAAAGTCATCTTTTGAGCCTTAATGCATTCGTGGCTCCCATGAGTAGACTTATCGCACCAAATGCACATTATAATGTTGTTGGAAGATGTTGGTGGCGTACTTTCAGCATTTCCAGTAATCAAGCAGGCTGCTGTTAGAATTTTACCTTCAGGTTTACCAGTCAGTCCCTCTCTAGTAAGCTGTATGCGTTCTTCACTTTCTACTTCTATTTTTATGAAGTCAAGGAGTTTGTTAAGTACGTCGGTGTTTTCGGTTCTGCTTCTTTGTCTCTCCCACACATGCAGAATATCCGTGGGGAGGGCAGATTCAACCAACGGGTACAGCATGGCGGCGTACTTTTCACTGGTGACACCAAGAACTTCCAGTGCCCTTAGCTGAGTCTTCAGTTTATCATAAAGAGAGGAAAGACACCTCGTATTACTGTTATCTCCCTTGGCTTGTTGAAGAACTAGAGCCAGCAACTCTCGTACATAAATTTTGATAAGTAATTCATCACGTGCGTACCTGGATTTGAGATGTTCTATAGCTTGGGAGTAGTTTTCACCACATGGAGGAAAGCTGTGGACTAATTCAGCAGCTGGAGAATTGGCTGTCATGCTCTGAATAAGATAAGCCATCTTGTCATCTTGATCGATTGAACAATCTTGATGGATCTTCTTAAATGAACTCCAGAATGTAAGCCAGTTTTTGGCGTTTCCGTCAAATTTCTGAAGTTCGAGCTTGGGTAGCCGTAATGCTCTACTAGAACCTCCATTGCTGCTTATGGAAGCGCTGTCGTATTTGGATTGGTGGTCTTCCTTTTGTAATATGTTGTCGCATATTCGTTGAAGCTCGATCCACTCTTTTTTATAGGCATCAGCAGACTCGCAATCCTTCAAGAACGTATCTTCTTCCAAATCTTCGGACCATTGAGTTTTTATACGTTCGTCGACGTTGAATAAATTTTCAGTTTTCTCCGAGAAATACTTGAAAGTATCTTGAATTTTGGCCATGCGGTCCTCGCTTGAGCTATTTATGCTGAGTTTGAGATCATTTTTAGCTTTCGTGAACAATTGTCTTGCAACCGATCGTCCTGTCACGGTCGCCAGAAATGTTAACGATGGTAGGTACAGAAATACCTATAGAAGGATATCTGCAGGTTTCTACACGAAATTTTAAAGGAAATACTAAGAATTAGACCGATGAAAATATATTTTGAAAAATTACAAACAATTGATTGACAACCAAAACGTAAAGACAATTTTGCCGACGAGCCACATTTTAAAAAGTAATAACTACAATGTTCTATGAAGGTCGTACTCGACACACATACATACATTGTTACCCAAAAAGTGTTTTGCCCACTTAGAAATTGCTAATGGCTCTAAAAGTCAAAATTTATTTTGCGGATTCTGAGAGTTCTAATACCTTTACCCTGGTGGACCTTTTACAGACTTCTGTTTCTTAGTGACAAGAGGATGGAATGTTTCGTAAAAAAGTTACATGAAAATTTCTGTTTCTCCTATTACATGTATGGGAAAATAATTTTGTGCTTTCTGACAGTTCTAATACCTTAACCACTTTTGAGCCCATAGAAAATTATGTTTTTTATCAATAATAAGATCAAATGAAATGAATTTTTTATTTTGTGAAAATTACCATTTTTCTTGTTGACTGTACATTTTTTCCAAAATCTGTGAATGTAGGTCAAAATATCTCTAAAAGTTAGGGTTAGTCTCTTTACAATTTTTTTTTGTAGCTATAATGCTTTTATAGTTGCTGCCGTGTGTACCCCATCTTAACTTTCTATCCTGTATAATAATATGAAACTTGTTTAAGTGTCGGCATACTATAGCAAATATTATTAAGATGTCTAGATCCTTCAAATGGTATAAGTTTCAATTCATTACTCATAATCGTAAGTAAGTTTTGTATTTTTTTGCCGACCTAAAATCAGGCCGACTCACGAATGTGCCAGGATTTGGCAAGGCAACCCTGTTGATTTTGCCCCTTCTTGAAGAGCTCTATCAGTTGTAATAAGTACCTACTTGGTAATCGATGAGGTAATTTTTCTCATTTTTGACCACCTTAAAATCAGGCCAACCCCCGAATGTGCCAGGATTGAGTGAGGCAACCCTGTTGATTTAGGCACTCCTTGATGAGTACTATCAAATGTACTATGTACCTATTTGGTATTCGATGAGGTAATTTTTGCCCAAAAAATGACAAGTTTTTTGCCCACTGTACAAAACCTGCCAGGTTGCGCCCAGGCAACCCTGTTGATTCGGATATAACTTTTTAACGTGCATCACCCTAGATTAGTCGCATCTTGGTAATCGATGAGGTAGGGTTGACGACCACGCGCTCTCCGTCTATATGTTTCTGTACAAGATTTTGAACAATAGAATTAACTGTTCCGACTTATTAGGTTCTATTAACTTCGCTATCCCCTACAAAAATCCACGACGACCACAAACAAAACTTTTTTCCATACCAAGATACAGAACCAATCTGGGCTTGCACCATCCCCTTGCCAGGATGTGTACAACTTACAATACCTTAAACACTAAAGAATTAAAGTTAGACATATTTTCTGACTCGCAAAACGTTTTTAAAAACAAATTGCTGAAATTATTTGATTATAATTCTTAAAATAATTTAAAAAAAATAATTTTTGGATCTCATATATATTTCGTTTCTTCTTTTGTTGATATTATTTTACTTTAAAATTTTTAGTTTAAATAACAAAGTGTTGTTGATTATTTTGAATGTTGTGTATGCTTGTAATAGGTAAGCACATTCGATATGTCATACTATTAAGTTCAAAATGTAAATGTTTTTAATGTGTATTGCTGTAAGCGTACCTTATCAATAAATAAATAAATAAATATTTTAAAAGCGAAAATTGCTCTGTCTATTTGTCTGTTAAGGCGATCCGTTTTCACACCTGTATATCTCAGCAACCACTCTAGCTATAGTCTTGAAATTTGGAATGGTTTTAGAATATGGTTGTCCAACTTAATTGCAAATGAAAGAATTAGAAAAAAAAATGATTACTAATGTAAAGGGCGCCCAAATCAGGGGGAAAAATTTCAAACTGTAGTTACTAGGTCCAGTGGGGCATCATATGAAAGGGCTTTACTTGCACGTTCTAAAATATATTTTTGTATATTTTTGTGACTCATAGTTTTGAAGTTATGATGAAAATTATCCCCGAAGTTTGTGAGAAGAAAAATCTGAATTAATTACAGTCGATAGAAGTTTATGTAAACATTACAGCAAAAATAAAACAATCTTTCTGAATTGCACAGTTTTTAAGAAATATGCAAAAAACTTTTACGAACAAATTTAGTTTTGTGGTCCTAAAAATGGACTTTATTGCTTTCAAAAATAGTATAGGTATATCGGAACCCTCGGCGCGCAAGTCCGACTCGCACTTGACCAGTTTTTTTTATCGAATCTTTGACACTGTATTGCTATTCTTGTGAAATTTTTCGTAGTTCGTTGTCATGGGCATCAAAAATTTCCGCTGTTTGACAGAGGCCTTTCCAAGAATGTTCACAACTATGACCATGACGACGAACAAGAATTCTTCAGGTATAAGAATATCCACAAAATTAATTTTAAATTATATTACAGATAGAACAGATGAAGCTAAAAAAACACTAATAGATCTAGGACGAGACAAAGACATTGACGAGTTGTTGTCTGTGAAACCGGACCAAGAAGCAACAAAGGAACCCAGCAACTGGAGGGATTTATATAGGGTCAGGAGCAATAAAAAGGCCCTTATGATTACATTATCTTTGGGTAAGGCACACTGAAACTTAAAACAATATTTCACTTGATAGACAGATGTAGAAAGAAATAAGGGACAGCGTTAATTTCGTGTTTGGAATTTTGCAAGCAGTTTGTCCAGATTTATTTATTTATTTTTGTAGCAGGTGGAGAACTGTGGTCTCTGCCTACCCCAACGGGAAAGAGGCGTGATGTTATGTATGTATGTTGTCCAGATTTCAATAAAGCAAATAGGGCATTTACAACTAGTAAGAACGTGTTTGCCTTAAACTCATGATTGCCCTTCCACACAAATAACCGCGCAAAAAGGGAGTACGCAAAGTGATATTTATAGTTCTGGTATTTCTGACTTTGGCAGAGGGGCATTATGCGTAGAGCTACTTTCTACCGAGCTTTGCTTTTCTGTTACTCAAAATGCAGTGGTTTGTTTATGGCAAATACTTTCTGACTTCAGTAATAGCCGCCCTGGCCCCCTGAGCAACCAAGGGACAATTAACACAAATGCACAGATTAAATAATAGTAATGACAAATGTCAGATTCAATTAAACTCATAAAGATTTTAAGACGTGATAACTATTACTTTTAAATCCTGAGACACTCACATATTTTTTTCTTTAATACTTTTTTCTTTCTTGAATTTATTACTAAAATTCAACAGGAACCTGGTGTATTGTTTTTTTCTTTTAACCCCAGCAACCCTTCAGCAACTGAGTGGTATCATTGTAGTCATCTTCTACGCGACCACCATCTTCGAACTTGCTGGCACTTCCATCCCTTCTGATATCGCCACCATCGTCATTGGAGTTACTCAAGTCAGTTGCAATTTATTTTCACGTCATTCTTTTATCTTTCTGTTAATTGCAAATTTCGCCTTATTGTTTTAGAAATGTACAAAGATCTCATCTAACAATCTCACTACATTCACTACATAGTACATAATTTTTATTCAGTTTATCCATCAACATCATTTTTCATGGCGCAACAACTAATGTTAAAACGAGCGCAGCGAGGTTCAAGCTTTGGTCTACTCAGTTTTCTTGCAAAGCAGTAAACCCTTTAATAATCAGGATTAATCACTGACAACTATACTATATTAGCCTCGTGGGCTAAAACCTCCTTGATTGGCACTGTAGGGCAAAGACCTCCTTTCTCTTTCACTCTTAGAAAAAAATTCCAATTTTCAGCGGTGACATGTGTTCTCGCCAAAGATTTTGGAAACTACGCCAGGAGCGTTTTTCTTACGTCAATGGTTCTCGCATGTGTTAGACTTGTGTTAGACCTCCTTGTGTTAGACCATGAATGTTTGAGTAGCAGGAGTAGCAGAACTTTCTGCTAAGGAGACATAAGCTGAAGGGACCTCCATACTAAAATGTATGATTTTTTATCAAATCCTAAAAACGTAAAATTTTTAAAATCCCAAAAATTTGCGGCATATACTGCTGTATCTTTTGATTGCGTTGGCTTAGAAGTTTGATTTTTTCACAACTTTAAGAAACAGTTGACTTGAGTATTTGATATGAATTTTAGCTTGATACCTCCACGCGTTCCTGAGAAAAATGGTCTTGACAGACAGACAGACAAAAAGACAGACGGACAACAAAGTGATCCTATAAGGGTTCCATTTTTTCCTTTTGGGGTACGGAACCCTAAAAAGATATATTTTCACTTTCGCAAACAAAGTTTAGCTTTCTGTGTTTTCATAATAAAGCTTTTATTTTTCTTTATCAATGTTTGTAGATAAATTAGTCAATAAGTCATTATAAATAAAAAATATCATTTAGCGCGTCCCCACGAGGTAACGTACCTAGCAGGCTGGCAGCGTTACCTCGCTGAATGGCGAGGCTAATGCGCTGCCCGAAAAAATTGCCAGCTCTGCGGTCGCCAGAGACCTCATTGAGACGCGCCGAAAGACTCCTAATAAGATTTTTAGACTCAGGGCCCCAAGTGCCCATCGTTTCGAACCCTAAAGGTGCAAACATGTAGCAATCGGACAATCCCTGATATTTTCTAATCTTTAAAATTTCCGCGGACGCAGCGGCCGCTCCCGCCTGCCCGCTCGTGGCTCTAACGTGGGAGGGGGCTAAAGTGTCTACACAGGTCGCATCCCACACCAAGCACCTTCCCTGCTCCCAGGGAATGAGCGTCAGTCCGTCGGGTCTCTTGCCATCAGAACGAACAATCCCGTTTGGTTCTAACGTTACCGGGATGTTCACTGAGGCAAGGGCCCGCCGAATGACGTCATTTAGGGCCGCGTGGCGTGGGATGCGGCCAGCGCTTTTCTGACACGAAAGTCCATGGTGGCCTAGCTCGTCAACGGACGCGCCACATCTACACTCGTGCACATGGTTAACTTTTAGGCCAAGCCGGAGGCCCACCGCTAAGGACAAAGTGCAGTCATCTAAGCAGGTGCCTATATTTGCCGATGGAAGAGCGTTAAGCCAAAGCCCAGACTCTTTCTCGAAAACAGCCAGCAATCGAGCACGGGCTGTCGTATTTGAGCAAGCGCTTAAAAGATCTTGTTGCGCTTTCTTGCACAGCGGCTGGTCCCATTGCCTTTGCGAGTGCAGGGAAGTGGGAGCATCGCAGCCACTGAGGGATAGCCAAGTCTCCAGTGCCTCAGAGCGGTGAGTCACCTCGGCCCGCGTTAAAGATGGTCGGATAATATCATCAAACAGCTTGCTGCAGCCAAAGGCAGATGCCAGAAACGCGGGCAGAGATGCAGAGGTAACCTTCCGTATACCAATGCCCCCAAAGCGGACCGGAAGAGATGCCTGGGCCCACGCATCAGGCGTAAACTGGCAGTTTAGGACCTTACTGAGCAGCTGCTCTATGGAGTCATCCACAGCTGACAAGAGACCCTGAAATTTCCATAGGTGGCTGCAACGTAGAACGTAGGTAAATTGAGGAACAAATAGACAGAATTTAATAATAATTAACGCCATATGTGCACTTATATTCAGCAGACGATCAGAAGTTCTACGAAAATCTTCCATCTGCTCCTCAATAAACTGTGGGATGGATCCGTCCAGAAGGGGCGCTCCTAGTAGGCGAAGTGACTCATTGGTGGCAATCTGAATGTCCGGGGCGACAGAGTTAAAACGCCTAAGGATTTCATTTCGAGCTTCAGGGCTGACTGAGGGGTTGATATACAGTTCACACTTGTTTAAGTTTAATTCGAGGCCGATCCCCTCAAAGTCCTTCATTAATTTCTCCAAGTCCCCCAAAACTACATCAGACTGGCCACCCAGCGTACCATCGTCCAGGTACCAGACATTGAAATCCGAAACCAAAGAGGAAATGGTAGGATGGATGCCAAGGCTAAATATGGCTGGACCAAGTGGATCGCCCTGCTGGCACCCCATGGATGAGTTCAGAGCTGTATCCTTGTAGACTAGTTTGGTGGGCTTGCTGTAGCACTGCCATAGGTATGGAAACACAGCAGGTATGTTTTCTTTCACTTGAGTCAAAAGTGCGCCCCGATCTATCGAATTAAATGCGTTCTTGATGTCTACTTTAAGTAGCACTTCAGCCGAGTCACTGGACAAAAACGCACGAGTTGCATGTACCGCCGCCTCGCAGCCCCCCCTGGATCCAAAACCCACTTGGATCGGCTGGTATTTACCTCCTAAAGAGGGCGCTATGTTTCTACAGGCTATTTTTGACGCTTTCTTGATTTTTGTAAAATGGAACCGTAATTTCTGACCGAATAGTATAGTCGACTAGGAGACGCTTTACACTTCACTAGCTCATACAGACTATGAAATTACTCTGTGTGTTAGACACATACACTAAACTAAAGAACTAAAGTTGCACTAAACACTCCTTGCACTAAACTAAGAAAATCTTGTATCGTGGTTCAATATCACAAATTTGAGCAAATAGCCAAGTACAAACTCAGGTCCCACTGACACAAACTTATTCAGATACCAAGACAAGACGTGGCTTTCTATCATCGTAAACGCTAATAAAATAGAATAAAAAAACAGGCCAAGGGCGAGTCGGGCTCGCGCACTGAGGGTTCCGTACAAACCTGTACGTATATAAGTAATAGTTACGGTATTTTTATTGCTAAAAAACTTTACTATGTGATGTAAGTAACTAAAATTTATATTTGAGTTGATTGAATGAAAGGTAAATTGCAGTTTACGATTTTTGACGTATTAAAAAAAACTGCTTACTAGATCTACTTCAAACCAATTTTCAGTGGAAGTTTGCATGGTAATGTACATCATATATTTTTTTAGTATTATCATTCTCTTATTTTAGAAGTTAAAGGGGGGGGACACACATTTTACCAATTTGGAAGTGTCTCTATTCAGTTTAGAAAAAAATTATATTAGAAACCTCAATATCATTTTTGAAGTCCTATCCATAAATACCCCAAACGTATGGGTTTGATAGAAAAAAAAATTGAGTTTCAGTTCTAAGTATGGGGAACCCTAAAATTTATTGTTTTTTTGTCTATTTTTGTGTAAAAATCTTAATGCGGTTCACAGAATACATCTACTTACCAAGTTTCAACAGTATAGTTCTTATAGTTTCGGAAAAAAGTGACTGTGACATACGGACGGACGGACAGACAAACAGACATGACAAATCTATAAGGGTTCCGTTTTTTGCCATTTGGCTATGGAACCCTAAAAACCGGTCAAGTGCTAGTCGGACTCGCGTGCCGAGGGTTGCGATATACCTATAGTACTTTTGGAAGCAATAAAGTCTATTTTTAGGACCGCAAAAATAAATTGTTGGTAAAGGTATTTGCAGATTTCTCAAAAACTGTGCAACTTAGAAAGATCGTTCTATTTTTGCTGTAATATTTACATTTGTAATTAATTCAGATTTTTCCTTTCACAAACTTCGGAGATAAGGGGGGGAATGGTATAATAATCGTAAAAAAATACAAAAAAATATTTTAGAATGTACAAGTAAAGTTCTTTCATATGATAACCCACTCGATCTAAGTACAGCCAACGTAAGAAGTCCGTTTTGACAATTGTTCATACGTTTGACAGCTGTCAGAAAAGACCTATTACGATGGCCTTACTTTAGTAACGACAATTTGAAATTTTTCTCCTCTAGTTGGGCCCTTTACAATGATAATCATATTTTTTATTATTATTTCATGTGCAATTAAGTTGGGAAACCATATTCTAAAATTATTCCAAGTTTCAATTCGATAGCATGAGTGGATGCCGAGATATACAGGTATGACAGACAGATGGACAGACAGAGACGAAGTCGCACCATAAGGGTTCCTTTAGTTTTACCATTTTGGTATCGGAACCCTAAAAATGTATGAGATTGACATAAGCTAACGTAATGTAGCGTGACAGCTAATGTCAATCTCATTTGCATTTTCATTCTATTCTACTAGCGTTTACAATAACAGAAAGCCACTTGTCTAGGTACCCTGGATAGATTGATTTAAGAGGGTAATATTCTGCTTATCTTGTTCAGGTGATTTCGAGTTTTAGCGCACCATTTTTAGTGGAAAGGAGTGGAAGAAAAATACTTTTGTTGTGCTCCACTGCACTCAGTTGCTTCAGTTTGGTAAGTTTACTTTTTCCTAATTAAAATATCATAGAGATCAAAACTGTTCAGGAATCGACCACAGATGAAATAACAGTGAACTAACTGTAACTGTGTCAAACTTTTACCGTAGGAGTTATATGCGTTTACTTACCCTGTATTGTTAAAGGCTATTTTGTTTCCTTTATATAATAAAAAACTTGCAGTTGATAATTAAGACCTTAATTACGGGACGCAGTCGTGTTATTTGTACCACAGATTGATATATTTAAGATATACATGAAAAATAAAAAAGTTGGAAATTTACACCCCCTCACCCCCCTTGGCCCCACCGCTACCGTCCAGTACTTTTAGTATGTTGTTGTGGACACTTTATTCTACAATTATGCCAAAATTGGCTGACTTCCGAATTATTTCCCCTATATTTCATTCGTTTGATGAACTAAAGTATTTGCTGACTCGTTTGTGAAATAAGGCGTTTCTAAATTTCCAGTATATTGGCTATTTGTACAGACGCTTAGAAGTCTCAATTTGACAACGTTTGTCATACAAAATATTATTATGTTAAAAAATATATATACTACGAACGACAAGCAGACGAACGACGTCCGATGAACTTTATTAAGCAAATCATTATTTTTTTCAGCTGTCACTAGGTGTCTTTTTCTTGCTGGATGACTTAGATCACCACTCAGTCCCAAATCTCCAGTGGCTGCCTCTTACTGCACTCATCATTTTCTTCTTGGGTTATAATGTAGGCAAGTATTTATTGTATAATTTGTACCTGGGAGACTGAGCAATGCTCGAACAACAGATGGCGATGCAGGGTGTCTTGAATGAGCTGTTTTCACAGTTAAGTGTCGACTGAGTACTTATTCAAAGCTGTCGATAGATGCGCTGAAAACAGTTGCTGAAGAACTTAAAATAAATCTGTCATAAATGACGCGTGAAGTAAATAAACCTTCTTAGGCAACACTTACACTTACTTAGACAACAGATATTAAAAAAGAAGTTGACAGTTAAATTTTCCTAAAACGACGCTATCTATCAAGAAAAGGAAAACTAGTTTTTCTTTAAAAAAACGACTCATTGAAACAAATTTTCCCAGATAGACTTAGAGACAGACTAAGCTGTGGAATGCTGCATATGATTTACAGACACGCAGTAATTTGCGAAGTCCACTGATCGAAGCAATCAGTAAGATGTTTTTTGCAAACCGACATGCGTGCTGGTGAGCTTATCGATCAATGCGGTCATGGTGTGTTGCGACCTCTCGCGCGCATTCGATACTGCTGACCATACACTTCTCAAGAAAAAGTTGAGCCACTGTGGGATTCGCGGCCCAGCCCTATCACTACTGGTCTTGTTCATGACGAATAGAGGCCAAGTTGTCGTCGGAGACAGTGGGAACGTTAAATCTGCTGAGCTGGACAGTTGTCCAGCTCAGCAGTTTTATGGGAGTCCCACAAAGCTCTTGTCTGTCCAACACTCTCTTCAGCATCTTGCTGAACGACCTCCCTGCCGCTATTAGTCACGCGGAAGTGTTCATGCACGCTGAAATCGTCACCGCTGTTGTCAGCGCGCCTTCGGTGCCATTATTGGAGGAGGTGCTTAATTCGACTATTTTCCAACTTAACCAGTGGTTTTGTTTAAATGGCTTGGCTCTGAACAAAGAAAAAACTGGTTTTATTCAATTCAAGCTAAATGGCCATCAACAAAATCAATTTAAGTTACTTGCAGGTGACACAGCATTAAACCAAGTCACGTCAGTTAGACTACTTGATTTCAATGTCGATAGCAGTTTTCCATGGGAGACAGATATCGACGGAATATGCACTCGATTAGGTCGAGCTTGTTTCGCTTACGACTCCTCGCAAGGACGGTTAGCGAGAGCGTGGTCCGTTCGTGTTACTATGCCACCGTTCACTCGCTTCTGATGTACGGTCAACCGCTTGTCGGTAGAAACTTTTTCAACTCTATTACCACGCCATAAGGTCCAAAAGTGTTTCTACTGATGTGCGGTCGTGTGTACGTGACCGAGCTGTGGGCTCGTAATGCAGAAGCGAGCTGTTTGTGCGATGGCTGGTATTCCTGCCGATGAATCAGCTCGTGAACATTTCATCAAATTTTAAATACTGCCTCTTCCTTGTATATTTGATATGCAGGTAGCGGTACTCATGTATCTAAACAGACACCAAGTCGAATGCAAAGGTGAAAATATAACCTGCGTAGTAACAAAACCAAAGATCTGCTTATCGCAGACTCCCACAAACTGTTCAGATCGGAACAATCTGTTTACATTATTGGTCCTAAGGTGTTCAACCGTATACCGTCCCTTATGAGGGACGCAATATCCACATGTCTTTCAAAATCAATCTAAAAATGGCTAATTGATAATATATTTTATAATTATGACGAATTCTTAAATTAGCCCTTGCAGCTATTATATTTTTTTTTAAATCTTATTATAATTATATTTTACAATATAGTTAATAATTTTTAATTTTAGATTAAATTTTTAATACAAATTTATATTGTCACGAAGAATTGACCTGTAACAATGTTATTAATAAAAAATTTAATTTCATATAAAAATTTAAATGTGCCGGTGATGTTAGCCCCCCTTGTCTTACGCCACATTCAAGCATATATGGCTCTGAGACGGTATTTGCCCAATATAATTGATGTGTTGAACATACCGATATTTGAATATGTATATTTAAAAGACCGATTCAAAATCCTGTGTTGTTAAGTTTTTTCATAACGTATTATCAGGCACCAGATCAAACGCTTTCGATAAATCTAGTCGAGTGTACGTTTCTATGTACTGTATTTCTATTGCAGGTTTCAATATTATACCCAACACTTTGATCGGTGAGCTGTACAACTCTGACATGAGGAGTATCGGATCCGCAGTAACAATCACCGCGTCCTTAATATTTGGCTTCGGAGTATCCACAGCCTTCAACTACATGATTGAGGGTATCGGAAGCTATGGGACCTTCTGGATTTTCGCCGGGTTTTGTGCCGTGGCGTTCGTCTTTTCACTTATTTGTGTACCTGAGACTAAGGGCAAGAGTCTAGTGGAAATTCAGGATATGTTAGCTAAGAGATAAATTAAGATAGAAAATTTATTAAATAAATTTACATAAAAAATATACAATAAATTATTCTTTAACTAAGTAATGTATGTATATGTTGCAGAAAAATCGTAAAATTCGCCGTTTACAAACGGTCGGCAAATTGTATACGTTCGGAAAATTGTTAAACGGTGTCGGCAGATTATACAGGGTGTTAATTTGATTGCGTGTCATAGCTCAGGGGTTGGATCTTTTATAATTCCTGCCCTGGTTGACCTCATGTTGTAATATTGGTATACAAGGTATAACAGAAAGGTATATCGACCTTGAAGGATGTGATTCTGCCCATGAAACTGAACAACTTTTCCCAAAGAACATAGGTCGAAATACGAAAAACCAAATTTTACCTTCCATACAAACTGCGCTATCAGCTGATGCAGTTTCTATTGGAGGTCAAAAATTGATTTTCGTATATCGACCTATGTTCCTTGGGAAAAATTGTTCAGTTAATGATTTTGATCCCGCCCCTAAGCTATGGCACGCAATCAAATTAACACCCTGTATAAGAGTTCAGATCGCAACTGGTGCATTTTAGGTTAGTAAGTGCACTAAAAATAAAAATAATTAAGATCAAAACTGCAGTATAGTTGAAGAGCTAGCTTACCTTCAAAGAAAACAGAATATACAAGCACAAACATTTTAATTGACATAAGTTTTGTATGTTTGATGTAGATTTCACAAATATATAACAAAAAAAGGTTAAAGTAAATTTGATTTAGTTGATTCGTATTTAAATAGAGAAAATAAGGTAGTCTAAGTCTAAACACGCTATGATAAATGTAGTAACATAAAGAGATTTTTGGTGTTTAACCGCAATACGTGCGACAGGTAAAACGCTTCGTCTATAGCTAGTACGTAATTCGCTTTGAAAAACTAGTTATCGAAATAAGAAAGTGGGAATCTATTAGCAACAAACAAATTATATAGACAAAAATACTTACCAACAAAAAGAAAAACGTCGACCAAATTATCAGAAGTAACTTATGCTCACTTTGAGGCTTTATTCATAAATACTGTAATTTTTCAAAAATGTCTTTGATACAGGAACTAGACTTCTTACAATGAAAAAAACGCACAACAAATACGTAATTTTTTCATCAAATAACAATAAGCACCTTTGACAGAAACAGAACTCACACAACACATTGTTATAAGAATTAAGAGGGTAAGTATTATTTTATTTATTTATTTCTCATCATTTATTACAAAAAAAAAATTACAAAACACAATTAAAATGGGCCGTTAAACTTAACAAAGTTTGTCTCGGCACCAATCCGCAACAAACATTAAAACGATTTAAAAAGTAGATACTGTACAACATGAAAGAGAAAGAGGAAAGAGGAAAAGAGGCGTGATGTTATGTATGTATGTGTACAACATGAACAATAATAAATATAGCATATCGCCGCGTCGTATATGAGGAGGTATTTATTCCAGAGGGAAATTTATTTCAATAAATCTTAAGTGTGACAGATGTTAAAATTAACACAGAATAAACACACATATGTGTACCTAAAAATAAAAGGTATGTGCACTATAGGGCACAAACGTACCATTCACGTACGGAACCCCAAAAAATAGAAACTGAGTTTAAATATAGTGAGGGTAGGAGGGAGTGAGTATGAACATACTACGACGTGTATAACCATCAGTCTGATACGACACGGCACTAATGAACCACGAAGTACCGAACCCTAAAACCCTAAAAGAGAGTGAAGGAGGGAATATTTGACCCGACTGCGGGATACACGACCAACAATAGAGGTAAGTGAAGTAGACGCGTCCCGACACTCCCGACTCTCTCCTTCACGGGCGAAAAGTCTGGACATGAGCGACCACCTAGAGGACTAAGAGAGGACTCTTCAAAAAACCGGCCAAGTGCGAGTCGGACTCGCGCACTGAGGGTTCCGTACCACCACATAAACATAATTGTATTAGTTGAAATTTCAGTAAGTTAATGTGCTAGATTTTTTGAGTCCGACACGCGCTTGACCAAATTTTATTATTTGTTGTTATTTTATAGCTTATGCACTATAAACATACCAATTTTCAAGTTTATAAGTGTTCCCGTTTTTAAATAGAACTAAAACAAAAATCGCCTCAGCGACCATCCAACTTGACCCCTCTCTTATATGAATGTTCTTGAAACGGGAGCTCACCACAATTGGTTACCATTAGTTGTGAGAAAAGTTGTATTTGTACTGTGAGATCTAGCTTCTTGCCAAATTTCATAATTTTAGGTCAACGGGAAGTACCCTGTAGGTTTTGCATTTTTGAATAAATGTATGGAGATGAGGACATAAAATGCCATATCTTTTGATTGTGTCGTTGTAAAAAATTTAAATTTTCAGATCTTGTGTGGTTCATGGATCTTAATATATGGTGTTAATTTCAATCTGATACCTTTACCCGTTCGTGAGATAAAGGGTCTTGACAGACAGACAGACGGACAACAAAGTGATCCTATAAGGGTTCCGCTTTTTGCTTTTGTGGTACGGAACCCTAAAAATTGAAATTTTCAGATCTTGTGTGGATCATGGACCTTAATATTCGATATCAATTTCAACCTGATACCTGTTCGTGAGAAAAAGGTTCTTGACCGACAGACAGACGGACAGCAAAGTGATCCTATAAGGGTTCCGTATTTTTATTTTGAAGTACGGAACCCTAAAAAACGTAGTAACAAACAAGATATGAGAAGTGATGTGGTCGAGTTAGAATTTTAAGATATGTAACTGAAGAAAAAAAAAACTAAAGTGACCCTTATTTTGTGCATATGTAAATTTACAAAATTTTAGACAAAACAATATTTAATGATGTGGTTGTTTTTACTTTTTAATGTTTTTGGAATAACATAGAAAAAAAACACGGGGCATGAGCGGGTCGTGCCTGTAACTTTCAAACAGGGAACCCTCCTGTAATCTGTGTGTAAATATAAGACTAGTACAATGTGGCTGGCGGCCGTGCTACCCTTCTTTCAGTTAATGTATCCCACCAAAGAGATTTGAACCTCGCTGAGTATCCCACACTATTCGGGCATGGTGGGATACAACAATCTGGAGGCGCGGCGGCGGTGCTTCGCACTAGCCGAGTATGTTGTGCAGATGTTGGTGGGGTTGACGTTGACGTAAAACCCTGAGCTGCTGGCTTTACTGCTCTGCGAGGTGGCAGACAGAAAAGATATATTTGCATGATAGGTCTCGACAAGATCTTCATTTCGAGTGACTGCTGTCGAAAACGAAAGAGGTCATATCTTGGAAACTAGCCATCCTAGACTACTAGATTGTGTGGACAAATGATAGTTCTCGACAAGATCTGCATTTCGAGTAACAGCTGTCATTACGAAAACGGTCAAATCTTGGAAACTAGCCATCCTAGACTACTAGTTTGTGGGGACAAATGATAGGTCTCGACAAGATCTTCATTTCGAGTGACTACTGGCAAAACGAAAACGGTCATATCTCGGAAACAGGCTATCCTACTCCTATTTTTTTATACGAACTCAGTTAGTCTTTTTGTAATTGCTTAACTTTCTTCTAGCGATAGACATCTGTGGCTTTGTGCTCGACCTGCGGGCGACTGAAGGGGACGCGATCGCGATATCTGATTATTTGTGATCGCTTTTCGTCAGCGCGATCCGGCCGACCTAGCATGGAAGACAGG
The DNA here is from genome assembly GCA_947532105.1 of Athrips mouffetella. NCBI lineage: Eukaryota > Metazoa > Arthropoda > Insecta > Lepidoptera > Gelechiidae > Athrips > Athrips mouffetella. The sequence goes on along the minus strand of OX383980.1, from coordinate 7,966,347 downwards.
ATTCCCTGTCAAAATACGCATCTCTTATTTCTGTGAATTTCGGGTCACTGTTGGTCGTAACAGCCACGTTGTAAGGCACGCTTAAGTGAACGTTATTAACGTGTAACTGAGGTCGAAATTAACATTGACAAAATTTATCGAATGTCTTCAAAGTCACCTGTATAAGGCAACAATAAATTAATTGAGTTTGTAACAAATCTACTGGTAATATTAGATTGTTCCAATCTTCATAAGCGATTGGAAACGGGTGCCAGGTGGAGCCATAATTCCAATGTCTAATTACCTAGAAGCCTTCGGTTGATAGGACCGCAGGTGGGTAAGCTAAAGTGAATAAGATGAGAGTAGGGTTACCATCTCTATTGAAAAGTCCTGACAAAGGCCACAAAAAAACTAGATGTGTAGAGACAAACCTGCGGATCTTTCCATTGTGTTGCGGACGGCGACACGGAACGCAACACTCAAGTACCAGAGCAAGCTACGCACGAACATCACCCGCCCCCGCGCCCCGCACCGACGCCGCGAGAGCACAAGGCGAGCGAGACGGCCAGCGCGTGCGAGCGAGATAGACAGCGTGCGCTCGGCGTGACGCACGCTAGTTCCGACCGGCGCTAGCGGGACTTAAGCGCGCACAATTCCGCCATTCTGCAGTGTCACAGTCACAGTTACAGTTACAGTGTGTGATACAGCAGTATTCAAGCTCTAGTTCTGTCTACGATCCGACCACAGTCTACAGCTCAAGAATACAAGTGCACAGTACAGTCGAAGATACAGTTCCAGTTCTGTCTACGATCCGAACACAGTTGGAAACAGTCAGTTGTACAGTGCAGTGAACAAGTGAACGTTATACAGTCCACTCAAGGAGTTGACAAGACAGTGAAAACTAGTTAGTGATTAGTCAGTGTCAGTGCCAGTGCCCGCGAACTCGTCTGAGCCTGCGTGCTCGTCACTTGTTAAGTTTTCTGTTTGACTCTTGTTATTACCTGTTGTTATCGTTGTTTGAACTTGTGTGTTTAATAAAGACGATTTGTAAACTTGATCTCGTGTTTAAGTCACAAAGCACCCGGTGAACCCCGAACTCGTGTTGGTGTAGCCAACACACTGTTCCGCTCATTACGCTCGCAATGCTATTAAGATTACCTATCACATATTTAGCTGAATTTCCGACAGACATATTTTTCGGTCGCGGATTTTTTCGCGTCGGATATTCCGCAGGTGTGTTGCTACACTATAAGTCAATCATCCAAAAAATATTGGACATTAATTTTAGTTATAAAGTTTGTAATATAAAGAGCCACAACTGGCACAAGCGTTCAAATTTTATAGGAAAAAGCCTTTTTGTTTTTTTTTTTTTTTTTAACTCATCGGAGCCCAACGAACGAAAGAGCAAAACCGTCTGAGTTATCTGTAATATCTTTATTATATTTGTATATTTTTACCAAACAATTTTTCATGTTAAAGTTATATTACTACTAAATGCGAAAATAAAACTTTTATCAAAAATTTACAACTTCGCCAAAAATCCGGATAAATTAAAAGTTTTACAAAGTTTGGAAGAAATACAGAAAGTCCCTACATGTCCGGTTAAATTCGGACGCATGGTAACCCTATCGTGGTACGTATTTACTAACAATTTGTATGGGGTTTCTGTGTAAAGGTTGTAAAAGTGGCCTCAGGTTTTATTATCTGCGTATTTTGTGGACCTTTTTGTTAGCGCATAAAGAAACCTTTTAACGTCTTTTCAGGAACTTCTTTTAACGTAGGTACTTATTGATGTTACCTTACCATTGTAAAAAAAGTGTTCTATAAAGAATGATATACTGGGTGTAAGGGACAGGTTGGCAAATACTGATAGGGCGTGATCAGTCGATGAAACTAAAAAACCTTCTCCCAGAAACATAAATATTGCCGGAAATAAAAAATAATAAATAAATAAATATTGGGAGACAATTCTCACAAGTCATCCGATCCCAAACTAGGCAAAGCCTGTACTATGGGCACCAGAAATGGATATACAAACATAAATAGATACATAACACCCAGGCACAGATCAAACACTCGTGCTCATCACATAAATGTTTGTCCTGGGCAGGGATCGAACCCGCGGCCCACAAAGCAAGCGCACTACCAACTACACCTACGGGCCTCTCTATACAAACTACCATAGATTAATATACCATGCAAACTACCAAGTCAGAGTGTGCGTCCACGGTGCAAGCCTAGAGCGGTTGCGATGACGGGCGCGAACAAACATATGAAACGCGCCTTTGCGTCTATTAGTGACTACGACGGGACTGAGCGAGATAGCACACGTAGTTTTCAAACGTTGCCGCACGTTATAGCCGCACTAAACAAGCGATCTAATGCGGGGGAGGCGGGAAGATTAAACAAGTTCGGTCTTACCGTTCGGCGTAAACGCTACAACATCACTGTGGCCACCGCACGCGCAGGCTCGTAGCGCCCGCCGCAGCCCCTAGTCACCGCGCGTTGACTGTGGACGCACACAGACATTCTGTATGGAGACGCCGATTTTTTTACGTTTCCGCTACTATGTTTATTGGCATGAGTTGTTCAGTTTTATCCTTAGATTATGAATAACGGCAGCTTTACTTATCGATTGAGCATCTCCTGTCAGTTTTTGCCAACCTGTGTTACCAGTGAAACGCGAAGGTTGGGGTCGAACAATGTCCGTCTTACTACAAAAAAGTTAGACATCTGTCGAACACTTGATTAAAAAAATCGTACAAAATAACTCTGGCTATGTCATTGATGCGCACAAGACAAAAATGACTTATTTTCTTACATAGCCAGTTATTTTGTGCGATTTTTTTGATCAAGTGTTTTATAGTAAGACCCTGTCCGTCTTACTACAAAAAAGTTAGACATCTGTTGAACACTTGATTAAAAAAATCGTACCAAATAACTCTGTCTATGTCATTGATGCGCAGAAGTCAAAAATTACTTATTTTCTTATGACTTGACTTCTGCGCATCAACTGACATAGCCAGTTATTTTGTGCGCATTTTTTTAATCAAGTGTTCAACAGATGTCTAACTTTTTTGTAATAAGACCCTGTATGTTTCCAACAGGAGCTATAAAATGCAATTAAAAGAATGACATATTGTGAAAAACTAAAAGACGAATAAATAAATGTAACGTCAATTACTGAAAAGCTAATTCTTTAAAAAAAGTATCAAAAAAATGAGGTCATCGCTAACACCCTGTATAAGTATAACACCTTCACCAAAACTTTGTCAAAACATGGGTAGTAAGTAACATTATTCATATAATCGACAAAAGACTGGATCGGCGCATTTCGCTAAGTCTTTTCCATTTTCAAACAAAATAATGTAGCTTGATTAGGATGACAGGAGTGTAAGAGCAAGACGGAGTGATGCGTAAGATATTGGAGCGACAAAGACACGTATCGCTCCGTCCTACTCTCACGCATAGCTCTGTCATGCTGTCATTCTAATCACGCTACATTATTTCAAAGCTCGTGCAACTGGTGGCTAGCCCATACAAAATACGAAAGAGCTTCTTTCTAGCAAGGATAAACGCACCGTCCTTAAAACCGAAAAACATGGCGCCCGCATCTTTGTGCCGTCCTATTTGCAGTTTCTCTTTATTGTAACGAATGGAGCTTATCTTCGTTTACGTAACAAACCCACTGGTGTTTCTTACACGAACAGTTCGAAGGGAGTAGATAATTCGGCATACATTACTGCGAGGCTTGGTTATGTTAATTGCAATATCCTTGCTTCAACGAGCAATGTATTCCAAATTCGTCTTTGAATTCAGCTAGGTGTGATCGTGGCTTTACGTGGCTCTAGACTACCGTTGGTATATTCTTACGGACCGATGGCGAGTTTAAAAGTAGATAGGTTAATTTATTTACATTTATTCTTTACGAATAAATGTAGGTATTATGTCATGGACCAGTGATTAATTTGGTCATTTTTCAAAATGACCTAACGTTATGAATACACAACATCCCGTGAAACGTCCACTGCAGGAAAGGGAGCTCCCTCCAGAACTCCAGAAAAAAGGCGTGGTACTTAGGACGGGATTTAACATAGTCACCACGCTTGTAAGTGTTGCGGCTGGCGACCGCTGTTGTTGGTGATTGTAGTATTTAAGATGGTACGATACACGGAAAAATGCTGCTGACCATCCTCCTCAGGCTACACTCGGCAACACTGAAAGCACTGGTTTTCAGCTTTTACCTTTCTCTTGTACATTCATAAACATATTATTATACTCGAGGCGCGAGGGTATCTTGTGATCTATACTACAAACTCTTCTTCAACTAACCTCTTTTTGACTTGAGCCTGCCCTTCCTAATGGTCCAGCAAAAATAGGAGCAATCGTTCAAAAACCAAAAAAAACCGGCCAAGTGCAAGTCGGACTCGCGCACTGAGGGTTCCGTACCACCACATAAACATAATTGTATTAGTTGAAATTTCAGTAAGTTAATGTGCTAGATTTTTTGAGTCCGACACGCGCTTGACCAAATTTTATTATTTGTTGTTATTTTATAGCCTATGCCCTATAAACGTACCAATTTTCAAGTTTGTGAGTGTTCCCGTTTTTAAATAGAACTAAAACAAAAATCGCCTAAGCAACCATCCAACTTGACCCCTCTCTTATATGAATGTTCTTGAAACGGGAGCTCACCACAATTGGTTACCATTAGTTGTGAGAAAAGTTGTAATATTTAATGATTTCAGACTTTTCCCATTATTTGTACTGTGAGACCTAGCTTCTTGCCAAATTTCATAATTTTAGGTCAACGGGAAGTACCCTGTAGGTTTTTCATTTTTGAATAAATGTATGGAGATGAGGATATAAAATGCCATATCTTTTGATTGCGTCGTTGTAAAAAATTGAAATTTTTAGATCTTGTGTGGTTCATAGATTCTAATATATGGTATTAATTTCAACCTGATACCTTTACCCGTTCGTGAGATAAAGGGTCTTGACAGACAGACAGACAGACAACAAAGTGATCCTATAAGGGTTCCGTTTTTTTCTTTTGAGGTACGGAACCCTAAAAAATAGGGTAGTTTAGTTTTTGTGAGCTCTAACTACAAATAAATTCAAAATGGTTTTTTGTGGTTTATAGAATCACACTTAAAGGCTACTTGACATAATTTAAAACATAACAACTCTTAGTTTTAAATCGAGGACTTGTATTTTTGGCTTTTAGAGAATTATCAACAGGGTTATTTTAAAAGTAATCAAAACCCCAGGTTCTAACCTAGGGCTATTTAGCCCACTCCGTAAAAATCATTTGGCAAAAACGGAATAAGTCTAGGGCCATGAATGATGGACAAGCTACATATAATTTCCGCCAGATGTGTTAATCTGAAATCGGCGCAAGCGTGATAAGCAGGAAAACACTAAAAAGCAGGTCCTTACTCTAAAAAGCTTCCTACAAAGCACTTGCGGTTTAATTTGCATAGAGATAACTAACTCCACTCCCCTATGTTCTACTCATACTTAATTACTTACTCAGATTTGCAAAGGTCTATTTACATATTAAACAAGAAAGATTGTAATAGAAGCCAGTTAATGAAATGGAGAAGGTACTCTCTAGCTTTTGAAGCATAGCAATACAGGGTTATTTTTGGACCCCTAGCCAAATTTTAGTATGTTGCTCAGAACATCATACTGAACAACTTTTCCAAAGAAACATGAGTCGAAATCCAAGAAAAAATTTTGGTTGTCCCATGTAAATACCACTGTTGCTGGTGCAAGGTTTGTATGAGAGACCGAAAAACAAAATTCGTTTTTCGACCCATGTTTCTTTGGGAAAGTTGTTCAGATTTGTGTTCTGAGTCACATACAAAAATTTGGCTAGGGGTCCAAAAATAACCCTGTATACAAGGTGTAACAAAAGGGGTATGCCAAGCCTGAAGATTGTGAATCTGCCTATAAAAGTGAACAACTTTCCCCATGGAAAATCGAAATAAAATTTTGACCTCCTTTAGAAACTGAATCAGCTGATAGCGCCTTTTGTATAGGAAGTCAAAACCAGACGCACATGACGAAACTGTAAGGGTTTCTTTTTGACTACGGAACCCTAAAAATTTACCTCCCATAGAAAATGAAAGATTGAAGAATGAATGAAAGATGTGTCGCTTTTCTTAATCTATGTTTTGTGTGTTCTTTTCATGTGTACAATAAATAATTAAATAAATAAATTTTTAATTAAAAAAGATTGTATTTTTTTACGACTCTCAGTTTTCAAGTTACAATTAACCCTTAATAATAGTCGAAAGAGGTTTGTATGAACATTGCAGAAAAAATACAAAAAACCTTTATAAACAAACTTAGTTTTGCAGTCCTAAAAATACTTTATTGCTTCTAAAAATACTTCTAGGTATATTGGAACCCTCACGACTCACACCATGTTTAGACCTTTGCCGTCTTACAACAAAAAAGTTAGACATCTGTTGAACATTTGATTAAAAAAATCGTACCAAATGACTCTGTCTATGTCCTTGATGCGCAGAAGTCAAAAATGACTTATTTTCTTATGACTTGACTTCTGCGCATCAACTGACATAGCCAGTTATTTTGTGCGCATTTTTTAAATCAAGTGTTCAACAGATGTCTAACTTTTTTGTAGTAAGACCCTATTGTTCTTTGGGAATAGTTGTTATAGTTTTATGGCATGTCTCTACGGTTTCTCTACAGATATTTGACTTTATAACATGTTAAGTTGCGTAGTTTTGTAGAAATTAATGTAGCGTTTAATAGCATCGTAAACAGCTTTGTGAATGGAATATTATATGTCATGACAAGACGACTTTGATACGGTGCTGCGATTACTTTGTGCATAACTAATGAAGACGGTGAAATATTTGTGCCAAAAAATTAACGAATAACATGATATTTGTGGTTAATTTTTGTATGAACTCAAACTTAGAGCTTTCCGTGCATAGCCAGGGCCGACCACTAGTTAAAGGACAGCCTTCCGAATACTGAAATGGCCTGATCAGTCAACAGAACAGAAAAACTTTCAGCGAAAGAAACTTTCAGGAAATGAAAAATCTCGTCCTCTTCATACAAAATTGCAAACTTCATTGGGCAATTTGTAAGGAAGGAGAGACCAATTTTTTTTTGTAAATGTTGCAAGACAGGCGGTTGTTCTTTCTATGAAACTGAACAACTTTGACTAAGGAACATAGGCCGAAATACGCAAAACAAGTTTCCCCTTTTCAACGTCTCATAGCTGATAGTGCATTTTATATGGGAGGTAAAAAAAAAAATTCGTATTTCGACCTATGTTCCTCAGCGAAAAATTGTTCAGTTTCATGGGTAGAGCAACCATAAGTTTTTGACCTCTCCATACAAATTGCTCACTTTGGTCGAACAGTTTGTATTGATAGGTAATTTCTTTTTTCATTTTCCAAATATGTTTATTTGGGAAAGTTATTTAGTTACGTTGACTGAGCACGCCCTTTCAGTTTTCAGTACACCATCCCTTAGGCAGTAAAGCTGCCGTTACTCATAATCTAAGCTTTCACCTATATACCATTTATTGCCGTTTCTTTTACGCTGCTGTAGCGAATAGAATCACTCTATTTGAATTGAATTTTGAATGTTCAATAACGTTCAATAAGGATTGGTGCTCCATTGGACATTGAATGAGTATTTGTTTTCTTCATGATATTATGGTCAATAAGAATTTTTAGAGGAGTCATATTGAACATTGAATAAATGAAACTGAATCTATTACCTACCTTTGTTTCTCTACCTACTGCATAGTTGATTAGATTCATAAAACGTTTTTGTAGAAACAAATTCTACATTAGATATAAAAGGAGCTAAATAAAGGGTCTGACACAGCGAAACAGCATTGAAATTCATGTAATCTATCTTCTCGCAACAGACTTTCTGTGAGTCCTTTAATTTAATCGAAGGTCACAAAGTTAATCATGATTAAAGCTTGCTTAGCACTAGAGTGTAGTGAGTCACCGGGATGACAGTATGAGTACGCACGGCAGCAAGCCCTTAGAAACAAAACCATATACTGGTTGAACCAGCCCTAACGCCAAAGACCCACTCAAGGTCAAAGTGAGCCACCGATGAGCGGCCGTGTGTACTGCTTTATTCTGTGATATCAGTTCAATATAGGTACAAACTTTCGAGAAGTAACAAGGGTAACAAATGACCACAAGTGAGTGAGTTGAGGGTAAACGACTCACCTACTATCATGTTACCAATTATGACACCTAAATATGTGCCTACCTCTGCAATAATGGTGGATGCTAAGTACGAGTATGTACTCACACATTGTGCACCGCCCGCCCGTTCGCAAATAAATGCGCATGAGCAGGCAACCGCAACACACCGAGACTCGGTGTTTACAACTAGTCGGACTAATATCGCCTGAGGATGCCTCGTGTAGAGGCGAAACACGTGTAGAGTGGTTTGGGTGGTTGTTGTTTTGCCCGCTCATGAGCATGTATTTTTTGACGTAGCACCCATCATAGTTGCGGAGTTAGCTACATATTTATTTACCATAACTTATTGAAATGGACTTCCGCAAAGTAACACCTGATTTTACGAGTATTATCAACTTGAACATTGTCCACCTCAAAGCCCCAACCAAAAAAGGGGTGGGTCATCCCTTCAGGGTGCAAACCCAGGCCTAGAGCCTGGGGAGAAAACGTTCGGGCGCGAGGTCCGCCTCAATGCCCGCACCCAGAACCATTCTAGGTTCTGGAAGAAATTCTAAGTAAATATACAATTGAAAAGCTAGGTGAGTCGCTGAGCTCTAATCTAGGTAATCAGGCCACCTGCAGTTAGAACTCAGCCTAATCTACTCTCATTTTGATACTACTTCGAAACTTTGTTCACTTACATTATAATATAATATCGGTCGGGTGATTTATAAAACTACACCCATCAACCATTTAAAAAAATCCCTATTGTCAATGAACGCAGTTTCTTTTTTTTTTTTATTTAGTAAACATTATAATGATACATAATGTTTATAAAAAGAAGATATGCCGGAAATTGTCAGTTGACCGCCCAGAATTTATAATTCACACCAGCATTGCTGTTATTTTAATCTTTTTCTCTAAAGTTTTCATCTTATTTTATATCATGCTTTTAATGGCTTATAAACTTTTTATGTCGAAGTGTATGAAGAATGAATGAAAGATGTGTCGCTTTTCTTAATCTATGTTTTGTGTGTTCTTTTCATGTGTACAATAAATAATTAAATAAATAAATTTTTAACTAAAAAATTTTGTATTTTTTTACGACTCTCAGTTTTCAAGTTACAATTAACCCTTAATAATAGTCGAAAGAGGTTTGTATGAACATTGCAGAAAAAATACAAAAAACCTTTATAAACAAACTTAGTTTTGCGGTCCTAAAAATACTTTATTGCTTCTAAAAATACTTCTAGGTATATTGGAACCCTCACGACTCACACCATGTTTAGACCTTTGCCGTCTTACTACAAAAAAGTTAGACATCTGTTGAACATTTGATTAAAAAAATCGTACCAAATGACTCTGTCTATGTCCTTGATGCGCAGAAGTCAAAAATGACTTATTTTCTTATGACTTGACTTCTGCGCATCAACTGACATAGCCAGTTATTTTGTGCGCATTTTTTAAATCAAGTGTTCAACAGATGTCTAACTTTTTTGTAGTAAGACCCTATTGTTCTTTGGGAATAGTTGTTATAGTTTTATGGCATGTCTCTACGGTTTCTCTACAGATATTTGACTTTATAACATGTTAAGTTGCGTAGTTTTGTAGAAATTAATGTAGCGTTTAATAGCATCGTAAACAGCTTTGTGAATGGAATATTATATGTCATGACAAGACGACTTTGATACGGTGCTGCGATTACTTTGTGCATAACTAATGAAGACGGTGAAATATTTGTGCCAAAAAATTAACGAATAACATGATATTTGTGGTTAATTTTTGTATGAACTCAAACTTAGAGCTTTCCGTGCATAGCCAGGGCCGACCACTAGTTAAAGGACAGCCTTCCGAATACTGAAATGGCCTGATCAGTCAACAGAACAGAAAAACTTTCAGCGAAAGAAACTTTCAGGAAATGAAAAATCTCGTCCTCTTCATACAAAATTGCAAACTTCATTGGGCAATTTGTAAGGAAGGAGAGACCAATTTTTTTTGTAAATGTTGCAAGACAGGCGGTTGTTCTTTCTATGAAACTGAACAACTTTGACTAAGGAACATAGGCCGAAATACGCAAAACAAGTTTCCCCTTTTCAACGTCTCATAGCTGATAGTGCATTTTATATGGGAGGTAAAAAAAAAATTTCGTATTTCGACCTATGTTCCTCAGCGAAAAATTGTTCAGTTTCATGGGTAGAGCAACCATAAGTTTTTGACCTCTCCATACAAATTGCTCACTTTGGTCGAACAGTTTGTATTGATAGGTAATTTCTTTTTTCATTTTCCAAATATGTTTATTTGGGAAAGTTATTTAGTTACGTTGACTGAGCACGCCCTTTCAGTTTTCAGTACACCATCCCTTAGGCAGTAAAGCTGCCGTTACTCATAATCTAAGCTTTCACCTATATACCATTTATTGCCGTTTCTTTTACGCTGCTGTAGCGAATAGAATCACTCTATTTGAATTGAATTTTGAATGTTCAATAACGTTCAATAAGGATTGGTGCTCCATTGGACATTGAATGAGTATTTGTTTTCTTCATGATATTATGGTCAATAAGAATTTTTAGAGGAGTCATATTGAACATTGAATAAATGAAACTGAATCTATTACCTACCTTTGTTTCTCTACCTACTGCATAGTTGATTAGATTCATAAAACGTTTTTGTAGAAACAAATTCTACATTAGATATAAAAGGAGCTAAATAAAGGGTCTGACACAGCGAAACAGCATTGAAATTCATGTAATCTATCTTCTCGCAACAGACTTTCTGTGAGTCCTTTAATTTAATCGAAGGTCACAAAGTTAATCATGATTAAAGCTTGCTTAGCACTAGAGTGTAGTGAGTCACCGGGATGACAGTATGAGTACGCACGGCAGCAAGCCCTTAGAAACAAAACCATATACTGGTTGAACCAGCCCTAACGCCAAAGACCCACTCAAGGTCAAAGTGAGCCACCGATGAGCGGCCGTGTGTACTGCTTTATTCTGTGATATCAGTTCAATATAGGTACAAACTTTCGAGAAGTAACAAGGGTAACAAATGACCACAAGTGAGTGAGTTGAGGGTAAACGACTCACCTACTATCATGTTACCAATTATGACACCTAAATATGTGCCTACCTCTGCAATAATGGTGGATGCTAAGTACGAGTATGTACTCACACATTGTGCACCGCCCGCCCGTTCGCAAATAAATGCGCATGAGCAGGCAACCGCAACACACCGAGACTCGGTGTTTACAACTAGTTGGACTAATATCGCCTGAGGATGCCTCGTGTAGAGGCGAAACACGTGTAGAGTGGTTTGGGTGGTTGTTGTTTTGCCCGCTCATGAGCATGTATTTTTTGACGTAGCACCCATCATAGTTGCGGAGTTAGCTACATATTTATTTACCATAACTTATTGAAATGGACTTCCGCAAAGTAACACCTGATTTTACGAGTATTATCAACTTGAACATTGTCCACCTCAAAGCCCCAACCAAAAAAGGGGTGGGTCATCCCTTCAGGGTGCAAACCCAGGCCTAGAGCCTGGGGAGAAAACGTTCGGGCGCGAGGTCCGCCTCAATGCCCGCACCCAGAACCATTCTAGGTTCTGGAAGAAATTCTAAGTAAATATACAATTGAAAAGCTAGGTGAGTCGCTGAGCTCTAATCTAGGTAATCAGGCCACCTGCAGTTAGAACTCAGCCTAATCTACTCTCATTTTGATACTACTTCGAAACTTTGTTCACTTACATTATAATATAATATCGGTCGGGTGATTTATAAAACTACACCCATCAACCATTTAAAAAAATCCCTATTGTCAATGAACGCAGTTTCTTTTTTTTTTTTATTTAGTAAACATTATAATGATACATAATGTTTATAAAAAGAAGATATGCCGGAAATTGTCAGTTGACCGCCCAGAACTTATAATTCACACCAGCATTGCTGTTATTTTAATCTTTTTCTCTAAAGTTTTCATCTTATTTTATATCATGCTTTTAATGGCTTATAAACTTTTTATGTCATTAAATTCGGTCACTTTTTTTTTATATGGTAACCGAGTAAAAGAAATTAACTGATAGCTTTGAGCCTTTTGTGATTTAGTCGCGCGGCCAAACACCGCGGCGTTGTCCGCGTCAGACGCGCTGCATATGGTGACCACACAAATATCATCCATTCGCGCGACAGCCGATCTAAATTGCGCTACTGCGAGCAACTGGCTAAGGGTGGTTTTCCACCAGTGCTGTAAAATGCGCTGTAAAATGCAGCAATCTTATCAGTTTGAATTATCCAGCTTACAGCTTACCTACCTCGCAAGGCTCTGGTGGAAAACCACCCTTAGCAGCGCAGTAACCGCCATAGTGTGAAGTGGTCTGCGGTTGCAGCACTGGTGCCGCGCTGCTTAAAGGGCGCTTAACGCGAACTGACAAAGGGCGTGGCCAGCGCTTAAAACCTAAGGAAACCGATTTACCTGAAAAGGATATATTAGATGACTATATGAATGACAAAGAGGTATGGTGCTCTGATATTCCAGCGAAACACAAGAAACACGTTGTAAAAAGCCGACTCTTAAAGTAGGCCGTGCTGCAGTGGTTTCTTGCCGTTTCTTTTACGCTGCCACAGCACGATCCGAAACGGCGTAGGCTCGCTCTATTTGAATTGTATTCTGCATAACATTCAATAAGTATTCTGTAAAGAATCTACATTGAATAAATAATCTGAATCTGGATTATGAAGACAGAATGTTTTTTACAGTTATCATATCACGTTTGCATGTCCCATTAGTAGGTACCATCAGGGGTACTAGCGGTAAGGATTTAGTCAGTAGTACAAAATAAAATGGTACTAATTAGTAGTCCTGGATCGTTCGTCTTGAATATCACCTGGTGATAAAAAAAATCCTCTAAAATTTCACAATTACCGATTTTTGAAGTGAAAACTTCTGTAGCTGCGCTTGGCACTTTTTTGGATGGGTAAAATGTTAAACTCGCGTCAGATGTTTATTTTTTTAAATTTTTAAATTTATTTATTGAGCTTTTTTACATAAACTTATAACTAACTTTAAACCAATGTAGGTTTGTCTCGACGCTATAATGTCGCGTCAGATCTCGCGTCATCGAAAAAGCGTCAACTGTCAAACGTATTTTTATTACAATACGGGTTTTTATTCACTGACATCAAAAAGTACGCGAGCAATGGCGCGATTGACCCTTACAAAAAGCATAATATTCAAAATTGCAAGTTTTTACTTCTGCCGGCACTCCCGGAGTGCAACCCGTCCTTTTTTTCTCAAAAATGAAGATTTATAGTAATCAGGAAGGATTAAAATTTTTGAAGTCTAAAAGCTGACATATTTTACCATCCGATAATATTCAAGAATTGACTCCCAAGGCAACTGTTCCATTTCCAAACATATTTGTTATTTATTTTGATTCTTCCTTCCTGCTACTAGGAGCAGGAAGAATCACATTCTGTCAGAATTTTTACAAACAGCTCTTTGTAAAATTTGTGACAGAATGTAATTGGCTATGTTGAAACCAATCTGTATCAAGTTACATAATTAATAACCCACCCGTCGTCATCCCTCGTCATCCTTTGAATCGCAATGGACAGCGTTTTCACTAGTAGGTTAGAAATAAAGTACTGATTTATATCTGTATATTGTATTAGTTACTGATATTGTAATTTGCTGTTAACTTGAAAAATATCAATAAAAAAAATTACAATAATTACTCATCGTGGAAATACTTCGCTTAGTCCGGTAAGTAATGTTAGGTTTGCCGTTATTCTATCGATACTTGCTCGATAACTTCTCGCTTCAAAAGATTTTTTTTAAATAAAGCCTACGACATGTACGAAGGTTTCCAGCTTATAAAATACGCATGAAAATGCGTTTGTTATCTACGCAAATGAGCGAGAATTTTAGAAAAACGCTTGTCTCAAAAAACTTAACATTTTACGACGGTTTTTGCTTAGGATAAGAATTTTAAGACTTTACTTTCTTCATAAACAGTGATTTATTGACTTGAATTTATACCCTTTTCTCGTGTAAAATGTTTCTACGTTGATATACAAGTTAAATGTAGGTATAAACGTAAAAACATTTTATGGCTGATTTTTTAACACTGTAGGTGTCTGATAGCCTGCGAGGTCTGGTGGGTCTGCTGTTGATCTGGAAGTTCTGGGTTCGATTCCCAGTTGGAATCAGTTTGTTCAAGAATTTGCAAATGAAAATATTTTGCAAGAATATGTATGACTTATACAAAGATCATTCAGATTATTTTTGTCTGTTTTTTGTCCACGATTAACCCACAAACCACTGAACCGATATAAATGGAGTTTTTAATAATGAACTAAACTTACTATAGTGCAATATGAGCTTTGTTTCATTTACGGGTTTATTCAAACAGAAGATATGCGAGTAGGTACTAAGTCGCTTTAAACGTTGTATTCTATTGTCTTCTGTTAGAGTGAACCGATTACGTTAAAACAAAGCTTTTATGTTGCACCAAAGTAAGCCTAACATATTATCGAAAACCCCGTTTGAATCAGTTCAGTCGTTTTTGTTGTCCGTAAAAGCCTAAACACAACGCGAATGAAGTCGTGGGCACTGCTAGTAAATGGATATACGAAAATCGATTCATCATTAGGTTTAATTTTATTTTCTAGTTTCTAGGTCGGTCTATCTAAGAACAAATGATTCTGGAATTGCATCATAAATCAGACTAACTCAGATGAAGTGCGTTGCGTGAAAGGGCAAAGGGTAAGTATGTAGGGCATACATACTTATGCTACTGGCATGTGGCAACGACTGCATATTCGCAACGATAACTCAACTCAAGGTATGCAACAGAGCAACAGCAAGACCGTTATTGCTACTAATGTAGGCCCCATCTGATAGAATATGGAAAAGAATGGAGGCATTTTGAGGATATAGGATAGCTGAATGT
This sequence comes from Athrips mouffetella, assembly GCA_947532105.1. Taxonomy (NCBI): domain Eukaryota; kingdom Metazoa; phylum Arthropoda; class Insecta; order Lepidoptera; family Gelechiidae; genus Athrips; species Athrips mouffetella. Next base: position 7,951,231 of record OX383980.1, on the reverse strand, counting down.
GATGAGATGAGCTAAAGCATTTTTCTTGCTGCCAAACGTACGGAAAGTTATAAACGTTGGTCTCACCCGACTGAAAAATCTCTCTAATCCTATACTGTTAAACGAGCAATATTTGTATAATATACTAGCTGTTACCCGCGACTTCGTCCGCGTAGATTTTATAAAAAAACAGAACTCGAACTTAATTGAAACATATTTTACGGAGCGCTTATCCTTCTTGATCCCTACGTAAAAGATGCATTTGTACTTATCCAAGTTGAATAAATGCATCTTACTACAAACTTAATTATCTTTTGATTTTATTTAACTGGTAGGTAGTGCGGAATTTTCATTGTCAACTGTTACAGGCGAACTTAAAAAAGAAGGCAATAAAGGGAGTGAAGTGAATGGGTAGCGAGGAGGTATTCATAAAAGTAAAAAAGGTCCCTATTCCTCCCTATCTATCCTTTTGTATCCCCCCCCCTACATTCCCACTCCCCCTCCCTCACCCTCTCCCACTCTCTCTTCCACTCTCTCTTCCACTCCCTCGCCCCTCCCTCTTCCCCCCCTCACCCTTCCTTCCCCCTCCATTTCCCCCCTTCCCCTCTCCCCATCACCCTCCCTTTCCCCCCTCGCCCTCCTCCCATTCCCCTCCCTTTCCCCCTTCCCCTCACTCATCCTCCCCTTCCCCCTCTCCCTCCCTCTACCCCCCCTCCCTCTACCCCCTCACACGCCCTCTACCCCTCCCTCCCCCTTTCTGTCCCCTCATTTTCCCCTCCCTTACACTCTCTCCCTATCCCTCCCCCTCTCCCTCTCCCTATCCCTGACCCTACCCCTATCCCTGCTTCTACCCCTAACGCCATCTTAACCGCTATCCCTATCCTTATATAAACATACAACTGACACTCATATTGATTTTTAGACATTTCAAACCTATCAACCCCATCCCAGGGGTGGTGGTATTTCACGTCCACCACGTTGGATTTCAAAATCATTGTAGTTTTCGTAATCAGCGACCCGATAAACCATACGAACGACACCCATATTGATTTTTAGACATATCAACTCTATCGCACCCCAACCTTATCCCCAGGGGATAATGGTAGTTTACGTCTACCACGTTGGATTTCAAAATTGTAGTAGTCTTCGTAATCAGCGATACTTAGTTGAATAAAAAAAGTCCCATCAAAATCGGTTAAGTAGTTTCGGTGTGCTGTAGCAGATACAACCCCGCTAGAGTATTATTGTATGTGTAGATTCCCACGGGAATGAGATATTTTCCCGGGGTAAAAAGTAGCCTATGTCCGTCTCCAAGTTACCATCTATCACCATACCAAATTTCATCAAAATCCGTTCAGCCGTTTAGGCGTGAAAGAGCAACAAACAAACAGACAGACAGACAGACAGAGTTACTTTCGCATTTATAATATTAAGTATGGATTAGTAATCGGTTTCTTTAAAACAGCTCAAACGATTTCGAAGAAATTTACCATACGGAGGTTTTTGGGGGCAAAGAGTCTCATGTCTGGTAAAATTTGTTTTCCTGTGTTTTTGAGCATTTTGTAAATTCCGCGTTTTAAACATAAACTTACAGCGCCATCTGTTGGCGGGTAGCATAGCTTGCTCACCCGATGATTTTTTAAAGTTGAGGCGGCTATTATAGAGCGAAGCTCGGTCGCCCAGGTACTAAATACCTAAGTAAATCTGCCTGTCTGAATGTTACACTTTTTAGGCGGAACCACTGAATCGATTTCTATGAAATTTGGTGTACAGATGGTATACCATGGGAACGGACATAGACCACCTTTTTCTTGAATTCCTTTCCAACTTCGACCAATATAAAGAGTTTCCAAACACATTTGCAGTAAACTTCACTCGCCCAACAAAATGCAGACGCTTTCAACTGTCTTCCTAGAATGTAAACTTTGGAGTTTACCTTTCCTGCTCCTGATGCTAGAACAAGCAATTTCACTCGTAAACAACTGGCTTAGTACCGATAGCAACATTCTACTTAGAGGTACAACGCTGTACCCAACAAATTAGACTCGGCAAAATTGCACTAAAGTTCTTTTAGATTGACATAACCCTCATTTATAATAATTGAAACTTTATTTTAAGTATTAGAAGATACTTAAGATGGACAAAAGAATATCCCAGGGATAGAGATGGCTCAGCGATGAAACGAGCATTCTGCAGCGAAGCCTATTAATTCAGCTAAGCAAGGCTTAAACTCTTAAACTGAACTTTGGCGACTGACATCACAATCAATTTAAATAAATTGTACTTTCTCGCGATAGGTAAGAAAAAGTATCAACTGCAAACTTAAATTTGTAATGCTATACATATAGTGTGGAAATACAAATCTAAATTTAGGTCTTTCTGAATAATGTTCTCATGAAATATGCAGATCAATTCAGGATTCAAATTGTTAAACATTAAAACAAACTAACCGTAAACGATTTGGAGTAAATTATGACTAAGTGGCTACTGCACCCACTAGCATATTTAAATTATGGCAGTAAGGGACACCTTTTTATTAATTTTCACAGATCAATTGGATACGACCGCAAAATACTTACTTGGAATTTTTTTCTTCAATTCGCAACACATATTTCTTAGGGAAAGTTGATTAGATTTTTGCAAATAGAATATCCAGTCAGGTAGATAACCAATTCAGAATCCAAATCATAGAACATTAAAATAAGCTCAATGAAACCGATTTTTAGTAAATCACATTTTTACATTTCAATATGTCATTTTACAATACCTCTTATGTGAACTTCCACAGACCAGTGGATACTGCCGCAAGATACGTTGCTTGGAGATTCTTGGTCATGTTAAGTTTCTTTTTTGTCCAAATTTCAATTTTTCGTTTTCGTTGTATGACAGCTACCCTCAAAATTAGAGCCAGTAAGAAACCACTCAGAATCTTTCGATAAATTTGCATAAGAAAATTTAAATTAAAAATATGGTGTCATGTCAATCGGACTATTCGTTCAAAGCGACTAGGTCAAAACGTGACGGACAGACCGACGGGCAGGCCGACCGACCGACTGGCTGCGTCTCTACTTTGATTGGTGATTGTTTCCAAGTATAATATTGTATGTATATCAAGTCCTCCGGATCACAAGATCAACGCCTGGAGCCTGACGAATAACTTCTCAGAGTCAGTTCAGTAGAGTTGGTAAATCGTCTCTGAATAAGAATCCATGACGCCTTTATTACCGACGACCTATAAAACTCGTTTATTCCGTCGCGTTGCTGCCGACCGTACATTTCCTTTATGTTTACCAGAACGATTATCGTATTAATGTATCGATACAGTAGGTATAATACTTGTTATTGTTCAACAAATTAGGCACGCTTTGTTTACCGTGCGTGCGTTTCACTAAATTGAAGGATCAACAGATTAAAGGTTAGGATACTAAAGTTTGCTGAACAGTTAGTTCCTATTGCTTTAGGCTTTCTTTTCATTGTGTTGGTTGCAAGGCTGATTTTATTATATTTTGACGTAGATACGTCTATGCTTTCGTTTGTATGGTCTCTCCATGCAAAGTGGATGTAGGTCCTCCAGCGTCAATAATTGGTACTACATAGCTTTTTCTCGTTGAATGCAAAAAAAATTAACTTCATGTTTTTTGTAGTTTATGCAAAAACAAAACATTTTTTTATATTGCATACCTACACAAGTCGTATGCGACATGATATCTAGAAAAAAGTAAATAAGAGGATAAGGCATTTCTAAAAGGGAGAATATTTTACAATGAAAGCAACATGCCAGTTCAATTAAACATTCCTTGCGAAGGAAGACAGAAAAGCAAGATATCTTGGGATCACATTTCAAATGTTATCAACATTTACACAAGCCTAAACCAATAGGAACTGAAGCGATTTCTCTAACCATGTGGGTTAGAGAAATCGTTATTAATATAATTCATTGGTCATTCACTATTGGTCATTTTGACCAAATTGGTCCGGTATAAGTTCTATGGATGCTCAATGTCGGGATTTTTGAAGATTGATTTACTATTTAAAGTTACATTAATATTAAAGGGACCGGGGCGCAGGACCGGTCGTTATGGAGATCTTTATGGGAGGCCTATGTACAGAAGTGCACGTCTTTCGGCTGATATGATGATGTTGATGATATCAAAGGGGGGCAGGCTTTAATAGCTCTTACTCAAAATGATACGAGGCGGAGAGTATAGGGTGTTCTTTTTTGTTAGCTGGAAAAATTACAACCATTAGGACTGCTCTATTTTCGAGCGCGGCTCCAAGCTAGGAAACTGGAGCATTCTGGAAGATCACATATTGATAATCCTAAGATTTTTTCCGGCTTACAGGCTATATAGCACAGTTCTGGCGGTAAGGCACCCAAATAATATGGTGGTAGAACCCTTTAGTTAGGCTTACACTTGGGCGGCTTTTTTCTTTTTCCAGTCTATGTTGAATTTATTTCCTTGGTTGCAGCTATATACGCAATAGCGTACGTTGTAAGCGGAGCATTGACCCTTTACTAGATACACTCTATTCAATTGCATGGATAGAAAGGTGTACTCGTAGTATACCCCTCAGAAAAAAATGGGACAAGAAAAGTACAATGAAAAAGCGTTTTCAAATAAAGGTAACGTAACTAAGGGACATATTTTCAAATATATATACAGAAAAGAAGATACTAAATATCTTTGTTTAAAAATACTTTTGTTTATTCTCAAAGTAGAAATAAGCCCAGAAAAAATCTTTAAAGGTAATTCATCACATATGAAAATTAACAATAAAGACTATCGTATTTTGTTTGTATTCTTGAAAAGTTGTGTTTTGAACAATGTGAGAAATCTAATAAGTGTAATCTAATCTAATCTAATCTAATAATAAGTGCAGTCACACACACCAGCAGAAATTCTAACGCGGAAAGATCCGTGACCGAAAAATCTATTAAGTATGATACCAGATGTGTGGTAACCAAAAAAAACTTTTTAACAAAAAATTGTACCGCCGAAAAAACTGAAAAGCAAGAAATAATAAAAACTTTAACCTTAATAACAAAGTTCTTAATGTAATGTTAGTATACCCGAGTAATTTTGAGTCGGCGCCGCCGCCGTGTATCACGCTTTACGTAATTAATTAATTTGCTTGTATGGCGCCGACTCAAAATTACTCGGGTATACTTAAATTACATTAAGAACTTTGTTATTAAGGTTAAATAAAAAAGTTTTTATTATTTCTTGCTTTTCAGTTTTATCGGCGGTACAATTTTTTGCTAAAAAGTTTTTATTTTACTATTTTTTGTGACTATAAATTATAATTTCCCACACTTAGGGTAAATCGGACTACTCTTATGTTATGTATACTCTTAAAGTTATGCGTGGTCAAACTAATACAATCAGTCAGTGAACAATCAATCATCCCATGTTTTCCTAGCTAAGGCTAGGAAAAATTCCAACCCTAAGGGGTTGGAATTTTTTTTCCAAATTTATATGGGAGAAACTTCGGGGTATACCCTTTCCAATAAAAAAATAATTATCAAAATCGGACTACTCTGCTAAAAGTTATGCGTGGTCATACATAAAAAAAATAACAAAATACGCGTCGACTTGAGAACCTCCTCCGTTTTTTTTTTCGTCGGTTAAAAAGAGTTGAGAGCGTAATGAACGGAACTCTCCACATCGGAAAGATTCGTAGGTGTGTTATGTCGCTATACTTAAAACTTATATTGTAAAGCACGCATATATTTTCCTTACACATAAACATACACACGCATAGTTTGTAAACGCAGTGACACGTAGACTTGCTACGCTCCAGCTACGGTCGTAGTACTCGTAGCTCCCACGCCGTCGCTAGCTACGAAATTACTTCTAACGGAATCCCGCATATGCCGGGAATGTAAAATAGAAGATTGGAAGTTGATACACATTGTTTTGATTTTGGAATAAGTTATAGTACATTGTTTATTGAGGAGAGAAAGTAACTGATTCCCAACGAGGTTGTGGTTTGAGCTGGAGATCGTACTTTTTAATAATAGTGCTTTATACTAGTGTGTCAGACTTGACGAAAAGATCCATCGTGGATCGTTCCGACGCGGAATGTGTACTCTAAGATAGTAGATGGCTTAACGTGCCATCCGAAGCACTAACAATATTCTCGTTTCGATGCTGGATTTTCTGATCAGAAAGAATGAGCCAGTAAGTTGCTGTTAGTCAAAAGAGTAAAATGATGGACATGGGCTTGAGTACTAACTCGTACTAAGCCGTTTGTGCGCACAATACAAGAATTTCCTAGGGGATTTTCTGGGGGGTTTCAAGAAAAATCATGTGAAAACTTTTAGACCTGGACCTGGTGTTCAAGATTTTCAGGCTTGTCTGTTTTAGCTCAAGCATCTGACTTTCTTCTTTGGCAAATGTTTTTTAGTATTACCATAAGCTACTGCTACATGAGCAATAATTTTTGTTCGCCCTGAATATCACCATTTTATCTAAACAGACAAGCCTGAAAATCTGAAACAGACAATTCCTTTGTGATATCATGGTGATATTCGTGGCAAAAAAGTGATTACCGGCGATAGAGTAGCTTATGATGATACTAAAATACCGGGGGCTATAGCTAAAACAGACCAGCTTGAAAATCTGCAATAGGCCTCCTAAACATCGGGCTCCGGTCTAAAACATCTCACATGGTTTTTGTAATCATCTAATCATCCCCTATCTACTAAGATATATCGTTTTCGCCCTGATTGTCACGTGAAAAAAACCTTTTCCGCTCCCGGTCCATGAGTGCAGATCTGTACTATCATTGTTGTCCAAGGTAAACCTGCTCTTGACTGTACAAATAAAATATGACCTAAGTTTATACCATTCTTATTTCAATCGACACAAGAGCTAAAGTCGCACTTGAGTGACAAGCTTGACCTGCTTTTAGCTGTACCTATCTATCCATTTCACAAAACAAAGACACAACAAAAAGCATCAATTTATACATGCTTTTTCGCTAGGGAGGGAAATATATTACAAGCAATAAAAGGTCCATATGCCGCCGGGATTTGGGGTGTGAAAAATAAACCACTTTCTACATTGCCCAGGATTGTACGTACACCCTCTGTAATACCAATATACAGGATATAAGGAATAGCAGTCGTAATGCAGAAAGCCGAGTAATTTGGTTTTGGGAACAACTTGTTGATTGTTGTTAAGTAACGTTTAATCTTATTCTCTCTGAACTCTAGGAGAGCAGATCTCCCTCAATCAAGTAAGCCTAAACTTAATATTGTTAAGCATGGTTCAAGCTATCAGGCCGTAAAGTTGTTTAACTGTTTACCGTTGCCTCTTAAAATAATATCTGACGTTAATATTTTTAAGAAAAGGTTAAAACTGTATCTATTGGAAGAGTGCTTCTATAGAGTTGATGAGTTTTTTAATAAGCACTATAATTGACGTTCAATGGTTTTTACTGTGTTTGCATATTCATTCTAATTAATATTTTGACTAAATTTTGTTAATGATTTTTTAATATTTAGTGTTTTTTTTTCCTTTTTGTAATAATTTATAATTGTATGTTCTTTTTTTATTTTTATTTTGTCTAAGGCATGTTTATTATTTCCGACACAATGTATTAATTTGTTTGTGAACAAATGAAATGAAAATTAAATGAAATATAGATGTTTTCATTTTTCTTTTCGTTTTCACATGTTCTTTTATACTGTTTCCATTCAAGAAAGAATCATCTTTTTTAGGGTTCCGATACCAAAATGGTAAAAAAAGGAACCCTTATGGTGCCGCTCTGTCTGTCTCAGCAACCACTCATGCTATCGACCTGAAATTTAGAACAGTTTTAGAATATAGTTGCCCAATTTAATTGCACATGAAAAATTTTTGAAAAAAGTATGATTATTAATGTAAAGCGAACTTATTAAAATAAGTTGACAGAAGTTTATGTAAACTTAACAGCAAAAATAAAACAATCTTTCTAAGTTGCACAGTTTTTCAGAAATCTGCAAAAAACCTTTACAAACAAATTTAGTTTTGCGGTCCTGAAAATGGACTTTATTGCTTCCAAAAATACTATAGGTATATCGGAACCCTCGGTGCGCGAGCCCGACCCGCACTTGACCGGTTTTTTTTTATTGTCAAGTCTTACTCAGACACTTGACCTCAACCTATTCTTGAAGACATATATGAGGTCGACGATGAACGAGCTTGCCCAGAAGAAGCCTAGAATAGATTCGGGTTATATGAACTCGGGAACACAGACGCAGGCAGAGAATTCCACTGTTTAGTCTGAAAGGTAACAATTTTACTTTGGTATCTTTGAAGAAATTATGACGTTGTAGTCTTGTAGTACGAGTACGAGAGTTGACTGGAACTATTTTACGTCATCGAATAGCAGGACCCGTTTGTGGTTGTAAAACTGCAAGGTACCGTGTTGAAAAGTACGATTACTTACGTACAGAAATTATTTTATAGGCTTTGCGATAATTAAATTTATTTACTGTCTAAGGTGTATATTATTTTGCTATGCATTTTTTTAAATAAAACACATGATTGCTTTAGCTAAATGTTTTTGTTGATTGTAAAAATAATAAGTCAGCGAGCGTCAGTGCATTGTTCCGTCGTCGCCGAGCTCCTGGAACATAGTTGTGAATAACAAGAAGACACAGCGTGGTCGCTGTAATTATTTCGACGTCTGCCGTTGCCGGTGGTCAGAAGCGAAGTGAGCGTTAGGGCAGTATGTGATCATACACACTTCTCTCAATCCTGCTGCAGCAGATTTTAGGGAATTATTTCCTGCAGCGCGAGGAGCATGGGCTGAATGTAAATCTGGTAATAAAAATTGGTACAAAGATTGTACAATAAGTTTAATAAAATTAAGTTGTGTACATTACATATAAAACCGACCGACTGATTTGGCTGATTATATTTTGTTGTGTTCGCAATTTCAAGGACAATAGATAAAAATAAATATCCCGGAAAAATAAAAAAATATATGTATGGGTGACATAATATGTCAAATGTCGTCCCACGCATCTCATGATGTTAATTTTCGTCAAATGGCACGTTGTCTAGACTTGGTCTAGACCCCCCTCAGAATATTGACCTCCTTGCTTCGCTCGAGACCCCCTGTTCCCATTGCTAACTAAACAAAATACAAAAAAACTATTTTGTAAAGAAAACATTTTTCCCAGCAAGAGCTGTTTCCTCTTCCACCTCGTGTTTCCAGCTAATTCTACGATATATCTAGCAATTCTTAGTCCAGTAGTGTTGTTAAGGTCAGCAATAAACGCTGGAACACTCGATCACTCGACGGTTGGGATTGGATCGATCAAACGCTTACAAGAAGAGCCGCATATTGGACGGTGCTTTCTACTTGACAGCAAACACCTAGTAGTTGGCCAAATTCATTTAATTTTATTAGATTTGCGTCGACAAGAAAAGAAGAAGCAGTTTTACATTTCGCAGCATTTTAATCTGACTTCAGAAAGTTGTTCATTTCGCAGCATTATAATCTGACCTACAAAACTGTTCATTTGCATCCTCACGCAGATTAGGTCCTTCTGATATGCATAATATAAGTTGTCAAAATAATATAGCACGAGCATAGAATAGGATGAGACATGTCAGAGGCCTTTGGCGGCTCAACCACTCTGACATCAGGGTTTATGAATTTGGTCATCAACCTTGCAACCCACACGATATACCTAATTATGAGGACGAAAAAGATCTTTTTTCCTTATTTGTATCGATTTTTCGGCCTAAATGGGACGACTAAGATTTATTTCCTTTTACGACCCCTGTCAGTTTGGAAAACCTGTTTTGTTTTATTGTGACGTGGATTATCAAATAATCAAATGCGGACTGCACGCACGCGTACCAGGTCCGCACATGGACGTTTATCCGGATGACGAGAGAGGCGCCCATAAGTATATAATGTATTCGTTCATTGATACCTCTAAAGATGTTTGTGGTGCACCTAGCGTTCTTTCCAGAAAAAAAGTTAATAAACAATATAAATCCTGGATCCGTCCCCAATACGAGTACATTAGATCCGTTTTCAAGCAGTTCGAAACGTGAAATCTGCTAACTGTGACCTTGTAAATATAAGTCGAAGTCGTTGTTTCAAATTCAACAGGAGCACCTAGACTGGTAAAGATACGAGTTTGTGAGATTTCCAAATCGTGCGCAATTTGAGAATCAGCAAGGAATCTATTTTTTTATTTTATTTATAATTCAGTTGGAGGCTTAGAGCAACGCGTCAAACCGTGCAAGCCCCGCAAAAATCGTGTTACTCTATGGTTGGAGGAGACAGAGACATGTGACACTACGAACTGAATGGTCTGATAAGAAAACTGCCTTGCTTCGGAACACAACACAGCTAAAACAATGCACTGCGACGACGCCTCACCAAAATCTGCAAGCTCGCACATTGCTCCGAAGTCCAGAATCACTAGCAAGACGCCTCATCGCATCATATTGTATGATAATTTTTTTTCGTTTATTGCAACGCTTACCAATCTTTTTTGCAGCCATGACACTAAAACTAGAGTATATTTGACAAAATAATAACATTATATATAGTATAAATTTAGTGATAAATTTTCTGTGATAATTAAATAATTTTAAAAACTTTAACTTGACATTTTTATTATTATTTAATTAATGAGAGCTTAGATAAATTATTTGCCATTTTTTTTTATTGTTAGGTATTATTATTATTATTATTTCATAATTTGTATATTATAATTTTAAGGTTATTAATTCTTAGTGTTTGTCGGTTTTCATTTGTGTGTTAAATTTTGTAGAATTATGTTTAGTTATTTAATTTTGCAAGTTAATAATGGAAGGTACCTACTGTTTTAGTTTTAAGGATATTCAAACACAAGGTAAATTGTTAATGAATTTAATAAATGAAATGAATGAAATGAAATATTTTTCAAATTTGTTTTTTCTAACAGCTTTATTGCCGATTGCTTTTGAGAGAACTGCAAAATGTGTTGAAGTGTTGGAATTTTAATCCTGAGAATGGGCAAGAAGAATGGCTAAGAAAGTGCCAGTCGCAACGCTAACAAGCGTGATGGATATAGCACTTCCCCTCCAAAATATATACCAGACATTTTTGCTGTAAAGTACTGGAGGGAATGAAGGTGGTAGGGCTTTTGTGGAAAGTCCGTCTGGGGAAGTACCACCCCCTTGCTTTTTCTGCCGTGAAGCAGCAGTGTTTGCACTGCTGTGTTTCGGTTTGAAGGGCAAGGGAGCCACTGAAATTACTGCCACATGAGAGATACCATCTTAGTTCTCAAAGTGAGCAACGCGCTTTGCTGTCTTATTAGTGTCAAAATATGCCATTAATAAGACAATGGGTGCTATGGGTGGTGGCTACCACTTACCATCAGGTGGCCCACCTGCTCGTTTGCTCACTTGTAACATAAAAAAGGGAGCTCCCGATCCCAGCAGGAGACTTTTCATAGGTAGTTATGATGATGATGATGAAGTCCTTGGCAGTTAGTAGTGATTAAGTATAAAGTGCGGTGCCGGCCTAAAAAAGAATAGTACCGACCCATCTCTTCCCGTGGGTGTCGTAAGAGGCGACTAAGGGAAATGAAATCCAGAGGATGGGCAGCAGCGTCCTTCTGTGTATTATTTCATCTTACTGCGGGCGCCAACCCGTCTGCCAAGCGTGGCGACTATGGTAAAACCCCCTAAGAATCGATGAATCACAACAATAAGCTCCGGCCCCTAGTCCCCGGCGGCCCCGCTATTCCTGGCTCCGGTAGCGGCCATGGTAACGGTGGGGCAGGGGGTGCGAAGAATCCCCGGCAGATGTCGAGCTACCAACAACGACGACCTCTGGCCCTGGCAACTTATAACACGCGCACATTGCGGACCGACGAGAAGGTTGCAGAACTCGAAGAAGAATTGAGCAGGTTACACTGGGACATCTTAGGTCTATCTGAAGTCCGAAGAGAGGGGGAGGACTCGATAATCCTAAAATCAGGTAACTTGCTCTATTTCCGGGAGGGCGACCAACTGTCCCAGGGAGGTGTCGGGTTTATGGTCCACAAGTCTCTCGTGAACAACGTGGTCATGATCGAGAGTGTGTCGTCGCGGGTAGCGTACCTTATACTCAGAATCACCAAAAGGTATTCGCTGAAAGTCATACAGGTATACGCCCCCACATCGACACACTCTGATGATGAAGTCGAGGCTATGTATGAGGATATATCTAAAGCCATACATACGCCTAAGACCCACTATACCGTTGTCATGGGGGACTTCAACGCGAAATTAGGCAAGCGAGGCGATGGTGAGCTGAGGGTGGGGCAATTTGGTGTTGGATATCGGAATTCCAGAGGCCACATGTTAGCCGACTTTTTGGAGAAAGAAGGACTCTTTATGATGAATTCCTTCTTCAAAAAGTCGGAAAACCGAAAATGGACCTGGATCAGTCCCGATGGTGCTACAAAAAATGAGATTGACTTTATCATGTCGACGAAGAAGCAAATATTCAATGATGTCTCTGTGATCAATGCAGTTAAAACCGGAAGCGATCACCGGTTGGTAAGAGGCACATTGAATATCAACGTAAAGCTGGAAAGAACTCGACTGATGAAGTCTACGCTCCGACCAGTACCCACCAATATCCAAAACCCCGACGGCTTTCAGCTCGAACTGCAAAACCGCTTTGAATGCCTTGGTGAATGCGTAGATGTGGACGACTACAATAACGGGTTCGTGGAAACTGTCCATACAATTGGGTCAAAGTACTTTAGACCCCACCGTACTAAAAGAACCAAAAAGATCTCTGACCATACCCTCAAGCTAATGGAAGAAAGACGCGAAATGGTTCTGCAGTCTCCGGAAGATGCTTCTCAATATCGGCGGCTCAATAAACAGATCTCTAAGTCTCTGACTCGCGACCTTCGGCTATTTAATACTAACCGTATTAAAGAAGCGATTGAGCGGAACAAAGGCTCCAAAGTGTTCGCAAGAGATTTGTCTATTGGACAGAGCCAGTTGACGAGGCTGAAGACCGAGGATGGCAGAACCGTATCGTCCAAGCCTGAGCTACTGAGGGAAGTCGAGAAGTTCTATGGGCAGTTATACACATCAACCGGCCCACCCGTTAGCAGTCTGGCCAACGATCCAAGAGCTAGACTTACCCGACACCATACCGAAGATATCCCGGACGTCAGCTTGTACGAGATTAGAATGGCTCTCAGACAGCTTAGAAACAACAAGGCACCCGGGCACGATGGAATTACGGCTGAGCTTCTGAAAGCAGGCGGAAGGCCAGTGCTTAAAGCTCTTCAGAAGCTGTTTAATTCTGTCATACTCGAAGGGAAAACGCCACAGGCATGGCACAGAAGTGTGGTGGTACTCTTCTTCAAAAAGGGTGATAAGACCCTGCTGAAGAATTACAGACCCATCTCACTTCTGAGCCATGTCTATAAGCTGTTCTCGAGAGTCATTACGAACCGTCTCGCGCGCAGGCTCGACGACTTCCAGCCTCCCGAACAAGCCGGTTTTCGTAAAGGCTTCAGTACCATAGACCACATACATACGCTACGGCAAGTTATACAGAAGACCGAAGAGTATAACCAGCCACTTTGCCTAGCGTTTGTGGACTATGAGAAGGCCTTCGATTCGATCGAGACGTGGGCCGTGCTACGATCTCTCCAGAGGTGCCAAGTCGACTATCGGTACATTGAAGTGTTGAAGGACCTGTACAAAAACGCCACTATGTCAGTTCGTCTTCAGGACCAGGACTCGAAGCCTATCCAATTGCAGCGAGGAGTGAGACAGGGAGACGTCATATCTCCTAAACTGTTCACCGCTGCATTGGAAGATGTCTTCAAACTCCTGGACTGGAAAGGACTTGGCATCAACATCAATGGCGAGTACATGACCCACCTTCGATTTGCCGACGATATTGTCGTAATGGCTGAGACCCTGGAAGATCTCGGCACGATGCTCAATAACCTCAGTAGAGTTTCACAACAAGTGGGTCTTAAAATGAACATGGATAAGACGAAAATTATGTCTAACGCCCTTGTTGTACCCACTCCACTCAAAGTTGGAGACTCTACGCTCGAAGTTGTTGATGAGTACGTATACCTGGGACAAACAGTCCAGCTGGGTAAATCCAACTTAGAGAAAGAGGTTACTCGTCGAATCCGACTCGGATGGGCAGCGTTCGGGAAGCTCCGCAATATCTTCACGTCCAAAATACCGCAGTGTCTCAAGACGAAAGTCTTTGACCAGTGTGTGTTGCCAGTGATGACATATGGCACCGAGACGTGGCCGCTCACGATGGGCCTTATCAGAAAGCTCAAAGTCACCCAAAGGGCGATGGAAAGGGCTATGCTCGGAGTCTCTCTGCGAGATCGAATCAGAAATGAGGAGATCCGCAGAAGAACTAAAGTAACTGACATAGCCCTGAGAATCGCTAAACTGAAGTGGCAGTGGGCAGGGCACATCGCAAGAAGAACCGATGGCCGATGGGGCGTGAGGGTTCTAGAGTGGCGACCACGTACCGGAAGACGAAGCGTTGGCAGGCCCCCCACAAGGTGGACCGACGATCTGGTCAAGGTCGCGGGAAGCCGCTGGATGCGAGCAGCGCAGGACCGGTCGTCATGGAGTTCTTTAGGGGAGGCCTATGTCCAGCAGTGGACGTCTTTCGGCTGATATGATGATGATGATGATGATGAAGTATAAAGTACTTGGTAGTTTTACATAATCCATTTCAGAAGTCAGTGGGCCTTTTAAGACTCTACAAAGCTTGCTAGGTGTATCTGCCTACAAATAGCAATTTAAATTTTAAGCCCTGAATAAACCTGCCTATTTTATCTTTTAACTTTTTCAATGAGAAACAAAAGTCGAGGAGTCGACAAACTGAATACTCACAGACTTGCTCTTTTGAAACAAATTTTGTTTGGAGTTACTAAAAACTTTTGAATTTTTGCGCTACTCTAGTTTGAAGAGATGCTCTAGAATTATATTCTATTTATGTGTTTAGATTTCTGTCTTTAGTACGTATGAGCTTGGGCACGCGATTTCGTCTGAACTTATGTTACTACAAATAAATACTACTGACTACTACTGTTACAACTAATAATAAATTTTATATATATTGTTAATTATTGATAAAATTGTAGTTTCTGTTCTCATGTTTTCACTCCACTTGGTTGTAAACAACAGCTGATCCATAATGTCAATCTGACATTTAAAATAGTATTGCCATTATTAATTAGATGTTATTGGTTCAAGCGTGGCGTTGCAGTTCGACCAACATCGATCATAGTGCTGTCTCTGTCTCGCTCATACTAACAATAAGGATAAGAACTATATTGGCCCCAAGATTTGCATGGTGAAGCGAACTGCAATGCTAAACCTGGACCTAGTTTGATGTTTGTGTCGATGATTATTTTTTAAAAAGGGCAAGAAGCCGAGAATGTAAGATTTGGGAGAGGGAACAGAAATTGTAGCGTGTTGGTTTTAAGAGATTAAAAAGGAAAATACCAGTGATTTATAAAGTCCTGTCTTTTATTTAGAATCGAATTAATACTTCAGAAGTTTCGGCACTAAGTACCACGCGCTTTTGTTTGGTCATTTTGGCTATTTTGTGAGCCATGTCTGGCATCGGCGGGCGGTCACGAAGACGAAAAAAATCTTCCACCCAAGAAGTAGAAAACGAAGAAATGACCGGCTCATCCAAGAAAAAAACACGTAAATCACAAAATCCAACTAATAACGAGCGACTTAACCGGCTAGAGGAAATGCTTCAGCAGCTTATTGCACGAGATAGCAGTCACCAGCAACCACCAACATCCGGACCTTCAAACGCGATGCCTATAGTAATAACACCTGAAAATAATTTGACAAATACAGGTATGCCTGCTCCTACTTCAATACCACAAACAATAAACACTACAGTTCAAACCACAACTGGCCCTATTTCTAATCCTGTGGAATCAAGCTCTGTTCCACCAACACCTTTGGTTTTATCAGAAAATACAAGACAAGCATCTGTCTCTTACCCAGCGAGGCCTGAAGAGCCAATTCAAATAAATAATTTCCCCAATGAAAAAATTATACCCGCAATTGAATATAGTAGTCAAATGAGATTTGTAGGAAAACCAGATAATGTGCCTAAGTTCAATGGCAATTCTAATACATTCTCTGTTCATGCATGGATACACCGACTGGAATCCCTTGCCAAAATATATGGATGGGACGAGAGGATGCTGATCTACCATATGACTGCAAGTTTGGAGGGCAATGCGCTGCTTTGGTTTGGACATTTACAAGAGATAAATCTATCATGGGAAGATTGGAAGAAGCGGCTGGTGGACCACTTCCCTACAGGACGAGGCCTTGCAGCAAAACTTCACGACTTCGTTACCATCAACAAACGTCGAGATGAACGGGTAATAGATTTTTATTACAAAAAACTAGCTCTAGGTAAACTTTGTGAACTTAAAGATGACATGATTTGTGATGTTATCATATTCACGTTAGGTGACCCATTGCTAAAGGCAGGAGCCCGTGGTGCAGGCTGTAGGGACACACAATCTTTACTAAATTATTTAACAGACGCAGCTGTTGATTCTGCGTTAATACCAAAACTAAATAATGAACCCTTTATAGAAAATAATAGAAAGTGTTTCTCTTGTGGTCGCAAAGGCCATACTTCATCTCAGTGCAAAGAAGCATCACGTTGTAACGTATGCAACAAATTAGGACACAAATCTGAAAACTGTAGATTTTCAAAAAAATGTACCCACTGTGATAAAGTTGGCCACGATCGAGAGGAGTGCTATGGTCTTAAAAAAACAATTAATTCAAATGCTTCATCCTCAAAAACAAATACTAAGACTGAAGAAAATCGTGAAAAAAAGTCAAAACTATTTCATATTCGACCTATTGATGAGGGTGATCGTAAATATCACAAAATGGCGACTGTAAATGGCTTTTCACTGACAGCATACATCGATTTGGGTAGTGCGTGTAATACTATCACATTATCGGCAGCAAAAAAATTGGGTTGCAGTATAAACACCAGTCTAGTACGAGTATACGGGGCTATGGAGGTCAAATTATTACTCCAGAGGGAGAAGGGTCACTTAGACTTAGTATTGATGATGTTTGCGTCAACACTCCTGTGCTTGTTGTACGAGATGATCTTCAGGAAACCGACATGATAGTTGGCCGCGCATTTAGTGAATCTCCCGGAATTTGGTTAACTAAAACCTCCGACACTTTGAAATTCACTAAAACCGAAAACCGAATTTATGGAGAATTGCCTTTTGCAAATGAAGAGGAGATACTATCCCTCTGTAAAATTGAATTCAAGGTTCCTCATGACACTGTAATTGTTCAGGGTTTAAACAAAATTATTGTTTACACAGAAGAAGATGTTGACGCAGATGTCATAAATATTCATAGGTCTGAGCATAGAGCTTTTGGTAAGGAAGTTGATATTCCCGAACAGAAAACTGACTTGTATGATAATATGGCGTGCATAAATGTTTACAATTTGCAATGTCAACCACTTACGTTATATTCGTCACGATGTATAGCTAGAGGTCATGTTAATGAAAATAAACAAAATTATTTTGATACTGACTTGACCGGTGATAATCTTCTTCAACTCGAGAACCTTCTGGAAAAATTTAAACACTGCTTTGACGATAATGCAAGAGTAGGCGAATGTGAGGTAGAAATGAAAATAGAATTGACAACTGAAGTACCATTTTATTGCCGTCCATATAGAATGTCACAAAAAGAGCAAGATATTGTTCGCAAAATTGTTCAAGATTTGCTTGATAAAGATATAATTGAACCAAGTAACTCTCCTTATGCGAGCCCAGTGATTCTTGTACCAAAAAAATCTCAGGATGATCCCAGAATGTGTATAGATTATCGGCAGTTAAACAAAATAACCAAAAAAGACCGCTACCCACTTCCTGTTATACAAGATCTGTTAGATAGGTTGAGTGGTGACAGATGGTTTTCAAAGCTTGACTTAGCTGCTGGGTATCACCAGATCAAAATGCATCCCGATAGCCGAAAGTACACGGCGTTTGTAACACCCTTTGGGCAATTTCAATATAAAAGGATGCCTTTTGGTCTGGCTAATGCCCCAGCAGTCTTTCAAAGAGCGATAAATATGTTACTGGGTAAAATTAGATTTGATTTTGCGACTGCTTACATCGATGATATCTTGCTGTCTTCTAAAGCTGTTATTGATGGGTTAAATCATCTTGAGGAGACTCTGAATTTAATAAGTAAATCGGGTTTAGTTTTACGACGCGAAAAGTGTTCTTTTATGAAGTCAAATATTGAGTATTTGGGTCATGTCATATCGGAGGGTGAAATCAGACCTTCACCTGATAAAGTAAAGGCCTTGGAAAATTTTAGGGAGCCATCTGACATTCACGAATTAAGACGCTTCATCGGCTTGGCAAGTTACTTTAGAAAATTTGTTAAAGGATTTGCTTCGAGGATTAGCCCATTGACAATGTTGCTAAAAAAAGGCCAAGCATGGCAATGGAACACCGAGCAGCAACAGGCATTTCTAGACATTAGAACTGCCTTAGTTTGTGAGCCTGTACTTGGAATTTTCAACCCAAATTTTAAAACGGAGTTGCACACTGATGCATCCAGTCACGGTGTGGCTGGTATTCTTCTGCAAAAACAGCCTTGTGGTCAACTAAAACCAATCGCATATTTTAGCAAACAGACCACGGATGCTGAACGAAAGTACCACTCATACGAACTGGAGGCTATGGCCGTAGTATTGAGTGTCAGAAAATTTAGAGTGTATCTGTTAGGGCATCATTTTACTATACTAACGGATTGTCAGGCTCTTAGTACTACATGGACCAAAAAAGATATGTTGCCAAGGATCGGGCGCTGGTGGTTAGAACTACAAAGTTTTGACTTCACCGTACAGTATAGACCTGGTGTACATATGCAACACGCCGACGCCTTAAGCCGAGGCCCCGTTCCTTTGCAACATATTACAGAAGAAAATTGGGTCCTTGCAGTACAGTATGACGACCCAAAAACACAAAATATTATTGCTAATATAAGTAGTCCAGAAAACAAAAAGATTTACTGTTTGATTGATAATATTTTGCATAGAAAGGTAGGTAATGAATCAAAAATCGTCATTCCGAAATCAGTTCGTTGGAGAGTCACTAAAATGTTCCACGATGACAATGGACATTTGAACGAGAATAAGGTTGTTGAGATGATTCAACGAAAATATTGGTTTGAAAAATTACGAAGATTCGTATGTAAATATGTTAAAGGGTGCATTTCGTGCCAATTCGCAAAGAAACCAGCCGGAAAACAAAGAGGCTTTTTAAATCCTATAGAAAAGGGAAATATTCCCTGGCACACATGGCACCTTGACCACTTAGGCCCATTTTGCGTTTCTAAAAGTGGAAATACTTATCTTCTTGTCATTGTCGATGCTTTCAGCAAGTTTACGTGGTTGCAGCCTGTCCCAAATACATGTACGAAACATGTTATTACAATCATAGATTTTCTGATTAGATTGTTTGGCTTAGCAACTCGTATAATAACTGATCGCGGCAAAGCCTTTACCAGCCATGAGTTTGAAGATTATTGTAAATGTAAACAGATTCGTCACATTTTAAACGCCGTTGCATGTCCGCGTGCAAACGGACAAGTCGAGCGATATAATCGTACGATTTTGCAATCGCTCACTGCGTATACAGGTGAAAATGATAATAACGATTGGGAACAATTTGTTCCACTTGTAGAAAGAGGCATTAATACTTCAATTAATAGTACTACAAAAAAAAGTC
This sequence comes from Athrips mouffetella, assembly GCA_947532105.1. Lineage (NCBI taxonomy): Eukaryota > Metazoa > Arthropoda > Insecta > Lepidoptera > Gelechiidae > Athrips > Athrips mouffetella. The sequence goes on along the minus strand of OX383980.1, from coordinate 7,931,427 downwards.
CTTGCGAGTTGTTATACGGATTTAAACCTAGATTTGAATTAGATATATCTAATCATCACCAAAACCCTCCTGATTTATCTCAGCTGCGAGCTCAAGCCCAAAATAACATGAAAGCATCATCAATAAAAAGTAAGGAACGTTATGATAAAAAAAGAATACCTAGTATTAAATATGAAGTCGGCGATTTAGTTCAAGTCCAGAGAAAAATTATAAAAAAGGGTCTGACTAGTGGTAAACTTGTAGATAAATACGCGGGTCCCTACAAGATTGTAAAAGTTTATGATAACGACCGGTACAGAGTAACTTCATTAAATAAACGAGGCAGAAAATATAACAACGTGATAGCTGCAGACAAAATAAAAAAGTTTGTAGTTCAATCTGTAAGTGATTGTGATGAGGAAGAAGACTCACCTTGAAGTTACAGATAGTTTAGTTTTCCTTTATTTCCAAAATATATAAAAAAAAAGTTAGTTGTTAACTTTCCTACACAATAACAGATTATAGATACATCACTTTAGATTTATAGATAGGAATGAGGCTAAAACATAAATAAAATATGGGTATAATAGATACTCAAAATATGTTACCTACGTTAAGGATATACTTAGTTTCCAGAGATCTTTTCGAAATATCTATTTGATCATTAAAAAAAAGGATGACATAAAATAATTAAAAAAAAAGGATGCTATAATAACTCGTTAACTATCTGTGATAAATACAATAGTAATAATACTTATAATTGATATAAGTACAGTACAATAATATAATAAGAATATACTCTACTGCAGGATTAGCGCTTCTGAGTAATACTCTTGATAATGTTTGGATTCTGAGCAAGATTCTCGAAATATTAATGTACCTCAACTTGTTAAGGTGTTGAGCAAGATTCTCAACCTGTTGTTGAGCAAGATTCTCAACCTGCTGTTGAGCAAGATTCTCAACTTGTGAAGGTGTTGAGCGAGATTCTCAACTTGTTCAGATGTTGAGCGAGATTCTCAACGAATAAGTAATGGAATTGAGCAAGATTCTCAATAGAACAGTGGTTGATAAATGTAAGCAAAATTCTTCGATTTCAACGGTTATTCCATTCTTTATGTATATTTTTTTTACTGTTATAGCAAAGCATAATGGGTACACCTACGTTATATTTAAAGCTATGTTATTGTAAATCAGCGTAAACCAAATATTTAATTACGTAAGTAAGTACCTACTTAGGTACACACGGTCGCAGGTCAGTGATAACACTTTGACTTTGAGTGGGTCTTGGTTTTTCAATCGCTTGTAGAACAGCACTGACTCAGTTTATACAGGTTTTGTTACCACTCGCTTGCTGCCATGCGTACCATATCAAATTATTACGAGGACGTAATTCTGTATCAGGAAGGCCGATTAGTTGTTAGTCTTAAAGACATTTTACATTTATCCAACTATCATAGCTTTTTTTTTCATAAGAATTTGAATTGTAAAAAAAATGCCAGAATTACGAGGACGTAATTGTTCTTTCAGGAAAGGCCGAGTGTTAATTATTGATAAAATTGTAGTTTCTGTTCTCATGTTTTCACTCCACTTGGTTGTAAACAACAGCTGATCCATAATGTCAATCTGACATTTAAAATAGTATTGCCATTATTAATTAGATGTTATTGGTTCAAGCGTGGCGTTGCAGTTCGACCAACATCGATCATAGTGCTGTCTCTGTCTCGCTCATACTAACAATAAGGATAAGAACTATATTGGCCCCAAGATTTGCATGGTGAAGCGAACTGCAATGCTAAACCTGGACCTAGTTTGATGTTTGTGTCGATGATTATTTTTTAAAAAGGGCAAGAAGCCGAGAATGTAAGATTTGGGAGAGGGAACAGAAATTGTAGCGTGTTGGTTTTAAGAGATTAAAAAGGAAAATACCAGTGATTTATAAAGTCCTGTCTTTTATTTAGAATCGAATTAATACTATATATATTTTGATTGTCCAAGCTCTGCCCGCGCGGAATTTTGTGCAAGAACAATAACCCTGTAATGATAAGACTCACTTAAACTGAGTTGTGAAAAATAACATCTCCCTTTCCCATCATCGTAGTGAGTTGAAATATTGCACCAAAGTTTAAGTAAGACTTTCTTTTATGTGATGCTGTAACGAACATATAAAGAAACAAAGAAGCTTTAAAATATTATATCGTGTGATTTTTTCTTTGGAAATTTCTCTAATGTACTGGCAAAATTTATTTGCGATTTTATAATAGTACCTATTAGATAAATTGTTTATTGTTAAAAAATACAGTCACAAATAACTACTTAAAATCCAAAGAAATTGTAAGTCCCGATCTTCCTAGGTCGATGTTTAAATCTATATGCCTGAGAGCTATTCCCAAAATATATATTATATAGAATCTATAAGTGTAGCGACACACCTGCGGATCTTTCCGACGCGGAGATTTCCGCTCATTACGCTCGTAACGCTTTTTATGTTACCTATGACACATCTGGCGGAATATCCGCTGGTGTCATACTTGGCAAATTTTTGTGTCATAATATTTGACAGAAAGATCCGTTGCGGACGCGGAGTTTCTGCCGCAGATGTGTCGCTACACTAAGTCGCATCAAAGGTTTTTGGTAAACAAAACCACTTATGTGCCACTACCACTACTTTTTAGATGTAAATTATGCAGCCCAAATGAATACGCCTTATCTTCATTTGCAGCTGAAAATTGCGAGCACAATTTCCCGGGAAGTGCACATATGTAGGTACTATGTATGATTGTATAGACCTTTAAACCCCGACTGACGAGCCGCACTGTTAGAACCACATAATTAAAACTTTATAGCTGCTACTGAAAATAATTAACTTTGTAAATTAGGCCGTACTCATTTAACGTAACGTAAAAAGTTATACCTAAATGATTCCACGCCACAACTTTATCCTTATCCTATCCTTTGTTAAATATTATAAATAAAGTTCGTATATTGTTTATTTTCTATCCAATCGTTACTTTTTCTTTTCATTATAACGTAATATATACAGGCTGTCCCTACATCTTGTATATAAATCCTAGCAATTCATCTTTAATCTCTGGATTGATAACAATAATGAATTTAAACCCTTCGGTACGTATTAAGTCTTACGACACTAATCTTACATCACTAATCCAGTCTTACGTCACTAATCCTTTGTCCTTTGGCAAGCTTTGACCACCCCATCTCTACCTGTGGCACAGCCTGTGGCTGTCGTAAGAGGCCTTTGAACGAATAGATGGGCAGCAACTCCTTCTATGTATCGTACCATCTTACATATTGCGGTCACCAACAACAGCAGTCCATGGTGCAAGCCGCAACGCTTACAAGCGTGGTGATGGTACCAAGCTCTCCAAAATTTACTATGCAACTTTGATGTGAAATTCTGGAAGGAGCTCCTTGTCCAGCAGTGGACTATTAATAAGATATTTTATGTTGATTATGATGGTAATGCATTCCAGCCTGTGATTACAGCTTAAGACAATGACAGACGTTACTCGATAGAAAATATGATTTATAATGAGAATTTCTGTGTTCCTGACCTTCTAAGCTTCTGTGTGACAAAACCTATTTAATTTACGATATAATAGGCTTTATTTAATAGGAAAGCGATATTATAGAGTTACTGGCTGTTGTTGTAGCTGGAAGTGCTCCTGCTTAGGAGTAATAATGTTCTGTGCATTGCCTTCTGCGCCGTAGATCGCAGATTTGTGTGATGAACTCACGTGTTTGTTCTGAGTTTGAGGTTACCCCAGACAATTGTGTATATTTATTTATGTATTTATTTCAACATTTAACAATGAGTTACTTAAAGTTTGACACTAATTATGGGGTTATCAGTTTCTGATACCCATAGCAAGGCTTTGCCTAGTTTGGGATTAAATGACTTAGTGTGACATTGACCCCCAAAATCTATTTACTTATTACTGCAACCAATTTTCGGGTTTAGCTTCCTAATTTGGCTTCTACTTCTCTTCTATTATTCTTAGCTGCTACAAAGTATAATCATTCAATAATTCAACAAATATTTGTTTGTCTTTTATGTGATCTGTTTCTCGAAATGCTAAAGATTTCGATGAAAGATGAGATGTTACGGGGGCGAAAAATTAATCTAAGTAAGTCTAATTTCTGGGGAAATTTATTTCCGACGTGAGATTAAAGAAAGTGGTGGGCCGGGTATTTTTTTCTTAGCCGCCACAGAGCAGGAAACAAATACTACCAAATACTAACTAAAACCTAAAATTGCAAGCCAAAGTCAGACACTTTCCCAAACTCGATAAAATAATCTGAGCGGCAAACTTTGTGAAATATCCAATAATATGTGGCAAGCTTGGAATATTGGCCCTGTTATCGCGGAGGCCCTCACTCACAGCAACGCTATTCTGTTACAGCAAACTCGCCTCTCATATCACTTGTCAATCCGTGGGCACAGTAAATATATAAGCTAAAGCAGTATGGAAACTCGGGCCTTTTTTTGAAAAAAGAACTATTCTCCGTCGGTGCTTCAGGGTTGTAACCCAGAATTTTTGAAATAAAAATAGTATGGATGAACTCAAATATTGGGTGCTTCTATCAACTGTGTTCCTTTTTTAGGGTTCCGATACCAAAATGGTAAAAAAAAGGAACCCTTATGGTGCCGCTCTGTCTGTCCGTCTGTCTGTCTGTCTGTCACACCTCTATATCTCAGCAACCACTTACGCTATCGAGCTGAAATTTGGAATAGTTTTAGAATATAGTTGCCCAACTTAATTGCACATGAAAATTTTTTGAAAAAAGTATGATTATTAATGTAAAGGGGGCCAAAATAGGGGGGGCCAAATTTCAAATTGTCGCTACTAGGTCGAGTGGGGTATCATATGAAAGGGCTTTACTTGTACATTTTAAAATATATTTTTGTATTTTTTTAAGTTTCTTAGTTTTCAAGTTATGATGAAAAATGTCAAAAAAAATACCATTCCCCCCCCCTTATCTCCGAAGTTTGAGTAAGGGAAAATCTGAATTAATTACAGTTGACAGAGGTTTATGTAAACTTTACAGCAAAAATAAAACGATCTTTCTAAGTGTTGTGTATGCGTGCCCGCTTATTACAATAAACCAGTGTGAATCGAGCAGTCGGTTGTTTCACTCGTCTCTCGCGTATCTAACACTGGCGGCGATTCGGTCACCCGCGCGCATTAAACAAAATGTCCGCTACGTACGGGGTTTTGCCAACGTTTGATCATCATGTTCAAGTGTGGAAGACCTTTAAAGGCAGGCTTTCACAGTGGTTCGTGGCAAATGATATCGATGATACTGAAGATCCAACAAAAAGCAAGAGGCGAGCGATATTGCTGAGCACACTCAAAGATGATACCTACCAGTTAGCAACGGACTTAGCGCTGCCAAAAGAGTTGCCTAGTCTGCCTTTTGAGGATATTATTACGGTATTGGATAACCATTTTACACCAAAGGTGTGTGGGTTCGGAGAACGTTCTACGTTCTACGAAGCGGTTCAACAGCCGGAAGAAACTCATACGCAGTGGGCAGCACGGCTACGTGGTTTGTCGGCACAGTGCGAATTCAAAGACGTCAATGAAGCCTTGCGTGATCGCTTTGTAATGGGTATGCGTCCAGGTCCAGAAAGGGTGAAATTGTTTTCTCAAGATTTGTCGCAGCTGACGTTGGCCGGGGCAGTCGAGCTCGCGAGCAGTGTGCGGCGTGCGTTGGACGCGGCCGGTGCGGCCGGCGCCGGCTCCACTCAATCACGTTCGATCGACGATGCAGCAGTGTTCCGGGTGTCGAAAAATGTCAATAAAAGTGAAAGTGTGTCAAACGAAAAATGTTCAGTGTGCGGTCGCAAAAATCATAAAAGTGATCGTTGTCGGTTCGCTAAATATAAGTGTAACAAATGCCGTAATATAGGTCATCTAAGCAAGATGTGTAAAATGGTGAATTACATGGAAACAAGCTCAGGTGACGTGAGTGAAGGCGATGATGGTAAGCTTTTCAATATTCGTTCGGTGAAGGGTGAACCGATGCTTCAAAATATTATAGTTTCTGGCGTAGATTTGCAATTTGAAGTCGACAGTGGCTCGGCGGTGACAGCAATTTCTGAAAGTACCTACAAAAATCATTTCGCGAAATATCCATTGTCGAAAACATCCAAGCGGTTAGTAAGTTATACTGGCGATAAGATTGTATGTTTAGGGGCAATTCAACTACCTATTACTTACGAAGGAACCACCGTTTCCTTGGAAGTTGTGGTTATTCGTAATGGAGGGCCGCCGATCTTAGGCCGGAATTTTATTTCCGCTTTTAATTTGGAGTTGAGCGCGGTGAAATATTGTGAACAAAAAGTTGATGAGGTCCAGTTGCTACAACAATGCTATCCGTTGGTATTTTCAGAACAGCTAGGTCTTTTTAATAAGTTCACTGTAAAGTTATCATTAAAAGAAAATGTTAAACCTGTATTTTGTAAAGCTCGGCCAATAGCGTTTGCGTTGCGTCAAAAATTAGATGAGGAAATTGACCGGCTAGTTAATCTCGGGGTGCTAAAGCCAGTGGAACATTCAGAGTATGCTTCACCGATCGTGCCGGTCTTGAAAAACAATAAATCATTAAGGGTGTGTGCAGACTATTCTGGGACCATAAATAGCCAATTAGTAACTGAGAAATATCCTTTGCCAACCATAAAAGAATTATTTTCAAAATTGCACGGTGGGCAACAATTTACCAAATTGGATTTAACTATGGCATACCAACAATTTCAGTTAAGCGAAGAGTCCCAGAATATCACGTGTATAAACACACACCGCGGGTTGTTTAAGTACACCCGACTTGTTTTTGGCCTGTCTAGTGCACCTGCTATTTTTCAACGGGCCATGGACTGCCTACTAGCAGGAATGCCGGGTGTGTTGTGTCTGCTTGATGACATTTTAATTACCGGTAAAGATAAAGAAGAACATCTAGAAAGATTGCATAATGTACTCAAAAGGTTACAGGATGCCGGGCTGACCCTGAAGAAGGAAAAATGCAATTTTTTTCAAGACCAAGTGCATTACCTTGGTTACGTAATAGATCGCAACGGGTTACATAAATCACCCGATAAGGTAAAAGCTATTGAGGAAGCGCCGGTACCTACCAATGTGACAAAGTTACAGTCTTTTTTAGGTTTAGTAAATTATTACCGAAGCTTCGTACCGGCGGCATCCACAATACTAAGCCCTTTATACGATTTATTAAAAAAGGGACACAAGTGGTGTTGGACGGAAACACACACCAAAGCATTTAACAAGATTAAAGAAATCTTGGCGTCAGAACAGGTGCTTGCGCATTTCAACCCCGATGCTAAGTTAATTCTTACAGTAGACGCATCCCCGCAGGGCCTCGGGGCAATTTTAAGCCAAATAGACACGGATGGCAGCGAAAGACCCGTGTCTTTCGCGTCACGTACTCTAAACGCCGCTGAAAAAAAATATTCTCAAATCCAAAAGGAGGCTACTGCCATAATATTCGGAATTCGACGGTTTCACCAATATTTGTACGGCCGATCGGTACCCTTTGTATTACGTACTGATCACAAACCCTTGATTTCAATATTTGGTCCACACCGCGGCGTCCCGGAAGTGTCTGCAAACCGTCTGCAAAGATACGCGATTTTTCTGAGCGGTTATAATTACGTTATAGAATATGTGCGTAGTGAAAACAACAGCGCTGATTTCTTATCTCGCGCCAGCCTGCCTGAAGAGGTTCAAGGCGACGCCGGGGAGCGGCACGCGGAGGGGGGCGCTACGGATCGAGCCTGTTTTGTCAACTTTGTTGTAGATGGGTCCCTACCCATAGGTATAGAACAATTACGTTCAGCAACTCGGAGCGACGTAATCTTGAATAAGGTTGTTACCTATGTTATGAATGGTTGGCCTAAAAAGATGAATGATCAACAGTTAAAACCTTATTTTTCTTGTCGATTGCAACTGTCGTATGAAAATGGGTGTTTGATGAGAGGCCATAAAATAGTATTGCCACAAAGTGTCCGCACGCGCATACTCGAAGAATTGCATTCTTCACATCTAGGTATCGTTAAAACTAAAGCCGAAGCCCGTTCTAGGTTCTGGTTCCCTAATATTGACGATGCTTTAGAGAAGATGATAAGCTCTTGTTCAATTTGCATACAAATGCGTCTGTCGCCAGCTCGTGCTCCGTTGGCTGTGTGGGAATTCCCATCGAAACCCTTCCATCGTATCCATATCGACTTCTTGGGACCACTAAATGGTCATACCTACTTAGTGATAGTCGACGCGTACACTAAGTGGGTAGAAGTATACGATATGAAAAGTAGTGCGGCTTCCGGCGCCGTGATAGAAAAGCTATATGACTTTATGGCGCGGTTCGGACTACCAGAATTGATTGTTAGCGACAATGGTTCGGCGTTCACGTCTTTAGAATTTAAAAAGTTTTGCGAGTTAAATGGTATCACACACGTTACCTCACCGGCTTATCATGCAGCCAGTAATGGACAGGCGGAAAGTTACGTCAAGGTAGTCAAAAAAGGTATCAAAACGAGTTTGTTAAGCAGTAAAAATCAGAAAGAAAGTAAAAACAAGCTACAAAAATATTTATTCGACTACAGAAATTCGGTACATTCCACCACCGGAGTTCCGCCTGCCCAACTGGTGTACGGTCACAAACTGCGCGCCCGCCTTGACGTACTGTCACCGCCAAGCGCTGCTGCTAACTCTCCACCGTCGTCCTCGTCGCCCACGCCCACGGAACTTGCTAATCGGGTCAAAACCCAACAGTACTTACAGGTTAGGGCGTACAAAGGTTCTAACAACCAGTGTTTCAAAACAAATGATAAAATTTTGTATAAAAAAAATGTGATTAATAATAAGTTCATATGGCGTAAAGGTATTATTGTAAAAAAAGTTGGCAAGGTTACGTACATGATAAAAGATGAAATAACAAACAACTTACATAAGAAACATAAAAATCAAATCGTACTGTACAAAGGCACAGACACCCCATTTCAAGGTGGTGTCCAAGTCGGAGGAGAAGGAGGCTATTGTTGGCAAAATCTAGCATTTGAAGATCTTGGCTACCAGGATGAACCTGCCGTTGGAAACCAGACGTCTACACCTCTTTTACTTGAAGAACACCAAGCAAACGATCGAGAGGAAAAACCAGTAGCGAAAGTTGAAAGAGACAAAAGCCAACCTAGCGGTGAAGGGGAAGAACCAGTAGCGAAATTTGAACACCTTAACAGCTCGGGCCAATCTTCGTCAGATCCGTGCGGAGAAGCCCAAGCAGATGACGACAATGTTACGCCTCCAACAGAGGTCCAGCCACAGGGCGAGAGTGGGGCTTCAGAGCCTACAATCAGTCTACAGAGCCGAAATGAGAGTAACCCAGAGCCAACTTCCAGTGCCGAGACCTACTGTACACGCCAACGTCGCAATATTGCGAAGGTCAATTATAAGCCTTATTTATAATTATTAAGTTAAGATTTAGTTCTAAATAAGGGGAGGAAATGTTGTGTATGCGTGCCCGCTTATTACAATAAACCAGTGTGAATCGAGCAGTCGGTTGTTTCACTCGTCTCTCGCGTATCTAACACTAAGTTGCACAGTTTTTCAGAAATCTGCAAAAAACCTTTACAAACAAATTTAGTTTTGCGGTCCTGAAAATGGACTTTGTTGCTTCCAAAAATACTATAGGTATATCGGAACCCTCGGCGCGCGAGTCCGACTCGCACTTGACCGGTTTTTTTTCATTCGCTCCAACTGTGTTCCTTTCAGCATGTTTTGGGACCGTAAAACAAAACAGCTTTCCGTAAGAAGTCTAAAAACGAAATAATATTCAATAAATAGCATTAGAAACTGCGTCAGCCAGCCGATAGCGTAATTTGTATGTGGGCAATTTTTTTCGACTTTCGACCTAGTTTCTTTAAGGAAAGTTACACAGAAAATTAAATTTAGCAGACAGTCTTGCATAAAATGTTAAGTCAGAAGGTTAATCCACTTAGTCGCCTTTTATCACATAAGCTTAGATTAAGACACTTAGTCGCCTTTTAGCACCCAAGGGAAGGTTAAGCCACTTAATCACGAAACACTTAGTCGCCTTTTACGACACAGGAAAGGTTAAGTCACTTAGTCGCCTTCTATGACACAAGGGCAGATGAAGACACTTAGTCGCCTTTTATGACACAAGGGCAGATTAAGATACTTAGTCGCCTTTTATGACACAAGGGCAGATTAAGATACTTAGTCGCCTTTTATCGCACAAGGACAGAGTCATACTTATAGGGACCCTATATTATGTACCTATTTGTTCGTATTATGGTTTTAGCACCCACGACTTACTTCAGCACGAAAACTGCTTATTTTCCTGTAGCGGTGTGCGCATGTGTGAGTGCGCCAGTTTTGGACGTTTCTTAGGAGTTTCCATACTGCTTTAGCTTATATATTTACTGTGCCGTGGGTGATATTCCATTGAACGAATTTCCATCAATATGTCTTGTCAGAGGCAATAAGTAGGCTTGACAACTCATAAGTAGGCTCAACAGATTATGCTAGTATAGATAGCTATCAGGCCAGTGGCCAGTGGCCTGATAACTATCTATACCAATTCCTAATTTGGTTTTTCAAATGGTGATTTGATTACTCTTCTTTTACGATCACAATGCTAAGCAACTTTAACCGTGGTTAGAGTCTAGATGGGTGAGTAATTGTGCAAAACCAGGGAGTTTCCGTGCTTCGGAAGGCATGTTAAGCCGTACGGAAGTATAAACAGATAACATGGTAAGATTTTGTACGGCAACAAGTAAATTTCACGGGGTGGTGCTGCAGGAGCAACAGTGCACTGGGCGGTGTGACGTATGACGTGGTAACCCTACACATACGAGATACAGCAATCGTGAGAGTTAAGTTCAAGGGAATTTCTTAGAGCCCTAAATTATTATGTCCCACCTGGAAGGATGGAAAATGAGTACAGTCACAAGCAATAATATAGAAACACGCCAAAAATTCAAATTATTGTAACACTATTTAAAACTCATTTTTGAGTAATACTCTCCAATTTCATGAGTCAACATAGTTTTGGAAAAACTGCAAATGTACACATATTGGTGCTCGTGACTGTACACCTTAATGAAGACCAAAGAGCTACTCGGCACATCAACTGGCAGTCTCATGGCTGGGGCTCAACGTAAAGCAGGTCCGTTCCTGGGCTAAGATCCGTACATGTGATACGATCATCTGTCCCCCACCAGAAATAATAAGATGTAGGATAAGATAAGATAGGTAGGGTAAGATAGGTAGGTTACTAACAATATGGACTGTAGTCTGAAATAAAGAATTTGAATTTGAATAAATAATAAAGTGAGATAATGAGCCGAACGAGATAGAAAATTTTGTTAAAGTGAGAGAGAGTGCCTAACACCGCTTATATAAGGTTTATTCAGCGGTACCATAAAGGTTAATTTTATTAGCGGAATGGTTTCGAAAACCCTTAACCAAATCCTTAATTTATTAACTCTACTTTTACGGTCGTCAGTAACGAGATGAGATTGGCGGTTCAGAATAGAGCCCCTGATCATATTCAACTCAAAGTCAATCTTCGCTTCACTGCAGCTTCTCGGATCGGTTATCTTACGACGTCGGACGAAATCGGTGGATATTCTGAGGCATCAGTCTCGCAACATTAGGCACCGCACCGTCTGTCTTTTTAGATAAGTACACCTACTATGAGATACCTCTTATATTCTTCATTGCACACAAATTGTTCTATGTCTCTATAGGTATGTTGCCAACCATTAGATTTACGTTACATAACTATTATTGTTTTAGATACTTTTGCGTTGGCTTAAATAAAATAATCCCCAGAAGTTTTTCAAAGCGTCCATAGTTCCTGCAATGTTACTAACACCGTAACACCGTAAGCTATATGGCGCATAACTACCGTAACACCGTAAGCTATATGGCGCCTATAGCCGTTTAGTGCGTTGCGGAGCGGATCTGGAGCGGATAGCACTGAATGGGCTATAGGCATGGAGTGGCATAGGAATGGAAAAATGGTTTTAACAAAAACTACACACCTCCTTCAAAGTATTTCAAGGTTTCTTTTAGCACTAAAAAGTATAAAATAACCATAGCAGTTAATAACCAGTACTGAGTGAAGTAGTAGAAAATAACCTCTAAACCTCCTAACCCTAACCTATCAATGCGATGCGGACGCGGAGGGGACCGTATGAAGCCTATACAGTCCGTTCAGTTCAATCCGGAGCTATCCGCTCCTGATCCGCTCCGCAACTCACTGAACGGATTGTATACGCTTCATTCATTTTACGGTTCGTCGCGGAAATACGCGTCGGAAGTCTGCTCCTCGTCCGCGTCGCACTGATTGCGTCAGGATTGCTTTGCTTAAACATTGACATAACCTAAAAATGACATTGCAACTCCTTTAATTACCGGGCAAGGCAACCCTGGTTATTTTGGTACCTATACAATTTAATTAGTAATTATGCATGTACTTATGTTCTTACTTGGAACATGAAGGAGTAAAAAAATAATCAATGTTTTGTTGACTGTACAAAACGTGCCAGGTTGCGCCCAGGCAACCCTGTTTTTTAGACTGACCATTTCATTGTGCAGCAGCCTAGATAGGTCACTGTTTGGTACTCGATGAGGTAGGGTTGCCGAGTGCGCGCTCTCCGCCTATACAGGCTTCCTGTATTTTGACGGGTGGAAGGTAATTTTCTTTGTTTAATTTTGATTTTGAATAAAAATTTATTGAAGAGGTAAGATAATTGTCCAAAATGCTTAACGTGCTTGTGACTGTACAGTAGGTAGAAATTATGCATAAAATGGTTCCAACTTGTATTCGTAAGACGTGACGCCGCCACCGCGAGCGTATGAATATGAATAGAAATTTTCTTTAAGCCTTTTATCCCTATTCCATTTACGAGCTTAAGAATATTGTCAGACATAAAATAGAAAATATAAAATGATGATAGGTAGAATAGAAACACGCAGGATAGAAAAGTTCAATTCTAATAACTTTTTATTCCACTTGGGGTCCCTCACTCTCTTAAGAAAAGAGGATCGTCCATAATTGTATGCATTATACTGTGTAAAAGTGATATTTCCTACAATAGAATACATATTCAGATTCAGATAATTTTATTCAATGTAGATTCTTTACAGAATACTTATATATTCTATTCTAACCACAAGCTCCTCTTTTCTGAGGAAATATCACTTTTACAAAGTATAATGCATAAAATTATGGACGATCCTCTTTTCTTAGGAGAGTGAGTGATCCCATGTGGCATAAAAAGTTATTAGAATTTAACTTTTCTATCTTGCGTGTTTCTATAAGTCATTTATTTATCCACATTCTTAATACTAAAACAAACTGTACATAAAATAGGATGAAAGGAAGAATAGTTTAGCATTACTGCTGCTTTTCAGTCTTCTCCTACGAACTAAACATTACCGAATAATAAATATTATTTAAATTAAATACAAACATGCGACAACTTAGGTAGTGTTTACCAAAGTTTTTTTGGAATCGGTTACCTAACCTAGGGGATTTGACGAAGGCACTGGTTTATACACAGAGCGATTGTTTTCTGACCTCCACAACCCAGAGGGCAAACCAGACTCAATCCTAGATTAGGCTTTGTCAGGTAAGTGGTCAACCTGGCTGGCAGAATTTTTAAGCCTCCAAACGGCCTCTGACTTGCCTTAACGACTACTATTGTTAACAACAGCTGGGATCAAAAGCATAACGTGCCTTTCAAAGCACGGAGACGGTCTGGTTGTGCCACTAGCGGTCATCCATCCGGGTTCTGACCACGGCCAACGTTGCTTAACTTTCGTGATTGGAAGGAAAGCAACTACCACTCGGCCACAACGCTTCAAATTCTTTATTTATTATATAAATTTATTAAATACTAGCTTTCAGGCTGCGGGTTCACCCGCATTTAAATGCGTTTTCCCGTGGGAATGAAGTGTTTTCCCGGGGTAAAAAGTATCCTATGTGCTATTCCAGGACCTAACCTATATGTGTGCCAAGTTTCATTAAAATCCATTATTAAATAGTTTTTGCGTGAAAGAGTAACAAACATCCATACTTACAAACTTTCGCGTTTATAATATTAGTAGGATTATGTAGGATTATTTGATTGCCCTGACCTAAATTTTAAAAACAAGGTTCAATGCAACGTTTTTAGAAATATATATTTTTTTTAAAAACCGTTAGATGCTATCAGTGTTTTTCGAGCTTCTGAAGGCACGAAGCCATATGATACTCGTAGGTTGGTCCCAGTCAATGTAACTGGTAGTGATTAAATAAGAAAAAGTGAGTGAAATCTCCGACAGTCAAGTTAGCAACGGCCAATTTCGTAATAGATCTGGGCTCTGGTTAAAAGAAGTTAGATGGCATTTGCTTTGAATAGTTCCCAGTCATCATCATCATCATAAGATCCCATGAAACGTTCACTGCAGGACAGGGAGCTCACTCCATTTTTATACAATGTGGAATGAAAGTACTATACTCACCACACTTGTGAGGGAGTATCCTCTGCCAACAAACTGCTCTGTACATGTAAATAGGGTGTTATTATCAGAATAAAAAAAATATTTATTTATTTTTATTTTTTTATTTTTTGTTAGCGTTGCGGCTGCCATCATGGACCGCGGTTGTTGGTGACTGCAGATACATAGAAGGACGCTGCAGCCCATCCTCCAGTTCATAATCCCTTAGTCGCCTCTTACGACACCCACGGGTAGTGATGAGTTGATACTGTTATTTGCCGAAACCGTGTGGTTTCGGCAATATTTTTATGGTCGTTGGGCTTACTCTTGACCACGATCTAGCCTTGAGAGCAGAGATGAGGTCGACGATGGAACAAGCCAAAAGAAGCCTATTCACTCGTGACTTAAAAAGATTTGAGTTATACGAACTCAGGAACACAGACGTAGGCAGATAATTCTACTCCTTAGCTGTGCCACAGATAATATAATACTATACTGCTGTGCGCATTGCGTGTAATATCAACCAACCGGAAAAGGAATAAAGGAGTGGTCACACCTAGCTGAATTCAAAGACTAATTCGGCATACATTGCTGGGAGGCTTGGTTATGTTAATTGCAATATCCTTACTACAACGAGCAATGTATGCCGAATTAGTCTTTGAATTCAGCCAGGTGTGATCACTCCTTAAGACAGAAGCAATGAATGACCTTTAACATAGTCTACAGTTAGTTGGTCACGTTTTTCATCGCCCATAGCTCCCGGCCACAACAAGATTATAAAGATAAACAAGGATAAAGGTAGCTTAGATCGGGAACACAGCTCCCTCCATACAAAAGAGCTGTTGTAAAAGCATGAAAACTTACGATATTGTTTCTAAAAACCTTATATGAAACGAAATCTGCACTGAATCTTACTTCACTAGATGGCGCTAACGGTTATAAGAACTACCTTTTTTTTTTGTCGAGGTGAAATCCATTATGGATACCCGGTCGTTGGGGGAAACGGCCGGGTTATGTCAGACTCCACTGACTAAAACCCCCCGGTGACCATCCTCGGCGCATGACGGGTAGCTCTGGGATCTCCTTAGGAACGCGACCAGTGCCACCCTCGCGCGGTGCTCGTGCCCTTCCTCTGGTGTTAAACCCTCCTCACTTGCTGCCAACTTCATTTTGTTTACAGCCGTCAGAATAAAGTGCGTCGATTTTGGCCTCGATACAAGAACTGTACTCATTCTCCGACATAGATAAATATAGATAAATATTTTATTGTCACACACAGAACACGGCAACAATTACAAAGGAGACTCTTACATTTAGGTATACAAAAACAGGTTTTCTTTATAATACATTAGGTACATATGTATGATACGTGCGGTGCCAGCAAAGAATAGTACCATCTGTACCCGTGGTTGTCGTAAGAGGCGACTAAGGGTGAACCAGAGGATGGGCAGCAGCATCCTTCTGAAGCACTGCGGTCACCAACAACCGCGGTCCATGGTGCCAGCCGTAACGATAACAAGCGTGGTGACTATGGTACTTCCCCTCCACATTGTTTCAGCAAAAGCTGGAATTTTGGAGGGAGTTCCCTGTCCTGTAGTGGACGTTTCTGGGATGTCATGATGATATGTATGATACATCACATAGCACTACACCTGGACGTTCATTAAATATATAAATTCAGTTTTAAAAAACAAACAGAACAGGGTAATGCTTTTTAGGATACATGGAATGTATTACCACAAATTTAGGTATGAAATCAAAATGACATATTAGTCTTAATTAATTAACTTTTTAAAAAGATTATACAAGGTGTAACAGAGAGCGTATATCAACCCTAAAGGATGTGGTTCTGCCCATGAAACTGAACAACTTTCCCCAATAAACATAGGTCGAAATACGAAAAAAACAATTTTGACCTCCCATTCAAAATGGGCTGTCAGCTGATTCAGATTCCATGGGAGGTCAAAAAATTTCATGGAAGGGAATTATAGGGAAAATTGTTAAGTTTGATGGGCTGATTCACATCCTTTTTGTTACACCCTGTATAATTGATTGCCCTGTGTGGTGCCGGCAAAGAATAGTATCACCCCATCTCTACCCGTGGGTGTCGTTGGAGGTGGCTATAAGAGTTAATGAACCAGAGGATGGGCATCAGCATCCTTCTGTGTATCGTATCATCTTACATTCTGAGGTCACACTAACCACGGTCCATGGTGCCAGCCGTAACGCTAACAAGCGTGGTGAGTTTGGTACTTCTCCTCCACATTTTTTCTGCAAACGCTGGAGTTTTGGATGGAGTTCCCTGTCCTGTAGTGGACGTTTCATGGGATGTCATGACGACCGCATTCTTGAAAACGGATTCTAGCCTTTACGATATTTAATAAAATTTACAATATAGGGTTTACGGGGGCGAAAATCGCTCTAACTAGGAAAGCCAGAGGTTTCATTTCTGGGAATTCTCCGTATTTTCAAGTAGAGCTTGGTATAGGGATACCGATCATAGGATGCAGTTTCTAGTTTAATAATTTAAGAAAATTAAGTCTCATCCCGAGCGCAGCGAGGTTCAAATCTATTTGTATCATCGTATGTTCCTTGAAGATAGTTGTTCGGTCCAAAGGTTCGGTCTCATCATTGACGTAAAAAAAAAACTCTCCGCCCCTGCGCGTAGATTCGGTCGCGTATAGGTTGCGTGGTCTGAAACTACTGTGTCAGTTTTCGGGAGAGAGAGAGAGAGAAAGAAGAACTACCTGTCCAATTGCAAAAAAAAATAACTGGTGATTGGTTATCAAGGCATCCGTTAAATTCATAGAAATACGAGTATAATACACTATGTTTGTTAAATTACATTGCTTCACAGACAAAGTGGCGCCATGTGGAAAAAAGAAGACACCACAAATAAGCCCACGCAAAAGTTTTTTTTGTATTTTTTTAGGTCTAAAACAGTCTAATACCATTGTTTGGATAGAAACCTTTGTATGAACAGTGGCCTGGAAACTGTCTTTTTAACTAGAAGCGATTGCCTTTGAACTTTGCGGCAAGGATTATCTCCCAAAACCAGGATACCGTCTTTGTCAAGTTTGTGCCTAATAATCTGTTTCCATCAGAAATTTCATAGGTATCACTGTAGCGTTATCCTCTTATGTTTAGGTAAGTCTATTATGTCTGCTTCCCCAAAAAATTTCAACCACATAAATTCACGGGAACATAGTTAAATGTAAGTACCCAAATATTCTTAGTAACTTTCCTAAAATTCGCCATACAAAACTGCAATTTCATAGGTAAAGACCTAATATTAGCAGCGTCACACCCTGGACACTAAATACAACGAGCGGGAATATGAATTTGAAAAAGGAAAGTCGCATAGGCCTGCATGTGCAGTACATAATAACCCTCAGGAGCACCACTCGAGTTGCGCAGGTGGGTGCGCGCGGGGGTGCGGGGTGGACTGCAAGGGGGGTGGAGCGTGTTCGTTCGGCATGATAGTTTTTATTTATTTCTATTTTTAAATAATATTATAAAAAAGCTGTGAGATACGGCGACTCAAGCCCATACACATAAACCCGATACAGGGTTTTTGTTTAGTAGTTAGGCTAGTTTTAGTAAATTTGTATAAAAAAAACTTTTTTTTAAAATAAATGAAAAAAAAAGTACTATTACTTTATTCTGTGCCAGTAACCTGCACTGCGCCTCCACAGGAATATACTCCAGTAAAATTACGAGAGATTGTATAGCGAAACGGAAATAATTGATAATAGCCGTGATTCTTTTTCAGATCGATAGATTATATTTCTGTGTAAAGCTTTTATTCCTAAATTTAGTACTTCATTTATTTATTTATTTTGCCGTCCAAACATTAAAAAAATATGGAATTTCGGTAAAAAAATTTAATAGATTATTTTTTTTATTTACGGCTTGCTATATATTCAGAATTTCATATTATAAATGAATCCACCTAAAAATATTAGCTTTTTTGTATTGTTTAACTTTTGTTTAACTTTTAAAAGCTTATCTTCGCAACCAAAAATAGTAATAGATCCGTTTTGCTTTCTAATAATTTAAATAGTGCTATATAATCACGTTTTTTGCAAATCCAACATAAATGTTTACAAAATCATTGTAAACCAGCGATGACAAAATACTTTTTTTTTATTTAGTATAGCATTTTTGTGAATATATATAAGAATCACTTACATTTAAAAAGGTTGAGTTTAGCTCAGTTTATTTCTATTATTTTACCTCGACTTTATTGGACCTTATATGTAAAAATAAGTGGAGATTTTATATTTTGAAATTGATATTTTTAAATATATTTATGGTGGATTTTGATGCCTATATGTAAAGTATACGTTTAACTATGATATAAAGTATATAATTGTCTATTACTATTTTTGCCTTAGCTGTTATTCGAAAAAAATATTCCGCTTTAAATTTTAGGTGGATTCGTAAATATTGCGTCTTAACATCATATTTAAATACGATATACACAAAAAAGTAGCTATTAACATTTAATGTTTTGCAAAACCGTATTTTTACTGGAGTAATACTAGAAAACCCTATGAAAAAAAACGCATTTCCAGTTTTTTCCGATGTTGTAAATTTTTCATAAAACATTTTATTTTCTTTCATACATACCAGCTCTACCTTTTACTAAATATTTTTCATTTTTAACCTTTAACCGAAATAGTGAATTTTAATGTACTTTACTGCAACCGCCGACAAAACAGTTATTGATTAACGAACAAACACGAAAAATTTTAAACGAAAAATTAAATTAATTAAATAAGTTCTTTAATATTTATTTTTCTTAAGCATAAAATTTTAAACAAAATAAGTGCTATTTCTCCCAAACTTCGTAGAAGTTAATCGGGAGATCAGAGTTGCTGCGTACAGTTTTGCATGTACCTACCTACCTATACTTAATCCTTAGGTACATACTTGTCAAAGAACTGCTTTTATGATATAACAGATATCATATCAGTTCACATTACCGGTTTTATACAATACTAGCTGTTGCCCGCGGCTTCGCTCGCGTGGATTTCGTATTTATGTTGTTACCGGTTTTCCGAAGCAATGAGATATTTTCCCGTCATTTCGGGGTAATTTTAAACTAAGGAAAAACAGGACTAACCCTGCGCAAATCAATGAGTATAATACATGATCCAGCTGAATTTTATATAATATACAGACGTTACTCATAAATTACTCAGAACAGAGGAACTTAGCAGCAGTATCCTAACAAATGTAAAGAGAGAGATGAGAGACACCTTTATGTAATATTTCAAAACAGAGCCAATTCACAGAAGTAATTGAGAAAAACTGAAACCCTCTCCCTCCAGACAGACAGACGGACAACAAAGTGATCCTATAAGGGTTCCGTTTTTTTCTTTTGAGGTACGGAACCCTAAAAAACGGAACCCTTATAGGATCACTTTGTTGTCCGTCTGTCTGTCTGTCAAGACCCTTTATCTCACGAACGGGTAGAGGTATCAGGTTGAAAATGATACCATATATTAGGGTCTATGAACCACACGAGATCTGAAAGTTTAATTTTTTTACAACGACGCAATCAAAAGATATCGCAATTTATGTCCTCATCTCCATACATTTATGCACTAAAGCAAAACCTATAGGGTACTTCCCGTTGACCTAAAATTATGAAATTTGGCAAGAAGGTAGGTCTTACAGTAAAAATAAAGGAAAAAGTCTGAAATTATTAAATATTACAACTTTTCTCACAACTAATTATAACCAATTGAGGTGAACTCCCGTTTCAAGAACATTCATATAAGAGAGGGGTCAAGTTGAATGGTCGTGGAGGCGATTTTTGTTTTAGTTCTATTTTAAAAACGAGAAATTTTACAAACTTGAAAATTGGTATGTTTATAGTGCATAAGGTATAAAATGACAACAAATAATAAAATTTGGTTAAGCGGACTAAAAAATCTAGCACATTAACTTACTGAAATTTCAACTAATAAAATTATGATTATTTGGTGGTACGGAACCCTCGGTGCGCGAGTCCGACTCGCACTTGGCCGGTTTTTTTTTCCCATGGCCCCACTTTGTTTGTGAAGCGACGTAAATAAAATGTAACTGACGTCATTAGAAGATTTTTAATATCCTACAATGAATAAAAACATTTAGATTTTTTTATTTTGATTACGACCGCCTGCGCAGATATCGTGGTCACACTGTATGAATATTTTGCCAGTCTCTCACTTGCCAACCTTTTCAGTTGTTTACCTGTTGAACGTCAATGGTATTGTTTTTCTTGGATAAGATCGTCTGGTTTGGTTTGGAGGTCAATGATATTTCATTTTGTAGTTATTTTACCTCTATAAATAATTTCAGTAGATTGATTAGGTAGGTATAAGAAGATTCCAGGAAAGAATATGACGTAAATATTTTGCAGTCAAGAAGAGATTTTTAGGAACACTTTGTACCCACGATACATGCACCGAAAAGCCAATTGACACTAAAACTGAACAACTTTCCAAGAACATAAATCGAAAAATGAAATAATAAAAATATCTCCCATACAAAATGCGCTAACAGCTGATGCAGTTTCGATGGGAGTTTAATTTATTTTTGTAATTTCGCCCTTTTTCCTTATTAAGTTAAGTAAGTAAGTAAGATAGGTAAGTTGTTCAGTTTTATCATCCGAGTAATACAATTGCTTAGGCAGGATCCTATTTTAGTTATAAATACCCAGACTTTATATAGGTACTTTTACATTGAGATTATTTTGATTAGGTATGAAACTCTTTGTTTCGTAGGAAATCGATTTTAGTTATGAATTATTTATGAAGATTATTATTTCTTGGACATAGATATTTCAGGAAAACAAAGGTATTTTTCGAACTTATTGTAGCGATACGGCTTAGTGAAAGTATTGGGTATCTCTTTATTAATCGAGT
The DNA here is from genome assembly GCA_947532105.1 of Athrips mouffetella. NCBI lineage: Eukaryota > Metazoa > Arthropoda > Insecta > Lepidoptera > Gelechiidae > Athrips > Athrips mouffetella. The sequence continues at coordinate 7,909,988 of OX383980.1, read as the reverse complement.
TCCAGTTCGTTCCCAAATTGATGAGAATTACGCAGGAACCCCTGAAGGGCGGGAAATGAACTTGACCTTGACACCTGACACCGGAAGTGACGTAACGACCTTCATTATTCTGTGACAGTTTGCCGGAAGTCGAGAAGCTTGTCATTTGTTTCAATAAGCCAGTGCTCACATTTTCCATAGAAATTTATAAATAAACAGGATAAGACAAAAACTTTCCGTTTATTTTGGAAGTAAATAATGTGTAATTGAACAGAAATTTTTTAAATAGGTTCTTATAATATAAACTTACCTTTTTGATGATGACTTCTTCCAATGGAGTTATATCAAGAAAGAAGATATTTAAATACCTAAATGACACATTCACATTTACTCACAAATCTATGAAAACACTAATAAACAATTACTTATTTAAATACTCATTACATTTAATTAATTTCCAAAACACAAATAAACATTCAAGTTCGACGTAGAGAACGCTACACAATCAAATTCGATATTTGAAATTGGCGCTAATTTTCCGACCAATGAGCGAAGCAATGCTAGGCGAGGCACGCTCTCGACTGAGCTCCGCGGAAAACTGCCTCTGGGATGTTGGAATATCAAGACGCACGATTCCACCCAGCTTCAGACCCTGCGCGATTGTAACTTCAACAACCACTGCTGCTTCAGAATTTCGACCACTTAAACAACTTATAGTAGATAGTCAATGGATTCGTTTTTGCTGTTGTCCTTACAGTGAGATGGTTTACGAAATGGAATAGATCCTCGAATCGCAAGCGCGTTGCATAGAAAAATCATGAACATTGCCAATTATGGGATTCAAATGCAATCTCATTCAATTCAAAATATCTTGCTCTTTAAAGTTGAAAAAACATTTAAAAAAATTGTCAAGATTTTATTTTACGACTTAATCGGTGTGGATTGTGGTTTAACCAATAGGTACCATCTCTTTGGGTGTGACTTATATGTAATAAAACACCTATAGCTAAATTGCAGCTTTTTAATGGGACAGACAGGCTACAGAACCCTTAGTGTTTCAAAGGATACATGGATTTTTATTTGGTAAGGTAGGTATGCGATTTGTGAATTACAATGAAAAGGATGATTCTTATAGCCATCTGAACAACTCATTTATGAATTTAAAACATTTCCGCGGCGATAAACACCGGTTCCATGTAGATATCTACTGTTTTTAGGGTTCCGATACCAAAATGGTAAAAAAAAGGAACCCTTATGGTGCCGCTCTGTCTGTCTGTCTGTCTGTCACACCTCTATATCTCAGCAACCACTTATGCTATCAACCTGAAATTTGGAATAGTTTTAGAATATAGTTGCCCAACTTAATTGCACAAGAAAAAATTTTGAAAAAAGTATGATTATTAATATAAAGGGGGCCAAAATAGGGGGGGCCAAATTTCAAATTGTCGCTACTAGGTCGAGTGGGGTATCATATGAAAGGGCTTTACTTGTACATTTTAAAATATATTTTTGTATTTTTTTAAATTTCTTAGTTTTAAAGTTATGATGAAAAATGTCAAGAAAAATACCATTCCCCCCCCCTTATCTCCGAAGTTTGAGTAAGGAAAAATCTGAATTAATTACAGTTGACAGAAGTTTATATAAACTTTACAGCAAAAATAAAACGATCTTTCTAAGTAGCACAGTTTTTCAGAAATCTGCAAAAAACCTTTACAAACAAATTTAGTTTTGCGGTCCTGAAAATGGACTTTATTGCTTCCAAAAATACTATAGGTATATCGGAACCCTCGGCGCGCGAGTCCGACTCGCACTTGACCGGTTTTTTAATTCTTCTTCCAGAAACCGTTTCACTAATAAAGTTGTCAGTACCTAGGCGACTGAGCTTCTCTCTATAATAGCCACCTCAACATTAAAATATCTCGCCAACAGATGGTGCTGTAAGTAGGTATTTGACTAAAACGCGGTTTTTTTTAAATGCTTAAAAACACGGCGAAATCAAATATACCCGGACATGAGACCTAAGTGGATCAATATTTCGCCCCCGAAAAGCCCCGTACGGTGAATTTCATCGATATCGTTAGAGCCGTTTGCGAGAAACCGGTTACAAATAAGTATTATAATACAAAGTACCTGGTAGACTGAGCTTCGCTCTATAATAGCCGTCTCAACATAATAATATCATCGGGTGAGCAAGCTATGCTACCCGCCAACAGATGGCGCTGTAGGTTTCTGTCTAAAACGCGGTATTTAAAAAAAATGCTTAAAAACACGGGGAAAATGAATTTTCCCAGACATGAGACCCTAGCTAGATCGATTTTTTGCCCCTCAAAACCCCCGTATGGTAAATTTCATCGAAATCGTTAGAGCTATTTTCGGAAAACCGATTACAAATATGTATATTTATATATATACAAATATTGCTCGTTTAATAGTATAGGATATTGCTCGCTTAGAACGTCAATACTCAATATATTAATTGCATTCCATGAGATTTACAAGGTGTTTAAGTATAACAAATAGATGCATCATCGTCGGGCACAACAATATTATAGTAGAAGAGAGGAAGATTGTTTGGTCAAAAATAATGTTTTATATTACTATTTCTCCAAAAATATTTTTAATCTTTATGTTTATTAATTACAAAAATAACAATATTTTTTTTATTATTTTGCATAATATAATAAATTTCATTTATTAATTCTATGACTAGCTTACTATTAGTATTTGTATAATTATACAGGGTGTTAGGTGCATCGTGTGCCACAGGGAAGTGGCCGTTAGGAGAGGCCATCTGCTATCCATTCAGCCCCCATAATCACTTCTAAGCCCCAAAGTTTTTTTTATTAAATTTTTATATTAATATTTGATTCCAAGTTTTCCAAATTTTTATATTAATATTTGATTTTAAGATTTTCAGCTGACACATAGGGGTGTAAGGGACGGTGTAGCGAATACTAAACTAGCGTGCTCAGTCAACAAAACTGAACAACTTTCCTAAACAAACATTTTTGGTAAGTAAATGAAATTTTTTTTTATCTCTTTATACAAATTTCTCACTCAGATCGAACAGTTAGTAAGGAAAGGAAAAAAAAAATTTCCCAATTTTATTAGTTTTTTTTTTATTGACAGTGGGCTTCCTCTAGACCTCGATTTAGTCGAGGACAGAGATGAGCTCGACGATAGGACGAGCTTGCCCAGAAGAAGCCTATTTATTCGCGACTTGAATGGATTCGGGTTATATGAACTCGGGAACACGGATGCAGTACACTGTCCCTTACACCCTATAGTAGTGCGGCCGATTAGCTGTTTCACGTAGACACGCCTTACAATTTCACCAAATCTTTTCCAGGTACTAGTTAGGAACATAGCTTTAAATTTTTGATAGGAGCCAATTCTTGAATTTCCATTGAAAATTCTTGAATTTCCATTGAAAATTCTTGAATTTCCATTAAAAATTGAGATTCTGTGCCTAACTAATGCATGGAAAAAACTTGGCGTGATTAGGTGCAATTTGGTGAATTTGGCGATATAAGATGTTAAGCGACTGGACTAATAGTACACGACAGGCGAAATGTATGGCGCCCCGTACAATTCGCCCGCAATCCCGAGCTGTCATGTACTTTACCTAACACTATGTTATTTATAGCATTAAGGAAAACCTATATTCGTGGTGAATTCTATAAAAAGCATGTGCTAAATTCAAAGTTAAATTTCCTTGATACACAAACGTAACAATGAATTTGATGATTGCCTTTCATAAGAGAGCGTTTTCTTTATAGAACAGGCATGAAATCAGCGTAGAATGCAGAGTGGCATGAATTCAGAGTGTAATTCTCTGCCTGCGTCTGTGTTCCCGAGTTCATATAACCCAAATCTATTCAAGTCGTGAGTGAATAGGCTTCGTCAAGAGTAAGCCCATTGTCAACAAAAAAAGTAGTCAAATTAACTACTCTTTACTAAATGACAGAACGAAAATTTTCCATATTTTTTTTACCAGCCTATAATAGGCAAAGGCCTCCCCCATACGTTTTCATTCCTCCCTATTTGTTGCTTGCGACAGTGGGCCATATATATTTTTTTTTAAGTTGTTTGTTTATTCCAACGCTTACCAACACATTTTGCAGCTATGTCAAAAGCAATTGGCTAAAGCTGTCAGAAAAAACAAGTTTGTAAAACAATGTTATTCTTTCCGTCATATACTCGTATGCTCTGGATTTAGTGTCATGGCTGCAAAATAAATTGGTAAGCGTTGGAATAAAAGAAAAAAACAGGTCTAGTGCGAGTCGGACTCGCGCGCCGAGGGTTCCGATATACCTATAGTATTTTTGAAAGAAATAAATTCAATTTTAAGGACCGCAAAACTAAAGATGATTGTTATGGTTTTTTGCAGATTTCCAAAAAACTGTGCAACTTACAAAAATCGTTTTATTTTTGCTGTAATATTTACATAAACTTCTATCGACTGTAATGAATTCAGATTTTTCTTTTCGCAAACTTAGGGAGGGAGTGGTATATATTTTCTATTTTCATCATAACTTGAAAACTAAGAGTTGTAAAAAAATACAAAAATATATTTTAGAATGTATAAGTAATTCCCTTTCATATGATACCTAGTAACGACAATTTGAAATTTTGCCCCCCCTATTTGGGCCCCCTTTACATTAATAATCATATTTTTTTCTTAATTCTTTCATGTGCAATTAAATTGGACAACCATATTCTAAAACTATTCTAAATTTCAAATCTACTGAGATATACAGGTGTGACTGACAGATGGACATACAAAGTCGCACCATAAGGGTTCCTTTTTTTACCATTTTGGTATTAGAACCCTAAAAATGGATACAGGTATTTGGTATAAAATCACATAGCTGTAACGTCACCTCAGTTTGGTATTTTACGATCTATTTTATACAAACTAATTAAATAAAAAACTACACATTAAAATTGAAATGGTAAGTTTTTCAGCAATTCGGTAGATCTCTTTTTAGGGTTCCCATACCAAAATGGTAAAAAAAAGGAACCCTTATGGTGCCGCTCTGTCTGTCTGTCTGTCTGTCACACCTCTATATCTCAGCAACCACTCATGCTATCAACCTGAAATTTGGAATAGTTTTAGAATATAGTTGCCCAACTTAATTGCATATTAATTTTTTTTGAAAAAAGTATGATTATTAATGTAAAGGGGGCCAAATTTCAAATTGTCGCTACTAGGTCGAGTGGGGTATCATATGAAAGGGCTTTACTTGTACATTTTAAAATATATTTTTGTATTTTTTTAAGTTTCTTAGTTATCAAGTTATAATGAAAAATTTTAAAAAAAATACCATTTCCCCCCCCCCCCTTATCTCCGAAGTTTGTGTAAGGAAAAATCTGAATTAATTACAGTTGACAGAAGTTTATGTAAACTTTACAGCAAAAATAAAAAGATCTTTCTAAGTTACACACTTTTTTTGAAATCTACAAAAAACCTTTACAAACAAATTTAGTTTTGCGGTCCTGAAAATGGACTTTATTGCTCCCAAAAATACTAAAGGTATATCGGAACCCTCGGCGCGCGAGTCCGACTTGCACTTGAACGGTTTTTAAAGGGTTCCGTACCTCAAAAGAAAAAAAACGGAACCCTTATAGGATCACTTTGTTGTCCGTCTGTCTGTCCGTCTGTCAAGACCCTTTATCTCACGAATGGGTAAAGGTATCAGGTTGAAATTGATACCATATATTAGGGTCCATGAACCACAAGATCTGAAAATTTAAATTTTTTACAACGACGCAATCAAAAGATATGGCATTTTTTTGTCCTAATCTCCATACATTTATGCAAAAAAGCAAAACCTACAGGGTACTTCCCGTTGACCTAAAATTATGAAATTTGGCAAGAAGCTAGGTCTCACATTACAATAATGGGAAAAGTCTGAAATCATTAAATATTACAACTTTTCGCACAACTAATAGTAACCAATTGTGGTGAGCTCCCGTTTCAAGAACATTCATATAAGAGAGGCGTCAAGTTGGATGGTCGTGGAGGCGATTTTTGTTTTAGTTCTATTTTAAAAACGGGAACACTTACAAACTTGAAAATTGGTATGTTTATAGTGCATAAGCTATAAAATAACAACAAATAATAAAATTTGGTCAAGCGAGTGTCGGACTCAAAAAATCTAGCACATTAACTTACTGAAATTTCAACTAATACAATTATGATTATGTGGTGGCACGGAACCCTCGGTGCGCGAGTCCGACTCGCACTTGGCCGGTTTTTTTTTAGATCGAAACAGTATTTATTTATTTAGTTTTCGAGCCAGGAGTCGGCCTGATTGGTTGGCTGGAAGAGATCTCTTAAAGAAATGAGCTAGCCTTTGTAAACACAACTTCATTTTGTGCACAATAAAGAATATAATATATCATCCCTATAAAAATATAAACTTAGCTTTGTTTGAAGATCATTGACTTTTAGTAAGATTAATTTATTTTTTACCATTCTTCGAGGCTCTAATCCATAATTAATGAACAAAAATGCATAAAAGATTTTTATTCTGAGCTAAGAGCTACTTTCTTCAGAGTACTAACTTAATTATTTCTGACACCTTCTAGTCGAGAGACGTCTATTTGTTATAATATTATAATTAATTACTTTGTTGATAAAACAGAAGAGAGATAGGTACTTTCCATAATTTTTCGTGAAAAACACACTTAACTTTTTTTATGCCATTCGATCCAGTTTCAGTTTCTAATACTGATCATAAAACTTCTTTGGGAATGGGACCAACCAAGTGCAGAGTAAAAAACTTTTTACGACCTATGTCCGTTGAGGAAAATTCAGTATTTTGAGACATGCATCTCTTTTGCTGTCAACAACTAATTAAAAGTCACCCTTTAAACTTATACAAGTGTAACAGAAAGGGTATATATAAACCCTGAAGGATGTGATTCTGCCTATTAAACTGAACAGCTTTCCCTAATAAAAATATGTCGAAATACGAAAAAAAGATTTTTACCTCCCATAACCAGTTTTTATGGGAGGTCAAAATATTTTATTCGCCTTTTGACAAAAAAAAAAATTAAAAAAAAAGGGAAAATTGTTCAGATTCACGGGCAGATTCAAATCCATCTGGTTTGATAGACCCTTTTCGTTAGATTAAAGATATTTATTTGCTTAGCTTAAACTTTACACATAAACTACCCGTGTGGTGCCGGCAAAGAATAGTACCAGCCCTTACATACCCGTGGGTGTCGTAAGAGGCGACTAAGGGTTAACTGGAGGATGGGCAGCAGCATCCTCCTTTGTATCTTACTTACTGTGGTCACCTACAACCGCGGTCCATGGTGCCAGCCGTAACGCTAACGAGCGAGGTGACTATGGTACTTCCCCTCCACATTTTTCCAGCAAAAGCTAGAATTCTGGAGGGAGCTATGTCCTGTAGTGGACGTTTCATGGGATGTTATGATGATGATGAAACTTTACACTTTATCCCTATGCTATATCCTTTGTATAGTATCTACGCTACCCAAACTGCTGACCTCGCCTCTCGGTCGTTAAGGTACCCTTACAAGGATGCTATACAATTGTCTGCACTCGTTTTTGGCTCTGTATTAATTGGCAATAGTCTCGCACGCGATGTGCCGGCTGTCCGCTTAGCATGACCGTTGTCGAATTTATGTCTGTGTAGGTAAATGCAAACCAGTAAGTCCTGCCTGCCACATGCAAATCACAACGCTGTAATTTTCAGATTTTTCCGTGATTGTTTTCAAACATAAACTTATGGTACATAAGTTGTAAAAAAGTGGTTGTTACTACAGCGTGAATTTTCATTGGTTTTGCTCCTGACGCCCATAGTGATTCTACTCATGAAAAAACAAGCAACTTTCCCGAAGAAAAAAATTTATTACTCGAAAAAAAATTTTTTTTGCCTTCCTATACAAAATGAGTCGATCACGTGACCACTTTCTATGGGGAGACGCAAAAATTTTTCGAGTAATATATATATTTTTTTTCATGCGTAGAATCACTAGGCTTCAGGAACTAAACCAATGAAAATATAGGGTGCAAAGGGACGTGCATCTTTCGGAAAACTGAAAGGGCGTGATCAGTCATCGTAACTGAACAACTTTCAGTCAAATTAAGTAGGAAATGGAAAAAAATAACGCTCTCTTCATACAAACTGTCCAAGAAAGGGCATGATCAGTTAACGAAACTGAACAACTCGTTAGGCACAACAATTTGCATAAAAACATTAACAAGCAACAATTTAAATAAAATGTAAAGTCACTTTTTTGCCGACATTATAATAATTAAGTCAGCGACGGTAAAAAGCGAAAAGGGCAGCGCCAAATGAGACTTCATTAGGGGATGGTAAAAAGCGGTCCGATACAAAACCACGGAGACGTACTCAAGATCATATTATAATACTCATTCGGATTTGATTTTAACACTGGTGGCACTAAGAACTGAAAATTAATATCTGGATTATTTCTATTCTTGCATGCTATGTTCTATAAAAGGTGTGCATCATCATCATATCATGCGGGTTGCAAGGTTGATGACCGACCTCACAAGCCCTGGTGTCAGAGTTTTTGGGCCGCCAAAGGTCTCTGACATGGCTCATTAAGGACTACATCCACGTTACGCTTGCACGGAAGGCCTACTATCTACTGGTCGGGACTAACGGCTTAACGTGCCTTTCGAAGCACGGAATAATCTATATATATATATATATATATACTAGCTGTTGCCCGCGGCTTCGCTCGCGTGGATTTCGTATTTATGTTGTTACCGGTTTTCCGAAGCAATGAGATATTTTCCCGTCATTTCGGGGTAATTTTTAACTAAGGAAAAACAGGACTAACCCTGCGCAAATCAATGAGCATAATTCAAGATCCAGCTGATTTTTATATAATATACAGACGTTACGAGTACTTACAAATTATTCAGAACAGAGGAACTTAGCAGCAGTATCCTAACAAATGTAATGAGAGAGATGAGAAACACCATTATGTAATATTTCAAAACAGTGCCAATTCGCAGAGAAGTAATTGAGAAAAACTAAAACCCTCTCCCTCTCTCTCTCTCTCTCCCCTTCTTCTCCCCCTTCCCGTCCCTCTGTCTCTCCCCCTTCCCTTTCCTCCCTCTCCCCATCCCCTCCCCCCCCCCCTTCTCCTCCCTCCCCCCATCCCTCTTCCTCACCCCCTCCCCCTCCCTCTCTCCCTTCCTCTCCTTCTCCCTCTCCTTCTCTACGTCTCTACCTCTCTACCTCTCAACCTCTCAACCTCTCTACCTCTTCACCTCTCTACCTCTCTACCTCTCTACCTCTCTACCGCTCTACCTCTCTACCTCTCTACCTCTCTACCTCTCTACCTCTCTACCTCTCTACCTCTCTACCTCTCTACCTCTCTACCTCTCTACCTCTCTACCTCTCGACCTCTCTACCTCTCTACCTCTCTACCTCTCTACCTCTCTACCTCTCTACCTCTCAACCTCTCAACCTCTCAACCTCTCAACCTCTCTACCTCTCTACCTCTTCACCTCTCTACCTCTTCACCTCTCTACCTCTTCACCTCTGTACCTCTCTATACCTCTCAACCTCTCAACCTCTTCACATCTCTACCTCTCTACCTCTCTACCTCTCTACCTCTCTACCTCTCTACCTCTCTACCTCTCTACCTCCCTACCTCTCTACCTCTCTTCCTCTCTACCTCTCTACCTCTCTACCTCTTCACCTCTGTACCTCTCTATACCTCTCAACCTCTCATCCTCTTCACCTCTCTACCTCTCTACCTCTCTGCCTCTCTACCTCTCTACCTCTCTACCTCTCTACCTCTCTACCTCTCTACCTCTCTACCTCCCTACCTCTCTACCTCTCTTCCTCTCTACCTCTCTACCTCTCTACCTCTCTACCTCTCTACCTCTCTACCTCTCTACCTCTCTACCTCTCTACCTCTCTACCTCTCTACCTCTCTACCTCTCTACCTCTCTACCTCTCTACCTCTCTACCTCTCTACATCTCTACCTCTCTACCTCTCTACCTCTCTACCTCTCTACCTCTCTACCTCTCTACCTCTCTACCTCTCTACCTCTACCTCTCCCTGTCCCTATCCCTTCCCCTAACGCCAATTTAACCGCTATCCCTAACATAGAAACGACAACCATATTTATTTTTAGACATTTCAAACCTATCGCACCCCAACCCCATCCCCAGGGGATGATGGTATTTCACTTCCACCACGTTGGATTTCAAAGTTGTTGTAGCTTTCGTAATCAGCGACCCGATAAACCATACAAACGACACCCATATTGATTTTTAGACATTTTAAACCTATCGCACCCCAACTCCATCCCTAGGGGGATGATGGTATTTCACGTCCACCACGTTGGATTTCAAAATTGTTGTAGTTTTCGTAATCAGCGACCCGATAAACCATACAAACGACACCCATATTCACATTTCAACCCTATCGCACCCCAACCCCATCCCAAGGGAATGATGGTATTTAACGTCCACAACGTTGGACTTCAAATTGTTGTAGTTTTCGTAATCAGCGACCCGATAAACCATACAAACGATACCTATATCGGTTTTTAGACTTTTTCACCCCATTTCCCTTTTTTAGGGGTTGAATTTGGGGTGGAATTTCAATAACAGTGATGAGCGTTGCATAGAATTACATCATTAATGCCTAAATAATAAATAATGTGGATTTTACTTTAAAAATAAAGATTTAGGGTGTCGAAATTTCAACAACCCTGAGACACGAGGTTATTAATTTTTAGTCGTCCGCCTAAATACAAATTTTGAAGATCCTAACTTCAAAACTGACGGACTTTCATACAAACTTTTATCCCCTATTTTACCCCCTTAGGGGTGAAATTTTGTAAAACCCTTTCTTAGTGCACCCCTAGGCCTCATAAGGAACCTACATGCCAAATTTGGAAACTCTAGACCCAGTGGTTTGGGCTGTGCGTTGATATGTCAGTCAGTCAGTCAGTCAGTCACCTTCTTCTTTTATATATATAGATATCCATACTAAATTACAGCTTTCTAGTACTAAGGGTCTCTCAGCTAAGCCGCGGTCAGACAGACGGACATGACGAAACTGTAAGGGTTCGTTGTTGACTACGGAACCCTAAAAACGAAAAACAAACAGAAAATATTTTTGATTGGAATTTCTTTTTCGCACGTGACACAGACTGTCTGTCTACGTCGCATCGTTGTCATGCTAGCCTCACAGGTTAATTAAGGAAGTCGTTTCAAATACAATAGTTATTGGGCTTCAAGACAATGCTAGATAGTGTTTAATGGCGAATATACATCAAAACTGCGCATTAATTTCGAAGGAATGTCACCTATTTCGTTTTGTTTAAAGGCCGAGCTGTATCAATTATTTTATACAGGGTTTGAAAACTATATCTAAAACCATATTGTGGAAGCTAAATTATTATAGTGGTATAACATATTATGTTTGTTTGCTCAAAAGAAATCTCAATTCAGAAACCGGCTGTTTGGGGTCTAGACAACGCCCCATTAAATTTAGAGATGACAAAGCGAACGTCTTAAAATGTATGGGTTGACGAATTAGCGCCGTTGTGTGAAATGCCGCGGCATTATGTAAAATGACGAATTAAATTTTTTCGGTATTTTGTAGAATGCCAAGGCAAACTGTATATCAACGAATTTGCCTGCGACATAGACCCCCAGGGCTGGGTCCAATGACGTTGACGTAACTATTTGTTTCTCGAAAACGGCTCCAAAGATTTCGTTAAAAAACACAATGCGTAACGGAAAGGTGTGATAATACTAAGGGGTGTAATTCTTCCCATGAAACTGAACAACTTTTCCCAAGGATCATAGGTCATAGAACAAAATACATTTTTGATCTACCATAGAAGCTGCATCAGCTGATAGCGCATTTGGAGGTCAAATTTGGTTTTTCGTATTTCGACCTATGTACCTTAGAAAAAGTTGTTCAGTTTCGTGGGCAGATTCACACCCTTCAGTATTATCCCACCTTTCCGTTACACGTCGTACTACGAGTATACGCGAGTTCTTGGGGAGCGAAAAATCGATCTAGCCTGGTCTCATGTCTTTAGTAAATTTTATTTTACAAAAGTAGAATAGTATAGGTCAATAGTAGGCTAATTTATAAATTAATTAACATAGATTGAATCAATTTAGGAAGACAATGAGTAGGTAATAATAGATTCATAATTAACAAACAGATCTTTCAATTCAAAATTATCGATGCCTACGGTCATTATGAAGCACTTTGATGGGCGCCTAATCGAGGGATCTCCTTAATTTTAATAAGAGCAATATTTGAAGTATTTTAACGATATTTCATCGCAAAGCTGGTTTTGACGAGTAAGTATTTAATAACGTTTATAACATTATAAACTTTATACCTCCTAATGCTCAGCGAGGTCCTAGCGCCCGATTGCTATAGCTACTTTTATTATTTATATCTTATTAATCTTTGAAGCCTACTTAACTGTGATAGTTTTCCTTTTAATTAAATCATATATGCTACTACTGTGATTTTTTATACATTTCTAGTAGCAACCGTTTAGCCGGCAAGGGTGGGGGGGACACTCGACTCCAACAACAAATTGCGCTTTTCAGCTTAACTTTTAGCAAACGGATTGGACGGACATTCATCCTCAATTTGCTGTGGTACCCTAAAAAAATATTTTTCATTATTTTATTCTACCACTTTGTCGGCGTGGATGAAATGTATACTCGTATCCTTACAAATTTTCAGTTTTCTAGTACTAAGGGTCTCTGAGCTAAGCCGCGGAGAGACAGACAGACAGACGGACATGACGATTTAGGTCCCAAAAAAAATGTTTAAGTATAGAAACTGCATCAGCTTTGTATGGGATTTCAATTGTTTTTTTCATATTTAGACCTACGTTCCTCAGGGCAAGTTGGTCAGTTTTTCTTTTTTAATTTATTGTTCAAAACAATTTAACAAAAAACGTAGGAAGTTTTTAATCACACCTCTAAAAACCTGTTAGGGTTTATCCAAGAGATGAGTGGAGATGAGTTGCAGACATATACGAGTATAATGTTCCCTCTCAAGCCCTATGTCAAAATTCGCAGGAATCGAAAAGAAAATGTAGTTATTTACGCGATAAGGCATTACTAAGGCATACGCGATAATTTCGCATAAATTGCAATTCATTTTTCATGAATTTTCCATTTTCCGGCAACTCTATGGAAAATTGACATAGAGGTCATATGTCAAATTTTAAGGAACATTTAAGGAACATTATACTACACGGTGTATAGTAATACACCCTGTATAATTTCGTATGTATTTATATCCTGTTGCTTAATGACAACACAAGGCCCGAATAAATATGTGTGTAAAAATTTACTAATCATCATAATTATCGTGTGACCTCATACAAAAACCCTGGTGTCAGAGTTGTTGAGCCGCCATAGGCCTCTGACGTGGCTCATTAACAACTACATCCATAGATAGTAGTCGGGACCAACAGCCTAACGTGCCTTCCGAAGCACGGGATCACTTCATCATCCTAGAGGAAGTGATCATCTTTCGGAAAATCAGGTGATTCATATCCTGTAATGTCCTAACCAAAGGTTACAGTATCTCTTAAATGTTTACAAATTAAGCATAAGCTGTTATTGTCCCAAAAAAAATAAAAAAATAAACAAAGTGATTTTGGTTCAATAGTGTTCACACCGGGAATCGAATCCAGAACATCCGGATCGAGAGCCGATCGCTCTAACCAATAAACCACTGAGGCTGTTAGGTAGTTAATGAGTACGGACTTCTATTTCATCGGGTCTTTGTCAACCAATCCACATCCTGTTTTATTAAATCCGACACCTAATAGGACACCTATTACAAATTCCAAACAGCAAAACAATACTGTTTCCAAAGCACCAACCTCTAAGTGGTTTTCAAGGCTCTCCCTCGCCATGAATAAATGAGCTTTCTTACTCATTTATTCATTCATTCATACTAGTTGCATTGTAATTGTAACATAGACTTCATAAACTTGGAATATAACGAAAAATTTCAATTTTGTTATAATCCTTTTTCTTATTTAAAAGAGTCAAAGAAATGACGAAAAAAGAATTGTAAGAAAAGCTTCTTAAAAGTAAGAAATAGTACTTACAATACTATTACAAGATAGCAAACTAATATTTTTTGGTGAGGACACTATTTATGAACCAAAGTGGAGTAAAGTGTAGAACGCAGAACAATACTGAACATAGCCTTCGTTCCACCAGGGCTTTATATAGATATATGCGGTCAAAATTTCTTTCTTAATTTTATTAACAAATGATCTGCGTTTTAATAGTATATATGGCTGATTTTGAATAAAAAGTTTACATGCGTTCTGAATTTAAAATTAAAAGTAATAAAAATTTACTATTTTATATAGCGATCGAAGAAACAGTTCCGATGTTAAAATTATTATAAACTCTGAGTCTCAAGTCTTCAGTTTCAGGATCAGCCATTGTATTGTGAATGCTAATCGCTCCCGACAACAGAATTCCATCTCGACGGATTGATTCACGACGTGACCGACGTGGCGTTGCGTGACCGGCACGGGTTTTGCAGGTCGACCGGTATAAAAAATATTGCTACTCAGTTTAGGTTAGGTCATACACCTACTTAAGAGACACTAGCTTTCAGCTTGCAACTATCCCGGCGTGGAACTTTTTTAGGGTCCCGTACACAGGATTATATTTTATCCGTGTGAGACTATATCGGGTGTAAGGGACAGCTTCCTGAATACTGAAATAGCATGATCGGTCAACGTAACCGAACAACTTTCAGCGAATAAAAGTTTCAGGAAATGAAAAAGAAAATCGGCCTCTCCATACAAAATTGCAAACTTGATTGGACAGTTTGTATGGAGAGGCAGATTTTTTTTTTCATTTCCTGAAACATTTGTAAGTTGCCCGCCCTTTCAGTATTCGGAAGGCTGTTCCTTACACCCTGTACATATATTCTTTATTGTACAAAAAAATTACAGAAAATACTATAAATAAAGGATACACACAAGGGCGGGCTTATCTCTAAAAGAGATTTCTTCCAGCCAACCGAAAGCAGTGAGTAAGTTGTATCAACGGGAGTACAATAGTGCAGAAAAGAGAAAAAGAAAAAAATATATGTATATCATTTTGACATAACAAATACCTATCATAAATAATGAATAAAAATAGACTGATAAATAATACAAATATAAAATTAATAGATACATATGATAAATAAATACATAACATACTATATACTACATAAATAAAATGATGAATGCTTATCAGATAGATATACAATGATGATGACTATGAAGCAACTTGTGATAGAAAAGAGAAGAGTTTACTTGTTAGATTATTAAACTGAACAACTCACTCAGATACATTTCTTTCCCAAGCAAACCTCGTGCGGAAAATAGAGGTATCTTTGGAAAAGTTGTTTAATTTTACGTTCTGAGTAACAAATTAAATTTCTTGCAATGATAAAAAGTCAGCGTGTATTTAGACGATTTTTTTTCTATTTGTAGTTAATAAAATTAAATATGATTTTATCTAACTTTCAAGATTAAGAAGAATGTTTGAATGAACCTGCTATAAGGAGCTACGAGGGTGGTCCCAGAAGTAGCCGACCTAACCAAGAAAAATCAAAATAAATGGGACAAACTATATTTATTTCTCTACATAGCTTCCTTGTAGCTCGATACACTTTTCCCAGCGGTGCTCTATAGCTTCAATGCCACGTCTATAGTAGGAATTGTCAAACTCTTCAAAATAGCCATTAACCAAATTAAATTAAATGTATCGACGATATTATCTTAAAAAAAATTAGAATTGACCCACAAATATTAGCGAATAACTTTGCCTCGGAATTTGATAAAAATGTAAAGAATATCTGTACTAACTGCAATAGACCTCTATTAGATTCAAAATTATATAATAACACACCCGAAAAGTCGATTAGAATAGGACAAGCACGAGAAGAAGAAATCGAAAAAATTATATTACACCTTAATGACAAAAAAAGCCCCGGTTTTGATGGCATAAGAGCCAAGGATATTAAATATGCATCCTCATATTTGGTACCCGTCATTACCCACTTAATCAACCAATGCATCAAAACATCTATTTACCCCGACTTATTAAAAATAGGTGTTATTAGACCCATCTATAAGAAGGGAAAGCGTGATGATTACAATAACTACCGGCCCATCACGATACTGTCATGTGTTGATAAAGTAATTGAGAGATTTCTGGGGGACAAAATAAATAAATACTTACAAATTAATTATTTAATTACAACAAAAACAGTTTGGCTTCCAAAAAAATGAGAGCACTACACAGTTATTACGAAAATTTACAGAGAAAGTCAATTCTCATCTAAACCACAAACATCACGTGCTTGTCCTTCTTATCGATTTTAGCAAAGCTTTTGATGTTTTAAATTTTAATATACTATATGATAAGCTCGCGCGAAGTGGTATACAGGGGCCTCTGTTAGGACTTATAAAAAAACCGGTCAAGTGCGAGTCGGACTCGCGCGCCGAGGGTTCCGATATACCTATAGTATTTTTGGAAGCAATAAAGTCCATTTTCAGGACCGCAAAACTAAATTTGTTTGTAAAGGTTTTTTGCAGATTTCTGAAAAACTGTGCAACTTAGAAAGATCGTTTTATTTTTGCTGTAAAGTTTATATAAACTTCTGTCAACTGTAATTAATTCAGATTTTTCCTTACTCAAACTTCGGAGATAAGGGGGGAATGGTATTTTTCTTGACATTTTTCATCATAACTTTAAAACTAAGAAATTTAAAAAAATACAAAAATATATTTTAAAATGTACAAGTAAAGCCCTTTCATATGATACCCCACTCGACCTAGTAGCGACAATTTGAAATTTGGCCCCCCCTATTTTGGCCCCCTTTATATTAATAATCATACTTTTTTCAAAATTTTTTCTTGTGCAATTAAGTTGGGCAACTATATTCTAAAACTATTCCAAATTTCAGGTTGATAGCATAAGTGGTTGCTGAGATATAGAGGTGTGACAGACAGACAGACAGACAGAGCGGCACCATAAGGGTTCCTTTTTTTTACCATTTTGGTATCGGAACCCTAAAAACTATCATTGCAATCGATACACAACAGTTAAATTGGCAAACAGTAACAGTAACCTACTGCTTACTACACAAGGCACAGTCCAAAGATCCATTATTGGCCCTACGGAGTATCTACTGTATGTGAACGATATAGTCAATACGATGAGCGAGGTCTCTGTGTACCAATTCGCGGATGATACCTGTTTACTGGCTGCCAGCAGTAACTTGTCTACTGCACAAGATATCCTTCAACGAAATTTCGATCAGCTCTGCAAATGGGCTCACGATGCAGGTTTAATAATTAATCACGACAAAACTAAGTACTTACATATACACTCCTCTCATAATAAAACTGAAACCAAACCTTGTATAGTGGCACACACTCACCTTTGTCTGCATTCCTCAAGTAGGAGATGTTCATGTACGCCTTTAGAAATGGTCAAATCACATAAGTATGTCGGACTGGTGATTGATGACAGATTCAGCTGGGTCCATCACAAAGAACATGTCTGCTCAAAGCTAAGATCAATAATGAGTAAACTAAAAATTCTTAAATGTAAATTACCCTATGCGACATTACGTCTGTTGTACATGGCCCTAGCTGATTCTGTCATTAGTTACGGTCTCAGTAGCTATGGCAGGTCGACTAAAACTAACTTACAAGATGTATATAACTTACAGATAAGGATTTTAAAAATAATAGTACCTAAGAAAATTAAGGAAGAATGCGAAGGTGATTACAAACAGCTTTTTAAATACTGTAAGGTCATGAGTGTATTTGAAAAAGTCAAGTTTTCGGTCCTATCTGAAATTAATTGTCCAACAACATTAAATGAAAAAATTAGAAGTGCTGGTCTGAGAAGCTTAGACAACAAACATATGTTCATAATGCCTAAAGTTAATAATAAGTTCGGTATGCGAATGGATGAATATCTATTACCTACATATGTTAATGAGCTACCACTGGAACTACAAGACTTGTACCTTAAGAATAGCAATTATTATAATACATTAAAAAAACATTATTATAGCACCTAGCACCTACCTATGTACTTTCTGTGTAAACTGTAATAGCTGTAATTAGCGACTCTTCAGTACCCAGATAAAACTGATGGGTTTTCGTGGTACGGAATTTAGTTTCAAAATATGTAATTTCTTGATAGTACAATAAATTAAAAAAAAAAAAAACCAACGACTCAACCTCTATGTTGCTCGAAAATCTTTTCCCGCCGAGCCATTTTTTTAGGTTTGGGTACAGAAAATAATCTGACGGGGCCAAATCTGGTGAATAAGGTGCATGGGGAAGCAATTCAAATTTTAATTCTTCGATTTTAGCCATTGCAATGCCAGATGTGTGGACTGGAGCGTTGTCTTGATGAAACAAAACTTTTTTCTTTGACAAGTGAGGCCGTTTTTTCTTTATTTCTTCACTCAAACGCTGCAATAAGTTGGCATAATACTCGCCATTAATGGTTTTTCCTTTTGGAAGATAATCTATAAAAATTATGCCACGCGCGTCCCAGAAAACTGAAGCCATGACTTTTCCTGCCGATGGAACTGTTTTTGCCTTCTTTGGAGCTGATTCTCCTCTTTCAGTCCATTGTTTTGACTGTTCCTTAGTCTCAGGTGTAAAGTGATGAACCCATGTTTCATCCATGGTGATAAATCGACGCAAAAACTCGGCTTTGTTGCTGCGAAATTTTGCTAAACATTCGACTGACACATCCTCACGGCGCTGTTTTTGTTCTACTGTGAGTAATCGCGGCACCCATCTTGCGCATAGCTTTCTCATGTCCAAGTTTTCTGTTAAAATACGATGGACTGCACTTTTTGAAATGCCTACCATATCTGCTAGCTCGCGTACTTTCAGTCGACGGTCATCCAGTACAATTTTGTGGATTTTTTTTACTATTTCTGGATTAGTCACCTCATTTGGTCGTCCACTGCGATGTTCATCTTGGCAGCTCGAGCGGCCGCGCTTGAACTCTGCCACCCAATATTTTATTGTTGTAAATGAAGGAGCAGACTCCCCCAAAGTAGAATCAAGCTCCACTTTGATATTAGTTGGGCTGAGACCTTTCAAATAAAAGTATTGAATTACGTAACGAACACCAATTTTATCCATTATCGAAAAATTCGATGACAACATTCACTAAGTATGCTTCAGAACAAATGCCAAATGACCTAGCGCGTTCGAATTCTAAATTTAAATTTCTTAATGTTCACGCTTCCTAAAAAGAGTATTTAATCAAATAAAAACTGCCAGTAAGTAAGTAAGGTCGAATATTTCTGGGACCGCCCAGGTATATAAGGTAAGTATACGTATCAGATTCATTAAAAACTTTCTGACTGTAAAAAGGTACTAAGTTTCACTTTAGATGCTTTTAGCCGGCTTGGGCCCTCTTGGGCATTGTCCAACTTCAATTTAGACCTCTTTTAATGAATGAGCTTGCTAATACTACATAACTTTTAGAATTACCTGACAAAACTTTATTATGGGATGTGAAAATATATCTCCTGGGTCTTTTACAGTAGCTGGAACGTGTATGCCATATGCGAACCAAGTTACAAACAATGATGTTTTATTTCTCAATTTCCTTTCAGCGGCTGAAAAACGGTTCGCGGAATCAAACCACACTGATAATATTTGGTATTTCAAATTAGGTCGATAGGAAATCTAGAAATAAAACATCGTTGTATGATACTTTGTGTTGTTATTACTTGATGGAACTCCAATGTATTTATGTAATTAAACACCATTTTCACACTAGTTCCACTATTTATTTAGTAAAATTTATACAGAGTGCGACCGGTTTCGAGTTAACATCGTCAGGCACTGTTTACAAAAGGCAAAATGTGTGAAAATGGTGTTTAATTACATAAAAACATCGTTGGTTGTAAAGGAAATGGTTTGCATAAGGCAAACACGTTCCAGCTACCGTAATATACCACCTGGAACTGTGTTTTTGGACCGTGCGGAATTTAATTAAGTGTGCAATTAAACTTCAACAGTATAACCACGAAAATCTATTTTCTCTCTTCGGTTTGGTTAGGACTAATCAAGCCTAATCCAACCTAGCTAAAACTAAGAAATAAGACTCATTCACATTATTTTATTTTGTTCGTAAATAAACATTACCCAGCCAGCTTAACCGCTAAATTCTCTCTATTTACACAAAGACCTTAAGTATACTTGTCCTACCTAGGTTTAGGTACTGGAGTTCCCCTTAACACATCCATAGTTCATTCGACTGGCCTGTTGGTGTGATTGGCAGTGCATTTTAGCCCGGTGGCCGGCAGTTGAGACAGAGGCCACAGTAGCTTCGAAAACTTCTTGGCTCATTCTCCGCAGGTAGAGTCCTAGTGGTTTCGTTGGACCGGTTAAAATAAAGTACATCATCTAAAAATAGAACAAAAATAGCCTGTGAGGCTTCTAACCTCTTAGCAAAGCCTAAAAAACTTAGTCGTCCTACTTCAAACATGGCAGCTTCTGGTGTCCGACTGAATTAAAGGTGCCGCTGGTTGTCAACCATACTTGGTTGATATTCCACACATACGCACAAAGTTGTTTAAATCAAAGAGATTTGAACCTCGCTATGACCGAGCGTAGCGAGGTTCAAATCTCTTTGGTTTAAATCATCTTTTATAATGCGCACGGCTACGAAGTGGAATTCTATGCCTGCGTCTGTGTTCCCGCGCTCTTATAACCCGAATCCATTTCAATCCAACGGTCCAACAGGGCCACTTGGATCCTAACTGTAGAAAACGTGCCAAGTTGCGTCGCGGCCTACCAGAAGTTTTAGAAGCTACGAAAGGTCCTCTGTCTCTACAAAGTACGTCTGAAGGTAGACTTTTCTGATCAGATGACTTTGTGTTTAATGTAATGGGGGCATAGATTTTATTGGGTATTTAAGTTTTAAATTGCCGTTTTGTATGGCGAATTTTAGGTAAACTAAATTTTCAGTACTAATCAATATATATAAAAGAAGAAGGTGACTGACTGAGTGACTGACTGACATATCAACGCAAAGCCCAAACCGCTGGGTCTAGAGATTCCAAATTTGGCATGTAGGTTCCTTATGAGACCTAGGGGGGCACTAAGAAAGGGTTTTACAAAATTCCACCCCTAAGGGGGTAAAATAGGGGATGAAAGTTTGTATGAAAGTCCGTCAGTTTTGAAGTTAGGATCTTCAAAATTTGTATTTAGGCTGACGACTAAAAATAAATATTTACGTGTCTCAGGGTTTTTGGAAATTCGACACCCTTGAGGGTGAAAAGGGGGATGAAGTTGAAAATTCATTATTTTTAAAGTAAAATCCACATAATTTATGATGTAATTCTATGCAACATTCATCACTGTTATTGAAATTCCACCCCAAATTCAACCCCTAAAAAAGGAAAATGGGGTGAAAAAGTCCAAAAACCAATATGGGTATCGTTTGTATGGTTTATCGGGTCGCTGATTACGAAAACTATAACGATTTTGAAATCCAACTTGGTGGACGTTAAATACCATCATTCCCTTGGGATGGGGTTGGGATGCGATAGGGTTGAAATGTGAATATGGGTGTCGTTTGTTTGGTTTATCGGGTCGCTGATTACGAAAACTACAACAATTTCGAAATCCAACGTGGAGGACGTGAAATACCATCATCCCCCTGGGGATGGAGTTGGGGTGCGATAGGTTTGAAATGTCTAAAAATAAATATGGGTGTCGTTTGTATGGTTTATCGGGTCGCTGATTACGAAAGCTACAACAACTTTGAAATCCAACGTGGTGGACGTGAAATACCATCATCCCCTGGGGATGGGGTTGGGGTGCCATAGGTTTGAAATGTCTAAAAATAAATATGGGTGTCGTTTCTATGTTAGGGATAGCGGTTAAATTGGCGTTAGGGGTAGGGATAGGGGCAGGGATAGGGAGAGGTAGAGGTAGAGAGGTAGAGATGTAGAGGTAGAGAGATACAGATGTAGAGTGGTGGAGAGGTAGAGATGTAGAGTGGTGGAGAGGTAGAGAGGTAGAGAGGTAGAGAGGTAGAGAGGTAGAGATGTAGAGAGGCAGAGAGATAGAGAGGTACAGGTCGAGGTAGAGGGAGATGGAGAAGAAGGGGAAGGGGAGAGGGAGGGGGTGAGGGAGGGGAGATGGAGGGAGAGGGGCGAGGGGGAGAGACAGAGGGAGGGGGAGGGGGAGAGGAAGGGGGGAGAGGGAGAGAGAGGGAGAGGGTTTTAGTTTTTCTCAATTACTTCTGCGAATTGGCTCTGTTTTGAAATATTACATAAAGGTGTCTCTCATCTCTCTCTTTACATTTAGATAAGATAAGATAAAATTTATTTTGTTTCACTTAGGCTAAAACATACAAATTATTACACACTTGGATATCGGTCTCAAACAGCATTGTAATGCCTAGGATACTGCTGCTAAGAACCTCTGTTGTGAGTAATTTATGAGTAACGTCTGTATATTATATAATATTCATTTGGATCTTGAATTATACTCATTGATTTACGCAGGGTTAGTCCTGTTTTTCTTTAGTTTAAAATTACCCCGAAATGACGGGTAAATATCTCATTGCATCAGAAAACCGGTAACAATATAAATACGAAATCCACGCGAGCGAAGCCGCGGGCAACAGCTAGTATTTTTAATTTTTTTTCAGGAATTAAAATACAAATCCTATCCTACAAAAGTTTGTAAGTATGGATGGATGGATGTTTGTTACTCTTTCACGTAAAAACTACTGAATGGATTTTAATGAAACTTTACAATAGCTATACATCAGAATAACACATAGGACACAATTTATAAATCTGCGCTGACGAAGTCGCGGGCACCAGCTAGTTTTAATATATTTTTAAGCATTATTGGGAAGACATTAAGCTTACAGATGCTTAAATTTAATTTTCGAAAAATATTATCTGTTAAAAAAATATAACAAATCTAATGATGAAATCGGACGACATTTAAGACGAAAAATTTTCGCACCTTTAATTTTATATACCTATCAAACTAAAAATAAAAACTTTATTTTATGCGTAAATTAATAACCTTGAAATCAACTTTCAATTAAGTATAAGACACATGAACAAAATTGCTTTAGAATTACTATAGGAATTATAATGTCATTAATCTCTAAGAAAATTTCGACAATTTCATAGTTTAACTAGTTATTTTATTTCTTCTCTGAACATTGATTAAAATTACAAAATCCTAAACCACGTTTTACATAAACTTTGCTTTTAATGTTTCTACTCTACAAAAGAGGAGAAATGTTTATTTTAATTAAATTACTTGTTCAACTTGTCAACAACAACAAACATTTGTACACTCGTTTTTGAATTATAAGGATTAAAATTAATGCTTGGTTCTGAAGTTTCTGAAAGCAGCGTGTTTGGTGTTGTCGTAGCCCTTGCCATACAAACTAAAACGCTGTTTTCTATTTTTGTATGGTAAGTAAATCTATCAACATTTTTTGCCAGGTTAAAACATTTATTCTGTTTTATTTTAGTGTTAAATTCCACAGTGTTTCATAATCAACAGCGAATCTTTGAGTTGGTTATTCGAATCATAAAACTGAACCACTCAAGGAACATAAGTTAAAATACAAAAAAATACCGGCCAAGTGCGTTCCGTATCACTAAGGTAAAATACCGTCTTAGTTATGGATGCGCAATCACGCAGGAGTGTATTCAAAACGCGCGAGTCCGACACGCCCTTGACCAGTTTTTATTATTTGTTGTTATTTATTCTACAGCACTAGAACTACAATACAATATCTAATTAATTACCGAATAAATACGCAAAGGAGTGGTTTTTTGCCAGACAAATGTAGCGCATACACTAAGGCTAACTCGGACACCGATGTGAATAGTGCTCGAGTCTTAGACAATATTGACTAGTGTATAAGCACATTCTAAGATGATTTATATTTCAACACTTCCTGTGTTCGGATAAATCTACAAAGTAGAAAATCGCAAAATTTCACAACCACAACTTACTAGGTGGCAGCACAAACGCAACGTTGGAATGCGTATAGAGGTCGTTAAATTTCACAACATCGGGCAGGACCACATAGCCTAGTTGGTAAAGCGTCTGCGATACTTACGCAGAAGACGCAGGTTCGAATCCTGCCTGTGGTTGTGAAATTTTGCGATTTTCTACTTTGTACACCTTCTAAGATCTGTCTTACAATAAAATTACGATATTTAATGGTTAATTTTAGGAACTTATAGGAACTTATAGGAAATTGCAATGAGTAATTATTTCTGCATTGCGTTGCTTTACCGGAAGAGTCGTGGCGTTATCGCAGATGTTTACAATTTGTTTTTGGTTTGTATACTTAGATATTTGCCAGTTTCTTGTTGCTTGTAACAGATCGCATTCAGTCAATCAACGTCGGCCTACTGAAAGTTTTACTTGTCTAAATAATCCAATTCGATACTTTATCTCAATTTAAAACTTCCCTTTGTCTTGTTGCGGAGTGCGGAGCTACCAAATTACTTAGCTAAGATTTGTTTTCTCTTCGAATCGAACGGCTCTATTTATAGATTCTGGAGATTACAACAAGATCTTTAATTAAGTACAAAGTAAAATAAAACGAATGATTTCGCAAGAGGGGCGTCAAAATAATGCTCGTGAAATGTTCCAGGGAATTCCTTCCCACAAATTGATTTCAAAATTCACAAATAGTGACGAGGCGTAGGAGAATATCCAACAATCACCAAACAAATCAAATAGTCTTTTCACTTTACAACACCACACAACAAAATCAAGGCAACAAAACTAATGCCTAGTTAAAGTTTAATATTTTACAACAAACAAAGATCAAAATTAAAAAAATACCATGTCTGTATCACAAAAAGAGGCCATGTTTCTAAAAAATAGATTATACATGACAGCTGTGTTGCCACTCCAAAAAAATGCTACTAAATTCGATAAAAAAGTGTATGCAAAACCGAACATATACCCGCCCTGGACAGGGCCACCTGTCCACTAGTACTATGGCAAACGTGACAATGTTGAAACCGCTCGTTTCAGAATGTTGCCGCCCACCAGAACCTCTGCAAAACGTGGTACACCGTCCTTGCCGGCTACCAGGTTAAGGATGCGCCCCCTGTTCCACTGAAGAGGTGGGAGATTACTATCCTTAATCAAAACGAGGTCTCCAATCTTTGGTGGATCGGTGTTGTCAGTCCACTTGACACGTTGTTGCAAAATGTCCCTTACACCCTGTATATTTCATCCTTTGAAAAAAAAGCGTCTTTAAAATCAAATCTCCTTTAAAAAATATTTCTTTCAAAACGGAAAGAGTCAGCAAAAGGTTTAAACTTTGATTTAAACGCACTTTGTGCAATTGGCGTTTGGCCCTATTTACACTACGACTTTTTGCATCGATACAGTCGCGATGCAAACGTGATGCAGCATCGACACAGTCGCTTGTAGCAATACAAACGCGTGTTTGCAGCGATACAGTCGCGAATCGCGATGCAAACGCAATGCTGCATCGATACAGCGTTGCCAGACATAGTCAGTACCTCATCATCATCATAACATCCCATGAAACGTCCACTACAGGACAGGGAACTCCCTCCAGAATTCTAGTTTTTGCTGGACAAATGTGGAGGGGAAGTACCATAGTCACCTCGCTTGTTAGCGTTACGGCTGGCATCATGGAACGCGGTTGTAGGTGACCGCAGTAATTAAAATGTAAGACATAAAGGAGGATGCTGCCCCCCATCCTCCAGTTAACCCTTAGTCGCCTCTTACGACACCCACGGGTATGTATGGGATGGTACTATTCTTTGCCGGCACCACACGGGACCTACGTTACAGCCAGTACCTACGTTCTTTTTTAAGTCGAGTCGTTATCCTCATGATCATAGTGATGAGGTTGAGGATATTAACCCAACCTCATCATCAACATAATCACCACCCACGCAGGCAAACGCGCGTTTGTATCGCTACACTACACGCGACTGTATCGATGCAAAAACGTCGCAGTGTAGGTAGTGTGAACAATGTTGGTTCAAGGATAACGCGCCGCGGCCTTCGATTTTAACACGATTTCTCATCATTGAGCGTTAAATTAAGCTAATATGTAGGTATCATGGGTTGATACGGGCCTTCGACAGAAGGATTAGTGAACGGACGGACACCCTAAAGGCGATAAATAAGATAAATGTAGATGGAGATTGAAAGAAATGTCGGATTTTCGTTCCCAGCGAAAGATTTTGCTTCGGTTTTTATTTTTCACATGGCGCCACCTTTGTTTGTGTGGCGATGTAATTTAACCACGGAATTTAACTGGCTTCATAAAGTGGTACATTATTGGTCTTAATATGAAACTCTTGTTTAAATTTAGAACCTACTCTTTACTCAGAACCAGGCACGTATATAAGGGGGGGGGGGGGGTTTAGGGGGTTCGAACCCCCCCTTAGGACTCTATGTCTTTTTTGGGTTCCGATACCAAAATGGTAAAAAAAAGGAACCCTTATGGTGCGACATTGTCTGTCTGTCCGTCTGTCTGTCTGCCACACCTCTATATCTTATCAACCACTCATGCTGTCGACTTGAAATTTGGAACAGTTGTAGAATTTGGTTGCCCAACTTAATTGCACATGAAATAAATTACAGCACGCCAAACTGCAGCGTCGGGCCTCTTTCCATCAGTGCAAACGACTCCGTTTGGTTCCAACGTAGCCGGAACGTTTGCTGAGGCAATGGCTCGCTGTATCACATTATGTGGCGTGGTGTGCGACCCACCGTCTCATTGCACGAGAGACCGTGATGTCCGAGTTCACACACGTTTGCAACCCTACACCTCCAGAGATGCGGCTATACGGTCTTCGCACCTAGGCTCAGGCTGACGATGAGGGAAAGACTTCAAGTCAAGTAAAGTGCCGCATCGCGGATGATTTTAGAATAAACGGCCAAAAGCCTGGCTCGGTCCGAAGGAACCGAATTGGCATCTGATAATTGCTGCTAGGCTCTCCGGCACCGTGGCATATTCGATCTTTTTTGAGAAGCCAAAACAGTAGTGGACGGGCTGGTCAGGATAAAAGTTAAACCACCTCTCCTGGCGTCAAGGAAGTTTGCGACCTGAATGGATCCCATGGTAGCGATCCCAGAAGTAGCGATCTTGGAGAAAACGTTAATATAGCTATAGCCAGACTACAGAAACGCAGGCAAAGCCACCCCAGACGCCTTCCTGGTACCTAAGCCCCCGAGCCGTACAAGAAGAGAAGCCAGGTCCCAAGCTTGGTCAGTAAGGTGGATGTTCAATACTTTAGTCCAAGATACACGAATCAGCAGGTAGGTACTCATACCTCCATAAATGTGTAAGCCGCAACAAATACGTAAATTTTAGCACATAGAGGCAGAATTTAATTAAGGCGGTTGCTGGGTGGCAGCACCTTACTTTTAGAAACAAATTTATTGCGTCGCAAATACAAAACTTTTCAGTAGTATTGTTCGTTTGGCGGCAATATAGGGTTGTTATATATGTAATAACCCATGACATCATAGCTTAGCTTATCATTTATAGCTTTGTATTGGTAAAGTGCTAAAAGTGGCCGTTTTTGGCAGTTTTACAATACAAAGCTATTCACGATAAGTTAAGATGTGATGTGATGGATAATAAAATATAGAACTACCCCAAATTGCCGCCAATCAAACAATCCTCATTAAATGTTTTGTGTTTATGACGCAATAAATTTATTTCTCAAAGTGGCAGCACTTCTGCTCAGCAACCACCTTAAAGTAATTCCATATGAGCATAGACGTCACTCAACAGATCCAGTTTTTTGAAACTGTTTCACCTGTTGGTGCATGAAGCTTGAAATTGACTCGTGAAGCAGAGGCGCTCCTAGAAGATGTAGCGATTCACTTGGTGACTGAATTTATACCAAGCGCTACGGTGTCGAACTCACCGTCACGGGAATCGTGACATAATGACATATTTTCCGCACTTGCATTAATTTTATTTCAATTTATAAATAATAAAAAAAAATCATTTAATAAACATACCAAGATGTTACAGTAGGTGCACAGATGAAATAATTGGGTGGTGGTATTTCATAACAATCACTTAAATCTACTTAATATTAACATCACTTAACATAAACACCTATGGTTGAATAGTTATTTTAAAAGGAACTACCATAATTAATTAATTTTACATCGATCTCTGCACTAAGCAACGCTTGTATCGCAGAGACCTTCACACATTTAATAACAACAATAATTCAATTCGGCCGTACACTTTAGATTTTAGTAAGAGGGTAAGAGCAAAACAAAAATGTAATAACTATAGACTGGGAAACGTTTACGTTATTACCTTAGACTATATAATACTAACGTATAAGTTATTACTAACGAAAAATTTCGCGCTCGCTGCGCTCGCGTTTTTATCTGGCCATATTAAGACTCGTCCCCCCCCTTTTAGACTCAGAACAGTCAGAAGATTTTTGCTAAGAAGTGCATTTCCTCGGCTACACGTACTTTATTAAGCTACGGAACAGAATAAAGTAATAGTACTATCATAGAATAATATTATATTCTCTACAACTTTGGCTTTCAAACTTTTTATCTATCTCTTATCTTTGCCTAACTATGAGCTTCGACAAATGGTCGATTTTCAAAAATGTTTTCTATAGTCACGTTTTTTTTTTTTTGCTTCATAACTTTTCTCAAGTGCTACCGTAGATTTCAGGATACACATCTAAATTAAAAAATTTTGACTGTATGTCCGGTCTCATAATCTCAGCCTCTTTACTGGCTGTTTTTCGGAACTCATAACTAGGCAACGATTGGAGAAAGATTAAAAGTGTGAAAGGCAAAGTTGTAGAAAATTTTATCAGCTTTCATTATGTAGTACAACAAAATTTCGTACGACGCACCGTTTTCGAGATGTAAGCAAAAAACAAAAAAATGCGACCTTTGTGCCCCCCTCCCCCCTCGAGCGGACCTCGGAGGGGCAAGGACTTTTAGTATGTTTATCTCCTA
The DNA here is from genome assembly GCA_947532105.1 of Athrips mouffetella. NCBI lineage: Eukaryota > Metazoa > Arthropoda > Insecta > Lepidoptera > Gelechiidae > Athrips > Athrips mouffetella. Next base: position 7,880,905 of record OX383980.1, on the reverse strand, counting down.
ACTGGTCCAAACAAAGTTCCTTAGTCAAACTTTCTGCTTTCGACTTTTCCATCCACAAATTATTCGTTGCTTAAGTTATATGTAGAGTCCGGGGTGTGGTGTGGCTACTACTACGACTAAATCTGTGGCTACGTAGACGATTCGAGTGGAAGAAAACTTGTAATGATGACTTGACTTGGAATTAATATGATGTGAATCTGCCCATAAGCTGAACAACTTTCCCTAATAAATATGGGACGATACGAAAAAAAAAATACTTTCCATACAAACTGCGCTATCAACTGATGAATTTTCTATGAGATATCGATTTATTTTTTCGTATTTTACTTTACCGAAGTTTCAAGGAAAAAGTTGTTTACTTCCCCGTGTGGAGCCGATAGTAAGTATCAATTCATCTCTACCCGTGGGTGTCATAATAGGAATTATGAACTTGAGGATGGGTAGTACCGTCTTTATTATTGCGGTCACCAACAGGTCCGTGGTGCCAGCAACAATACTATCGAGCCGAGCGTGGTGTCTATGGTACTTCCCCACCAAATTGTACCTCACGTTTTTGCTGGCATTCTGGAGGGAGCATGTCCTACAGTGGACGCTTTCCTGGCATGTTAATATGATGAGTATTTCTGCCGACACGGGGACTGGATATCTAACATAAAAGCTATTACAAACCGGAAATAAGGGGAAGGGTGGGGGGTTATGGTAGGTTTTTTTTTTGGCATTTTTCATCATAACTTGAAAAAGTACAAATATATATTTTAGAATGTATGTACAAGCCCTTTCAAAATGATACCCCACTCGACCTAGTAACGATAATTTGAAAGTTTGCCCCCCCCTATTTGGGCCCCCTTTACATTAATAATAACACTTTTTTTATTCTTTCATGTTCAATTAAGTTGGGCAACCATACTTTAACACTATTCCAAATTTCAAGTCGATAGCATGAGTGGTGGCTGAGATATACAGGGGTGACAGGCAGACAGACAAAGCCGCACCATAAGGGTTCCTTTTTTTACCATTTTGGTATCGGAACCCTAAAAACATTTTCCAGACAAGAAATTAGAGGGCTGCCATCACTTTTTAGTCACCACTTTATACCCACCACGCCTATAATTTATAGTCGCCATGTCTTTAAACACCACATCTAAAGTAGCCTCAACTATAACGACCATCAAATGTTTATATTCACCGAGTTCGGAATCGCCACTTTTTGACTTCCCAGTATAAACCGCCTCTATACTCGTAATGCACCCTGCTGCACCGTTAAAAAAAACCTACTACGTATAGTAAGGGTAAATAGGAATCCATTATTTATAAATAAAAATAGTAATAATAAACAGTTAAATAAGTTTATTGAGATGACCAAATACAATGCCTTTCATACACCAGGCAAATACTTTTACTACCTAACATATAAAGGTCCATTCACAATCTCGCCGAGAAACCGTTAAACGTGGAAGTCGATGTTTTTAAACTGTCTCACATGTCTGTGGAAAAAAGCGAGAATTCTCGGCGTGAGTGTGGTTGGGTTATAATAATGTAACTTCATATCTACATTCCTATTTTGTTCACATCAGTCACTAACGCTCAGTCTAACTCAGTTCATATCTACCAATAAGTAAAATTATCCAAAATAATTACGATAGCACGTTTCAGGTACAAGAAGGTTTTTAAACTATATAAATAAACCTATTTAGGGTAAATCAGCCATCCGCAACGCTATAACAAGCATGGTGACTATGGTACTTCCGCTCTATCTTATACCATGCGTTTTTTTATGGTATTCTGGAGGGCGATCGCTGTCCTGCAGTGGACGTTACATGGGATGTTATGAAGATAAATAAAAAAAAGCGTATTTTTTTAAATTATGAGTGTGTGATTTAAAATATTGCCACACGGCGACATGTAAAAGGAGACAACGTCAATATAAAACGTGAAATTATCCGTCGAAGTATATAATTACGTATAACACTCACGTATAACACTCACGAGTCGTTTAAAAATATAACAACTAATTTTGCGTCGCCGTGTGGCCTAAAGAGTTCTGTATGAAAACCAATGCAGTGTAATTTACGCAACTCACAACTCGACAAAATACGCTTGTTGGGATTTACCATAGCTTTAACATAGCGCCTGCGGAAAAAGCTGGTATACATACGTATTCAGGATCTTACGTTCACATGAACAGACAGCTTTCCGATAACTTTTAACTGTCCTGTCAAGTTCACAATTTTGAATTTGAAAGCTGTTTTACCCCTATTTTTATCTTTTGGATTTACGAAACTATTTATTTTTACCTCACGAGCTCAGAAAATTTTGCTTTGTTAGTCAAAATCTGCGTGCAAATTTCATTTTGGCCGCTAGCGTGGAAAAAGTTTTTAAAATTTTAATCGGTCTTGTGCGTGCAAAAGTTATCATTGACCGCTAGCACGAAAAAGGTTTTCGAAATTAGAACAACGTGATGATTGCACCGAAGCGATGATGGTTTGTGGTATGAGGTATTGTCGCAATTCTTAGCATTTTTCTCGCTGTAGTGAGGTGAAAAATGGTGTGTTTCGCTAGGCAGAAAATTTATTTTGCGCCTTGTGCCTTGAAATCCTTTCTACGCTCAGAATTCTTAATTTGAACCACTCGCTTGGCTCAATCCTAGACTCCTTTTCAACACAAGGCACTAGCGCCAATTAACTGTTTTGATGACTTACATATCAAACAAATATTTAAAATGGTGCTGTTTACCGGCTTGAGTGCGTAATACATGTACCTTGATTGGCCATTGTTAGGTATTTCTCTTTTTAGCTTTGAAGAAAGAGTAGAAATGAACTATTAGTTACACAGAGCTACAATATCACAATTTATGAGCGCCGCTTGGATATCATATGAGTTTTATTTAGTACAGGACTAATTTTGGGACCGCTAACCAAAAAGTCATCATTCATTTTCTTAGTCTTATTCCGTTTTTGCCAATGGTTTTTACGGAGTCAGCTACCTAACCAAGGGGATTTGACGGGGGCACTGGTTTTTACACAGAGCGACTGCCCTCTGCAACCCAGAGGGGAAACCAGACCCAATCAGAAATTAGTGGCCAACCTGGCTAACAGAGTTTTCAAGCCGCCAGATGGCTGTTAAATGACTTGGCTTAACGACTACTATCATTGACAGTAGCCGGGAACAACGGCTTAACGTGCCTTCGGAAGCACGGAAACGCTCTAGTTCTTGTGCCACTAGCGGTCACCCATCCGGGTTCTGACTACGGTCAACGTTGCTTAACTTCCGCAATTGGAAATAAAGAGCAACTAACACTCGGCCACGAGCGCTTCTCCTAACCAAAAAGTAAACAATTAAATAAGTAGCATTACTCAAAAAAAAAACTTTTCCACAATAACATATACATGACAGTTTGGAAGTGCGGTCGAATTGTATGGCACGTCATACTTTTCAACCGCACTCCAGAACTGTCGGTTACTATGGGACGCAAAAAACCAAGTGCGAATTAGACTCGCACATCGATGGTTCCGTACCACAACACATTATATTTTTTATCCAGACAACCTGACGTAGGCATAGTAAAAGAGTTTATTTGGCACCCTGGGTAAGGAACTCTAAACACTATTTCCCATACAATTGCGCCGGTAACAGTGGAATTTGTACCTACGGGGCGACCAATGACTTTTTTTATAGGGGCGACCGTTTTTTTCTTGTTTATTAAATCTCGCTTTTCAGGAAAATTGTTCCAAGTCATACAAACTGACTAGACTGACTAAACTGGCTAGAGGTCCAAATGTCCCTGTACACGAGAATATACGACTAAGAATACTATTTCTCTAACATTTATAATACGTATGTAATAATTCATTAAACACCAATAATTTGTTAAAACATTGATTCGAAAAATAATATATCGAAGTGTAAGGAACAGCCTTTCGAAATCTTAAAGGACAACGAATCTGAAAAACTTTCTATAAGAAACCTCAAGAAATTATAAAGTAAATCGGCCGTGCTATACAAACTACCGGCTTCAGGGTCTACTGATCCCGCGGGCTCAGTTGACCGCTTTCAGATTTTTTCATGGCCAACTCGACCCACCGGGACCGTCACTCAGCCTGCGGGTTTAGTCGAACACTTCAAACCCCCGAAGGGACAACTTAGCCCGCGGGCAAAATCAACATCTTTCAACCTCATCAAAATCATAGATCGGTACATACAAACTCCCGTGCGTAACCAGGCTGTGCCCACGGGCTGGGTGACGGAATTCTTGTTATAAGTTGGGTTGACTATGAAAAGGTAGAAAGTGGTCGACTCAATCTGCAGGCTAAGTACGGGTAAGTTGTTGACTGAGCCCGCAGGCTGAGTGACAGCCCCGGTAGGTCGAGTTGACGATCAATAAAACAGAGTGGTCAAATGAGCCCGCGGGCTCAGTGGGCTGCGGGATCAGTTGGCCCTGAAACCAAACAGCTCAATCAAGTTTATTATTTCATTACGGAGCGACAGTAATCACTGAAAAAGCTGTCAATTAATAATTTAATTTTTGTAAGTCTAGTAGTGACTTGCAAAGACATTTGAGCAAACTATAGCTGCGTAATTAATTTGTTGAAATTATTTGACAACTGTATTTATCTATTATAATAACTAAAGAAGTTTAACATCGATCAGATCCATTAAAAGCGACATTAAATATCGAGCATTACGTTACATAATTAAACATATTTTTATGACATTTAGACACTCACTGTTAAATTTTAAATAGATAAAGAGGAAGACAATTTAACGTGAGCCGGATTTGATAATGAATAAGGAGGTGAGAAATTTGAACTAGCCGCTTGAATACGCGATAGCTCAGTTGTAAAAGCGTCGCCACGGTACGCCGAAAGTCGCAGGTTCGAGTCCGGCTCGCGTCAAATTTTTCTTTATCTTTATCTATTCAAAATAATTTACATAAAACAGGGTACAAAAACAGTGCGATGACCATTTTAAGGGGTAATTCTGTAGAATAATGTAATTGTAGAATAAACCTCAAAAGAATCATTGCATATATTTTTACACTATGTAAAAAAAAAATTGCATTAATAATAAGATCCATAAAAAGCGTTCTAAACAGTGTTAGGACACTTAAAGAGTATTTGTTAAGAAAAAAAAAACCATTTACTTTTATTCCATAAGTTTTGAAATACATGAAATTGCTCGCATCGGTCCAATCTGAATGGGAAGAGACCTTTTTATTAGTAAATAACAAACTTGTAGAATAAAAGTTGTTACTGTTATCTTAACAATAAGTTTATAAAACTTGAAGAGTGAGAGCACGAACAATTTAATCAAAATTCAAATTCAACTCAAATTTCATTTAATAAAAAAAAAATCAATTAAATAATTAATATTTAACTAGCCTCTACACTAAACCAATCCCGTCACTCAGAGATTTGTGTGCTATAAATCCATTTTTTACGTTTATTAGAGCTTTGTGTGCTATAAATCCATTTTTTTCGTTTATTGCAACGCTTACCAACACATTTTGCAGCCATAAACACTAGAACCAGAGAGTATTTAACGGAAAGAATAACATTGTTTTACAAACTTGTTTTTTCTGACAGCTTCAGCCGATTGGTTTTGACGTAGCTGCAAATGCATTGGTAAGCATTGGAATTAATAAAAAAAATCGATCATAGGTAGCTAGCCTGTGAGATTGAAAAATTCCAAGAGCGTGGTGTCGTGGTGTCTTATATCGCCAAATTCACCAAATTGCACCAAATTTTTTCCAGGTACTAGTTAGGTACATAGCTCTCAATTTTTGATAGGAGCCAATTCTTGAATTTTCTACGGAATTTTTTTGAAATTCAAGAATTGCCTCCTATCAAAAATTGAGAGCTTATGTATCTAACTAGTACCGGGAAAAAATTTGTTGAAATTGTAAAGCGTGTCTACGTGAAACAGGTAACTGACCGCACTGGTATGCTCCATTACCAGCAAGGAAGATGGAGCAATCATATTGGTTTTCTCATAGGCTAGCTATCTATCTTTAACTTGTTTAAAATCTCATTTTAAGGGTTCCGTACCTCAAAATGAAAAAAAAACGAACCCTTATACAGGGTGTAAGGGACAGTGCACCGAAAACTGAAAGGGTGTGCTCAGTCAACGAAACTGAACAACTTTCCCAAAGAAATATTTTTTTAGGAAATTATAATTTTGACCTCTCCATATAAACTGTTCGACCAGAGTGAGCAATTTGTATGGAGAGGTCAATTATTTTTTTCATTTCCCAGTAAGGTTTCTTTGAGAAAGCTGTTCAGTTTCGTTGACTGAACACGTCCTTTCAGTGTTCGGTACACCGTCCCTAACACCCTGTATTTTTCTTGACCTCAATTTCACTGTCATTCCTTGACTTGCGTTTATCTGAGGTGAGGTTATCTAAATGTTTAGAAAGTGGACACACCACTTGCTTTGAAGCGGCTTATACGCTGTGCGTATGTCGCAGACATAGTATATTTCGCAGTTTTACATAGGGATATTATTGGGAAAAATCCAAACAATAGGATTGCGCAATTTTCTTAGCTTGAAAATGCGCTGTCAAATAGAGCAATTTTTTCAGTTGGGATTTTCCAGCACACAGCTTATTTCCCTCGCAAAGTACTGGTAGAAATTCACCCTTAGCCAGCCGTTTCTTAAGTGGCGATTTGTACAATTTGACTGCGACATTTGGATCCCTAATCAAATAGCACCTATATTACTCAGAACAAAAAATGTTATTCATTCGCTAAAAAAATATAGGTCAAAAAGGGGAATTTTTTGCGTGTAGACAAAACTGCCCTAGGAGACTTTTTTGTCTCGTTTCCTTACCTGTTCATATTCCGAGTAACATAGGTACTAAAATTTGGTTGGGCCCATAACCCTAAACAGCGTATTTTTTAATCACCCCAGATATTTTAAGAAGTGGTTCTGCCTTTGAAACTAAACAACTTTTCCCATAGAACATAGGTCGAAATACGAAAAAAATATTTCGTCCTCCGATACAAAATGTGCTGTCAGTTGATACAGTTTGTTTGGAAAGTCGAAAAAGAATTTCGTATTTCGACCTACGTTCAATGGAAAAAGTTGTTCAGTTACATGGATAGAATTACCTATTACAATATCTGGGGTGATAAAAAAAATAAGTGTGTAGAGGTATCAATGTGTGCGTGTGTGTATCAATTTGTGTTGCTCACTGCCGCCGCTCCCTAGCAAGCATATGTATAATTTCGACGCTCGCATCAATATTAGTAGTATCGCAGTGATACTCCAATACGTGGACATATAACCGCTCACCGTTCCCTGCCCCGCCCACAAGTAACAACGCGTAAGGAAGGGGGGTAGACGCAGAACGTTTGGGCAAATCTCACGCGCGGTGCAAGTCGAGAAACTCGCGTAAAGTTGCCGGTAACGCTTCCATCGGTGGCTCTAAGCCGGCGGCGAGTAACGCACGCGCAGCCAAGCAAGCAAGGGATGTGTGTTGCAAAGGACGAACTTGTGACGACCGGTTTAGAGCAACAAGCTCGCCCGCTGAGTCGCCGAATTTGTTCGGCGTATCGAGGTGAGCGCCGCCTGCCAGCAAAGCCTACAAACAAACGTAAAACTTTAGACTTTTAAACCAAATTGTTATTCTTTACAGAATTCTTTATTTTTACCTATTAATCGTGTGGTGCCGGCAAGGAATAGTAGCAACCGATCTCTACCAGAGGTTGTCGTAAGAGGCGACTAAGGGCTTGTAGTTGTGAACCGGAGGATGGGCAGCAACTTCTTTCTGTGTATCGTACCATCTTACATACTGTGGCCAACAACAACAGCGGTTGCCAGCTGCAAAGCTTACAAGCGTGGTGACTATGTGAAATCCCCTACAAAGTACCACGCATTTTTGCTAGAGTTCTGGAGGGAGCTGTCTTGCAGTGGACGTTTGACGTTACATGAGACGTTATAATGACTTACTTCAACCTATGTTCCTTGGGAAGTTGTTTAGTTTAATGGTCTGATCTAGTGTTTATGTTGGTAAAGTAATTTGCTAAACATACTTTTCGAACGTTATTGGAATATTTTAGGGTGAATAAATCCCATATCCTCAACGAGCTCTGTGGAGACTTTATACGGAATAGCAGCAAAATGTACGCCGAGTATGGACGCCGCGCCGCATTGCTACAGTAACTTCACGAAGCCCACCGAAGTGGGGCGACACGGAAGAATAAAACTCGGAGGTTTAACTGTAGGGCATACATTACCTCGACAAGCTCCGTGGAGAAGTTGTAGGGTATAGCGGCCACGTGTAGAGCGGTGGATCGCGCCTCGTTGCGAGTGTGGACCGCCGCGCCGCATTGCAGCAGTAACTTTACCACGCCCACGTGCGGGAATACCGGCTGAAACACGGAGGGATCTTAAATTTTTTTATTGCTTGGGCAAAAGAAGAACATGTATTTTTATTACGTGATTACGAATTTTTATTGCGTGACAACTGACAAAATTATCGTTGCCTAGATAAACTTGCTGCATATTCAGCATTCAGCCTTCGCTTACTAATAATCATAAAAAGACAACCGGGTGCCATCATCATATTGATAGGCTTCGGTCTTTTTTTGGTTGCTACTGCAGCACCTGATTGCTGAGCGTTTAATTGTGTCTCGTTATCGTAACTGGTGTACAAACTATCAAATGTATTTTATGTCAAGCAAACAAATAAAAAATCGATCTGACAAGTCTTAGAATCAGAGTTATTAAAGCCCAAAGACTTTCAATCTCTGAAGATTAATGAGCCATGTTAAAGGTCTTAAGGTGCCCCATGTCAAAATGTAAAAAATCGAAAAGAAAACGTTACCAACGTCACAGGATATCAACCACACTTGGTTGTTATTCCACACATTCGCACGAAGCGCTTTGAAACATTTTTTATTATGCCCACGCCTAAAGAGTGGAATTATCTGCCTGCGCATGTGTTCTCGAGTTCAGAAAGTGTTAGAAGTGTAAGTACTGCATCCATAATAAACGGTTATTCATTCATTCATTCATATGACCTGAATCTATTCAAGTCGCGAGTGATTAGGCTTCTTCTGGGCAAGTTCGTCCCATCATCTCTGTCCTCAAGACTAGATCGAGGTTAAGAGTAAGCCCATTGACAATAAAAAAAGTTATTTACACAATAAGGCATAATTTTGCGTAAATTGCTATACATTTTCTATAAGTTTTCCATTTTCTAGGAACGGGAAAATTAACACAGGGCAAAATTTCCCGGTGTGCGATCGGGTATTAACAGGAAAACTGGAGGTTAACCACTTTCGTAACGGCTTAACGTGTGTTCGGAGTCATCTAACTCTTCGAACATTCAGCGGTTTTTGTTTGACAGTGTCCCCGCCGGGGACATAAAAAGGCACATACCGGCACGGACGCCTCATCAGCGAAGTACGTGGAGCGGATGACGTTGAGGCGCGACACGCACAGATGCAGCAGCGTGTCGCTCGTGTTGGCGCTGCGGATGTCGGCCGCGAGCAGTGACGTCACGGCGCGCCGCGTGTCCGCGCGCTGCGGGGGCGTCTGCGCCGTCTCCAGCACCAGGTAGATCACGTGGGTCACGCAGCGCAGGGCGCGGTCGAATGTCTCCGCCTGGGCAGAACACATATACTTGTCGCAAATTGATCCGAATTTAAAATTTTACCGCGTTATTTTTAAAGACGAACGTTCGTGCCAGCGCCCTATGCAGTGGCCCAAGCAAGTGAACGTTAAATTTGTACTAAGCTTCCGTACCAATGTCGATTGTCGATGTCGAGCGTTGAAGTTGGCAAAGATGGCTGTATTTAGATCGTTAGGTTGGTACTACAATTACCAATAGCGCATAAAGAGGCTTGGTTTGAGCCAGTTTAGCCTTCGCAAGGCGAGGGCGAGGCCGCCATTTTCAACAGTTCATTCTAAAATGTTTGTAGCGGTGGCCAGCAGCTGTATGTAGCACGCGGCGCGCTATAGTGTACCTGCTTCTTGTGTATGGGGTTGTGGAGCAGCGCCTGCCGGCTGGCGGGCAGGTCGGCGGCCAGCAGCTCTAGCACCCGGCGCGCGTCCCCGTGCGAGGGCAGCCCCCGCCCCCGCTCCAGTGTACTATAGTGTACCTGCTTCTTGTGTATGGGGTTGTGGAGCAGCGCCTGCCGGCTGGCGGGCAGGTCGGCGGCCAGCAGCTCTAGCACCCGGCGCGCGTCCCCGTGCGAGGGCAGCCCCCGCCCCCGCTCCAGTGTACTATAGTGTACTATAGTGTACCTGCTTCTTGTGTATGGGGTTGTGGAGCAGCGCCTGCCGGCTGGCGGGCAGGTCGGCGGCCAGCAGCTCTAGCACCCGGCGCGCGTCCCCGTGCGAGGGCAGCCCCCGCCCCCGCTCCAGTGTACTATAGTGTACTATAGTGTACCTGCTTCTTGTGTATGGGGTTGTGGAGCAGCGCCTGCCGGCTGGCGGGCAGGTCGGCGGCCAGCAGCTCTAGCACCCGGCGCGCGTCCCCGTGCGAGGGCAGCCCCCGCCCCCGCTCCAGTGTACTATAGTGTACCTGCTTCTTGTGTATGGGGTTGTGGAGCAGCGCCTGCCGGCTGGCGGGCAGGTCGGCGGCCAGCAGCTCTAGCACCCGGCGCGCGTCCCCGTGCGAGGGCAGCCCCCGCCCCCGCTCCAGTGTACTATAGTGTACCTGCTTCTTGTGTATGGGGTTGTGGAGCAGCGCCTGCCGGCTGGCGGGCAGGTCGGCGGCCAGCAGCTCTAGCACCCGGCGCGCGTCCCCGTGCGAGGGCAGCCCCCGCCCCCGCTCCAGTGTACTATAGTGTACCTGCTTCTTGTGTATGGGGTTGTGGAGCAGCGCCTGCCGGCTGGCGGGCAGGTCGGCGGCCAGCAGCTCTAGCACCCGGCGCGCGTCCCCGTGCGATGGCAGCCCCCGCCCCCGCTCCAGTGTACTATAGTGTACCTGCTTCTTGTGTATGGGGTTGTGGAGCAGCGCCTGCCGGCTGGCGGGCAGGTCGGCGGCCAGCAGCTCTAGCACCCGGCGCGCGTCCCCGTGCGAGGGCAGCCCCCGCCCCCGCTCCAGTGTACTATAGTGTACTATAGTGTACCTGCTTCTTGTGTATGGGGTTGTGGAGCAGCGCCTGCCGGCTGGCGGGCAGGTCGGCGGCCAGCAGCTCTAGCACCCGGCGCGCGTCCCCGTGCGAGGGCAGCCCCCGCCCCCGCTCCAGTGTACTATAGTGTACTATAGTGTACCTGCTTCTTGTGTATGGGGTTGTGGAGCAGCGCCTGCCGGCTGGCGGGCAGGTCGGCGGCCAGCAGCTCTAGCACCCGGCGCGCGTCCCCGTGCGAGGGCAGCCCCCGCCCCCGCTCCAGTGTACTATAGTGTACTAAAGTGTACTATAGTGTAACTGCTTCTTGTGTATGGGGTTGTGGAGCAGCGCCTGCCGGCTGGCGGGCAGGTCGGCGGCCAGCAGCTCTAGCACCCGACGCGCGTCCCCGTGCGAGGGCAGCCCCCGCCCCCGCTCCAGTGTACTATAGTGTACCTGCTTCTTGAGTATGGGGTTGTGGAGCAGCGCCTGCCGGCTGGCGGGCAGGTCGGCGGCCAGCAGCTCTAGCACCCGGCGCGCGTCCCCGTGCGAGGGCAGCCCCCGCCCCCGCTCCAGTGTACTATAGTGTACTATAGTGTACCTGCTTCTTGTGTATGGGGTTGTGGAGCAGCGCCTGCCGGCTGGCGGGCAGGTCGGCGGCCAGCAGCTCTAGCACCCGGCGCGCGTCCCCGTGCGAGGGCAGCCCCCGCCCCCGCTCCAGTGTACTATAGTGTACTATAGTGTACCTGCTTCTTGTGTATGGGGTTGTGGAGCAGCGCCTGCCGGCTGGCGGGCAGGTCGGCGGCCAGCAGCTCTAGCACCCGGCGCGCGTCCCCGTGCGAGGGCAGCCCCCGCCCCCGCTCCAGTGTACTATAGTGTACCTGCTTCTTGTGTATGGGGTTGTGGAGCAGCGCCTGCCGGCTGGCGGGCAGGTCGGCGGCCAGCAGCTCTAGCACCCGGCGCGCGTCCCCGTGCGAGGGCAGCCCCCGCCCCCGCTCCAGTGTACTATAGTGTACTATAGTGTACCTGCTTCTTGTGTATGGGGTTGTGGAGCAGCGCCTGCCGGCTGGCGGGCAGGTCGGCGGCCAGCAGCTCTAGCACCCGGCGCGCGTCCCCGTGCGAGGGCAGCCCCCGCCCCCGCTCCAGTGTACTATAGTGTACTATAGTGTACCTGCTTCTTGTGTATGGGGTTGTGGAGCAGCGCCTGCCGGCTGGCGGGCAGGTCGGCGGCCAGCAGCTCTAGCACCCGGCGCGCGTCCCCGTGCGAGGGCAGCCCCCGCCCCCGCTCCAGTGTACTATAGTGTACCTGCTTCTTGTGTATGGGGTTGTGGAGCAGCGCCTGCCGGCTGGCGGGCAGGTCGGCGGCCAGCAGCTCTAGCACCCGGCGCGCGTCCCCGTGCGAGGGCAGCCCCCGCCCCCGCTCCAGTGTACTATAGTGTACTAAAGTGTACTATAGTGTACCTGCTTCTTGTGTATGGGGTTGTGGAGCAGCGCCTGCCGGCTGGCGGGCAGGTCGGCGGCCAGCAGCTCTAGCACCCGACGCGCGTCCCCGTGCGAGGGCAGCCCCCGCCCCCGCTCCAGTGTACTATAGTGTACTATAGTGTACCTGCTTCTTGTGTATGGGGTTGTGGAGCAGCGCCTGCCGGCTGGCGGGCAGGTCGGCGGCCAGCAGCTCTAGCACCCGGCGCGCGTCCCCGTGCGAGGGCAGCCCCCGCCCCCGCTCCAGTGTACTATAGTGTACCTGCTTCTTGTGTATGGGGTTGTGGAGCAGCGCCTGCCGGCTGGCGGGCAGGTCGGCGGCCAGCAGCTCTAGCACCCGGCGCGCGTCCCCGTGCGAGGGCAGCCCCCGCCCCCGCTCCAGTGTACTATAGTGTACCTGCTTCTTGTGTATGGGGTTGTGGAGCAGCGCCTGCCGGCTGGCGGGCAGGTCGGCGGCCAGCAGCTCTAGCACCCGGCGCGCGTCCCCGTGCGAGGGCAGCCCCCGCCCCCGCTCCAGTGTACTATAGTGTACCTGCTTCTTGTGTATGGGGTTGTGGAGCAGCGCCTGCCGGCTGGCGGGCAGGTCGGCGGCCAGCAGCTCTAGCACCCGGCGCGCGTCCCCGTGCGAGGGCAGCCCCCGCCCCCGCTCCAGTGTACTATAGTGTACTATAGTGTACCTGCTTCTTGTGTATGGGGTTGTGGAGCAGCGCCTGCCGGCTGGCGGGCAGGTCGGCGGCCAGCAGCTCTAGCACCCGGCGCGCGTCCCCGTGCGAGGGCAGCCCCCGCCCCCGCTCCAGTGTACTATAGTGTACTATAGTGTACCTGCTTCTTGTGTATGGGGTTGTGGAGCAGCGCCTGCCGGCTGGCGGGCAGGTCGGCGGCCAGCAGCTCTAGCACCCGGCGCGCGTCCCCGTGCGAGGGCAGCCCCCGCCCCCGCTCCAGTGTACTATAGTGTACCTGCTTCTTGTGTATGGGGTTGTGGAGCAGCGCCTGCCGGCTGGCGGGCAGGTCGGCGGCCAGCAGCTCTAGCACCCGGCGCGCGTCCCCGTGCGAGGGCAGCCCCCGCCCCCGCTCCAGTGTACTATAGTGTACCTGCTTCTTGTGTATGGGGTTGTGGAGCAGCGCCTGCCGGCTGGCGGGCAGGTCGGCGGCCAGCAGCTCTAGCACCCGGCGCGCGTCCCCGTGCGAGGGCAGCCCCCGCCCCCGCTCCAGTGTACTATAGTGTACCTGCTTCTTGTGTATGGGGTTGTGGAGCAGCGCCTGCCGGCTGGCGGGCAGGTCGGCGGCCAGCAGCTCTAGCACCCGGCGCGCGTCCCCGTGCGAGGGCAGCCCCCGCCCCCGCTCCAGTGTACTATAGTGTACTATAGTGTACCTGCTTCTTGTGTATGGGGTTGTGGAGCAGCGCCTGCCGGCTGGCGGGCAGGTCGGCGGCCAGCAGCTCTAGCACCCGGCGCGCGTCCCCGTGCGAGGGCAGCCCCCGCCCCCGCTCCAGTGTACTATAGTGTACCTGCTTCTTGTGTATGGGGTTGTGGAGCAGCGCCTGCCGGCTGGCGGGCAGGTCGGCGGCCAGCAGCTCTAGCACCCGGCGCGCGTCCCCGTGCGAGGGCAGCCCCCGCCCCCGCTCCAGGCGCCCCGCGCGCGCGTCCAGCATCAGACGGGTCAGCGCACACGCCGTGTGGCACGTGTCTGCACGCAAAATTAAATAAAAATTCACTATTCTGTACGGTTTCACACCCCAGTTACTTCATACAACGAGCATTGTCAAAATTTGAAATTGACACATGCGTACGTGCACTGTTACAACTAGACCCGCGAAACCCGAGAATTGTTGTGGGGAGGTGAAAGGGTGAATTTCAAGGAAGACAAATAGTGTCCGTTCTGTATGTAGGTACTTCTATTACTTTATTACATGTCTACTGTCTGACCTCCAAAAGACTATCTCTTGAAGCATCGATAAAGAAAACTTGCACAACTGATCTTCCTCAAATTAATCAAAACTAACACGCCTTATTGTCTTAAAACCGGGTCTGACCAGTAACATTGAAACGAATTGAAGTCCTTGGATCAAATCCCAGCACCTCCACCATATCGCTACGCTCGCTAAACACTGCGATAACTGACTCAGGACATCAAGTAGAAGCCGTTTACACAGACATTAACAAGGCTTTCAATTGAGTTGACCATAGTATGCTCATTCACAAGCTACATCGCCTTCATAAACACAGAAATATTATCAGTGGCTAGCTCCTTATCTCACTTTTGTGTAAATACCAGAAAGTTACCGAAAATTGTTACAAGTCAAACTATTACACTGCAACATCAGGAGTACCACAGGGCTCGCACTTAGGACGAAATCTTTTCCTAACACATTCACGATTTATCCGATGTAATTTGGCATTCACATAACAAACTACCTGTGTATAGCAGCGTGTCCTTCTCGATGCGTATCTGCAGCGCCCAGGTCCACAGGTCAATGCACTGCTGGTATCGGAAAGCATCTGCGTAGGAGGCGCCTCGATACATCAGCCGAAATACGGTGTCCTTATGGGACTCGCCTAGGATTCGCGCAGCCACGAGAAGTGCCTGTCGGAAGCACATAAACTTCAATTTATATAGCTTGTAAAAAGACACACAGACCAAGTCTGAGAACAATTTTTGCTCTACGACTTTTAAAAATTCACACAAGATTTTTGTTACTTCCCATAGTAATAGGATCGATCAGTTATTTGTCCTCCATACAAGAGTTTTATTATGTCTCCACAGTAAGCCATTAACAGAATCGGGTCGAATGACTAGTAACCCTGTATTGACCGAAATGGAAAAAAAAAGCTCGCATACAAATAAATGGCTCTATCATAGGCAGTTTCATGAGCAGATTCACATCCTTCAGGATTGTAATACCTTCTTTGTTACATGTTGTATAAAACAGATGTTTATCATCTTCTCAGTTTCCGTGATCATTACAACTAAAACTACTACTGCATCCAACTTCATCGAAATATCTGGTTTGTAATCGCATCGAATCAAAACTACGATAAATATCTCATTTAAGATAGTTTTAAAGTCAGACTTTAATGATTGTGTTTGAACCAGATTGCACTGAATACGTCCATGTCGGAATCAATACGTTTTGTTGTGTAACCTTGGGCAGGTCATTTATGTAAAAAGCAATGGCCATAGTGATGTCAGAACATACAATAAAAGCAATGGCCCCAAAATATTTCCCGCAAGAATACCGATCTATTTTCTGAGCACGCGCCACGGACCTCCCTGCGGCGTCGTCCTAAAGTACTCCGAAGAGTGGACTATAAGCGGGTACAACCTGTGTGCGCAGTGCGTCCATGTCGGTACCAGCGGCCTCCAGCTCGGCGCGAGTTCTCCACTCTTGAACGTCCCCTAGGGCGCGCCACGGGCCCACTTGCGGCGTCTTCTCGAGGTACTCGCCTCGCGAGTGTCGGATTGCTGTCAATTATAACATATATTTACATTAGTCCGTCGTCGAAACGGGTAATTTCTTACGCATAACATTTGGTGTTAGAGAACGATGGAGAAAATCAGCTGGACAGAAAATAATGCTACTAAGAAAGTGTTAGAGATTGATTGATAAGGCAGGATGGAACACGTTAAATACTATTTAAAATAGACCAATAAAGATGCCTGGACATCTGATACGAAATGACGAATTCTTTCCAACAATCAAAGAGGGAAGGAGAGGTAGAGACATTGCTTTATAGAACAGAATAAGAAAAAGGCGAACTACGTGTCTAATCAGAAAGTTAAGGCACCAAGTGTGAAACGTGTTGACAAGGATACTGGTTTTTACACAGGACTGTCATCGAACCGAATCCATTCCTAGATAAGCACCGAACTAAGATTTTCAAAATATACTGCAGTTGAATTATTGTGGGTTATTAGAATGATAGTAGGACAGAGATATGCGTGAGAGCAGAAGGGAGCGATACCTGTCTCTGTTGTTCCAATATCTTACGCATCGGCTGCGTCCTACTGTCACAGTGCTTTCAATCTCAAGATATACGAGTATTTTGGAAAGTGTGCGTCTTAACTGCACAACCAAATTCCGCTTTCTCCTTTCCATCTTCGTGAGACTAGAAGCAGGTTGGAATTCTATTTTAGTGTTTATTTTGTTCCGGGTCTTAGCGCGATAATAGTTATTAGGCAAAATAAATTACCTTATTATTCCCGACGTTCTATTCTAGTGTTTGTGTGATTTACTATCCTTTTGTGTAAAAGAACTCCTTCCCTACAGATTTGTTTCCCGAACAATAAAATCTGAAACTTATTAAGGCAAGGAGGGATCAGGCATATTCTGGGACAGCATGCTACATCTTTGACTCCATCGTCATTTGCCACCAGCCGGGCTAAGATGCGCACCGCATCTTGGTCACGCGCGACTGTCACTTTTAATGTATGGACGCGAGAAGATATAACCGGCTCTAACCGGTTTAGTTTATGAAAACTCGCCAAGTCATGTGCTCAACTTAATGGTAAGATAGGAGTCAAATGCTTAACCTATCCTATTAACAAAGTTTAATGCGTTTCAAATGAGAATCATAGTGATTTGTTGATAACTTCACAGTGGTTCCCAGTGGTTGTGCAAAACTTTATCAAAGCAGAGTGAAGTTAGTTTGAAAGTTACTACTTGTGGCCGCAAATCTATCAGGGTTAGTCATATTCTCATTTGAATTGCATAGTACCATCAACAAAGTTGGCGCCTGACCATCTTCAAGTTTAGTTTCCTGTGGAGAAGTGGCTTTATGGAACCTCCGCTGGCTCTGTCTTGCTAGTTTTATTCCACTGAGTGTAAGTTGTAATTGGCCAACATGTGACTGATGGACCCTGAAGAAAACGAAAGGGTCATAAAAACTCATAATACCAAAAACGTTGTCGTCTCTTAATAGTAAACAAAATAAAGGACGGGGCGGGACATGCAAGCGACAAGGATTCGGCGCCAACTTTGCTGATAGTACAGTACTTGGAGTGCAATCCCCTACCGGTGGCGCGCCTCCAGGCGGCGAGCGCGGCGCTGGTGTCGTTGAACTCGTCCAGCATGGTGGCGCCGAGCAGCTCGTACGCGTCGGCCGCGCGCCCCGGCTCGTAGTGCACGCGCCCCATGAGCAGCGCCACCACCTGCGCGGCCCCCTTGAGGCACGCCGTGCGCAGCGCGTCGTCCCCCGCGCGCGACTCCAGCCGCGGGTCGGCGCCGTGCTCCAGCAGCAGGCGCGCCGTCTCCACGCGGTGCTCCTACACCACACACCACATCCACATACTCGTACATACATAACATCACGCCTCTTTCCCGTCGGGGTTTGCAGAGACAATAGCCCTCCACCTGCTACGATCTTGACATACCTACTTCCCTCGTTTCCTCTACTTTCATCAACCTGCACAATGCACGTACACGGTCGTCGGTTTAGGATACTTTTAACTTGGTCTTTATTTAGAACGTCCTCAATTTGGTCGCAGGAGGTGTTCGATTTTGCATACACCTTTTTTTATCGAATTTAGTAGCACCTATTTTTGGACTGGCAACACAGCTGTCAGCTGTCATGTAGCTCAATTGTCACTTTTTAATTGTCATTTACACACACAAGCAGTTATATTTTTGGAAAATCACATTTTGTTTTCACAATTTTTTTGGGTGAAATATGCTATTTGAGACAGGCATTAGTTTTTGTTGCTTTGACTTTTACCCCAAGATAATTAGATTTTGGCCTAGACAAAAATCGGAACCAAGATTTTCTTTTTGTGGTTTATGAAGTCTTGGAAGTAATTACATAATTACTTAAAATTAAGCATATCACCAAATGGGACAAGGCGGCAGATTAAAAAAACCCTATTATATAAATAGTTACTGTGGCAAAAATGCCAACTAAACGAAATGTTTTCTGGGCTCGTTCAATGATAAACTTTTAGTATTTTACAAACTAATTAAGCACCTAAGTTCTTAGGTAAAGCTTAAATTAAAAAAATCTCACTAAAAGTTTTATTTCTTTTTGTCTGCTCGGGCAAAATACATAACTATCTCGTGACTTTTTGTACTTCAAAATTTTGTTGTACTTGATCAAACAGTCATAAAAGTGAACAAAATATGTTAAAGCTTTACAGTGGTATAATTATTGAGGGTTTTCTCTTTGGCCAAAATAGTTAACTGAATGAAAAGTGTTTGATTATACTCTAAAACTGTACTTACATTGATTACTTTGAAAATTAAACATTTCAGGCAATAGCGTATCTTTTTCTATAAAAATTACATTATAAAACGCTTTATATCGACCCTAAAGAAGTTGAAATAAAGTTCATAATTGACATTAACATAGTACACGGCTCGTGATTGCACGGTACGGCAACGTCGCATTGCTTCGCTGTTTTTTTCGGTACGCGCTTCGGAATTTAAAGTTAAATATGAAAGATGAAATATTTACATCGGTTGTAGTAAGCTGAAAATATTTTTGATCTTCTAATCTAAATATATAAAACAGCATGCCCTGACCGACTGACTGACTGACTGATTCATCAACGCCGAGCCGTAACCGATAAAGCTACAGATGTGAAATTTTGTAGGTAGTTTTTTTGTACGTCAAGACTACCCATTAGGAAAGGATTTTCCGAAATTCATCCCCTAAGGGGTTGAAAAATGGGGTGGAAGTTTGTATGAATATTCTACAGGTTTGACATGAGACTCAAAATAATTGTGGATTTGATCTAATGAAAGGGAAAAACCGGCCAAGTGCGAGTCGGAATCGCGCTCCGAGGGTTCTGTACCACCACATGATATAAATTGTATTAGTTGAAATGTCAGTAACTTACTGTGGTCGATTTTTGAAGTGAAAACTTCTTTAGCGGCGCTTGGCACTTTTTCAGATGGGGAAAAAATTATTAACTCGCATCAGAAGTCGCGTCAGATCTCGGATGAAGTATAGAGATTGATTTGAAAATAAGCATACCAAGTTAGAGCAGGCTCAATATATACAAAACTTCTAAAGTATGATAAAGACCAAAACATCTTTTTTGTCTTTGTCATAGCAGGCCTGTCTGTGAAATAGGCAGCTTTTTCCAAGATCAAAGGAGTGCGACTTCTGTAAACTTGTTTACTATTATATATTCTGTGGTCATAGTCTCGGCTTTTTTTGTTGTGCACAACGTGATATGTGCACGACAGACTTGACGTACTGGTTTTGATCGTTATTTAAAAGCGAATCCTAAATGTATGAGATCTACATTTTGGATGACAGCTATCAAGACCCTAGACTACTCATGTGCTGAGACAAATGATAGGTCTCGGATGACAGCTGTAAAACTAAAAATCGCTATAACTTGAAAACTACAGACCCTAGACTACTCGTATACTAAGACAAATGATAGGTCTCGATGAGATCTACATTTCGGGTGACAGCTGTCAAACTAAAAATCGCTATGACTCGAAAACTACTGACCCTAGACTACTCGTGTGCTGAGACAAATGATAGGTCTCGATAAGATCTTCATTCCGGATGACAGCTGTCAAACTAAAAATCGCTATGACTCGAAAACTACTGACCCTAGACTACTCGTGTGCTGAGACAAATGATAGGTCTCGATAAGATCTTCATTCCGGATGACAGCTGTCAAACTAAAAATCGCTACAACTCAAAAACTACTGACCCTAGACTACTCGTGAGCTGAGACAAATGATAGGTCTCGATGAGATCTACATTTCGGATGACAGCTGTCAAACTAAAAATCGCTATAACTCGAAAACTACTGACCCTAGACTACTCATGTGCTGAGACAAATGATAGGTCTCGATGAGATCTACATTTCGGATGACAGCTGTCAAACTAAAAACCCCATAACTTGGAAACTACTGACTCTAGAGTAGTCGTGTGCTGAGTCAAATGATAGATCTCGATGAGATCTACATTTTGGATGACAGCTGTCAAAGTAAAAATCGATATAACCTGAAAACTACTGACCCTAGACTACTCATGTGCTGAGACAAATTATACGTCTCGATGAAGAAGTACGCGAGCAATGGCGCGATTGACCCTTACAAAAAGCATAATATTCAAAAATTCTAGTTTTTACTTCTGCCGGCACTCTCAGAGTGCAACCCGTCCTTTTTTGAGTCCGACTCGCACTTGATCAGTTTTTATATTTTATAGCTTATGCAGCATGAGATACAGCCCACTGACAGACAGTCAGACAGACATCGGAGGCACATCACTCGTGGTGTGAAACATCTGCTGGTGTACCCCAAGGTGGCGTCTTGTCCCCACTCCTTTTCGCTATCTTCATTAGCTCTATGACTTTCCCAATCGAATCTTCGTACCACCTGTATGCTGACGATCTCAAAATATACTCTCAAGCGGGAATTAATGACCTTGGAAAGGCCGTATCTGATATATTGCTGATCTGGCTTATGTCTCAGAATGGAGTAACTCTCACGGATTGCAAGTGAATCCAAATAAGACACAGGCCATAGTAATTGGCAGTCACTGGTTCGTTTTAAGGGTTGACTTTGGATCTCTCCCTCCAATCGTCTTTTACGGGGAAAGTGTTCCATACGCCCAAACTGTAAATAACCTTGGCATACTTTTTGATACCACACTTTCGTGGAAACTTTTTGATACCACACTTTCGTGGAAACCACAAGTGGCGGAGTTAAGTTGAAAGATTTTTGGTGCGTATGGATCACTGAAAAAGCTGCGAAATTTCTTGCCGACCAGTACAAAGATTGCTCTTGCACAATCGTTACTCCTACCTATCTTGGATTACGCTGATACCTCCTACCCTGATGTCCCTCAAAACTGCATAAAAAATTATTTTGACGATGCCAAAAAATAGTCATGAAATAGTCATAAATAGTCATCATAAGGAAAATAATAGTCGCGTTACAATTCTTTCCAGACACTTGCAGCCCACTCTAGCTACTTGGACTGTTGAAATAAGAACACTAAAAAGCCTGATATTATGTCAGGCTTGACATATTCTTGACATTACGTAGAGGAAAAAAGTCTCGGGGTGCACGGCACGCCTACCGGTTCTCGCTCGCTTGACGCGATCTATTGAATTAAAAATCAACTTTTTTAACTTTTTATAATTATGCTTAATTTTAAAAATAAAGGAAAGAACACATGATAAAAACTGTAATTAAACAAAAAAATTTCAGTTGGTATTTTTGCTGCAACATTAAATACAAAAATATTTAACTTTAGATTAATATGCTTAATTTTAGGTAATTTGCTCAAAAACTGTCCTGGACAGCCTATCAAATTAAAAATAATTTGGTTGCCATTTTTGCCTAGACTTTTATGTAACTTGCATACAAATTTGCTTATAAAAAAATATGCGCGGATGTTTTTTGCTTAGTTTTAATTGAAGTAGGTACCTTGGAACCCACATCAAAAGTTTACCCCATCAGATATTAGTTACGATTTTTGGCTTGACTTCACATGCATAAACAAACAAAAAAAATGATTTTATGGAGAATCTAAAAGCCAGCCAATTCATAAAAAAATATTTTTCACATAGATGTTCCACCACCTATTACAATATATAGCAACTTTATAGTAAATCGACGGTTTCGATTTATGTCCAGCCAATTAAAAATTACAGCTTCAGGACTCGGCCTATTTATTGTGTGGTGTTGAATGAAGTGAATGGACCATTTGTTACTTGTGACTGATATCACACAATTTGGAGGTTAGAGACAACCTCGCCTTTTGTGAAATTACCTACCTCTCACACGGGCTCGTCCCCCGTGAACTGCCTCCGGAAATAACTCGGAAAGTTTTGATTGCAGTGACTGTTTCTAAGTGCATTGCATCAGTATTCAAGATTGAAGATCGAGACTTCTACCACCTCCCTTCCTATCCTTTCCTTGATCCATTTTATTTGAAGAAGACGGCCTCAGCGGAACAAGGAAAATCACGTGAGTTTTAGATTATGTATTTTTAGCGCTGCGCACCGCAGCCAGTACCACTGAACTCGGACAGATCTGCTGGAAGAAGCCTTCCACTGCGCAACTCTGCTAATTTAATACCCAGCAGGTTTGGTCAGTTTATGATACAGGAGGTTCGCCGAAGCCTTCCTCTTCCAAAATTTCCATACGCTCTCACATGGTCAATCTCCTTCGTCAATCTTCGTTCATTCATCCTCTCCACATAACCAAACCATTTCAGCATTCCTTTCTCAATTTTAGTCACATCTTCTATTAAAAAAAAAATAATATTATTATTATATTATCATTATGAAACAGTAAATAAAAAAAAAAAATACGCCACAAGGTTCTCTTATATTTCTAATCCTGTCACCTTAATTTCCTCTCCTACAACCACAATAAAAGTCAGTAAAATCTACTATAGTTCGTCAGCATAAAGAATGAAGTGGGTCGTTAGTGCAAATTCAGAGTAAAGGTGTATTCACAGTGGAGTTAAAATGCAAATAAGTTTTTCTTTTTAATTTATTTTTTTCACAGTGTAACAGAAAATACCAAAAAAATTAAACCTCGTAAGCTGTAAATCTATAATACGAAAGTACGAAAAAAGTTCATACAATTTGGCCAGGTTTGTATGGGACGTCAATTTTATTTATCCCACGTTTCTTGAAAAAGTTGTTCAATTGAATGAGCAGATTAACGCCCTTTCGGATTTACAGTTCTTTTTTGTAAAACCTTGTAAAATCGCCTTATCGCAGTCTACCCGATAAACAGCTTCATTGCAATAATATAAAATCGGTATGGACTTAGCGTACTACCAATAGAAAATGGTGTACCTGTATGGCGTAATGCAAGGCGGTCTTGAGTTGCATGTCCCGGGCGTCGACCGCGGCGCCGTGAGCCAGCAGGTAAGCGCACAGCCGAGCCGACTGCACCGAGTTTATCAGACAAGTGCCACCTGCAAACACATCCCCTAGATTTAGGGCCCGTCTCACCGCTCGCTGCTAAGTTCCAGATAGCCTATCTTCTAGTTATTTCTGTCAGTATGTAGCAATATACTAAAAAGGATGCTCCTGCCCATCCTTATTCAAAACTTCCTTAGTCGCCTTTTGGGCAAAGAAGCCTAATAACTACATATTATTAAACTTAAGTCCCTGCCAAGTTTTTTTCGTCGTGTCTGTCTGTATCGCAAATCTCAAGCAGTCAAATCAAAGGCCAGTCGAAAGCGTACACACCGTTGTGGTTAGCGCGGTGGATATCAGCCCCGCGCGCTACCAGAAAGCGCACCACCTCAACGTGCGTCATGAAGCACGCAGAACGAACAGGTGTCGAGCCGGAGTCCGAGCCCGCATCTAAGTCTGCGCCCGCGTCTGCCAGAACTCGTAACACCTGCAGGCATAAAAACAATAGTTATTTATTATGCAAGGCAGCATAATTATTATGAGGCGCAACTGCCTTGCATTAAACTCGAGCAAGCAAAGGATTTTAGGATTCAAAAGATCTATTGGCGGGTAGCATAGCTTGCTCACAAGATGATATTTTAGAGCGATATTTTAGGGCTATTATAGAGCGAAGCTCGTTCGTCCAGTTACTGTAGTGTAATAAGAGACTTCCTGCTTGGTACACCATAGCGGCATGAGCACAAAGCGCCTATCAGGCACTTTGCACAACCCGCATTACAAGTACAACTCTGCATCGCACACCTACGAGAATCGGGTTTAGAGGTACCTTGGAAGAAGTGCAAACGAAATGTAATGTCGAAAGATGGACAGATGTAGTGGCAAGCTACGCGACAAGGTATTGAAATCGCACGTTATGCAGACCAACATGGTCTGAGGTTATTTTATTTATTTTTATTTATTTTTGTTTATTTAGGTACATCAACAGCCTACTACAAAAAGTTTTATAAGGGCTTATTAGAGTCTACAAATAAGGCCAATTACAGATGTTCCATAAAGTGTGGCTGCGTAGTAAGAAAACCCTGGAAGAGGAGGCTAGTGAACCAAGCAGGTGGCGTGTAAAGGAAGGGGCTTATACCTTTTTTTTTTTTTTTACACGGGGAAATCCGTCATGGATACACTGCCGTCCGGGGGAACGACAGTGTTATGTCAGAGTCTTACTGACTAAAACCCCGTGGTGGCCAACTCTGGCACATTTGAAGAGGTCCCGGGAATCGCCACAGGCATACGGCCGGTTATACCTAGCATTGGGTTAGTGGTAGTAACTCTTAAAAATCATAAAAAAAAGATTTAGGGAGTCACAGTGAAAGTTGTGAACATCTTTGCTCCTACAGTGAAATGTACCTCGAGACGTCCTGCGACGGCGGCGCACCACAGCGGGGTGACAGTATGGACGGAGCGTTCATCGGGAACTTCATACACGCCACGTTGCTCTAAGTCGGCGTCGCACACGTGTATCAGGTACTCCACGATCTCCACGTTGCCGCGCTTGCAGGCTACGAACAGCGGCGCGCACCCATCTCGCGTTCGGGAAACTACCGCGCGGCGCTCCGCCGGACGCAGTCTGTACAAAACTCACTGCTCAAACTGTAACTATGTTTACGTTTTGAGAGAAAAGGGGCCAGGCTCTTAGTTCCTAATAGCCAATGTGACCTGAAAAGACCTATTGTAGCCAGCCTTTGACTTTTCCTCGGCAGCACCGACAGCCTCAAAGAAGCTGATGATCTGCCTACGATTGAGAAATCGGGCATCCTAAGGGTGTAGTATATTTCCTGACTTCTGCTGTGAGTTAGTTCACTGAACTGTATCTATAGGCATAGAAAGTAATAGCTATATCACCTGTCGCATGGTAATTGCAGGGGTGCGTTGCTAAGGGCCGGCAAGGGCGGTCACATCACATCTTAAAGATCAACCACATTGTCGTAAAGATATTTACAAAAGAAATGCATTTCAAATGTTAAGGAATTTATTAATTTTAAATCTAAATACGGACTAATATTGTGAATTTATTTATTTAAGTAGCTGACCCGGCGAACTTTGTTCCGCCTTACAAGCAATAAATAAGCAGATTTTATTTACCCTAACCCTACCCCTACCGCTACCCCTACCCTACCCCTATAGCCCATTGAATGAATCGCTCAAAGGGGGGTCTAGAGTGCGTGAGCAGGATCGTAAGATTTTTTTTTGGAAACATGTTCAGAATCTCTAGTTCATAAACATACTAAAAGTCCTGGATACTAGGAGAACTGGCGGAGTGGGGGGAGGGCCCATTCTTGTGTTTTTCGCTTATATCTCAAAATTGGTGCGTTCTAGAGAAAAACTTTCAGGGAATAGTTGAAAGACCATAAAATTATCTACTAATAATACCGGCAATGTTTTTTAAAATTTGTTACCGTTTTCAAGTTACACCTTTTCGAAAATTAGGGAAAAAATGGGGAAAATGCCCATTTTTGTGTTTTTCGATTATATCTCAAAATTGGTGCATTCTAGAGAAAAACTTCCAAAGAATAGTTGAAAGACCATAAAATTATCTACAAATTATACCTAGAACATTTTTAAATGTCCTACCGTTTTTGAGTTACACCTTTTCGAAAATGAGTTTTTTAAACTTATTAGCTGCTGGTTTATAACTTATTAGCTGGCCCGGCAGACGTCATCCTGACCAGTAAATACACCTTACACCTACCCTATCTCTACTCCATCCCTACCCTACCCCTACCCTACACTATTTAATCTACATCGGATCCGTTTATAAATTTGGTGTCTCACATGACTTTTTCATTCTTTTAGCGGGGGAGGGTCCTGGTTCTTCCTCTGTCATTTGTTCATCCTCATTGGTAGGGGTTTCTTGAAGCTCTTCATCATCATTATCGTCTTCTTCAGTAAAAGATACGCCGTTGAGGCATTTTCCTTCACAATGAAGGCATGCCGCTGAACAATTTAACCTTGCTTTTCTGCATCCACATTTGCCACTGCTACAACCTTTTGTGCAGCGGCAAAATATTATTTGTAGTAGTGTCTCGGGGGCTGGTGCGTCTTCAGTTTTTATGGGCTCAAGTTTGTTTTATGTCGATTTCCATCCCCACATTTCTGGAGGCAGCTCGTTTCTGAGCCACTGCTGCACTTGGTAGTAGGTGCGCCGGGAATGTTGTTTAGCTGCACTTTCAGTTGGTGGGAGTGAGCTAATGTCTGGCTTTAATTTGGCCACTGACCTCATAAAACACTGGAAGCGGTAATGGTTGAGGGAGGTTGCTTTAGTTGTAGCCCCATACCATTTTAAAAAGCAAACCTTCCCAGCCTCTTCAACCTCACTTTGTAAAAGGTCATGGACGCTTTTTTTATGACGTCAGATTTTAAGTATTGCTTTATGAAAGCCACCTTGCTTTTTCTGAATGTCGCAGATGTGGTATCGCAGCCGGTAAAAGAATGTAAAAATAAGATATGATCAAATCCAAGCTGCTGCATCTCTTGGCTGGATAGGTAGGTAGGTAGGGTAGAGGTAGTGTAGGGTTAGGGTATGTGTAGGGCGTATTTACTCGGCAGGATGACGTCTGCTGGGCCAGCTAATAAGTTATAAAGCAGCAGCTAATAAGTTAAAAAAAACTCATTTTCGAAAAGGTGTAACTCAAAAACGGTAGGACATTTTAAAAATGTTCTAAGTATAATTTGTAGATAATTTTATGGTCTTTCAACTATTTTTTGGAAGTTTTTCTCTAGAATGCACCAATTTTGAGATATAATCGAAAAACACAAAAATGGGCTTTTTCCCCATTTTTTCCTCTATTTTCGAAAAGGTGTAACTCAAAAACAGTAAGAAATTTCAAAAAACATTGCTGATATTATTAGTAGATAATTTTATGGACTTTCAACTACTCTTTGAAAATTTTTCTCTAAAACGCACCAAGTTCGAGATATAAGCGAAAAACACAAAAATGGGCCCTTTCCCCCCTCCCCCCACTCCGCCAGTTCTCCTAGTGTCCAGGACTTTTAGTATGTTTGTGAACTAGAGACTCTGAACGTGTTTCCAGCAAAAAAAAATTACGATCCCGCTCACGCACTCTAGAATTGCTTTATTCAATGGACTACTACCCTACCCCTACCCTACACCTACCCTTACCTCTACCCCTACCTAAGAACCTTCTCCTGACAATAACAAATACAACAAAAAAAGAATTAGAAATATCGGTCCAGCCGTTAACGCATGATGCCGTGACAAAGCGAAATAGGGATTCATTTTTACTTTCGAGCGGAGCGAGAAAGGCATTGTATTCGCGAAAAAAAAAGATTTTCTAATTTTCTCAAAAATATCTATATCACTTATACATAATAACTGTATCACTTATACATCATAAAAAACAAGTCTCCCAAAAATGTCTGTCCGTCGGTCGGTCGGTCGGTCCGTCCGTCGTTCGGTCTGTCCGTCACGCTTTGGCCTAGCAGCTAAACGAATGGTCCGATTGACACCATATTTTGAATTTAGGAGTTTTATGCAAATCCATCGAAGGGTTCTAAGTTGTTTCTTGCTGGCTTTCATTTTGAAGGTAGCTGTCATGCAACGAAAATGAAAAATTGAAATTTTCTCAAAAACGGCTCATAGAATCTTGATGAAACTTTGCATGACCAAGCATATCCATGTAAGATATCTTGCGCCAGTATCAATTGATCTGTGTAATTTCATATAAGGGGTGTTCCTGTACCACCAAATCGTAAATATGTGTTTTACCCAAAACTGGTTCCATTGAGTTTATTAAAATTTTCTATAATATTAATCCTGGATTGGTTGTCTACTTGACTGGATATTCATTATGATTTTTGGAATAAAATTTAACACAGGGTGTATTTTACACAGGGTGTACCAAAAACTGAAAGGGCTTGCTCAGTAGACTATACTGAACAATTATCCATAAGGAACATGTGTTGGGAAATTTAAAAAATTTCCATGCAAGTACCTACAGTAGTATCCATTGATCTGTGAAAATTCATATGTATAAAGGGTGTTCCAGTACTACCAAAAGTTAAAAATGTGATTTACTCGAAATCGCTTGATGTTTGTTTGTTTTAATGTTTTACAATTTGAATTCTGAATTGATCTGTAAATTTCATTCGAACATTTTTTTGGAAAAATGTAAATAAAAGTTTGTATTTCTATACTATGTGTATGGCATTACAAATTTAAGTTTGCGGTTGATAATTTTTCCTTGAGTATTGCGAGAAAGTAAGTGCAGTGCTGCTGTACCATTTATTATATATATAGATGTATTTAAGCTTTACTTAGTGCAAGGTCCAGTAAGTAATTTTATAATGAATAATTTTATCTAGCATGGTCGCTAAATTTAAGGCTATAGTTTGACAGGTCTAAAAATGTTGCTATCTTTGTTACTACCTATAGGCTGAAAAACAGACTGTTAGACCTGTCAAATTTTAATCAAAAATTTAGCGGCCACGCTAGAATCGCCCCCATTGTAATCTTTGTCTAATGAATCTTTGTAATTATAATTGTAATTCTAATGGCAAATAAACTTATTCTATGCTGTGGCCGATTTTATGTAATAACATCATTCTGTAGTGCATTCAAGCAAATAAACTTTCTTATTCTGGGATTTTATCCACAAGGCTGTCTTGCAGATGGATGTTGGGAGAAACTCCACATGAATACTGTTATTTATTCAAAAAGAGTATGGAATCTAACTGTGGATCCTAGCATTGGTATATCATCTTACTACCTATCTTTCCTGTAGGTGCGCCGAATAGGTGGAAAACCCTGAGCACCCACAGAGTCGTCACCCTTTTATGGACACACATATAGAAACTTTACCAAATCTGGTATACAAAACACGTTATTGGATGCAAAAGGAGTGAAATGGCTTCATTACCCACTACAAAAGAATGGGAGGCATAAAGATTTTTTATACTCCAACACAGCCATGTTTCCTGGGAAAAGTTGTTCAGTATCATGGTTCATCATTTTTCAGGGTCCCTATACCTACTTTGTTACACGTTTTATAAGTGCCCGTTCCAGGAAGACCTTCAAATACAGCACAGCCATCTTGTAGAAGAGGCATAGCTATTGTGTTACGGCAGGCAGGTACCTAATGTTTATGCGTGAACTCTTCGAATGTACCTTTCAAGCGCCGTGCGGAGCTTAGCCGAGAGCCTAGCACCGGGTGCGCTGTGCTTGCATTCCTGCATCAGCTCGGCAAACAACGCATCGTGTTGCTTGGAATCCGCCTTCGCCGCACCAGCAGCCTCCTCTTCCCACATCCTGACTCTGCTAATACTACCTAACAAGACAGTATCACTTCAAGAACAATCAGACCAGACAATGCGCGATAGCAATCTCAAATAATAAACAAAAAATATGAACAAAATCGTCTCAACTTCCTTGTTATTTTTGACGTTTAACGAGAGTTTATGAAGACTATTTACATTTCTTTCTTTTGTTCCGAATCGGGTAGAAATTACCCTGACAGCAGGATAGCTTTATATGACGTCCATCGGTGTGATCGAGGGTCGGGTTTAGAAGGCCGTCGCAGCCTTTTCTTTTTTAATTTTAGATTTTAGGTTTGGCTACCGAGACTTTTAGTAATGTTCATACTGCCTTGTTCCATTGTATTTGTACCAAATATTTTTTTATCGATATTGCTTTATATAATATCAATGGAGGCGATTTGTCCAAAGAAATAAAAAGGACCCCTTTTTAGCGCTTGTTGATGCTATAAAAAAAATATATATAGTTGATTAAATATGACTTTGTTTACTTTTCACTACATAACCTATCTAAATTCAGGGCAGAAATCGGAAGCCACCAAACCCATAAATTGGTAACAGAACTGAATTGGTCAACCCCGATTCCAAGCTGCCGACTTTAATGGATGGAGTTTGTTTTTATAAAACCGGAGGAGCGGAGGGAGAGCAGCCCCCGCCCGCCGTAACAAGAGCCAGGCACCACGCGAGCCGCAGCGGCTGAGGCTGGTCGCCGTAGGCGACCAAAAAGCCGAAGCTGCGGAGGCGAACGTGGGTGCCTGGCTCTTGTTACGCAAGGGCGAAGGGGCTGCACTTCCCGCAGCTCCGGAGCTGTGAAAATTCAAAATTCCTAGTTTTTCTAAACGAATTAACTTGGCTGTATGTCATTATTCTTAGCCCACTTCCTTAAAAAAAAAAATTTAACTATCTAGTAGCCAAATATTAAAAAAAAAAAAAAGTCTGCGACGGCCTTCTAAAATTTTCCCCTAAATAAAAAAAAATACGCAGTGTTATATAACATTTTTCGTAAATACATACAAAAAGTCAAAAGTTACCAGTGCTGCCAAATCTGCTTGATTAGAGCTAATGTATTTAGTCAGTTGAATTTCATACTATTTATTGCACTTCTTACATTAACAGAAAACAGCTTTTTTTGTTTCCCCTGTTTATAAGAATGGCGATTATCAGGATAAAAAATATAATACCTTTTAAGTGCGAGTTTATGTGAAGAGACATAGAGTCTCTTTACAAGATATGTGTGCATACTCTTTTGTATTGTGTCTGTGGTTTTAGTGTTGTGACAAGCTTGTTACTGTCATGTGTCGGTCTGTATGAAAAAGGAAATAAAAACAAACTGATTATTGATTGTAAAAATGTTTATTTATTATTTAAATAATTCAAGATCTTTGCGAACCTGTTAATTCGATCCACACTTCCACAAAATCGTTAGTGTTTCTAAACTTTACATGGTAGCAGATCTGTATATGTTGATTTGAGTCGGATGAACGAGTGTCAATAAAAATTACAATGTCGGTTATAAAAATACAACCACTTGGAAAAGATAATTATGACACCTGGGTTATACACGCCAAAGCGTACCTGAAAAGTAAACTATGGAAATCCCTATCAAAGACTCCAACCAACACAGCTTCGCAAGAAGAGATCGATAATGACGAAATGACAAAGTCGGAATTGTTGCTCATGATTTCGCCAACAGAGCTTAAACAAGTAAAGAATTGTAAGTACGCGAAAGATGTTTGGGATACTCTTGAGTCCATATATGCCAGCAAGGGTCCCGCCAGAAAGGCAAACCTTTTGAAGCAGCTGATTCTGCTTAAGCTGGGAAAGAACAATATCCGTGAACACCTAAATACATTTATGGATATTGTAGACAAATTAAAGGACATGAAGATTGAAATAAACTGTGAGTTGCTTTCGATTATGATGCTATACAGCCTTACAGATGAATTCGAAAATTTCAGAACTGCCATAGAGTCCCAAGACACGTTGCCATCCCCTGAAAAGCTCAAAATAAAAATAATAGAAGAAAGTGACGCCCGTCGAAGGAATGACTCTGAACCGAGCACCAGTCAAGAAGATATTAGTGAGGTTGAAGTAATGTATGCCTTTTGCAAAATCTGTAAGAAAAAAGGCCACGAAACTGAAAAATGCTGGAAAAATGCCAACAAGAAAAATAAATACGGTAAAAAAGAACCAAAAAACAACTTTAGCTGTTACCTATTGAGCGAAAAACTAAAAAAAGCTTGGATATTGGACAGCGGCTGCAATTCGCACATGACGCATTCGAAAAAGCCTTTCAAGTCTTTAAAAGAGACGTCTAAATCCCTAAAACTTGCCGCACAAGGTCAAACCACTAACATAGAAGCAAAAGGACCTGCTGAAATTGAAATTGATAAAGGTACTATAGCTTTATCCGAAGCTCTCTACGTGCCTTCATTATGTGCTAATCTATTGTCGGTCGGACAAATGACTGATGCAGGACAAGTGGTCATATTTACAAAATCCAAGGCAATCATTAAATATACGATTCGAGGCGTACAATGTGAAGCCATTAGAGGTTCAGACGGTCTGTACTATCTTGAAACCATAAAAAACGATGAACGATGAATTCCGTATAACCAGAAATGATAAAGCAAACATAGCAGATAAAGATTCAGAATCCAGTTCCGATTCTGAGACTGAAGTCGATGAAACTCTAAAATCCCGACTAGCAGAAATACAAAACTTAAATACTGAAACCGCAAATATGGAGTGGCACAAAAAAATTAGGCCACATGAATTGGAAAGACATGAAGTATGCGGTCAAGAATAAGAGCCTAATAGGGTTGGAATTAGATACAGGAAATTCTGAATTGGGAGATTATGAAACCTGCATAGAAGGAAAAATAAGTCGAACTCCTAACCCAAAAGAAAAAACTCAGACACGAACTAACAAAACCCTTGAAATTGTACATAGTGATGTCTGCGGACCCATCCGAACCCCATCTCTTGGCAATAATAGATACTTTGTCACTTTCATAGATGACTTCAGCCGCTACTGCAAGGTATACTTCATTAAAAACAAATCTGAAGTTATAGATAAATTTAAACTCTACAAGCAAGAAGCAGAAAACTTCACTGAAAACAAGATAAAATGCCTGCAGAGTGATAATGGCACGGAATATTGTAACAAAACATTCAATGACTACTTGAAAGAAAATGGAATAAGCCGTAGGCTGACAGCTCCATATACTCCAAGCCAAAATGGCACCGCCGAAAGGAAAAATAGAACTTTGGTGGAAAAAGCAAGATGTATGATGCTCGAATCCAAAGCGCCAATGTTTTTGTGGGCTGAAGCAATCTTGACTGCTAATTATCTGTCAAACAGAAGCATTAACCAAAGTATTGGAGGGGCTACACCCTTTGAGAAATGGGTTGGTCGAAAACCGTGCGTAAACCACCTGTATATCTTTGGGACGAAAACTTTTGTTTTGAAAAAAAAAAACAATCGTGGACAGAAATTTACATCTAAAGCACTAGTTGGAATGCTTGCAGGCTACTCTGAAACCCAAAAAGCCTTTAGAGTATATGTCCCTACCCTAAAACGCATTTGTGTCTCAAAGGACATTCGAACTGTCAAAAGAATGCTATACGAGGATGAATATCGACTAAATATCCCCTTCGACAAGATAAAAGTAAATAATCAACTATGTTTGACTAAACAAGAGCAAGAAATTGCAGACAGTGACGATGAAGAAGGAGTTATTCTCGAATATGAAAATAATCCTAATAAAAACAACATACATCTGAATGAACCAGAACAAGACGATCAAGTTGCAAGCACTGATGATGCTGAAATTCAAAACGAACAAAATGTGTCACAGTATGATACATGCGATGATGACCTAAATGGAACCTATATCCATATTGAAACTGAAAATGAGGAAGTTCCTCCAAATGAACCTGAACTTCATGATTCTGAAATCGAGGAAGATCAACCATCTGACCCTAATCCTGAAATAGAGGAAGCTCAGCACTCTGACTATGGAGAAAGGATGAACCTCCGTAATAGATCACGAATCGCTCCTCCAAAAAGACTAGAAGATTATGTACTGGCAGCCATTGAAATGGATAAAATTGTAGAACCCCAGTCATATAAAGAAGCCATTCTAAGCAAAGAAAGGTCTAAGTGGTTAGAAGCAATGCACACCGAAATTTGTTCACTAAATGAGAACCAAACATGGGAACTCATTGATCTGCCAAAAGGCAGAAAGCCACTACCGTGCAAATGGGTATATAAAGTAAAAATGAATCCAGATGGAACGGTTGAACGCTATAAAGCCAGACTTGTGGTAAAGGGTTTCTCTCAAAAAGCGGGAATGGATTACGACAAAACGTTTAGTCCTGTCGTGAGATTAAGTACGGTGCGCGCTGTTTTAGGACTCGCTGCTCAAGATAATCTGGTACTTCAACAATTCGACGTATCTACAGCATTCCTAAATGGCTCTGTGAAGGAAGAAATTTATATGGTCCAACCTGAAGGATATGTTGACGGTACCAAGAAGGTCTGTAAATTAAAAAGAAGCCTCTATGGACTTAAACAGGCACCATTGTGTTGGAATACCTGTATTTCACAATTTTTAACAAATTCAGGTTTTAAACAAAGCACGCAGGATCCCTGCCTATACATTCGAAAGGACGTTGTGATAGCCCTTTACGTGGATGATGGTCTAGTTGCTAGTGTTGATGAGAAAGCTGGACGAGAATTCATAGAGCGATTGAAGAGTCGATTCAAAATCACTACAAAACCTGCATCATACTTTCTAGGTCTTGAGATAAACAAAACCAAAGATGGTTCTATAACCGTGAGCCAAAAGGCCTATA
Organism: Athrips mouffetella; assembly: GCA_947532105.1. Taxonomy (NCBI): domain Eukaryota; kingdom Metazoa; phylum Arthropoda; class Insecta; order Lepidoptera; family Gelechiidae; genus Athrips; species Athrips mouffetella. Next base: position 7,846,346 of record OX383980.1, on the reverse strand, counting down.
TTAAAAAAATACTTAGCAGGTTTGGAATGGAAAACTGCAAGGCTGCCCCGTCTCCTGCAGTCAGGATCGAACCTCAAGACTCAAATATTTCTAATGAAATTGATCATGATTTTCCTTACCGCCAAGCAGTAGGAGCACTAGCCTACTTAATGGTTGCCACCAGACCTGATATATGTTATGCAGTAAGCGTTGCATCCCGTAATCTTGAAAAACCAACGAAAAATGATGTAACAAAGGTAAAGCGAATATTCAAATATTTAAAAGGATCTGTAAACAAAGGACTTGTTTTCAAAAAGTGCTGGGAAGGTGGACGGAGACTGATCGGATTCAGCGATGCTGACCACGGTGGTGACCCAGCAACAGGACATTCTACATCTGGAATGTTACTTCATTTTTCAGGAGCTGTCTTGTGGAAAAGCCAAAAACAGAGTTCTGTAGCCATATCATCAACAGAGGCTGAGTTGATGGCACTTAGTGAAACCGCAAGAGACACCATTTGGCTCAAAAGAATTTTGGAAGAACTGACAACCCTGAAAGATATTCCCACAATTAATGTTGACAATGAGTCTGCTTTGAAACTCTCAGAGAACCCACAGTACGAGTTTCACAAAAGGACGAAACATATCAAGATAAAGCATTTCTTCATTAAAGAATGCATACAAAACGGAGAGCTCTCAGTCAAGCAAGTGCCCTCCGAGCAACAGTTAGCAGACATGTTCACGAAGCCGCTATATGGGCCCCGGCTAAGTGCGTTGTGCAAAAGAATTGGTCTTTTAGACTTGGAGCAAGTCTAAAAAACAAAAATCATAGAGGATGTGAAGAGACATAGAGTCTCTTTACAAGATATGTGTGCATACTCTTTTGTATTGTGTCTGTGGTTTTAGTGTTGTGACAAGCTTGTTACTGTCATGTGTCGGTCTGTATGAAAAAGGAAATAAAAACAAACTGATTATTGATTGTAAAAATGTTTATTTATTATTTAAATAATTCAAGATCTTTGCGAACCTGTTAATTCGATCCACACTTCCACAAAATCGTTAGTGTTTCTAAACTTCACAGTTTGATATACCATTCATGATAAAATACGAGACTAATTATATGAACTGAATGTAAGGAGGAGGATTAATGGGGGCTGAAGGGATCGCAAATGACTCCTAACACTTAATTTAATTTTGGTATCAGACGGCCAGATTTCTTTTCGAGAAAAGCTCTTAATTCAAGTTCAGGTTAGGCAACATTTCATTCAAGAATTTATTGTTGTTTGTATTGCTGATTGTTTTGTTTCTCAAATATTTACCACTGCTAATAGTACTTATCTAGTCCCTGCTGCTAATAAACAGAAAATGGATGAGGATATTGAGGATAACAGTGATGATGAACTACCGTCAATAAGTTTGTCTCAAGATCTAGATACTGTAAGTACTTTCCTTGAATTTCCTTGCTTATCTATATAGCTTTTTGTTTTTTTTTGTTCTGCATAATAATAAATTACAGCTCTGTGTAACAGCCTAAGATTCATGCCATTTGAAACTCTATTGTAACATTTTCATGGCTAACATGTTGCTTGTTTATTGATGAAAGCGTGGGTGAAGATTGAATATTTCCTTGGTCAAGTAGGTACATTTTTGGAAAAGAAAGAAATATTATTTCTTGCTTTTCAGTTTTTTCGGCACTAATCTTTTTGTTAAAAAGTTTTTTTAAATACAGGAAACCTTGCAGGAAACTTGTTTACTATTATATATTCTGTGATACAGCAAGGGCAGGTGCAGTCAAAGACAGGTAAAAGCTTGACACTCACAGTGCAACGCTAGCCCATACGTCTATTGAAATAAGAAAGGTACAAAGACTTATGTGTCAAGCTTGATGTGCTCTTGACTATACCACCAGCTACATGAAAATGGTCTCAGGAGACTTACCACAACTTTTTGTAAAACTGATCTTTAATATAGTAGATTTAAAAAAAAATTCAGTTTGCATCAAAAAAGCCACATACACAAAAAAGTTTTTTAAGGCTAGTAAAGTTGATCTTATTTCTAATAAGTGCTCATCGAAAACTTCTATGGAACCAACCCAGGTTGGCATACTATAAAAGTCAGAAATTTTACACAACTTTTTTTATGTAAGCCGATTCAATATTAAACTCATCAAAAACTTCTATGGGACCAACTCAAAAACTTCAACCGTCATTGGAGTACTAAAAAAATTTAAAATTGCAAAATTATATGGGAATAGATTTTTGCAATTTCTGGCCTTTTAGTACTAAAACCTGAGTTGGTCCCATTGAACTTGTTGATCAGTATAAGATACATAATTGATTGACATGAAAAAATAATGTAAAATTTTCATACAAAATGTGTGGAAAAAGTTGTTTTTTTTTATTTCTGACATGAGCTTGAGTACTTGGCCGAACCTATGCATGGTTTGTGCAGTCTAAACAATCGAAATAGATTCAGAAATATTTATTACTGCAGTTGAAGAAACACCTAAACATTACCACTATCAGCTGTCACGCATATAGGTATCTTTAAAGCTCATCAAACGAGAGTGTGGCCGCTATTACAAAAATTATACTTTATCAGAATAAAATTCATACTTATAATTTTTCAAAATTGCTCTACATTTTAAACTAAATAACCATCAATCTGAACAACCTTTGGACTAAATAACTCTTTGAACTGAACAACTATTCAAACTGTTTTCCTTCCAAACCAAAGATATTGGAAAGTATGCCCATAGAAGCAGAGCTTTTTTCTCATGTGACTATAACTGCAGTACCGACCACACTGGTGGACCGTCAGAACAAATAAACTGCCGTCTGCTATCCCCATTCATGTTTTAATTTCAAATCTTGCCAAAAACAATGTATAATTTTTTTTTTATATTTTTCAAAAAGGCGTTCTTGTTCCAATATTGTAAGTATGTTATTTTTGCTTTTAGCCAAAACATGAACAGCACCGAACTAGACTTGTCTTTCTTCTAAAATATGATGAATTGAGTCCAATAACGTCTCTGTATGATTTCATCTTTTAGTTAAATTTTTCTATACATATAAATACCAAGCGACGACATTTTTTATTTATTTTTAAAACTGAGCATGATGCATGTAGACAAAACAACAGAATAAGCCCGCACCGCAGCCAGCCGGCTACCAACCGCGGAATGCGCCGGACAGGTGCATATGTCGCAGGCGAATCGTATAGTCTAGGCAACGAAGCGGATCGTTGTATGAAGACCCCCGCATTAAATCCTCAGTCGATTAAACTTTGCTGGGGTATTACACTACCTGAGACAAACCTTCTATAAAAAATCCAAAAAAAGATCGGAAAAATTACAAAAAATGTATGAAAATTTTTTTTTGTATAATTTCTTGGATATTTTGAATTTACATTTAATTCATAATTCTTTATCATCCTGTCAAATAAAATCTGCCTGAGAGAATAATGTTGGGGTCAACTGCTTCGTTGCCTACAATAGCTGTTTACAAACGGCGGGCAAACTGTAAACGGTCGGCAAATTGAAAAACGGCGCCGACAGATTGTAACGGGTTTAGATCACTGGTGCATTTTAGGTTCGTTAGCCACGGAAAACTTTTTTAGGCCGGTTATTTAGGCTGGTTAGGTTATCTTACGACCACAACGGCCAGAAACGAATTAAGCGCCGTTTTGTGAAATGCCCGGGCATTATATGAAATGCCGCGGCATTATGTAAAATGACGAATAAAAAATTTCTCTGCATTTTGTAGAATGCCAAGGCAAAATGTAAAATGACGAATTAAGTAGGTACACTCAACAGCACATCAGTAGAAACACTTTTGGACCTTATGGTGTGGTAATAGAGTTGAAAAAGTTTCTACCGACGTGCGGTTGACCGTACCTATACAATTTGCCTCCGACATATACCTACCGACATACACGGATAGCCGGCGACTACGGCGCCGCACTGGCCTGGCGGAAACCGGGAAGCGTTAGCGTAATAAGTATATATTCTTTGCCGGGAATGTGGAAACGCGCCCTAACCTGGGTTGGTGTCATAGAAGTTTTTGATCAGTATTAGAATCAGGATCGATTGGCATCAAAAACATTTTTGTGGAAAATGGCCATTTTTACCTCAATTGTTAACTGTAAATTTTTTTGAAAATCTGTGAAAGAACAATGGCGAGATATTATTTGCGATATTTGTAAGCGTCTTAAAATATCATTAAAACTAAACTCATTAACTTATTTTTCTGCATTTTTTTCAAGTATCATTAATTCGCATCGAAGTCAGGAAAAATCATATTTTTTGTTGGTATTTTATTCGACTATTTCCTGTAATAAAACACAGAAAAGGACCCATACAAAGCCCTGCCTGCAGGGCCCTGCTTGCAGTGCCACTGCCAATCGTACTTTGTGTGGTCATGCAGGGCCGACAAAATGGCCGTTACATCGGCCCTGCAACACCACACACGGTACGATTGGCAGTGCGCACTGCAAGCAGGGCCCTGCAGGCAGGGCTTTGTATGGGCCGTTTAAGGTTGCGTTCCGAATCGGGTAAAAATTACCCTGACAGCAGGATAGCGTTATGTGACGTCCATCTGTGTGGTCGAGACAGGCTACTGTCAAAGGGTGATTATTACCGTTTTGGAACTCACTCTAAGTTTTTTTTTTCTCATTAACAGTGTTGCCATCTGATGTTTTTTGTTTTGACTATTGTAAGTAGCATTGAAAAGTTCACTTGGTTTACCGGTGAATCCCGGAGACGCTGGCCGCCATTTTTAATAATAATAAAAAGAAAGTCGGTTTATTTCTGTCAGTGTGCAATACAGATTTCAGCTGGACTATAGCGCGCGTAAGTCGCTGTCACTAAGAAAAAATAAATTATTGTTTTGGTTTGCGTTTCTGAGATGTAATCGGTATCGGTCGGTATCGTATCGGTATCGGTATCGAGGTAGGTAGCCAAACATGAAGTGGTAATAAATACGTTTGAATAAGACCGGTACGTACCTTCCTAAAAATGTGTTAAACTTGACGTGCTCTTGCTTGTTCCGTCTAGAGTAGGTCAAGTTTGATACTTGCATGCAGCACGACTCAAGCACCAATGGTGATGGAAATAAGAACGGTACCTACCTATAAAGTCAATGTGTCAAGCTAGACGTAGTTTTGGTGGTGCTTACCTATTACCTACAACCCGCGGCACAAAAGGATGCTGACCGTTAAATATTTATTACCTGCACATGGGTGACAGGCGGGAAGCCAATCACGATTCACGCGCACCCTCGCGACTAGTTTTTTTTTAGCTGAGCATCGTTCTTTTGTGCCGCGGGTTGTACCTTTCAATCGGTATTTTCGGGTTTAATTGGTAGCTAAATCATGTTTTTATTTTATTATCAAAATAACTATTCCAAGTGGTAATTAAAAAGGAATATTAACATAAACGCATATTAATGGCTAATATTAAAACATAACCTAAAAATGAAAAATTGACAATACCTTTTTTTCCTGGCTTCCTCCAAAAAAACAACTTATAGTTTTGAGATTGGGGAGTGACGACAAATCATCCAAGATATTTTTGATTTGAAGACGCTGGGATTTTTATCCAAATAAAATAAAGTATGGGACTTTGCCATTGTTCTTTTACAAAAAGTCATGGGAAGTCTCACAAGCTCATTTCCGTTTAGCAGTACCTGCTCTTGCTGTCCCATCTCAAAAAACGACTCTGTACCTGAATGAATGGAAACGTAGGAAGGGGAAGGCCTAGGCGAACGTACCAGGACCAAGTTCAGGACGTTCTGAATAAACGCCAGGTTAAAAGTACCCCTAAACCGACGAGCATGTATGAAAGGATTGATGAAAGTACAGGAAGCATGGGAAGTATGTCAAGATCGTAGCAGATGGAGGACTGTGGTCTCTGCCTACCCCGACGGGAAGGAGGCGTGATGTTGAATCTCATGATAGGTGATATGAAGCTTTATAGTTTTTAATTAAGTCTAGTTTAAATATTGTTTATTTACTTAGTTTGAAATAAAACTATCAAGTGTGAGATTGCTCTTAAGATGTACTTTACAAATTATACATCTTGAGGTGAGTGCAATCTCAAACTTGAGAGCGATTTATCAAAACGGCCTTAAAAAACAAAACTTGCAGAGCGTAAGGTCGGTGGTGATGCCTTCAGCGCGCGAGGTGGCCTTGCAGCGTGCGAAAGAGAGGCACACAGAGCTGGAGCTGCAACGTTTACGAGAGCAACACTCCCCGCCGCCTCCCTCGCCGCTCGCGGGGGATTCTTCCCGCGCCCCGCCGCGGAGCGACTCCAGCGGCTCGGAAAGCGAAACTGCGTTGGCAGCGGCAAGTATCAGTACCTATTATATTTTAAAAGCATAGTTGATGATGATGATGAACCTTATTCAATTGGTGCTCCTGTATCTTTTGAGTTTTTCTTGTAAAATTTTTGTTATTAATAGAGCACAAGGTGCCTATCGGCAAAGGCCTCCTCCCAACTCCTTCCAGTGAGTACTACTTAGCGCCACACTTCTCCAAAAGCATAGTTACTGCATACATATATATATTACCTAACGCCTCTTTTCCGTCGGGATAGGCAGAGACCACATCCTTCCTCCTGCAACTAACTAACACATATTCCATAAATATGGCATCTGACTCCTGTGCTCTTGAACTCATCAAGATATTAACATAAACGTTAAAAAGATCCAGAGAGGTTAAACTGCCCTGACAAACCCCGCATTCCATTCTGTAGGCCTTAGAAGTCTATCTCACACGATTCGTCTGGCCTCCATCCTCCATTCAACTAATTCAACATTCCGACAATGTAAGTATTCTGTGCCTCATGAGCTGCACAATATGTTCCGTAAAATATAAAATTTCACAAAATCAAATGCACGGCTCTGGTCGAAAAAGCAAGCATAGACATATGCTATTTTCAAGTACAGGTCATATACAGGTCTAGCGCTTAGATAATAGTAGAGAATTGCTGTACGCGTGGTGACGGCATTGGAATAGAGCAAGTTTAGGAATCCACTGCGGCATGGTGCCCAAACATTTAAATAGGAATCTGCATGTAATTTAACTATCGGCTTTCTTGCACAGCTCCGCTTTTGCAGAGACTACAGCACTACATGTTACGTTTCGCCCCCTCACATGTTCTATATAATAATAATAATAAAAATAATTTATTCACTTACACAGTAGGTACATTGCATATAAATTACAAGTTATCAATTTTAAAACTAGGTACTACATGACAACTATGGCACTACATGTCAATCCCCCTCACTTCTTTCATATGTTCTACAGAACTACATGTCACACTTCACATGCTTTAGAACACTACATGTCAGGCCTCACATGTTCTACAGCACTACATATCACGCTCCCTTGTTCTACAGCACAGGTATCGAAATGGTGTCCAAAATTAATTCACAGTAATCGCGGTACACAAACGGGGGACGTTTCAAATCAGCACACAAAATTTGTTGTCATTTGTATAGGTATAGAAAATTTGTAGAAAATCCTTATCTAGAGTAATGGAGATCAAGGGCATTACACGTTCTTCAGCACTACATATTATGAGGTGTTTGTTAGCAGGCCGTGCGCGCGTTGCACGTGCTCCCCCCGCCCCCGCCGCCCGCCCCTCACCGCCCGTTCGCACGCCGGCTGCTCGCCTTACTTCCCGCGCCCCCGAACACCCTACAACATTACGCTGAAGCTTTCGCTGATGATGTCCCGATAGCTGTTCTACGGAGACAAATCAACCAGGTCAGCCACTATTACTAACAGAACTGTCTCTCAACGCGTCGTCTGCTCGCCTTTCTTTCTGCGCCCTCGAACATCCTACAACATTACGCTGAAGCTTTCGCTGATGATGTCCCGATAGCTGTTCTATACGGAGACAAATCAACCAGGTCAGCCACTATTACTAACAGAACTGTCTCTCAACGCGTCGTCTGCTCGCCTTTCTTTCCGCGCCCCCGAACATCCTACAACATTACGCTGAAGCTTTCGCTGATGATGTCCCGATAGCTGTTCTATACGGAGACAAATCAACCAGGTCAGCCACTATTACTAACTGAACTGTCTCTCAACGCGTCGTCTGCTCGCCTTTCTTTCCGCGCCCCCGAACATCCTACAACATTGCGCTGAAGCTTTCGTTGATGATGTCCCGATAGCTGTTCTACGGAGACAAATCAACCAGGTCAGCCACTATTACTAACAGAACTGTCTCTCAACGCGTCGTCTGCTCGCCTTTCTTTCCGCGCCCCCGAACATCCTACAACATTGCGCTGAAGCTTTCGCTGATGATGTCCCGATAGCTGTTCTACGGAGACAAATCAACCAGGTCAGCCACTATTACTAACAGAACTGTCTCTCAACGCGTCGTCTGCTCGCCTTTCTTTCTGCGCCCTCTAACATCCTACAACATTTCGCTGAAGCTTTCGTTGATGATGTCCCGACAGCTGTTCCACGGAATCAAATCAACTAGGTCAGCACTCGTCTGAATGTTTATTAGTAACAACCGGCCTTAACACCCTACAACATTACGCTGATGATGTCCCGATGATGGTTGTTCCTCATAAACCAGGTAAAGACAGTCGTTTGGCCATATTACTTTATTACCCGCGCCTTCGAACGCCTCATGATATTTATACGACGCACAAAATAACTTTGGCCCTGTCATTGATGCGTAGAAGTCAAAAATGTACAATTTTTTGCTTTTGCGCATCAATGACAGGGCCAAAGTTATTTTGTGCGTCGTATACGATGGGCCTCATGAAAACTTTAGTATCATTCAGAGGGCTTGAAAGCGGAATTTATTTGTAAGATTACAGAAATGAGGAGATCCGCACAAGAGTCAATAGGTAACTGACAAGCCAGTAACCGAAAATATCTAAACTCAAGTGGCGGTAGGCACTTTGAAGAACCGATGTGGCGGAAAGGTTCTAGGGTGCGGGTGCCGACCACGAACCGGAAGACGTTGCGTGGGCAGGTCTGGGAAGCCACACGGATGACTGATGATCTCCTCATGTTCGCGGAAAGTTGCATGCAAACTGCACAGCACCGGCCGTCATGGCAATATCTATGGAAGATCTTTTTCCAGCATTGAACGTATTTTGGCTGACATGGTGATGATGATCTGGTTTTTATTTAAAACCTCCAGGTCTTGAAACATTCGCCATTCCCCTTCATTTCCATGCACTACATAAACAGTTTCAAAAGACTTTGTATGTTCTTTTCCAGATGGTGCATGCCATATCCTGCGCTTTAGCATGCTCATACAACGCGTGGACAGACGACGAGCTAGTGACGATGGCAGGCGCGCTGGTCCCCGCGAGTGTGTGCGTGTGTCCCGCGCTGGCGCCCCGCCGCGCGCTGCACGCCGCCCTGGCGCGCGCCCCCCCGCACTCTCGCGCGATTGCGCGCCTCGCCGATTTAACTGGCGAAGCTGCTGCCACACCAGGTTTGGAACTTTTAGTTAGTTTTAGTTAAATCCTTTTATTTTATTTAGCCGTTTCAGGACACGTAATTACAAATATTGTCCGTATAATTGTAGGTAATTTTACTTTCTCGATCGCTCCCTGATGAGCATCGTCACCACATTATAGACTAATATCATAGGATGTGTGGACGTCTGTCTTCCATTTGGCCAAAGACAATACAATAGGTATCTTATTTGACCCAGGATAATTTGTTTCTCCAGATACGCCTTGAAGAACGCATTATGTGTCCAACTAAACTGGGCCGTTTCGGCATATAGTGGACAGCCGCGTGGTGATGTTGAGTTTTTTAAAATGGACTCGTTAATTTTCATGCTGGTCCAAGGTATGAGGAGTAATCTCCACCAACACCACATCTCAAATGGATCGATTTTACTGCTATAACATGACATGTTACCTGTTTTCAGGCTTTCAGATTGCTCTTCAATTCTAAAAATTAGTACCTGGTCGACTGAGCTTTGCTTTGTATAATCTTAATCAAAGCCCAATAACAGATGGCGCTGTAGGTTTTCTAAAACGTGCTATTTTCAAGAAATGCTCAAAAAGACGGAGATAACGAATATTCCAATACATAAGACTTTTATTTTGATTTTGTTTATGTCAAAAGCTGTCAGAAAAAACAGGTATCCTACTAATATTATAAACGCGAAAGTTTGTGAGTATGGATGGATGAATGTTTGTTACTGTTACACGTAAAAACTACTAAATGGATTTTAATGAAACTTTACAATAATATAGCTTATACATCAGAATAACACATAGGCTACAATTTATAAACCTGCGCAGACAAAGTCGCGGGCACTAGCTAGAGAGAAATAAATTTATACTTTCCGATAATATATTCTGGTTTTAGTGTCACGGCTACAAAGTGTGTTGGTAAGCGTTAGAATAAACAAAAAAATATATATTACATCGATTTTTTGCCAACAAAAACCCCTGTAGAGTAAATTTCATCAAAATGGTTAGAGCCATTTTCGAAAAACCGATGACAAGTATTGTTTGTTTAATAGTAGGGTGTGATATGGTAATCACATATCATCACGTAGTTCCCTTCCTCAATAGAATCACGTAGGAAACGTAGTGTGACGTCATGTAGACGCACGTATAAGTTAGTATATAAGATCAATTAGATTAGTAATAAAGGGGAATTTAAGCAGAGTACACCCGAGGGTTTCATTTAACCATCGAACAATATCTCATGGCGACCGTGACAGCCTTCCACTAATATTCGCCATCGAACAATATCTCATGGCGACCGTAGTGGATAGAGCAGCGTCTTAGTGAAGTCTTCGAAGTCGGTCATCGGGAAAAGCGCCGCATCGTGGCCACCGATTAACGGGCCTTGTAAGAAGATGGCTCCAGATCGAGGTCCGTTGTAAGGCATCCAATCCATGCTGCTTTCTGGACTACGTTACCGGATGCTGCGTGTTAACGTACGACGGGTAAGATGGCAATTTCACGCAACGACGAGATGGCAAGAGGGATGTTCGCCACCTCAAACATAGACGGTGAGTGCGAAGTGCAGGGCGGCAGCGCAATGGTTATCAAGAGCTGTCGGCGGGGAGCGACAGGATGGCAAGTGCAAGGTGCAGGTCCTATCTGCATGAGTGAAGAGCACGGAGAGCCTTCTGGACAGCAACAAGTTCAACCCCGGAGGAAGCGTTTGGAAGATAGCAGTCCTCAATTTTGGGTATTATTAATTTGTTTATTTTACATAACCTAAATACCTAGTTGGTTGTTTTTTTTTTAGTCATAATAATCTATCTTTTGTTTTGAGTGGTTAATTTTTTTTTTTTTAGTTATAGTTATCTTTTAAGAATGCTAAGTTCTATTAATCAATTTCAGGTTATTTTTATTCACACAGGTATATTAAAATTAAGTAGGTGTTAACAAGATCTTAGCTCAGCAATACCTGGTTTTCAGCATTCATGTATTGTAGTTCAAATAACATTAGAAAGGTTATCAAATTAATAGCGTCTATATATTAAAACGAATAAAAGATGCTGAAGATACGAACAGAAATATCAATTTTTTTTTTTAACAATAACTGTCATAAAATTTTAAACAATATCTTCATTAAAGAAAATTCACCACACAAATTCTTAAATGTTTAGTAAAAATTAGAATGCATATAACCAGTTAATGGAAGTAAACAAACGAAGTGTTAAATAGCGCGCGCGTTTCGTGCGTTGCGTTTTGGTTTCGTTTTAGTTTTGGTTTCGTTTCGATTTCTTTTCGGTTTGCATTTCAACGTGATTACGTCACGCGCAAGCATGCCTGAAGCGTAATCATGCTTAGAATCAACGATATTGTACATTGTTCACGAAATATTTTACGCTATAATATGCTGGTTGTTGAGGTATTTTTATTAATTAGTAATTAAGGGTTTTTTATTCGGGGTGTTTACGATTATGTTATATTAGGATAATGATTTACTAATATTAAGCTATTTGTGACGCTGCGGGTAAAATAATAAGGAAATACTAATAAAATAACAGAGTTCTAGATATCGCAGTGGAGTTGTAATCAAATGTTACAACTAATTATTACATCATAACTTGATTGACTTTGAATTGTTGTTGTGGAATTAAATATGTTGTTCAGTATGGGTCTACGCTATTTCCCATTTACAAAAAGTATTTTAGAATGGAAGTATATTTGAACAGAATATCGATGAAACGATTTTGGTAGTGTTTCTTGATAAAGTCTCAAAATCTCACGGACGAGTATAGTTAGGAGAGGATAGGCGATAGAGTGGTTGCGTATTAAAAATCATTTTGGATTGATGTTATGTTAATTCAACTTGGTACGTCAACTTACTGATATTGCAGCCAGATGGTCCTTGTAAGTGCAAGTTGAAATAGGATTGGGATAGAAAGAAAAGTCTATTTTTCTAGGAAAATTATAAACGTTGGAAAATCTTATGTTAATAATGTATCGTAATACGATTGGATTGATCACCCAAGAGTTGATGTGTTATTAGCTGAATGATTAGTTTGAGCATAATAGTTAGGAAGGAATGATTAGGATAGGTAAGCATTATTTAATGCAATATGTGACAAACCCATTGTCTACAAAGTAGCGATAGGGGGAAAAGGCACGATAAGGTTTCAGATCCTTCATTTTGAAGATGTTGGAGACATCCAGTTAGATGTCTTAAAATATGACCTTATACTATTTATGTTATAATGAAGTTCAGTGGAACTCAGTATTATGTCGCGACAGGTCGGTAGAAAGTGCCAAAATATTGTGCTACCGATTATGGTAATTACGGGCTGGCCAACCCGGGAAATTAGTTATATGGGAATGACTAGTATCTGAAGTTCTGAAGGCGCGCCGAGACGCAGCAGGCCTAGGTATTTAGTTACAGACCATTATAAAATGTCTATGAGTCTGACTAAGCGCGAAATGCGTTATTAAAAGGTAATGAATGACCTTAACCGGTAATGAGGAAAAATAAGAATATGATAACTCATGCATTTCATGTAGTGTGGTAAAGGGTAAACATAAATGCTATGTTCTGATCACGAATTTTCTAAGTGAATATTATGTTTTGAATAGAGTTTTTTCCCTGAAAGTCTGATACGTAATTTTTTTTATAATTGGATAAAATATTATAATGTTATATTACCCAATGGTATGAATATGAGTATCAAGAATAATGTTTTTAATTAAATTTTCTAGTATGACCGTTCGTTACATCATCGGTTAACTATAACAAATTATTGAAATAATACTTTGACTACACATAACGCATACAGCCAATAATTGTTAAAATATAGCGTCATGAATTTATAGAAATATTATTTTTCAGTATACAGATTGGTTTTTTTAGTTCCAATAAATTCATGATATTATTTTGTATAGTAATTAGCTTACTGGATTTTTTTAGTAATAATTAGATTTAGTTGTTTGGTATTGTCTTGATTCACTTGACCATAATATTTTTAAGATTGTCATTAATGTTAAAGATACGGGTTTTTTTATTTTCTTCCAAGTTAAATAAAGATGAATGTAGAAAAAATGGAAATACTTAATGAAAACAATATTTTGTTGTGAATTGCTTAATTTTTCTTTAAAAAAAAAATATGTATCCATATTAAAGGAAATTGTATACTTACAGTAGTTACAGAAGTCAAATTTAATAAGTATTATAAAGTATTGCAGTTCAATTTTGAATGGTTGAGAGCGCATAAATGCGTTTGGTACGTAATTTAAGTTATATTTTTTTTGTATTGTATCATGATGTTTAAGTTATGTTTAGTATATTTCTTGTTTATGATTGTAAAGTTATCGAAATTTAGATTAATGTAACAGTAGATATAATGTTTTATAAAAAGTTTGTCCCTAGGATTCTCTTTTCAGGGGAGGGAAGCCTATCCTTTTCAGGGGAGGTGTGATATGGTAATCACATATCATCACGTAGTTCCCTTCCTCAATAGAATCACGTAGGAAACGTAGTGTGACGTCATGTAGACGCACGTATAAGTTAGTATATAAGATCAATTAGATTAGTAATAAAGGGGAATTTAAGCAGAGTACACCCGAGGGTTTCATTTAACCATCGAACAATATCTCAAGGGATGTCGCAGACAAATTGTCTAATTCGTCGTTTTACATTATGCCTTGGCATTCTACAAAATTCCGAGAAATTTTTAATTCATCATTTTACATATGCCGCGGCACTTGGCACAGGTTGGGTTTAACGTGGTTAACGAACCAAATATGCACCAGTGATCTGAACCCGTTTACAATCTGCCGACGCATTTTCGAAAGACTTCGAAAACGGCTCGACCGATTTGGCTAATTCTTTTTTTTATTTTAAGTTGTGTTAAATATTTTTAGTATAATGTTTGTATGAAAAGAAAGTTTGGGAAAATTTCCTGGAAATTAACAAATTCGGAAAAAACTAAAATTGTTTGACGGGTACAGGTTCTACGAGTATGCGTGCGAAGTCGCAGGGCAGAACGCTAGCACAACTCTAGTACGACGTGTTGTTTTCAGACAAATCAGTTAGTGGGGAAAGCGCCCCTCGCACGCTGCTAGTAGTGAGCGACTGCCTGCTGGGGGGCGGCCCGCCCGCCGAGCTGCTCGCCGCGCGGCTCGTGCGACTAGCGCTCACTGCACTGCTCGCGCCGCGCGCGCTACAGGTGACTGTAACTACACTCGTCTAGTGGGGAGTGGGGAGAGCCCCCCGCTCTAGTGAGCGACTGCCTGCTGCCGAGCTGCTCGCCGCGCGGCTCGTGCGACTAGCGCTCACTGCACTGCTCGCGCCGCGCGCGCTACAGGTGACTGTAACTACACTCGTCTAGTGGGGAGTGGGGAGAGCCCCCTGCTCTAGTGAGCGACTGCCTGCTGCCGAGCTGCTCGCCGCGCGGCTCGTGCGACTAGCGCTCACTGCACTGCTCGCGCCGCGCGCGCTACAGGTGACTGTAACTACACTCGTCTAGTGGGGAGTGGGGAGAGCCCCCCGCTCTAGTGAGCGACTGCCTGCTGCCGAGCTGCTCGCCGCGCGGCTCGTGCGACTAGCGCTCACTGCACTGCTCGCGCCGCGCGCGCTACAGGTGACTGTAACTACACTCGTCTAGTGGGGAGTGGGGAGAGCCCCCTGCTCTAGTGAGCGACTGCCTGCTGCCGAGCTGCTCGCCGCGCGGCTCGTGCGACTAGCGCTCACTGCACTGCTCGCGCCGCGCGCGCTACAGGTGACTGTAACTACACTCGTCTAGTGGGGAGTGGGGAGAGCCCCCTGCTCTAGTGAGCGACTGCCTGCTGCCGAGCTGCTCGCCGCGCGGCTCGTGCGACTAGCGCTCACTGCACTGCTCGCGCCGCGCGCGCTACAGGTGACTGTAACTACACTCGTCTAGTGGGGAGTGGGGAGAGCACCTGCTCTAGTGAGCGACTGCCTGCTGCCGAGCTGCTCGCCGCGCGGCTCGTGCGACTAGCGCTCACTGCACTGCTCGCGCCGCGCGCGCTACAGGTGACTGTAACTACACTCGTCTAGTGGGGAGTGGGGAGAGCCCCCTGCTCTAGTGAGCGACTGCCTGCTGCCGAGCTGCTCGCCGCGCGGCTCGTGCGACTAGCGCTCACTGCACTGCTTGCGCCGCGCGCGCTACAGGTGATTGTAACCACAGAATAAAGTAATAGTACTAATCCTACAGAATGGACACTTTCCGCCCCCTTAGATACCACCCCCTCACCTCCCCGCGCGATTCTGATGGATCACAGCTGAGTCAGTTGTATTGGCCCTACGCGTCTTGTCAATTAATTTTTTTTACAGATCGTGTCTACACACTCGTTTTATGTAGTGTCCTTGTTGTGCTTTAACTACACTCGTCTGCCAGTGGGGGAGCACCCGCCCCCTCCACCTCTACTAGATTTTTTGTAGGAATTGAAGTAACATTGGTTTACTTATTAGAACGACAACAAGACGGAGCGGTACGTGTATTTGTCCCTCCAATATCTTTCGCAACTCTCCGTCCTGCTCGCACAATGTTGTCATTCTAATCAGGCCCAGACTTTACCCGAGCGTAATGTCACCAAAAAAAACATAAGGGAATGATCTTGAGTTAAAAGAGCAGCACGCAGAACGGGACAGAAAATGTTATGCTGTCTCTTTTTTTTCTCTCTTTCTGGTGTGAGTGAAACGAATGATGTACGGTCAACCGCTCGTCGGTAGAAACTTTTTCAACTCTATTACCACGCCATAAGGTCCAAAAGTGTTTCTATCGACGTGCTGTTGAGTGTACTAGTTCCTGCTCTCTCGAGTTCGTACAACCCGAATCTATTCAAGTCGCAATTATATAGGCTTCTTCTGGGCAAGCTCGTTCCATCGTCGACCTCATATCTGCCCCCAGGGCTAGATCGAGGCCAAGAGTAGGTAAGTAAGCCCATCAACCATAAAAAAAGATTTAATTCCATAAAAGTGCAATTTCGTAACTAGAATGTCATGCGATGCACTTGATCAAAAACCACGGAAACCCTCTAACTAAAGGCATAATTCATTGAATCAGCTCAGCATCTGCATAATGTTTTCCCTTTTTAGGGTTCCAATACCAATATGGTAAAAAAAGGAACCCTTATGGTGCGACTTTGTCTTTCTGTCTGTCCGTCTGTCTTAGGCCAAGGGGGCCAAAATAGGGGGGGGGGGGGGCAAATTTCAAATTGTCGCTACTAGGTCGAGTGGGGTATCATATGAAAGGACTTTACTTGTTAATTCCAAAATACATATATTTTTGTATTTTTTTGCGACTTAGTTTCCAAGTTATGATGAAAAATGTCCAAAAAAAAACCATTATCTCCGAAGTTTGTGAAAGGAAAAATCTGAATTAATTACAGTCGATAAAAGTGTATGTAAATATTACAGCAAAAATAAAACCATCTTTCTAAGTTGCACAGTTTTTTAGAAATCTAAAAAAAATCTTTACAAACAAATTTAGTTTTGCTGTCCTAAAAATGGACTTTATTGCTTCCAAAAATACTATAGGTATATCGGAACCCTCGGCGCGCGAGTCCGACTCGCACTTGACCGGTTTTTTAAAATGAATGTCTCTCAGTTTTCAAGTATGATTAAAAATAACAAAACAAATACAATGCCCCCCCCTCCCCCCTTTTCTCCGAAGTTTGAGAAAGGAAATATCTGAATTAATTACAGTTGACAGAAATTTATGTAAACATTACAGCAAAAATAAAACGATCTTTCTAAGTTGCACAGTTTTTTAGAAATCTGCAAATAACAAAGGTTGTAAAGACAAACAAATTTAGTTTTGCGGTCCTAAAAATGGACTTTATTGCTTCCAAAAATACAAAAAGTACATCGGAACCCTCGGCGCGCGAATCCGACTCGCACTTGACCGGTTATTTTTAATATTGGGGGACATTTCACACTAAGTCATCCGACCCAAATTAGGCAAAGCCTGTAATATAGGTATCAGAGAAGTTGTAGAACAAAAGTTGTTGCTTTTGACCTCACTAATAAGTGGGCAAAAGGAAATCAGGTCTAAAAAAATAACCTTGTATACATACACAAATTGATAAATAACACTCAGACACAGAACAAACACTTGTGTTTATCACACAAATGTTTACCCAGGCCCTCGTCTAGTGGGGAACCCGCGGGCCATGGCGTGTAAAGCAAGCTTACTACCAAACACATTAACGGGCTTGTCAAATCAATTGTTACACGACCTCTTTGTAAAACTAAACTGTTTAAAGCGCATCAAGTCGTTATACGACGTACAAAATAACTCTAGCTGTGACCGTTAATGTACAGAAGTCAAAAAATTAAGCGCGGCATGTGGGGGGAGGCGAGTGAATCCTTCATTGGCTCTCCGCCTGTCACCCCTGTTCGCGCAGAAAATAACCGTCAATGCCAAACTTGCCTTGCACACGGTTTAACTAGTGACCCTGCATCGAATTTAATGTTCGTAATTTGCTACAGGAATCATCAGAACCGCTGTCCGTCGCAGAGGTAGAAGAGTTACTGAACGGTAGCGGAGTCGGTGTGGGGTGGAAGGGGTTATCCCCTACCGACAGACTGACGGCGCTCCGGCTGGCGGGCAGGGCGCTCGCCGGCGCGCGGGGGGGTGCGGGCGGGGCGCTCGCCGCCATACAGACCTCGCAGCACGGAGACAAGCACCATCCCGACTACCTCAAGGTAATGCCACACCTCTTGTATGCTCTATGGTTCGTTAGCGAATATAAACCCAACCTAACCTAACGAGTAGCGATCGGTGAGGTTGGGTTAGGTTATCTTACGACCAAAACGAATCACGCGCCGTTTTGTAAAATGCCGCTATGTAAAAAGGTGAATTAAAGAATTTCTCGGCAATTTGTTCCCCTCAACTGGCACGCGACCAGATTCTGGACGCGTCAAGTAAGTGCGGGTCTGGCAAGCGACCAGAATCGGGACGGTCGGCTGCTGTAATTTTTTATATGACACATTTTTATATTTTTCATTGGGGAGGAGTGCCGTGTGCCAGACGTGGGGTACGGCGCGCGCAGCCCGTGCCAGTTGAGGGGCTAATGGCCGACCGTTTTTAATACGATACGGCTGCGACATATTATAGATTTATATTTTGTATATTTAGATTTTATTTGGTTGTAGTTTTATATTTTATGTCCATCTTTGTACTTGAAATTATATATTTTCTGTATTTTATATAATACTAGCTGTTGCCCGCGGCTTCGCTCGCGTGGATTTCGTATTTAGGTTGTTACCGGTTTTCCGAAGCAATGAGATATTTTAGTCCAGAGAAATTATTATTTATCCCATCATTTCGGGGTAATTTTAAACTAAAAACAGGACTAACCCTGCGCAAATCAATGAGTATAATTCAAGATCCAGCTGAATTTTATATAATATACAGACGTTACTCAGAACAGAGGAACTTAGCAGCAGTATCCTAACAAATGTAAAGAGAGAGATGAGAGACACCTTTATGTCATATTTCAAAACAGAGCCAATTCGCAGAAGTAATTGAGAAAAACTGAAACCCTCTCCCTCTCTCTCCCCCTCCCTCTCTCTTACCCCCTCCTCCTCCCTCACTCCCTCCCTCTTCCCCTCCTTCTCCCTCTCCCTCTACCTCCCTACCTCTCTAAATCTCAAAGTCTCTACCTCTCTACATCTCTACCTCTCCCTACCCCTAACGTTAATTTAACCGCTATCCCTAACATAGAAACGACACCCATATTTATTTTTAGACATTTCAAACCTATCACACCCTAACCCCATCCCCAGGGGATGATGGTATTTCACGTCCACCACGTTGAATTTCAAAGTAGTTGTAGCTTTCGTAATCAGCGACCCGATAAACCATACAAACGACACCCATATTGATTTTTAGACATTTCAAACCTATCGCACCCCAACTCCATCCCCAGAGGGATGATGGTAATTCACGTCCACCACGTTGGATTTCAAAATTGTTGTAGTTTTCATAATCAGCGACCCGATAAACCATACAAACGATACCCATATTGGTTTTTAGACTTTTTCACACCATTTCCCTTTTTTATGGGTTGAATTTGGGGGGAATTTCAATAACAGTGATGAACGTTGCATAGAATTACATCATTAATGCCTAAATACGAGTAATAAATTATGTGGATTTTACTTTAAAAATAAAAAATTTTCAACTTCATCCCCCTTTTCACCCTTAAGGGTGTCGAATTTTCAAAAACCCTGAGACACGTAATTAATAATTTTTTGTCGTCCGCCTAAATACAAATTTGGAAAATCCTAACTTCAAAACTGACGGACTTTCATACAAACTTTCATCCCCTATTTTACCCCCTCAGGGGTGGAATTTTTTAAAACCCTTTCTTAGTGCACCCCTAGGTCTCATAAGGAACCTACATGCCAAATTTGGAATCTCTAGACCCAGCGGTTTGGGCTCTGCGTTGATATGTCAGTCACCTTCATCTTTTATATATATAGATTTTTTTGACGATCACATAGTGAATTCTTATAATTGACATGAACGTAATTTATAATGTAATTTTAAATGTGTCATGAATAAATTTAATCTAATCATATTAATAGCGATGCGTCACGAACTCAAATTGCTACCTACTGAAATAATAATATTTTGCGTAACAATTTTGCCATATAATCAGTATTTTTGAGTAGGATTGGGATTATCTCTTATTGGGGTGGTAGGGGCCTACCTCCTAGCGGTCCACCCCGGGCAACGGCGCCGCGGGACACTATGTTCTGTGGCGGCGGCTGAAGGTCCCTCACAGCGGTGGTAGGCTTTGGCCGCCTGGCTCGCGACCACCCTCCCGCCGGAGCCCGACGCCAAACAGCTTAGCTGTGTTCCGTCGGAGTGCGGGAGTGCCAGTGCCATTGGGGGATGGGAGGTGGTCAGTAGCGCGGCTCTGATTCGGTCTTGGTCTCTAAGCAAGTTTGTACCGGGTAACTCATACTGGAGGGTAGCGGGATCCGAGGCACGGTCCCTGCCGTTGGCCGACCGCAGGTAGTAGGGGGCCCAAGTACCACGAAAGCCGACGTGGGAAAGGCTGCCCCGCCAACTAGCGAAAAATCCCGAAATGCTCCATCGTGCCAGCTGGCGACTGGACGGGAGGACCCGATGGACCCATTTCGGGGAGGCTCGGGCGTCCCCGCAGTCTCCAGATGAGTTCCCCACAGGTCGAATGAGCTGAAGCGTCCAATTGGAAAAAGGAGTAGCGTCTCGACCATTCTTCCATTTCCCCACCACACACTCCTCAAAATGAAAAAAAGTACGAAAAGAATTAAGATTACCAAACGGCGGCACTTCCTCCCGCTTAAAGTGCACCTTACAAACATCAGGGGGTTGCACTCAAATATCGACCCGGTCCACCATCATCTCGAGACCGAGAAGCCGCACTTATTCTTTTTAACGGAGACGCAAATAGGAACACCGTCGGACGCGGCGTACCTCAACTACCCAGGATACTCGTTGGAACACAAGTTCAAAAAACGAGCTGGGGTCTGTGTGTACGTTCGCGATGACATTTGCTATCGGCGTCTCCGTTGCTTTGAGGATTCCGGGTTTTCTACAATCTGGCTACTGGTGGACACCGGGGTCGAGAAATCTCTCTACGCCGGTGTCTATCGGTCGCACAGCAGTGACGAGGAGACATCCAGGCTCTTTGAACAGCTAATGGAGAAGGCGGATTGTGCCCAACAACGGTACCCAACAGCGCAGCTTCATTTTCTGGGGGACTTTAATGCCCACCACAGCGAGTGGTTGTTCCCATACCAGAAAACTGACCATGCTGGGAGAGAGGCGCGTAAACTAGCACTGTCGCTAGATCTCACCCAGCTGGTGAATGTTGCTACGCGGGTGCCAGACGTTGACGGACACACGCCCAATTGCTTGGACTTGCTGCTGACTACAGATCCGGACAGGCACTCCGTGTCGGTATCAGCCCCGCTGGGAACATCCGACCACTGTCTGGTGAAGTCCGTGTCGATCATCTCTCCTCCGGATGATAGCCCAAGAGGCACGAGGCGAGTTTGGCGATACGAGTCAGCAGACTGGGATGAGATGCGGCACTTCTTTGCGTCCTACCCATGGCAGCCAGTGTGTTTTTCTTCGGGCGACCCCACCTGTTCAGCTGAAGCGGTTGCTGATGTGATACGGCAGGGAATGGAATACTATATTCCATTCTCCGATATACCGCTCGGTCACAAAGCCCGACCTTGGTTCAATGCGGACTGCGCTCGCGCTGAGGCTCGAATGCAGTCTGCATACCAAGCCTGGGTTCAAGCCCGTGACCGCAAAGTTCGAGCTCGGCGGGTTCGCGCGAAGAAAAGAGCATTTAATGCTGCTGCAAAGTCCTGCAAGCGGGTGATCCGGAAGGCCCGTTACGACCACGTCAGTCGCATAGGGACCAAACTTGCATCCTACCCCTCTGGTAGTAAACAATTTTGGTCCCTTTCCAAGTCAGTCGAAAACAACTTCTGCCGTCCTACATTACCTCCCCTGCTGAAACCAGACGGGTCACTAGCCCACTCCGCAACAGAGAAAGCAAATTTATTTGCATCTCTATTTGCGAGCAATTCTCGCCTAGATGCAGGCTCTAATCAGCCACCGACGATTCCTCGCTGTGATTCTTCGATGTCGGAGATCACAATACACTCAAAAGAGGTTCGTAGAGTACTTCGAAGTCTAGACGTGAACAAAGCTAGCGGTCCTGATGGAATACCAGCAAGAGTCTTGAGGAACTGTGCGCCTGAGTTGTCTCCTGTGCTGACGCGTTTGTACCGCCTCTCTCTTAAAACAAGAACGGTGCCTAAACCTTGGAAGGTTGCCAATGTACAGCCGGTACCCAAGAAGGGTAGTCGTGCCGACCCCACCAACTATCGTCCGATCGCCATCACCTCCATACTCTGCAAAGTTATGGAAAGGGTACTAAATGGAAAATTGCTGACTTACCTAGAAACTAACGACCTACTCAGTGATCGTCAGTATGGCTTCCGCTGGGGACGATCAACTGGGGATCTTCTAGTGTATGTTACGCATTGCTGGGGCGAGGCCATCGAGAAACACGGCGAAGCCCTTGCCGTATCACTGGACATCTCGAAGGCCTTTGACAGGGTATGGCACGCAAGTCTGCTGAGCAAACTTCCTGCATACGGCATTCCCGCTGACTTTTGCTCTTGGATTTCTGACTTCCTGAGTGAACGGTCGATCCGAGTAGTCCTTGATGGCTGCTCCTCTGACCTCATGGGTATTGACGCCGGGGTTCCTCAGGGGTCTGTTCTCTCTGCGACTCTTTTCCTGCTGCACATCAACGACCTACTTGGTCCTAATATTGTTGGGTACGCAGATGACAGTACTGTCGTCGAGAGATATATGTCAAGCGCAAAAGCCAGCAGTGACGAAATACGTTCTTTGAGAGAGGCCACGGTAGAGCGTATAAACTCAACCTTAAGTCTTGTCTCCGACTGGGGTGACAAAAATCTGGTGAGTTTCAACGCCACCAAAACACAAGCGTGTCTATTCACTGCCAAAAGGAGTCCATTCAATCTGGCTCCTACTTTTCGAGGTACATCTGTACCGGTCACCGACAGCCTCGAGCTTCTTGGCATGAAGCTGTGTGCAAACCTGAACTTCGGCGCCAACATTGAGTCAAAAGCTCAAAATGCGGCCAAAAAGTTGGGTATCCTCAATAAGGTTAAGCGGTATTTCTCTCCTGGACAGTTGCTAGTTTTATACAAAGCACAAGTCCGATCTTGCATGGAGAATTGCTGCCACCTTTGGGATGGCTCAGCCAAATACCAACTAGCCGCTCTAGACTTGATCGATCGCAGAGCCAAGAAGCTCGTTGGTGATGAGATGCTAGTGAAAACCAAGTTTCACAGCCTAGCCCACCGGCGCAAAATTGCATGTCTGTCGGTCTTTTACAGATTGTACTTCGGAGAGTGTGCCCAAGAGCTCCATGAGCTTATTCCGCCATCCCCCTTCTACCATCGGGAATCCAGACGCACCGCAGGATATCACCCATATCTGGTTGATATTCCACACATTCGCACAAAGCGCTTTGAAACATCCTTTATAATGCGCACAGCTAAGGAGTGGAATTCTCTGCCTGCGTCTGTGTTCCCGAGCTCTTATAACCCGAATCTCTTTAAGTCGCGAGTGAATAGGCTTCTTCTGGGCAAGCTCGTTCCATCGTCGACCTCATCTCTGTCCTCAAGGCTAGATCGAGGTCAAGAGTAAGCCCATACATAGTAAAAAAAAAAAAAAAAAAAATCTTTATATAAGAAGATTTTTTTCCTTCCAGAACATAATGTTGAATTCTCACTTTTTGATTTGAAGTTGAATACTACTGTTTTATGTTTGTAGGTGGCGGCAGCTGCCTCAACACTGCAACTGCTGTTCCGCGACAAACAACCCACATAACCTTAAGCCGGATTTACACGAAGGCAAAATTTAGGTGCCTCTGAGGAATGCAGCTATACGAAAGAAAGAGAAAGTTATTCGACTATCTTTTTCGTAGGTATATAGCTGCATCCCAGGCCACAAATAAAAAAATTGTAAACTAACGTTTACAGATCCGTCACTCCCTGGCGGGGTGCCGACGAATTTCAACCTTACGGTCAAAGCATAAAGTCGATACTTGCAGTGTACCGCTTAGGACACGTTTTTAAATCGCGGGTGATCGCGGGCACGTGGGCTAAGGCGATGATTTTGTCACTTTATCACATACTGAGCGAGATGCAAGTAGGTATGTAATATTGTTAACCTATTTTGCCGCCATAAGCTTAAGATGACATAAAGAAAAGTAAAATCGACTGCCTCACCCAGTCGACTTCCAGCGCCGCGTTGCATACCTAGAGTGCGGAGTGTCACAGGCCTGTCCAGGCGCCTGAATTTTGCCCCGTGTAAATCAGCCATTACTCTAAACTACGTAATATTTGTGATTTCAGTAATATCAGTGCCTACGTCGAAATTATGTAGCTCGATTTAAATGACAGCTGGACTGAGCGATGCGTAACATAATGAAGCATTCTCAGATAAATAAGGGTTATAAAAGTAGGATTAAACAAATAATTCGCCACAAGTTAGGGATGCGTTATTTAAAGTCACAACAAATTACATAATATTATCTCTGTAAATACAATGAAAACATCGTTCCATTAATTTCGCAGGGTTATTTTGAATATTTCATAATAATCGATGATGTGACATTGCATAGCAAAAGAGATGTGACATGCTGACAGATGTCATCCCGAAGACTACAGGGGGAAAACAAGGAATGTTAGTTTTAAGCTAATTCACGTAAATTAAAAAATAAAACATGATGCTGACAAAACTCGCTGAGTAGAAACAATCCAATAATGGGCCATAGAAAAAGATATTGACGGTTTTTGAATCTGTAAATTTTACTGAGGTTTAGATATACGAAAACGCTACCAAATGGCATTATTACATTAATTTAATTTAAAAAAAATATTTTTTGTTTCAAAAAATAAAAATTGACGCTCACGGTTCTTGCTAAGTAAATAAAATTAATGACGGGCCATAGAACATGACATAGATGGATTTTGAATCTGTAAATTTTACTGAGGTTAGTGTAAGGGTGATGAAGGACAAATTTCTATATGACTTGCTCATGTGTGCCTCTTTGACTGATGATAAGGAGCATCCTCTAAAAGATACAAAAAATATTGGCGGACATCCACACCCCTGCGTTTTTGAGGAATTAAGTTTTAACTATTTTGAAATTTGACTATGACTATCTGATTAAATACAATGTATAAAACCCCTGAAAAATGGTCTACCACCATAATAGCCCTGCGTCGTAAAGTTACAGCGCTTCAAAATGCAAACATTCACTACTTCGTCCCGTTATAATGCAGAGCCTTGCATGTCTGCCTCTTCGATTTTCTACATCTTCAGAAGTATTTTAAACAGGAGCCACAAAGGCAGACAAAAAAAACATTATTTAGTATTTTATTTAATTTTTTTTTGCTTTAACTCAAAAACGCAGCGACGCACAGAAAAACTTGTAAGGACCAAATCGATTCGTATTGAGCTGATCTATCATCCCTATTAATATGAATCTTGAGCAAATCATATACCCAAATTGCAGCCAGCTCCCTAACTATAGATTCACTAAAACGCTTGTTTTTCCCCTGTAGTCTACCCATAGTAAAATAAATTTGCACGATATCTATCCCGAGCGAAGCATGGAGGTCCGAAATCTTTGGAAGCATCAGAGACACGTACCGTTCCGTCCTGCTCGTACGCATAGCTGTGTCCTGCTTTCATTCTAATCAAGTAATCAACCTACATTATTTCGACTGAAATAAAACTAGGAGTAAGTATTACAATTATTTTTGTATAAATTTTTATAAGGTACAGTATACAATAAGTTTGTATAAAAATATAAAAAGTTGCATCTTATAACGAGATTCATTAATTATCACTATTTTATTATGGCTAACCGGCTGGCTCAGCACAAGCCTCTAGATAAAAATATATCTAAGGCGAATGGTAATTTTTTTTTTCATTTATAAAATTTTCATGAAAAGCGTTTATCTAGCGGCTCGTGCTATGCCAGCAGATTTGTTGTTGGTTCTTCATCCATAATGAAGAAAGTAATCATTGATAAATAGATTCCATGAAAATACAAAATGTTTAGTAGTAAAAACAAAACATTTTGCAGATAAGATGACATTTCTCTTCAATCACATAAGGCACACGTTTGTAACCACAGCACACTCAGAAAAACACTTAGGGCTTGGCCAGACTGCAAACGCGGGCGCAGAGCGCGGCGCGGGTGCGGGGACGGGAGCGACTGTCTGTCTGCAAATTGAGTTTATTTTGTTTAACGTCCTATTCACTGGTGGAATGGAATATTGAAAGTTATCGCCAAGGAACGGAAAACCCATTCATATTAACTGTTGGAAACGGTTAACCTTTATATCTGTTAACAGAAAAAAACGGTTACGGATTACAGAAAAGACATTTCGGTTAATCTGAGTTAGTGGGAGCGGTTGCGGTTTATTTTTTCGGTTACCTGTTAAGACAATAAAAATGGCCATCTAACTACTTTAAAAAGAAACTGCAAAAAAAAACCTTTTTACTTAGGGTTCGATTAACCGAGATGATGTATACCGAAATAAACTTAACCGGCTTTTGAATATGTTGAAAACAGATACGTACGGTTATCTCGGGTTAACCCTTACAGTCCGTTCCCTGGGACACGCACAGACAATGCGTAAAATTAGCAAACTTTGCTTTTTCATATAAATTGGCTCGGTCAGTTGATCGATTTGTATGAAGGGATTTTTTTTTATTGCGAATTTTCAAGTCGTAGAACAGAGTTGTTTAGGTTGATGTGCAGAGCTTCTGGGTTACCTACTTAACATGTTGAGGATTTTAGCATGGCTTAAAGGGTCTTACTACAAAAAAGTTAGACATCTGTTGAACACTTGATTAAAAAAATACGCACAAAATAACTGGCTATGTCAGTTGATGCGCAGAAGTCAAGTCATAAGAAAATAAGTCATTTTTGAGTTCTACGCATCAATGACATTGACAGAGTCATTTGGTACGATTTTTTTAATCAAGTGTTCAACAGATGTTTAACTTTTTTGTAGTAAGACGGAAACTATTTTATCTTAAAATTTTGCCTTAATGTAAATCTACCATTACGCGTCACAGGTCACACTTCATCCGTCACAAATCACTTATCATCATCATGTCAAGTCACTGATCATCATCACAGGTCACGCGTGAGGCAAGTCTTGCGTGAGTTGCGCCATGGGCAGCGTCAGTGCGTCTCCTAGCAGCGTTCGGTGGTATGTGCCGCGACACTCCCATCTGCCAACACGAGAAAATGTCAGATTTGAAATTACTAAAATACACAATAAATAAACAACACACACCGTCTTACTACAAAAAAGTTAGACATCTGTTGAACACTTGATCAAAAAAATCGTACAAAATAACTCTGGCTATGTCATTGATGCGCAGAAGTCAAAAATGACTTATTTTCTTATGACTTGACTTCTGCGCATCAACTGACATAGCCTAGTTAGTTTGTGCGATTTTTTGATCAAGTGTTCAACAGATGTCTAACTTTTATTGTAGTAAGACCCACACACTCCAGTCTAGTCGCTGAAATATTAAAAAGAGAAAAAAAATATTTTGTTTCAAATTATTTGGTCGCACGCAACTAGAAAATTACCTCGTCATCATTATAATCATATCAGCCGAAAGACGTCCAATGCTGGACATAGGCCAAAAGAAATGCTCCTGAAAATTGCCTATTTTTCTTTTATTCGCATTTCGGAAAATTTATTTAAAAGTGCCAGCTACTAATAGTTCTTTTTTGGGTTCCGACTAATATAATATGACTTCCCAAATTT
The DNA here is from genome assembly GCA_947532105.1 of Athrips mouffetella. Taxonomy (NCBI): domain Eukaryota; kingdom Metazoa; phylum Arthropoda; class Insecta; order Lepidoptera; family Gelechiidae; genus Athrips; species Athrips mouffetella. Next base: position 7,818,495 of record OX383980.1, on the reverse strand, counting down.
ATTACAAACTAACTTTAACTTTTTTGCAAATTAAAAATAAAGAAAAATATACTAATGATTATTGAAAAAGTCCCCCCCCCCCCATTTTTAAATTGTCGTGTGGAGTATCTCATGAAAGGGCATACCATTCCCCCGCCCCCCTTATGTCCAAAATTAATTATATTTGATAGAGGTTTATGTAAATATTATAGAAAAATTAAAACGATCTCTCTAAGTAGCATAGTTTTTTTAGAAATCTGCTAAACTGCAAACAAATTGAGTTTTGCGGTCCTAAAATTGAACTTTATTGCTTCTAAAAATACTATAGGTATATCGGAACTGCGGTGGGCTGCAGGTGGCTGACGGCCGTGTGTAGTGCCGCTGTGCCTCGCGCCGCTCCTGCAATATTCAACAGGGGCTCCACTATACACACTGCGACTGCTGTAAGATATAAGTACCCGAGCTCGTGTAGTAACGTCCTGGCGGCGGGCTGCAGGTGGCTGACGGCCGTGTGTAGTGCAGCGCGCCCCGTCTGCACCGCTGTGTCTCGCGCCGCTCCTACATTATTCAACAACAGAGTCACCGTTAGGCACTATATACATTGCGTCTTTTTGCACCGATACCGCCGCGATTCAGTCTCAATGCAGCATTGATATAGTAGCGATAAAGCATAAATGTAAACACGATACAGCATAAATGCTAACACGATACGGCATAAATAAAAACACGATATAGCATAAATACAAACACGATACAGCATAAATACATACACGATACAGCATAAATGCAAACACGATACAGCATAAATACATACACGATACGGCATAAATGCAAACACGATACAGCATAATCGCAAACACGATACAGCATCCATATGGCCAATCGTTGAATTGGGCCGATCGAGATCTGCCTGGGCACATCACGATACGCCGGCATTTCTTGATTTGCCTATCTAATACCCGACATATCGTTCAAAGCATAACGTTTGACGATTTTCTCGGCCGTGCTTGGGCAAATCGATTCTGTAGGGTGAAGTACAAGCAAATAAAATGAAGTTTAGATAATAATTATTTTACTACAGGGTGACTTTGAAGACATTCGATAAATTTTTGAGGCTAAGATCAATTTTGTATAGGCATAAGGATATTTGAAGTTATCAGTTTTTTTTTATTTTGTTAAGTTTATTACTCTATGGTTTAACATACTTGACATCGATACAAAAACGTACTTACTTGAAAAAAAAAAATATAAAAAAAGGTATTATTTATGCTGATTTTATTTTTTTAGGTAAGTATGTTTATGTATCGGATTAACATAGAAGAACTTACCCTCAAAATTTGTCGAATGTCTTCAAAGTCACCCTGTAGATAATAAAACCGAACCTAACCCTAATAGTAAGGGTGATGAAGGACAAATTTCTACATGATTTGCTCATGTCTGCCTCTTTGACTGATGATAAGGAATTAAGGAGCATCATCTAAAAGATACAAAAAATATTGGCGGATATCCACACCCCTGCGTTTTTGAGGAATTAAGTTTTAACTAATTTGAAATTTGACAATGAAACGTACACCTGGCAGACTATGATACAATGTATAAAACCCCAGAAAAATGGTCTGCCACCATAATAGCCCTGTGTCGTAAAGTTACAGCGCTTCAAAATGCAAAAAATCACTACTTCGTCCCGTGATAATGCAGAGCCTTGCATGTCTGCTTCTTCAATTTTCCACATCTTCAGAAGTATTTTAAACAGGAGCCACAAAGGCAGACAAAAAAAAACATTATTTAGTACCTTTTTTTTAATTTTTTCAAAAACGCAGCGACGCACAGAAAAACTTGTAAGGACCAAATCGATTCGTATTGAGCTGATCTATCATCCCTATTAATATGAATCATGAGCAAATAATATACCCAAATTGCAGCTAGCACTAACTATAAACTGACAGAGCGCAAACAGCGCCACAAGCTTCGCGAAACGGAACTACATTACGATCCGCCCAGCCATATCTCGATGTGGCCAAGTGACTGGTATGACAAATCGACAAATAGGTTGCTCTCATCGATCTGCCCAATTTTATACAAGATGTAACAGAAAGGGTATGTTAACCCTAAAGGACGTGATACTGGCCATGCAACTGAACAACTTTCCCTAAGGAACATAGGTCGAAATACGAAACAATTTTTTACCTCCCATACAAAATGTGCTATCAGCTGATTCAGTTTCTATGGGAGGTAATTTTTTTTCTTTAGGGAAAGTTGTTCAGTTTCATGGGCAGAATCACATCCTTCAGGGTTGATATACCCTTTCTGTTACACCTTGTATTGGGCACATCATGAAGTATTTGGCCAGATCACGAAATGCCGGCACATCGTGACGTGAAGTTCCCAGGCAGATCTCGATCGGCCCAATTCAACGATCGGTCCACGACAGATACAAACGCTGTGCAGGAACGACGCAAAACTTTCATAGTATTTCACCTTCCCCCTCTACTCGCTGGGGTGTGGTATAAATCTGGCAAATTACTTGGCCTTGGCTGCCCTGAGTCGATATTTCATACACTTTGACTAGGGCTTGCAATTCGAATGTTCGAATATTCGCCTCATTTAACTATTGGAAAAATAAAGATGGTAAAATTAAAATATTCTAATATTTTTTTGTTTCATTTTATGCAGGCAAATTAAAACGTCAGACAGGTAGCAATACTTAATTAATTTGTGCGCAATAAAACGTTTGTTAACGTTTATTCGTCCTCAGGAACATTCGGTACACTCACCCGCTTGCAGTGGCATGCCAGTCACTGGTGCAAGTACAAGTGGTTAAAAAATTATATTACTTGAAGTTTTGTTTGTTTACGGAATCACCTACCGAAAATAAGTGTATTAATAACTATCTATCCGAATAACTGAAAAACCAGGTGGTGTAGTTTAGCAGATATGGTTACCCACAAGATTTTGATACTGAAAGACACCATCTTGAAGAATCTTATTGATTTAAAGAACGATGTCACATCCAGTTCAAGAAGAGCCACTTTCTATATTGTAACGGTAACAGCAGGGCAAAAAAACGCATTTCTGCTTACTGCGGAAACAGTCCTTCAATTCATGATTGAGAAACTTTAAACGACCGAGTCTCCGAAAAACAGGATTGCTTAGAGACCCTTACCAGATAATTTTAGTCTGCTACAATCGTGACAAGTATTACGCAGAGTTTAATTCCATGAGGTTTTGAGATCAAGGAGAGAAACTTAAGCAAAAGACAAGAATAATTTAAATGATGAGGATCCATTTCCAGCAACAAAATCGGGAGCTATATGCGGAAAGCAGTATCGAACTCAGCGTTGACGAGTGTGATTGTGTCAGAAGAATCTGTTTGGGGTCACACTGACCCCACGCGAGTGAAAATTTCAAGTGAAATTTTTCTGCATTATGTTATTAACTCGCTTTTACCAGGCCACTCAGAAAGTATTGCGAAAAATAGTTTTTATATATGGGAGACTGGCCGGTCAGAATCTTTTTCGAAAATATGATTACTTGTAAGTAAAAATATGTGTGTTCCATTTTCAATATTTCCCTCCACATTTTTTGCGAGCCAATTCAAAGTATCGTGTCTTACTGAAAAATGGATCTGCGCCGGGAACATTTTAGAGCTATGATTTTTTACGATTTCAAGTGTCGCCTGAAACCGGATGAATCGTTCGATAGACTTCAAATGGCATTTATGGATGAAGGCCCCTCCAAGGCAACCGTGTATCGTTGGTATAACGAATTTAGGCGCGGTCGACCAACCTTGGGGGATGAAGAAAGAAGCGGTCGCCCTTTGACGGCTATTACGGAAGAAAACGTGCTAGCAGTGAAAAATTTAATCCAAGATAATAGGCGAATTACATATCAGGAGATTCAGCACATATTAAAGATTGGATCGGGAAGCGTTCACGAGATTCTACACGGGCATCTTCGCGTGAGGAGGATAGTATCGCGCTGGGTGCCGCACTACCTCACCGACGCTCAGAAGCAGGCCCGGGTGGAATGGTGCCGTGATATGCTGAACAAATTTGAAGCAGGCTCGTCTCGGCGTGTTTACGACATCGTAACAGGTGATGAGTCCTGGATTTATCAATACGATCCAGAAACCAAGCGCCAGTCGACAGTTTGGGTGTTTCAAAATGAACCAACGCCTACCAAAGTGAAGCGATCTCGAAGCGGGGGGAAGATTTTGATCGCCAGCTTTTTTAATTTGACTGGCCACTTGGCCTCAATTCCCTTACGAGATCAAAGAAGCATCAACGCCGAATGGTATACTACCAAATGTTTACCAGAAGTTTTTTCTGTTGTGAGCAACAAGCGACCAAACACAGGGCTCCGCGGACTACTGCTCCACCACGACAATGCGCCTGCACACACCGCGCTCAAAACGAGGGACTTCCTGGACAGCACACCAGTCAAACTCCTGGGTCACCCTCCTTACAGCCCTGATCTAGCACCGTGTGACTTCTTTTTATTTCCAAAAATAAAAAATCAGCTCAAGGGGATACAATTTTCGTCGCCGGAAGATGCGCTGGCTGCGTTCGAGCAAGCAAACGAGGTGTCTACGGCGGACTGGAAAAAGTGTTTTGAAAACTGGTTCAGACGCATGAATCTTTGTATAGAGGCTGGTGGAGAGTACTTTGAAAAGATTTAATAAAAATATATGTACCTGTAGAACAATTTTTTTTAGTGTCGCAAATATTTCTGAGTGTCCCACGTATATGAGTTGATATTTTGCGTTTTTGAATTTTTGCACAGTTTGATGAAGATAGCTGTTAGTTAATTTATATACAATCTAGTTTTTATCCGTATGTCTACTAATAGATAATCAAATTGAACAGCTTTTGTATGGAGATGAAGAAGAGGCGTTTAAAGTCCAGTTCTTTATCACAAGATGGCCAACGCCAAATTCGTTGTAGATGCTACAAGTGCCAAAGGGTCAAAGATAAAAAAAAACAAGAATTCTGTGTAGCTAGTGCCACAGTTATGTATGTAGTAAGCATCAAACCATTGTATGCCAAAATTGTAGTGCTCAAAACATTGCTTGAATTATAAACTCAGTTATTTTGATTACTTGTATGAAACGGAATATTTTTTTTATAAGTTTGTTGTTTAAGATAACATATTTTCTGAATAAAAGTGTGATTTAACATGCACTTTTTGATTGATTGAATATTGAAAATTGGGGTTACATTGACCCCACGCAAGCAGTACTGTAATTTTTTTAACGCGAGTAACCAAGGGTTAATTAAATTAATTTTCTTGTTATTATTTTAAGTTATATATCTACTGGCAAATTTCAAAGTTTGCAATTGCAATGTTTCTTTAAACAAATAGATTTTTTATTATTATTCGAATACTAAAAAATTCTAATATTTGCAAGCCCTAACTTTTTTGGTCAAATTGTTTTCGGAGCAAAATAACTCTAGGCAAGAAAAATTTAAATGGTTCGCCGCCACGCATAGATCAATATTTACGATAAGACACGATAAAAAGAAGATTATAATAGAGTTCAGGAAAGAATCAGATGTTTTGTAAACAAATATTTTTTAGTTGAGAAAAGATTTATCATAAAGTTTACGATAAATCGTTTAGGTTTGTAACCACAATACACACACAGAGAAAAACGCTCAGTCTATCGTTTTACATACAGAGAAATATCTACTTTTTAACACATTTTATTTACAAAACACCTGACTCTTTTGTGAACTCCAGTAGGTATAGTATACCTATAAGCGCGCGCCCCACCCCGCGGCGCCGCAGCGTGGCGAGTACCGCCGCGTGGCTCACCCACCACGCCGCCGGGTCGCCACGGCTGCCACACGCCGACACCGTGCCCACTACCTTGCAACGTATACATACATAAGTATATAAATATCCAGGGCACATTAGGAATACACATAGTCATAGGCTCCCTAACTATGCAATGCACAGCTTGCATTATGGGGCACAGACAACTCGCAAGTTTTCTCAAATCTTTGAACAAAGATAGGTAATTTATTAATTTTAATGGCATTGAGATCTACAAATACTTTTAACCAATGGTGTACCTGTTTGTGTACCGGTTCATTGAGCATATCCTCCGTAAGGTGTTCCTCATGTATGACCCGCACCGCTTTTACAGTCGCTGGCTGTAGTTGCAATGGACCACGTAACTCGCACACCCATCCTGCATCCTCACTATTTAGTGTCTGATGGTCACATAATATAATAATAAAGTTTTTTATTTCCAACCCAAACTTAAAAACTTTACAGTTTGAAAATATAATGTTAGTTTTTCTTAGACTTAATTTTTATAATATAGGTTAGTATCTTTTGGTAACTATTCTTATAGGTTTGATTCTATCCGGGTAAAAGCCTCCTCATACACATGCCAGCCCTGTCTATTTTTTTAGTTCTTCCTAAGTCATGCTAGATGCCATTGAGCAGCTTGAAATTTCTGACAACAGGCTTGGATCCTCTAATTATTTAGACGAGAAACTGGCACAATGATGCCTACAAGGAAATTCAATTACCACTTCAGCATTGTTGGCTACATTAGCAGCATGAAGACGGACGGCCAGCCAGACAATCAGTGCGGCGAGTGGTACGAGCAGAACACAGCCCCACACCGACACTCCACAAAATATAAACAACACCGCTCCGGCCAGCACTACACATTGCAGCGTCAACTGAAAATGAAAAATAACTATAGTTGAAATAATGTAGCTTGATTAGAATGACAGAAGTGTTAGAGCAGGACGCAGCGATGTGCTACACATTGGAGCGACAGAGACAAGTATCGATCCGACCTGCTCTCTCTCAGTTTTTCCACCTGTCAATCTAATCAAGCTATTCGACTATAATAGGTATAATCTAAATAAAAATAGTTATTTCACAAAAAACCAGTAACCAGGTGCACTAAGGGGTTAGTCAGTTTCCTGGATATTTTTTCAACAAATTTTATGGAATTTTTGGAACTGGCTTTATACATCTGGATTTCACAAAAGAAATTTATTATTTATTATTATTTAATTACCTCGAATTCATGTAAAATACTAAATACTTAAAAAGGTGTTAAAAATTTAGATATTTCTCACTTTCTGTATGTAAAACGATAGACTAAGCCTTTTTCTGTGTGTATTGTAGTTACAAATGTTTACCTCATGTGATTAAAGATAAATCTTTTCCTGAAAATGTTTGTTTACTAAACACCTGACTCTTTTGTGAACTCCAATATACACTGTCGGCTTGGCACCTCTAAGCAAACCACCTACTGTGAAACCTGAGCTTATGGAATGTAGAATACTGACCTCCTGAAAGAAGAAGTAGAGGAATGCATCAGTGTACGTTTCGGCGAGTGTGTCCTTTATAAGTTGGAGACGCGCGAGCCGGTCCGACTGCCGCGCCGCTCGTAATACGACTACAGCGCATCCCATACTCGTTCACCGCAATAAACTACACTTTATTGTTAAAATGTCCAATAAAAATATGAATTGAGCGATGGAAAACAACGTAAACAAAAACAATCTTTTTTTTTTTTTTTGGCTTCGCAGTTGCATGAGCCATTGATCGTGTTTTAAATAACAAAAAACGCAAAAAACCCAACTGCTTAGCACAAGAGAGGAAAACAAGCTTAAATCTATTGGATTTGGTAACTTAAATTGTATAAGATACTGCAGGCGGGGACGAAAAAACGTTTTGTAGATGTTTACGACTTAATTTTGTTCGTTCCCGCCTGCATTATACAATTCATGTTACCAAATCCAATAGATTTAAGCTTGTTTTCCTCTCTTGTGCTAAGCAGTTGGGTTTTTTGTTATTTAATATTTTTTTATTTTAAACTTTTTAGATTTGCTACGTCAAGTTATGTTGTTACATTTGCTTAAACCTTAGAATCATTTGTACCAGCTATTGTTTGATACCCATGTTGTAAAAGTAATGATTTTAAAAATTTTATTTCACCCTTTTTTTCTCTTCAAAGGTGCCGTACTAAAATATTATACCCTATGACACTCCTACAATAAATACAAATCTAACGACACCTCACATGTTGAAATCTATCAAGCCGTTTAGACATACATACATCATCATCATCATAGGCCTTAGCCGTCTGTGTCAGACGATTTTAGCAATATTCTGTCGATTTTACTGTTTTTCATGGCTGAATAAGCCTACTCGGGAGCGGCAGGTCCTGCCACACGCTGCTGGTGAAGCTTGTGTTATCAATAACTGATGTTATGTCGTTATTTTTCACAACGGGCACAACACCAGGCTTCATCGTGTACGTTGCGTCCATCCAGTAATGATTTACGCCATTTGGTTCAGGAACGACAGCGCCATTCATATCTTCGTGGAAGTTCTTTATTAAACTAAGAAGCGATATATAGTCCCTCTCTGCTGACTGTATTTTTCTACATACACCCAACAGCACGTCAGTATAAACACTTCGAACTTTGTGACATAGTAATAGATTTGCAAATCTTTCCATTCACGTGCGGTTGACCGTACGTAAGGTATGGTTGAATTTGGTAGTCACAAGGAGGTTTTAGTCGCTGGTGGTTCGCTTTGGCGAAGCGTGGGCTAAAACTTCCTTGGGTATTCGACATAAAAAAACATCTCCTCTGGTATGGAGTAGAAAAGCTACAGTATAACACAAAAGTAATTAATGCTGCATCTTGCAAGGGAAATTTAGTCATTGCTTTATATGTTAAAACTTAGAAAATTATTTCGAAAAGAAACTTCCCAGAGTTGTTTTATCAATAAAATATTACCAGATGAGCAAGCGACGCTATCCACCAACAGATGGCGCTGTAGGTTTCTAAAACGCGGTAATAAAAACAGCGCCTCTGTTATCGAGTAGAAAAACTACAGTATATTACGAAACTAATGAATGCGGCATCTTGCACGGGAAATTTAGTCATTGCTTTGTATGCTAAAACTACGTGATTTTATTTCCAAAAGGCCTAGCTAAGCCCAACTATTTCGTAAAGAAACCTCCCAGAGTTGTTTTATCATTAAAATATTACCAGGTGAGTAAGCGACGCTACCTACCTACAGATGGCGCTGTAGGATTCTAAAACGCGGTAATATCTCCACCTTTGTATGGATATCTTCCGGCTCCATCATCAGATCAGCTCCAAGTTACAATAATATTGCATTGTCATCCGATTCACATACGTATGCAAAATTTCATCTCAATCGGAACCGATTAAGATTCTCTTTTCAGTCGGGTATTTTATTTTTTGAAATAGTTTATTATTTAGTACTTTTTTATTTTTTTTATACCCTATGACACTCCTACAATGAATACGAACCTAACGACACCTCACATGTTGAAATCTACCAAGCCGTTTAGGCTGAAGAGCGCGACAAAAAAATCGACATACATACATACACTCGAAAAACATAACCCTCCTGTCTTGGGGCAGTCGGGTAATTAAAGGAATGACGTCAGGAATATAAGAAGGAAAAAGGATTGGGTCATATAAAACATATAATTATATACATACAAAAAAATATTAACTAAACTTTTATATTATTACGATCAATATGTAAGGCTAATGTCTTATAAATTTCAAAACTATTAGAATGAAGTAAACAGATTATGGAAATGGGAAAAGGAACATGGAGGGATAATAACTGTGACATAAAAATAGTTTGATCATTTAACGGACAAGAAAACAAAATATAGTTTAGGTCACCGTAGTCACCACAGGAGCATGAAGGATCAGAGGCTATATTCAATTTGTAAAGGTAAGCTGGAGTGCAAACATGGCCCAAGCGCATTCTACACATGATGGAAGTTATTTTTTTATTAAATTTACTGAACCAAGGTTTATATGGAATGTTTTCTTGTATTATGTGGTAATGTCGTCCTTTAGAATCAGTGCTGGTCCACAACTGATTCCAGGATGTTTGTAAATCTGTTCGTGATAACAACATACGATCATTGCAATAATTAGTATAGGGCACTACGTCCCCAACCGTAACGGCCTCGTCTGCCAGTCTATCAGCCTTTTCATTACCAACCTAAGAGGATATAATTATTACCAACGAATCCGACGTGTCCCGGAATCCAGGCGATTATGACACTATAACCTTTGGATTACATACATACATACATAACATCACGCCTTGTTCCCGTTGGGGTAGGCAGAGACCACAGTTCTCCACCTTTGGATTGGCAGAAGGAAAACAATCTTTGTACCAGCGCCTGTCAGCTGAGTGTCAGCTCAGCGCCAATCAACCTCATAATGAGTGCTGCCAGTAACGGATAGTCAAAAAAAAAAAAAAACCCCGACAAAAAACGATCCCCTAAAAAGCAAAAATTAATAAATTGCCTGCACACACTTGCGCTCTTTATGATACTTGTTATACTTTGTTGTATTGCTGGTGTGCAAAAACAGATTTTACTTACTTTTACTATTGTTGACCCTTAAATGCCTTGGGGGACCGCTAAGTAAAAAATTAAATACATGTAGGCATATTACTAGCAGCACCTTCTTAGTATCGCCGAGTGAGGTCTCCTTGCTTCAGGAATAGACTGGCAGCTAAGTATTTAGATAGCTGTCGATCTGATGAAGCGTCAAGGTGAAAGGACGTCACAACAAGTCATCTTGGTAGATGATGGTGATCGTGCTTTTGCATTTGACAATTTATCTTAATGATTCCTGAAATAATAATGACTAAAGTTACTTAAGCACAGGACGTACAACCTAAGTGTAAACTGTAATAACTATCCATAGTCAGACTGGGCCGGAAGAGTCCGGGTGGCTCACCACAAGCCCGAAGCTCGGAACGTGACGTGACGATATTTAGATCCTGTTTGTTTATACCTGAACCCACTATAATCCTTGTAATTATGATATTATGGCCTCCTGCGCCGATATCAGAAGTGGGATAAAGAGACACAGCTCAATATTTTAATCATGTGTGCAAGCATTTCAGTTTCATGGATCTGCGTAAAAGTACAGTCGTGCCGAGAAATTGTTGAGCAACAAGTACCTACAATCAAGAAAATTAGGTGCTGTACATACATTTTATGATAAAAAGGAATCAAGTTTAATGAGTTTTAATACCTGATATGTCGTAATGATCAAAATTATATGCGCTTAGATGGTGACAAAAAGCGTAATTTGCAAAAGTATCGTAAATTAGAAAGGCGTTGATGCATTTTTAAATAGTGGATGTTAAAGGCGCTTACGGTACATACGAAGAAGACAAGACTTGCTTGTGGTTGTGAAATTATGTAATTTTCGACTTTGTAGAATGGAATCAAAGTTACGTACGGTAGCGACTATGTGTTCCTACGGTGTTTTTATACAACATTAACCAGATTAACCAGATGTCTGTAAAATTAAAATGGAAATAACGAAATCTGAATGAATACCGATTAAATAAAAACAAAATGCAATGAAATGAAACAAAACAAAATAATTAGATCACACAGCTAATGCTGACTGGTTGAAATGGTGATCGCTGTTAGGCATGCTCTGTGACTGTAGGATGCCAGTTGAAACCAAGAGCACTAAATACAAGTATACAAAATAGTGGAGAAGCAACATTTTTGAGTCTCAATGATAATGAGCATCTTTATTAGCAATTTCGTGTCAACTCAGTGCGTGAAAGACTCAGTAGATTCGTATTTGCGTCAATGAGAGTTTCCCAAACAATATCAAAAGATGCTACACTAACTGCATATCATGGATATCAGGTCTGTCGTCAGTCCTTAGCTATGGTCTGCTATTTATGGGGACACAGCGTTGATCTAGAGGATGTGTTCAAATTGAAAGATGTTCTACTAGCAAATAAACGATTTGATTAATTGATTGAAAACCTGTGGTAGACCCGCAATGCTCTACAAGGACGAATGCTGGATACTTAATAAAACTATGTAACCAAAATCCATGTAACCAAGATGAGAATGTTTTGATGGGCCGGTGGCACTTAATTGGATAGACTCAGGAACGTACATGTTAGTGGCAGTTTCAAAGTATCGCCTATTCTAGACAAACTTCAATAAAGTCAGCTCCGGTGGTACGGATTATGCGATGCGCTGAGAAGAAGAGCACCACTTTGAGTCTGTGCTAAATATTGACAATGGGAAACAAATCCAAAATAACCCCTGGGATGCCAAAGAGCTACTTGGTGGACGAAAATGTAAGAACTTACAAAAAATATTGTGGCCGATTATAACGACAGAGCCAACGGTTGAAAATGTATTTAGGGGTTCGACTCCAAATTAAAATGGGGAGAGAGGCATGGAGAAAGAAAAGAGACAGGAAGTGTACTGATTTTTAAAACAAATTGGCCAAAGTATAGTGATTACTGGTAATACTCAACAAACCATTGCTGTATTCTTACGAGTAGCAATATCGGACAGCAGAAATGGAATTTATTTGATGTATGTGAATGGTCTGTACATAGACAGATTATATTGATGTGACCTACCTTATGGATATCCGGTGAGCATGTTCCTTATTGTGAGATAGTATGATATGTGACGCACGTAATTTGAAATTGCTATGTTGATAATATGATTTGAAGTTACTCAGTTGGTTTGGGTGGTTGTAGGGTGATTACTGTTGAGCTGATAGAAAGGACAATGTCGTACGGGCCAGCCCGATTCGTTGGGTGGTTGAAGGTTCGCATTGGTCCAATCTATGTTTGTGGAGTTGATAGAGAGGGCAATGTCGTACGGGCCAGCCCGACTTGGTTGGGTGGTTGAAGGTTCGCATTGGCCCAATCTGTGTTTGCGAAGCTGGTCGGACAGTGGCGGATCCGGTCCATGCCCATCGGGGCTGGTCGAAGGGACACACTGGTCCGGGCCAGGCTTTGTTTATGGTTGGAAGGACAGTGGTGGATCATGTCACCGTGCCCATTAGGGATGGTCGAATGGACACACTGGTCCTGTCCGTGATTTATGTGGGAAAGATGTCATCCGGTCCATAGTGAGATGGTCGAAAGGGTACATGCTTTCAGAGTTGGGTTGAAGGGGCACATGCCTTCAGAGTAACTTCACAATGAGTGGTTTCAGTTTTGTGTGTGATGATGATGTTGATTGTCAGGATAGACGAGCGGATTGCTTGGTGATCTTGTTTTTTTATTTGTTTTAGGATATTGTTAATGGATCCGATTGACGCACGAGGTCGTGCGCTTGTCAGAATGGCCGTGTAGGCATATTACTAGCAGCACCTTCTTAGTATCGCCGAGTGAGGTCTCCTTGCTTCAGGAATAGACTGGCAGCTAAGTATTTAGATAGCTGTCGATCTGATGAAGCGTCAAGGTGAAAGGACGTCACAACAAGTCATCTTGGTAGATGATGGTGATCGTGCTTTTGCATTTGACAATTTATCTTAATGATTCCTGAAATAATAATGACTAAAGTTACTTAAGCACAGGACGTACAACCTAAGTGTAAACTGTAATAACTATCCATAGTCAGACTGGGCCGGAAGAGTCCGGGTGGCTCACCACAAGCCCGAAGCTCGGAACGTGACGTGACGATATTTAGATCCTGTTTGTTTATACCTGAACCCACTATAATCCTTGTAATTATGATATTATGGCCTCCTGCGCCGATATACACAATATACGTAAGTTGTTTTGTTGCAGTTACCAACCTACTTTGTTTTCTTAGCGGTCCCCCAACGCATTTAAGGGTCAACAATAGTAAAAGTAAGTAAAATCTGTTTATTGCACACCAACAATACAACAAAGTATAACAAGTATCATAAAGAGCGCAAGTGTGTGCAGGCAATTTATTATTTTTTGCTTTTTAGGGGATCGTTTCTTGTCGGGGGTTTTTTTAAATTTTTAATTTAATTTTTATTTGTAGCTTTTTAAACTTTTTAGGTAGGTACTTCAAACTAAAATGATAATTTTTACCTCAAAAGCTCGGAAATATTCGATTCGTCGGTTAAATTCTGCGTCTAAAAGCGATTTTGAAAAGTTTTTTGTATAGGGCTCCCGCACACGACCGAGAATCGGTGGGCGATTATCGGCCAGGACAAGGACGGAAGATTCAGGTGTTAACACGTCAGAGCGGGATGCCAACAAAAAAACGGTCACCGATTCTCGGTCGTGTGCGGGAGCCCTAAAACGTGATGTACTTATTATTTGTAGTGAATGAATGACATGAATGATAAGAATGAAGAATGTTATGAAGAGTGTGTGCCTGGTGCTTAAGGTACTGGCTGCTAATAAAAAGTTAATTCAAAATTCGATCGCCTTTTGTTTTTTTGTGTTCTTTCTTGCATGCCCAGATCAATGGACTCGCCCTTCAACTACCAAGACAGCGCAATACAAAATAGCCATGAATCGACTGCCACTGCCTATCTTCTGTCATACACATTGGAATCCAATTTTAGCAAGTTCACCTATAATAAAACTATAACGGTTCGGTTTCTGTACATTGAATATTTTTCGAAATGATGACTTAACCTAAACTTTTTTATCGAGACCCCAACCCCGCAGTTTTTAGAATTTTTGTCTGTCTGTCTGTGTTGTCTATTGTATGTTACCTAAATGCATTTACTTATATATAAGTACTAGCCCATCGGCACGTTACAATGTCTCCAATTCGTTGGTCCGAAATCTGACGTTTAGGACCAACAAATGTCAGTCGTTGTCAGTCATATTGTCAACATTGAATGCAAATACACTTACCAACAAAATGGAATGTTCTTAGTTGAAGAAACAATATACTCTTATTATTATTATTTCTTATTATTGTTTTTGACTATAATCCAATTAATGAAACTTAAAAACCAGGCCTAAATCACAAAAAAAAAACAAAATGTTTATTTGTAACTAAGTCTTAATATACTGTTCTGGTTTTGGGAACTCCCTTTAAGTATATTAATACTTGTGTTGGGAGACCCCACTCTTCCTAAACGTCTGTTACTAACAAACATCAAATTACTATTAAACGGAAAGAAAAATATAAAGAAAAAGTAATAAATCAAAAGAAGTTACAGTATGTATGTGTACATGTGCGTGAGAGTGTGTGAATATATAATCACATATAAACAGTAAAAAGTTTGTTTTGTTTTTTCCCGCCATATTATTTCCGTTCCGTGTATTTAGCACCGACCGAAGTACTACACAACGTAGTTCACGCGATTTTTCACAGATGGCGCTATTTTTAGGGTTCCGTACCTCAAAAGAAAAAAACGGAACCCTTATAGGATCACTTTGTTGTCCGTCTGTCTGTCTGTCTGTCTGTCTGTCTGTCTGTCTGTCTGTCTGTCTGTCTGTCTGTCTGTCTGTCTGTCAAGACCCTTTATCTCACGAACGGGTGAAGGGATCAGGTTGAAATTAATACCATATATTAGGATCCATGAACCACACAAGATCTGAAAATTTAAATTTTTTACAACGACGCAATCAAAAGATATGGCATTTTATGTCCTCATCTCCATACATTTATTCAAAAATGAAAAACCTACAGGGTACTTCCCGTTGACCTAAAATTATGAAATTTGGCAAGAAGCTAGGTCTCACAGTACAAATAATGGGAAAAGTCTGAAATCATTAAATATTACAACTTTTCTCACAACTAATAGTAACCAATTGTGGTGAGCTCCCGTTTCAAGAACATTCATATAAGAGAGGGGTCAAGTTGGATGGTTGCTGAGGCGATTTTTGTTTTAGTTCTATTTAAAAACGGGAACACTTACAAATTTGAAAATTGGTATGTTTATAGGGCATAGGCTATAAAATAACAACAAATAATAAAATTTGGTCAAGCGCGTGTCGGACTCAAATAATCTAGCACATTAACTTACCTACTGAAATTTCAACTAATACAATTATGTTTATGTGGTGGTACGGAACCCTCAGTGCGCGAGTCCGACTCGCACTTGGCCGGTTTTTTTCTTGTATAGGGAAATTTTTAACTGCTTGTTCCCAAGACCCTATCTTGACTATATAAATCTATGCCTAAATGCGATTTTCATGTTTATAATAATGATGGTCTAAGCTACATTATAGGGTATGTTTTAGTCTAGAAGCTGAGTAATAGGTTGAAATCTCGTTTGCTGAAAAACGCTAACAAACTGGGTTCAGCTTATAATGAAATATTTCCCGAGTTCAACTTACTAGTAGACCGCTTCAATTAGGCGCATGCGCAGTCTTGGATGACAGTCAAGAAAATTGTTAGCAAGGAACCACCATAGAAAAGGCTGTTGTTTATTTCGGCAGAAGTACTTTTGCAAAAGGCCAAGCTTACGTGGCTTTAAGTCGCGTAAAAACTTTGCAGGGTGTTGCAATTTGGGAACTTAACCAAAGAAAGCTTTTCAATAATCCTCACGACAATTCTGCTTTAGCTGAACAACAAAGATTAAGAAATGTTCCACCGTAACTTTTAAATTTTCTACATTTTTTTTTCGTTTTTCGTCTAGTGTTCCTCAGGCAAAGTTGTTCAGTTTCATGTGTACAACACACTGTTCGATTTAAGTAGGTACACTTATTTAAAATAAATTGCCATTAAGTATGTAATGTACCTACCTAATTTTTAAGGTAACTAACATACATAACTGGATAAGGATTATTGGTGTTTTTTTAGAAGACTGTATAGTCAACAATTCTGTTCTACATTTATTTGATGTATCTATCCTACTTTGGACAGCGCACGCCATGAAAGCGTCCGCAAATCATTAGTTTTTGACAACTTGATCAGGAAAAGAGCTCATAACTTATAAACAACTAGACCGATTTTCACCAAATATAGCTAAGATCCACCCCAAATTAATTACCTTTTAACTAAAAAAAGCCGCATTAAAATCGGTCCATCCGTTTAGGAGCTACGATGGCGCAGACAGATACACAGACAGACAGATACTCACGTCAAACTTATAACACCCCTCTGTTTTGCGTCGGGGGTTAAAAACAGATTAGAGAGTAGTTAGATGTCCTATATTATGGGCCAAAAATAAAAACAGCAAAATTAATTGCGAGAAGCTGGGTTCAGAAGGCCTCATAGAGCAATAAACATGTAGGCAAAGGTTTCGGACCTCCTTGCTTCGCTCGGAATAGATACCTTGCTAATTTATTTTAGTAGGGGATGACATCTGTCAACAAGTCACAACCCCATCATCGATGATCCATATAAAATATTCAAAATAACCTGTCAAATCCATAGAAAAACGCCTCCACCACCTAGTGACGAATTATTTCTTTAATCCTCCTTCTAAGTACCTTTATTTTTCTGTGCATGTAGGATTAAAAACGCTAAAGCCAACTACACACATCCAGCAGAGAGGGATGCAGCTAAAGGAAAAAAAAAATAGTATCTTTCTCATTGCTAGTTTTAAATTTTTTTCACACCGCTTCATCCCTCTCTGCTGGAGACTCGAAACTGGACAACTTTTCCAAAGAAACATGAGTCAAAATTAGAGAACTTCTTTGGCTTATCCAAACAAACCGTCAAAAATCAAAAAAGGATTCTCCTATTCCGAGTCTTTTGAAAAAGTTGTTTAGGTAAGTTGTTTACTTGTGGAGTTTTTTGGAGAAGTTGTTTAATTTTGTGGTTTGTAGTTCACGGTTTTGCATTTACACCCGGTCGGTAGATCATTATAACTCTTAATCAATCACGTCTTAAATGCCTGATACACGGTCGGCGACAAGCTCCCGACAGAGGTCACCTTGGTTTGCAACCATTTGGGTCTGTTTCAATTACACGGTCGCCGACTTGTTGACAACAAGCATTGAAATAGATTAAAAACACGATGTGGTGATACAAAATGACAGTTGACACTGACAGTTCTTGTATTTTGTAGTTCGGTTCAAAACATGAATATACTCAATCACTGTTTAGAAGATTTTTCATATCTTATTTGTCACAAAATTATCAATTTAGTTGTCTTATTTTGTTTTTAATTACCGGGAAAGGCAGGAAACGTCAGTTTATAATATGTGCGGTCGCCAACCGCCAGCTACACGGTCGGAGACGTAACCAACGTCCTCTATTTGACCTTAGTTTGGGAAGCTGCTTTCACGACCAAGAGCGTTGGAAGGTCACTAAAAATTTGGTTGGCGACCACGAACAACACGGTCGGAACCGACCAAGGTCACCCCTGTCGGCGCTTGGTTGGCGACCGTGTACTCGGTACTTTACGTCCACTTTGATTATCTTACGTACTTTATAGAATAGAATAGAATAGAAAATCGTTTATTTCACAAATCACATAATTAAGTTTTTACAAACGTTTAACATGCACTTCATATCCATTTCAAAATTTATGTGATGTTTTGGATCGTACAGTCAAGAGCACATCAAACATGACATTGAAATTTGTAGCGAAACTAGTGTGTAGAATGTTTGAAATAAAAGTGCTAATAGACGATCGGATCGGACTGCTCCGAATTTAGCTCCGGACCACGATTTTGTCCAATAGAGTTGCGGATTGACCCTAACGACAATTTTGCTATTGGCCAAAATCGTGGTACGGAGCTAAATTCAGAGCAGTCCGATCCGATCGTCTATTAGTACTTTTAGAACGGCAGTCTTAAGGTGTCAATCATGAGGTGCTCTTGCAAAAGCACGAAATATGTTACTGAATTATTATTCTGGCAATCATATTTGTTTTCTTTTCCTAGACAGTTAGGCAAAGGAATTAAAATTCGTACAGCCACGAGTCCGTTCTTCTTGTACTCGTCTCCGGAAGTTAGGGAATCGTGAATCTATCATACGATAAACGGGGAATATACCATAAGACGTTAGTTTCTTCCAAAGCTGCAATTTAGGTTTAGAACATTCATTCCGAAAACAGTTTTGTTGAGTTCATTACTTGTAGGTACAGTCAAAGTTTGCATTACCTGACCCCCCAGTAAGTAACATGGTAATTTATGTTTTGGAAAGGGCCATCTATTAAGTTTAAAACTATGCGCTCAAACCTGATGTGGGCTGGTTACTCGGTCAGATCGTATTCATTTTACTTATTTTGTGTTTTCTTAGATTCCATTAAACTATAATTATGTTTTTCTAACAAAAACAATTTTATGAGGTTGTTGGGTATCGAACCCGATTCGTTATGAATAAGGCAACACCTTTAACCAATGCGCTATTAAGCTTGTTGAGAGTTTGATGAAATTTGTCATCATATGTTTTGATCAGCTATGATAGCAGAGCAAGTGACGCGAACATATAACAATGAAGGTAGTTTGCATCAGGATACAAATCAAAATTCGCTTTGAGATGCTCTTAGTCACACGATTTCTTCAATTATTTATCATGTGTCATTAAACTGATTTTTAAAGTGCAAAATTATAACACTATGGGAATAATGGTATTAAAAGTATTATTGGAAAGTTTAATATCGCAGTAAGTAGGAAATTTGTGAAAAATAAATAAAGCAAGAGAGAAGTGTTGTGGTGTTCTCATAATGTATTTGTTTTCTCCTTTTATTATAAAAAACGGTGCATTTGTGGGTTCAAAACATTTAGTTCGAAAATACAAAAACTGGTGATGTTAATGAAGCAACAGCAAAGGAACATCATCATCATGATATTGTCAAAGTTTAACCCGAGGATGTAATATAACCTATAACATATCGAAATCGAAAACATTTTCGTGCAGCTGGTCAAAAAGAAATAAACTGTCCGTAGCTCATCGTGAAGCAAGATTTTAAAATTTTGAGAGAACAAATACACTTTACTAAAGGACCCAGGAGGAACCTTTGATCTTGCAAGTGTTAATATTTTTATATTTTGGATTGTTTTCTTTTGTTATGAATTTTTATTTTTGTATATTTTTTAAGAATCATTTCAAAAATCTCGAAAGATGTAGATTGTAATATTTACATGTTGGTTCTTTTAAGATAAAAAACGATGATTCTTTAGTGTCTAGTTTAAATGAAATTTTTAATAAACTGTCTAAAAATTATTATATTTTGTTTGTTTTAACACCATATTACTTAAACTATGAATTAATATTATAATTTAAAAAAGTGAATAAGAGACAAAAAATGACCCGTGAGCTAATGTTTGTCATGCAACGGCTAAAACCACTACGCCAGGCAGGCTATAGAGAAGGTGCATGAAATAAGCATACGCATTTTAGGTTATGAGGGTCTTATTACGTCTTATTAGGTACGTAGTTCTATTATTCAAAAATAGATGACACTATTTCGGACAGTTCCTCAATTTCTCGAAAGAGCGCGGTGGGGTAGCGCGCTAGGGGGGTGAGTTTTATCGCTAGCAGACTGTACGTACGGCAGCAAGCACGTAGAAACAAATCAGGTACACACGGCCGCACGTCGTCGCCGGAAACATTTTGACCTTGAGTGGGTCTCTGGTTTCGGGTGTTTTAGGTGTTTATGGCGTAGCGTTGGTTCAGCTTAGAAGTTTGGTTTTTAGTAGGAGATCCAACAATGCGTAACTTGCACATTAACCTGCTGGGATGAAATTGGTCAAAAAAGTAATTTCTTCAGTCATACCTTAAAACTCTAATTCAGCTTTAATTAAAATACTACTTTTCTCCGCTGCTGAATATAGGCCTCCCCTATATATTTAATTGTAATCAGTTTCTCGAAAACGGCTCTAACGATTTCGATGAAATTTATGATACAGGGGTTCTGGGGGACAAAGAATCTATCTAGCTAGGTCTCATGTCTGGAAAAATTCGCTTTGTATTTGTAAGCATTTCTTTAAAATACCGCGTTTTAAACAGAATCCTACAGCGCCATCTGTTGGCGGGTAGCATAGCTTACTCGCCCGATGATATTTTAATGTTGAGGTGGCTATTATAGAGCGAAGCTCGGTCGCCCAGGTATTAAATAGATAAATAGCACCCAGACTCAGAACAAACACACGTGCTCATAACAAAAATTTTTGCCCTGAGCTTACTATTATTTAATCTGTGCCTGAGCGGGGTTCGAAACCGTGGCTCACGGCGTAGAAGATAGGCTCACTACCATCCAGACCAAAGGCCAAGTCAAAAAAATAGGTAAAAGTGGCAAATTAAAATACGAGTTTTATAATTATTATGCTTTAATTACGAGTATCATCATGACAGCTAGTTTACTTATGTTCTTCAGTATATTGTGTTTAATAGAATATGACAAGGCTAGGTAATCTTACTACGGCACTGCCTCTTAATCATAAATCATAGAAAAGGTGGAAAATACATGACACATTTTGATGACCATCCTTTCCACGTATTCTAATTATCTGTAGGAAACTTCTTCAATTCAAGTCAAGTGTGGCACTTCAAGTGGCAGAAGATAACCGTAGGTTAAGCAATGTTGTAAAGTAGGTAGTCAAACAGTGATTAGTCGTTAATCGTCAACGGTGAGCTGCGGACCTAGGGCGGGTTTATGAGGTAAGTTCTTTGTTGTATTTTTATTTTATAAAGAAACGGTCAAATTCCTGTATAGCTGCAATTACACCTTACTACGAGTAAATTCAAAGACTAATTCGGCATACATTTCTGGGAAGATTGGTTCTGTTAATTACAATATCCTTACTTCAACGGGCTAAATTAGTTTCTGAATTAAGAAAGGTGTAATAGCAGCTTGGGTTCCCCGTTTTGAGGAACAGTGAGAGTGGCGAACCTATCACTTTCTAAACGTACTGTAAAGTAATAAAGTACTTTCTTATAACAGGTATAGGTTTCGATCCTCAAATCATTTTTAAAAAATACCTATGTGCTTACGACAAAAACCCTCTATAGGAACACTAGCTACTAAGTATGTATGTACCATGTTTTTGACTGAAAAAGTATGAATACAATTTAGTTTTAATTTAATTTTGAACTATTGTAACCATAATTGTAACCAAATAAGAATTTTATTAATATTCTTAAGTAGGTATCTACGAATTCCATCAAATAGTTTTTTTTCTTAACTGCAGTTTAGTCTACAATTTTAGCGCTTACTTAAATATTATTCAATATTACTTCTATCTAGAACCACTTTTCTTAAACAGTCAGTATGCAAAGCTAAACTACAGACTATTTATTATTTTTCAAACAAAGAACCCGGCCAAGTACGTGTCGGAACACGCGCAGGGTTAGGGTTCCGTAGTTGCCGAATCATTGTTCTTAATCAGGTTTTGATTTTTTCATAAACATTTTCCCTCCTAACGAACAGCGAGGTCCAGCAGCGCCTCAGTATAGCCAGCACTGATTTTCAGCCTGTCTGTTACAGTTTCTTTTTAATATAAAGTAAATTGTAGACAACTGGCACAGACTAACAATTGAATAAGAATCATTAAAAAGAAATAAAAAAAATAACAAGAAAATAAACGCAAGCTACTCCAAAGCTGAATAATAATTAGCCTCTACTCAGACTAGCAGCGATGTAGTAAACAAATATTATACGAGATAAAAAAACTAATGCATTTCGCAACGTGTATAATTTATGTACGATTGTCATTAAAACACATGTTAGTATTAATGTCGCAACATTTCCTATTGCATTATTACGCCAAGTTGTCAAGAAGAATTTACAAACTAGTCAAATGAGCTAAACTTTAAGTTTATGTATGAAGTTTTTGACCGATATGACGGCATTATTATTAATTGTATCCTAAACTATTAAACGAGCAATATTTGTATATATATATATATATATGTGTTTGTAATCGGTTTCTCAAAAATGGCTTTAACGATTTCGATGAAATTTTGTATGCAGTGGTTTTTTGGGGCAAAAAATCGATCTAGCTAGTTCTCATGTCTGGGAAAATTCGTTTTCACAGTCTTTTTTAATATTTCTTAGCGAGTTTTAGTGCGTTCAAGAAACTTACAACGCCATAGATTGTTGAGTAGTATAGGTTGCTCATCCGATGATATTTTAATCATACAGAGCATAGCTCGGTCTCCCAGGTAATTCAAAGATAAAGGGAGCGAAGCGAGGTTCAAATCTCTTTGTTATTTTTTGTCATTGTTTAGTAACTTTTTAACACTAAATTAATTATTAAAATTTTTAAAGTACGTACAAAATTTTAGATTATTAGCTCTTTATTAATTTTAAATTATTGTTTCTTAGACGCAAACAGCATTTTATTTTATTTTTGACCCAGTGAACTCGCGGATTCGTCGCTTTTCAAACTACCGGCAAAACGGCTTCGTCAGATTGTAAATGGGTTTCGATAACTGGCGCATTTTGAAAAAGTTTTTTATTCATTGTAAGATACGAGTATTACTCGTACATCGCTTTGCAAAACGCAATCTAACCTATACGTAATGTGTACTTAATTGTTGTTGTTCTCGCCGTTTTGAAAAATGTCTAGACATTATGTAAGGTGGGGAATTTCATAATTTGCCTGTAACATCATCATCTTGATCGATGGCCGACCTCATAAACCGGGCACACCCTGGACGCTACATATAACGAGCGCGAATTTGAAATTGGAAGTATAGGCCAGCACATTCAGTACAAAAGATCCTCAGGAGTACCACGCGAATCGCGCGGGCGGGTGCGGGTGGAGGTGCGGGGAGGATTGCAAGGGGTGCGGAGAGTGTCCGTTCTGTATGATAGTCATCATCATAACATCCCACGAAACGTCCACTGCGGGACAGCCTCCAAAACTCCAGCAAAAACATAAGGTACTTTGGAGGGGATTTACCAGTCACCACGAGGCTTCCCGCACACGACCGAGAATCGGTGACCGATTTTTGTCGGCATCCCGCTCTGACGTGCTATCACCTGAATCTTCCGTCCTTGTCCTGGGCGATAATCGGCCACCGATTCTCGGTCGTGTGCGGGAGCTTTTACGGTTACCGACCGCTGTTGTACCAACATGCCAGATGGTACGATAACCAGCAAGATGATGCCCATCCTCCGGTTTATAAGACCTTAGTCGCCACTTACGACACCACGGATAGAGATGGGTTGGTACTATTTTTTGCCGCTACCACACGGACGATATGATAGTACTACTACTACTTTATTCCGTGACCCGGGTGTCAAAGCAGGTATATAAGTGGCCAAAAGCCTCTGATATGGCTCAACATAACGACTACTTCTATAGATAACATAGCCGGGACCCACGAATTAACGTGCCTTCCGAAGCACTGAATCATTTTAATACTCGGTCAATCCGGTGATTCCTAACCAACCAAACTTGGAAAGTCTCATAAAGTGATTTTTATTTGAAAACGTCCTCAAAGGGAACCGAACCCAGAACCTCCAAATCGAGAGCCGAAACGCTCTAACCACGAAGGCTGTGTAATTACGTTTTATGGTGTGTAGGCTAAGTTAGGTCATATCCCTTTTAGTGGAGTGAACTCTTCTTATTTTTCTTTAGGGCGCATACTTAATAGTCTATTCTATTGCGACAGGAACCACCCGCCCCCTCTGTTTTTTTAGGGTTCCGTACCTCAAAAGAAAAAAACGGAACCCTTATAGGATCACTTTGTTGTCCGTCGGTCTGTTTGTCTGTCTGTCTGTCAAGACCCTTTATCTCACGAAAGGGTAAAGGTATCAGGTTGAAATTAATACCATATATTAGGATCCATGAACCACACAAGATCTGAAAATTTCAATTTTTTACAATGATGCAATCAAAAGATATGACATTTTATGTCCTCATCTCCATACATTTATTCAAAAATGCAAAACCTACAGGGTACTTCCCGTTGACCTAAAATTATGAAATTTTGCAAGAAGCTAGGTCTCACAGTACAAATAATGGGAAAAGTCTGAAATCATTAAATATTACAACTTTTCTCACAACTAATGGTAACCAATTGTGGTGAGCTCCCGTTTCAAGAACATTCATATAAGAGAGGGGTCAAGTTGGATGGTCGCGGAGGCGATTTTTGTTTTAGTTCTATTTTAAAAACGAGAACACTTACAAACTTGAAAATTGGTATGTTTATAGTTCATAAGCTACGAAATAACAACAAATAATAAAATTTGGTCAAGCGCGTGTCGGACTCAAAAAATCTAGCACATTACCTTACTGAAATTTCAACTAATACAATTATGATTATGTGGTGGTACGGAACCCTCGGTGCGCGAGTCCGACTCGCAATTGGCCGGTTTTTTTTTACAGCAAAAGGTAATTTTTTACGCATTTACGTCATGTTGATATGGCCCCTAGTCGCAGGGTGGCTTGATTTTTGATTATAGGTTTCATTGTAAACCTAAATAAATTACAAAATTATTTTTCACCTCCAAAGCTCGGAAACATTTGTTTTGTCGGTTAAATTCTGCGGCCAAAAGCGATTTTTGGCCCCTAGCGGACAAAAGGTTTTTAAAATTCGAACGCGATGTGCTTATTATTTTGTAGTATGCTGCAGTACTGGCCGCTTGTAAAACCAGCCACGCACTATCGTTTTAAAGATGAGAAAGAGGGATGCAGCTATAGGAAAGAAACAAATAGTATTATGAATAGTGAATGCCTGGTGGGTAAGGAACTGGCTGATAATAAAAAGTAAATTTAAAATTCGATCGCCTTTTTTTTTGTTCTCTTGCCCAGATTAATGGACTTGCCCTTTGACTTCAAATCAACGCAATACAAAATAGATTTGCCTGCCACTACCTATTTTTTTTTTCTAATTAACCTCTTTCTGCAAATTTATCAAGTAGTTTATAGGTAGAGTCATGAACATAAGCACAACAGTCCCAAAAATAATAATAATTTAATTATAGTGATTTCCTTTTTAATGCCTAGTATTCTTAATGTATACATGGCCGCTCGTCCGTGAAAACTCTTTGACCTTGAGATGGTCTCTGGTTACGGAGGTTTGTAGCGAAGCGCTGGTTCAGGTTATACTGGTTATGTTTCCACTTGCTTGCTGCCGTCAGTACCATTATGTAGGTATTATGCCCTTACGTTAGAACGTATGAGTAATTAATTAAACACTTATTTCTTATATTTGAATTGCTTTTCTTGCATTATGTTAACATTTCCTCGCTTTAATGAGGTGAAAATTTTTGTGTTTCGCTCGGCAGCAAAGTTATTTTGCGTCTCGTACCTTGAAACCTTCGCCACGCTCAGGATTCTTCTTTTGAACCACTCGCTTCGCTCGTGGTTCAATCCTAGAATCCTTCGCTTGCTCAGGTTTCAATACGAGGTACTCGCGCCAAATAAACCTTTTGCTGCCTTGCATAACAAATAACTATTTTCATTTCTCATGCTCTAAAAGTGCTTTTTTGTGCAGGATATAGGCTAGAACAACTCATTCAGTTACATTTAGAGAGTACTTTTACGTTTTATTTCCTCGCAATCAAAGTGAAAAGCAGTGTTTATAACTCGTCCACAAAACCATTTTATCCTCGACATTACTATCAGCCCTCGCCTTCAGCACGGGCTGCTAAAAGTCTCGGAAAAGTGGTTCGTTTTGTGCACTTGTTTTAAAATCTACTATGTTTTTTGATCCCGAAACCCATGCAGTTACTCTAGGTACTTATGAAAACAAGCAACTTTCCCAATGAAAAAACTTTACTTCCTATACTAAAGTGGTCACGTGATACCTACTTTTTGCATGGGAAGACGAAAATTTATTTTGAGCAAAAATATGTTTTCTTCTGGAAAGTTGCTTGTTTTCATGAGTACTCGTAGAATCATTGGGCTTCGGGAGCAAAACTAGAAAAAAAGTTTACGTTGTATATTTTAACCATCTACAGCGAAATACTACAAAAAAATTTACGTTGTATATTTTAACCATCTACAGTGAACTACTACTAAAAAAACCACCCAAGCGCGAGTCAGACACGCGCACTAAGGGTTCCGTACCTATCTACCATATGATATACCAAAAGCTTTTGCTCTTTGATTTTAAAAACTCCGCGACCATCCAACTTGACCCTTCTTTTATAGAAAAGGTCTTGAAACGGGAGCTCACCTTAATTGGTTACTATTAGTTGTGAGAAAAATTTAAATATTTAATGATTTTTAGGGTTCCGTACCTCAAAAGAAAAAAACGGAACCCTTATAGGATCACTTTGTTGTCCGTCTGTCTGTCTGTCTGTCTGTCAAGACCCTTTATCTCACGAACGGGTAAAGGTATCAGGTTGAAATTAATACCATATATTAGGATCCATGAACCACACAAGATCTGAAAATTTCAGTTTTTTACAACGACGCAATCAAAAGATATGGCATTTTATGTCCTCATCTCCATACATTTATTCAAAAATGAAAAACCTACAGGGTACTTCCCGTTGACATAAAATTATGAAATTTGGCAAGAAGCTAGGTCTCACAGTACAAATAATGGGAAAAGTCTGAAATCATTAAATATTACAACTTTTCTCACAACTAATGGTAACCAATTGTGGTGAGCTCCCGTTTAAAGAACATTCATATAAGAGAGGGGTCAAGTTGGATGGTTGCTGAGGCGATTTTTGTTTTAGTTCTATTTAAAAACGGGAACACTTACAAACTTTAAAATTGGTATGTTTATAGGGCATAGGCTATAAAATAACAACAAATAATAAAATTTGGTCAAGCGCGTGCCGGACTCAAAAAATCTAGCACATTAACTAACTGAAATTTCAACTAATACAATTATGTTTATGTGGTGGTACGGAACCCTCGGTGCGCGAGTCCGACTCGCACTTGGCCGGTTTTTTTTATTTTTCCCTTTATTTGTACTGTGAGACCTAGCTTCTTGCCAAATTTCATAATTTTAGGTCAACGGGAAGTACCCTGTAGATTTACCCAAAACTAAATTTGTTTGTAAAGGTTTTTTACAGATTTCTAAAAACTGTGCAACTTAGAAAGATCGTTTTATTTTTGCTGTAATATTTACATAAACGTCTATCGACCGTAATTAATTCAGATTTTTCCATTCACAAACTTCGGAGATAAGGGGGGGGGGGATCGGTATTTTTTTTTTACATTTTTCATCATAACTTGAAAACCAAGGGTTGTAAAAAAATACAAAAATATATTTTAGAATGTACAAGTAAAGTCCTTTCATATGATACCCCACTAAACCTAGTACCGATAATTTGAAATTTTGCCCCCCCCCTATTTGGGCCCCCTTTACATTAATAATCATAATTTTTTCTTAATTCTTTCATGTGCAAATCTGGCAATTAAGTTGGACAACCATATCTTAGAACTATTCCAAATTTCAAGTCGATAGCATGAGTGGTTGCCGAGATATACATGTGTGACAGACAGACAAAGCGGCACCATAAGGGTTCCTTTTTTTACCATTTTGGTATCGGAACCCTAAAAAACCAACCAAGCGCGAGTCCGACACGCGCACTAATGGTTCCATACCTGTCCATCTTAGTACGAGTATGATATACTATAAGCTTTTGACTCTGCGTCCACTCAAACCAGACGCAGCTCACCTTTATTGGTTGTCTGGTTGTAAAAAGGTTTTTGTTTAAAGATTTTAGACATATTTCTTTGCTTTTGCTAGGACCTAGCTTGTTGCCATATTTAATTATTATAATCTAGGTCGACGGGGAGTGCTTGTTCACCCTATAGGCTTTGGTTTGGTTCATAAATGAACCTATAATGATTATATTCATTCATAAATAAAAATGTGTTTAAATTTTTGGATAAGAACCTTTTTAATGTATTTTTTTATTTCTCTTTAATTTGAGGCATAACTAAGGCAGCATATTGTATTCTATTTTGTTCCATTTGCAAAAAATATTTTATATAACTAAGCTATTTTTTAGCATATACTTTATTAATGAAACTGTAAGTCTACAATTTTTTTGTTTTATGTACAAATATGTGAGACTGTTTGTTTCTTAATAAATAATTAATAATAAATTTTTGGAGATGGAGAAATAGGGCCTTTTGATTGCATTATAGAAGCTTGAAATTTTCAAACCTTCAGGGGTCCTTGAGCCTCAATATTTTGATTTTGAATTTTAACTTTATACCTCTACTTGGGCTTGAAAACAAGGGTCTTGACAGACAGACGGACAAAAAAGTAATCGTGAAAGGGTTCCTTTCTTTTTCTTTTGAGATATGGAACCCTAAAGCTAAAGCCAGTTGTATTTTAAATTCACTGTTAATACTTTACTTAGGTATACTCGTACCATTAATTATGCACACATGATGCATGCATGATGGATATGGTAAAATATTAGTATATGAGTATTGTGATTGGAAAACTTCATACATTGTATTACGGTATAAATTACGAACATAATATTGTATGAGACAATAAATAACTTACTTATAAATGCACCTAGTTATCATACTCGCTGCTTTGAAAAATGTGGTTTTTTATATCATAGAGATGTGACTGTATTTTGCAATTTCTGCTTTATATTGCTCATTTTTGGTCTGGAAGTCTTCTGTACCGTCTGGCTTCTGAAATTACTGCCACTTACCACCAGGTGAACCACCTGCTCGTTTGCCCACTTGTGACATAAAAAAAACTTAAGTCAGACCGCCAGTAGCACAAAGCCTATTTAAAGTTAACGCTCCTTTAAATCTAACCATTTTCTTTGTCATCACAACATGAAGTTCCAGCAATAGGTAGTAGGAGCTTTAACGGGAGTATATTGAAACGGGTCTTTAGTCAACTCGGTACATTGAAAACTCGGTACAGATCGATTTTTTTCGTTAATTTCCTTTAGCGGGCTTCAGAGATTTCATTTTTCGCTGCTAGTATGGTATGGTGAATTTTATTTTAAGATGATCCCATGATGATGAAGGCGTGTACCTTCACGCCGAGGATCCCGAAATATATTGTTGATGGGTTTGAGCATTTTTATTCCGGGTCTGGATTTTTCTGTGTTCCTTGTCTTGAATCCAGCCGGGCTAAGATGCGCATCACAAACGCGACAGACACTTTTTATGAATGGATGCGAGACGACATCAACCGATTTGGTCTATTAAGACTAGCTAAGTCGAGGTACCTACTAGCAGATTACATATTATCTGCTCAAAGTATCTGTGAGATTATTATACTATCTACTGCTTCAGTTTTGTGGAAAGGGATATTAAAAAAAGTTGTCCTAAGACATATTTTTATATTCACAGATTTCTAAAATCACAGAAGGAAGTAAAAAAAAAACAACCATAGGTTTTAATTTACTTTCTTCGATAGGTCACAAAGTGTTTTTTCCGGATTTGAGTCCCGGAATAAAATGACCATGAAAAAAGTAACTTTTGTTTGACAGTGTCCCCAAAGACCAAAGGAACCAAACCCAGAACTTCTAATTCGAGACCAGAACGCTCTAACCAACCACACGACCACGCGGAAGCTGTCTGGCCGTCCTTACAAAACTTTTCTTTTTAGTTATTATTATTTTTTATGTGCAAACGAGCAAGTGGGCCACCTGATGGTAAGTGGTCACCACAGCCCATAGCGCCCACTGTCTTATTAATGGCATATTTTGACACTAATAAGACAGCAAAGCGCGTTGTTGCTCACTTTTAAAAACCAAGTAGTAAGTGCCGGTAATTTCACGGCTACCTTACCCTTCGAACCGAAAACAGCAGCGCAAACACTGCTGCTTCACGGCAGAAAAAGCAAGGCTGGTACTTCCCCAGACGGACTTTCCACAAAAGCCCTACCTTTAAAACGTGTGCGCAGAACCCTATAATAACAGAAGGAAGTAAAGTGCAACCTACTACTTACCCCATTTTGCTCTCGAAACGTAATTGTAACCTTGATGGATTACTAACTATCTTCACTAACTGGCAAACACTTCAGCAGAAGGGTCCTACGTGACTCCATAAAACGCAAAAGGGTTACACACTTAAAAGAGCTACCTTGATAATGCCACCACTTGAAAGATACTGGTTTCATGATGTCAGGGTAATTATTACATATACAAGGTGTAAAAAAAATTGTAAACACTATTTCGGCCTTTTACTTAGCTCATAAAACTGAACAACTTTCCCTAAGAAACACAGATCGAAATACGAAAAAACCGGCCAAGTGTGAGTATAGACCTGTGTATTTTATATGAATTTAAATTTAATTACTCTATGCGTTCATGAGGAAAAGGATAGTAAGTTTAAATAAAAAATATTTTTTATTATATGATGTAACTAAAAATGTATGCTTTTCTCAATTTTTCCTTTATTTGTGCTATAAGACACAAGATCTCAGTTCAAGGGAAGTGTAGGTTTTGATTCTCTTGCTAGTGTCGAAAAACTCGAAAATTTGCGGCATAAACGGTTGTATCTTTTGATTGCGTTGGCTTAATTTGATTTTCTCACAGCTCCATGAGATATTAATTTCAGCTTGATACCTTCACGCGTTACTGAGAAAAAGGGTCGTGACAGCAGACAGACATAATCGTAAGCTGCCGTTATTCATAATCTAAGAGACAGACAGACAGACAACAAAGTGATCCAATAAGGGTTCCGTTTTTTCCTTGTGAGGTACGGAACCCTAAAAATCATTTTTAACTCCCATACAAAATTCGTGATCAGCTGCTTTTATACAGTTTCTGTGGAAAGTTGTTTTTTAGGGTTCCGTACCTCAAAAGAAAAAAACGGAATCCTTATAGGATCACTTTGATGTCCGTCTGTCTATCTGTCTGTCTGTCTGTCAAGACCCTTTATCTCACGAACGGGTTAAGGTATCAGGTTGAAATTAATACCATATATTAGGATCCATGAACCACACAAGATCTGAAAATTTCAATTTTTTACAACGACGCAATCAAAAGATATGGCATTTTATGTCCTCATCTCCATACATTTATTCAAAAATGAAAAACCTACAGGGTACTTCCCGTTGACCTAAAATTATGAAATTTGGCAAGAAGCTAGGTCTCACAGTACAGATAATGGGAAAAGTCTGAAATCATTAAATATTACAACTTTTCTCACAACTAAT
Organism: Athrips mouffetella; assembly: GCA_947532105.1. NCBI lineage: Eukaryota > Metazoa > Arthropoda > Insecta > Lepidoptera > Gelechiidae > Athrips > Athrips mouffetella. Next base: position 7,786,784 of record OX383980.1, on the reverse strand, counting down.
GGTAACCAATTGTGGTGAGCTCCCGTTTCAAGAACATTCATATAAGAGAGGGGTCAAGTTGGATGGTTGCCTAGGCGATTTTTGTTTTAGTTCTATTCAAAAACGGGAACACTTACAAACTTGAAAATTGGTATGTTTATAGGGCGCTATAAAATAAAAACAAATAATAAAATTTGGTCAAGCGCGTGTCGGACTCAAAAAATCTAGCACATTAACTTACTGAAATTTCAACTAATACAATTATGTTTATGTGGTGGTACGGAACCCTCAGTGCGCGAGTCCGACTCGCACTTGGCCGGTTTTTATTTTATTTTACCTATATTCTTTGTGAAAAGTTGTTCAGTTTTATCGTCTGAGTGACACGCTAAAATGGTGCTTACAATTTTTAACAGAATCGTTTAGTATGAATACTGCTCAAAGAGCATTTATAAAACGTCTGTGAAAATAGTTAGCTAATTTTCTTTCTTACTATCTAAAATTTTGCTCATGGAAAATTATCAGGCGCTTAAAACGTGAAACGAACGGGAAGTATGTTTTTAATAAATCTCGATTCTGTGCAGGTGCTTCGAGAGAGCTCTTTTTAAAATCGTGTAGGTTTTTTTTATGTCAAAATCACACTTCTTCTGTTAAATTTATAATAAGGAAATCGAAATCAAATCGAAATTTTCCTCATTTATTAGTAAAATGACGGAGTACAGGAAGCCTGATAAACACCTATGCTTCTAGATTGTGAATACTTTAGAACTTACAAATACGTGATCACCTCACAAATTGAGGGATGGAGGAACCGGTGATGAGGAAACCAACCAACCAATCATTATTAGTCATACTTTGTGCAGGAGATGACTTCCGAAACAGGGCCGAATTTGTAAAGGCAAATTATCAGTATCTGAGCTACGCAGGTTTCAAGTTGTTGACGACGCAACGCAACTTGCTGCTGGTGCCATAGATTACTACTGGCATTTTAAACCTTTTTTGTACCATTTTAGATAGATAGATAGATAGATAAATACTTTATTGTCACACACAAAACACATTAACAATAAAAGGAGACTCTTAAATCTAGGGTGACAAAGGCGGTCTTATCGCTAGGAGCGATCTCTTCCAGACAACCTTTGCATGCAGGAAAGTTTGAATTAAAACTGTAGTAGTGTGCCAATATACTTATAATATTAACTTATTTTATTTACCTATGTCTGCCTATGTCACCTGTGTATATCACCTATGTCCTGACCAAAGAAATTGGACCTCCTTCGGTCCTGACCTAAGTCTATGTTATCCGTCAGATATGTATTTTTTAAATCAACTTGGAGGAGACGTCGCTGACGTAAACTTTGATGTAAACACATTTTGTAAACAATAGGTATGTCTGAAAAGCAAAATGTTATTGTGTCTTTATACAATGCTTTTAAACTTTTATGACGATGTGATGCTAACCATCAGATCCAGTTGATCAACGTTTACTTTTTGTAATTAAGTAATAAAAAGTTCAAACGAAACTGTACTTTATGTTTTAATAGAAAAGTTGAAAAATAGTGTTCGTAAAGTTCTCAAATAACCTGTACGTGATGTGCTCTATACAAAACAGGGAATGACATCCTCAAGTGAATTCTGACTCATATAAGTACAAACTTGGTATAAGCACAAAAGTGACTGTGCAGAAAAAGCAAAACACAACAGGTATGTGGTACTGATTTATTCTATCTATAACATAAGGACTGATAATTCCAACATACGGTACCTAAAGAACTGATTCGCGATACAAAATTACAATCAAAACTACGTCCTAGATAATGTAGATGCTCATACTCACTAGAAAAAAACTCTTTAAAACTTTTACCACGATAAAATCCATTTATTAGAAGGTTTAAAAATTATCGGCCTGCGTTGTTGTTGATAAAATATTAAAATCTATGTCTTTTAAGTTTTCTTCAAATTAACTCTGAAATAAATTAAATTACCTTAAGTACCCCTTTGCGAACAATAAAAAAGTCTCCTGAATACTTCCCTGTCACTCTTCTCTTCATTAACTCGATGGCGGCCTTGATCTTGTCAACGCTGCGTTTGCGCATTGCATGCCAAAGCACCACTTGTGTTCACCTTACAGTCATACATACATTACTTATTACTGGTGGATAATGATCTATTGATATGTACCGTTTCGGAAGCGAATGTCTTTGTAATGCTTGGATTGGTTGGTTAAATTGATTCTTGTCTTGATATCACACTTGATATCGAAAAATAATTAATGTTTAACACGATATGTGATATTTCAGCTGCATTGAATTATTTATCAAATAAGAAAAGGTTACGAGGGGAGTTCAATGTATTCTCGGTATGGGTATGTTAGAAAAAAGATAAAAGCTTGAAAAAAATATAGTTTTCAATAAAATCTCCCATGCATGATATCAATAAATTTGTTTGATCGCGAAATAAGTTTTTTTATTCCCTTAAAAAAATATTTTCTTCAGGGCCCGCAAAATGCTCATTTACAGCGGACTTGAGCTCATTATCATCAGCAAATCGCTTTCGACGCAGGTTTTTTTCAAATTTGGGAATATAAAGTAGTCACTGGAGGCCAGGTCTAGGCTGTAGGGTGGGTGGTAAATTTCCTCGAACCCGCACTCTCGTACCGCAGCCTTAGAGAGCCGCGCAGTGTGAACCGGTGCGTTGTCGTGAAGAAGCAGCACTTTCTTTGCCAGCTTTCCTCTTCTTTTTTCTTTTATTACTTTTCTCAAACGGCGTAAAGTGGTTGAGCATTTTTCTGCGTTGATATTTTCACCTTTTTTTGTGTACTCGATCAATAGTATTCCTTTAGAATCCCAGAAAACTGTGGCCATGATTTTACCAGCCGATGGAGTGACTTTGAACTTCCTTGGAGGGTCTGATCCCTTTTTATGCCACTGCATAGATTCCTGTTTACTCTCAGGGTTATAGTGATGAACTCACGTTTCATCACCTGTAACTATCCTTTCGAAAACACTTGCTGGATCGTCGCCACACAGCTCTAAAAACTCCTTACAAGTGTAAACCCGCGCCTGCTTTTGAAGCGCAGTGAGCATGTGCGGCACCCATCTTGCACTGACTTTTGTAAGGTTGAGATAATCATGTAGTATTGTGCGTATAGTACCAACGGTTAGTTAGTTAGTAGTAGTTATTTTTGCCAAAATATTGATTATTACACGTGCATCTTCTAATACAAGTTTTTCGATAATTTTCACACTTTCTTCGGTAGCCTCCGTAATTGGCCCACCTGGGCGGAGGTCATCTTCGATACTTTCCCTGCCTCTTTTAAATTCACATGACCACTTCTGTAGGTACAGTCGATAATGAAGGAGCAGAGTCTTGATAAACGATGGTAGCCGTTTATCAATATATCTTCATGGATAGTTTTTTGAAATTTTCCTTGTTAATGAGGAATTTACTCACCGCACGATGCTCGATGCGAATAAATGTTTCTATTCTATTCTATTCTATTCGATTTTCTTCAACATTGTCGCGTCAGTCATTTTTGTCGTCTTTGACTGGAGGTCGCAAGCAAACTAATGAAGTTATCAACATGAAATTTTATATAAATTCCCTCAGATAATGTTGTTAGCTAATGGTATATTTTAATTGGCCACAATAACATCAAATCACCCCGATACCGAGAATACATTGAACACCCAGTGTCGAGAATAGCTATTCTCGACACCCAGCGTATGCAATCGGCGTCCAAGTATCTTTTATACTACCTACAATATCGTGTGTTAAAAAAACGGCCAAGTGCGAGTCGGACTCGCGCACCGAGAGTTCCGTACCACTAAGGTAAAAATACCGTCTTAGTTTTGGTCGTGCAGTGATGCAGAAGTGTATTAAAAACGCGCGAGTCCGACACGCACTCGACCAGTTTTTATTATTTGTTGTTATTCTATAGCTTATGCACTATAAACATACTCGTATCAATTTTTACGATACAGCTAAAACAATAATCGAGCATAAATTGCCTTAAAAACACGTTTTTAGTAGAGGAGCCCCCCGTAGTTGTTTTTTTTTGTTTTTAGTATTTGTTGTAGCTGCAACATAAATACATAATCTGTGAACATTTCAACTGTCAACCTATTACGGTTCATGACATACAGCCCACTGACAGACAGACATCGGAGGTATATTAATAGGGTCCCGTTTTTTACCCTTTGGGTACGGAACGCTACAAAATTAGTACTAAAGCATTATTTAAGCCTGTTACCACAGATTAAATAATAGTAAACTAAAGGGCAATACCAAAGAATTTTTAAGAACCTACCGGTAATATGTCGATGGGCAATACACACCATAAAGCCGCCGGCCCGCCGATACAGCCCGCCGACACAACCCGGCGGCCTATTACGACATTTGCCGCTTACATATCAGCGACTTGCGTGCATACAAATGTCGAGCCGCCGACATGTCGCCGAAAAAGTTTTCCGCCGTGTAATGAGTGAAGTCGCCAACATAGCCCGCCGACAAAAAATTGCCAACATATGTCGGCGGGCCGGCGGCTTTGGTGTGTAGAGCCCTTAACGTTTCTGTTACTAAGACCATGAAACTGAACAACTTTTCCAAATGGGTCTATCATACCATCCTCCCTAAGTACCTACTACTCGTATATAGCAATTTTTTTTCTCACAACTAATAGTAACCAATTAAGGTGAGCTCCCGTTTCAAGAACTTTTCTATAAAAGAGGGGTCAAGTTGGATGGTCGCGGGTTTTTAAAATCAAAGAGCAAAAGCTTTTAGTATATCATATGGTAGACAGGTACGGAACCCTTAGGGCGCGAGTCCGACTCGCACTTGGCCAGTTTTTTTTTATTTTATTAGTGCGTTTAAGAAACTTACAGCGCCACCTGTTGTTGAGTAGCATAGCTTGCTCACCTGATGATATTTAATTATACAGCTTCGCTCTATAATAGCCGCCTCTACATTAAAATATCATCGGGTGAGCAAGCTATGCTAGGTTTTTGTCTAAAACGCAAAACTTAATTAATAGTTATGGTTCGCTGAAAATATTATCATTTTTCCCCATCTAAGAATTCTACCTAATGGAGCAATTTTCACAACTGCAGACACGTGAAGATGTAAGTACGAGTATGAGAAATAATCACGTGTAACGGTAAACGCACATCGTGACTTGGGCTCTAGGCACTCTAGGTTAATTTCTCAATAATGGAAGATAATTAATAACATTAAACAAAGGCAGCAAACTCCACTGCTATAATAACATACATAGTTCAAAAAGGAATGAAAATTTATTTTCCACACATTTGCTCGTAAAACAAGGAGGTTTAAGTAGCAGCCATAAGCGTAGCACTTTCTTGCGAGGAATATCCATACTAAAATGTATGGATTTTTTTCAAATGCTAAAAACGTAAAATTTTTATCTTTCTCTCATAGAAATATGTGACATGGGACTAATAAATGCTACTACCACAGTTTTTCTGGTAAAAGCACTTACCATTCAGGAAAAAAACGGTGTTAAAAATCACGCATAAAATGGCTATTACGGATTATTTACGCTTCCGTTCTTAGTATTAATGATCAATTCACAAGTAAAAAACTATATATTTTCACTTTCGCAAACAAAGTTTATACTAAAACATTAGATTTTTAAAGATATCTTGATTATTGTAAAACTTAACTGAGTTTTTTGACCGTCTAGCATGGGCGACAGTGCGACGCTTTACACTTCACTAGCTCATACAGAATATGTATATGGCGGACTCTATAGTTTTTTACTCTGAGATATTTGCACTGTACCATAATCCAGTGCGTTTTTCATTATATTACCATACTAGGGTTTTTTTTTCATAGCGGCAAGGTGCAAGGAGTTGCTATATCTATAACATTCATAAATCATAATATTTTCATGAATGAAGAAACTGTGTTCGATTATATGATAAATAAACGTTAACTACATGAAAATATTTATATTAATCAACTAATTAACTACAAATTTGTCTTTAAAGTAACAAAATATTCAATTTTAAAATAATTTATAGAGTAGGCTGTTTGGGAGTTTAGTCATTGTCTCCTGCGCGCTCATAATCTGGGTCTTCTAAAAAACTGATGGCGCCATTATAACAAATATTTGTTGTGTTTATTATAATTATTTTCAAAAAGTATTGACTTCTACAAATAATAAAACAGTAATTAGTGTAGTTTCTCAAGGTCGAAAATACTAAGACACAAAACACAAACAAGTAGGTACTCGTATGTAGTATCGGGTGAACGTAGAAATGTAATTGTAATGTAATTCTTATTACTTTTTCCTTACATTTCTACGTTCACCCGATACTCCATACTTGTGATTTGTGTCTAAGTATTTTCGACGTTGAGAAACTACACTAATTACTGTTTTAAAGCCGCCAAAGGCCTCTGACATGGCTCAGTGTCTAGCCTGATGTGAAGACATAGTTCCGTTTTTGGTAGATATTACACCTGTTTCGCTGTGTAATGGAGGGTAAAACATTAAATAATCAGTATCAGTATCAAATAAATATAAATAAGTAGATAAATAACACCCAAACGTAGAATAAAAACCAATGGTCATAGAGGATCAGAAGAACATTCAGGCAAGGGAAGGATTCTATAGGGTCGAAGTGCTATGAGGTGCACAAAACAGGATATTAGTCTCACGAAAGAAAATATATGGTCATGGATTGGAGACTATTATTGGATCCCGTGTGGTGCCGGCAAAGAATAGTACCAACCCATACATACCCGTGGGTGTCGTAAGAGGCGACTAAGGGTTAACTGGAGGATGGGCAGCAGCATCCTCCTGTGTCTTACATCTTACTTACTGCGGTCACCTACGAGTACAACCGCGGTCCATGGTGCCAGCCGTAACGCTAACAAGCGAGGTGACTATGATACTCGTACTTCCCCTCCACATTTTTCCAGCAAAAGCTAGAATTCTGGAGGGAGCTCTCTGTCCTGTAGTGGACGTTTCATGGGATGTTATGATGATGACTGGATCAAACCCGTGTCCTACAATGCAGATGATAGTCACTATACCAACCACACCAACAAATAGTAGTAGTAGTTTGTAATGTATTGATAAAATATTGTTCTTTTCCTCATATTTGCTTAAAGTAAATTTGGATTATCTGTATTTATAGAGATAGCTATCTTTCTACCAAGGAAAGACAATATCTCTTTGATAATCTTAATTAGTATTTAATTTTTTTAAGCACGTTTTTGATAATAACCTAATTTACTAAAACATCAGTGAAATCGAGTAACTCAAACAAAGTTGTCTTATGTGTCATATAATTTTTGGTCACGAGTGTGGAAAGTGTACCCAGATTTTCTAGGTAAAATAGTTGATTGTATAACAAGGTAGCAAAATCATATTTCAACGGTTATTTTGAATCTAGAGCGAAGTGAAGGATTCTAAAGTAGAATTCTAAACGTAGCGAGGAATTCAGTACGTTCCCCGATATAAAAAAATGCGGCTGTGTGTGTGATATAATACTTTTCATGTCGTTCTACGTAAAAGTAATAAGACTCATTTATATACAACTCATCATTAATTTTGAGTATTTTGTAATACTAATAAATACCAAAAAAAAAAACCGGCCAAGTGCGAGTTGGACTCGCGCACTGAGGGTTCCGTACCACCACATAATCATAATTGTATTAGTTGAAATTTCAGTAGGTTAATGTGCTAGAATTTTTAAGTCCGACACGCGCTTGACCAAATTTTATTATTTGTTGTTATTTTATAGCTTATGCACTATGAACATACCAATGTTCAAGTTTGTAAGTGTTTCAAACAAAAATAGCCTCCGTGACCATCCAACTTGACCCCTCTCTTATATGAATGTTCTTGAAACGGGAGCTCACCACAATTGGTTACCATTAGTTGTGAGTAAAGTTGTAATATTTAATAATTTCAGACTTTTCCCTTTATTTGTACTGTGAGACCTAGCTTCTTGCCAAATTTCATAATTTTAGGTCAACGGGAAGTACCCTGTCGGTTTTGGTTTTTTGCATAAATATATGGAGATGAGGACATAAAAAGCCATATCTTTTGATCGCGTCGTTGTATAAAATTGAAATTTTCAGATCTTGTGTGGTTTATAGACCCTAACATACGGTATTAATTTCAAGCTGATACCTCTACCCGTTCGTTGGATAAAGGGTCTTGACAGACAGACAGACAGACAGACGGACAACAAAGTGGTCCTATAAGGGTTCCGTTTTTTCCTTTGAGGTACGGAACCCTAAAAAGAATATTAATAGCATCGTTGTCTTTTTTTCTTCTTGTTTAAAGTTTACGCAAATTTCTTTTGATTTTTCTAGTGCGTACATTTATTTACCATATTTTTTTCATTCGATCTCTACCAGAAAGTCTCTTGGAGAAGATAGCTACTTGTTTCGCCTTTATTGACGGACCAATAAGGAATTTTCAAATGGATGGGATGAAATATCCTTATTTATTGATATCAATGTATAACGTGTGGGTCACTATGGGTGTAGGCACTTTCGAGTATTTAAAAATGAAGATTTTTTTATTGACCAAATGCGACGAAACATATGCCTTTGGCAAACTAATCTAGGAATTTTCGAACTTTCAGATTTGGAAAAGGGAAGCCATCTGCGTGCCAGTCCTGAAGACCTATACGGAAAGAGCGTCAGAGTGACGTCACTGCGACGTATATGGCTGATAGAGACTACGCGTACGACCCGGTGGCCACCGCGCCAGTCAGCCAACAAGCGTACAGGATGGAGCAGGGACAAGTGTGGCGGCAGTACATCATCGCCGGCGTCGGTACGTCTCTCTTGTGCTATCACTCTACTTCATACTCTGTGACAATTATAAATAGAACTCCGAAAAAGTTAAACTCACTGGCCGAAAACACAAGTCATCCCAACTATTTTAAAAGCAAATTTCGCGCGCGTTCGTTTTCAATTGATTCCAATTTTGAACAAACGGAAGCGTGCATAATGCGTGAGAATTTACATTTATAAATAAACAACCAAATGGTGAAGCTTCTTCAGTTTGTTGTGAAATCGTACAAATTGTAATTATGTCGGTTCGGATTTGTGATTGAGTGAGTGCAACCGTTGGTCAACGTTTTGGTGTTATTTTTACGATATAGTTTACAAAAATCGACCGGACGACGTATCGAGTAGCGATAACGCTGGGTGTTGCGGTTATTTCGTATAACATGTTATTGTCAATTAAATATTACGTTACAAATGGTGGCATATGTGCTCTTGCAAATGATAAGAAACATAATAACAAATGAATATATGTACCTAACTATTATGAATAAAATATGGATGCTGCTGTTATTGTCGTACTTATATCTTTTATCGCACGAAAATTACAGAATCAAGAACAAGCAATAAGGAGAATTAGGTACCTACCTAAATATGTGATAAAAATGGTTGGTGAATTAGTAAGCGTTGCTGCAGACTTTTCCCGCCATTTCAGCACATCTGACTGTGTTAAAGATCTTATTATCCTGAGCTCGCGAATTGGCCTAGCCACGAAAGTGTCTAAATAAACAAACTTTTGTGCATCTGTAACTGTTAATTTGCAATAGGGAAGTATTCTGGATCAAAGCAGGGTATGTAGGTACATCATTCAAAAGATCGTTACACGGAAACAATCTCAATGTTGACGTTTTCGTAATAAAAATATATCATAGTACCAAATCACGTAAAATTGAACACTGTTTAGTTAAAAATTTAAAAATGGTTCAACTGGCGTATTATACAGGGAACACAGACGCAGGCAGAAAATTCCACTCTTTAGCCGTGCGGATTATAAAAGATGTTTCAAAGCGCTTTGTGCGAATGTGCGGAATATCAACCAAGTATGGGTGATATCCTGCGGTGCGTCTGGACTCCCGATGGTAGAAGGGAGATGGTGGAATAAGCTCGTGGAGCTCTAGAGCACACTCTCCGAAGTACAATCTGTAGAAGACCTAAGTATGTTTCTTGGGGAAAGTTGTTCAGTTTCATGGGCAGAATCACATCCTTTAGGGTTGATATACCTTTTATGTTACAATTTGTACACGTCCGGATGAAAATACGATTTTGTACAGCTTGTAAACCTAATTAACTAGAATGTTACGAATGTTTACAATTTCATTTAGGAATCAAAAACAAGGCAAGGTTTTCTAGTAAACTTACAAATTAAATTCAGCACACAAAATAATGAACAAACTAGGTCTCGTGATATCTATCTTTCCGGATTTTCGATAAGTTTTTTATTTAGCGAGTAATATTTTTAGGGTTCCGTACCTCAAAAGAAAAACCGGTCAAGTGCGAGTCGGACTCGCGCGCCGAGGGTTCCGATATACCTATAGTATTTTTGGAAGCAATAAAGTCCATTTTCAGGACCGCAAAACTAAATTTGTTTGTAAAGGTTTTTTGCAGATTTCTGAAAAACTGTGCAACTTAGAAAGATCGTTTTATTTTTGCTGTAAAGTTTACATAAACCTCTGTCAACTGTAATTAATTCAGATTTTCCCTTACTCAAACTTCGGAGATAAGGGGGGGGGAATGGTATTTTTTTTGACATTTTTCATCATAACTTGAAAACTAAGAAACTTAAAAAAATACAAAAATATATTTTAAAATGTACAAGTAAAGCCCTTTCATATGATACCCCACTCGACCTAGTAGCGACAATTTGAAATTTGGCCCCCCCTATTTTGGCCCCCTTTACATTAATAATCATACTTTTTCAAAAAATTTTCATGTGCAATTAAGTTGGGCAACTATATTCTAAAACTATTCCAAATTTCAGCTCGATAGCGTAAGTGGTTGCTGAGATATAGAGGTGTGACAGACAGACGGACAGACAGACAGAGCGGCACCATAAGGGTTCCTTTTTTTTACCATTTTGGTATCGGAACCCTAAAAACGGAACCCTTATAGGATCACTTTGTTGTCCGTCTATCTGTCTGTCAAGACCCTTTATCTCACGAATGGGTAAAGGTATCAGGTTGAAATTAATACCATATATTAGGATCCACGAACCACACAAGATCTGAAAATTTAAATTTTTTACAACGACGCAATCAAAAGATATGGATTTTATGTCCTCATCTCCATACATTTATGCAAAAAAGCAAAACCTACAGGGCACTTCCCGTTGACCTAAAATTATGAAATTTGGCAAGAAGCTAGGTCTCACAGTACAAATAATGGAAAAAGTCTGAAATCATTAAATATTACAACTTTTCTCACAACTAATGGTAACCAATTGTGGTGAGCTCCCGTTTCAAGAACATTCATATAAGAGAGGGGTCAAGTTGGATGGTCGCGCAGGCGATTTTTGTTTTAGTTCTATCTTAAAAACGGAAACACTTACAAACTTGAAAATTGGTATGTTTATAGTGCATAAGTTATAAAATAACAACAAATAATAAAATTTGGTCAAGCGCGTGTCGGACTCAAAAAATCTAGCACATTAACTTACTGAAATTTCAACTAATACGATTATGTGGTGGTTCGGAACCCTCGGTGCGCGAGTCCGACTCGCACTTGGCCGGTTTTTTTTTTAACTGATGGGGGCGCTAGTCGACGGCAGGCAGCCTCCAAGTCATTCATTCTTATTTCAACTGCTGATCACCGACTGTTACATGTTTTTACTACAAAATTATATTAAATTGAAAGAATAAGTAATAACGTTTAGTTGTATATTACAATACAATCATCCGTTGATTATTAAGTTAGATTATAAATTGATTAGATTACGCGTTACCTCCTGATGTTTATTTTATTAAATAATATACTTGCGAACAAGATAATTGGATATCTGACATACAGGGCTATTTTTTATAAAAAAAAATAAAAAATATATTTCGTTGGTTACTCTGACTACAAAACTGAATAACATGCTAGAAAAACTCAGGTAAAAAAATATATTTGTCCTTCCCATGAAAAAAGTGTTTGGAAAAGAATGTGACAACCCTAAATGATGTAAATCTGTCCATACAACCTCTCCCAAGCAAGGAACAGATCGATATACGAAAAATAGGAGTTTCTAAGGCCACCTTCTGTCTCCATCATCAGACCAGCTCGATGGTACTCGTACCATAACATGGCATTGTCATTGATCCTATATAAGTAGGTATGCCAAAGCACGGTCAAACTCGCGAGCAATGGTCGATCGCCAAGGTCGACCGCGGCAAACCTAAATGTATACAACACACAGACACTCGCTGTCAAGAAATGTTCGCAGAACGGCTCGCGAGCTTAGCACGAGCGAATTTGCAGCATAGTATCCATGCGCGAGCTGCTACGCGTACCAATGTTCGGTGGTTTACGCGCGAAGTCGAGACGAGATCACGAGACGCACCTTTGTGTTAACTGGTCTAAAATTCAACGGAAAGTTTTCTGTGAGGTAATTAAGAAAAAAGTATCTGAAAGTTCGATAGATGGCGTTTACGAGAAAAGGCTCTGCTCTGAAGAAGGACAAGGAAAGTGTGGATAAAAGGGTGTGAAGCAATGGAAGTTAGCTAAAATTACTAATGTAGTACTATATAGATTCATGATTTATACTTGCGATTGTCGTTGCTTGGTGAAACTCCATATTCAGATTTTGTATTGAAACACTTGTACAGTGGTTCACGAATTTTATTTTTCTCAACCGGTTTCGCTATAACTATTTAGCATCTTCAGGAGAATACGAAAAAAATAAACACATTTGTCGGACATCTTATGTGTTTAATACGGAAGAATTATTGTGTTTAATTTTTTCGTATTCTCCTGAAGATGCTAAATAGTTAGTTAGCAAAACGAAAAATAAAATTCGTGAACCAGTCTACAAGTCTTTCAATACAAAAACTTTATAGATTCTATAAAAATAAAAACAGTTCATACATCCATATCAGATTATTAATGTAACGAAAGCGATACAAAAATTCATTCTTTAAATCAAACCGTATTTGGCTGTAAAGACTGCGTTCTCTTTGATTTTTAACTGAAGAAATTCTAAAAAAAGAGTATCATGTCTTATAGTCAGCACCATCTATATGTGATTTTTAGAACTACCTTCCTACAGCTGTCAGAAAACTTCCCATTGCAAAAGTCCCAAACATAGTAACAGGACAAAATTTGATAGCGCATGTTACATAGATGGTCGAAACATGCTTGTCGTTATGCCCTTTCAGTTAAAACCTGTATGGGACAACCAAGTTTTTCTCGTTTTTCGACCCACGTTTTTTTAAAAAGGTTATTTATATCAACGAATTATTAGTTATATGGTTTCAGTAACATGCTTTTTTGCAGTGATATAAAAATTATCTGTACAATACTATTATTTTGGTGATATCTATCCTGATAGTCTGTCATTGCGATGTCAGAAACGAGTAGTGAGCAAGGGTGTGTATGGGCTAACGAGTAGTGTGTATGGGCTTACTCTTGATATCGATCTAGCCCTGAGGAAAGAGATGGGGTCGACGATGGAACGAGCTTGCCCAGAAGAAACCTATTCATTCAAGACTTAAATATATTCGGGTTATAAGAGCTCGGGAACACAGACGCAGACAGAGAATTCCTCTTTTCAGCCGTGCGTTATAAAGGACTAGCTGTTGCCCGCGACTTCGTCCGCGTGGGATTCTATCTATCTGACCATCCATCCATCCACCCTTCCGTCCGTCAAACCATCCCTGTCCCTGCCCCTCTCCCCCTCCCCCTCCCTCTCCCTCCCCCTTGACCCCTCCCTCTCCTCCTCCCCTTCCCTCTCCATGTCCCTCTCCCTATCCCTCTAGCTCTCTCTCTCACTCTCCCTTTACCTCTCCCTCTCCCTCTCCCTCTCCCTCTCCCTCTCCCTCTCCCTCTCCCTCTCCCTCTCCCTCTCCCTCTCCCTCTCCCTCTCCCTCTCTCTATCCCTACCCCTAACGCCATCTTAACCGCTATCCCTATCCTCATATTGTCATAGAAATTACACCCATATTGATTTTTAGATATTTCAACCCTATCGCACCCCAATTCCATCCCCAGGGGATGATGGTATTTCACGTCCACCACGTTGGATTTCAAAATTGTTGTAGTTTACGTAATCAGCAACCCAATGAACCATACAAACGATACCCATATTGGTTTTTAGACGTTTTCACCCCTTTTCCCTTTTTAGGGGTTGAATTTGGGGTGGAATTTCAATAACAACAATGTTGCATAGAATTACAACTCTAATGCCTAAATAATAAATGATTTTACTTTAAAAATAAAGGATTTTCAACGTCATCCCCCTTTCCACCCTTTAGGTTGTCGAATTTTCAAAAACCCTGAGACACGTAAATATAATTTTTTTGTCGTTAGCCTAAATACAAAATTTGAAGATCCTAACTTCAAAACTGACGGACTTTCATACAAACTTTCATCCCCTATTTTACCCCCTTAGGGGTGGAATTTTGTAAAACCCTTTCTTAGTGCTCCTTTAAACCTCATAAGAAACCTACATGCCAAATTTGGAATTTCTAGACCCAGCAGCGGTTTGGGCTGTGCGTTGATATGTCAGTCAGTGAGTCAGTAACCTTCTTTATTAACATTAAATGCGTTTTCCCATTAAATGAGTTTCATTAAAATCCATTCAGTAGTTTTTACGTGAAAGAGCAACAAACATCCATCCATCCATCCATGCTTACAAACTTTCGCGTTTATAATATTAGTAGGATAGGATATTAGTAAGATAGGATAGGATAGTAGGAAGTAGGATGTTTCAAAGCGCTTTGTGCGGTGCGTCTGGATTCCCGATGGTAGAAGGGGGATGGCGGAATAAGCTCATGGAGCTCTTGGGCACGCTCTCCGAAGTACAATCTGTGAAAGACCGACAAACAGTCATGCAACTTTGCGCCGGTGGGCTAGGCCAAAGAATATATTATATTACGCTAACGCCTAGGCTGTGAAATCTAGTTTTTCTAGCATCTCATCACCAACGAGCTTCTTGGCTCTGCGAACTTTAAATTCAAATGTTGTGGGAGACTGGAGCCAGAGCTAGGTCATCCATGTATTACAGGTCTCCAGGACCCACCCCATAGAGTGTATAAAACTAGCAAGTGTCAAGCAGCGAACAGACACGCTTGATAGATACATACTGCCTATACAGCTACCTAGCTCCCAATTATTAATTATAATGTGGTGGGTTTTTGCAATATCCGTATTTCTAAGACCCTCCGGACCCACCATAGCCCTGGGCCATACTCGTGGGAGTAGGGTGAGACTGAACCATACCACTAAGGTGACTGTGACGATTAAAAACCTGAAATCTCGAGCCGCGGCCGGTAATACTTGAAATTGAACGAAACGACCTTTTCTTCTCGTTTTGCGAGTTTGCGACCTTAAAAATGTTTTTTAGATTCATGTTCTGAGCAACTTTGCTAAAATTTTGCTGTACAAATTTGTCACAGGAAAATTGTATTATTCGCTGTTTGACATAATGCCTGACATTTTACAAAATCACCAGTTATTTTTGATGCGTTCTTCGCCTCGGCATTTTACAAAACGGCGCGTAATTCGTTTCTGGTCGCAAGATAACCTGACCCAACCTATCTGATTCCGATTAGGGATCGGTTAGGTTGGGATTACCTTAGCTAACGAACCTTAAATTAATGATCTTAACCCATTTGCAATCTGCCGACGCTGTTTTACGATTTGTCGAGCGTTTACAATTCACAACGTGGCCCTCTACCTTGACATTGACATCACTTTCCTCGCTTCCTGTATTTTCATTAATATGCTCTTTCGCTTTAGGATACTTTTAGCCTGGCCTTTATTTAGTTAGATAATACATTTAAATCAAAAGTCAACCAAACCTTTTCAGTAAAAAGTATTTCTTAGGGTTCCGTGCCCAAAGGGTAAAGAATGGGACCCTCTGTAGTCTGTCTCCGCTATAACAACAAATAATAAAAATAAAAAATTAAGGGGGCTTCCCTACTAAAACGTATTTTTAGGTGATTTTTGCTCGATTCTTTGTTTTGCCTCTATCGACAAAACGGGAACACTTACAAGGGTGTAAATTGGTACTTATGTTTATTGTGCATAGGCTATAGAATAACAACAAATAATAAAAACGTGTCAAGTGCGTGTCAGACTCGCGCGCATTTAATACTTTTCTGTGTGACTGCGCGTCCGTAACTAAGATGGTATTTTTACCTTAGTGGTACGGAACTCTCGGTGCGAGACTGACTCACACTTGGCCGGTTTTTTTGTAGTCATGTTCAGTTATGTTATATGCCTGACTGCCAGCTTGTTTGCGTATTGTCACCTAATCTGTATTCGCGAGAGGCGCGCAATAAAACATTAATTTGAAAGGAAATAGCTGTCTTCCTGTACTTAAACATACTTATATCGTTAGAGGTATAAAGAAAATATACCTACAGAACGCGATTTGCAGAAATGTGTAAAAAATATTTATTTGCCGACTGTTTTTTTTATGTATTTAATTTTGATTTTATAGGTAGGTAGGTAGTGGATTTGCATAAAATAATATTTATTTATGTAGATACATGTTATAAACATACATACGTAAACGTCGTATAAAATAACTATGTTATTGATGCGCAGAAGTCAAAAATGACTTATTTTCTTAGGACTTGACTTCTGCGCATCAACTGACATAGCCAGAGTTATTTTGTGCGGCATTTACACCCGTCAACACGTCCTACTCGTACGTCAGTAGAAATATTTTGGACCTTATTGCATGGTAATAAAGTTTCAAATTCTACTGACATGCTGTTGACTGTACGATTAACCTGTCTAAACTATTAGGTATCTTAAAAACATTTAGATCTAACATCATTAGTAGTTTTTTTTTTATGTTACGCATGCAATAAAAAAACTGAAAAACTGGTCCATAGAAATATAGATATATGCTTTTAGATAATGCCTTTAGGCTTTATCCTTTTAATATTTATATTCTTATAAGTTATTTATATGTACCTTATAGTACCTTTCTATGTATATATAGGAACGTTAGTTTACTATTATTTAATCTGTGATATAGGTACTGTACAGATCTGAAGTCCCTTCATATAGGATCCTCAAATCAGATACGTGAAAGTTTTGGCCAAGGTTGATCGTCTAGAATAATATCCTTTAAGAATATTATATTTTTCCTGAATCCTACGTCATTCCGTTTTATATATTTATAATATCTTGTAATTTACAGATTCTGCTCGGTGGAGAGTGGCAATAGAAGAATGAAAAAGAAACACACTTGTTATTTTAATATTTATATTTGAATATAAACCTAATCTTTACATGTCTAAGTTGAGTTATTTATTTTATTTTATATCACTATTTATTTGAATTTAGTCTCAAATTGTTTGGTGTAGTTCATCTGAATTCATGTAGATTCATCAGTTTAGGAGAGGTTTCATCTCTTTTTACAAAGCAATTTTATTAAAGCCGTTAAGTTTCTGAAAAGAAACCTATGTTAATATAAACGAAGTAATAAAAAAAATAATGTGGGGACAATCCCCAGGTTTGGAGCACCACCATCGCCCCAAACAGCTCGTCCTAGGCCTCCTCTACCCTAAGTCCTAGGTCCGAGGCATATCATCACCCAGCTCACGATGACATGACGCTAAACTACCCTAACAATCCAACTGGATCGTCAGGATTCTGATCATCCTCGCGGAGCTGGATATCCCATCGAAAACTTAAACTACAGTAAAGACTAGGGTTAATGTATGTGGAGAGCGGAACTAACTAACCACAGTACAACCCAGACGGTGATGATGTCTCCCCCCGGTATGTTCATGCCCCGCGTCAAACCCGACTTCCACGTGGCCCACCTTTAAGGGACGATCACTGACTCATCCAGGGTTCACAGGGTATTGACTATTTCTTTTAGTCACCCATACCAGAGCTGGTCACCGAGCCCGCCAGGCACACGAAGCATACGGTCTTCCTTTAGGAAAACAGGGCACTCTCCATCATGAGCTATAAGAGCTCTTCCTGTAATCCCTCCGGGCAGACAATGACCGACATCATCGAATCCCTTAGTTTGTTTTGAAATAAGTTAAACTGAAAATAATTAGCCAGCTCCACACGTCCAAGTGTGAAGTCTGTACTAGATACGGGTATAGTATTATTGCTTGCATGGCCAGCCTAGATCAATAACGGTTTTATAACGAGAGACATAAAGAGTTTGAAGGGCAATCTCCCTCCCCCCAGTCACTGAGTGACTTTATTGCACCAACAAGGTCTCCGTATATCCTTCATAGCTCTCACTTGTGATGCGTAGCTAAATCTCTTTTCCGTTACCAACCCACGCAGGACAAGGATTATGTAGAGTAACCCCAGTCTAAACACTCATTTAAATAAAATGAACTGCATCTAAACTATAATGGGATTACCCAGCATATTTCGAAGAAGAACATATAAGAAGTAAGTATAACAAAAGATTACTGAAGGTAATCCTTAATTAAAAGTGAAGTATGATGACCAGAACCGAGAAGATACGGGATAGTAGTATCTAAGCTAGGTTGGGCCAAACATTTATGATTTAAGATCTTAAGGGAAAATCAAAAGCATCGAGTATTCAAAACCAAGAACACTGGGAGAATTTAGCGTAAACAACACTAGCTAAAACTCGATGTTCTTTAAAAGAGGACTCAAAAGAAGTATAAAAATGGGGTTATTGTATATACTTAAATATTCGGAACTTATTTACAATGAAAAGAAACTAAACATTATAATTTCTGTTCCATTTTTGTTTTCAAGAATCTATTTAGTAAAGTTAAGGTGGTTTCACACTGAGTCAAAGTATAATTTTAAGTATGATAATTTATGACAAGTTTTATTAAGGGAAAATTAAAACTTAGAATCTTATAAAGTTTAGATTCCTGTATGATTCAATGAAGATTAAATAAATTATTTAACTACTTTAGGATGACACACATAAAGTTCAGAGGTCCCCCAAGGTCAGAGTGTCGTACAGCCGTCGCAGCCTTATGGGCGAACGTCGTCAACACACCTTACAAGAAGCAACCCACGAACGAACGTAATGTCTCCAACAAGAATATTCTTCCTATTGATTCAGGACAATTCTAATTTATTCCTTATAAACAATTTAATGTCATTAGACTAAACTAGAATGTCCCTTCACATAAGAAGAAAGTTTTATGTTGTCTAACTACTCTACATTTGGTAATCTAACGCTAAGATCAGGAGGTCCTCCCGCGGTATATGCCACTCAAACGACGCAACCAATAGTGGGCAAGCGTTGTCAGCACATAACACAAGAAACATTATTTCCAAAATCCAACGTTAAAACACCTTGCTAATATCCCTCCATTTGTACTGGAGTAACACCAATTCATCCCATACATACAGATGGGAGAATCAGGATGAATCAGCGAAATCTCACACAAATAGAACGAGAAGAACTTTAGTATCAGACCCTTTTAGGCTTGAGGGCTCCGGCCCAAGAATGATTAAAATAAATAAATCCGAAGGTTGATATTATCAGATAGACTTAGACAGATACTCCAGTGACACGCGACATACATTAGCCACAACCAATATAGTGGACATCGGGGACACAAGTCACGAGGGCATCCATCCAAGCTTGGTTGAACTAAATAAACCTGAGAGCAGGCATTTCTTAATCTCAAAATCTGGGACTCCTATAGTATGAAAGTAAAAGGAAAGATAAGCACCTCCTATGAGCTTGAGTACTGAGATGTAGTAATGCTCTCAGCATGTTCCAATTTTGGGAAATTGAGGTAAAAGATTCAAAATCACTATCAAAGCAATTTATTATTACTTGAAATATTATTATTTATAATATTCACTCTACTTAAACTTACCCTTTATTTCACAATAAAATATCACAATCTATATCCAAGTTTTAGTTTTCAGATATATTATTTTAAGATTTTGAATTGACGTTCTAATTCTTTTGATCTGACGGAATATTTTTCTTAAATTTTATCATATGAAGACATTAGTATATTAAAAACTGGAATTTTGATTTAGGGCCAAAGATTTTATATTATTTTCTAAAAATGGTAATTATTTAATGTATTAATATTTTCTTCCATTTTGATTTTGGGTTTTGATTTATTTTTTGTTAAAGAGATAAAAAATTTATAAAGATTTCAAAATAGCGTCTAGCTTTGAGTAAAACTAAATCAAAAATGATTTATTTGTTGACTATTTGACAATAATGTCAAAATGACAATTCTACCTAAAAAAGTATAAAAATATACATCGTTTAAAGTCTCCTTGACTTGATGATAATAATATACATCGTCCAAAGTCACTTTTGAAATGTTGACAAAATATACAACATCTAAAGCCACCCCTAATCGATGACAATATATATACATCAGAGTCCAGTTTCCATGATTTCACCAAGGACTATTTTAATCAATTTCTCTGTAAAGGAAAGAATTAAACACAATGAAATTTACATTACCTTTACAATCCAAGCAATACCTTTTTTTTAGCCTTCACGTTTTATCATTTGTGGTTTGCTTTTCCATGTCTATAATGTTCCTTGTAATTCCTGTACCTGTATAGAAATAGAACATTATCCTGCCTAGCTATACGCGAACAAAGACACTTGTAGAACTAGTTTATACTTAATTATGGGAAAAGAAAATCTTTATTACTATCTACAAATAACGACTCAGATTAGAAACACAGTATGTTATAATTTCCGCAGAGTTATTAATGTTTACAAACGAAAATCATTAAGTGGGAATATCAATTTACTTAAAGTATCACACAGTACAAGCCTCTTATGACCTCGCAGGTAGATCTGTAAAGCTGCAAATATTCTCCAATCAACTCTTCCTCTTTTGACATTGAAATCTGATTTTCTCAACGTTATTTAGCTCACATAACCTGGAAGAAACTATAAATTTCATTAAGTCACATTTCACCTTAACTCAAATACACACAACAACTTTGAACCGAAAATAAATAAAAGATGAAAACCACAAAATTGAATACTTACATAACATTAGTTTCACTCCACTTATTCTTTACACTTTGGAATCAAACCCTGAATGTTAGCATCTTGAAATTATGCGCAAATAAACCTTCCTATACTATATCCTACACGAAGCAATCCCTATCTTTATCTCAATTGAAGGAATCCACAATCCAGGATCATAGCCTCCTTCAAAAGATTCGTCTCATCAGCTGTATGAATTCTATTTTTTTCGCGAGCTACAAAACAAAAAAAATTATAACTCACAGAAAACCAGCATACTATCGACTTTTCTTTCACAGACGTCTCAAAGTAACATCAAGGATATTTGGAACGTTTACCGATTCCATTCTTCCATTTTTCTCCGTTTTTTCCAAATTTTCCTTGCTTGACGGCCCAAAATCTCTCTCACCTGAAACTTTTAAAACATGTTAAAATTCTATTTGAGCTCCATTGCCCTCACTATTCAACAAATCCTGATTCTTAGTTTTCTCCTGTTGCTTTCGTTTATCAAAATTTTAGCAACTATTCTTTTTTATCAGCAAAAATAGCTTTTTCCTTCATTTTCTTTTTTCGACTCTCTCCCGACCCTGTCTCGACTGTCACCCCTTGTCATATTTTTCTACTCCCCGTTTATCGTTACACTTCTTGACACTTCCTCTAAATAGTACTTTATGCATTTAAAAATTTTTTAGGGTTCCGCAAGTGCACAGTACCTTTGTCACAGATTAAATAATAGTAAACTAACCTTTGTGCATGAAGTTAATTAAAATAAATGAACATGGGTCAAAAAATAAAAAAAGGTTGGTCGTCTTAATTTGTATGATAGTGCAAGATTTGTATGGGAGTGCCAAAATATTTTCTTGTATTTCGACAGTTGATCAGTTTTTTCGTCTGAGTAACTTACGAAAATTTTTAAGTGATGCGACGAAAATTAACCCTAAGTAGTACGCATTCAACGTTGAAGAAAAAGCTCTAATAATTTCGACAGTTTCAAGTGATGTTTTGTCAAAAAAACCGGTCAAGTGCGAGTTGGACTCGCGCACAGAGGGTTCCGATATATCTATAGTATTTTTGGAAGCAATTAAGTCCATTTTAGGGCCACAAAACAAAGTTTGTTTGTTAAGGTTTTTTTGCAGATTTCTGAAAAACTGTGAACTTTAGAAAGATCGTTTTATTTTTACTGTAATATTTACATAAGTTTCTATCGACTGTAATTAATTCAGATTTTTCCTTTCGAAAACTTCGGAGATAAGGGGGGGACTGGTGTGTAAAAAAATACAAAAATATATTTTAGAATGTAAAAGTAAAGCCCTTTCATATGAATGAATTTGAAATTTAGCTCCCCCTATTTGGGCCCCCTTTACAGTAATAATCATATATTTTTTTATTCTTTCATGTGCAATTAGGTTGGGCAACTAAATTCTACAACTATTCCAAATTTCAAGTCAATAGCATGAGTGGTTGCTGAGATATAGAGGTGTGACAGACAGACAGACAGACGGACAGACAGACAAAGTCGCACCATAAGGGTTCCTTTTTTTTACCATTTTGGTATCGGAACCCTAAAAAGGTCACGATCTGATCTACTGAACATTTCTTGACGACTTAAATAGTAAATTGCCTATTGATGATAGATAATCAATATCAAATCGATTTGTTTATAACTTTTTGTTTACAAAATTGCTCTCAAGATTTCACCTTTGGCACCGAAGATTATCAAGAACTGAAATACAATATTATTAGAAAATAAGTTTGAACTTATTCATAAAAAAAATATTCAGGACCGTTTGCACTAAACTTAAGAATCGCCCAAGTTCTTGCCCAAGGGCCGTCAAACTATTGCTAGGAGTGTCCTAAACAAGTTAGGGGCGATTCTTAAGTTTAGTGCAAACGGCCCTTTGTCTCTTCGGGACTGAAAACGTAATGCTTTACGGATATCATGACAAAAAAAAACCGGTCAAGCGCGAGTCGGACTCGTGCGCCGAGGGTTCCGATAAACCTTTAGTATTTTTGGAAGCAAGAAAGTCCACTATTAGGACCGCAAAACTAAATTTGTTTGTAAAGGTTTTTTGCAGATTTCAAAAAACTGTGCAACCTAAAAGGATCGTTTTATTTTTGCTGTGATATAATACATAAACTTCTATCGACTGTAATTCATGTAGATTATTCCTTCCACAAACTTCGGAGATAAAGGGGGGGAATGGTATTTTTTTTGTCATTTTTCATCACAACTTGAAAACTAAGACTCTTAAAAAATATAAACATTTATTTTGGAATGCACAAGTAAAGCTCTTTTACATGATACCCCACTCGACCTAGTAACAACAATTTAAAATTTTGCCCCACCTATTTGGGCCCCCTTTACAGTAATAGTCGATAGCATGAGTGGTTGCTTAGATATGTGTGACAGACAGACGGACACACAGACAAAGTCTCACCATAAGGGTTGTTTTTTTTTTACCATTTTGGTATCGGAACCCTTAAAACCGGCCAAGTGCGTGTCGGGCCACGCGCAGTATGGAGTTCCTTAGTTTTTTAGCAATCACCAGATATAATGAAATATAACGCCCAAAAAGTAAGTACTTACCAGAATTTAATCCCCATTTTAATATGAAATTATCACCATTAAACGTAAAGTCTGCTAACCTAAAAAAGGCAAGTATCTTCAGAATAATCGCTGAGCTACCCAAAAAGGCCACGCATGCACCAAATATGTACTCGCATTATATTTAAAAAATTCATCCAAATATGTTACACAATTTTATCCTAATAAAGTAAATTAATATAAAAAAATCATTTTTACCCAAAAAATATAAATGAAGTTCTAAAGGTTCACCGATACTACCGTACCAGTTTAAAAAATTTAAATAACAGTTCAAAAACTTAGTTCCGTTTATTAATTCTTTCTCAAAGTAATAAATAAAACAACATGTTTTATTTATACAAACAAATAATAGCGACTCGACTTGGTCGCAAAGGGCCAGCACGTTTCGGATGATGAACCTAGTACCAACTTTTAGTTTGTAATTAAAAAACATCATATAACACCTTCAAAACCACCGGGATGAAAGCTGTCAAATGCCTGGATCAGGAGGTATGACGTCATGAATTTTTTGTATGGGTTTTAATATTTTTTTTATATATCCCTATCTTGTAGTATATCAAATGAAGGGGCTTTAAGAGCTGATTCTGGAAATATACTGAATTTTCACATTTGAGCATCTGGTTATCTTAAAATCAAAGAAACATTTTCGAAACAGCTCCTCCAGGGAAAAAGTTTGAGCTCCTCCAGGGAAAAAACGGCTGAATATTTTTTTGTATAATATACGTTCAATGACTCGCTATATCCTCATTTATAAATTGTATGAAAGCAATTTTGGAAATATTGAACCCGAAACTAGATAAATAGGATAAGGTTTACGATAAAAAAATGGTCATACACAAAAATTAGGGTAGTAATGAGACAAAACTTTGCTAGTTGAAATTTGGTGCACGCGTGGCCTTTTTGGGTTATGAAAAGTTTTTGTAGTGCCATGACTTGGCACTACTTAAATAGCCCGAAAGAATTTGGTACAGGTTTCATTTATTTGTACATATTATATTTTTTTTGGATGAGGCTGTTTAGGGTAACGATTGTTTTTTTGGTGGTCATTAAATTTCATCCGGTTTTTTAATGTTGTTGTTGTCGCAAAACAGGATTTGATTAAGTATTTCATAACATTTATGACATATTTTTTTACCTCCTAATGCTTAACGAGGTCCTAGCAGAAACGGATCTTTAAATCGAAAAATTATATAGGCTGACTTTTAATTAGTTCTTGATAGAAAAAGGTATGAATGTAATCATGATACTGAACAACTTTCGCCAATGAACATAGGTCGAAATACGAAAGTCAAGTCAACAAATACGATAAAAAATCAACCTCTTGGTTTTTCGTATTTCGACATATGTTCCTTGGGAAAAGTTGTTCAGTATAATCAGTACAAGCAATCTTTTGCATATTTTAGAATGTGCAAGTAAAGCCCTTACATATGATACCCCATTCGACTTAGTAACTACAGTTTGAAATTTTGCCCCCCAGATTTGGGCCCCCTTTAAATTAGTAATCATATTTTTTTTCTAATTCTTTCATGTGCAATTAAGTTGGCCAACTATATTCTAAAACCATTCCAAATTTCAAGTCGATAGCATGAGCGGTTGCGGACAAAGTCGCACCATAAGGGTTCCTTTTTTACCATTTTGGTATCGGAACCCTAAAAACGGTCAAGCGCGAGACGGACTCGCATGCTGAGCGTTTCGATATTACCTATAGTAGGTATTTTTAGAAGCAATAAAGTCCATTTTAGGACCGCAAAACTAAATTTGTTTAAAAAGGTTTTTTGCGATTTCTAAAAACTGTGCAACTTAAAACTGAAACTGAAAACTTGTACTTTGTTTTATTTTTCCTGCAATATTTACATAAACTTCTGTCGACTATAATTAATTCAGTTTTCCTTTCGCAAACTTCGGAGATAAGGGGAATGGTATTTTTTTGAAATTTTACGTTATAACTTGAAAACTAAGAGTAGTATCGAAAACAAACATCTATTTTGGAGTGTACAAGTAAAGTCCTTTCATAGGTATAATATTCAACTCGACCTAGTAACGACAATTTTAAATTTTGCCCCATAATTTGGGCCCCCTTCATAATTATAATATTTTTATTATTTTTTCGTTTGCAATTAAATTGGGCAATCTTGTTCTAAAACTATTCCAAATTTCAAGTCGATAGCATGAGTGGTTGCCGAGATATACAGGTGTCTGTGACACACAGACGAAGTCGCACTATAAGAGTTCCGTGTTAACCATTTTAGTATGGAACCCTAACAACGGATTCCATAGATGTTGTCACTTTTTTATCGTAGATATCAGTTAATCAGATAGCTGTCTATAAAATCCGCCAGTTAATCGATTAGTTATCTCATCATTATAGTAAAATTTTTATTATCTAGTAGTGTTTCGATGAAACTTGAATATTGTCGCTGATTATTTTCACCAATAATTTCACTTACCGATCTAGCCAAAGAAGTATTGATTTGGCTGGATTGGATCATGTTCTTCTTCAAGTACAATCAAACGCACACATAAATGTACCTTCTACGAATATCAATGCTAATTAAGTTCGAAACTCTTTGATCAGTTTATTGTTAGCACTAAGCCCTAAAAAGCACGTTTTAATAGGGAAGCCCCCCTTAATTTATATATTTTTTTTATTTTATTTTTTGTTGTTATATCAGCAACAGGAATACATAATCTGTGAAAGTTTCAACTGTCTTCCTATTACGGTTCATGAGAGACAGCCCGCTGACAGACAGACAGACATCGGAGGCACATTAATAGGGTCCTATTTTTCACCCTTGGTACGGAACCCCAAAAAGACTTATCATCTGTCGATAAACTTTTATACCTCTAGGTAGGTATAGAACGGAGTTCAAATGATAAAACTCAAATAATAATATGTACCTCTGTAATGAGTGTCTTACTTTGGTGTCATATCTGTGGTTATATTTTGGCTAAGACTCTGTTCAGAAATTGACCTAGGGGTGATCGTGGTAATTTAAACGATACTCGTATTACCAAAACAAAAACGTTTGCCTAAAATGCTTAGGTAAGCCTTAATATAACCCTTAAGGCGTTCGTTTTTATTTACCATTTTGGGTCGGAACCCTAAAAAGACACTCGCAACAAAGCCATGTCAGATAGCAAGCAGTCAGTTATCGAGTACACGACACGGCCGCTATAGAATTTATATTAACCTTCTGCGGGTCTCTGATTTCAGGCGTTTGTGGCTTAGCGCTGGTTCAGCTTATACTGGTTTGATTTCCACTTGCTAGCTGCCGTGCGTACAACTGTTTTTTACTGTACAACGTTCGTGCGTTCTACAGTAAAAAACAGGTCAAGTACGAGTCGAACTCGCGCGCCAAGGGTTCCGATATACCTATAGTATTTTAGAAGCAATTAAGTTCAATTTTAGGACCGCAGAACTAAAATTGTTGTTAGTAAAGGTCTTACTTTCAGATTTCGATTACTTAGAGAGATGGTTTTATTTTTCCTGTAATATTTACCTAAACGTCTATCTCTTAAAATTAATTCAGATTTTTTTCTATAGCAAACTTCGGATATAAGGGGGGGCAGTGGTATTTTTGAAGACTATTTCATCTTAACTTGAAAAAAAGAAAATTAAAAAGAAAAAGCCATTTTGGAATGTACAAGTACCTAAAGCCCTTTGATGTGATAACCCACTCGACCTAGTAACGAAAGTTTAAAATTTTTACCCCCCATTTGGGCCCTCTTTACAGCAATTATTATAATATTTTTATAATTCTTTTATTTGCAATAAAGTTGGGCAATCATATACTAAAACTATTACAAATTTCAAGTTGATTGCTTTAGTACTTCCTGAGATAATGAGATGTGATAGACGGACAGACAGACGTCGCAGCATAAGGATTCCCATTTTTACCATTTTGGTATCGGAACCCTAAAAGCAGGTTAAGTTTGTAATGTGTAATTATCAATAAATTATCTCTATCTCTCTCTATCGCTTGACCAAGCAACATGACTTTAGCTCCTGATCCTACAGCTATTAAAATAAGAACAGCACATAGTCCAATATGTCAAGCTTAATTTGCTCTTGACTGTACCAACAGGATGTATCTACAGTTACCGATTGTTCTGGAGTATAATAAATTGAATTAGCCGGACAATAGTATGATCTCTGTAGCCTATCTAGTGATTGCTATTTCCTACAGCTGATTACTAAAGTAGAGCAACTTCGATCTTGGCCGAAAATGGGAAAGCTGACCGCTAATGGCATTACGACAAGAGCGTTTATTGCGTGTTTCGGAAGGCATGTAAAGCCGTTGGTTCTGGATACTTACGATGGTGGTAATTAAACCAAGAAGCTGTAATATGGCGCCAAGAAATCAAGGTCTAGTCAGGTAGGCTTGCCACTGAGTTAGCGGTTGGCTGAAATGAGCCATCCAACCGGTCCTGGGAGTTTTGAAAGGCGACTAAGGCCTAGAACCCACGCAACGAAGCAAATCTGATACGCCTGCAACTTCAGTCACGGTCACTTTTAGAGGATGAACTCTACCTACTACTATAAATCTGTGTGATGTACCAAGGAGACGCTCTCCTTTATAAATCTGTGTGATGTACCTACCGTTTAAATATTTTTGCATGTTACTTTCGGAAAATTAAAACGATCATTTAAATACGTAAATAAGCAGATTCCTAGGTTGCACGACCACCACAATGTTCATAGTAGACGGAATCGAACCCGCATCCCAAGATGCAGAAGGCAAGAAAGCTACCAAACGCGCCAACGTGGTAAACATAATAGAGAGCAAATTGGTTATACCAAGTGCCACTTAACTCCTTTTCTAATGAAACCGTCATGCTTTAACGCTAACGCTATGGGTTAAAAAATTGTCCTATTCGATTGAGTGGTTTTGGTATTTTAAGGTATTTTCCTCCCACGCCTTATCATCCGCTCAGTTATAATAAAATATACTAACTTCCAAACATATTTTTTTTTAGAAATATTTCATTTATCATAAGATAACAAATACCAAGTCAAATCGCATAATGCAATACCAATGACAATGTTTTAAAAACATCAAATTGTTATGTTATGATATGATGATAATGTTCATTTACATACATAACATCACGCCTTGTTCCCGTCGGGGTAGGCAGAGACCACAGTAATAATAAAATGTAATATAATAATAATATTAATATTTATGTAATCTGAACTACCATTGTTTCATTCATCCATGTTTCATCCTATGGGGTTTTATTTACATTCAAGCGAAATCATTTCTAAAACAAGTTTTTGAATCAACATAATTTGCATATCGATATAAAATCCTAAACTTGTTTCAATAAGAGAATTGAAAATAAACTTTATTAATAATTATTTGTTATACACATGAAGGAAATATTTTTAAACAAAGGATTTGTATTATTTTATAAATAAAAACACTAACATGCACGTTACACGATTTTGTACAAGAGAAAGGCTTTTTAGTTTCGAAGTTGCTCATCTTCACTCCAATAAAGTTTTCCTTGCCGGAGGAAGATCATCCGTGTCCAAAAATTTTCTTTCTCCCTCAGATGGCTCTCCTAGCAGAGTGTTTGCCAAGTAAGGAGTCTTCAATATCCCACTCCAGTACAACTTCTCAATAGGCGAATTAACGCACCACCCCGCGCACCGAATATTCAGGTCCTGCCAGTATTTGATTTCTTTCGGGCAGACAATGTCCTTATGCAGCAAAACTGCACTAACCCCACAATACCGTGCTGTCCATCTCCACATAAGCTCGTGGATGAAATCTAAGGCACGGAGACCGTAATACGCTGTAAGATGATGCGTCCGGGGATTGTATGGCCCGCGTTCAGCGTCATAGTCTTCATTGCTAAACGAGTAAGGGCGGAAGCTCATAGCTCCAACAATTTCAGGATCCTTCTTCCGTATCTGATATAAAACGTAAGGATTGAAACAAGTGATCGCCGCACTTTGATACAACTCACGTCTCTTTTTATACGCATTCAAGATCCCTTTTATTACTTCTTTGTCATGTCCTTTGATATCTATTATCATCCTCACGTCTTTCTGAAGCAAATAATCTAAAGCGTCATCCAAAAGACAAAGTCGTACTTCTTTGAATTGCTTCCGGTTTGGATGCTTTACTCCAATGTCGATGTGTTTGATGCTTTCCCAGTCCATAATATTTACGTCGGAGACAGTCGAAGGCGCTCCGATAAGTCTTTCCAAGCCTTGGTCGTGAAGTAAAACCAGTTTTCCGTCTTTGGAACTTCGCACATCAAACTCGAAAAACTTGCAATTTTGTTCGATGCAGTATTTGAAAGCTTCGAGAGTGTTCTCAGGAGCATCTAATCCAGCTCCTCTATGAGCGATACAGGTGACGACTCTTTCTGGATACAACTCGCTCTCTCTTGTCCCTGGAACGGGGCCGAAAATACTCAGCACATTACGCGGATCAGGGTGCTTAAGTTTTGTTACATTATAAGCGATAGTGCCAGCAAGAGCGAAATCTAGACCAAAAGGCAGTAAGAGAAAGGTTCGTTTTTGGATTACCGTCGGGCTGGGCTGCTTCAACAACCCGTGAGGGCTTGAACTCTGTCGGGGCGTCGTCGACGGGAATTTCCAAAGTTCATAAGAAGCACGAGCCACCACGCGCTT
Source organism: Athrips mouffetella (assembly GCA_947532105.1). NCBI lineage: Eukaryota > Metazoa > Arthropoda > Insecta > Lepidoptera > Gelechiidae > Athrips > Athrips mouffetella. The sequence goes on along the minus strand of OX383980.1, from coordinate 7,756,601 downwards.
CGAAAAATTTGCTAATATTACTTCCATTTTGTACACACACAAGATGCTTATTAATTTTTTAGTGGTAAAGATGTAATAAATATGAGAAACTAGCAATTTTTCATAAAATTCCCAGAGAAAATTCCCTTGATTATTTTTACTGTTTGAAAATGACGTGCTGTTGACGTGAAAAAGTATGACTTGGATGTTGTTGTCAAAATTTTATGTCAGTCATGTTTTCGTTATTAATGGATGCTTTTTGGGGCGGAAAAAGGTTGAACGGAAAAAGATTGAACTTTTGAAGCCGCACGCCGCCGGTAGCTTGCTTACTTAGTACTTATAAATCCCAGATTAGTAAGTATAGTACAGGAGTTCATAATAGTACATAAACACAATATATATATACAGGTGTCCCGTAAATAGAGCATATCCCTTCACCCACCAAGAGGCTTCATCATGGCCTACTACATGCCAAAATATAGCCTGATAAAAAAAGTTTTCGAGTTTTAACCTTTTTAGGGTTCCGTACCTCAAAAGAAAAAAACGGAACCCTTATAGGATCACTTTGTTGTCCGTCTGTCTGTCTGTCTGTCTGTCAAGACCCTTTATCTCACGAACGGGTAAAGGTATCAGGTTGAAATTAATACCATATATTAGGATCCATGAACCACACAAGATCTGAAAATTTTAATTTTTTACTACGACGCAATCAAAAGATATGGCATTTTATGTCCTCATCTCCATACATTTATTCAAAAATGCAAAACCTGCAGGGTACTTCCCGTTGACCTAAAATTATGAAATTTGGCAAGAAGCTAGGTCTCACAGTACAAATAATGGGAAAAGTCTGAAATCATTAAAAATTACAACTTTTCTCACAACTAATGGTAACCAATTGTGGTGAGCTCCCGTTTCAACAACATTCATATAAGAGAGGGGTCAAGTGGGATGGTCGCTGAGGCGATTTTTGTTTTAGTTTTATTTAAAAACGGGAACACTTACAAACTTGAAAATTGGTATGTTTATAGTGCATAAGCTATAAAATAACAACAAATAATAAAATTTGGTCAAGCGCGTGTCGGACTCAAAAAATCTAGCACATTAACTTACTGAAATTTAAACTAATACAATTATGTTTATGTGGTGGTACGGAACCCTCAGTGCGCGAGTCCGACTCGCACTTGGCCGGTTTTTTCCTTTTTTTTTCGATTTTTAGGGTTCCGTACCTCAAAAGAAAAAAACGGAACCCTTATAGTATCACTTTGTTGTCCGTCTGTCTGTCTGTCTGTCTGTCTGTCTGTCTGTCTGTCTGTCTGTCAAGACCCTTTATCTCACGAACGGGTAAAGGTATCAGGTTGAAATTAATCCCATATAATAGGATCCATGAACCACACAAGATCTGAAAATTTAAATTTTTTACAACGACGCAATCAAAAGATATGGCATTTTATGTCCTCATCTCCATACATTTATTCAAAAATGAAAAACCTACAGGGTACTTCCCGTTGACCTAAAATTATGAAATTTGGCAAGAAGCTAGGTCTCACAGTACAAATAATGGGAAAAGTCTGAAATCATTAAATATTACAACTTTTCTCACAACTAATGGTAACCAATTGTGGTGAGCTCCCGTTTCAAGAACATTCATATAAGAGAGGGGTCAAGTTGGATGGTTGCGAGGCGATTTTTGTTTTAGTTCTATTTAAAAACGGGAACACTTACAAACTTGAAAATTGGTATGTTTATAGGGCATAGGCTATAAAATAACAACAAATAATAAAATTTGGTCAAGGGCGTGTCGGACTCAAAAAATCTAGCACATTAACTTACTGAAATTTCAACTAATACAATTTTATTATGTTTATGTGGTGGTACGGAACCCTCAGTGCGCGAGTCCGACTCGCACTTGGCCGGTTTTTTTCCGCCTCGTAGCAGTTTTTTTGTTGCTGTGTCTACAAATGATAACTTTTTGGCTTAGTTTTTTTTTTAATTACTTGTGGACATTTGCTTTATCTAAAACAGTCTTATTTTCAACAGTGAATCAGAACTGAAATTTAATAAAGTCAACTTTATGCGAGGTTTTTAAATTGACCAAAACGAACCACTAACTTTGGTGGGCTATGGTGTAAAAAAAATGTACCACAGGTGCCGTGCCCACGACTTTAAAAACTTGCATAGTTTATGCCAATTCTATAATGGTAATCAAATCAATGGTATCACTGTTACACATTTTCCGAATGGTTTTTTTTTAAAGATTTTTTTAAGGACAAAAGTAGCATTTTGGACCTTGCATAAATTTGACTTTTTAAAATTTCACTTTTGAAAAAGACTGTTTTAGATAAAGCAAATGTCCACAAGTAATTTAAAAAAAACTAAATCAAATAGTTAAAAGTCATATTAGGGAAGACATTCGAAAACATAATACTGAAGTGGTTCAAATAGCTCTGGATCATAGCAGGTCTCTGAGGGCAGCTAGAGAAGGTATCTCAAAAGGGAAAACGTGGGTTACGTGTTTGCGAGACAAAAAGGGCAAGAAACAAAATGACCGCGACAAAGTGATGAAAATCAGCACGGAATTTTACAAAGAGCTCTATTCTGACTCTACGCGATCATACGAACCTATTTGTTATTCCTGTTCTGAATCCATCTCCCCCATTACTGATAGCGAAGTTGATATTGCTTTAAAAAGCATGAAATACAACAAAAGTCCTGGGGAGGATGGCATCAGTGCAGAGATATTAAAATTATTCAAGCCCACCCTTATCCCTCACTTAACCTATTTTTTTAACAGCATTCTGCGCTCAGGACAGATTCCAACTCAATTCACCCACTCCAATATCATCCTTATTCATAAGAAGGGTGACAAATCCGATATCAATTACTACAGACCTATCAGCCTGATTTCACATTTGTATAAGGCATTCATTAAAATCATCCACAATCGTATCCGAGGAAAACTAGACCAACATCAGCCTGTTGAACAGGCCGGATTTCGCCCTTCTTTTTCCACTATCGACCACTTACACACCCTTAACCAAGCAATAGAAAAGTACAACTAATTTCACAAACCGTTTCACAGGCCTTTGTGGATTACTCCAAAGCTTTTGATAGCCTTTCACACTCTGCAATTTTTTCATCTTTAATTACTTTAAACAGGGCATAGAAAACACCTACATAAAGCTATTGGAAGTGATCTACAGGACCAGCAGTGCTTCAAACAAACTCCTCTCTCCAGGACCAACTTTCGAAATTGAAAAGGGCGTGTAACAGGGTGACCCCCTATCCCCTAACCTATTCACGTGTACCCTGGAGGAGGTCTTTCAAACTCTACGCATTCCATGGCAGTCAAAAGGCATTATCGTTGAAGAGAACAGACTAACCAATTTAAGATTCGCCGACGATATTGTGCTTTTCGCTTCTACGGCAGCAGAGCTCCAACACATGCTTCAAGACCTGAGTGTGGCAAGCCTTGAGGTTGGACTAAAAATGAACATGACCAAAACCCAGGTTATGACAAACAGCACGAAACAAAGGGTAGACGGGCAAGTACTACATTATGTCGACAAACACACCTACTTAGGTCAGATAGTCTCTTTCCAGAAGAGGCAGGAAAAGGAAATCGAACGCCGTATCGACAACGCTTGGAAGAGCTACTGGTCTTTGAAACCATTCTTAAAAGGGGATCTTCCCCTCTCACTTAAACGTAAACTCGTCGACATGTGTATACTGCCCGTCCTAACCTATAGTGCTCAAACCTGGTCCCATACGGAGATTCAAAAGTCCAAACTCAAGGTTTGTCAAAGAGCAATGGAACGCAGCATTCTAGGTATTAAACGGATTGACCGAGTGCGGAATATTACTCTTCCAAGACAGGAATAGCTGACGTGGGTCGAAAAACAGCCAGACTTAAGTGGGACTGGGCTGGACCCATAAGCCGAATGCATCCGCGACGGTGGGTGAGAGTCGTCACCCAATGGATACCACAAAATGGCCAACGCCACAGGGGTAGACCACGAAAAAGGTGGCGTGACGATTTAGACTCGTACCGTCGCGATTGGCCGGAATTCGCTATGGACCGCGACAGTTGGAGGACCGAAGGGGAGGCCTTTGCCCAGCAGTGAGACAGTATAGGCTAGCGAAAAAAAAAAAGTTATCATTTGTAGACACAGGAACAAAAAAACTGCTACAAGGCGGAAAAAAATAAAAAAAAATAAAAACTCAAAAACTTTACTCTTTAGTAGGCTATATTTTGGCATGTAGTAGGCCATGATGAGGTCTCTTGGTGGGTGAAGGGATATCCTCTATTTAAGGGACACCCTGTATACAGAATGTTTCAATGTAACTAAAACCACAGCCAAGACACACAAATTATACAGAGGTGTTTCTGCGGTGATCACTTTATCATCAGCTGGCCGTAATAAAGTATGCTCGCATGCAAATAAATTTAAAAATGGCAGGCAAAGAATAGCATAGTTTTATTAATTGATCCATTTGCGTATTGGTCGATCTACTACTGAACGCAAACTGTTTACCCATACACGTTCAACATGTTTTGCTGGCGGGCCCATTGTGACACATTTACTTAGTGACTCCATTGGTTGACTCTTTATTTTTGTTATCAACAAGCTTTCTTTTAGTCTTTTTTTTTAGTCTTTCCCCGTGGTCCTACAAGATTAGCACGAGCCTCTAGATAAAAAAAATTATCTAAGGCCGAATGTAATGACCAAAACAACAAATTCCAAATTCCTTGGTAATAAAATAACCAAATTTTATACTCTTTATGTGTGAAGCAAATGTCAATTTTGTTGCGCTAGAGGAAATAAAGCGTTTATCTAGGGCGTCAAACTGCTGACGCTGCTGCTGAGGACAAGGCCGTGTAACAATGGATAATTAGTGTAACGATAGAACGAGCTCCCAAGAAAAGCCTATCCAAATTTGCGATTTCAAATAACAATATGTAAATCTTGTCTAGAAAAAACTTATTCAGTTTAATTATGTTTTAATTATACGCCTTGTTTACACCTGTTTTTAGGGTTCCGATACCAAAATGGTAAAAAAAAGGAACCCTTATGGTGCCGCTCTGCCTGTCTGTCTGTCTGTCTGTCCGTCTGTCTGTCACACCTCTATATCTCAGCAACCACTTACGCTATCGAGCTGAAATTTGGAATAGTTTTAGAATATAGTTGCCCAACTTAATTGCACATGAAAATTTTTTGAAAAAAGTATGATTATTAATGTAAAGGGGGCCAAAATAGGGGGGGCCAAATTTCAAATTGTCGCTACTAGGTCGAGTGGGGTATCATATGAAAGGGCTTTACTTGTACATTTTAAAATATATTTTTGTATTTTTTTAAGTTTCTTAGTTTTCAAGTTATGATGAAAAATGTCAAAAAAAATACCATTCCCCCCCCCTTATCTCCGAAGTTTGAGTAAGGGAAAATCTGAATTAATTACAGTTGACAGAGGTTTATGTAAACTTTACAGCAAAAATAAAACGATCTTTCTAAGTTGCACAGTTTTTCAGAAATCTGCAAAAAACCTTTACAAACAAATTTAGTTTTGCGGTCCTGAAAATGGACTTTATTGCTTCCAAAAATACTATAGGTATATCGGAACCCTCGGCGCGCGAGTCCGACTCGCACTTGACCGGTTTTTTTATTTACAACTTGTTCGCACATTTTTCTGAGATAAGATTTTGAATTAATCATATAGCTGGTACTTACATTAGTGCAAGGTTTATTCTTTTTAGTATCAAGTACATTCTGTTATCAACTTATCAAACATGTGACTTTAGCGCAGTAAAACTAATTATAATGGTGTCATAGATATTGAATGTCCAGTATTCACTTACATAACAAAGGTACAGTTAGCCGCATATCCGTGGTAACACTCTAACCTTGAGTGGGTCTTTAGTTTCTAGCGTTTGTATTGTAGCGCTGGTTCTTTTTACACTGGTTTGGTTACCACTTATTTGCAGCCGTGTGTACATCCCAAGCTGATGTATCAAAATTCATGAACCTTGTATTCAAACAGCTCATTTCTTATATTATAAGCTTTGACTGTCCTTCTGCAGAGAAGTGGACTCCTTCTTTTTTTTTTCATAACCGGTGGTGTGCAAGCATTTCTAAATATTTCCAATTATTTTTGAAAGCGTCCGGCAATTTCTGTATTCCTTCTTTCTCGGTACGCTATTGTTACATCGACGTTATCAAGCCCCCAGACCGATATTGCCGTTCGGCAGCGTTCAGGTTTGCCTCCTTTTACACATACATTGAATAAGTAAGTTTTGGAGCACAGCATTTTTCGCGATGCTTCCTTGTGAAATCCAGAATATTCCGCTTCTTTGCCAGTTGGCAAAGAGCGTACCCCAAAAGTTCGGTTGTTGGTTTAAACCATAAACCACTTTTTTTATATTGGGGGCAATTCACACAAAGAAATCTGATCCTAATCTACTCAAAGCCTGTACTATGGGTATCAGGGACACACATTAATAGATAAATAACACCCAGCCACAGAACAAACACTCAGACAGGCGCACTATCAACCACACCAACGGGCTAGTCCGCTGACCTTGATAAGATTTGTGTAACGATCTTCATCAAAGAATATCACAGACCTAGGAGTTCGCTAGAGAATACGGACATTCATATGTATTATTAATTTTCAAAAAATCTAATGTGAATATTGATGTACCTACTCATGTGAAATCGTTTTCCGATCAGCTTGTTTTATCTATCAAGTACTATCAACCCTTTTTATAACAAATGTAGTAAACACATTTCAAAAGACGTTTATTTGTTATACTCACAGCACAGCATAGGTGAGGTACAATTAATGCAGTATGTAAATGGTGAGTTTGTTATCTATTTACCTATTCAAACATACGAGAACTGTAAGACAAGACAATCAAGTATTTAACTTACTGCAATAATGCATTATATTTATTCAAACGTAAGCGTAAGCAATTATGTATACTTCGCGGCACGTCAGTAATACACTTGACAAGCTCATTGGTGTGGTTGGTATTGAGCCTGCCTTTCACGCTGTGGCGTGGGTCGCAGGTTTGATACCTGCCCAGGGCAAACACTTGTGTGACGAACACAAGTGTTTGTTCTGTGTCTGGGTGTTATTTATCTATTTATGTAGGTATGTGTATCAGTCTCTGACAACCATAGTTACAGGTTTTGCCTAGTTTAGGATCAGATGAAAATTGAGATTGGAATTGGGATGTGAAATTTCCCCCAATAATACAAAAATAACAAAATAAAATAAAAAAACCTTTGGCCTTGAGCGGGTCTCTAGATGTAAATTTGTGTATTATCTATCTAGTTTCGGGCTCCTTCAGCTTGTACCGGTTTTGTTTCCACTAATTGCAACTGTGCGTACATACTTATTGAGTTTTGAGCGTACTTAGTATAATTAATGGTTGCGGTTTTATAAAACACATCATTAAGAGATCTTATTCGACGTCCACTGTTGCTCTCAACAAACACTACTACACCTTAGGCTAGGCATAACATAACAGAAGCCCTCTATGCTATGAAAGCGGACGAAGGCATTGAATACGTGATTCTGGAGTGCATACGAAATTGACGCCATCAGAGAGAACCTTAAATCAAATACATAACAAACTGGATAAACTGACCGAGTTCTGGCAGGGTGGCTAAATTGACGCCACATAGGCCCACGCACAATGGTCTATACTGGGTGTCTACTCTCAAAGTCCGATATATCGAAACGATACTACTCGAAACATGCAAATGCAAAACTTCGTCTCTTCACAATAGAGTAGAATATTGGTTGGATGCAGTTTGAAAATTCATCCAATCAATATTCTACTCTATTGTCAAGAGACGAAGTTTTGCAGTTGCATGTTTTGAGTAGTATCGTTTCGATATATCGGACTTTGAGAGTAGACACCCTGGACTAATCGCGAAAACTATATAATATATATCTCCTTACTTAGGACACTTATTCAACGTCCACTGTTGGACAAAGAGCTTCCCCTAGAATGTAACAGCAAATAAATGTGGCATATTTTGGGGGAAGGATGTACCATAGTCACCACGCTTGATAGCGTTGCGGCTGGCATAACGGGCCGCGGTAATTGGTGGCAGCGAAATGATGTTCGATACGCTGAAGGAACGCTGCTGGTCATCCTGGGTTTTTTTAATGTTACAAGTGAACAAACGAGCAGGTGGGCCACCTGATGGTAAGTGGTCACCACCGCCCATAACACCTACTGTCTTATTAATGGCCTTTTTAGGGTTCCGATACCAAAATGGTAAAAAAAAGGAACCCTTATGGTGCCGCTCTGTCTGTCTGTCTGTCCGTCTGTCTGTCACACCTCTATATCTCAGCAACCACTTACGCTACCGAGCTGAAATTTGGAATAGTTTTAGAATATAGTTGCCCAACTTAATTGCACATGAAATTTTTTTGAAAAAAGTATGATTATTAATGTAAAGGGGGCCAAAATAGGGGGGGCCAAATTTCAAATTGTCGCTACTAGGTCGAGTGGGGTATCATATGAAAGGGCTTTACTTGTACATTTTAAAATATATTTTTGTATTTTTTTAAGTTTCTTAGTCTTCAAGTTATGATGAAAAATGTCAAAAAAAATACCATTCCCCCCCCTTATCTCCGAAGTTTGAGTAAGGGAAAATCTGAATTAATTACAGTTGACAGAGGTTTATGTAAACTTTACAGCAAAAATAAAACGATCTTTCTAAGTTGCACAGTTTTTCAGAAATCTGCAAAAAACCTTTACAAACAAATTTAGTTTTGCGGTCCTGAAAATGGACTTTATTGCTTCTAAAAATACTATAGGTATATCGGAACCCTCGGCGCGCGAGTCCGACTCGCACTTGACCGGTTTTTTTTTACACTAATAAGACAGCTAGCTAAGCGCGTTGCTCATTTTGAGAACTAAGATGATATATCTCATGTGCCAGTAATTTCGCTGGCTCCCTTGCCCTTCAAACCGAAACACAGCAGTGCAAACACTGCTGCTTCACAGCAGAAAAAAGCAAGGGGGTGGTACTTCCCCAGACGGACTTTCCACAAAAGCCCTACCACCTTCAAGATCCCTTAGTCACCTTTGACGATATCCATAGGAAAAAATAGGGTGGTATTATTCTTTGCCAACACCACAAGCAAAACATCGACGGATAATATTGCAGTTCAGTTATTTACGACAACGCAACGTTGATCGGTCTACAAGTTAAATTTTTTGAGCGAAAAAATGGCCCCAGTGAGATCCAAATAAACTATCTAGGTACTTGAGCTCAACCACACGCTCAACTCTCAACGCGAACATAAACTTTGCAGGAAATTTTATTTACCTATCCAATAAATCACGGTGTACGGTAGCAAAACATCTTTACGGCTCGTTTAAATAATTTGCTCTAAGTCTCTAAAGGGTTTTGTGTTAGGTAGGGCGCAAGGTAATTTCACATTGCCCGTGATACCATCGCGTTGCCTTACCCGTGGTCCTGCCAAACTACCACCACCACCATTTAGGAGTCATGCTTTGGCAGAAATAGGTTTCTAGCATTTACATCTTTTTGTTTCCAGCGAACATAGCCATCGCGACGACCGGGTACTCCATGGGCTGGACCTCTCCAGTTAATGTCAAACTGGAGAATACAACCCTCTCTCCCCTCCCCGAGCCAGTCACTAGAGACCAGGGCGCCTGGATTGGATCCTTGCTCACTGTGGGAGCTATCTTCGGTAAGGAATAGAATCAGGAGTATCCTATTGATGTGAAGTTGGAGAATAAAATCAGGTGTCTCAAGTTATCATAAAGCTCGGATTTTTTTATGTAAAATTAAAGAACACGGCGGTTTTTCTTATACCTTAGCCCAATAATATATCAGGGCGCCTATATCTATATCCGATGACCAAGTTAAGATAGCCATCACTGTCCCTGTTCCAGTAAGATAGCCAATTCTGCATACAAAATTATCAACAGATCGTGAACGAATTTGTATAGTCAACACCTACGTTCATTTGTAGAAAACAACTCCTTCTTGGTAATGGGCTCTGACTATCTATAGTCACCATCTACATCGGGTCTTGACGCCAGCTATCTCAGTCATACACTACTTAAAAGACAAAAAGAAAGAAAGAAACAGCAACAGCATTTGTTTCCCCTTTACAGGTCCCTTTATCGGTGGTTTTCTCGCCCCCCGCATCGGTCGAAAATGGTCTCTCATTGCCAGTTCCATTCCGTTGTTCATCGGCTGGATCCTGATCGCTGCAGCCACAAGCGTTGGTCTTATCTACGCCGGCAGAATCTTCTGGGGAATAGCTGTAGGAATGCTGTTCACTGTCTCACCCATGTACTGCGCTGAAATTGCTACAGTAAGTTATAGTTATTAATTGTTATTAATGTTATATTATCAAATACAGAGCGACTAAGATCTATTGGAGTGACAGGGAGGCGTTACTGTCATATACTTAGTTTCCTAGAAAAGAGTCCAACTCCAACCAACATTACCGCTTAGTCTAACCATTTAATACTTTAGATTAGATAGTGAACTTAATTAAATTATTGTCAGAGGTCTTCAAGCCACCTAGACCTAGAAGCTAGCTCCTGTAGTCCGTACCTACATGAGGCATGGAAACGTTTTGTTATTGAACCACGAGTGGTCACTCCTTTTGAATCTGACTATAGTTGAAATAATTTAGCTGGATAAGAATGACAGCAGTGTCAGAGCAGGATGAAGTGATGCGTAAGATATTGGAGCAACAGAGGCACGTATCGCTCTGTAGTGCTCTCACGCATAGCTCTGTTTTGGTGTCTTCGAATCAAGCTAAATTATCCAGTCACGCGCTCTATCAGAATATTTTTTCAATCCATTATCATTCCAATGGTACTGTACCAGACACCTACCTCTAAGTTTTATTTCTCAGAATGTAAGTCCTAAACAACCTTTGTTTATGGCTTCCGGAATCTGACTGGGGCCGGTTCGGGGTGCAGTAATGCGTATTTCGGAGAAAGAAGGAGCAATTTACGCCAAAAAACCTTTGGGTAACACCGGTACCCGAAAGCAAGTGACTGTAGAGCCGATGTTCATTCGGGATCCGAAAGAAAGAACAGGCCACTTGCGCTGAGAAAACAGCAGATAGTGTTTCACAGGAATAAAGGGACTCGTTTGATCGCAAGTGAAATACTGCGTTTTAGATATTATCAACTAGAAACAGGCTCTGGCTTAAATCCTCGATACCACTGTCAACTTGAACACAAAAGATAGGTAAGACAAAAGACTTATACCTACAATAAACCCGTTTTAATTTACCGGGTTATTGATCTTTAATATCAAAACGTAACGTTTTCGAGATGCAGTTATTTAGGAAACTATGTCAATAGAAAACAGGACACTCATATGGAAACACACACAATGTCTACATCTACATTCCCCAAAAAAAAGTATTAGTAAGTAACTAGGTAGATACCTGTAAGTTCTGAGATCTCATGACTTGTAAAGTTAAGTCAGATTTTTATGGACTTGGCAATTCACGCAGTTGGTAGATTCGCCAACTTTTTGTGAAGTCATAATATATAGAAGTTATCGAAACAGAAATAAATAAAATTTTATCACAGTACCTATATCGTAATATGATTTTATGTCGGTCTTGACCCTAGTCCGAGACCCGAATACTGTGACCGGGAGATAGTCTGTAACTCTGACGTCAAAGGTTATTTGCAAAGAAATAGAGCAAGAACCTACGCTCGAATGCCACCACAACTATGGGCGAAACAAACGACAGATTCCACCTAACGCTAAACGTCGTCGTGGCCGGCCTAGAAAAAGATGGAGGGACAAGCTCGACACTTGCGCGAATAACTGGAATGAGTTGACCCAGGAAAGGGAAAAGTGGAAAGGTGGGAGAGAGGCCTTTGCCCTGCAGTGGGACACAACAGGCTCTTAATAATAATAATAATAATAACGTACACATGCGAGGGAGACCAATAAAACAAAAGAATAATTTAACTATGGCTCTGCAATACTCTGCATACAGTAGGTAAATGTTGGAAGAGACTATCAGCTAGTTGCACAAAGCGTCTCTTTAAATCTATTGCTGTCACTTTCTTTGTCAGCAAAATAGAAAGAGTCAGCAATAGACTTAAAGGAGTTTTAACTTTAAAGATGCTTTGTGCGACTGACGGTATAACTCGCAACAGAAACCTAAATGTATGGAACCTCGACGCTTGGCCCATAAATAGAGACTCAAGGTCATTATAAAAAGTACCAAAAAATAACGCAGTTATTTATTTTCGTAAAATATCGATTCCCTGGCAGAATGGAACACAGTCAACTCAAACTTTTTAGGGTTCCAAACCAAAATGGTAAAAACGGAACCCTTATGGTGTGACTTCGTCTGTCTGTCTGTCTGTCACACCTGTATATCTCAGCAACCACTCATGCTATCGACTTGATTGGAATAGTTTTTTACAAATGAAAGAATAATAAAAATATTATTATAATAAAGGGGGCCCAATGGGGGGTAAAATTTTTAAATTGTCGTTACTAGGTCGAGTGGGGTATCAAATGAAAGGGCTTTACTTGTACATTCCAAAGTAATTTTAGTAATACTTACCACCGTCTTTTAGAAATCTGCAAAAAACATTTAAAAACAAATTTAGTTTTGCGGTTTTAAAAATGGACTTCGCAAACGCTAGTAGAATAGAACGAAAATATAAGTAAAAGCCACTTGTCTCAGGGCTTTAAATGTTTTTTTTGTTATGTATGACGATAATATTTCCTACTCCCTCTCTTACCAGGATGACTCCCGAGGAGCCCTTGGTTCGTTCCTGCAAGCATTCATCACGCTCGGCTTCCTCCTGGTGTACGGCATCGGGCCTTACGTCTCCTACAGTGTCATCGCGTACGTCGGGGTGGCCTTCGTTGCTGTCTTCGTCGTCACGTTCTTCTTCATGCCGGAGTCGCCTTTCTATCATTTGTTGAAGGGCAAGTACCAACCTTATAACGCCAAATTCACAAACACAGGCAGGCTTCGAACCTGCGTCTTCTTCGTGTTTACCGGAGAAGGCCCTAACCAACTATGTTGCCGCATCCTGTCTAGAATTTTTACTTTGTGGAATTACCGAAACACAGGAAGTGTAACAATAATAGTACATTAAGATGCAAGTGCGCTATTTTTGGTGATTAAATTTGAGGCTCGCGAGCCGCAGGCGAGGGCGTAATGGAGCCGAGAGTGTAATGACAAAATCGCACGCACTTCCTACTACGTTTTTCAACACATTTGACATACACTTTTCCCGAAGGAAAATTCTATTTTCATTTTCTATTCTTAGGTAAATAAGGATAATAATCCTTCTCTCCTGTTAGTGAACAAAACACGTATAGTAACAGCCAGTTGCAGAATGTTTCTTTAAAGTTACAGCTCCTTTAAAAATATTGCTGAGTCTTTTTTTACAAATGAAATTGAAGTACGAGTATCTTTAACTTTAACTGGCGGCGGTAAAACTCATATACGCCCAAAACCAATTTTGTGGGTGTTCAAAACCAGAGCAAGAAGACTAGACAAATCAATCCTTAAAATATTTCTCTTTGTGTGGAATGGAACTTCAACCACAGATTACTATAATAGTTACTTCTTCAACTAAGTAAAATTAAATTGCAGGAGACAAGGAGGCTGCCGCGCAATGTTTAATGACTATTCGCGGAAGGTCCCGCGCTGGAGTTGAAAGCGAATTGCTCCAGATGGATGCTGATGTTAAGGCTTCATTAGAAAAAACTGCTACGGTAGGTGGACTTCTAGAGCATTGCCTTTTTAATACTTAAATATTTGGTGATTCATCATATCAGCCGGAAGAAAGGTGTCTTCAGTAGGTACTGCTGGATAAAGAACTCCTCTTTACATGCATTTGTACCAGTACTCTCGCCGGGGTTCTTTTACCGTTATGAGGTTAGGTAGGGACTAGGGACTACATACTTGTAGGTATTTGTTACGATCCTGGCACAACTTAAAAAGTGAAAGAACATGTTCCCCTGAAGACCAAGGTCAAACAGGTGCAGTTACTTCTTCTCCTTATCTTACGCAGGCGTTTGTCCCAAAGACCTAAATGCAGATTTCCCTAATTAGCTCAGTTCGACCATGTGTGTGAATACCGGGAAAACTGCTGAATAAAAATGCTTTTCAGACCCATTGACTTGCGCTTCGTGCACATCGGACATTTGAGAGCTTCCCTTCACAATCTCTTAAACAAAACCATTTAATTTTCCATGCAAGAACGTCTAGATAAAAAACATTTGCATCTGAAGATGGTCTTATTTCCAGATCGCGGATGTGTTCCGAGGCAGCAATTTCAAGGCCTTCTACATCTCGTGTGCGCTGGTGTTTTTCCAGCAGTTCTGTGGTATTAACGCTGTTCTCTTCTACATGACTAACATCTTCAACGCGGCTGGCTCTAACCTCGATTCTTCTATTGCTACCATTATTATTGGTGCCGTTCAGGTAAGTAGAATTTCCAGTTGATAAAAGATTAGCTGAAAGGAAAGCAAATGACGAGTATTGAACAATTGTGCTTTTTTTTTGTTGAAAAATGTCAAACGAACAAGCCAATGGCATTTTTGTAAAGTCTCAGAAGAAGCGATTAATGTGGATAAAATATTGATTTGCAGGTAGTAGCGTCGCTTATGACGCCGTTCGTAGTGGACCGACTAGGAAGAAAAATTCTGCTGTTGATCTCTACTTGTGGAACTACTATTGGTCTTGTAAGTATCTGAAGACTACAGCTACACTATGTTTTCTTTATATGGTAAAGAATTCTCCGAAATCCTGCAAATAATTTTAGTAAACAAAACAGGAATTAAACAACTTTTCCAGAGGAATATAGTTCAGAATTAGAAAAAAATTATCTATACATTAGTACACCAGCGATGAGTCTCACTAAAATATTGTCACGGTACCGGGCCTGAGAGGCCTACTGCCCTATGGCTGAGATTCAGAGCCGAAACTAAGCGTGAACTCAGTCTCTCAAATGTCAAAACCCTATAAAATTTTGACGCTTGCGAGACTGACCGCACGCTAAGTTTCTTCGTCTCTGAATCTCGGCCACTCTCTACGCTAAAGACACAGCCTCCGAGCTTAACACGTGGTCGGCTATGGTTTTTCCGAAGAACATCCAAAACAAGCTCAAAAAAGTATTAAGTAGCTGAGCTCTAAAACAAGTATTTTATGAATACCCAAAGCTAAAGCCATAATTCTCCAAACCCTTTGATCGTTTTCGCCCTGGAATGTCAAGCCCAATTGACGCGAAACTTATTTTTTAAGTTGATTGATTTAGGTATATACCCCATGTGGCGCCTCTACGTCACAATATCAAAGCAGAAACCTTCCATAAAACTTTCCTTGCATAAGCTGTATTTATAATTTTCCTTCCAGGGTCTTCTAGGGACATTCTTCATTCTAGACGCGAACCACAACCCAGTAGCCGAGAGCTTGGGTTTCCTGCCAATTCTGTCCCTGGTGTTGTTCATCACGACCTACTGCTGGGGTCTGGGCCCTCTCCCATGGGCCGTCATGAGCGAACTTTTCCCAATGGAGGTGAAGGCTGTAGCGTCCCCCATAGCTACGGCGTTCTGCTGGATTCTATCTTTCTTAGTAACAAGGTGAGTTTGATCTTTTGTATGTACTTTTATTTATTCGTCGCTTTTCGTGTGAAATTTGAACCGAGAGCCTGAACCTGAACCTGGGTATGGGCCCACTGCCCTGGGCGGGAGTTAATGATTTTTTTTCCCACGGAGGTGCCCACATCTACGGCTTTCCGCTAGATTCTGACGTTTTTAGTTACAAACAAGGTGAGTTCGATCTTCTGTAGTATTCTGTACTGTTCCATGTGTAATCTGTGCCGAGAGTCTGGGCTTACTGTCAATCCTCTCCCTGGTCCTGTTCATCCTGGGGTCTGGTCTGGTCCCTCTGCCTGGCTTGGGGCTTCATCGTGAACTTTTCCCCATGGACGTGAAGAACTGGACTGTGTTTTATGCTGAATCGTGTGACCTTAGCTTTGTCCTCGATCGTTCGAAGTAACAAGGTAAGTTTGATTTACTGCGCGTGTAATAAGATTGAACTTGTTCTTGAATATTATGTTGAGGACAAAATGTGGATTGAAAAAAATTGGTGTTTGACGTGTTTCTCTCTGAGTGTCCAATAAAGAATTACTTATTCATTCAATTGTGTCCATCCAGGTACTTCGAGCCAGTGGCAGACGCGGTTGGAATGCACACAGCTTTCTGGATCTTCGGCGTGTGTTGCGCTATCGGCTTCTTCTTCACGCTGTTCTTAGTCCCAGAGACCAAGGGCAAGAGCTTCAACGAGATTCAGGACATGCTGGCTGGGAAGTGAGTTAAACCTTAAGTTATCTTCTTTTTCAGAAGTTCCTGGATATCATTATCATCATATTGTTATCGTGTGTGTTGTAAGATCGAAACCAGACCTCACAAACCCTGGTAAGAAGAGTTGTTGAGCTGTAACGGGCCAGAGTCACGTGGTCTGGCTAACCCTGATCTGCCGGGCTAAGATGCGCGCGCACCGTGACTTGGGCGAGTCGTATGGACGTGAGAAGACATAACCAGTTTAGTCTGGTTTAGTCTATGAAGACTCGCCGAAAAAGAGCAATTTCTCTTCTTCGGCAACTAGTTACAAAACACAGTTGTGAATACGGCCAATAAATAGGTAATATAAATCCACATCTGGATCGTTCTCCACTGTTCTCCCCAGTTTTTCAGTAAATACTGTGTTCTACTTTGGGAGTGAGGTAAAGATACCTATGGAGTCACCAGTATCAGGGATTTTAAACTGACACAAATGGACCGCGGTGGTTGGTAACCGCAGTATCAAGGAATATACTATAGCAGTATGGTGGTACGATACAGGAGAAGGACGTTACTGCCTATCTTTTGGTTCAAGATCCGTTAGCCGCCTTTTACAAAACCCGCGGGAAGAGGTGGGGTGACGTGTTCGGCATCATAATTACGCTGCATCTTGCACACGGGGTGCCCTCTTTTCGTTAGTATACAAGGTGTAAGAGACGATGTACCGAAAACTGAAAGGGCGTGCTCAGTCAACGAAACTGAACAACTTTCCCAAAGAAACATTTTTGGGAAATGAAAAAAAATTTCGACCTCTATAGAGAGAAAAGAAACTGTTCGATCAGAATGAGCAACTTGTATGGAGAGGTCAAAATTTTTTTTTGTTTTCCAAAAATGTTTCTTTAGGAAAGTTGTTCAGTTTCGTTGACTGAGCACGACCTTTCAGTTTTCGGTACACTGTCCCTTACAACCTGTGTAGTAATAACAAAATTACTTAAGAGTATTAAAAGTTTAAACTTTTCTTATTCCAGACCTCAACACAAGGGCAAGTCAGAAAAGGCGTAAAACCTAATAAAATGGAAAACTACGTAACATAAACATACCAGTGATTTTATGCCAATTTTATTTTTATGCAATGTTAGTTCTATGCTAGAGTAGGATATTTTAATTCAGAGATAAATATAGGGCCCTATCCTAATGAAATTGTGAACATAATTTTAGCATGTTGCTTAGACCATGAAACTGAACAACCTTTCCCAAAGAACTTAGGTCGAAATCCGATTTTTTAACCTCTCATTGAGACTGCTTCAGAGAGGTCAAAAATAGCTTTTCGTATTTCGACCTTGTATGTTTCTTGGGACAAGTTGTTCAATTTTATGGTCTAAGAACACGCTAGAATTATGTTCACTATTTCTGTAGGACCCTATACACAGGATGTAACCGAAAACTTAATAAAAAGCTTGCTCAGTACACTAAACTGAACAACTTCCCCTAAGAAGCATGTGTTCAAATGAAAAAGAATTTGACCTCGCCGTATTACCGCTTGTATGGAAAAGTGGATTTTTCTTTTTATTTCTCAATACATGTTTCTTAAGAAAAATTATTAAATTTTGTTTACGAAACCCCTTTCAGTTTTCTGTACATATGTCATATACCGATCCTTACACTCTTTTTAAGAATAGCGTAAATTATAACCTACCTAGTGAAATTTCCAAAAACATAATTTTAATTTGTACTAGCTAAATTCGCCAGCTAGTTTCAAAAGGTGAATCTAGTTCAGGAGATTTTGAGGTGGTACTCAGAATTCGTCGCTACCAATTATCTTGATCGTCGAATGGTTCAGAAAAACGTCTTTTCCACTTATAAAGTGATCGGATAAGGACGTGTATACAAAGTTTTTTTTTTGACCTTGATCCGTTTGCCCACTGATTCATATTGTAATTTTTTGAATTCAAATGCAAAAAAAATTGTTTTACGACTTTCGCACAACGCACAAACAACTTCTCATACAATAGTTATTTCATAAAAAATTACGCTTGCCTTGTATTGAAACTCGAGTAAGCAAAGTATTACGAGTATAGGGTTAAGCCACAAGCGAAGCAAGTAGTTCATAACAAGAAACCTGAGCGTGCGTAGCGAGGGCTTCAAGGCACGAGACGTGAAGTAACTTTGCTGCCGAGCGAAACTCACAAATTTTCACCCTACTACAGCGAGAGAAATGCTAACGAATACCTTATTTATACCATCATTCATCATCACGTTGTTCTCATTTCGAATATCTTTTCCACGCTATCGGCCAAATATGACATTTGCACTCAGATTTCGACTGATTAAAATTTCAAAAATCTCTTCCAGGCTAGTGACCAAAAATGAATTTTTAAAGCAAAGTTTTCTGAGCACTAGGGGTGAAAATTGTATGGAATGTCGTTTTTTTTGTGCGAAGTAGCAAAAGTCGTAAAACAAAAGTTGTTGCTTTTGATCTCATCAAACAGGCATACCTACGGATGTCAGGTAATAAAAAAACACTTTATAGTATAGTTATTTTGTAACCTATTTACGCAGCTTTTCTGTTCCAGGGTTGACAGGGTTTAAAAATTACATCTCTCTAGTAACACCTTGTATATTACATGACATATGACATATTATTACATGACATATTTTGTTACAGAAAATGGCATCATTGATGTAATGATGTCTTAGTCTAAGCAAACTATAAATAACCAAGCGTCTATTAAGAATTGTATAAAAGTTTAATTTATTTTCATTGAGTGCTGTGATTTTTTATCTTTAAAATAATTTGACAGAGTAATTTTTTTTATATAAATACATACAGGACAACATACAGGGTATATAAATTAAAAAATCGCTAACGTTAAATACGATTGGTGAATGTTAATTATTACAGACATAACGTAAAGAGTTTGTAATGCGAGGAAAGAACGATGTTTCTGTCTCTTCAACAACAACAGTATATTATGTACTATCGTGGCCACTCCCGGCTTACCACATTTAGGTTAGCTCATTTTTGCTTGCGCTGGAAAAACAAATGCGCTCTCACACAGCCCCTGAACTTGGAAACACTGAACAGTGTAAGGGACATACAAGGGCATGATCAGACGACAAAACTGAATAACTTTTATCAAGAAAAATATCACCGGAAATGTAAAAAAAATCGGTCTCTCCATTCAAAAAATCTAATAAAATTTGTAATTTTGTATGGAGCGGTCGATTTTTCTTTTTTCATTTCCGGTTAGTCGCGCCTACGCAGCGCAGGTTTCAGACGAAGCAATCTGAACTGGGCAGTCGGCAAAGTCCTCGATAGTACTTAAGATTTTAATATTTCCTACGTGTCTGAATTATTATGTTTTTTTTAAGATTTTCAATTGAAATGATGAATATAAGTTTTGTATGAAAAAAATTATTTTTTAATTTGTTATAACTTGATTTTTGTAAAAATACTGTTAGGGATAACTGGCCAAAGTACAAAGTACCAAGTGAGAAAATGTGATTTAGTATGGATTAGTTTACTTTTGTAAATAATTATACTTATTGTAAGTAGAATAATTTCTTTATGAAATAAACGTTTTTCTACTGTAAGTTTGAGTTTTCTTTTAGATTATATCTAACGGGCAGTTGCATGAAGCATCTTTTAAGTTAAATCTTTAAATTTAATTTAAATACTACATCAAAATCGGTTCAAGGAACCACAGACAAAAATATACCTACATACCTACATACAGGTTAAATACATTACCCTCCTTTTGGCCTTCGTCGCAGTCGGTTAAACAGATACATCTTATGTATGATGCATGCTACAGAGTTTTCATAATAAGGTCGAGTTGTGAATTGGTAATATTTTAGAACTAATGGCCAAAAGAATACAGATGATGATTTAGTCTATTACTGTTCTTGAACGAAACGGTCTGTGTAGTCTGCAAATAATGTTATATACGTATAAATAAAAACAATAAGGTTTACTAAGGATCTTTTGAATTTGTATCAAACCTTTGAGGGCTCAATCTGGAGGTAAAGCATATTAAAATTATAAAATCGCATTACACAATTTTATCTTATTTATAAGTAAAATTATTTAACTTTTAACTATTTACCTTTCCTGCATGCAAGGGTTGTCTGGAAGAGATCGCTCCTAGCGATAAGACCGTCTTTGTCACCCTAGATTTAAGAGTCTCCTTTTATTGTTAATGTGTTTTGTGTGTGATAATAAACTATATATCTATCTATCTATTCAGTGAAAGTATGTTTGCAAGTTTGTTACCCTTTCTCGGCCTAACCGCTGAACAGAACTCGATGTTGGGCGCATGAGACTATTCTTGTATCAATTGATAGATATGGAAGAGCGGGTTCTTCTGGCACAGGTATATTCTACGAGTACTTAAAAGAAGATCCCAACAATCTGTAATTATGATTAGTTTCTGACTGAATAAAGACATTTTAATTTTTAATTAACTTTTCTGACGAACCGGCCTCTATAATCTGTGGATCGTCACACACGGTCAATCTGGAGGCCGATCCATACATACATAACATCACGCCTCTTTCCCGTCGGGGTAGGCAGGGACCACAGTCCTCCACCTGCTACGATCTTGACATACTTCCCTTGCTTCCTGTACTTTCATCAATCCTTTCGTACATGCTCGTCGGTTTAGGGTACTTTTAACCTGGCGTTTATTCAGAACGTCCTGAATTTGGTCCTGGTACGTTCGCCTAGGCCTTCCCCTTCCAACGTTTCCATTCACTCTCGCCTGGTAGATCTCTTTCGTCAGTCTTCGTTCATTCATCCTCTCTACATGACCAAACCATCTCAGCATCCCTTTCTCGAGGCCGATCCATTAGGGTAATAATTATTATTACCAGGGACTAGATAAGTACTATACCAGGCCACTCAGAAAGTATTGCGAAAAATAGTTTTTATATATGGGAGACTGGCCGGTCAGAATCTTTTTCGAAAATATGATTACTTGTAAGTAAAAATATGTGTGTTCCATTTTCAAAATTTCCCTCCACATTTTTTGCGAGCCAATTCAAAGTATCGTGTCTTACTGAAAAATGGATCTGCGCCGGGAACATTTTAGAGCTATGATTTTTTACGATTTCAAGTGTCGCCTGAAACCGGATGAATCGTTCGATAGACTTCAAATGGCATTTATGGATGAAGGCCCCTCCAAGGCAACCGTGTATCGTTGGTATAACGAATTTAGGCGCGGTCGACCAACCTTGGGGGATGAAGAAAGAAGCGGTCGCCCTTTGACGGCTATTACGGAAGAAAACGTGCTAGCAGTGAAAAATTTAATCCAAGATAATAGGCGAATTACATATCAGGAGATTCAGCACATATTAAAGATTGGATCGGGAAGCGTTCACGAGATTCTACACGGGCATCTTCGCGTGAGGAGGATAGTATCGCGCTGGGTGCCGCACTACCTCACCGACGCTCAGAAGCAGGCCCGGGTGGAATGGTGCCGTGATATGCTGAACAAATTTGAAGCAGGCTCGTCTCGGCGTGTTTACGACATCGTAACAGGTGATGAGTCCTGGATTTATCAATACGATCCAGAAACCAAGCGCCAGTCGACAGTTTGGGTGTTTCAAAATGAACCAACGCCTACCAAAGTGAAGCGATCTCGAAGCGGGGGGAAGATTTTGATCGCCAGCTTTTTTAATTTGACTGGCCACTTGGCCTCAATTCCCTTACGAGATCAAAGAAGCATCAACGCCGAATGGTATACTACCAAATGTTTACCAGAAGTTTTTTCTGTTGTGAGCAACAAGCGACCAAACACAGGGCTCCGCGGACTACTGCTCCACCACGACAATGCGCCTGCACACACCGCGCTCAAAACGAGGGACTTCCTGGACAGCACACCAGTCAAACTCCTGGGTCACCCTCCTTACAGCCCTGATCTAGCACCGTGTGACTTCTTTTTATTTCCAAAAATAAAAAATCAGCTCAAGGGGATACAATTTTCGTCGCCGGAAGATGCGCTGGCTGCGTTCGAGCAGGCTGTAAACGAGGTGTCTACGGCGGACTGGAAAAAGTGTTTTGAAAACTGGTTCAGACGCATGAATCTTTGTATAGAGGCTGGTGGAGAGTACTTTGAAAAGATTTAATAAAAATATATGTACCTGTAGAACAATTTTTTTTAGTGTCGCAAATATTTCTGAGTGTCCCACGTACGTACAATTATTACCTATTGACAGCCATCTGTTTCTACCACACACATGGACGTCATATAAAGCTATCCTGCTGTCAGGGTAATTTCTACCCAATTCGAAACGCGCCAATGATCGCGATCCGGTAGAGATGCAGCTATAGGAAAGAAAGGAATAGTCGTATACACCTAGTCTATGGTCCTATAGCCTTCTCTCAGCTTTCTGTAACGGATCGCGATCAAAATTGCCAGTGTGCGGACCCTGAGGTCTTGGTCCTGATTGCCTCTTCGGCCCATTCAATCCAATGTCCTGTAAGCCGTTCCGTGGAAAGAAATGCTATATTGTAATCTTAAATTATTATAATACAAGTGTAATAAAAGAAAAAGCCATAGGCTGTATGACAACCGCGACGATTCCGAGCCGACACCGCAGCGCCGATGGAAGCGACACTATGAAAAAGTAATAAGTACTGTTTTTGCTCGTAACTTTGTCAGCGCTTTTCTCATGTTATCAATATCGGCTCGGAATCATCGCGGTGGACGAACAACCTAAGCTTATGGGATAAATTTATTTAACATTTCCTGTGTGTGTGGATTTATTTTGACAGCTTAGAAAAATATTATAAATCGTACGAAAAGTCGCAAATTCATCTTCACAGTCAGTATTCGTCGTACAAAATAACTCTGGGTATGACCGTTAATGCGCAGAAGTCAAAAAATTAGTCGCGGGGTTGAGCATGGGTTGAGCGCGGCGGGGGAGGCGTGCGAATCGTTCATTGGCTCTCCGCCTGTCACCCGTCAAAATAGCCGTCAGAGCTAAACTTTCTCTGCACACGCTATACCGGAGACCACCATTACCACCAACACTGACTGTCAGCTGTCATCTAAATTTTTTCGCTTTGTCTTCGTATAGTTGCAACATCTCTTCGGGGCACTGCAGTCGGAGGTTGGTCTTAATTGCGTATAACGCTAAAATGGAAGAGGGGCAAGTTTGGCGCCAATACGTTATTGCTGGAATTGGTGAGTACCTACTTATTTTATTGTAAGTAGTCATGGGACATTTTTTATATAAGGTCTAATAGGCTAGGGTCTAAGAGACGGTGTACCAAAAACTGAAAGGGCGTGCTCTGTCAACGAAACTGAACAACTATCCAAAAGAAACAATTTTTGGAATTGAAAATTTTTTTACCTCCCCATACAAATTGCTAACTTTGATCGAGCAGTTGGTATGGAAAAGCCATTTTTTTTCTTTTCCTAAACATGTTTCTTTGGAAAGTTGTTCAGTTTCATTGACTGAACTCGCCCTTTCAGTTTTCGGTATACCGTGCTTTACATCATTTATATGAGATAAAATCGCAGCAACGAACGGAAAAACTTTGTCTACATAAAAAAAACCGGCCAAGTGTGCGTCGGACTCACGCACCGAGGGTTCCGTACGACCACATAATCATAATTGTATTAGTTGAAATTTCAGTAAAAATTCCAATTTCTACCTATTACGGTTCATGAGATACAGCCCGCTGACAGACAGACAGACGGACAGACGGACGGACAGACAGACGGACAGACAGACAGACGGACTGACAGACGGACAGACAGACATCGGAGGCATATCAATAGGGTCCCGTTTTTTACCCTTTGGGTACGGAATCCTAAAAAAAGTGTGTATCGGTCGCTTCATTGATCGGGCAGTTCGTTTGTTTGTACGTACATAAGAACTAACGGGTAAACTATCCAAACGGTTATAATATCCGTGTAAAATAAAACAAAATATTCTTGCTAGTGTTTCACATGTTCATACTATCTCAATATCAAACATCAAACGTAACGCATAGTTAGTGACTTTGTTTCAAAATTTCTTATAATTAACTAAGTAATTGTTTAACTAACTTAACCTTGTTTTCCCCTTAAAACAAAATTATCACTCGTATCTCGTAGAGAAAGGCTACGCAAGGCTAACTTTCAAAGAAAGAAACTGCCCACTTGGAGTCGTTCTTGAGCACAATTAAATTAAGCCACAAATCTGGCAAAAAGAACACAGATACTCGTACCTGCTACTACGTAATTGAAGTCCCAGCTGATATCAGTAAGGCTCTTATTGCACAAGAAAGAATTTGGCCACGCTGCTAAGACATGCAAGGAAACGAAACCTACATGTGGCTACTGCGGCCAACTAGGTCACCAGGTTGCTGGCTGCACTAAAAATTCTGAGTCGCCAAAATGTGCAACCTGCATACGCTTCAAAACGCAGTTTCACCATAAAACTGGTGATATTGATTGTCCGGCTAGAAAAAATGCCGAATACCGGTACATTAATTCTATAGTATAGATAGACTATAGTGGCGCCTAGAGCGCACTTATAAAAGGATTGCTCGGGTATACAGGGTAGTAAAGCATTCCTGTACTCAATGTTAGTACCTACCAGAAAACGCACACAACAACCTTTTTACGAGTATGTTTGTGTCTTTAGGTTTAATTAAGGCGCTAATAGCGGTCAAATGCCTAACTTAACGTTGAAATATTAAAATAAATGGTCATCAAAACCATTAAAAAAAAATACAGGGTGATATTCCAAGATTTTGATAAGGTTTTTTGTTGAATAGAATTGTATTATTGCTAACCGAGTTTGAGAAAAAAATCCCCAGCAGCACCTGTTTTTGTGATTGCAAAATTTCTCCAAAACCGCAAAAGTTCACTAGTTAGTTTTAACACTCAAAAAAGTTATCTATAATATGAATATTTTTACTTGAATGTTTTATTTTTATTCCATATAATAGAAAAGTGCAAAAAACCAAGCTTACGAGCGTGCGCGGCCGCGAACCCGACTAAAAACTGTAAGCGCGTGACATCTTAGCGTGTACATACGATTCGAGTCTTAGATTATGAATAACGGTCTACGATTCGAGTGCATATTTAATTTGATCAAGTAACGATGAGTGCTATTAAGGCCTTAAGAAATTCATTGTATTTTCATAGCTTAGCTAGCACTTAATTTTTAGTATACCATATCTCATCTTATCTTATCAAAGCTATTTCGGCAACATAGAGAATTGTACGACTCCTTATCACCCACATGAGGTTTACTCTTCCCTTGGGAATGTGAATAGGCGTAAACTGACCCGAAAACTAAAGCATCGACGTTCGTCAAATCCTTCTTCAAATCCTTGTTGCGTCAAATTTTATAACCGTCAACCCCAAGTAGAGCTATGCAAAAAATACGACAACTATTTTTTTATTGGAGGAGTATATTTAATAGAAGTCATTACAAGTTTTTGAATCAAAGTCTAGAAGGAGATACTAAAGATAATTTTCTTTCAAAGGGCCTTGTTGTTTCGATAACTAATTACGAATTCCGCTTTCCGTGCTTCGGAAAGCTATATCCAAAACAAACAGTACATAATTTACTAGCAATAGGAGTTTTGGATTTGAACCGGTCTCTAATACATCCAAGTTAATCAAACCGGCACCATTAGGTAAAGGTATATTCAGAAAATCTCTTAAAGAGATTATTTTGTTCGGTACACCGTTTAAAGCTGAAGACAATTCTGCTGGAATGTTAATGATCTGAGGATGATAGATGAAGCACAAATCTGTATTAGCACAGAAAATGTATTTTGTGTAGATACTGCGCAGTACAAAGTACATCATTCCATGTGAAAAGAAATATTTCGATTCCAACGTATTAGTAGAAAAGCTTTGAAGCCATGGGAAAATTGATTCTGATCTCCAGTCAAAACCTAATTGTCGGAGAACATGAATAACATCGGCTTGCGTATTGTGAATTTGCATTAGCAGTTCAAAATCTGCATTATTATACAGATATACATTATATGTTATGTTGTCAACAGTATTCAATATATAAAGATGTCCATCTTTGACGGTTAGTTCCAAAATTTCGTCTGCTACCAGAGAGCCCAGTGAATTTGTCACTACAGTTGACGCACCATCTTCTGTTATTAATTGAGAAACCTTAAAAAAAATTACGACTTCATAATCCTCTTGTTCAAGACGAGCATCTTCATCTTCATTCCTATATCGCCATTCCCAGAAGTATACCTCATTTTCAATGAGCCTGAATACGCTGGGAGGTTCTGCATCGTAGCCGATTGGACACAGTTGCCCAATAAAGATCATTCGCTTGTCTTCCTTAAAGACTATAAACAAGCTGCCATTCTCTTGCCCGAGTACATAGAAGAGCTCATTTTCATCATACAGATGGTAACAGAAGGCGAAATCAAATTCTTCATATCCGCATACTTCGAAATTTTGATTATATTTGTAATAGGTTATGGAATCGCTCCAGTACATTTCTGGTTGGTGCCGCCTGTTTTGCAGAACCGCGAGGATACTATTAGGAAGCAATTTGAACTGTGTGACGTGACCTTCGGCCTGTGGGCACAGCTCCTGTACAGTAACCTCGGACAATTCGATACGTGACCAAGAATGTAAGGTTTTAATTGTGTTTCGCCAGGATAATGTATTGTACTTCTTTTTCATGTTTTCGTATTCTTTTGAATAAGTAGTATCATTGTTGCATATTGTATGCCAGTTGTCATCAGTCAGCGATTCTACGATATGGTACCAGCTGCGACATACGATGCGACATCTCATGACTGATATTCCGTCTAGCTGGGTAAATATTTTTTTAATGATTTCCGGAGGCAGGTAAAAATGCATTTTACTCAAATTGGAACGTTTACTCTTTTTCTTGTTTTAAAGTTTATAGGTAGCTCTGCTGCCGGCTTTTAATTCAGCTAAAGGTAAATCAGTTTATTACAATGAATTTCTTGCACTGATGTTTTCTGAAACAAAGGAAAACAACGTACTTATATGGACAGCACCTGTGGACAGCACCTATTTGGTGCTGCACAACAACACAAGTCCTTAGACCAGCCAAGAAATCAGTATAATTTAGTGGTACCCATTTTTATTTTTACCTCAGTTAGGTTTATAAGAATTATCAATAAACAATTATTGATGTCTCAAAGTGGCAGCTGCGCAAAACAGAAATCAATCCAAGAGTTTAGATATTACCCAATATTGGTATAATTTAAGCTTTCAAATTTTCCTTTTCACAGAAGTAAGATAGTATTATAAGGATGTTAAAAAACTAATATCAAGATGGAACATGCTGAATTTTCTAAAGGTAACTGTATCTTAAGAACTTTTAGTCCGATTTCTTTAATGTTTCTTTAAACTTAAAGTCTGTCTGTATATGTGCTTAAAATTTGTAATAATGCACTGTTTTAGTAAAGTCAACAGTTATCGAAGAAATAATGTAAATTTTCTAATATTCTTCTTTTTAAAATCAAGTTTACACAAAATAAATACATTAAAGACGATAAATAGGAAAAATATTGTGCAATAAATTGTCTTTACATCTCTCATATTCGGTAAGTAGGTCCTTATTACCCCAAAATGGGGCTTTAGGTGACCAATTAGCGCTCTAGGGTAATAATGTAGCTAGAAAAGCCCTAGGGCGGTAAGTAATTGTAACGTCCGCCTTGATGGAAAATGAACATATTTATATGGCGCACATATCTGATAATAACGAAATTAGAAGTACACACAAAAAAGTTTATTGACACACTATATACGAAACTCATCGAACAATATCCGGAAATACCGGTCACAAAACAGAAAGTTGCTAGTCAGGGACGAAAAATTGTGAATGATAGATTATTACCGATAGATATTTTAGAACAAATCAGACAACAAGCTAAACTTACCCTATACTCACCGACTCTTAACACCGAACAGCCCCAGTCTAGTGACACCACTCAGCCTAGGGAATGCAAACCGGTTTCACCGAAAACCGAAAACCCGGTTTTTTTATTGGTTTTCTCTCTTTTTTAAAACCCGTTTTTTTTTCAAAACCGGCTTTTTCGGTTTTTTTTTAGGAGAAGATTTATTTTAATAAAGACAGAAACTCTAAGGACACACTAACAAATAAGTCTTCAATATTACTAATAGTCATTATGCAAGACATTAGTATGTGTATTTTTAACAAACACAAGGTAAAAAAAGTATATTGTTACTCCTAACACCATCTCCTTATATCTTAAGTGATTCACAATTGAAATGGTTGTCATCCTTAAATAACTTTACTTATATGTTATTTTTAAATGTTTTTTAAGAATTTATGGTATTTATTAATCACAACGGTATACCCAATTACAGTAATTAATAAATTAATTGTATAAAAACAAAACAAATTAATATACACTAAAATACATGAATGTGATAGTAAAAAATGACAATAAATTAATTAAAATATGTCAAAAATTACGTCAAATCACTATAAGAAGAGCATGCTTTCAATAATTGATTCCATGTTGAAGCAAAAATATTTGATTCAGGGGCATGCATAAGGAGTGAGTTGATGCCCTCTAGCATCTGGCAGATTGGAGACTGCTGGTGAGAGACAGTCTTACAGTGAGGAAGGGCAAATAAGCAAAGTTTACGTTTAGCGCGTCTTTTTATGCAATTCTTCGGAAATTCTTCAATAAGTCGGAAAAGACAACTCTTAGCAATGTTTTCAATATGACTTTCAAACCGCAACCGACTATCCATTACAATACCTAGATTTCTAACCTGACTAGCCCGTTCTATTGATGATCCAAGAATGCTGACCTGGGGATTTTGCGATACAACATTTAAAACTTGTTTTTTTGACCCAAGCACCATAAATTTAGATTTTGTTGGATTTAGTATCAAGGCATTTTGACTGGACCATTGAGCAATAGAGTTAAGATCAGAGTTGAGGTTAGCTAGAGAAGTCACCAAGTCTTCTGGTTTTGTATGAATATATAACTGGACATCATCAGCGTAGAGATGATAATTGCAGTGCTTTATGTGTTTAGTTATATCGGCAGAGTACAATATAAAAAGAATAGGTCCTAAAATAGATCCTTGCGGCACGCCTCTAACAACCTCTCTTTCAATAGATCGAGTAGTTTGACCATCCGATGCTTGCAGTTTAACAGTTTGTGATCTGCCAGTTAAATAACTTTTAAACCATGCTACTGTTGCTGGGTCAAATCCATAAAATGCTAGTTTTGCAAGTAGTAAAGGAATGCTTAGGGAATCAAACGCACGAGAAAAATCGAGCAGAGTCAGTATAGAGGCCATTCCATTTTCTTGCGCTGCGAGTATGTCATCTACCACCTCCGCCAGAGCAGTTGCTGTGCTAACCCCCTTCCTAAAACCTGATTGAACTTCCGGGAGAATTTTATTTTCTTCCAAAAATTTAGATACCTGCCAAAACACTATCCTCTCCAATATCTTCGATAGGTAGGGCAGCAAACTTATTGGTCTAAGATCTTTGTATTCAGTAGGATTTGTGATTTTAGGGATGGGCACAACAAGGGCGGTTTTCCACGACTGTGGAAAAGTGGAAGACGATATGGATTTGTTCATGATAGCTGTTATAAAAGGTAATGTATGCGGCAGTGTCAACAAAATCATATCAGAATTAATTTCATCTGTGCCTTGAGCGTTTGATTTAATGGAAAGAATTGCCCTGCTTACATCCAGTTCATCGACTATTTGCAAACTAAATACCTTGTCACTGTATTTCATTTGTTCAAAGTACATAATTTCTGTAGACGGAACAGTGTCTGTACATGGCAAAGTTAGAAAATGTTTGTTAATATCTTCAGGATTACTGAGATGTTGAGGTAATGAACAAGAAGGTTTGCCGTCAGTTAAAACATCAGTTTTTAAGTTTTTCCATAGTGTTTTAGAATCACTGTAATAATTGTTAATGCGTTGATTGAAATACGCACGTTTCTCACTAAACATGGATATTTCGACCTGTTTTCTAAGACTCTTGTAATACTTTTTATGGGCATCAAGACGACTTCGACGAGCTCTAGCAAGAGCCTCATTGCATAAATTAATAAAAAGTTTAGTATTACTTGTAAACCAGGGAGTAGGTTTGTGTTTTAGATATACTGTCTTTACTGGAGCGTGGCAGTCAAAAAGGTTCAAAATTAAGTAAGCGAAAGTATCAACCATATTATTGACAGAGCCTAAGGTGAGAATGTTTTGCCAATTACAATTATTTAAATCTCTATTAAAACTGACAATATTTATATCTTTGATAGGCCTATAAGTAATATATTTAGGTATGTATTTATCTTTTTTAATTTTAAAAGTAACTTCAATCATGCAATGTCCTACAGAGCCTGAAATATTTGCTACAACAACCTTGCTTACGCTACAGTCTGTGCAGACCACATCAATTAAAGTTGCTGAATTGTCCGTGAAATGGGTTGGATCACTTACTATTTGCGTTAAGCCAGTATATTGCAAAAAAGAGTTAAATTTTGTAGCACCACAACTATTTGCATCAAGCAAATTTATATTAAAATCACCTAATAATATAATTTTGTCAAATTTGACAAAACTGTGAACTGATTCAGTAATAGCATCAAGAAATAAATCCACTGCTTGCCATGGTGGGCGGTACGCAGTGCCTACTGCCAAACGGACACCGTTAACATTAACGCGGAGCCAGAATTGCTCGATAGAAGAGGAGTACTTACAGTACTTTATAAGATCCGTAACTTGCTTAGTGAAGATGTGAGACTAAAATTAGTTGAATCACTAATTCTGTCTAGACTAAACTATTGTGATGTAGTTATCGGGCCGTGCCTGCTTTCGACTTCTAAACGGGCGATTCAAAGAGTACAAAACGCCTGCACTAGGTTTTGCTACAAGGTTCCCCCTAGAACTCATATAACACCAATTCTAAACCAACATGGTATCCTCAATATGGAGTCTAGGAGAAATTTGCATTTTTCAAACCTAATGCACACTATTATTAAGTTTAGAAACCCACCGTACCTCTACACAAAACTAAAATGGGCTACATTCTCATACAACTCGCGTAGGGCATATAGTTGTGAGCTGGTCACTCCTTTTCATAGGACAAGGGCATTTGAGGGAAGTTTCCGGTATCAGTCATCCAAATGCTGGAATAATCTCCCACCTCCCCTCAGACAAGCTATCTCGAAGACTGCTTTCAAAAAGCATATTAAAAACATTTTACTTGAGAAGCAGCGGATGTACTGATACTGGAAATTTTCAATTTTCAATTTTCAATTCACTTTCCTTATTCTCTGTATATGTCTATTATTTACTTAATAGTGTAAAACTATGTACCTTATACCTACAGCTATACACATGTAAATACCTATTTTAAATTATTCCTATGCTTATTAATTATTATTAAATATTAATTATTTTTTAATTTGCATAATAATATGTAGATATTATATAAAGAAAATAACTCTAATATTTTATCTCTATAGTTTTTTTTTTAACTTGTTGCAAATTGTATTCTCACTGTCACATGATCCCTCTTCTTGGGATCCAGATGACGTTAAGGTGCGGCTGAAAATCAGCGTTTGTCTCTCGTGAGGCAGACATTATGCTGAGCCGTGTCTTTTTCCTTGTTGTGCCACGTTGCACACTGGAGTGTTTTTCAATTTATTTGTAATGGTAATTTGTAAGTTCATATATGTATATACAACATTTTAGTGTGAAATGTGTCACAATGTTTATGGAATAAACGTTTTTCTCTCTCTCTCTCTCTCTCAATTGTTGGGAACAAAAAGCCGACACACCAGGTTATGGAGCTCATTACTATCAATTATTCCGCGAATAATCTTCAATGCAGTCAAAAGTTCTGCTTTTCTGCGCCGAGTTTCCAAGGAGTTCATACCTAAAGCCCCGAGTAGAAACTTTGATGGGTAGTTTTTGATCAAATGTTACTCCAAGGTCTTTGATAACTGCAGTTCTAGGAATAATTTTGTTGTCCAGTTTGTACTGATAAATTATCTGTTGCTTCCTACGTCCAAAACTCATAGCATAACATTTGGTTGCATTAGATCCATATTGTTTTCATTGCACCACTTGAGGATTGCATTTATATCGTGCTGAAGATGCTCACAGTCTTCGGCAGTTGTCACTTTCATAAATATTTTCAAATCATCTGCATAAAGTAGACTTTTTGAAAATTTTAGTACTTTGACTATGTCATTAAACATAATCAGAAATAGCAGAGGCCCAAGGATAGACCCTTGGTTCACACCAGATCTGGTGTAATATAACTGAGACGCATTACAACCATACTTAACATACTGCATTCTATCTCGGAGATAGTCTGCAAACAAGCAGATGAGCTTGCGGTCAAAACCAAGGGCTTTTAATTTACCCAAAAGAATGTCGTTATCGACTCTGTTAAACGCTTTTCTAAAGTCGAAGTATAATACGTCAACCTGAAATCCATCATCCATGCTGCTTGATATAAAGTCGACCAGTACAAGTGAATTGGTGTCAACTGATCTACCAGGTCTAAAGCCATGCTGCTCCTCGCATATGTTGACTTGGGTGTATATAGCATTATGCATGAGCTTCTCAAATATTTTGGCTGGTGAGGAGAGCACCGAAATTGGACGGTGATCTTCTACAGCTGATTTCCTACCACTCTTGGGGACAGGAGTAACTCTGGAGTGCTTCCATTGCTCGGGATAGATACTTGTTTTGAGAATCTGGTTATAGATGAAGGTTAAAGGCTTAGACAAAATTTTCCTACAGTCTTTTATGATGTAGACAGGAAGATTATCCGGACCAGGAGAGCAGGTGGATTTTAAATTAAGGATGCGGCGTTCGATGTCTCTAACCGCAAAGTCAGATACACTAACATAGTTATTTGTCGGCAATTT
Organism: Athrips mouffetella; assembly: GCA_947532105.1. Classification (NCBI taxonomy): domain Eukaryota; kingdom Metazoa; phylum Arthropoda; class Insecta; order Lepidoptera; family Gelechiidae; genus Athrips; species Athrips mouffetella. Next base: position 7,723,376 of record OX383980.1, on the reverse strand, counting down.
TTGCGAGGAAGCAGAAGGATCAAGACAAGGGGCCATAGAGAGATATACCTTGGAGAAACAGTCAGCAAAGGCAGTGGCCGCTTCTGCCCCCGTATATTCCCCTCCTTAGTATAAGAATAAAACTCGCCATCTTGGACGCCATTACGCTTCATTCTTCTGTGGTGTAGTGATCTTTTTTTGGAGCTTCTTTGGATTTTAAATGGATTCCACTAAAGGTAAGACAATTTTGTTAACAAACAAATTCGTGAACAAAAACAACCATAGTGTTAAATAAATGTTTCAAAGAGGCATTATAGTGTAAAAATCTCACACGGTTAATATAGAATTTTTCAGAAATTGGACGTGATTTTTATTTTTATTTTATTTTATTTATTAAGGCAAACCAACAGCATAACATATTAAAATTACAATGTGGATACATTCAAATAGGTAAGGGTAGAATATGTATGCCAATTATAGGTGTGCACACCATTGACCATATTCAGCAACAGTATTATAATTAAATAAGATCAATCAACAGTAAATTAACGTGAAAAATAAAGTTAAGAACAAGACAAATTCTAAATTAGAATTTTAGGGATAGTTTATAAACAATTTTACTATAATTTAACAGTAATAGGGTTTTATAAACACCATTACATAAATATCACATTAAAGAAACATTGGATAAATAAATATAACTCATCTATAAGAGAAACAGAGAAACAGTCAGGACATGTTTTTTAGCAATTTGTTTTTAAAAACAGTAAGAGAGTCACCAAAAATGTCGATTTCGGGTAATTTTGCACTAACATCATTATAGAGCGAGCACATTCTGGCGAGTGGTTGATGTAAGCCTAGATTGGTTCGGCACTTTTCTACATTGAAAATTCGGGTAACTGGCTTTCGCGGGAAATTATATGGAACATTAATTTTTATTTCATTGAGAATATGAGTACACTTGATTTTATTATTAATGATTTTGTGGAGAAATATAAGGTCAGCTATCACTCTACGATTACGAAGTGTGTGCATCTCAAAAAATGCCAAACGCTGAATGTATGGTTCTTTGTGAGTGATACCTGGAACCAGGTAGGCTAGGTAATATCATTGCGCTGTTATAACTGTGAAATATTTTCAACTATGTATTTTTATATCTCATGATGATTAACCTGCTTTTTGATACTTATTAATGTCATTGAAAATAAAAATTTATAGATGTTAAAGAAATACTTCTGTGAGACTGTTAGTTAATGCAACAAATTATTTACTTACCCATACCATATTATTGCTTATACAAATTTTTAAATTTATTGTTGATTATTGTTATCTTTGTTTGCTGTGATTTTAAATGACTGATACTGAATTGTAATTTTTTCGTACCCACTTATCCAAGTGCCTAAATGCTATATTATAGTAATAAAAAATAAGCTAAAAAAAATTTACTTTTATCTTAGCATTTTAAATATATTTGTATTTAATTTTAATGTTCGAAAATTTAAATAAACGGTACCTAGAACACTTGAAAATCTGATGTTTTTATTTGTTAAAATTTTTATTTATAAAACCGGTTAAGCCGGTTACCGGTCACAAAAAACCGATATTAAAAACCGGTTTTTAAAACTGTCCGGTTTTGCATTCCCTAACTCAGCCCAATAATACTATTCACCAATCTCAATTAATTGCTACACCGAATACAGCTGCACCCTTACAGAATATTTTAGCCAATATGCGACCTCCGACCACAAAGGTAGGAAAGAGCAGACAAAGAATGCTATGGACTGACGAAGTTAACAGGGAACTACTTAAATGCTATTACATTGTTACTAATAATGAAACTAACCTGACTACTTACCGGTCACTGTTAAATAGAAAATTCACTGACACCTTTCCCGAACTAAATTTTGTAACTGAGCAAAGACTTGCAGACCAAATACGATTAATAATACACAGCAACTATATACAGCCTACAGTTAGAGAACAAATAAAGGAACAAGTAGCAACAGATATTAACATTCAATATGAGACAAATACGATAGAAGCTTCGCAACCGTCGCAACGACAAATAACTAGGAGGAGAAAGCACCACTCTCAAAACCATCTTCAACCCCAGCAGACACACGCAAGTGTGGCAGAATTTAATTACTTACCTAATAGTTTCTCCAGAACCCAACTCTACGAATCCCGACAGCTATCTACTCCACTTGTAGTTAGTAATAATGACCCACGGACAATAAATTTACAGCAAGCGCCTAGCGAAAGATCTGAAGTATCTACCAACGAAAACGAAAAATCTCAAAACAAACAAATAGAGGATTGTAAAAGGACTATAGAAATAAACAGGATATTTAAACAAGCAATGGAATATTATACACATATAGAACCAACAGAAAGAGACTACTTCCAAAGCAAAAATCTTCAAAGAAACTTGCGTTAATTGTCGATTACGTTAATACCAAAGTAATCCTAAACTACATCAGCGCAGATACAGATTTTGATACTTTGCAGACAGTATTATATTGCGCTGCATGGACTGCAGCTAAAGCCAACGGGGCAAATATAGACATACCACCCAAAAACACAGCATTTACTAATAAGTACAAAAGGAAACCAAAGTGGCAGATTCGAATTGAAAAGAAAATAGAGGAATTAAGAGCTAAAATAGGCAGACTAATCCAATATATTAGAGGAAATAGATCTAATAACTTATCTAGGCATGTTAACAATATTATGAGAGAGTATAAAAACCACACAATTCATGAAGATCCAAACACCCAACTTACACAATTTTTGGATACTCTCCGACAAAAAACTAGCAGTTGCTAGTACTCGTCTAAAACGTTACAAGACCTGCACATTGCATAAGACACAAAATATCCAATTCTCATCAAATGAAAAGCAATTCTATAGAAATCTTAAAGTTGGAACTACCAATCATTCACAGGACAACCCCAATAATATAGATGAATCTAATTTGACGCCAGAAAGAGAAGATATCCATCATTTCTGGTCCCAAATATGGGTAACCCTTTAACTCATAATAAGAAAGCAGCCTGGATTGGAAACGAAAAATTAAACACTCAAAACACTGAACCGATGGAGTTTCAATTTATATCGATAGAAGTTTTCAAGACAGTCATTAAAAACCTACACAATTGGAAGGCCCCTGGCTCAGATAATATACATAATTACTGGATTAAAAAATATACATACTTACACCCTTTTCTGCATAATTTTAAAAATGAGTTTCTAGAACATCCTGAACGCATGCCCACTTACTTATCAGCAGGAATTACTTATACGATACCTAAAGACCGGAACGACTTATCTGACCCAGCAAAATACAGACCCATTACTTGCCTACAGACCATCTACAAGGTTATTACATCTTGCCTGACGCAGATTATTTATGCACACATTGACAAAAATAATATACTAGCTGAGCAGCACAAAGGATGTAGGAAGCTAAGTCAGGGGTGCAAAGAGCAACTTGTCATCGATTCTGTAGTATTAGGGCAGGTAAAGCAAAAGAAAAGAGACTTATTTACAATGTATATAGACTATAAGAAAGCCTATGATTCAGTTCCTCACTCCTGGTTGTTAGAAGTACTAGATATCTACAAGATCCATCCTAAAATTGTGTATTTTCTGCAAAGTTTAATGAAAAAGTGGACAACAAGACTGAGATTGACAACACCTACAGAGACTTTAGTTACAGAATCAATTAAAATACAGCGCGGAATATTCCAGGGTGATGCCCTTAGCCCTTTATGGTTCTGTCTTGCATTGAACCCTCTATCTACAATGCTAAATGAGATAGAGAGATAGAGATAGAGATAAATTTATTGGTAATTAAACATTACAAGTCATGATAAAATACAATAATAATATTATTATCTCACTACAAAGGTGTGTAGTTGTTTATAATTTACAAATTCTTTATAACTATAGAATGCCTGCTCGACAAGCCAGGCTTTGAGCTTGGCTTTAAAAGTATTTTTACTAGAGGCATATTTTATTGTATCTGGTAATTTGTTAAATACATTTGGCCCCATGATATGTGTTGTCCGGGCAGTTTTTTCCAGCGAGTGCTTCACGACATCAAGCGCACTAGAGTTGCGTACGTTTATGCGCCTGTTTCCTCGAACCGTATATAAATGTATGTTATCCCACACGTATAAGGCCACATGGTAGATAAGAAGACAAGGTACTGTCATTATTTTATATTTAATGAAGAATGGACGAGCTGAGACATCACTAGGGATTTTGGCAATCGCCCGCACAGCGCGTTTTTGGGTGCGAAACACCCACTCCCAGTCCGCTCCTCGAGCCCAAAGATCTACACCATACTGTATAGTCGACTGTATTACTGCAAAGTAGCATGTTAAAACAGCCTTTTCAGGTAGGCATGAATTGATACGCTTTAGGGCAAATATGGCGCTACCTAGTCTGTTAGACAGTTTGTCCATATGCGCTTCCCACGTCAGACCCTGATCGACAGTGAAGCCTAGAAAAGAAGCGGTCTTAACCTGCTTGACTGACACGCCATTAACGCACACCGAAAGGGTACGGTAACTGCGGCTAGAAAGATTAAAATGAAGGAACTGTGTTTTAGAAAGATTAAGGATTAGTCCATTGTTGCTAAACCAATGCAGCAGTCTTTCAGCTACGTCATTTAGACTTCTTTCAAGTAAATCGAATCTTTCAAATGAATCAAATATAGGATATTCACTAACCTACGTTGAGACTGACCGACAACCAGATACATCAGAATGCCGATTAAACCACCTCCTTTACATGGATGACATAAAACTTTATGTTCCACTCAAGAAGACTTAAACCACCTAGTTGATATCACAGAAATGTACTCCCAAGATATTTGTATGGAATTCGGAATCGACAAATGTAAAATTAACTCTCTCAAGCAAGGGCAGAAGTATGGTCATTCGTACGAACTGCAAACTGGACAGCGCATAGACTCTTCGGACGACAACGAAACATACAAATATCTGGGATATACAGAAGACAATTATAAAGAAGTAAAAGGCACCTTAAAACAGCAATTTAAACACAGACTTAATTCTATTATGAAAACGCAATTATACTCCAAAAATATAACTAAAGCTGTTAATACCTATGCAGTCCCAGTCTTGACTTACTTCTTCGGTGTCATCAAATGGTCTAGAGCAGAACTTTTGAATCTCCAACGCTTGATTAATACTACAATGACGAAGAATAGGAAACACCATCCTCGTGCCTGTGTTCAACGACAGACGCTGACAAGGAGTGAGGGAGGACGGGGATTCATAGATGTGACAAACTTACATAATAAACAGATTTCTAACCTCAGGTCATACTTCCACAGCAAAACATTAGAGTCCAGGCTACACAATGCCATAGTTGAAAATGTAAATACACACCCCTCAACTTACAAGATAAAAAACCACAACATAAACAATTACAAACCGACAGACAGACAAAAATAGATGAATGGGCCCGGAAGTCATTACATGGCAGGCACTATCACGATTTGAGTCAGCCTAACGTCGACAAACTAGCGTCGAACGAATGGCTCAACCGTGGAGAGCTATTTCCTGAAACTGAAGGGTTCATGATTTCGATTCAAGATCAGGTCGTAGAGACACGTAACTATCAAAAACATATTATGAAAATTCCAAACACAATAGGTAACTGCCGCTGTTGTAATCGCGCTTCTGAAACAATACAACATATCACCGGAGCATGTTCTGCAATAGCCCAAACCGACTATAAGCATCGGCATGATCAAGTTGCAAATATTATCCACCAGAAACTAGCACAGCAATATAACTTTATATCGCCTCCCACCGTACCTTACTATAAATATAGCCCAGAAAGTATCCTTGAAAACACAACTCATAAGTTAGATTTTGACAGAGCTATACTTACAGACAGGACAAACACGAAAAAACCGCACAGCTTATTGATATTGCCATTCCCAACACCCACAACTTGCAATCCACAATATCGGAAAAGCTTTCTAAATATGTAGACCTTAAAGATGAAATAATACGGATGTGGAACCTTAATAAAGTAACAATAGTACCAATAGTACTCTCAACCACCGGCGTAATCCCCAATCAGCTACATCTGTCCTTAAAATTACTTAACTTCCCACAACATACATACATTAGTCTACAGAAGGCAGTTATTCTAAATACTTGCCGAATAGTCAGAAAATGTTTACGATCCGACAACACCACAAATCCTCAATACTCACTTGACTTAGATCCGTGAGTATTGTTATCACCAGCATACGAAGTCTTAAATAAATAAATAAATAATAATAATAAAAATCTTTATTTCTCTCATCACAAAGTACAGTTTTTATGACAATACTAGCTGTTGCCCGCGGCTTCGCTCGCGTGGATTTCGTATTTATGTTGTTACCGGTTTTCCGAAGCAACGAGATATTTTCCCGTCATTTCGGGGTAATTTTAAACTAAGGAAAAACAGGACTAACCCTGCGCAAATCAATCAATCCCTCTGTCTCTCCCCCTCCCCCTGTCTCTCCCCCTCCCCCTCCTCCCTCTCCCCCTGCCCCTCCCTCTCCCCCTCCCTCTCCCTTTTCATCACCCCCTCCCCCTCCCACACTCCCTCCCTCTTCCCCTTCCCCTCCTTCTCCCTCTCCCTCTACCTCTACCTGTACCCCTCTACCTCTCGATCTCTCGACCTCTCTACCTCTCTACGTCTCTACCTCTCTAACTCTCTACCTCTCTATCTCTCTACCTCTCTACCTCTCTACCTCTCTACCTCTCTACCTCTCTACCTCTCTACCTCTCTACCTCTCTACCTCTCTACCTCTCTACCTCTCTACCTCTCTACCTCTCTACCTCTCTACCTCTCTACCTCTCTACCTCTCTACCTCTCTACCTCTCTACCTCTCTACCTCTCTACCTCTCTACCTCTCTACCTCTCTACCTCTATACCTCTCTACCTCTCTACCTCTCTACCTCTCTACCTCTCTACCTCTCTACCTCTCTACCTCTCTACCTCTCTACCTCTCTACCTCTCTACCTCTCTACCTCTCTACCTCTACCTGTCCCTATCCCTATCCCTTACGCCAATTTAACCGCTATCCCTAACATAGAAATGACACCCATATTTATTTTTAGACATTTCAAACCTATCGCACCCCAACCCCATCCCCAGGGGACGATGGTATTTCACGTCCACCAGGTTGGATTTCAAAGTTGTTGTAGCTTTCGTAATCAGCGACCCGATAAACCATACAAAAGACACCCATATTGATTTTTAGACATTTCAAACCTATCGCACCCCAACTCCATCCCCAGGGGGATGATGGTATTTCACGTCCACCACGTTGGATTTCAAAATTGTTGTAGTTTTCGTAATCAGCGACCCGATAAACCATACAAACGACACCCATATTGATTTTTAGACATTTCAAACTTATCGCACCCCAACTCCATCCCCAGGGGGATGATGGTATTTCACGTCCACTACGTTGGATTTCAAAATTGTTGTAGTTTTCGTAATCAGCGACCCGATAAACTATACAAATGACACCCATATTGATTTTTAGACATTTCAAACCTATCGCACCCCAACTCCATCCCCAGGGGGATGATGGTATTTCACGTCCACCACGTTTGATTTCAAAATTGTTGTAGTTTTCGTAATTAGCGACCCGATAAACCATACAAACGATACCCATATTAGTTTTTAGACTTTTTCACCCCATTTCCCTTTTTTAGGGGTTAAATTTGGGGTGGAATTTCAATAACAGTGATGAACGTTGCATAGAATTACATCATTAATGCCTAAATAATAAATTATGTGGATTTTACTTTAAGAATAAAGAATTTTCAACTTCATCCCCCTTTTCACCCTTAAGGGTGTCGAATTTTCAAAAACCCTGAGACACGTAATTATTAATTTTTAGTCGTCAGCCTAAATACAAATTTTGAAGATCCTAACTTCAAAACTGACGGACTTTCATATAAACTTTCATCCCCTATTTTACCCCCTTAGGGGTGGAATTTTGTAAAACCCTTTCTTAGTACACCCCTAGGCCTCATAAGGAACCTACATGCTAAATTTGGAATCTCTAGACCCAGTGGTTTGGGCTGTGCGCTGATATGTCAGTCAGTCAGTCAGTCAGTCAGTCAGTCAGTCAGTCAGTCAGTCACCTTCTTCTTTTATATATTTAGATTATCAGCTAATCAGGTACTAATTCTTTGTGGTGAGAGCTGGTGTTTATACTAAGTTACCTTGTGTGACAGATCACCAGGCTCTCCCCCTACTGAAAGTAGTTAACATAGCTTATAACATACAGTATTTTAGTTTACAAAACCTGGTAATGAGAATTGTCAGAAATATGTTAGTAAAATGTGTGGATGAGTGTATGTTATGTGTGTATGGGTGTACGTTTGTGTGCGTGAATGTATGTGTGGGTGATAGTGTGTGTGCGTGAATATATGTGTGGATGCTAGTGCGTGTACGTGAGTGTTTATGTGTGTTCGTAAGTTTGTACAAAGTAATTAAGATATTAAGATAAGACTGCCAACAAACTTTCAGATTGATCATAATCCTTACTTAAAAGCCATTCTAATACTTTATGTTTACAGGTAAACTGCGGAAGTGAATATATTGACAGAACCTTATTTATTTTATTATACAGGTAATTTCCAAGGAAGCAGTAAAATCTATTTGAGGATTTAGTTTTAAGGCACATCGTGGGACAGACGGCAGAGGAATTGCGTTTACATAATAGATTATTAGCATCGAAAGTTAACTCATTGTGCTTCTTTAAAACTATTTGATGAATAAAAAGTTGTCGTACAGTCATAATATTAGATAGTTTATATAAATCTGTGGTGGGATAGCGTATAGGCAGGAAATTACTAACTTTCAGGATGGTCCTTTGTGCTCTCTCTAATTTAATTAGGTGTGTCTTTGCTGCTCCGCCCCAACAAGTTATGCAGTATGAGAGATTTGATTGACATAGTGCGTAGTAAACTAATTTCACAACTTGTACATCCGCCACGTGTCTCAGTGTTTTAAAGATAAAGATAAGTTTTCGGCACCTAGAGGCTACTGAATCAATATGATATTTAAAAGTTAAATTATTATCAATAAATACGCCTAGATATTTTAACTTATCAGTTCTTTCAAGTAAAGAGCAATTACATGTAGTACCTATTTATGCGATTTTCGCAGCAATGCACTTTTAGAGAGAATTGGTCCTTTGGTGGTTGATTAGGCTCTCTAAATGTGAAGGTAATGTATTTGGTTTTATCACTATTTAAGGTAAGTACGTTATCGTGAAGGACCTACTTACCTCACAATCGAGATATAAAGCAGACTAGTTAGCTTGAGTGTATATCTCGTTAAAAAAAAACCGGCCAAGTGCGAGTCGGACTCGCGCACTGAGGGTTCCGTACCACCACATAAACATAATTGTATTAGTTGAAATTTCAGTAAGTTAATGTGCTAGATTTTTTTAATCCGACACGCGCTTGACCAAATTTTATTATTTGTTGTTATTTTACAGCTTATGCACTATAAACATACCAATTTTCAAGTTTGTAAGTGTTCCCGTTTTTAAATAGAACTAAAACAAAAATCGCCTCAGTGACCATCCCACTTGACCCCTCTCTTATATGAATGTTGTTGAAACGGGAGCTCACCACAATTGGTTTCCATTAGTTGTGAGAAAAGTTGTAATTTTTAATGATTTCAGACTTTTCCCATTATTTGTACTGTGAGACCTAGCTTCTTGCCAAATTTCATAATTTTAGGTCAACGGGAAGTACCCTGTAGGTTTTGCATTTTTGAAAAAATGTATGGAGATGAGGACATAAAATGCCATATCTTTTGATTGCGTCGTTGTAAAAAATTTAAATTTTCAGATCTTGTGTGGTTCATGGATCCTAATATATGGTATTAATTTCAACCTGATACCTTTACCCGTTCGTGAGATAAACTGTCTTGACAGACAGACAGACAGACAGACAGACAGACAGACGGACAACAAAGTGATCCTATAAGGGTTCCGTTTTTTTCTTTTCAGGTACGGAACCATAAAAATGTGTCAAAGCTTGTTTTTAAGGTTCCGATACCAAAATGGTAAAAAAAGGAACCCTTACGGTTCCGCTCTGTCTGTCTGTCTGTCTGTCCGTCTGTCTGTCACACCTCTATATCTCAGCAACCACTTATGCTATCGACCTGAAATTTGGATAGGTTTTAGAATATAGTTGCCCAACTTAATTGCACATGAATTTTTTTTGAAAAAGTATATATTAAATATATTTTTGTATTTTTTTAAGTTTCTTAGTTTTCAAGTTATGATGAAAAATGTAAAAAAAAAATACCATTCCCCCCCCCCCCCCCCCCTCCCTTATCTCCGAAGTTTGAGTAAGGAAAAATCTGAATTAATTACAGTTGACAGAGGTTTATTTAAACTTTACAGCAAAAATAAAACGATCTTTCTAAATTGCACATTTTTTCAGAAATCTGCAAAAAACCTTTACAAATAAATTTAGTTTTGCGGTCCTGAAAATGGACTTTATTGCTTCCAAAAATACTATAGGTATATCGGAACCCTCGGCGCGCGAGTCCGACTCGCACTTGACCGGTTTTTTTATAGGCACTCATTAGTAAATTACAACAAAAAAGATGAGTTTAAGTCAAATTAAAACTATCTTTTCATCTGTTTTCAGCCATCGGACCCTAGCATGTCATATACTAAATCAGATTTATTTTTTGCACTACATACATCTTTCACATGAAGATCTTCTCTAAAGAATAAAGTATTTCGTGAAAACTTGATATTAAAAAACCGGTCAAGTGCGAGTCGGACTCGCGCACTGAGGGTTCCGTACCACCACATAAACATAATTGTATTAGTTGAAATTTCAATAAGTTAATGTGCTAGATTTTTTGAGTCCGACACGCGCTTGACCAAATTTTATTATTTGTTGTTATTTTATAGCTCAAGCGCAATAAACATACCAATTTTCAAGTTTGTAAGTGTTCCCGTTTTTAAATAGAACTAAAGCAAAAATCGCCTCAGCAACCATCCAACTTGACCCCTCTCTTATATGAATGTTCTTGAAACGGGAGCTCACCATAATTGGTTACCATTAGTTGTGAGAAAAGTTGTAATATTTAATGATTTCAGACTTTTCCCATTATTTGTACTGTGAGACCTAACTTCTTGCCAAATTTCATAATTTTAGGTCAACGGGAAGTACTCTGTAGGTTTTTCATTTTTGAATAAATGTATGGAGATGAGGACATAAAATGCCATATCTTTTGATTGCGTCGTTGTAAAAAATTGAAATTTTCAGATCTTGTGTGGTTCATGGATCCTAATATATGGTATTAATTTCAACCTGATACCTTTACCCGTTCGTGAGATAAAGGGTCTTGACAGACAGACAGACAGACAGACAGACAGACAGACGGACAACAAAGTGATCCTATAAGGGTTCCGTTTTTTTCTTTTGAGGTACGGAACCCTAAAAACGTTCAAGTTTCGATTCGGACCCGCACTCCGAGGGTTCTGATATACCTATAGTATTTTTGAAAGAAATAAAGTTCAACACTGCATTGACTTGATGTAAATCGACAGCTAATACTCATCACGTTGAATGACAATTTTCTGCTAAGGTCTCATTTTGATTTTTGATATCTTGCATTGTTTGGCTGGTCTTTTAGGAATTCACATCAAAGCCATCGGGTCTTCAACGAACCTAGTTTTGATTAAGCTTCCTTAATATGGGTACTAAACTCTAGCTCCATACGAAATCATTGTGATGATCGCAAAGATGATCGGTGAGTGAGTGTGTCAGTGACAAAATTGGTCAACTTCGACTGGCTATAGCTCGTAAGCTGTAAGTAGGAATGGTATGTAATTTATGGATCATCATGACATCCCATGATACATCCACTACAAGACAACGAACTCCCTCCAGTAAAGAAATCGTAATAAAAATTAAATAGAAAATCATTGGTGTACATCGCTTATTAAAGCGGCAATCTATCGTGCTGGACAAGTGTTTTTACAAAAGGAGCTAACCTGGAGTCAAAGTGAATTTTCAGCAGTGTTGGTGTCTGATTCGACCAGACCTCTGGCCAAGTCTAAATAGTTGGATGAGAACCAAAATAAACTGCATGAGTCTGCTGCGACCGAAGGCATAAATATAAACCTCTGGTAAGTTCTTTTTTTTGTAAAGATAATCCAAGCGCTATTTTCGTTGCGTTTATAAAAATCATACAGCCTATTACAAAACATAAATAATCAGCGAAAAATTATAACACGGGCGATGTAAAACCAAACTTGGCCAGCTTTCCTAATAGTACCATATCATTATTAACAGTGTCGAAGGCTTTGCGGAAATCTAAATATGCTACATCAATCTGTCCACCAACTCGTCCGTCTAGTGCAGGAGCGGCACACTGCATAAAACTCAATAAATTTGTGTGCGTTCCATACCCAGGACGGAAGACATGCTGAGAGTCTGAGAGGTATGGACTTATCTGAAAATGATTTTATTTTTAACACTTCCTGTGTTCGGATAAATCTACAAAGTAGAAAATCGCAAAATTTCACAACCACAGGCAGGATTCGAACCTGCGTCTTCTGCGTAAGTACCGCAGACGCTTTACCAACTAGGCTACTGTGGTCCTGCCCGATGTTGTGAAATTTAGCGACCTCTATACGCAGAAGACGCAGGTTCGAATCCTGCCTGTGGTTGTGAAATTTTGCGATTTTCTACTTTATTATGGACTTATCTGTTTGAAAATAATTTTATGCAAGATTGACTCAAAAACTTTAGCGAAAGTGGAAGGCATCGCTACCGGTCTATAGTTTGATACGTCCGATCCCGAGCCACTTTTTGGCACTATTGTTACGCGGGTAGTCTTCCACTGTTTTGGGATAATCTAAGGTTTTAGGTATCGTGTCGACGTCAAAAACAAATTAAAAAAATACAGTAATTGGTCGGCTAAAACCACTGAGCAATCCTTGACTATGTAATAGGCTAAGATCCCACGACAAGATTATGCACCTATCTGTTACTTGAACTAAATGTGGTTTATAAGGAAGGTCATACAATATTATAGGTAACCCTAGGGTTGCCTATAAATTTCTTGCCGCAAGTACCTCAAAAACACATATCAACATTTTGGTTGTATGGGAACAACCCTTTCATTGATTTCGGCAGAGCAATGGATATTGCCGTAAGATACCTTGAATAGAGATTCTCGGTCATGCAAAGTTTCATCAAAATCGTTACAGCTGTTTCCGAGATAATTGCAATTTTATTTTTTCTTGTATGACAGCAACCCCAAAAATGAGCCTAGCGGCTAAACGACAGGTCCGAATCGCACCAAATTTAAAATTAAGGAGTTTTAGGCCAATTTATTACAGCATTTTGAGTAATTTCTTGCTGGCTCTCATTTTGAGGGTAGCTGTCATACAAAAAAAAATTGCAATTATCTCGGAAACAGCTGAAACGATTTTGATAAAAATTTGCATGACAGAGTATCTTTATTCAAGGTATCTTACGGCAATATCCGTTGCTCTGCCAAAATTAATGAAAGGGTTGTTCCCATACAACCAAAATGTTGATATGTGTTTTTGAGGTACTTGCGGCAAGAAATTTATAGGCAATCCTAGGGCGTTGTATGACCCCATGTATATAATCTTGTCGTGGGATCTTAGCCTATAAGGAGGGATCCCGTTCCCGTCAGGTCCTGTCGATTTTTAGGGTTCCGTACCTTAAAAGAAAAAAACGGAACCTTTATAGGATCACTTTGTTGTCCGTCTGTCTGTCAAGACCCTTTATTTCACGAACGGGTAAAGATATCAGGTTGAAATTATTACCATATATTAGGATCCATGAACCACGCAAGATCTGAAAATTAAAATTTTTTACAACGACGCAAACAAAGATATGGCATTTTGTGTCCTCATCTCCATACATTTATGCAAAAAAGCAAAACCTACTGGGTACTTCCCGTTGACCTAAAATTATGAAATTTGGCAAGAAGCTAGGTCTCACAGTACAAGTAATGGGAAAAGTCTGAAATCATTAAATATTACTCCCAACTAATGGTAACCAATTTTGGTGAGCTCCCGTTTCAAGAACATTGATATAAGAGAGGGGTCAAGTTGGATGGTCGCTGAGGCGTTTTTGTTTTAGTTCTATTTTAAAAACGGGAATACTTACAAACTTGAAAATTGGTATGTTTATAGTGCATAAGCTATAAAATAACAACAAATAATAAAATTTGGTCAAGCGTGTGTCGGACTCAAAAAATTTAGCACATTAACTTACTGAAATTTCAACTAATACAATTATGATTATGTGGTGGTACGGAACCCTCGGTGCGTGAGTCCGACTCGCACTTGGCCGGTTTCTTTTTATTTCAAACGCTTGAGTGCTTGTAAAACATCATCTAAAGTCATAGACCGTAAGGGCACTGCATGTTATCCTACGTCATCTAGTACACGAAATTTGCAACTTTGTAGCGATAGTAGTGGCCTAATAGGTCCACAAAACGTTGGTCTGCCAATCCGAAATTTTAGGTATTTGATGAATGTTCTTTCTTGCATACATAATATTTTCATAGATATACTGGCATGGCACTGTCATTATGTTGATTTCCTTGAACAGTTCTCTCAGGGAATCACGAGTCTTCAGGCAATAAATTGCTCTTATAGCCCTCTTTTGTAAAACGAATATTGAATGTATATCAGCTGCTCGGCCCCAAAGCAGTATGCCATAAGACATAATGCTATAGAAGTAGCTAAAGTAAACCAGCCTTGCGGTAGCTACATCAGTAAGTTGTCTGATTTTTCTGACAGCATAATGCAGCCGAGCTCAATCGACCAGAAAGAGCCGTTATATGAGGGCCCCATTGAAGTTTAGAGTCTAGTGTTAACCCTAAGAAAACTGTACTATTTACAAAATCTAATGGTTCATTATTCAATACTATGTTATGTGAAGTAGACCTTACAGCCTTACATTTGGTAGTGCAAATTTAATACATTTAGTTTTTTTGGCGTTTAGGACTAAATTGTTAACAGTAAACCATGCATGAATCTGTCCAAGTGCATCATTGACTTCGTTATAATTTTGTGATTTTCTACTTACATTGAATATTAATAAAGTATCATCAGCAAATAACATAATCTTTGACAGATTCTTCACTACAGTAGGGAGGTCATTAATATAAATAAGGAATAAAAATGGCCCTTATATGGACCCCAGTGATTTTTGACAACAGATCCCAGTGATTTCGTTTTGTTTACTTATACCTTTTGAATCCTGTTTTCCAAATATGACTTATGTAGTTTAAGTGAATTATTCTTAACACCGTAATGTTCAAGTTTTAACAACAATGTGCTATGATCTACGCAATCAAATGCTTTGGATAGATCACAGAAGATACCAATAGCATCTTCAAATTTTTCCCACGTGCCAAAAATTTATTTTAAAAGTGCAGTTCCGGCATCCGTTGTACTGCGCCCTTTCGTAAAACCAAATTGATGGTCATGTAGTAAGTTATTTCTATTAAAGTGCGAAAGCATTTGATTGAGTATGACCTTCTCAAAAATTTTACTAAGTACAGGTAAGACTGATATTGGTCTAAAATTACTGGGATCCTTTTTGTCACCAGCTTTGAATAATGGAACTACTTTACTTTTTTTCATTAAGTCAGGAAAAGTACCATGATCGATACAATCATTAAATATAACAGCTAAATATGGAGATATAGTATCAATGATCGCACTACAGACTTTTACTGACATTCCCCATAGGTCCTCAGTAGTTTTCATTTTAATACTTTTAAAGGCTTTAACAATTTCGTTAGGGGTGACATGATTGAACCCAAATTCAGTTTCGCAGGCGTCCACATTCTTTTGAAGTAAACCGCTAGCAAGTGAAGATGACGAATTGAGTGACTCTGTTTTTTTCAAAGGAATATTAGTAAAAAAGGTTTCGAATTATTGAGCCACTTCTACGTTTGAACTTATGGTTCCGCGATTAGTATGAAGTGTGATTTGATTGTCACGCGGTTTCACTTTACCAGTTTCACTTTTTATAACATTCCATACAGCCTTCATTTTGTTATCAGCAGACTGTATTTTTTTCCGTAGGAAAAATGATTTTGCTTTTAAACAAACTAATTTAAACAATTTGGAATATTTTTTTACATATTCAATGAAACTGTCGTCATTTGAATAATTTCTTAGCTCATATAATTCAAAAAGTCTGTCTCTACTTTTGCGGATACCAGCGGTAGCCCAGTCACTGAACCGTTCCCCCTTTGTCGTCTTACCTCCGCGCCTCTGTACCCCGCGGGCGAGGACTCATTTAGGCGGTTTATCTATAAGTACCTGGTCGACCGAGCTTCGCTCTATAATAGCTACCTCAACATTAAAATATCATCGGGTGAGCATGCTATGCTACTCGCCAACAGATGGCGCTGTAGGTTTCTGTCTAAAACGCGGTAATTTTTTTAAAATGCTTGAAATTACGGGGAAAACATGGGGAAAACGAATTTTCTCAGACATGAGACCTAGCTAGATCGATTTTTCGTCCCGAAAAACCTCCGGATACTAAATTTCATCAAAATCGTTATAGCCGTTTTCGAGAAACCGATTACAAATATATATATATATATATATATTATATAAAGTACCTGGGCGACCGAGCTTCGCTCTATAATAGCTACCTCAACATTAAAATATCATCGGGTGAGCAAGCTATGCTGCTTGCCAAAAGATGGTGCTGTAGGTTTCTGTCTAAACGCGGCAATTCTTTTTAAACGCTTGAAAACACGAGGAAAATGAATTTTCCTGGACATAAGACCTAGCTAGATCGATTTTTTGCCTCCGAAAACCCCTGTGTACTAAATTTCATCGAAATCGTTAGAGCCGTTTTAGAGAAACCGATTACAAATATATATATTTATATATATATATACACAAATATTGCTCGTTTAAAAGTATATGATATTGCTCGTTTAATAGTAAGTATAAGATGAACCGCACTCTCGTTATAACGTTATTTCTTGCGTGAACGCCATAGATTTAGTACTTCGCGTTGGTGAACGCATCCTTAAGCAACATGACCGTACACCTTCAAACATTATGACAAGCACACCGTCAATCAAATCTTTCAAACAAACAGCCAAACACGTAGTTTGCTTGACAAACACGTCAAACATGACCGCAGACTGTCAAATAATTTGCCAAACACGTAAAATTTGACAAATAATTTGAGCGTTTACAGCCTACTCAATTTGTCAAATTGTACGAGTTTGGCAAATTATTTGACAGTCTGCGGTCATGTTTGACGTGTTTGTCAAACAAACTACGTGTTTGGCTGTTTGTTTGAAAGATTTGATTGACGGCGTGCTTGTCATGTACAGCTTGGAGGAGCCAGACGTATACAGTCATGTTTGTCAAACAAACTGGCCATTTTTGCGCGACAACCACAAATTATCGAAGTTTATCTGAACGTATATTATTTATTAACTATAGTACATTATTTATCTGACCATCAGAGCTTCTTTTCACGGCGAAAACTGCTTTGAAAGTGAAGTTAACTGCTTTGACAAACTTGTTGGTATGTGTGCGCTGATGTTTGATGAAAACGTACAAACAAAACGTAAAGTTTGACAAACATGTTTGAACGTTTACAACCACCTTTAAATCGAGATAACATTGGTAACACCTTAGATTATGAATAACGGCAGCTTACTGGTAACACCGCTATACTGACAGCTGTTCAAATGACATTGGCCCAATCAGCTGTTTTGTTACTTTTCGGTGTTCTGGTATATATGTTCCTTGGTGTTCTGCAAGGAACATACACTCTTGATACACTCTCTAACTCTCTAACCTGTGCCGGTGTTCTGTGATTTGATTAGTTAATTCGTAGAAAGAAGATTTTCAAAATTTAACTTATAACTGAAAATAAACGTCGTACCTTGATGTTGATTTGCTGTCTACTTAATACGTCAATCTTAGTCTTCAAAATCACCACACTTAATGTAAGAATTTCTTAATATTTACACCAAAAATATAATTAAGGGCTCCCGCACACGACCGAGAATCGGTGACCGATTTTTTGTCGGCATCCCGCTCTGACGTGTTATCACCTGAATCTTCCGTCCTTGTCCTGGCCGATAATCGCCCACCGATTCTCGGTCGTGTGCGGGAGCCCTAAAAATTGCTGTGAGATGTTTACACACTTCTGTCAATGATATTATGACTTCTGTAACGTTCCGTTTTCCAATTTCAATTATCTTATTATTATTTGTAATCTTGTACTTTAATAAAATCGTAAATAGATTTCGTCTGTACATTGTAAATATTTATTATAAAAAATATCACGTTCCAAAGTTTGTTATTAGTTGTATCATCACGCAAAAACTACTGAACCGATTTTAATGAAACTTTTTGTTTCATAGCCAATAGTTTGACTTAGGTAGGTGTATATTTTATTTAACATGATGCGGACAAAGTCTCGAGCAAAAGCTAGTCACATAAGTACCTTTAACGAATGTTTATTTATCACTTTTTTTTTCTCGTGCACAGTTTATTTATTCATGAAAATATCTTTAATGTTTCAGACAGCAAAAATTCCTTACTCTGTGTTGAGATTTAAAAAAAAACGGTCGAGTCGGACTCGCGCGCCGAGGGTTCCGATATAACTTTAGTATTTTTGGAAGCAACAAAGCCCATTTTAGGATTTCAAAACTACAGATACCGTTAGATACGGATAAGAACGTTCTGCGAAGATCAAAGGGGGTTTCGGATCAGGCAGTTTATTGTCATTCATTTTTCAGATTATCCGCCAACCCGATTACCCGAAAAACAATAGGTCCAAAAAGCTAAAATAACAAGAACAGCACAGAACTTACCACTAAAAGTGAGCCTCACTGTTCACTTTTGAACTCCTGACACCGACCCCCCGGCGTTTACTATATTTCTATTACTTACATATATGTATATTTTAATATTTTACAATGTCTTTCTTTTTCACTTATCCAAATTTTATCACTTATGCTGAGCAATTTTGGAAACACACACCCAGGTCGTTTCGCGCGTTTTCTTACGTCAATGTGTCAAAAGTAGAAATTATGCACAGCACAAGCAGACGGCAGACTTTTTGTTTTGTCCTGACTGGTCCTGACAGCCCGCCAGTGTGGCCGGTATTGCAATGATTTTCGTATTATTATAGTGATTGACATGAGAGAAACGCTCCGTTTCTATGCGCGTATTTTCCAAAATCTTTGGTTTGGAAGGAAAACAGCTTGAATAGCTGTTCAATTCAAAGAGTTATTCAGTCGAAAAGGTTGTTCAGATTGATTGTTATTGAGTTTAAAACGTAGAGCAATTTTGAAAAATTAGGAGTTTGAATTTTATTCTGATAAAAACTATAATTTTCGCAATATCGGCCACACTGGCGGCGGGCTGTCAGGACAAAAAGCTCTGCCCGCTAATAAAGTACCGATACATTTCACGAGTCGGGACGATGAGCAGGGTGTCTACTCTCAAAGTCCGATATATCAAAACGATTCTACTCGAAACATGCAAATGCAAAACTTCGTCACTTGACAATAGAGTATAATATTGGTTGGATGCAGTTTGAAAATTCATCCAACCTATATTCTACTCTATTGTCAAGGGACGAAGTTTTGCATTTGCATGTTTCGCGTAGTATCGTTTCGATATATCGGACTTTTAGAGTAGACACCCAGAGGCGAGTATTAGGGCTCCCGCACACGACCGAGAATCGGTGGCCGATTATCGCCCAGGACAAGGACGGAAGATCCAGGTGATAACACGTCAGAGCGGGATGCCGACAAAAAATCGGCCACCGATTCTCGGTCGTGTGCGGGAGCCCTTAGGGCGTTTTGATTACACTGCACTAGATCGCCTCCTTATCTCATTTGGCAGCCGAAGATGGTGTTGAAATTGTAAGGATGTCTCCTGTGCTCTTCAAACATAAAAAAGAAATTGATCGCCTTTGCCACAACTGCATGTTTTGCAAAAAAAAGAAAGAAAAGAGAAAACTTTGGGTTAACAATATCTATTTTAAGAAAATAACTGTGCAATATGAACATTTTTTTATTTTCGTATTCTAGATGACTTTATTCCACAAGTTCTGCAAGCCTTTTAGAACATTCTTTCATTTTGGGATGATATTTTTACCACACACGAGGCTTATTACGCTCGCTGATATTCAAAGCCACGTCCACTCGCATCAAACGCCTCTCTAACAGCGATTATATTTCGTAAGCTTCATTCGAAGATATAATTAACCAAGTAGTCCCAATTCTAGCCCGCGGCAACTAATCGCACATACTTTCGAGATTTTTTAAAGGTTTTGAACCAGTTTTGTTCATATCGTTTGAAAAAAGCGCGCCAACACAACACGCCACCTGGCAACCCGGGCGGCACTTTTACTCATTCTTTTTCTGTGCGTGGCAACGAAAGCACATAACGCGCTCTCAATTTTCAATATTTAATATTAGTTTTATTTTAATTATTATATGCTTAAATCAAGTTTAAATTCGTGTAAATTTAGTGTGGAAAGAAGTGCATTTTAGTGAAAAATAGCAATCGAAAAAAGCATACAATGATGTAAGGTGAGTAAAAAGCACGTGGCTAGCCTCCAAATTTTGGAGTGCTGGGATCTTCAGAACGTAATTCAGGTGGGTCAAAGCTACTACTTTATTTTCATATTATTCAAAGTGTTAGTACGGATTTAGTGTGGTTCAAAAAGGCAGTAATTGTTCTATCTGGGAGGTTGGATGTAGTCCAACACGAAGGAAAATTCCGTCTGGAGGGTAACCGTGTGTTGTCACGAAGACAAATTCGGTCTGGAGGCCAACCGCGTGTTGACACGACGACAAATTCGGTCTTGAGGCAAACCGTGTGTTAGCACAGACCTATAAATTGTATTGAGTTATGCAGGTTAGTGATCGATTGTATGTAGGTACACATGCATACTCAAGTTAAACCTGTCTTATTTATGTATTTTTTACAAGGTTATCCTCATTTTGAAAAACAATAATAAATAACCACAATCCGTCTGGAACAATTTTATACTACCTCAAAATGGTACTTGGTGATTTTTATAAAATGTGCAATTCGGAAAGTTGGACATGAGCCAACACGACCGTAGATACGTAATAATCATACAATTACAGGGTCCGGAGGGTAACCGTGTGTTATCACAGGGACTTAACGGAATTTTAGTTCGTAGCTGAGAGTTTACTTATAAACTATGTATAAACTAGACAATTACCTACCCACACAATAATAAAATTATACAGACTCATTTCATCATTCGTCAAGTTCTACCCACAAAAAGAAAAACATATTTCATTCCGAAATCATTTAAAACAGCTTACTGACAACCCACGAGCGATGTGTACTGGCCAATTGGTTTACGATTATTTTAGTCGGTGACCCTATGAAAACGTTTGATTTGATTTACTATAAAACAGATATATGTGTTCCGTAACCAAATACAAAACGGACAAGCCAGATAGACCCATTACACACTTCAGAAGTCGTTCGAAGGGAAATAAATGAGTAAATAATTACTTTTGAATTTTAACTGGTGTACGGCAATCTCTCAAGCGAACTACCTACATATGCCAAAAATATGTAAACACACAAGTTTTTAGCTCTCATAGCTTAAATAAGATACATATTACGCATCAGAAGTCCGTAGACCATAATAACTTTGAAAATATTATAAATTTATCAGGGCACTGACAAATTCTAGCCAAAATATGGCTGCTGTTATCGATTTTAAAATAAAAACTTAAATAGTCTGGAGGCTAACCACGTGTTAGCACGTGGACGTGTTATTATTAAATTGACGATCAAGCATCGTTCAACAACAATGTTCGTATTTCTATACGGCCATTGACATATCCATCTTGCTTGCTGGATAAATAAATGTACCTGTTAGAAGAAACTGAATCTTTTAAAATCTTTATTTAATATCAATCAACGTTAAGGCCAGACTTTGAGAAGTCGTTTCTAAATGTTTTACTTGTTTAATATGGTAAATAAATGCCTACCTTTCATATGTAATGAATGATGCATCAAAAGAGAGGTTCTTCTTGCAGCGTAAAAAGATTTTTCTTCATAAAATATTTCTACATCACCGTTCCTAAAAACGACGTAATCTAGCAAGATTGGTAGCAACCAGGGAAGTCTGGACAGCCTCCCCTCAATTTCACCAATAGCTGGAAAGAAAGGGGGGGGGGAAGCACACAGGGCCCCCTTCGTGAGCAACGGAGGATTTCATATGGTCAAAAACCAGAATCATTTCAAGTCGCGTATGCATCAACTCTATGGCGACTGATCTCGTGACTTGTCCCATAGACGACCTGATCCTGTTCTGCTGGCCGTCCTCTATTTATTCTATGCATAAATGTATACATTAAACAAACATACATTATTGTACACATTAAATGAAAATAAAGACTGATCCAGATATAGCAATGAACCATGAGTATTGAGTAGCTCTAATTTGGTTCATTACATTCATTTTGACTGCCAGCTAAGTGCTATCTGTCGCAAACTACCCCGTAATAATCCTATAGCTAAGGATTGCTTTCTATGAAATTTTTGCTGTGGCAAGCCAAGACCTTAGTGGGAGCAAGTCTATTCAAAACTTGCGCAAATGGAAGGCTATCGGGCTAGTACTAATTCGATAGCTTAAGACTGTTTTATGATCGCACACCACTTCAATCTAAGAAGTTAACGTGTTCTCTTCATTGAAAGTGTAATAATAGTATGATGACTTGGGGTAGTTAACATAAATTATTATATTATTTTATTGTCATAGTGTACACTCGGCCGCACGCCAGTGGAAACACTTGGACCTTGAGCAAATATCTGCTTTCGGGTGTTTGTAGCGAGCGTAGCGCTAGTTCAGCTTAAGCTGGTTTTGTTTTAACTTCCATGCTGAAAGGTGTATGACCTTTGAGAAGCCGCAAATATTTCACTAACCGATAAGCCTTAAATCACGCTTGCTGCTGACTTCACATTCACGTCAAATATCTGGGCTGTATAATACTAATACTAGGTAACCGTACCTTCGTAACTTATGTGATTATTTTTTTTTTCCTTTGTCATGCTCTTTTATGCGCGCATCTGCGCATCCCATACTTCATCATAGTTAATCGCGATACCGAATAACTTTTAAAAACAAACTAGCGAAGAAAAAAGTTGTACGACCTAAACAACCATACCGATTTTTAGGCTTCATTTCGCTATATGTAAAGCCTTGCAAAAAACTGCTCAATTTATAGCACTTTTTTCTCCTAAAATTAAGAGTGATTCATTGTTGCGCATTGTCCATTTTATGGCCATCAACAGGTTATTTGATCGGATAATAACAGAAATATAAAATTCATTCAATAGAATGACTTGACCAAAACAATGCGGAATCGATACAATGAGAATTGGTGTAGCTTTTTAACCGGTTAAAAAGATGAGTAACTAACAAAGATTACAAGAATTTTAATCCTAAGTTTTTGCTGATACTCCTATGAGTACTACAAAAGCCCTCTTATCTCTCACACCAATACTGAAGGTACGTGCACGTAAGTGTCAGTTGACTATTGTCTAATGTGCGGTAGTACCTACGTTACGTATACGCAATCGATGATTCCATCTAAATTCGAAGTTAGTTGATTTCATCGTATTTTTTTTTTCTTATTCCCATAACCCTGAACAAAAACTTTATTCATAAAATATAGTTATTTGCCGCCAAGCTTTAGCTACTTTGGAATTTCTTTCCTGACCGTGGCAGAGCAGACCTAACTTCCCTTGATTTTAAATTCAACGGAAGTTGTAAGTAAACTTTTGTTATGTTTGGTAAGTAAACTGAAAGGTCATAATATCCTTCTTCTTGTAGTGTTATACCCTGGCAGCGATGCCACTTTCCAGGTTTTACTGGTTTAAAAGGAACATTAATAGCGACAAATCACTTAACGATGATTAAACATTTATTTCATACACGTAAGTTTACCCTTTTCGGTCCCAGCGTCCCCAATAGGAGATATTTGTTATAAATAAAAATAAAACTTATGGTTTTATTGTATCTTATAGTACATAATAGAACTGTCAAAATTCTGCGCTGGGTTTGACGAGACTATAAGTCTCGTGTGACATGGATTGTTTTAAATTTCTACGAAGTCGAAAGCGTGATCGATTTTATGTAAAAACAACAAAATTTAGGTCTTATGTGCCTCTGTTCTTGTAACATTATATCTGTTGTTTAATACTCTCATAAACAGCAGTTACTGTTCATTACCTATTCTCCCTTCTTTAAGTAGGCAGAAAAGACACTTAAGTAGAGACCAGATACATTCGATTTTCTACCAGAAGGGTTCTCCGAAACTTAAGTTTGCATTTGGTACCTATACAAAGTTATAAACAATAATCATAAAGAAATGTGCCAAACCAAGCACAATTTTACAGCATTGTGGCTCAGAGAATAGAAACGTTATCTCATAATAAATATTAAATATCAAATGAATGCTCTTTATCTAGAGAAATTATATGATATTAATTACCAGGGCAGTGCAGAGCAAAGATTTATTTATATATTTAAAGATACATTAGGGACACAGACAGACCTCGGCCAAAAGCCTTGATCTGATGATTTTTCCAGTTACTCTTCTAGATTTCATACACTAATGTAACTGAGTTATACTCAGGAAAAATAACATTTTGCTCTGACTGTGTAAAAGTTCATAATCAGTTCATATTAGCTCTGGATGCATTTGATCTCGATATATAATCTGATTCTTGGTACAAGTTACCTAACTTATACTCTCGTGACAAGAGACACCGGCACAATTCAAACAACAGTAAGCCGGACAAAAACATTCAAAACGAATTGTATTCCTTCTAAAATGTTTTGTAGTTGCTTTATAATTTAACTGTCTATCTCATCAGCTTACACTGGCTCACAGCATTCATATGCATCCTTTTGTGAACCTTATGATAAATTTAACCAATTTGAAATTGAATTTTTTGATATTTTTGCACTTAAATATTTGATAATGTATTTTGTTATACTTTTAAAAACGTGTAAAAGTATTTAATGTGTAATAAAGTACGAAACTTCCTGCTCTAAACATCTACTTGGTTAATTATATCTTCGAATGAAGCTTACGAAATATAATATATGATCAAACGAACTTCTTGAATGAAGTTCGATCAATATTATATGAGTAAGCTTCATTCGAAGATATAAGGTCCCACCCCTCCCAACCCCGGAATAGGAAGTTTCGAAAGCTCGACAATCTCTAAATAATGAGTAAAAGTGCCGCCCGGGTTGCCAGGTGGCGTGTTGTGTTGGCGCGCTTTTTTCAAACGATATGAACAAAACTGGTTCAAAACCTTTAAAAAATCTCTAAAGTATGTGCGATTAGTTGCCGCGGGCTAGAATTGGGACTACTTGGTTAATTATATCTTCGAATGAAGCTTACTCATATAATATTGATCGAACTTCATTCAAGAAGTTCGTTTGATCATATATTATATCTCCCGATTCACGCCTTAAATCGGGGATCGGGTGGTCGGGCCCAATCACCCTAAATTAGGGCCCTAACTGCCTAATAACGATTACATTACACGGTTTTAGGGCACTAACTGAGATAGGGCCCTATTTATCGTGAAGTATACTGCTTGCTGCCCGCGTATGCCCGCCTCTCCATCTGCTAAGAGCGCCTTTGAAAATGAAAGGTCAAAGCAAGCAATGCGTGTCAAACCGGGCTTTGCGCGGGAAAATCGTGTTACGCTATGGTTGGGAAGGGAACCAAAACCGGTTTTTTATATAGCGAAATTAAAAATTCGTTTGCCTGTCCGTGGCCTGTCCTATACTATAATAAAATTGACGTAAGAAAAACGTGGGTACCCAAATTTCAACAACGCGGAGCGCGCGTTTTTCTTACGTCTGGGACAGGCTAACGAATTTTACAAAAAAACCGGCATGTGAGGCTAGGACGAAGATATACGAGCGCCGTGTTCCAAAATGTACAAACGCTGCTTAAAGCGTATACAGTACTGACGGACGGTCCAAACTGAATTTGCACGCTCACAAAGCTATCACTGCTTTAGTGGCTCTAATCAATTTGGAACGGATTTAAGCGCGCTCACGTGTTCATCTGTCTAAAAGTCAGTTTTGGTTTTATTTTCTTTAACAAAGCCTGAGCTAATCCCTCGAAAATGTGCGCCAAATCCACACTCATTTCCACTGAGTCAAAACAAAAACCTGAGAAACGTCAGCTGACTGCAAATGTGTGGGATTTTATATGTGTCAAATCGATTTTGACATTAGTGCTTTCACTGCTCCACCTATTTGACTAAAGCACTGATAGGAGAAACGATGACGTCATCAATGACGTAAGGCGGTGAACGATCGACTGCTTTAGAGCACGCTTTTGGTCAATTTGGACCGACTTAAGCACGCTCACAGTGCTCCAAAGCAGTCTGTTAGCGCAAATTGGAACGCACAGTAGGTCTTAGTAATGTATGTGCGGCATTGGCGGCGCACCGGTGCACCAAAGGATTCATAATACCACTATGGTAAAAATACCGTTATAGTTAGGGACGCGTATATCAGCGCGTATTAAACAGAAGTCTTACCTATTAAATATGCGCGCGAATCGGACAAGCACTTTACCAGTTATTATTATTATTTGTAAGGGTAGGATCAGACGCAGCTTAATTTGCGCGACCCAATTTACGTCAATACCCGGAATAATAAGGGTAATAAAAGGTGGACCTACAGGAGGATTATGGAAATAATTCGTCACAAGGTAAAGGCGTCGTTCTATTAATTTGGAAGGGTTATTTTGGATATTTCCGTTGTACCTACGTATGGGGACATCTAACAACGGGCGCGTCCAACGTCTACTAGGCGTGAGTTTGCCTGTGGTTTGCCGGGCAAACGGGCCGCGCCGGCGCGGCCAACGTGAAGAGCCGCCAGAGCAGACAAGAGCAGTTTTTCATAACATTACAAAATTTACTTTATATCTAAAACATAAAATACAAAATTGCCTGAGAGACAGAGCCGCGAGCAGTTTTCGTGCCTCTCAGGCAATTTTGCATTTATTTCTTAAGATATAAAGTCAATTTTGCAATGTTATCAAAACCTGCTCTTGTCTGCTCTGCGTTTCGGTGTGCGCGGACCCTTAAGCGAAGCAAGGAGGTCCAATTTCCTTGGAATACTCGACAAACAATAATAAAGGTGCAAGCGCATTTAGGCGGATCGCCAAGCGGATTTTGAATACTTTGTATGAAAATCTATGGAACAACGCGCACCTAGTCGCATCGCACTCTCACATGTTGAACTCCGCCAGGCGATGCGATCGCATTATGCGCGCGGCTCGCGCGGATCGCCACGCGGCCGCACGCCACTCCGCGCGCTGTTTCAGTGCTGCCAGATGCAGAAGATGAATACGATAAAATTGTTTAATAGTATTTTCAATAACAAAAACGAAAACATTGTGTAGTTTAGGGTTTCTGTCAGTGTAACTATTCTAAAACCTGCTATATTTTGTATTTCGCTTGGACGAATAAACCCAGGTAGGTATTTCAACAACATAATCGGTCAAAATAAAAATTCAATAGCCAAATTGGTAGAAATCTCCTACAAATGGTCACACCATCCCATGCAATGCGCGCGCTGCGAGCGAGCGAGCCGCGCGGTGCGGACACTGCGGACAGGTGCACGAGGGTGACAGAAATGCGCGCGGCCCGCCCGCACGATCCGCCTAAAAGCGCGTTCACTTCGCTGATTATTTTTTAACGCTATTATGTTTCATACTTTTATTTTTATAAAGGGATGGGCAGTCCTTCTAATTATTCGTGCATGCTTACAGCAAACATCGGTATTGCATCAGTAGGGTTCTCTTTGGGCTGGACGTCGCCTATCAACGAGAAATTGTCTAATGAAACGCAGACCCCTCTCTCGGAGCCAATCACTCCTAATCAGGGTGCCTGGATTGGGTCTTTAATCAACATTGGAGCCATTTTTGGTAAGTTTGAGGACCCAGTAAGACTAAATTGGAACTGCATTTAACTTGCTTCATATTTTCAGTTCGTCCGCGTTATATGCAGTACCTTCCTAGACATTGCAGGGTAAAGGTGTATTCACAAAGGAAAAATACAAGAAAATTTTTGTTTTTTTTTTCGTTTTTAGGTAACACACAACATATCGTTGTGTGTTACCTAGAAACGACCACTGTAGGACAAACAGCTCTCTCCAGGACTCCAGCATATCGCGTGGAGATTTTGGAGGAGATTTACCATAGTCACCACACTTGTAAGCGTTGCAGATGGAGACCGCTGTTGTTGGTGGCTGCAGTATGTAAGATGATACAGAAAGATGCTGCTGCCCATCTTCCGGGTCATAAGCCCTCAGTCGCCTCTAACGACACCTACGGTTAGAGATGGGTTGGAACTGTTCTTTGCCGACACCATATGGACAACCATAATAATAGGGGGCTAGCCGGCTGCACCTTTCTCTTTTTCTGTGTATGTACACACGGCCGCACATCAGTAGAAACACTTTTGGACCTTATGGTGTGGTAATAGAGTTGAAAAAGTTTCTACCGACAAGCGGTTGACCGTACCTACCTATAATAGCAAAATAAAAGTTTATGGTAGATTTTATTCTGATACAAATTGTGAGCCGGTTCAATATACACAATTGCTTTAAGTTATCTCTTGATAAACTATTAAATTCCAGGCTCATTTATCGCTGGCTACCTCACGTCTCGCGTCGGTCGTAAATGGAGCGTCCTAACATCCGGAATCCCTCTACTGATTGGTTGGATTCTGATCGCTGGTGCCTACCATATAGATTTCATATTCGCTGGCAGAATACTGTGGGGTATCGGTGCTGGGATGCTGTTCACTGCTGTGCCTATGTATTGCGCGGAGATTGCTACAGTAAGGATCGTCATTACAGTCTTTAATAACGTAGGTAGTCAAATTGTCTTCGTTTTGCCACCACGTTGTGTTTGGCAGAAAAGGAAGCTGTACGTACTCAAATCCTAGCAGTTAGAGAATGGGCAGTACCAGTACAGCATCTTATTCCAATAAATAGCTAATATAGCGAATAAAGAAATATCTTAGTAGCAACTAGCGTTGCTTAGGTAGAGCTCGCTACAAGGCAACTGGCAATCCAATTGAAAAGGGACTTTATGGCGGCATGCACTTTCGAGTTAAAAGGTTTTGAAAGTGGAAAGTGCATGCATGCCCCGTTAAGGTCCCTTTTTGTTTTGTTTGTTATTTGTTTTTATATCATGTACTTATCTATAGTACATACCTACCTACATTTAATATGTTGAACTTTGTGTTTAGCTTCAGACTTAGATTTAAGAAGGAGCAACTTTTAATACAGCAATATACCTACCTAAGTCGACTCTTTGCTTATCAATAAAAAAATAATGTTGTTTATTTTTGTCACAGCCTCACAGCATGAATGTTTCGAACATTTTTCATATCATGAGATACTTACTTGACTACTGTACTGTCCATAGATTGAGAGTCGTGGTGCACTCGGCTCGTTCCTACAAATCTTCGTTGCGACGGGCATTTTCATCGTGTACGCTGTCGGCCCGTTCCTTTCTTACATCGCCGTTGCCTACTTCGGTATAGCAGTCGTTGCAGTCTTTGTAACGTGTTTCTCCTTCATGCCAGAGTCGCCTATTTACCATTTAATTAAAAGTAAGTATTATATCACCGTTCGGTGCATAAAGGTGCTCAAAATCAGAACCTTGGACGAAGTGCGTCTGGACAATCTGCGTTTTGGACCATCTGCTAATATTTCAATTATTTCTATACACTTACATCTCAAGGATGGGCGGCATTTTAATTATCTCCTGTTTAGAAAGATCATCATAAGTTTAGTGCCATTGTAGTGAAGAAGCCGCTTTTACAATAGACGTAAAATGATATATAGTTCTGTGCGTTGGACCGAAGATTCCTCCACCGACAAATGGTATCAGCATGATCACACAAACAATAATTGACTGGTTGTCGCATTATAAAGTGGTGGAAGGTGCGAAAGGTGAGGGGGAAGATGCGAAAACCGGTTATCAAGTTAAGTTAATATCTCATTAACCACTCATCCGATTTAAACAGTCATAGATGCCACCGTTCCTCGTAGGAAGAACATTATTGAATTTGTAAGTAGGCAGACAGAGTATTACATTTGTATGTTGTACTTCTTGTACTATTATTTTTTACTACTACTATTTTTTCTTTTATATAGGCAACCAATTGATTATAGTTATGAGTAAACTCGAAATCACGATTACCAATCCAAATTACGCAAAAGTCTCTCTGCGTGAAGTCTTCTAGTTTGTTTGGAAGTCCCCGAAGAAGCTCTCTGATTCCGCCTCCAGGAGTTAGTTAAATAGTGACACATTTTTGCATTCTGGAATTTCTGCCGAGACAACTTCATTATGTGATTTTTATTGTTGCTAATAAAACAGAGTTTTGATTCCATTTGATTTTTATGGAAGTATGTCAAGATCGTAGCAGGTGGAGGACTGTGGTCTCTGCCTACCCCGACGGGAACAAGGCGTGATGTTATGTTATTGATTTTTATGACATGGTAATAGAGTTGCAAATGTTTCCACTGACGTGCGGTTGACCATACGTATCAAATTTTCTTTTAACAGATGACAAGAATAAAGCAATCAAATCCCTGATGTTTATACGAGGAATGTCCCGCGATGGCATTGAAAATGAGCTGATGGTGTTAGAACTTTACGCCCAAGAATCTAGGACGAAAACTGCTACGGTGGGTGTATTGTGTAAGGTAGAGCTAACCGAGCCACCATATCGTACCTTTGGCTGATGAAAAAGCGCGATGGGAAAAACGCGAGTAACTTAGTTTCTTCAATAAGTGGTGATTTGTGCTTTCGGTTGAAACATTTTTCGAAGACCTTCTTCTGCAGTAGGTACGCACGGCAGAAAGCACGTAGAAACAAAACCAGTATAAGCTGAACCAGCGCTACGCTACGAACGCCCGGAACCAGAGACCTGCTCAAGGTCAACGTGTGTCCACCGACGTGCGGTCGTGTGGTGCTTTTTAGTAAGGGATCTCGCGCACTAGCCGGCCACGACCACGACCAGTCGTGGTCGTGGCCGTAACCTTGGTCGCAGAACCTACGGTTGGACTGCGGCTAAGTTTGCGGCCACGACCACGACTGGTCGTAAGGCGGTTATTTGTCATATGTACGAAGCGATGGCTGGCCGCGGCTTGGCCGCAATCGCGGTCGCATTCAAGTGCGCGAGCGCTCATAGCACACTATACGTAAGTTGGTCGCAACGACCAGTCGTGCCGCCGGCCCGGTGTGCGGCCAAGTAGTTCTTTAGTTAGTCTGGTCGTTGCGGCCACTGGTCGTGGTCGTGGCCGGCTAGTGCGCGAGATCCCTAAAGTTTCAAAGCAGATAAAGGGCTCAGACACTTTCAGTATGGCGCTAAGCATACCTACTAAACGCCTATTTGAAAAAGACAAAGCAGCCACCAACCAAATAATAACTGTTAATCAAACACCAAAATAAAGAAATAAAATATTTTATGTAAAATGTAGGGTGACTTTTAATTAGTTTTTGATAGCAAAGGATATGCTACATGCATCTTGAGTTGTAGGCATGTTAGTATATAGGGTGACTTTTAATTAGTTCTTGATAGAAAAAGATATGCATGTACTCATGATACTGAACAACTTTTCCCAAGGAACATAGGTCAAAATACGAAAAACCAAATTTGACCTTCCATACAAAATGCGCTATCAGCTAATGCAGTTTCTATGGGAGGCCTTTCGACCTTAGTTCCTTGGGGAAAGTTGTTCAGTATCATGAGTACATGCATATCTTTTTCTATCAAGAACTAATTAAAAGTCACCCTATATACTAACATGCCTACAACTCAAGATAATGGAGGTCAAAGTTAGAACTTTCAACATCGTATTCGATATTAAATCGATTCTCTGCTCTTGAAATTTTAGAACATTTTTACAAAAAGATCATGTCGTTTCTTTTAATTTTTTATGTAGAATTTAGGATCAATTTAGACTTTTTGCCATAAATCCAATTCTATTTGTTCCCAGTTCGCGCATTTGTTCCGAGGCAGCAACTTCAAGGCGTTTTACATCTCGTGCGCATTGGTCTTCTTCCAGCAGTTCTGTGGTATCAATGCTATGCTCTTTTACCTGACTGATATATTCAAGGCTTCTGGCTCTAAGTTAGATCCAGCTTTTGCTACTATCATCATTGGTGCTGTCTCAGTGAGTACCTATTAACTAATTAAAAATGTTAGGTAGTGCGTTGAAGAAGTGAGCTAGAAAATTGTCGTTTTAATTTAAATTACATCTTATATTTTAGGATAAAGTTGGCTACATGTGTTTTAAGCACTACAGTGTCACGTTTTTTTTGTTATAACAAGTGAGCAAACGAGCAGGTGGGTCACTTGATGTTAAGTGGTCAACACCGTCCATAGAGCACCCACGTAGCGAGCACGTGTCTTATAAAATGTAAATTAAGATGGTATATGTGCTGGTAATTTCACTGGCTCGCTTGGAACCGAAACACACTAGTGCAAACACTGCTGCTTTACGGTGAAAATAGGCAACTGGGTAGTATTCCCCGGACGGACTTTCAGGACCACTTTCAAAAGGTAAATTGTTACGCACGCACAGTCTGGTCATGCTTACGCACTAACCAAAATTACGACTTTTGACAGGCATTAGCATCCTTGACCACTTCTTGGCTAGTAGACCGGCTTGGTAGAAGACTCCTGTAGCTTATTTCTACTGCTGGCACTGCCATTTGTCTCGTAAGTACCTATTCTATTTAGCACCTGAAACCATTCGGCCGTTATATCCAATCGAAAAATCAATAAAAGCTATTTTATATTTAGGCCACTACTTTGTCCAAGTAAGTAATGCCAGTTAAGAATACCTCATCTTTTCTCGGGTATCGTAAAAAACGACGTATTGATCTTGCACCGGAGCGTTCGCATTGTATTTCCTCACTGGAGCTACCAATCACGTGTTAACTGAACCCTAAAAACGAATCATTGCAAAAACTTAATCAGTTTACATTTTTCTTTACAGGGTTTTCTAGGACTTTTCTTCATTTTAGACGAACATCAAAGTCCTATTGTGAAGCACATTGGTTTCCTGCCGATTCTATCCTTAGTGGTATTCATACTGACCTATAGTTGGGGTCTGGGACCTTTACCGTGGGCGGTTATTGGTGAAATATTCCCGATTGAAGTCAAGGCTTCTGCGACGCCTATAGCTACTGCATTCTGTTGGGTTCTATCGTTTCTCGTGACAAGGTCAGTCACATAATTCAAAAATTTTAAAAATAGCTTTGGCGGAATATACCTACTAAGTTTTGTTATTTTATATAAAAGCTCGTTTAGTGGAAGGTAGTTTGCCTACTAATTTTACATTCTGTTTATTTTTATACAGGAATTTCGAGCCGATAGCGACTAGTTTGGGCATGTACGCGGCGTTTTGGATGTTCGGAGTGTTTTGCGTCGCAGGGTTCCTTTTCACTCTGCTCGCCGTACCAGAGACCAAGGGCAAGAGCTTCCAGGAGATACAGGACATGCTGGGCAGCAGGTACATACAGTACTTGTACTTAAGATACATTACAGGTACATGTACACACAGGGACAGAAATACTTAGGAACAGAGACACGCTTAGAGATACACAAGCAGTAATACGAAAGGTTAGATACGTTCAGATATTATGTTATATTCAGATTATTTCAGATACACGTTAGAACTGACAGACGCAGTGGCAGATATACCAAAGATTAAATACACATACAGGAATCGACTTACCCAGTGGGCAGATATATGCTGGGTTAGATACAAGCAGACACAGTTACGCGGAGACAGATACACACATGTAGGGAGAGAACATAAGCCGACCGGCAGGCGTAAAATGATCTTGCATGTTGTAGTGCTGTGTCTTTCGTCGTTGTTCAGCCAAACAGAAACAACCACACTTGACTCTGTAGAGCGCAGAGCCAAGAATCTCGTCACTTACAAGAAGCTGATAAAAAACAATTTTCAGAAAGGCCTATGAGATCTACGAGCTTATTCGGCCAACCTGCTTCTTTTTTCAGTAGTTAACACGTAAATACGTAATGCAACCTACCACTCCCATTTGGCTACCCATATTCGTACAGAGTGCATTAATTTTTTTATAACACTACCGAAACTACTTGTTCTATAAACGTTGATTTCTGTTTTTCAGACCTCATCTAAAAAATGAAGATCATTTAAGGGATGGCGAGGTGGATGAATGCTGGGGATGATTTAAATGTAAACGTTCTGTTTTAATGTTTTTAGGGTTCCGTACCTCAAAAGAAAAAAACGGAACCCTTATAGGATCACTTTGTTGTCCGTCTGTCTGTCTGTCTGTCTGTCAAGACCCTTTATCTCACGAACGGGTAAAGGTATCAGGTTGAAATTAATACCATATATTAGGATCCATGGACCACACAAGGTTTGAAAATTTCAATTTTTTACAACGATGCAATAAAAAGATATGGCATTTTATGTTCTCATCTCCATACATTTATTCAAAAATGCAAAACCTACAGGGTAGTTCCCGTTGACCTAAAATTATGAAATTTGGCAAGAAGCTAGGTCTTACAGTACAAATAATGGGAAAAGTCTGAAATCATTAAATATTACAACTTTTCTCACAACTAATGGTAACCAATTGTGGTGAGCTCCCGTTTCAAGAACATTCATATAAGAGAGGGGTCAAGTTGGATGGTCACTGAGTTTTTAAAGTCAAAGAGCAAAAGCTTTTAGTATATAATAATTATGGTAGGTAGTACTGGGTAGTATGGGTCATACTGTGCCTGGACGGTGGTGGTATTACTTATTAAAATTTTTAAAACTTTTGCTTTTTTACTTTTGAAATGTTTTTGATATTTTTAGGCGCTTACCTCACAGGTTTCGCCGTCAATATTTAAATAAAATAAAGATAAGAAAATAGTTAATGTTTTTTTTACTTTTATAATATAATTATACTTACTACACAAAGTTTATTTAATACGTGACAAAGTGTGGAACCATAATCTGATATCAGCGCCATCTTTAGGTACACGGTACAGACTTTTTAACCTAACTTCCTCTGAGACATCCAAAGCTCAAGATAATACCAATTATGGCCGCTAGGATTGCCACTAGGACGACACAGGTAAAAAATAATTAGAACCGTTTGATTGTATGCTATAGGTACTCAAAAAATTTTTCCTGCTTATAATAAATAAATTATATCACGGATTGCTTTGAAAATTAGAAATATGCAACATAAGCGTAAATTGGGTTAGGATGGATGTAGGATACGCCATCTATACCGTTTAATATAGCTGGTAGGTAGGTATACTGCGTGCAAAATAACTTTGTCTGTGACCGTTAATGCGCAGAAGTCAAAAAATTAGTCGCGGGGGTGAGCACGGCTCCCCCCAGGGGGCGAGCGAATCGCTCATTGGCTCTCCGCCTGTCACCCATGCGCGGAAAATAAAAACGCGCTGTACCTATTCCAACCTATAGCGTGAGCTGAGGTTGGTCTTAGGTACACTTAACAGCACATCAGGAGAAACACTTTTGCACCTTATGGCATGGTAATAGAGTTGAAAAAGTTTCTACCGACGTGCGGTTGACCGTACGTACACACGGCCGCACATCGGTAGAAACACTTTTGGACCTTATGGCGTGGTAATAGAGTTGAAAAAGTTTCTACCGACAAGCTGTTGACCGTACGTTGACCGACCGTACGTAGCCATGATCACACCTAGCTGTATTCAAAGACTAATTCAGCGTACATTGCTCGTTGAAGTAAGGATATTGCAATTAACATAACCAAGCCTCCCAGCAATGTATGCCGAATTAAGTCTTGGAATTTAGGTAGGTGTGATCGTGGCTTAAACTGTCAAGCTTGATGTGCTAAGCAGGTAATTTAGTTTTATACTATGGTTTTATTGTACACCGTTTGAGATGTACCTACGTCAGCAATCAACTGTAACAAAACGTAAGATGAACATGTTATCTTCAATTATAGGTATAGGTTTTATCAATGAAAAACCTACAGGGTACTTCCCGGTGACCTAAAAATATGAAATTTGGCAAGAAGCTAGGTCTCACGGTACAAATAATGGGAAAAGTCTGAAATCATTAAATATTACAACTTTTCTCACAACTAATGGTAACCAATTGTGGTGAGCTGCCGTTTCAAGAACATTCATATAAGAGAGGGGTCAAGTTGGATGGTTGCTGAGGCGATTTTTGTTTTAGTTCTATTTAAAAACGGGAACACTTACAAACTTGAAAATTGGTATGTTTATAGGGCATAGGCTATAAAATAATAACAAATAATAAAATTTGGTCAAGCGCGTGTCGGACTCAAAAAATCTAGCACATTAACTTACTGAAATTTCAACTAATACAATTATGTTTATGTGGTGGTACGGAACCCTCAGTGCGCGAGTCCGACTCGCACTTGGCCGGTTTTTTTTTTAATTATAGGTAGTAGAAGTAACAAAATATGTACATAATAGGTATTTTTAATAATACTAAGTACTTAAAATAAATAATGATAACATTTTGCTATCAACGTATGTAAGCTTATACATATTCCTAATTAAGTCCAGATTGATTTACAGGGTGTAACAAAAAGGGTATGCCAACCCTGAAGGATGTGAATCTGCCCATGAAACTGAACAACTTTCCCTAAGGAACATAGGTAGAAATAGGAAAAAAAATTGACCTATAGAAACTGAATCAGCTGATAGCGCATTTTGTATGGGAGGTAATTTTTTTTTTCGTATTTGACCTATGTTCCATGGGGAAAGTTGTTCAGTTTCATGGGCAGAATCACATCCTCCAGGGTTGATAAACCCTTTCTGTTACACCTTATATAAATGATTTTATTATTCAGTCATCATTGTTGCATATCACTATTTCATGGCTTTCCCATTTATCTTTGTAGTCCTTTCTGCAAAAAAAAAATACAAAATCACATTATAAAGATTCTACTGTGAAATTATCTATTTTAAATGAAATAGGTTTGTCAAAAGTAAATTTATCCCTTGAATCATTTAGCCATCAGATTGTCTGGCAAAATATTTCTGGTAGAATAGTACCTATATATTTTATAAAAAGACGCCGGTACAGTTGTCTCTTCTCAGTCTGCCGAAACGCTTCGGTTGTCTTTTTAAGGAGGTAACCTCTCTGCGTCTGGCAACTCAAGTGTTGCGGCAGACTAAGAAGTGGCAAAGTATGTTTTACGTCTTTTAAGTTTCTATTGACCTCTTTCCAATGGCACTTAATTTACTTGAATAACAGAATCTTTTACACATTTTTTTGTCAGCCGCCTGACGGATCTGCCCCTGATTTCATCTGGACGTAAATTCTAAATTGCCCCTGAACGTATATGCCCCTGTGTGTGTCTGTACCTACTATTAGCGGGTATAGCGTGGTAAGGATAGGTGGAACAGGCTACCCGTGACTATCCCTAAATGTGTCTACGTGTTTATGTTACTGAGTGTATCTACCCTAGAGAGTACCTGTACCTGTGATACACACCTGCCGGCCAACATGTCCTGTATCTCTTGGAAGCTCTTGCCCTTGGTCTCTGGCACGGCGAGCAGAGTGAATAGGAACCCCGCGACGCAGAACAAGCCGAACGCCCAAAATGCCGCGTACATGCCCAGACTACTCGCTATTGGCTCGAAACTCCTGCGTAATATAGTCATGCATGTTTGATTATTTTTTTCATATTTTAAGTGCTAAGAATGTGTTCATTCCTCTATGAATGTGTTTATGGTTTCGACTGTGTCGTGAGGTTTGTACAGTAAAACAAAAATGTAATAGTAGTCTTTACGATTATAAAAGTCAAGCATCGTTGGCCATGGTCAGAGCCCAGATGGGTAACCGCTAGTGGCACAACAAGAGTGGTTCCGTTCTTAGAAAGGCTCGTTTAGTCGTTGGTCCCGGCTACTGCCGTTGATATTATTGGTTGTTCAGCCAAGTCATAGGCCAAACTATAACAGTTAGATTAGCCACTGCCAAATCAATAATGAGCCAGATTTGTCCTCTGGATTGCGGAGGTTAAAAGAAGGCAGTCGCTCTGTTTGAAAATCAGTGCCCTCGTCAAATCCCTTAGATTACCTACCCGGCCGACA
This sequence comes from Athrips mouffetella, assembly GCA_947532105.1. Lineage (NCBI taxonomy): Eukaryota > Metazoa > Arthropoda > Insecta > Lepidoptera > Gelechiidae > Athrips > Athrips mouffetella. The sequence continues at coordinate 7,685,089 of OX383980.1, read as the reverse complement.
TCTTTACAAAATTAGGTATAAGCCTTGTCCAGATCTGGTGCATTCACAGCGATTTTTTGCGCGATTTCACGTACAAAGCCGCTTTGTTTAGCCGTGCACACGGAGTAATACTCCGTGGCCGTGCAAGTGATCAAATTGTTAACGATTAAGCAAATTACGACAAAACGCGGCAAACTCGCGCGTACATCTGAACAGGGTGTTAACTTTCCAAAGTTTTATTTTCTTGGTGTCAATCACATTGATAATGCAAGTGATAATGGTCAAATACCGGACTAAATATTCACCTTCTTAAATTTAGCTACAGCTATTAGAGCAGGCTCCAATGAGATGTTCGTTTGCAAAAATTGCGGACCGCGAATCGATTTGTGATTTGTCTACCTGAGACCCTGGACTTTATAAAAAGCCATTTTGCCACGCGGTTGAACGGTCCGTCTGTTTGTCTGTCTGTCCGATTTTTAAAGGCTTGTATCTTTTGAACCGTAATAGCTAGCTGGTTCAAACTTTCACATAATATGCTTTATTATGGTGGTTATCTTAGCAAATAAAAAAAAAACATAAAAAATGGGGGTTTCCACATACAAAAAATTTTTACAATACATTTTTTGGCGTTTTTTGTTGTAGCTTTATCGTTGAGACGGTAATATATACTCACGTGAAAGTTGGTACGATTATAGTGCATGAGCTATAGTACAACAATAAATAATTAAAACTGGTCAAGTGTGAGTTGGACTCTACAAAATTTGCCACAGTAGTAATTGTTTCGACCTATGTCCTATGGGAAAAGTTGATCAGTTTCATGGCTATATTCACATCTTTTAGGGTTGATAAACCCTTTTTGTTAAATGATAAAGTGCTCGCACAATTAATTTAGTATTCAAGTGTGTATTACAATAATACATTTGCCATAGGACGTAGGTCTAAATAATTACTACTGTGCCAAATTTTGTAGAGTAAAACTCATACTTGACCAGTTTTGATTATTTGTTGTTATACTATAGCTCATGAACTACAATCGCACCAACTTTCACTGGAGTATTTTCAACTGCTTCAACGATAGAGCTTAAACAAAAAATGGCAAAATAATCACGTTTTTGTATGGGGTCCCCCTATTTTTTTACTTTTTATTAGGGTTCCGTACCTCAAAAGAAAAAAACGGAACCCTTATAGGATCACTTTGTTGTCCGTCTGTCTGTCTGTCAAGACCCTTTTTCTTACGAACGGGTAAAGGTATCAGGTTGAAATTAATACCATATGTTAGGTTAGGTTAACCACACAAGATCTGAAAATTTCAATTTTTTACAACGACGCAATCAAAAGATATGGCATTTTATGTCCTCACCTCCATACATTTATTCAAAAATGAAAAACCTACAGGGTACTTCCCGTTGACCTAAAATTATGAAATTTGGCAAGAAGCTAGGTCTCACAGTACAAATGATGGGAAAAGTCTGAAATCATTGAATATTACAACTTTTCTCACAACTAATAGTAACCAATTGTGGTGAGCTCCCGTTTCAAGAACATTCATATAAGAGAGGGGTCAAGTTGGATGGTCGCTGAGGCGATTTTTGCTTTAGTTCTATTTAAAAACGGGAACACTTACAAACTTGAAAATTGGTATGTTTATAGTGCATAGGCTATAAAATAACACAAATAATAAAATTTGGTCAAGCGCGTGTCGGACTCAAAAAATCTAGCACATTAACTTACTGAAATTTCATCTAATACAATTATGTTTATGTGATGGTACGGAACCCTCAGTGCGCGAGTCCGACTCGCACTTAGCCGGTTTTTTGTTATTTGTTAAGATGTCCACCATAATTACACATATTATGTGAAAATTTGAACCAGGTAACTATTACGGTTCAAAAGATACAAGCCTTTAAAAATCGGACAGACAGACAAACAGACGGACCGTTCAACCGCGGGGCAACATGGCCTTTTATAAAGTCGAGGGTCTCAGGTAGAGATTTCGCGGTGCGCTATTTTTGCAAACGAAATATCCTTCAGAGCCCGCTCCATATGACTTTATAAGGTAGATCCCCGTAGTGCAAGTGTAAGGGCACGGTAGACAAGAGAGCAAATGCACCATGTTTTGAGCTGTTGTTGAGATGTTGTTGAAACTCACCGAGTTACCAAGAAAGTTAAAATCCAACTGAACGCTGTAACAATAGGTACAGCAACCGCTTTCACTTCAATAGAGAATAGTTCACTCATGACGACGAACGGCAAGGGTCCGATACCCCAATTGTAGGTGATGATGAAAAGCATCAACGAGAGCAGAGGAAGGAAGCTGAGGGTGGAAGCTGCGGGGCTCTGAATGGAGTCCAAGACGAAGAAGACTCCTAAAAGGCCCTGGCAAATAATCAAATTTATTTTCAGTTCCATTATAGTCATACATTGGAAGTGACTCCATCGATGCAGAACAAAACCTGTAATATAGCGAGTATAATAATTCCATAAAAGATTGATACATATTTTCTAAAATTTACTAGTAGAATTCGAACCGAACCCACTTAGTTTCTAGCTAGCTTCGCTGTACCTTAAACAATGGTATTGTCTGTACTAAAGCGAATACATAAGCGAATCGATATTTTCATAGCACAGCAACTTTTAGATCTTTTCAAAGTTTATTAAAGATCCTAACAAAATCAGTAGCTATCTTAAATAAAAATAATTTGAAACCTTTAGAATTCACGTAAGATACTTACGAGAGCAACGGCAGTACCAAGAGTGGAAATGAGGAGTAGAATTCTCCTGCCAAGCCTATCTACTACAAACGGTGTCATTAATGATGCTAACACCTGCAACAAAGATCAGACATAAACAACACAACTTAGGCGCTCAGCAGATGAAGGGGCGGACATACGCGGGCAGTCACGGACATTGTCGCCAGTGTGGCCGGTATTGCGAAAATTATAGTTTTTATCTGAATAAAATTCAAATATAATAAGTTTAAAAGTTGCTCTATGTTTTAAACTAAATGAAAATTAATCTGAACAACCTTTTGGAGTGATTAATTCTTTGAATTCAAGCTGTTTTTCTTTCGAAACTAAAGATTTTGGAAAATACGCGCATAGAAACGGAGCGTTTTTTTTTTCATGTCAATGACTATAGTAATACGAAAATAATTGCAGTACCGGCCACACTGGCGGACTGTCAGAACAAAAAGTCTGTCGTCTGCTGTGCCACTTACAGTACAGCCTCAGATTAGATAATAGTAAACTGTACGTGCAACTGGACGGGCTGTTCTTTGTTGCTTGTCGGTGGAGTTATCTTTATTATCTCTTCCCTCGAACTTGACATTGACCTTTTCTTTCATTTTGATGTATCAGATAAGGAAATTATAACATTCTATAAAACGTTCTCGGCGGCGCAGGGATTGCATTTTGGGGGAATTTACCCTAGTTACCAAACTGGCTGGCATTATATAGACAAAATAGATCCAGCCATAGTACGGTCGTACAAAAGGTACGCAGAAGGACGCTGCTGCCTATCCTCTACTTCAAGACCTCTTACCTTTTACGACACTCTCGGGAGAGTGACATCCATGCTTAGCCAGCATAACACGGACTCCTTACCTTACTTAAACACTAAGAGACACTAAAACTACTACTTACTTGCACAGCACCAACAATGATGGTTGCAACAGCAGGGTCCAAGTCAGAGCCGGCAGCGTTGAAGATAGTTGTCAAGTTAAAGAGGACTGCGTTGACTCCGCAACACTGTTGAAATAATATCAGTGCGCAGGAGATATAGAATGCTTTTAAGTTGCTGCCTTGGAACACAACTGCGATCTGAAAGTATAAGAGCATGATGAACATCGATGAATCGTCTAAGTCTGTGTGACTAAGGTCATTTAGATTTTGGTAATTTAGATTTTTTATTATTATTGAGAACTTCCTTTAAGAAACGAATTTCTAAAATGCTGCTTTTAGACTAATGAAATATTTGCTGCCTTACCCAGAGTCTATGTCTACGCTGTGCGCTGTGCGTAAGTCAGTTTATTAGTTTCATCATGTATTTATTAAGATATTTTTTCTCTTTTGTGTAGAGTTTCCGAAAACGAAATTTGTTTTGTAAATTGTGGTATTTCAATCGCACTTACGTCAGCAGTTTTATCCATAGAAATTCGGACGTTATATTCCATCTTGATAAGTTCAGATTCAACACCAGCGCGGGATTTGCCTCGGAGAAACATCAGGCTCTTAGCTGCTGATTCCTTGTCATCTAGTAATCAAAAAGTACGACTATAACGGCCAATGTGTACTTGACGTAGGTAGTGATTTGTTATGTTATTGTTCAATAAATATTCGTAAGTATGAATGACGTAATTCAACAAAAGGGCAGAAAGGCCCAAAAACATTTAATAAATGTTATTATTTGTATGGGCACCAAAAAAAATTAAAGCCTAAAGTTAGAAGTTTGATCTTGATTTTCTCAGGATGGAAACGTTTTAGGAGTTTGACTCAAATACACTTAAGTTTTTTATTTTGTCTTTTATCGATTTTTTAATGTTTGAACGATGGCTGCAAATCACGGACATTTTAAAGATGGCGGCAGTATGTATGCCACGCTCCATATTAAAATGTCCGAAGCCCTTTATGGTTTCTATCACAAATTCGGCAGTTGATTGCATCAATATCGAAAACGATACAGTTTTAAAAGGCATTCAGATATTTACCCAATAAAAAAAGATGTAGATAAAGTGCGTATTGTACACACGGCCGCGCATCAGTAGAAACACTTTTGGACCTTATGGCGTGGTAATAGAGTTGAAAAAGTTTATACCGGCATGTGGTTGACCGTACCTGTACCAAAATATCCAGAAACATCGGAAGCTTGCTAAAACGGTCTTTCTTGGTAAGTAGTTCGTCGTCAAGCTAAAATGTAGGTACTAAGGAACGCACTGCAGTCGCAGTCGCTTGCTATTTTCAAAACAAAACTGCATAATTATCTCCTAAGTCGTTCCTCATCTGTTTGCAACTGAGTATACATGTATTCGTAACACTATAGTTATATATATGTATATTTATTTGTTTATATTTTTGTATTTATTTTATATTTATATTTTATTTGTGTATTTTATATTTATATTTTATGTGTGTTTTTTGTATGCAATTTTTTATTGGTACACTACCTGCTGTGATTATTTATGTATGTCTTTTCCTCTATACAAAGGTTGTCTGGTAGAGATCGCTCTCAGCGATAAGACCGCCTTTGCCCACTATAACCTTAAGTGTTATTCTTTGTGTGTTCTTATGTTTATGTGTGCAATAAAGAATTCATTCATTCATTCATTCACTGCAGCAAGCACGTGGAAAGAAAACCAGCCCAGTGCGTGTCGGGCCACGCGCAGTATAGGGTTCCGTAGTTTTTTAGGTTTTTTTTATCGCAAAGCAGGTTTTGATTAAGTATTTCATAACGTTCATAACATAAACTTTTTACCTCCTAATGCTCAGCGAGGTCCTAGCGCCTGAGTGCTATTGCTATTTTTTTATTTTCGGCCATAACTCGTTAACCTGTGAAGTTTCCTTTTAATTTCATCATATGTACCTACTACTAATGTTAATTTTTTCACATTTCCAATAACAACCGTTTAGCTGGTAGTGGGGAGGGGGGGACACTCGACTCCAACAAAAAATTGTGCTTTTAAGCTAAATATTTCGCAAACGGATCCCTAAATCTAAATATGACATTAGCAAGCTCACATTATTTTTAAGACCTATCTAACGATACCCCATACGACGGGGTAGACAAAAAAAAATTTCACCCCCACTTAAACTGTAGGGGAGGTACATACCTACCCTAAAAAAAAAATCCAAGATTTTCTTTTACTTCTTTATCGGCGTAGATAAAATATACATCCGTACCAAATTTCAGTTTTCTAGTACTAAGGGTCTCTGAGCTAAGCCGCGGACAGACAGACAGACGGGCATGACGAAACTATAAAGGTTCCTTGTTGACTACGGAACCCTAAAAACTAACTGAACCGAATTTCGCTCTGTTTAATCTTGACCACAGCCCAATAACAGATGGCGCAGTAGGATTTCTAAAACGCGGTATTTTCAAGAAGTGCGAAAAAAATTGAGAAAACGAATTTTCTCAGACATGAGACCCAGCTAAATCGTTTTTTACCCGTATAGTAAATGTAATCGAAGTAGTTAGAGCAGTTTTCAACAAACTGATTACTAATAAGTACACAAAAATTGTGCCCGTTTTAAGTAGCCCTACCGGTCTATCCCTACTGGTAGCGATAGTTGGAATTTTTCCTAACTGTTTCTACCGGTAGGGATGATTGGAATTTTTATGTCCAGTTGTCTATACTGGGTAGATGTACAGTCAGAAAGAAAATGTCGAACAAAGGTTGAATTATAAAGAAAAGCCAAGATCGTTTATTTGATCGCATGTTAAATATTATAGGATTGTGTTAAAACACACAAATAGAAGCAAGAATAAGATACAAGTAATACCTACTTACTCACTTTTAGTCAAATGGTAAAAAGGCGAATCGGGCATGAACAGAAAGCTGATCAAAAAGGCGGCTACGACAACAATCCCGACGTAAGATATGTTGACGTAACTAATGTACGGGCCAATAGCGTAGACAAGGAGAAAGCCCACAGTGATGAAAACTTGGAATAAGGAGCCTAAGGCACCTCGGTATGCGTCCTGAGGAAAAGAAAAAGACAAACAGATCTTACAAATTTCAATACGCCCCGTGTGGTGCCGGTAAAGAATAGAGCACAAGGGGCGAATCGAATTACGAGTAGAGTCGGATTCGGATTATACACTTCTGCGCGACTGCGCGTCCCTGACTAAGACGGTATTTTTACGGAACGGAACCCTCGGTGCGCGAGTCTGACTCGCACTTGGTCGGCTTTTTTCGTATTTCGCCTATGTTTTTTGGGGAAAGTTGTTCTGTTTAATTAGTCTGGTCTGGATTTAGAGTTAATGTTTTCAGATTTAGTTTTTAGTGTCTTTTTACACTAATTATATTAGTATACTATATGAAGTATCAAAACTATTTTTCCGCTTGTAGCTAGTGATACCATACGGTCACACTGATCTAGGCCATATGTTTGCCTTGAACTGGGATCAAATTCGCTACCTACGGCACAGAAGGTAGGGACACTACCACTGTCCAACAGACCAAATAGAATCAGGAGCTTACTGTTGCAATTTCAGCAGAATACATTGGCACGGCTGTGAACAACATCCCAGCGCTGATGCCCCACATAACCCGCCCAGCGTATATCAGGCCTATTTGGTGCGCTATGCCGACTAGAATCCATCCAACCAGTAGTGGTATCGCGGAGGACACGACGCTCCATTTTCGACCGATGCGTGGAGCGAGGAAACCCACGATGAATGGACCTGGAAATAAAATAGTCATCATAGGATTTAAGTAAAGAGCCAGATTCAGGAAAAATTCGGTACAGGTGAATTAGGATCAACCAACATCAAAAAACAGGTAAATCCGTCAGTAGTGCAACACCCAGTCCTGAAAACTTAAAAATTCGGTAAGGGCAACCTGTCCCTTTATGCGATTGCAATAAAAAAAAAAAAAATAAGTAATGACATAGGAAATAAACCTTGCTCGAACTTGCCCGTGTGTACTTACCCATTACTTGCTAGGCTGCCCGAGTGTTGCCTGCAAAGAATAGTACCATCTCTATCCGTGGGTGTCGTAAGAGGCGACTAAGGGATTGAGAGCTGGAGGATGGGCAACAGCGTCCTTCTGTGTATTGTACCATCTTACATACTGCAGTCACCAAAACCTCAGCTTATAGGTGCCAGCCGCAACGCTAACAAGCGTGGTGACTATGGTACTTCCCCTCCAAATTGTACCACGCGTTTTTTCTGGAATTGTAGAAGGAGCCGTCGAAAAAACAACAATGGCAATGTAAGACCAGGATAAGTAATAAGTTGTGTTATTATGAACTTACCGAAAATAGCTCCAACAGTAAGGAGAGACCCGATCCACGCGCCCTGGTCTCCAGTGATGGGAGCTTGGAGGGGGGAGAGAGTCTCATTGACCAACTTGACGTTAACTGGAGAAGTCCAGCCGAGTGAATACCCTGTCGACAGCATGGCTATGTCCGCTGGAAACATGTTTACGCATGGTTTACTAATTAATTTGCCCTACAGACACATATTAATTAGGTAATAGTAAACTATTATAAAAACAGTTTGACGGGTTCTTACCACGATATGGATTTTTGATGAGTTTCCGATATTTCGGCGCTGTTGCAAGCACCATGATCACGGATGAACTGGAGTCTGTGGGTAGTTAAACTTATTGGCAGACATATCTGTCTACCTTCCTTCTAGTTCTTTTATTTTGGTGACTGCCGGAACTGTTGAAACTCGATCTAAACTCACTTCGACAATATACACTCACTACGTCACTGCGAATTGCCGTACGTTTATCGCGCACATTGTTCCTACATAGGTCCACTACTGGATTCCACATGTTAGATAGTTTGTACCCATCTTCCCGATTGAACTTATTGGTAGACAGATATGTCTGCCAATAAGTTTAACTACCCACAGACTCCAGTTCATCCGTGATCATGGTGCTTGCAACAGCGCCGAAATATCAGAAACTCATCAAAAATCCATATCGTGGTAAGAACCCGTCAAACTGTTTTTATGATAGTGTTAGTGACCGCGAAACTCTCAAACAATATAATAGTAAACTAGTACGTTTACTATTATATATTCTGTGCTAGTACAGACGAGTGTGGGCCAGAGGCAGCCTGTACTTAGCTACAGGTAAATACTTACCCAAATGATACTCATCTCAAATTTAAATAAAGATTAACAAAGATTTTATCTGACATGTAGGTACAACATTTGATTTAAGTAAATAAACGCAGATCTAATCTAGTCTGATGTAACTTTATAAATTTATTATTAAGTAGCTAGGTACTATTTAAAAATACTTAACTATGTTTGAATTAACGCTCATTATGTACAAAGTTAACGTAATAAATTACAAAACTGAGCAAATAGTTTCATGAGAATCGATAGATTTGAGGGCACACGTTATAATTTTATTTTTGCCGCTTCTAGATAAATGTTTCTGTGTCTACGCGCAGGGATGGGAGCACGTTATTATAGCGTGTGCAAGATAAGATTGGCTCTGACGGTTATTTTCTGCGCATGGGTAACAGGCGGAGAGAAAATGAACGATTTTCACGCTTCCCTCCACCTGCCGCGCTCACCCCCTCGTCAATTTTTTTGACTTTTGCACATTAACGGTCACAGCCAGAGTTATTTTGTACGTCGTACACTCCACTTCAACCGATGCGAGGAATGGATCCCGTGGGAGAAGGTGCCCTTGCGTGTGGCGGTCATGCGAATCATGATTGGCTCCCTGTGAAGTAGGTGCTGTGCACTTGCGGAACCCTAAAAAATTTTTAAATGCATAAAATACTATTTAGAGGAAGTGTCAAGAAGTGTAACGATAAACGGGGAGTAAAAAAATATGACAAGAGGTGACAGTCGAGACAGGGTCGGGGGAGAGTCAAGAAAGAAAAAAGCTTTTTAACCGAATAAAAGGAATAGTTGCTAAAATTTTGATAAACGAAAGCAACAGAAGAAAACTATGAATCAGGTTTTGTTGAATAGTGAGGGCAATGAAGCTGAAATAGAATTTTAACATGTTTTGCTAGTTTCAGGTGAGAGAGATTTTGGACCGTCAAGCAAGGAAAATTTGGGAAAAAAACGGAGAAAAATGGAAGAAGGGTATCGGCAAACGTTCCAAATATCCTTGTTGTTACTTTGAGTCGTCTGTGAAAGAAAAGTCGTTAGTAAGCTGGAGTTATGTGAGTTATATTTTTTTTATTTTTTGTAGCTCGTGGAAAATAGAATTCATACAGCTGATGAGACGAATCTTTTGAAGGAGGCTATGATCCTGGATTGTGGATTCCTTCAATTGAGATAAAGATAGGGATTGCTTCGTGTAGGATATAGTATAGGAAGGTTTATTTGCGCAAAATTTCAAGATGCTAACATTCAGGGTTTGATTCCAAAGTGTAAAGAATAAGTGGAGTGAAACTAATGTTATGTAAGTATTCAATTTTGTGGTTTTCCATCTTTTATTTATTTTCGGTTCAAAGTTGTTGTGTGTATTTGAGTTAAGGTGAAATGTGACTTAATGAAATTTATAGTTTCTTCCAGGTTATGTGAGCTAAATAACGTTGAGAAAATCAGATTTCAATGTCAAAAGAGGAAGAGTTGATTGGAGAATATTTGCAGCTTTACAGATCTACCTGCGAGGTCATAAGAGGCTTGTACTGTGTGATACTTTAAGTAAATTGATATTCCCACTTAATGATTTTCGTTTGTAAACATTAATAACTCTGCGGAAATTATAACATACTGTGTTTCTAATCTGAGTCGTTATTTGTAGATAGTAATAAAGATTTTCTTTTCCCATAATTAAGTATAAACTAGTTCTACAAGTGTCTTTGTTCGCGTATAGCTAGGCAGGATAATGTTCTATTTCTAAACAGGTACAGGAATTACAAGGAACATTATAGACATGGAAAAGCAAACCACAAATGATAAATCGTGAAGGCTAAAAAAAGGTATTGCTTGGATTGTAAAGGTAATGTAAATTTCATTGTGTTTAATTCTTTCCTTTACAGAGAAATTGATTAAAATAGTCCTTGGTGAAATCATGGAAACTGGACTCTGATGTATATATATTGTCATCGATTAGGGGTGGCTTTAGATGTTGTATATTTTGTCAACATATCAAAGAGACTTTGGACGATGTATATTATTATCATCAATTCAAGGAGACTTTAGTCAATGTATATTTTTTATACTTTTTTTAGGTAGATTTGTCTATTTGACATTATTGTCAAATAGTCAACAAATAAATCTTTTTTGATTTAGTTTTACTCAAAGCTAGACGCTATTTTGAAATCTTTATAAATTTTTTATCTCTTTAACAAAAAATAAATCAAAACCCAAAATCAAAATGGAAGAAAATATTAATACATTAAATAATTACCATTTTTAGAAAATAATATAAAATCTTTGGCCCTAAATCAAAATTCCAGTTTTTAATATACTAATGTCTTCATATGATAAAATTTAAGAAAAATATTCCGTCAGATCAAAAGAATTAGAACGTCAATTCAAAATCTTAAAATAATATATCTGAAAACTAAAACTTGGATATAGATTGTGATATTTTATTGTGAAATAAAGGGTAAGTTTAAGTAGAGTGAATATTATAAATAATAATATTTCAAGTAATATTAAATTGCTTTGATAGTGATTTTGAATCTTTTGCCTCAATTTCCCAAAATTGGAACATGCTGAGAGCATTATTACATCTCAGTACTCAAGCTCATAGGAGGTGCTTATCTTTCCTTTTACTTTCATACTATAGGAGTCCCAGATTTTGAGATTAAGAAATGCCTGCTCTCAGGTTTATTTAGTTCAACCAAGCATGGATGGATGCCCTCGTGACATGTGTCCCCGATGTCCACTATATTGGTTGTGGCTAATGTATGTCGCGTGTCACTGGAGTATCTGTCTAAGTCTTTCTGATAATATCAACCTTCGGATTTATTTATTTTAATCATTCTTGGGTCGGAGCCCTCAAGCCTAAAAGGGTCTGATACTAAAGTTCTTCTCTTTCTATTTGTGTGAGGTTTCGCTGATTCATTCTGAATTCCCTCTTCTGTATGTGTGGGATGAATTGGAGTTACTCCAATACAAATGGAAGGATATTAGCAAGGTGTTTTAACGTTGGATTTTGGAAATAGTGTTTCTTGTGTTATGTGCTGACAACGCTCGCCCATTATTGGATGCGTCGTTTGAGTGGCATATACCGCGGGAGGACCTCCTGATCTTAGCGTTAGATTACCAAATGTAGAGTAGTTAGACAACATAAAACTTTCTTCTTATGTGAAGGGACATTCTAGTTTAATCTAATGACATTAAATTGTTTATAAGGAATAAATTAGAATTGTCCTGAATCAATAGGAAGAATATTCTTGATGGAGACATTATGTTCGTTCGTGGGTTGCTTCTTGTAAAGTGTGTTGACGACGTTCGCCCATAAGGCTGCGACGGCTGTACGACACTCTGACCTTGGGGGACCTCTGAACTTTATGTGTGTCATCCTAAAGTAGTTAAATAATTTATTTAATCTTCATTGAATCATACAGGAATCTAAACTTTATAAGATTCTAAGTTTTATTTTCCCTTAATAAAACTTGTCATAAATTATCATACTTAAAATTATACTTTGACTCAGTGTGAAACCACCTTAACTTTACTAAATAGATTCTTGAAAACAATAATGGAACAGAAATTATAATGTTTAGTTTCTTTTTCATTGTAGATAAGTTCCGAATATTTAAGTATATACAATAACCCCATTTTTATACTTCTTTTGAGTCCTCTTTTAAAGAACATCGAGTTTTAGCTAGTGTTGTTTACGCTAAATCCTCCCAGTGTTTTTGGTTTTGAATACTCGATGCTTTTGATTTTCCTTTAAGATCTTAAATCATAAATGTTTGGCCCAACCTAGCTTAGATACTACTATCCCGTATCTTCTCGGTTCTGGTCATCATACTTCACTTTTAATTAAGGATTACCTTCAGTAATCTTTTGTTATACTTACTTCTTATATGTTCTTCTTCGAAATATGCTGGGTAATCCCATTATAGTTTAGATGCAAATCATTTTATTTAAATGAGTGTTTAGACTGGGGTTACTCTACATAATCCTTGTCCTGCGTGGGTTGGTAACGGAAAAGAGATTTAGCTACGCATCACAAGTGAGAGCTATGAAGGATATACGGAGACCTTGTTGGTGCAATAAAGTCACTCAGTGACTGGGGGGAGGGAGATTGCCCTTCAAACTCTTTATGTCTCTCGTTATAAAACCGTTATTGATCTAGGCTGGCCATGCAAGCAATAATACTATACCCGTATCTAGTACAGACTTCACACTTGGACGTGTGGAGCTGGCTAATTATTTTCAGTTTAACTTATTTCAAAACAAACTAAGGGATTCGATGATGTCGATCATTGTCTGCCCGGAGGGATTACAGGAAGAGCTCTTATAGCTCATGATGGAGAGTGCCCTGTTTTTCCTAAAGGAAGACTGTATGCTTCGTGTGCCTGGCGGGCTCGGTGACCAGCTCTGGTATGGGTGACTAAAAGAAATAGTCAATACCCTGTGAACCCTGGATGAGTCAGTGATCGTCCCTTAAAGGTGGGCCACGTGGAAGTCGGGTTTGACGCGGGGCATGAACATACCGGGGGGAGACATCATCACCGTCTGGGTTGTACTGTGGTTAGTTGGTTCCGCACTCCACATACATTAACCCTAGTCTTTACTGTAGTTTAAGTTTTCGGTGGGATTTCCAGCTCCGCGAGGATGATCAGAATCCTGACGATCCAGTTGGATTGTTAGGGTAGTTTAGCGTCATGTCATCGTGAGCTGGGTGATGATATGCCTCGGACCTAGGACTTAGGGTAGAGGAGGCCTAGGACGAGCTGCTTGGGGCGTTGGCGGTGCCCCAAACCTGGGGATTGTCCCCACATTATTTTTATTACTTCGTTTATATTAACATAGGTTTCTTTTCAGAAACTTATCGGCTCTAATATTGCATTGTAAATGAGATGAAACCTTTCCTAAATTGATGAAACTACATGAATTCAGATGAACTACTCCTGTCAATATGAAACTAAATTCAAATAAATAGTGATATAAAATAAAATAAATAACTCAAATTAGACATGTAAAGATTAGGTTTATATTCAAATATAAGTATTAAAATAACAAGTGTGTTTCTTTTTCATTCTTCTATTGCCACTCTCCACCGAGCAGAATCTGTAAATTACAAGATATTATAAATATATAAAACGGAATGACGTAGGATTCAGGAAAAATATAATATTCTTAAAGGATATTATTCTAGACGATCAACCTTGGCCAAAACTTTCACGTATCTGATTTGAGGATCCTATATGAAGGGACTTCAGATCTGTACAGCCGGTGCCGTGACCAGGATATGCTGGTTTCAAGCGAGAGAGGTATTGAGGAGTGAAAAAGGAAACAAAATGAAAAATACACTAATTTCGAGTTTAAAACTGAAGAAACTTGAGAGTAAAGTCTATCTAAGTTAAAGTTGTTAAGCGGGACGTTAGAATTGGTTTTAGCTTAGGGTTATTTGCTTTGGAAACCATAGAAAATATGATGCATTCCTTGTTTCAGAATAAAGATGGGAAATTTTACAGTCTCAATAGAAGGAAACATAGGGTCAGGGAAGTCTACTTTGTTGGCAGCTTTGGGAGGCAACTCTGATTTTGAGATAATACCAGAACCAATTGATAAATGGACTAATTTATCTGGCGTTAATCTCTTCCAGTTATTTAAGGAAAATCCTAAGAAGTGGGGTTTCTGTTTTCAAAATTATGTTCTTCTAACAATGTTAGAGAATCATACGAAAGAATCTAGCGCTAAGATTAAAGTTATGGAACGTTCCATCTATTCAGCCAAAAACTGTTTTATTAGGGAATTGCAAGAGAGTGAATTGTTGCACCCGGCTGAGTTTGCAGTTTTAGATGAAACCTATTCTTATTTCAAAGAACAATTGGTTACTCGAATTAATTTAGTGGTTTATCTTAGGACTTCCCCTATGGTTTCTTATCAGAGAGCCCTAAGTCGTGGTCGACCTGAAGAGACAGGGATAACGTTAGATTATATAGAGAGGATTCACAACATTCATGAGGAATGGTTATTGAACCCTAATATAAAGGAAGATTTTGACAGGATAGAGATTATCGATGGAGATCAAAATATTAGCTCCATAAAGCAACAGTTTTGGGAAGTTAAGGAAAGAATATTAGATAAGCTTTCTATTCTTTAATTTAAACAAAATTCCAACCTATAAATTGTAATAAACTTTCAGTATCCAAAGAAAAGAAAAATGCCTCCTCGTTATAATCTTAGATCATCTCAGGGACAAGATGAATTAGAAAGGACAGGTCAGCAAGAAGAACGTCCACGACCTTCTTTACGCAACTCCACTATGTTTCGCCAACTTCGAAGAAACATGGGAATTCTGACACAGAAGGTGTCGAACTTAGAGAATCAGCTGTCGCAAGCTCGGGAAACTAACGCTGCATCAGCTTCGTCTGAAAGGCATGAAGCACCGATTAATATATGCCCGGTGATTGATACAAGAGTCGAAAAACCACGTTTTCCTGGAAGATTTGGGGTACATCCAGTGTCGTTTTTGGAGGATCTTCAGAATTATTTACGGAGGATGCCTAATGAAGATGCTACAATTGAAACTATAATCAGTTGTTTAGAAGGTGATGTTCGTAAATGGGCCAGAATTTATAGACAGAGATGGTTTACACAGTCGGATTTCAAAAGAGATTTTTTGGATGCTTATTGGGGAGAAGCCGAACAAAACACCTTGAGAAGAATGATTGTAAATGGCACTTGGTCTAAGGAAAATGGAACAATGCTAGAACATTTCGTTAGTTTAGCAGGGCAAGCAAAGATGATGTCTAGACCAATTCCTGAATGGCAAATAGTGGAGGATTTGATGAGACACTTTCCGAAGGATGTACAATATGCTTGGCGGATGAAGAAAGGAAATACTTTGATTGAGGCAACAGAGTTTCTTCGTGAATTGGATGACGTGAATAAACAATGTGGATCTTCTTCCTTTGACTCCTCTACTGGAGCTGATAGGGGAACAAAGCGTCAAAGTCCATTCGTTTCGAATAAAGACAAACCATTTTATAAAAAACCAAAAGTGGTGGCTCACATCGAGGGGGAGGCTTCAAGGGGAAGGATCACTGATGAAATAATTCAAGAAGAAGATTTAAACTAGTTGGGGCCATTTCCAATAAGCAGGAGGTGGCCGCAATTAACAAAAAACTAAATTATCTTTTTCCTGTAAAATATTTAATAAAACAAGGTTGGAAGCCAGGGGTAGGATTGGGTTGTGACCAAGAAGGGATCTTATATCCTGTTTCCCCGAATAATACTAGAACGAATTGTGATAGAGAAGGTTTAGGATATTCTTCAGAAGATTATAATAATAAATAAACAGTCGTAAATTTAATTAAAGTTTTTGACGTTTCCGTGATTAAACAAAATCAACCAATGTATAATCAGTTCATTAGAGAATATGAAGGTAACTCTTTATATGATGAAGAGGTTTGCTTTGAGAATGAGGGGCCCAAATTTAAATCAGAAATTGAGTTACAAATTTTGGGGCAATCTATAGTTCTCTTGGTAGACACTGGAAGTGAAGTAACTTGTATTTCGGAAGAATTCTTAGAGTGTTTACAAGGAGAATTAAAGTTAAAATTCCCTGCGTTACCAGTTAGACCAATATGTGTGAGGGGAGCCGTTGGACAAAAGAGTCTCCAAATAAAAAAACTAGTCTC
The DNA here is from genome assembly GCA_947532105.1 of Athrips mouffetella. Lineage (NCBI taxonomy): Eukaryota > Metazoa > Arthropoda > Insecta > Lepidoptera > Gelechiidae > Athrips > Athrips mouffetella. Next base: position 7,668,638 of record OX383980.1, on the reverse strand, counting down.
TATACCTTTGACGTGTGGTTCATTTGATATTGATACGGGATTTTTAGTGATTGCTAAATTAACTTGTTCTGCTATCCTTGGGGTAGATTGGTTAGTTGCGCACAACGCTGTTTTGCATTTAAAAGAACCACAAACATTAGAATTGGGTATCGTTGGACAAGGAGAAATTACTATTCCGTTTCGAAATCTTTCTAGTGGGTTTTTAGAAGAGAATCGAATAAATCTAATATCTGGAATAGAGGAACAAAACGAAAAAGAAGGCGGTGAAGAAAAGCAATTATTAGATTTGTTTAAAAGTATTCGGTTGGGAATGGATTTGTCTGATGTAGAGAAGGAACAAATTTTTAATGTTTTGAGATCCCATATGCAAGTTTTTACAAAGAAACTTGGAAGGGCAAACTGTTATACTCATGACATTAAAATGATTGAGGGTACTCCAAGGATACAACGAACCTATCCTATACCATACGCACATAGGGCAAAAGTAGAAGAAAAGTTGAGGGAGATGGAAGAATTAGGGATTATATCGAGAAAAACTACAAATTTTTGTAGTCCTCTAACTTTCACTGGAAAACCCGATGGATCTGTTAGAATATTACTTGATGCTAGGGAAATCAATAAATATATGGTTCCAGAAGTAGAAGCACCGCCTTTACAGATTGACATACTTAATGCTTTTCTTGGTGTAAAATTTATAACATTGATTGATTTAAATAACGCTTATTTTCAAATACCGTTGACTGAGGACAGTAAAAAATATACTGGATTTACAGTTAATGGAAAATCTTACGTATACAACGTGCTTCCGCAAGGACTTAAAACGTCAGTAGGGTCCTTTTGTCGCGCAATGGACATTATATTGGGTCCTGGTGTTAGAGAGTTTTGTGTCAATTATTTGGATGATCTTGCAATCCTAACGAGTGGGACTTGGCAAGACCATTTGGATCATATTGATATAGTTTTGGATCGTTTAGAATCAGCTGGAATGACTTGTAATTTTGCAAAGTGCAACTTTTTCTGCAGTGAAGTAAAAATGTTAGGGCATATAGTTACAACTTCGGGAATTAAACCTAACCCGGATAAAATAAAAGCTATAAAGGAATTCCCTATTCCAAAGAAACAAAAACAGTTAAGAGGATTTTTGGGACTTTGTAATTATTATAGACGTTTCATTAAGAACTATAGTATTTTGACTGCTCCGTTAACTAGGTTATTAAAGAAAAACCAAACATGGTTTTGGGATGAAGAATTAGATCGAGCTTTCAATAATATAAAGGAAGATTTTATTACAACGATTCTATTGAGCCATCCTGATCAGGATAAATTATATTATCTACAGACCGACAGTTCAGGGATCGGAATAGCCGGATCATTGTTTCAGATTGGAAATAATGGTGAGGTTAAAATTTTGGGATTCTGTAGTCGTGCACTACGGGGTTCTGAATTACGTTGGACTGTAACTGAACAAGAGTTGTGGGCTATTATTTATTCTGTGAAAAAGTTTGAGACTTATTTAAGAGGAGCGAAATTTGTTATCCGTACAGACCATAAGGCATTAACTTTCATGAAACAAATGAAATTATACAACAGTAGAGTCACACGTTGGATTTTATTTCTTGAGCAATTTGACTTCGAAGTCGAACATGTAAAAGGTGTAGAAAATATTGGGGTAGATATTTTATCTAGATATCCGCCAGGGGGAGTTTTGCAAGAAGAGATTTGTAAACAGGTACATATAGAGATGGGTCATCTTGGCGCATATAAAACTTTGAAATATTTACAATTAAGGTGTTATTGGATAAATATGGGTAAGACAGTGAAGTCTTGTATTCAGAAGTGTCATGTTTGTCAGCTTTCTAGACCTGACTATATAAAAGGGGTAGGGAAATGTAAATCGATTTTAACTGAAAACCCGGGTGAATTAGTAATGGCTGATATCTTCGGACCACTACCTAAAACTGAGGCTGGTTATATTTACATTTTTGTAATACAGGATTCTTTTAGTAAATTTATTAAACTTTTCGGACTTCGTGGAGCTTCAGCAGACTCAGTGCTTTATTGTATGAGAGTGTTCACTGAAATAATACAACCTAAGGCTGTTATGACAGATAACGGAAAACAATTTATTAGTCACAAGTGGAAAAATGGACTCAGAGCCTTGAGAATTAAGACTTTGTATACTACTATTCGTAATCCTCGACCTAACACTACAGAACGAGTGAATAAAGAATTAAACAAATTCTTTAGAATTTATTGTCATGATGACCATACTAGATGGGATCATTACTTGTTGGAGATTGAGGAATTGTATAATAATACGTTCCACGAGAGTACGAAATTTTCTCCTAATGAAATATTATTTGGAAATTCAGAGAAACTTAAAGTAGACTGTTTTCTACCACGGGCACTCACGAATAAAACGTTAGACCAAATTAGAGAGGAAGTTAGAGAAAACCTTAGACTTTCGAGTCAGAAGCGGCAGGATAGATTCAATAGAACTCATAAGTTGATAGATTTTCAAGTTGGTGATTTGGTAAAATTAAGGAGGCTTAATAAATCGGATTCTAGTCGAAATAAAACTAAGAAATTTGATTTATTATATGATGGACCATATCGAATTGGAGGAATAAAATATGCTAATGTGTATATTCTCGTTGATCCTGAAACTCAAAGTGTCAAAGGAGTTTATAATGCAGTCCATTTGGCTAAATATTATACTTAGGATGTTAGCTATTGAGATTTTCACGGGACTATATCATAAATTTTAACTTTAGAGGAATTGAGATATTCCTGGTCACAACCTAATTAATATAATTTTATTAGTTTTAATTTAATAATTAATATTAGAAGACTATTTTGATTATAGTATATAGTGAGTCAATTTGTTAGTGAATTGACTGGCATTATTAAATCGACTTCGTTTTAAAAAATATAATGAATTATAATAATTTATAATTTAATACAAATTTAATTTGGTTATATAATCAGGGTTGAACTGAAATAAATCTAAATTTAGATAAACATGTTAAATAATTTTAATAATTTTGAATAAAAAATTAATTTAGTTTAATGATTTATAATATTAGTAGTTTAGTTATTTGTTTTGTTTATTGTATTTGTGAATAAAAAAATTTAAGGGCCAATATAGGAGGTTTTATTTTAATAAAATAATAATAATAATAAAAAAAAAATTAATTTAAAATTGAAAATTTTAGAATTCTCGAAAAAAAAAAAATGTTTTCTTAGATTTTTCGAAATAATAAAATTTTGGGGGAGGCTGTGCACTTGCGGAACCCTAAAAAATTTTTAAATGCATAAAATACTATTTAGAGGAAGTGTCAAGAAGTGTAACGATAAACGGGGAGTAAAAAAATATGACAAGAGGTGACAGTCGAGACAGGGTCGGGGGAGAGTCAAGAAAGAAAAAAGCTTTTTAACCGAATAAAAGGAATAGTTGCTAAAATTTTGATAAACGAAAGCAACAGAAGAAAACTATGAATCAGGTTTTGTTGAATAGTGAGGGCAATGAAGCTGAAATAGAATTTTAACATGTTTTGCTAGTTTCAGGTGAGAGAGATTTTGGACCGTCAAGCAAGGAAAATTTGGGAAAAAAACGGAGAAAAATGGAAGAAGGGTATCGGCAAACGTTCCAAATATCCTTGTTGTTACTTTGAGTCGTCTGTGAAAGAAAAGTCGTTAGTAAGCTGGAGTTATGTGAGTTATATTTTTTTTATTTTTTGTAGCTCGTGGAAAATAGAATTCATACAGCTGATGAGACGAATCTTTTGAAGGAGGCTATGATCCTGGATTGTGGATTCCTTCAATTGAGATAAAGATAGGGATTGCTTCGTGTAGGATATAGTATAGGAAGGTTTATTTGCGCAAAATTTCAAGATGCTAACATTCAGGGTTTGATTCCAAAGTGTAAAGAATAAGTGGAGTGAAACTAATGTTATGTAAGTATTCAATTTTGTGGTTTTCCATCTTTTATTTATTTTCGGTTCAAAGTTGTTGTGTGTATTTGAGTTAAGGTGAAATGTGACTTAATGAAATTTATAGTTTCTTCCAGGTTATGTGAGCTAAATAACGTTGAGAAAATCAGATTTCAATGTCAAAAGAGGAAGAGTTGATTGGAGAATATTTGCAGCTTTACAGATCTACCTGCGAGGTCATAAGAGGCTTGTACTGTGTGATACTTTAAGTAAATTGATATTCCCACTTAATGATTTTCGTTTGTAAACATTAATAACTCTGCGGAAATTATAACATACTGTGTTTCTAATCTGAGTCGTTATTTGTAGATAGTAATAAAGATTTTCTTTTCCCATAATTAAGTATAAACTAGTTCTACAAGTGTCTTTGTTCGCGTATAGCTAGGCAGGATAATGTTCTATTTCTAAACAGGTACAGGAATTACAAGGAACATTATAGACATGGAAAAGCAAACCACAAATGATAAATCGTGAAGGCTAAAAAAAGGTATTGCTTGGATTGTAAAGGTAATGTAAATTTCATTGTGTTTAATTCTTTCCTTTACAGAGAAATTGATTAAAATAGTCCTTGGTGAAATCATGGAAACTGGACTCTGATGTATATATATTGTCATCGATTAGGGGTGGCTTTAGATGTTGTATATTTTGTCAACATATCAAAGAGACTTTGGACGATGTATATTATTATCATCAATTCAAGGAGACTTTAGTCAATGTATATTTTTTATACTTTTTTTAGGTAGATTTGTCTATTTGACATTATTGTCAAATAGTCAACAAATAAATCTTTTTTGATTTAGTTTTACTCAAAGCTAGACGCTATTTTGAAATCTTTATAAATTTTTTATCTCTTTAACAAAAAATAAATCAAAACCCAAAATCAAAATGGAAGAAAATATTAATACATTAAATAATTACCATTTTTAGAAAATAATATAAAATCTTTGGCCCTAAATCAAAATTCCAGTTTTTAATATACTAATGTCTTCATATGATAAAATTTAAGAAAAATATTCCGTCAGATCAAAAGAATTAGAACGTCAATTCAAAATCTTAAAATAATATATCTGAAAACTAAAACTTGGATATAGATTGTGATATTTTATTGTGAAATAAAGGGTAAGTTTAAGTAGAGTGAATATTATAAATAATAATATTTCAAGTAATATTAAATTGCTTTGATAGTGATTTTGAATCTTTTGCCTCAATTTCCCAAAATTGGAACATGCTGAGAGCATTATTACATCTCAGTACTCAAGCTCATAGGAGGTGCTTATCTTTCCTTTTACTTTCATACTATAGGAGTCCCAGATTTTGAGATTAAGAAATGCCTGCTCTCAGGTTTATTTAGTTCAACCAAGCATGGATGGATGCCCTCGTGACATGTGTCCCCGATGTCCACTATATTGGTTGTGGCTAATGTATGTCGCGTGTCACTGGAGTATCTGTCTAAGTCTTTCTGATAATATCAACCTTCGGATTTATTTATTTTAATCATTCTTGGGTCGGAGCCCTCAAGCCTAAAAGGGTCTGATACTAAAGTTCTTCTCTTTCTATTTGTGTGAGGTTTCGCTGATTCATTCTGAATTCCCTCTTCTGTATGTGTGGGATGAATTGGAGTTACTCCAATACAAATGGAAGGATATTAGCAAGGTGTTTTAACGTTGGATTTTGGAAATAGTGTTTCTTGTGTTATGTGCTGACAACGCTCGCCCATTATTGGATGCGTCGTTTGAGTGGCATATACCGCGGGAGGACCTCCTGATCTTAGCGTTAGATTACCAAATGTAGAGTAGTTAGACAACATAAAACTTTCTTCTTATGTGAAGGGACATTCTAGTTTAATCTAATGACATTAAATTGTTTATAAGGAATAAATTAGAATTGTCCTGAATCAATAGGAAGAATATTCTTGATGGAGACATTATGTTCGTTCGTGGGTTGCTTCTTGTAAAGTGTGTTGACGACGTTCGCCCATAAGGCTGCGACGGCTGTACGACACTCTGACCTTGGGGGACCTCTGAACTTTATGTGTGTCATCCTAAAGTAGTTAAATAATTTATTTAATCTTCATTGAATCATACAGGAATCTAAACTTTATAAGATTCTAAGTTTTATTTTCCCTTAATAAAACTTGTCATAAATTATCATACTTAAAATTATACTTTGACTCAGTGTGAAACCACCTTAACTTTACTAAATAGATTCTTGAAAACAATAATGGAACAGAAATTATAATGTTTAGTTTCTTTTTCATTGTAGATAAGTTCCGAATATTTAAGTATATACAATAACCCCATTTTTATACTTCTTTTGAGTCCTCTTTTAAAGAACATCGAGTTTTAGCTAGTGTTGTTTACGCTAAATCCTCCCAGTGTTTTTGGTTTTGAATACTCGATGCTTTTGATTTTCCTTTAAGATCTTAAATCATAAATGTTTGGCCCAACCTAGCTTAGATACTACTATCCCGTATCTTCTCGGTTCTGGTCATCATACTTCACTTTTAATTAAGGATTACCTTCAGTAATCTTTTGTTATACTTACTTCTTATATGTTCTTCTTCGAAATATGCTGGGTAATCCCATTATAGTTTAGATGCAAATCATTTTATTTAAATGAGTGTTTAGACTGGGGTTACTCTACATAATCCTTGTCCTGCGTGGGTTGGTAACGGAAAAGAGATTTAGCTACGCATCACAAGTGAGAGCTATGAAGGATATACGGAGACCTTGTTGGTGCAATAAAGTCACTCAGTGACTGGGGGGAGGGAGATTGCCCTTCAAACTCTTTATGTCTCTCGTTATAAAACCGTTATTGATCTAGGCTGGCCATGCAAGCAATAATACTATACCCGTATCTAGTACAGACTTCACACTTGGACGTGTGGAGCTGGCTAATTATTTTCAGTTTAACTTATTTCAAAACAAACTAAGGGATTCGATGATGTCGATCATTGTCTGCCCGGAGGGATTACAGGAAGAGCTCTTATAGCTCATGATGGAGAGTGCCCTGTTTTTCCTAAAGGAAGACTGTATGCTTCGTGTGCCTGGCGGGCTCGGTGACCAGCTCTGGTATGGGTGACTAAAAGAAATAGTCAATACCCTGTGAACCCTGGATGAGTCAGTGATCGTCCCTTAAAGGTGGGCCACGTGGAAGTCGGGTTTGACGCGGGGCATGAACATACCGGGGGGAGACATCATCACCGTCTGGGTTGTACTGTGGTTAGTTGGTTCCGCACTCCACATACATTAACCCTAGTCTTTACTGTAGTTTAAGTTTTCGGTGGGATTTCCAGCTCCGCGAGGATGATCAGAATCCTGACGATCCAGTTGGATTGTTAGGGTAGTTTAGCGTCATGTCATCGTGAGCTGGGTGATGATATGCCTCGGACCTAGGACTTAGGGTAGAGGAGGCCTAGGACGAGCTGCTTGGGGCGTTGGCGGTGCCCCAAACCTGGGGATTGTCCCCACATTATTTTTATTACTTCGTTTATATTAACATAGGTTTCTTTTCAGAAACTTATCGGCTCTAATATTGCATTGTAAATGAGATGAAACCTTTCCTAAATTGATGAAACTACATGAATTCAGATGAACTACTCCTGTCAATATGAAACTAAATTCAAATAAATAGTGATATAAAATAAAATAAATAACTCAAATTAGACATGTAAAGATTAGGTTTATATTCAAATATAAGTATTAAAATAACAAGTGTGTTTCTTTTTCATTCTTCTATTGCCACTCTCCACCGAGCAGAATCTGTAAATTACAAGATATTATAAATATATAAAACGGAATGACGTAGGATTCAGGAAAAATATAATATTCTTAAAGGATATTATTCTAGACGATCAACCTTGGCCAAAACTTTCACGTATCTGATTTGAGGATCCTATATGAAGGGACTTCAGATCTGTACAGCCCCAATAACAAATAACCGTCAGAAACGGAGTTAAGTGCCCATACTTGAAGCTGACCGCTAAGGCGCTTAACAGGCCAACTGTCGTATGACACCACAGTTTACTATTATCTAATCTGTGCCACAGTACTGCAAGCACCGATTAAAAGCGTCTGAGAAGATTATGAGAGTCTGCAACCCCACCTGGCTGCATAAAAGGGTTGTCTGGCCTTGCAATTGCTGTGCAGTCGGCAAATAATTTTTGACCGCATCAAGTACCAAACAGGAACACTAAAAATTACTTCGAAGTGCTCATCAAAGAATTACAAAATAAATCAACAGGGTTGCCTGATCAATTCTTTACATGATTTTGTTAAGTCGACTCGCAAATAGCATCAGATAGGACAGCCGAATCGGCGGAGAGGCCGGATTTCGTTGTTTTGATGCACTATGCCGAATATGCTATTACTAAAAACAACTTGCCGGGTGGATCTATAAGTGTCAGGTTTTAGTCGCATTTTGGTATGTAATGATTATGATTTGGTAGGTAGTGTTGCCGACTTCCCGCTCTCCTTAACATACCGATGCCAGCGACTATGAACTGCCGCCATATTTGTCCCTTTTCCATATTGTACGCCAAAACACAGACACACTACTCGAATCAAACGACACCAAGACACTGTTTGGAGACTGAACTCGTTATCAGGTGAATAATATAGTATGCCCGCGTCTGGGATACTATTTACCTAAATAATCACCTAAATACAAGTTCTTATCTTCATCAGTACGAGAAAAAACTAATTTTATCAGTTCCATACAACTCCATTGATGGCAAAAAGATTTTCAACCTGTTGAGTTATTAAATAAAAACAATACAATAATAAATTAATCAGTAACTGAAAAACAAATTTTTGGGGTAAATATTATTCTACAAAGATATTTGCAACCTCCCAAGTATGCGAGTGGTTTTAGTTTTTACAAGCAGTTATTACTTCTTACAAATGATACACACATAGGAGTTTTATCATAATGAGCTGATAATTTGCTAACATTTAGTTAAAAAAATGTGTTTTCAAAATTTTTGCATATCCGTCGTTTTTTTTTTATGTCGCCAGTGGTAAAACGAGCAGGTGGGCCACCTGGTAGTAAGTGGTCTCCACCGCCCATAACACCCACTGTCTTATTGCTGAAATAATTTGACACTAATAAGACGGCAAAGCGCGTTACCCACCCTGAGAACTAAGATGGTATGTCTCGTGCCGGTAATTTCACTGGCCTTCAAACCGAAACACAGCAGTGCAAACACTTTACGGCGGAAAAGGCAAGGAGGTGGTACTTCCCCAGACGGACTTTGCACAAAAGCCCTACTACCTACAATAAAATTGACAACGACATAATATAAAAATAGCTTTATTGAACACACAAAATACTATACAAGTCAACTAGAAACTATACGTCGCTAAAACTATACTTATATCATTAAAACTTTCTTTAAGAAATAAATTAAGCATTAAATTGCATTTCAACACAAGAACCAGACCATAAATTTATGACATATTATTTCTTAATTAAATATTTACAATCTTGAAATCAGTCTTTATCACAGAATTATCAGATCTTGCAAGATATTACGAAACAAAATTAGGTAATATTTCATTACATTTTGAGCCAAAATACACTGAAGAGCAAAGAAAACGGGTCGGTAGTTTTTTTATCCTACATTTCATACAATGATGGGCTCAAAGTAATCGTCAATATCGCATCTAAATCGAATAAAAATACGAATCTGATTGGTCAGATCATTAGATAAGAAACCTGTCAACAAATTTCTCAAACGTTATAAAATGTACAAGAAAATTCGTGCGTCAGTTCAAAAATTTTATCACGGAAAATGTATGGGAAATCTGACGAAAAGTCGTGTTTTTTTCTTCGAAGTGATGTACTGATGTGAAGATAAGAAGAAGATGTACTGACTTTCCTGGATTTTGTTAGACGGGTCTGATTTTCGAGAGATTTGTCGACAAGGTTCTTATCTAAAGATCTGACTAATCAGATTCGTATTTTTATTCGAATTGGATAAGATATTGACGATTACTTTGAGCCCATCACTGTATGAAAATGTATGGCGCAAACGACCGATCCTTTCTCTTTGCTCTTCGGTGTATTTTAATTGAAATATTGAGTACACATGTCAAATACTTAGATGAAAAAATAATTAAAACCCGCGTCAGAAAGACATAATCAAGTTTACTACCTATGTCACAATGAAGGCCGAATCAGCACTATAAGAAAATTATTTTACACTTCGGAAGGCACGTCACATTCGATACACGATAGCAACATAACATATGGCTCACAAAAATAGATCAAATATAAAAAAAATTACAATGTGCCCTAAAACCGGGATCAATTGCTTAACTCGCCTTTAGAAGCACGCAAAACGCTCTGTGATCCACTTATTTCTTTTATTCCAACGCTTACCAATACATTTTGCAGTTATGTCAAAAGCAATCGGCTAAAGCTGTCTGAAAAAACCTGGTTATAGTTTAAAAAATATATCCTGGTTTTAGTTTCATGGCCGCAAAATAGATTGGTAATAAAAAGGAAGATTAGAATGAGAGCAGGTCTTAGCGATACGTGTCTCTGTCGCTCCAATACCTTACACATCGTTCCGTCCTGCTCTCACACTGCTGTCATTCTAATCATGCTACATTATATTGACTGTACTGACGCACATACCTTAACTTTGCCAAACGGTCTAAATTCATTGTGAGGGCTGTGCTTTCACTTAAAAATTACAACAGTTAATTGATAAAATAAGCAAAAGTAGAAGAGGATATACAAAGTGTTAATAAAATAACGCAAAACCTCTCGGTGGTGGCTCTAAACATGAAACTGAGCAACTTTTGTTCTACGACTTTTGAAAATTCGCAAAAAATATTTTTGCTTTTTCATACTAATAAGCTTGGTCAGCTTATCGATTTGTATGAAGGAGCAATTTTTTTTGCGAATTTTCAAAAGTCCTATAATAAAAGTTGTTCAGTTTCATGTCTAGAGTCACCACCCGAGAGGTTTTGCGTTATTTAGTTATCACGTTGTATTTAGTCGGGGCATGGGGTCCCATTGCATTCCGTACTACGGTTTTTTCGACGGAGTAAATAGCCCGAATTCATTTGGCCCTTTTGTTTCTAATAATTAAACTAAATGTTACGAGTACTACTAGGTTGGTAGGTAAAGGTGTAAACTATGACATTAATTCAATTTTAACATCCAGATATCAATTTATTCTAAGAAAATACCTTATGGAAAAAATAGCCCGAACAATTTTCGGCACAAATTCGTTCTACGAGTATGACGTGAGGCATCTGTAATAGTATAGTATTATATTATCTGTGTTCTGGGTCAAGTCCTACAGAAGCGTTTGAAGGAAAAGCAAGGATTCTTAAAACTTCTTTGTGATTTCTCGTCATGGGGCCGTAGACAAGTGGCTTTCTATTAACGTGTACCTACGCTAGTAAAACATGATTTCATTGTATTAGATTGACATTAGTAGCGAGAGATTACCCCGAAAGACTGATAGGTTTATATGACGTCCATATGTTTGGTCGAGACAGACTGCTGTCAAAGGGTAGTTTCATTGTCAATAGGCTTACTCTTGACCTCGATCTAGTCTTGAGGACAAATATGAGGTCGACTATGGAACGAGCTTGCCCAGAAGAAGCCTATTCTCTCGCGAATTGAATAGATTCGGGTTGTAAGAGATCGGGAACACAGACGCAGGCAGAGAATTCCACTCCTTAACCGTGCGCATTATAAAGGATGTTTCAAAGCGCTTTGTGCGGATGTGTGGAATATCAACCAAATATGGGTGATATCCTGCGGTGCGTCAGTTAACAAAATGTTGCGTGATAGCTAGTGTCAATGCCATACATTCTTTTTCCATTCTATTAGCGTTTACGATAGAAGAAAACCACTTGTCACTACCTATTCAAATTCCTTAAGAACTTCATCCATGCCCACTAAAACATCGCAAATACTAGCCGCATACACTTTAACATCATCACATTTCTTTATCTTCAAACTTACACCATACAATTTCTTATACATATCAGTTATTTTATCATAATCTTTGTTAGACTTCGATCTGCAGTACTGAATTATACTTCTCAGTATGAAATTTAAACGATTTTCATACAAGCTCAAAAGACTGTGTTCCGTTTTCATCGTTTTCTCGTCTTGGTCTTCTGGTTTGATTTGGTCCTTTTGGTCTTCTGGGTCGCGGTCTTTTATAAGCTTCATAATGGACTGGCATTGCCGTAGCAGTTGTATTGCCGATTGTAGTGATTTGAGTTTCAGGTTTGGTGACACTGCAAATTTAATTTTTAAAAGTTATTTTATTATGGTTAAAGAAATTCAAAAATACAAGGTCCTGGGGGATGATTGTGGTAATTTGATCGATATTATCGAAATAAAAACGTCTGGCAAAAACGCTAAGTTTTGGCCTTTTGGCTTAACGTAACGTTTTAGGCAAACTTTTCTATTTTTTGTCTTGGTCTAAAACGTTTTAGGCAAACGGTTTTGTCTTGGCCTATGTCGCTTAGTTTATACAATTGTCATAATTGACAATTTTATTCGATCACGTTAGAAATTGGTTGTGTAGTTGTTAGAAGCAACCCTACTTTTATGAAGCCAGACTTAGATTACATCACATTACAACTCACCGCTGCCACGTTGGCATGTAGTAAAGATAAAATTTTATTTACTCATGATTTTACTATAGCGCCTGAATAAATATTATGTCTGCTTCCGTACAAAGTGGATACCACGGGAGTGACACGTTTAGTAAACAAACCTTTTGCAATCAAGAAGAGATATCTCTTCAATCACACGAGGCACACGTTTGTAAACACGATAAACGCACGCACAGAAAAACTTTGAGATTGTCTTTTTAGCGAATGACATACAATGGCTTTTCAGGGAGTCATATCAGGGCCTAGAGACAATCGGCTTTCCACTATCGCAAACGCTAGTATGAAAATGTATGGGATTGACATTAGCTAACAAAATGTTGCGTGACAGCTAATGTCAATCTAATATACCACATTTAATACACTGAGGCTTGCCCCGTGTGGTGCCGGCAAAGAATAGTACCAACCCTTACACACCCGTGGGTGTCGTAAGAGACGACTAAGGGTTTTAAACTGGTGGATGGGCAGCAGCATCCTCCTGTGTATCAAACATCTTACTTACTGCGGTCACCTACAACCGCGTTCCATGGTGACAGCCGTAACGCTAACAAGCGAGGTGACTATGGTACTTCCCCTCCACATTTTTTCCAGCAAAAGCTAGAATTCTAGAGGGAGCTCCCTGTCCTGTAGTGGACGTTTCATGGGATGTTATGATGAATACACTGAAAGGGTATACCAACCCTGAAGGAAGTGATTCTGCCCATGAAACTGAACAACTTTCTCTAAGGAACATAAGTCGAAATACGAAAAAAAATTTGATTTTCCATAGAAACTGAATCAGCTGATTGCGCATTTTCTATGGGATTTTTTTCGTATTTCGAGGTATAGGAAAAGTAAGATAAGATAAAGATATTTATTTCAAAAAGTGTTACACAGGTTTACATATATTACCTTTGGCTACCGCACTAGGAAAATCCTGTTTCGCGGTAAGCCATTCGACCGTTACCTTAAGTTATATTGTATTACATTAAATTAAATTATTAAAAATAAAAAGTAAAACTAATCTTAAAAGAACATAAATGTAAAATTCTAACGATAACTTATTAAACTTATTTTGGTATAAATAAAATGTTCTCCGGGGATGTAAACCATTCTTGCAGCTTACGTTTCGCGGAAGAAATAAGGACATTTTTAAAGAGCAATGTTTATTGACGAATGAATAGATGAACGGATATGCGAACAGTCTAAATCGTTGGGCAAATTTGGAATTAACTTTGGGTGGGTTAGTTCTATACACTCTTTTCTTACATAATGTATCAAGATCTGGTGACATCAGGACAACTCGATGATAGGCGAGACAAGCTTTTAATATATATAACTGTCGTACAGTTAGTAGTTGAATAGTGGGAAATCTATAATGCTTCTTAAACATTACCTTTAAAACCGATCTTTGTGCTCGTTCTAGTGTTATTAAGAACGATTTCGCTGCGCTACCCCAAACACCTATGCAATAGGTCAGTAGGGATTGATATAAGGCCGTGTAAACTAAACGAACAACGTCCATTTCTGCGCAATTACGCAAAAGCTTCATTACCCCGACTAATCTCCTAATGCGATTAGACATTACTTTGATATGTTGCTTAAAACACAGCCGTTCATCAAACAAAACACCAAGGTACCGCAGACAGTCAGTTCTTTGGATAGAAGCGCAACTACAATGAGGAAGTAAAAGTGACTGTGAAGTGGGGCAACAACTGTGGATCTTTATGCTAGAGCTTACAGCAACGGGAGGGGCCGTGGACATAGTTTTATGAAAGCACAAAAACTTCGTTTTTCCATTGTTAAGAGTGAGAAGATTGTTGTTCAGCCAGTTGGAAACGGCTTCGGCCATTTCGAAGACTTTGATCCACGAATCATCTTTTACAATTATGGCCGTGTCATCAGCATAACAAATATCTTTTCATTTTTGCTAAAAAGATCAACTATATCATTAATATAAATTGTGAACAAAGTGGAACCCAAAATGCTGCCTTGGGGCACGCCATAACTAACATTTGAGGCTTCACTCAAGTGTTCACCAACTTTCGTACATTGGGAACGATTTGACAAATAGCTGCTGAACCAATCCAAAACCTTGCCTCTTATACCAATTAGTTCAAGCTTTCTTAATAAAATGAGACCTGAAACCGTGTCGAAGGCTTTAGCGAGATCCAGAGGCGGCTCGTGACATTTTTTATGGGTGTGCACAAAAAAATAAAATAAATAAATTGACTTACCTACCATTTATTGATGAACTATTTTTTATGGCTTTATTGTAACATATTATGCGCGCCAGCGCCAGCTTCAAATACTAGACACGGGAAACAAAACAATTTATTTACAACCTCACATCCAAGGTGTTTTTAAATATTGTTCTTCAAGATTAAAAGTTATTTTTTTTGTACTACACTTTTGAACTAGCGCGATTTCAGATCGTGACGGACCCTTTTCATTGAGTTCAAGTCGTATTTGTAGTCTTTTTCGCATTTTTTAATGTAAACGGCACTGTATTCGTAAATTTTTACAGTAATTAGGCACGTACACTATTTAAAAACAGTTAATTCTAAATTTTCAAGCAAAATTGCGAACAGTAACTGAAAGCTGTATACGAAAAGTTTGTTTACGTATGATCGGCAACAGCGCCTTGTCACGTCACCGAACTGCATGCGTATCGCGAACTGGCAACGTTGCACTGAGCAGCGCTCCTGATGAGGCTAATTTCTCATATAAAATCTTTTGTTTCACGCGCTCGAGCGTGTTGATGTTTCTCTTTCACACTCATTGAATTCTGTATTAGGAATTGTACTGAATATTTTTTCATAGGAGCACAATCCTTGGCGCTCCACTTGGTACAACTTGACTACGTAAATTGTTGCGTAATTATTTCTTAGGCTATTTTAAATGTATACAACGTATAGGGTTATGAAAATAGGTATTTAATCGTATGTAACTTAACTAGGTAGGTAATACATCATAAGTTTGAGTTTTGTGAAAGAGGGAGTGCACTGCACCAGTGCTCTTTAGGACGAGCCGCCTCTGGCGAGATCCAAAAACACACCTAGACAGGGTTGGCCCTCGTTCAAAGCATCCGACACGGCATCGAGCAATAGACCGACAGCATCTTCGGAAGATTTACCGCTTTGGAGGCCAAATTGGCTTTCTGAAATGATCTGGTGTTTGCTTAAGTAGCTTGTCAGTCTACGGTTGACGACTTTTTCAATAATTTTTGAGAAGATGTTAAGAAGTGAAATGGGCCTAAAGTTAGACGGATTGTCCTTGGGACCTCCTTTATGAATAGGGACCACAACTGCCTCCTTCCAGCAACCGGGAAAAACTCCTGTCGTCAGGCTTGTATTAATTATGTAGGTAAGGGGTTCTAAAATGGCTGAATAAATTAATTTGATTAAGCTGCCATTGATTTGGACTAGACCTGGGGCACTATTGCTATTTAGGGATAATATTATTGATTTTACTTCATTTACGTCTGTTGGAAACATGTAGAAAGACTGTGCTGCATCGTATGATAGTTTGAGGGACTTAGCTAGCTCTTGTTCAGTAGTGTTTATTCTATTTTTTATATCTGTCGCTAAATTATCACCTATACTAGCGAAAAAATTATTACACATTGAGAGTGATTCCTTAGGGTTTGAATTCATTTTAAGTAATCCTGAAGACTTGTCTTTTTTAGTGCCAAGGCAACAAACTTCATTAATGGTTGTCCAAAGTTTCCTAGGGGAGTTTGCTTGTTTTCTCGTAACCGATTATTATCATGTTCCGACTTAAGTTTTTTCCGAAGTTCGTTGTAAAAATTTCGATATCTTTTGTAAATTAACCGTTTCATCTCATTTTCAGGGTCGCTTCTCAACTCTAGGTGTAATTTATCTCTTTGTATCATGCATCTAATTAACCCTGGAGTCACCCAATCCCTCAGATTACACAATTTACGGCTTACTTTAATTATTTTTCAATGTTTGTGTATAATACCATTTAAAACAGACATGAAATAAAGAACTCCATCCGTGACGTCTTTTAGACAACAAAGATTGCCCCAATCCACATTCGATAGTTTATCAATGATAGCGTTAATATCTCTTTTTATTCTCATTCTATTTCTATTTTTTGTTATTTTTTAGTTTCATATTTTCAGTTTCATGGGCTGATTCACATCCTTCAGGGTTGGAACCCTTTTTGTTACATTCTCTAATTCTATTCTAACTATAGCGTTTGCGATGATAGAAAGCCACTTATCTCAGGGGCCTGATAAATCCACTTTTTAATTAGATACGCAGCAGGCACGGAGAAACAAATCCAGTATAGGTAAGTTTAACGAGCGCTACGCTAGAAACGCCCGAAACCAGAGACCCGCTCAAGGTCGAAGTGTTTCCACCGACGTGCGGCTGTGTAAAATTTAATTTTACATCTCTCATATTCGTTAAGTAGGTCCTTATTACCCCTAAATGGGGCTTGTAGGTGACCAATTAGCGCTCTAGGGTAATAATGTAGCTAGAAAAGCCCTAGGGCGGTAAGTAATTGTAACTTCCGCCTTGATGGCCGCCTCCAGCAGCGGGGCGGCGGGCGTTTTAATTACTTACCGCCCTAGGGCTTTTCTAGCTACATTATTACCCTATAGCGCTAATATTGGTCATGTAGAGAGGATGAATGAACGAAGATTGACGAAAGAGATCTACCAGGCGAGAGTGAATGGAAACGTTGGAAGGGGAAGGCCTAGGCGAACGAACCAGGACCAAATTCAGGACGTTCTGAATAAAGGCCAGGTTAAAAGTACCCTAAACCGACGAGCATGTATGAAAGGATTGATGAAAGTACAGGAAGCAAGGGAAGTATGTCAAGATCGTAGCAGGTGGAGGACTGTGGTCTCTGCCTACCCCAATGGGAAAGAGGCGTGATGTTATGTATGTATGTATGTATGTATGTAGCGCTAATTGTTCACCTACAATTTGGTGGTAATAAGGACCTACTTACCTCACAATCGAGATGTAAGCATCAATTGCACCCTCGAACTATAGGCCTAAATATCTCGGGCTGCAATTGTTGCCTTACAGCCCTTGGCT
This sequence comes from Athrips mouffetella, assembly GCA_947532105.1. Taxonomy (NCBI): domain Eukaryota; kingdom Metazoa; phylum Arthropoda; class Insecta; order Lepidoptera; family Gelechiidae; genus Athrips; species Athrips mouffetella. The sequence continues at coordinate 7,650,947 of OX383980.1, read as the reverse complement.
ACTAATCTACTATTAACATTTAAAAAACCGGCCAAGTGCATGTCGGTGATGGCGGGCCACGCGTAGTATAGGGTTTCGCAGTTTTTAAGATTTTGTATCGCAAAGCAGGTTTTTATTAAGTATTTCATAACGTTTATAACATAAACTTTTTACCTCATAACGCTCAGCAAGGTTTTTCGGCTACAGCTCGTGAAGCCTACTTCGCTGTGATGGTTTTACTTTTAATTTCATCATATTATACGGCGTGTAACTGAAAGGTGTGATAAAACTGAACAACTTTTCCCGAGGAACATACGTCATTGAATAAATTTTTATTTTACCTCCTATAGAAACTGCATCAGCTGATGGCGCATTTTGTATGGGAGATTTGTATTTTCGTATTTCGACTTTTCTTCCTTGGGAAAAGTTGTTCAGTTTCATAGGCAAATTCACACTCTTCAGTATTATCACACATATCCGTTACACTTAGAACACAACTACTGTGAATTTTTTCACATTTCCAAAAATAACCGTTTAGCTGGCAACACTCGACTCCAACAAAAAAATGCGTTTTCAGGCTAAACATTTCCCAAAATCAGATAAATTATGTTTGCAGACTCACAGTATTTCTAATAGACCTATTTAACGAAACTCCATATGACTTTCCGAGGAACTTTATAATTGTTATGGGCTTTTCTGTGAATTTCCGGAAAAGAATAGTATCAACCCATCCTTACCCGTGGGTGTCGTAAGAGGCGACTAAGGGGTTATGAACTGAAGGATGGGCAGCAGCATCTTTCTGTGTATCGTAACATCTTACATACTGCGGTCACCAACAACAGCGGTCGCCAGCCGCAACGCTTACAAGCGTGGTGACTATGGTAAATCCCCTTCAAAATAGGTATAGGTGTGGGCAAACTACTTGAACAATGACCTTGGCTGCGCAGAGTAGATTTTACATACGAATTGACGTACGCAAAGCCTCCCCCACCACGCGATTAATGTCCCCCACCACGCGTTTTTACTGGACTTCTGGAGAGAGCTCCCTTTCCTGCGGTGGACGTTTCATGGGATGTAATGATGGGCTATCCTGCAAATGCATGAGACTTACTGGTGGCTTGCGTCTCCAGCACGGCGACATGTTCGAGCTGCACGGTCAAGAACATCCCGGCGTCCTCTAGACTCGCGAACATGTTCGCCGCCTGCTCGTAGTTGGTTCGCGTCGCATTCACCAACGTTCGCCGTTTGGGGCCGTCCTCTTGAGTTATTCTGGGGAAGAAACATAAATGTTCAAATACAGGATTATAACGAGATCGTGCAAAAAACAGTTATACATACATATACCACGTGTAATTCAAAATACGCAAAACTGGGGGGTAGTTCCCATGTAACTGTTCAACGTTATTTCAACAACTTTTGGAAAAAAAAAAGTTGGTTCTCTATACAAGTTGACCGCATCAGATTTTTATTTTGTATGAAGATTTAATTTTGTTTTATTTTAATTTCCAAAAGTTGGAGAACAAAGTTGTTGTTTACATGGGTGGAACTACCTCCCGAGAGGTTTTGCGTATTTAGAATTAATTACACGTTGTTCACATCCATACATATTTTACACAAAAATCATGAACATTACATTTTCCTTATTAATTTTGTAGTGACAAGAAATGTTTGAATAGTCTGATTCGAAATCCATTTACGCAAAAAAAAAAATTGTCATGAAATTATAGGAATTATAATATCTTGAAACGGTTACAAAATTTCGGCAATTAACAGGTGAAGGCTTAGTATCTGTGTCGGTGGTAGATGATGGCAAGTCGGAACTGGTAAGGGTATTGGCAGGTATTGGCTCAGCAGGCAGTACGTAATGTGAGCTCACCTATACTGCGAGTGGTAAAAAGAGCCGAGTCGGTGGTAGATCATGGCTGATCGCAACTGGTACAGGTATTGGCAGTTATTGGCTCAGTAGGCAGTACATAATATGAGCTTACCTATACTGAGAGTGGTACAAAGACCCGAGTCGGTGGTAGATCATGGCAGCTCGCAACTGGTACAGGTATTGGCAGATAGTGGCTCAGCAGACAACATATAATGTGAGTTTACCTATACTGAGAGTGGTATAAGGATCCGAGCCGGTGGTAGATCATGGCAGCTCGGAACTGGTACAGGTATTGGCAGATAGTGGCTCAGCAGACAGTATATAATGTAAGCTTTTACCTATACTGAGAGTGGTATAAGGATTCGAGCCGGTGGTAGATCATGGCCGCTCGCAACTGGTACAGGTATAGGCAGGTAGTGGCTCAGCAGACAGTATATAATGTGAGCTCACCTATACTGAGAGTGGTATAAGGATCCGAGCCGGTGGTAGATCATGGCCGCTCGCAACTGGTACAGGTATTGGGAGGTAGTGGCTCAGCAGACAGTATATAATGTGAGCTCACCTATACTGAGAGTGGTAAAAAGAGCCAAGTCGGTGATATATCATGGCTGCTCGCAACTGGTACAGGTATTGGCTCAGCAGGCAGTACATAATATGAGCTCACCTATACTGAGAGTGGTACAAAGAGCCGAGTCGGTGGTAGATCATGGCTGCTCAGAGCTGATACAGGTATTAGCTCAGCAAGCAGTATGTTATGTGAGCTCACCTACAGAGAGTAGTACAAAAAGCCCAGTCGGTTGTAGATCATGGCAGCTCGGAACTGCTAAAGGTATTAGCCGGTGGCTCAGCAGACAGTATATAATGTAAGCTTTTACCTATACTGAGAGTGGTATAAGAATTCGAGCCGGTGGTAGATCATGGCCGCTCGCAACTGGTACAGGTATTGGCAGGTAGTGGCTCAGCAGACAGTATATAATGTGAGCTCACCTATACTGAGAGTGGTATAAGGATCCGAGCCGGTGGTAGATCATGGCAGCTCGCAACTGGTACAGGTATTGGCAGATAGTGGCTCAGCAGACAGCATATAATGTGAGTTTACCTATACTGAGAGTGGTATAAGGATCCGAGCCGGTGGTAGATCATGGCAGCTCGGAATTGGTACAGGTATTGCCGCGGTCCAGGACTCAGCAGACAGTACTTCAAGGCATGCTTGAAGGCTTCAGCGACCTCTGTCACTTCCTACGAACAAACAAAAAAAGGTTTTATTATAGCAATATCACTGTATTGGTGCCTTTCTCGATTTGGCCAAGGCCTTCGACACAGTTTCAATTCCAATTCTGCTTCGAAAGTTGGAGCAACTAGGAATTCGTGGTCACGCCTTAGCCTGGTTTCATAGCTATCTTTCAGAAAGAGGACAGATGGTTCGGATAGACTCACATGTAAGCAATGTGCAACGAATTAATTACGGTGTTCCCCAGGGAAGTATTCTTGGTCCGACCCTGTTTATTATTTACATGAACGATATTCACAATCTCAGTATGCCCTCGGCGGAAATTATATGCTACGCAGACGACACAGCCATATTATTTTTTGGAAAAAGCTGGGAGAATACTTTCCGCTTGGCCGAACAGGGTATGTCTTGTATTTCAAACTGGCTACAAAAGAATTTATTAACGTTGAACACCAAAAAAACTAAATATATTTGTTTCCATAAAGCGGCTTCCTCACGTCCACCGGAATCACCTGGTATAAAAATCCACAAGTGTTTCTCAAATTCTACACCTCCTACTCATCCATGTAACTGTGAATACATTCTAAAAACAACCGAATTAAGATATCTAGGAGTAATGCTGGATGAAAAACTCAATTTTAAATCCCAAATTGCCGCTCTGTCGGCTCGAATCCGAAAAATTATTGGAGTGATGAAAAAATTACGTAATGTAGTTAGTTTTCACATCATAAAAACTGTTTACTTAGCGATATGTCAATCTCTTTTAAATTATTGTATAGGTATTTGGGGAGGCGCCGCAAAGACTCACTTGATTGCCTTAGAAAGAGCTCAACGTGGAGTTCTGAAAGTAATGTTAAAAAAACCATTTAGGTTCCCCACTAACACTTTGTATCAAGAGGCTCAGGTTTTGCGGGTTCGGCAGCTGTACATCGCTAAAGCATCCCTTAGCCTTCACAGCCAAGTTCTCAAATTGGATGAGTACCCCCTCTTATTGCAGAAACGCGTCTTTAAAATACCAATTCCAGCAGCTAAAACTACTTTCGCTAGAAGATTTCCTACTTACGCTTATTCTGCAATTTATAACCAAATTATCAAATTTTGCGACATAAAAAAATCGACAGTATTGGAAGCTAAAACCATAATTCAAAATTGGCTTAGCACTTTAGATTATCAACAAACAGAATTAATTATACCTTTTAGACAATAATATTTCGGTAGTATAGTAGTATATGCACTAGGTAATAAATAAATTCTTAAATTAATTTGAATAGCAGCTACAACGCACTTTGTTAGATTTAATTACTATTATTTTCCTTTTAAGTTATCACTTTAAGCTATATAGACAACTCGGTAACCAAATGTACATAGGTTTCCCAAGATACAGGCTTCGCCTAGTTTGGGGACCACTGGTAATGATTGTATCAACCTAGACGTAAGTTTCGCTTTAAGAATATAAATGTATTAATTTTTAGAGTTAGTATCCTATGTCTAAGTTGTAATTCTGTTTTTTTTAATAAAGTATTATTAGTATATATAGTATTATTACTAATACAAATGAAACAGTAAATACTTCGAAAAATCTCCTCAATAAAATTTATATCGCATTAGTCCAGTCTATAATAACTTATTGTATTCCCATATGGGGTGGTGCTTCAAAAACGCACTTTCTAACAGTGGAACGAGGTCAAAGAGCCTTACTGAAGGTAATGTACTTCAAGAAACTCAGATACCCTACAGAGAGTCTATATAAAACATGTAACCTACTATCTGTTCGTAAATTATACATCTTACATATTATTTTAAAAACACATCAGAAAATAAGGTATGATCCCAACATGCAAAAAAAGAGGAGGAACGACATTGTAGTGAGTTCTCATTCAATCAGAACAACTTTTGCGAGCAATCAGTACACGTATAGATCAACCCGCTTATACAATAAAGTTAACAATAAAGTAGAAATATATACTAAAAACTATTATGAATGTAAATCGACTCTAGTAACTTGGCTAATAAAATATAAACTATGAAGAATGTGAGGATCTCTTAAAGACAATAACATGATATATACTACTACTTAATAGGCATACACTCTGATTTACACTCGGACTCACACACGCACTCACACACACGCTCACACACACACACACATACACACACACACACACAAATACACGCACTCACACACACGCACACATACACACACTATATAACTTCACTAGCACGCCTGCAATCATATATTTCCTTTACCCTTTACTGAAATGGTGTTTTCTATACTCATACATACACGAAATATAACATTTATTCAATTGTTACATATATGTAATGTATTAAATAAATATATGATATGTTTCCAAATATGCTCAATTTTATATTTTATATTGTGTGAGACATCTTGAATTAATGTTATTTTTTTAAAATTTAAATTCCGATGGCACTTTTACGTTAGTAATACTTACTATAAAATACCTGGCTTTCTTAATTTATATATTTATATTTGTGCACTCAACAGCACGTCAGTAGAAACACTTTTGGACCTTATGGCGTGGTAGTAGAGTTGAGAAGGTTTCTGCCGACGAGTGGTTGACCGCACTATTCCTTAGTACCTAGATTATTTTCTAAAACTGTTTTTGCACGTACGTGCGTTTAGGAGGAGCGGGGTCTTCTGAACAGGCTATTAAGGCTTAAAAGAAGGTCCTAGCAACATGTTTTGCTTAACTTTAAGTTTTTGAAAATAAATATTTTATTTTATTTATTTTATTTATTATTATTATTTAGTACTTATATTATTACAGTGCGGGCGAAATGTATAGCCATAGGCCTCCCTTAAAAATCTCCAAGAATAAAGAACGTAACTGTAAAGAAATTTATTTTAAAACTATAATTTGAAGCCGGTTTCCAACTGTGTTTCGTACACGGCACATCTTGTTGTGTTTGAGACGTCTTCCCTGCTTATAGTACGCAACAGCTCAGGAGTGCGTGTGTAATATTAATGAGTTTGCCTCCTCTAAAGATCTCCTAGAACACATAACGCAACTAAAAAGAACATTGCTTCATCTACTCTCAAATCGTAAATCCTCAATAGTGCGTTCAGAAATTGTAGGTAACTCTTCATAATGACAATCTGTGCCTACAGGCATATACCCCTAGAAACACTCTAAGCAACATTTTTCATTTTTGGGGGTGTATTAAACCAATATTAAACCCAAGGAGGTTTAAGTAGCGGAACTTTCTGCTATGGAGGGAGCCATAAGGGTATAACTTTCTTGCGAGGGACTTCCATACTACAATGTATGGATTTTTATCAAATCCTAAAAACGTAATTTTTTTATCTTTCTCTTTAAGAAATATGTGACATGGGACTAATAAATGTTACTACCACAGTTTTTTCTGGTGAAAAAACTTACCATTCAGTAAAAAAGGGTGTAAAAAATCACGCATAAAATGGCTATTACGGATTATTTACGCTTCCGTTCTTAGTATTAATCATCACTTCACAAGTAAAAAAGATATATTTTCACTTTCGCAAACAAAGTTAGATTTCTTGATTTTTGTAAAATTTAATGAGTTGTTTGACCGACTAGTACAGGCGATTGGGTTACGCGATACACTTCACTAGCTCATACAGAATATGTATATGACGGACTCTATAGTTTTTTACTCTGAGATTAAACCACTGGCGCCATGACAGCCCGCTGCATATGTAGTCTGTGGGCGCAAGAAGGTTTGATTGCAATAACGAAAAACTCAGCAAAACAAGTTGTATTTACACATATTTATTAGATTGTTTATGAAACAAGTGATTAAAACGTTTATGATTTTCCTTCGGGTGTTTTTAAAGCAGCTTAAGAATTTCACTTAGCAGTTATCTTTTCACCGGAGAAAAAAAACATCATAAAAAGGGTTGCTGAAAACACATTATTTTAGAATTTACGATATGAGTCGATAAAGTTGGGTGTGCAATTCCACATAATTAGGTATAAAACTCGTCTCATCTTTTATGGAACTTGGCTCGGTACGCTCGCCTGCGTGAGATTTATACCCCTCATTATGTACCGTTGCATTATACAACTATTAAACTATAGCTTGAAATTAGTTTCAAGCTGTTGTGTTCCAGTTTAAGACGTCATCTCTTTTTTTTTATGTTACAAGTGAGCAAACGAGCAGGTGGGCCACCTGATGGTAAGTGGTCACCACCGCCCATAACACCTACTGTCCTATTAATGGCATATTATGACACTAATAGGACAGCTAAGCGCGTTGCTAACTTTGAGAACTAAGATGATATGTCTCATGTGCCGGTAATTTCGCTGGCTCCCTTGCCCTTCAAACCGAATCACAATCTGGTACTCTTTCTTTGCGACACAGTTGTATCAGTTACACGAAAACAATTTGAAATGCGTTTTAAACTAGTGGCATCAAGTGGTTGATTCTCATACACAACTTGGGCATGAAATCGAGAAGTAATTGTAGTAGCCTGTCTGGTTACTTGTACCTTTAAACCAGAACCATACGGACACTACATACATCGAGCGCGAATTTGAAATTGGAAGGTCGCGTAGGCTGCATATTCAGTACAAAAGACCCTCGAGAAAGGTGGATTGCGGGCGGGGGGCGGAGGGTGTCCATTCTGTAAGATAGTACTATTACTTTATTCTGTGCCAGAGCTGTGCTATAGTCTGACAACAAAAACTGTATAGGTAGTGGCGGGGAGGTGGGGGAGCGGGAAGGGAAGAGCAAGAACTAGTTGCCGCCGGGAGCGGGGGGGAGCGGTGCCCCCCCCCCCCCCCCCCCCGTCTCGCCGGGAGCATACCTATACAACGGTACAGCGGTTGCGGTCGGACATAAGTAGCTAACTTGTAATTTGGAAAAAATTCTACCAACAGAATTGCTTATTTTCCTAGCTAGTCTAGGCAACGAAGCGGATCGTTGTATGAAGACCCCCGCATTAAATCCTCAGTCGTTAAAACTTTGCTGAGGTCTTACTATGAGACAAACATTCTATAAAAAAAATCTAAAAAAAAACGGTATTTTTAATTTTTCCATACAAAAATTACAAAAATGTATGAATTTTTTATTTTGTAAATTTATTTTTGGATATTTTGAATTTACATTTAATACATGATACTTTATCATCCTGTCAAATAAAATCTGCCTGAGAGAATTATGTTTGGGCTACACTAAGCTTCTCAAATGCGCTATCAAATGGAGCAATCTTATTGGTTGTAATTTCTCAGCTCACAGCTTAGCTACCTCACAAAGCTCTCGTGGATACCCTTACAGTGTACTCACGTTGACGTACTGTCCGGGACAGTCCTGCATGAGCACCGCTCGCGTGTAGAGATGGCAGGACAGCTCCCAGGACACCAGGTCCCACACGGACACGGCCCCACAGCTCTCTCTCGGCCCGAGCAGCTTCAGGGCCGAAAGGTACAAGTCTTCGGCCTGATTGTAGAGGCTGCGTTTTTCTGCGCTGTGGGAAAATATAGCGGTGAGATTGTTTTAGTTATTAGAAGATCTTGCGAAAGAAATGTGGATACATTTGATGGGGAAGCAAGTCCAGCACTTATGAAACGGAGTGATGAGCTGATGAAGTATTGTTTTTTTATGTAAAAAGTGAGCAAACGGGCAGTTGGGCTACCTAATGGTAAATGGGCACCACTGCCTATAGAGCCCAATATCTTATTAGTGGCATAATTTGACACTATTTTTTTAACTCTCCATGACTCATTTTTTTATTTTTTTTTTTATTTCCGAAAGTTGTACAACAAAAGTTGTTCAGTTCCATGGGTGGAACTACAAACGGCGAGGTTTTGCGTATTTAGAATTACTTGTTTATACTGCGGTCACCAACAACCGCGGGCCGTTTTGCCGACCGCAATGCTAACAAGCGTAGTGACTATAGTACTTCCCCTCAAAAGATAGAAAGGGCTTGGATAAGGACCTACCCGCTAAAAAAAAAGCCCCGTCAAAATGTTTGGGGAGGCAGATTAACCTTTCAAGGGATGTGATGATGATCACAAAGTAACAGAACTGGGCGAAGTAAATCTTACTGTTTACATACATACATATATAACATCACGCCTTGTTCCCGTCGGGGTAGGCAGAGACCACAGTTCTCCACCTGCTACGATCTTGACATACTTCCCTTGCTTCCTGTACTTTCATCAATCCTTTCATACATGCTCGTCGGTTTAGGGTACTTTTAACCTGGCCTTTATTCAGAACGTCCTGAATTTCGGTCCTGGTACGTTCGCCGAGGCCTTCCCCTTCCAACGTTTCGATTCACTCTCGGCTTGTAGATCTCTTTCGTTTTTTTTTATCGTCAATGGGCTTACTCTTGACCTCGATCTAGTCTTGAAGACAGAGATGAGGTCGACGATGGAACGAGCTTGCCCAGTAGAAGCCTATTCACTCGCGACTTGAATCGTCAATCTTCCTTCATTCATCCTCTCTACATGACCAAAACCATCTCAGCATCCCTTTCTCAATTTTAGTTACTACGTCTTCTTTTACGCCACACCGTTCTCTTATCACACTATTTCTAATCCTGTCACTCAATTACTGTTTATGTAAGAGTAATAGAAGGAATAGCCTTATAGAAGGAATAACTGAGATATTATTATTTAGACTTTAAAAAGTAGATAAAAAGTATTTGAGTTATTTCGACTTACTTGAAATCCCCTTGTGAGCAATGTGCTTTAAACCGCATATATCGTCCCTTGTTACAATACAACAGCGCTAAATTCGGCACATCGCCCACTTGCTTGAAGATTTCAGCGGCTTCGTCCAAACACTCCAACGACCGCCTCGATATTGACGTAAATTGCTTCAACAGGAGCTTCGCTTTAGGGTCCTTCTGGTCTGGCTCTTCTATGTATTTCACGTAGGTTTCTGTTTGCAAACAAAACAATTTATTTATTTAAGCGTATGGCTATGACAAGCCCGTTGGTGTGGTTGGCAGTGAGCCTGCCTTTCACGCCGTGGGCCGCGGGTTCGATCCCCGCCCAGGGCAAACATTTGTGTGATGAAGAGAACGGACGATCGACTTTGAAGACGCAACGAGCACAAAGAAGAGCTGGCGGAGGGAGTGGCTGGGACCCTATAGGGACCAGCAACCCTCAAGCACCCATCATAAAACCATAAGATGGCGGGACTGGCCCGTTGGTGTGGTTGGTAGTCAGCCTGCTTCTACGCCGCGGGCCGCGGGTTCGATCCCCGCCCAGGGCAAACATTTGTGTGATGAACAAAAGTGTTTGTTCTGTGTCTGGGTGTTATTTATCTATTTAAGTATGTATATCAGTCTCTGGTATCCATTGTACAGGCTTTGTCTTGTTTGGCATCAGATGACTTTGTGTGAATTGTCCCCCAATATTTATTTATTTTACTAAGCTGTGTACAAATTAACTGACATGACTGTAAGGCTGGTACGACCCTTCTGGCCCGGCAGCTCAAAGCGAATTTTGATATTGCCCTGATCCAAGAACCGTATTTATATAAGGGATAGGTCAAGGGTCTAAATGGGACAGGGTGTACTTTTCTATATCACTGCCTAACAAATGACGCAAGGTTATGCATTTACGTCATAAATGGCATAAACGCAATGACAATGCGTTCTTTGTGTGGAGCAGGGGAAGAAAACGATCTTAATAGCCTCTGTCTACCTCCCTTATGAATCAGAGGAACCAGCGACAACACAACTTAGGAACCTGGTTGAGTATGACAGCCGTGAAAACAGCTCTTGTAAACACGGCTTAGGAATTATTTATGACTTAGTTTATACTCACGCTGAGCATCGTTCATGTATCTTACGGCCAGTTCGTTAGTGACGAACGAGAGGCGGCGCTGTAGTTCCCTGCGTTTGTAATTTATTAGTGAGAGCAGAACAAATATAGGTTTGCGTCTCTCTTGTAAACACGGTCTAGGGAGTTATTTATGACTGCGTTTACTCACGCTGAGCATCGTTCATGTATCTAACGGCCAGTTCGTTGGTGACGGACGCCAGGCGACGCTGCAGCTCACTGCGCTTGTCGCTGCGGGTAGCGGCCACCGCGCGGCGGTAGTGCGAGCAGGACATCAACATAGCTTGTATCTCGCTCGTTGGGAGGGTCACGTCTGTGCGAAGGAAAAAAGATTATTTATATACCCAATCCTACACTATTAAACGAGCAATATTAGTATTTATATTTGTAACCGGTTTCTCGAAAACGGCTCCAACGAATTTAGTATGCGGGGGTTTTCGGGGATAACAAATCGATCTACCTAGGTTTCATGTCTGGGAAAAATAGTTTCTCCGGCTTTTTGAGAATTTCTTGAAAATAGCGCGTTTCAGAAACCTTACAGCGCCATCTGTTAGTGGGCTTTGGTTAAGATTATACAGAGCAAAGCTCGGTCACCCAGCTTTACTTAAAACGGCTCTTAACGATTTTGATACAATACGTGGGTTTTCGGGGGTGAAAAATCGATCTAGCTAGGTCTCATGTCTGGAAAATTCGTTTTCTCCGTTCTTTTTAAAAAGCGGGTTTCAGAAACCCACGGAGTAAAGAAGGGTAGAGGAGATGATGATATCAGTCGAGCCGTGATTCAATCAATTGAGCCATGACGTCACGAAAGGGGGCGGGGCATACGCCATTTCCTCTTAAACTTACCAGTGATCACATCGAAACACGCTCTGCAAAAAATTGTTTTAATAGTTGGAAAAACAACTCCCACTATGAAGTGTTGTGTGCCTTTGTGTTTAAATTCATCAGAAAGGCAAAAAGAAACTGCATTTAAAGTGTCTTTTCACTTGTAAGTAAGATTTTTCAATAAAATTTGCTATCCATGTACTGTAGCCATGTGGCCGTAACATTAGTTCTACTTTATGTCGCTAGATGGTTTTGGGAATATTTGTAGACGATCGAAATTCACCCCTTCTTTTTACTTCAACAGACTCAATTTACATTTCGGGCTTTAGCTTTAACAATAGTTTGATAAAAATTACGTGAATATCGTGAATATTTTATTTATTTGGAGAAATATTTGTAGTTTGTAGTTATGTTGTTTGTAGTAGCGCCACCTAGTATGCAGTGGACAAACTCGCCAGAGTTAGGTTCAAGAACCGTCTTCCAGATTTCAGCAAGTAAGTAGTATATAGGGTCTTAATTTAATAACGTGCCATAGCTAAGTAAGATATGAAAAAAAAAACCTACTTAAAAAAATTAAAACTTCATTGAAACTAAACTAACGCGGAGCGCAATGACCCAGATCATCAAACCAGTGCGCAAGTATTAGTGGATTAGGTAGGCATATACATAACTGAAACTGTTTCTTTTTTGCGTTAGTTTAGTTTCAATTTCAAGTTTTAGTTAGTCAAGGAGATTTCGTTTTTTTATGTAGGATTTTTTATATATTTTTTGTGTTCCTTTATCGTTACCGAACCATCTTCTAAACTTTGGCAATAAACACCCAGTAGATAGAGAGCGGGAAGTCAGCAACCTTACCTCATCGCAAACAAATTCGTGAACAACATACCTACTTCTCATAGTAGGAATAGCGGAATGCCTCTTATTTTTAATTTGATTACTAAGTAGGTATACAAATGAATACCTATTGTTATTTTTGAATTTTCAAATCAATATAGTTGGCTCTATATTCATATAGATAGAGGGAGCATAACGTGTTAAGCTGCCACCACTTTTATCTTTTTAATCTACTTCAAAAAGAAGAGGTTATCAATTCGACCCGTCCTGTCAAAAATACACAGTTTTTGTAGCTTAGCTTACAGATTCGCCGAGTTCGCGATTTTATTATACGTATAGATTGGTCGCTATTTTCATAAGCAACGAGGAAGGTTTACCGACTGCCCGCTCTTAGTCTCAGGTTATAATTTAATTGCGAGCCATAGCTCTGGAGCAAGATCCGTATCAGTGACTGAATAACTTTTTGCAAGGAACATACAGGGTGTCCACAGCTAATGCCCAAAAAATTTCCCTGACTTTTCCCTGACTTTCCCTGACCATTTTCAAAAATTTCCCTGACCAATTTTATTCATTTTAAAGAACAATAAATTATAAATGAATATATTTTCGAAAACAATTTAAAACCAAAAACAATGTCATAATGTAGGTCACTCATTGGAGAAAAAAAAATGCCTGAAAAATAATGCTTCAACAGTCTGGATTAAGGGGCTGATAAGAGCTAAATACGCTTCACTAGAGCAGATTTTTAACAAAAAGTGATGTATATATGGCCGTTGAAAAAAAAATGTGATAATTAAGCATCTTTACAATAATATGGCCGACTCAGAAACGCGATTAAATATATTATGTACGCCATAAAAAAATAAATGGTACAGCAGCACTGCACTTACTTTCTCGCAATACTCAAGGAAAAACTATCAACCGCAAACTTAAATTTGTAATGCGATACACATAGTATGGAAATACAAACTTTTATTTACGTTTCCCCAAAAAATGTTCGAATGAAATATACGGATCAATTCAGAATTCAAATTGTCAAACATTAAAACAAACAAACATCAAATGATTTCGAGTAAATCACATGTTTAACTTTTGGTACTACTGGAACACCCTTTATATGAATTTTCAAAGATCAATAGATACTACCGTAGGATACTTGCATGGAGATTTTTTTAATTTCCCAACACATGTGCCTTATGGATTATTGTTCAGTTTAGTCTACTGAGCAAGCCCTTTCAGTTTTTGGTACACCCTGTGTACTAAATTTTATTCAAAAAATCATAAAGAATATCCAGTCAGGTAGACAATCAATCCAGGAGTAATATTATAGAAAATTTTAATAAACTCAATGGAACCAATTTTGGGTAAATCACATATTTACGATTTGGTGGTACAGAAACACTCCTTATATGGAATTACACAGATCATTTGATACTGGCGCAAGATATCTTACATGGAAATGCTTGGTCATGCAAAGTTTCATCAAGATTCTATGAGCCGTTTTTGAGAAAATTACAATTATCATTTTCGTTGTATGACAGCTACCCTCAAAATGAGAGCCAGCCAGAAACCACTTAGAACCCTTCGATGGATTTGCATAAAACTCCTAAATTCCAAATATGGTGTCAATCGGACCATTCGTTTAGCCGCTAGGCCAAAGCGTGACGGACCGACCGACCGACGGACCGTCCGACCGACCGACCGACGGACGGACATTTTTGGGAGACTTGTTTTTTATGATGTATAAATGATATAGAACACATTTTTGAGAAAATTAGAAAAACTTTTTCGCTCCGCTCGAAAGTAAAAACAAGCTCTTTACCTCTGATTTTTGCTTTTAAACCGTTTTTCTTAAGTACCCATTAATCTATGATGCCAAAACTTTTACACATTATTCAATATATTATGCGTAATAATACAGCTGTTTAATAATTAATATTATGGGTACACATTTTGAGAATAATGCAGAAATGAGCGAAAAACGTAAAAAAGCGCGAATCCGCTCCGTTCTAGCACGCGCATTATGCCCTTTGTTAGAAAGGGAGGTAATTCAGCTCTTATCAGCCCCTTAAGAGTCCGACTAGAGCATGAATTACAGGAGTAAATAAAAGATTTCACTGAACGAAAACTATTGAAATTTATAAAAATAAAAAGGAGTAATCTAATTATTGTGACCACAAATTATGCCTTATTGTAGGTCACTCGGAACCTGGAAAAAAATGCTTCAATAGTCTGGATTAAGAGTCAGACTAGACTTTAGTCACTAGAAAATGATTTATCCCTTATTTTACAATCACTGGGACAATTTGGAAAGCAAACTGAAAATTCTTAATATTTCCCTGACTTTCCAGGTGGCTCCTCGATTTCACTGACTTTCCCTGACCACCTTGAGCTTCCCTGACTTTTCCCTGACTTTCCCTGATTTTCAAGAATGTGGACACCCTGACATAGGTCGAAAAACAAAAAATAAATTTTGACTTTCCATACCTACTGAGTGACCAACACAATTGTATGGGAAGTCTAAAATTTATGTCCTTTATCGAACTATGTTCCTTTGGGAAAGTCGTTCAGATACTGATACTGAACCCGCGAGCTATGGCACGCAATTAAATTAACACCCTGTACAAACAATTTATTTTTGTAGTATAGTCTCTTTATAGTGTCTTTTACGCCATCTAGTAGAGTATAGCAGTACCACCAAAAAGCGCGTAAGGACAAAAAGTGCTAGTAGTTTCACTATTTGCCACTAGATGGATTTTACATAAGTAGGTGGAGTCTAGTTTTGTCCCGCGAACCCGTGACTCGATCTTCACCCCCGCGCACTGTCACGCTTCGTGTCGTACAAAAATCTCGTAGGGGCAGCTCCTCTCCCCTTCCTTACTCCGTGCAGAAACCTTATTACAGCGCCATCTGTTAGAGGGCTTTGGTTAAGATTATACTGAGCAAAACTCGGTCGCCCAGGTACTGTTTCCAACAAATCGTAGTAACTACTACATTCAGAATGATAAAACTTGATAAGAGTAACAGTAGGACCGAGCTTCGCTTTGCAACATCTTTTAGAATGCACACATCTAAGAAGTGGAATTCCTTGCTTGCGTCTGTATTCCCGAGTTCATATAACCCGAATCTAGCCGAATCAAGCCGCGAGTGAATAGGCTTCTTCTGGGCTGTTCTGTCGTCGACCTCATCTTTGTCCTCAAAACTAGAACGAGGTCAACGGAAAGTCCATAAACAATAAAAAAAAGGTATACGTGAGAGCAGGACGACCGGACGACGCAATTCGTGTCTGTGTCGCTCCAATATCTTAAGCATCGCTCCGTTCTGCTGTCACACTGCAGTCATTCAGCTGTCATTCTAATCAAACTACATACATTATTTTACCTGCAGCTATTTTATGTTAACTCGGTTCTTTGCATCACTCCGTCGATATCATCGATAATGTTAGGCTAGTCTGTCATTCGTTCACGCATTTATTAGACTATAGCCAGCCATACTATAGGGTGAATTTTAATTAGTTCTTGATAGAAAAAGGTATGAATGTACTCATGATACTGAACAACTTTCCCCAAGGAACATAGGGCGAAATACGAAAATCAAGTTTTGACCTCCCATATAAACCAGCATCAGCTGATAGCGCATTTTGTATGGGAGTTCAAATTTGGTTTTTCGTATTTCGACCTATATTCCTTGGGAAAAGTTGTTCAGTATCATGAGTACATGCATATCTTTTGCTATCAAGAACTCATTAAAAGTCACCCTATATAGTGAGAAAAGGGTTCCCTAAAAAGGTTCCCTAGATCCAACTCAGTTCCCTCCATTTCTTCATATACTTCTTCCGAGCGATAGAGCCGAAGTCTACCATCTACTAAGGTACTTCGGGGTGACAAGGCCCATCTTGCCAGTGACACCCGGTTGTTCGCGGACCTCAGTCACGACAACTACTCATATTACTATTTTTTACTCCCACAAAACGTGAGTTTTTAAGTGTTTTGACTGAAATTTTTAAGTAAATTATTGTTTAGTGTGTTTATTTATTCATTATTCTATTGTTTTTTAAAAAGGTATTTCTGGTTTTATACATATTTAATTAAAAAATCGTAAAAACGTGTTGTGAGGCTCAAGTTGGTTAGTAAGGCCCAACAAAACTGTTGCTTGGGCCTTACAAGCCTCGATGGGGCCTTCCAACCCATTAATACCTAATACCAATTAGTACAAAGTAAGTCCTTAATAATGTAAGTTCACAATAAAAGAATACTTTTTTAAATTATAAATACTTGTTTTTTTTAAACATTTACCTTACATAACCTTACCTTATTAATACAAAGAATAAACTAATACTGCATTTTACGGGGCCTTGTTACCCACAATAAACCCGTTTAAACCAAATACGTGTTATACGGCCCAATGTATGAAAAATTTTAATCAAAGACCTATGACTATAAATACTGAATTCTGGCCTGAATAACAATTTTTTTAATATATAATAGTCAAATTTATACACTCAGCCCCTGAAAATTTGATAGCCGGGCTTTTTTTCTTACACATTGGAAAAGTCAATTTTTTTATGAATTTTTATATTTTAATATTTATTTTATTTTTACTGTTTGCTGTTACTACATTCCATGAATACTGTTATCTTTGTATTCATATATCTATTTGGTATTTAATTCTTATTTTTGCGCCAACTTAAAAACGGCACGGGCCTTATAAAACACACCATTTTTAGTAAGGCCCAAAATCGATGTTTTTTAAAATGATTAAAATACTCGTAGTAACTTATTGTCATTAAAACCATAAAAACTACATTTATATCAATTGTAAAATAATCGTAGCCTTAAAAAAAATGCTTTTTTTCCTTGGGGGTGATAAAATAAAGGTTTTATTTCAGTTTGTAAAAAAGTGGACCTTATCACCCGGCTTTACCTTACTTATTGACCAAAATAAAATAACTGAAGCAGGCCAAACTCCGTTCCCTCCATTTCTTCATTTGTCTCTTTGGTAAAGGCATTCTCTATCTACAGCCTAAGTCTACAATTTACTTCTTGATGAAAACAAAATGACTCACCCAGATCAAACTTAGTTCCTTCCATTTCTTGATTTATCTCTTTGGTAAAGTCATTCTCTATCTACAGCCGAAGTCTACAATTTACTTCTTGATCAAAACAAATTAAATAACCAAGATCAAACTCAGTTCCCTCCATTTTTTTATCTTCTTCTTCAGTAAAGTCGTTCTCTATCTCAAGCCGAAGTTTACACTCTACTTTTTGATAAAAACAAAATAACCCACCCAGATCAAACTCAGCTCCGTACATTTTTACTTTCGAGCGGAGCGAGAAAAAAATGTATTCGTAAAAAAAAAAGTTTTTCTAATTTTCTCAAAAATGTGTTCTATATCACTTATACATCATAAAAAGCATTTAAACTAGACATTTAACTCTGTTTTATAATTTCTAGCCATACGAATAAATAAATAAATCATAAAAAACAAGTCTCCCAAAAATGTCCGTCTGTCGGTCGGTCAGTCGGTCGGTCCGTCGGTCGGTCTGTCCGTCACGCTTTGCCTAGCGGCTAAACGAATAGTCCGATTGACACCATATTATAAATTTAAGTTTTTTATGTAAATCCATTGAAGGATTCTGAGTGGTTTTTAGCTGGCTCTCATTTTGAGGGTAGCTGTCATACAACGAAAATGAAAAATTGCAGTTTGAGCAAAAACGGCTCAAACGATCTTGATGAATCTTTGCATGACCAAGAATCACCATGCAAGGTATCTTGCAGCTGTATCCACTGGTCTGTAGAAGTTCATATAAGGGGTGTTCCCTAATTACTAAAATGTAAAAATGTGATTTACTCAAAATTGGTTTCATTGAGCTTATTTTAATGTTTTATATTTTGGATTCTGAATTGGTTATCTACCTGACTGGATATTCTATTAGATTTTTTTTTTTGCAAAAGTCTAGTATATAGGGTGTACCAAAAACTGAAAGTGCTTGCTCAGTAGCCTAAACTGAACAACTTTTCCTATGAAATATGTGTTGGGAAATTCTATGAAAGTATCTTACGGTAGTGTCCATTGATCTGTGAAAATTCATATAAAGGGTGTTCTAGTTCTGCCAAAATTTTCTCGAAATCGTTTGCGGTTAGTTTGTCTCAGTGTTTGACAATTTGAATTCATGAGAACATTTTTGGGAAAAACTTAAATTTAAGTTTGTATTTCCACACTACATGTATAGCATTACAAATATAAGTTTGCAGTTGATACTTTTTAATTGTATATCGCGAGAAAATAAGTGCAGTGCTGCTGTACCATTTATTTCATATATTTCTTCGGTAAAGTCATTCTCTATCTCAACCCAAAGTCTACAGTCCACTTCCTGATCAAAACAAATAACTCACCCAGATCAAACTCAGTTCCCTCCATTTCTTCATCTTCTTCTTCAGTAAAGTCATTCTCTATCTCAACCCAAAGTATACAGTCTACTTCTTGATCAAAACAAACCAACTCACCCAGGTCAAACTCAGTTCCTTCCATTTCTTCATCTACCTCTTCAGTAAAGTCATTGTCTATTTCAAGCCGAAGTCGACAGTCTACTTCGTGGTCCGTTTCGAACTGCTTCTTAAACTTCTCGAGACGGTGCCACTGCTTGCTTAATTGAAAGTAGTTGTCACCTGAAAAATTGTGAGTAATTAGCTGTTGCCCGCGACCTCGTTGACTTTGAACATTTTTCTAGTGGGAAGAGATGTATTCCCGCGGTAAAAAGAAGCTTATGTTACTCAACCAAAATAAGGTGTTTTCTAATCAACTGCGTTCCATACTTAACAACTTTCCCTAAAGAACATCAAAATATTTTTTTACACATGTTTTTTCGGTAAAGTTGTTAAATTTTTTGGCTCGAGTAACATACCTACTCAAAAGAACGCAGTCAATTAGGAAGCACCCTTTATAAGGTCTTAGCCACAGTAAAGAGATGGGCTTATCAGCAGTATGGAAACTCGGCCTATTTTTTGAAAATCGAATCTTGCATCATTGGAGCGTCAGGGTTGTAACAAACACAGAAAAATAAAGGAAAGGTCCGAAACCTTTGGTAACAAATCAAACACCAAATCAAAATTTTATTTTTCGAGCAACAAAGACCGATACATTACATAACCAAACAATAAATACATACATTAAATAATAAATGAAAAAACAAAAAGGAAATTTTTATTTTTTAATTAAAAGGTATCATTTATGTATTTGTAGAGAGATATTTAGCTACACGGATCAACCACATTTAACAAGGGCGGCATCGGAGTGCTTATTTTCTATACTTTGTTATTCGATATTTTGTTACCTACTGGACCGACTGCTTCCGAAATCAATATCAGTGGGTCCGCGTGGTCTCTTATATCAAATCCGGTATCAAAATTTAAAAATGGCCGCTATTTTGAACTTTTTATCTACTGGACGGACCGATTCCTTCCAAAATCGATATCTGAGTGTCCACGTGGTCTCTGATATCGAATCCGGTATCAAATTTTTAAAAATGGCCGCCATTTTGAACTTTTGAGTTACTGAACCGATTCCTTCCAAAATCGATATCTGAGTGTCCGCGTGGTCTCTGATATCACAGTAAAAAGATGGGCTTATCAGCAGTATGGAAACTTGGCCTATTTTTTGAAAATCGAATCTTGCATGATTGGAGCGTCGTCATGGTTGTAACTTGTAACAAATCAAACATCAAATAAAAAAAATATTTTTCGAGTAACAAAGACCCATACATTTCAGAACCAAACAATAAATAAATATATCAAATAATAAATGAAAAACGAAAACAAATTTTAAACAAATTCAAAACAAATTCAATTTCAACCAAAGATTAGGACACTTAGTCGCCTTTTATGACACAAGGGCAGATTAAGACACTTAGTCGCCTTTTATGATACAAGGGCAGATTAAGACACTTAGTCGCCTTTTATCAATCAAGGGAAGTTTAAGTCACTTAGTCGCCTTTTATCACTCAAGGGAAGGTTAAGTCACTTAGTCGCCTTTTATGACACAATGGCAGATTAAGACACTTAGTCGCCTTTTAAGACACAAGGGCAGATTAAGACACTTAGTGGATGATTAGGACACTTAGTCGCCTTTTATGACACAAGGGCAGATTAAGACACTTAGTCGCCTTTTATCACACCCGGAAAGGGAAAGTCTCTAAGTCGCCTTTAATCGCAAAACGTCACTTAGCCGCCACTTATCACACAAGGGCAGGGCAGAAATAAAAATGTATATATCCATATGCCGCACAATATGACATGAAACAACCGACAGCAAACTAACCCACCGCTTCCCTTCACGCGACAACCGCGACAGAATTTAGGGCGAACTTTGCTTAGCGGCTGTTCGTATGAAGCTTCCATACTGCTGATAAGCCCATCTCTTTACTGTGTCTTAATGAAATAGTGAACATAATTTTAGTAGACCATGAAACTGAACAACTTTCCCCGAAGAACATGGTCGAAATACGAAAATCAATTTTTGACCTCCCGTAGAAACTGCACCAGCTGATAGCGCATTTTGTATGGAAGGTCAAATTTGGTTTTTCGTATTTCGACCTATGTTCTTTTGGGAAACTTGTTTGTCATGGTCTAAGTAACGTGTCAAAATTATGTTCATTATTTCTGTAGGACCCTATATTTCATTTAGTGATAGAATTTTTGGAATTCCTGAATTTAAGGTTTTCCCGTGAGATTTAGGTGTCTTTCCACTTCAAAATTTAGTTCATATTGGTTACGGAAACCCCATTTATAATGTGAACGCGATTTTAAAAGGGTATCCCTTGCATCTATTTACACAAAAAAACAGTTACAGTTGTATGAAAAAATATTTCTGTAAATCTGGGATAACTTGAACGGTGGCGGTTTATAAATGGATACGTTGAAACAAACAAATTGCACAAAAACACCTTTTACTTAGAGTTCGATTAACCGAAATGATTCGGTATACCGAAATAACTGTCCACCGGATTTTGTCTTTTGAATAGATCAAACAGAGATACACACGGTTGGGTTAACCCTAAGCGTCCGTTCCCATTGCGTGAAAAGGGTCTTCCTTAGAGCTAGACGCAAAAGAAAGGATGTAAAATCCATCCTTACAAACTAAAATCATAACAGTCTACTCACCAACTCTCCCAATAAGGCAACTAACATCCACCACTCGACTTTTGATAATCATATTACTCAACAACTTTTGACATTTACTCGCCATATCGATATATTTCAGCGAAAACCCATATTGTTCATGGGAATAACTATATTCTGCTAAAGTTGCATACGCGAGGCATATCTTTTCATATAGTAACGTTTTTAGATGGAGCTTCCAAGCGAAATTGTCATCTCTGTGAGGCTCTTGCCACGATGGATAAGTTTTATTTTCTTTTCGAATTAATATTGCGTTTTTGTCAACATTAGGATTCATTTCTAATAAATAGTTTCCTGAACTTTGTGCTTCAGAGTTCTTTCTTTCTCGTTTTCGTCTGCGACTTCTGGATATGTGTTCTTTTGCGTCTTTTTTGTCTGATATAGGTTCGTAGTCCATTTTGATCGCTTCGTAAGGGTTCGCCATTTTTGGGTGTTGTTCTTCGATTAGTATTTGTTGTTTTAGCCGTTCGCGTTCCTCTTCCTAAAACAGAAAATATAAAGCGTGTGAGGGACAGGTTTTTGACTGAAAGGGCATGATCAGTCAGTAACATAACTGAACAACTAGTCCAGGGAAATTATTATTTGACCTGGAAGTAATTAAGTATGGCTGTTTTTTCTCGGATTCTTGTTAATCAACCAATAAATAAATAAATAAATAAATAAATAAAAATCTTTATTTTCACCACAAAGTAAACTTAAAAATAAAATTAAATAGTTGTGCACAATCTAGTTTTTCAGTTTTAAGTTTGTGTTGTGGTGAACTGGTGCCCGAGCTAGGCTACGAGGCCTGTATTGCAGGTCACCAGGACTCCACCCCATTACACGAAAGCGAACAGCTGTGCGGTGTATGCATGTGTGTGGCGAGTGTTCTGTGTGAAGTGTGTGTATGGTGAGTGTGTGTCAGTGTGTGTATGGTGAGTGTGAGACTGTGCGAGTGAGAAGTGTGTGTAGAGGTAGGGAAACTATTGCAGTGTTTTTAATAACTCTTCAGTTTCTGCATAAGTTAATTGTAGCAGGTAAGTCTTGACTGTTTTCTTACAGTTATATTTATTTAGTTGTAATAGTTTAAGGCTGTAGTTTAACTTATTATATAGATGGGGACCTAAGAAAGTAAAGGATTTCTTTGCAAATTCGGTGTTGCATTTTTTGCTTTCACATACTCTGGGTCGGTGCCTAGGGGTTATCTGTTGAAGGGAGGGATTGACGAGCGAGTGTTGTTTGAGGATGGTGTTAAGTACAAAGAGCTGCCGAACAGTTAGAACTTTACAGAGCCTGTATAAATCGTGAGTAGGGAAGAAATAAGACCGAAAAGTAGCCACTTTGAGAATCAATCGTTGAGCGCGTTCGATTTTAATGAAATATGTTTTAGCTGCACCACCCCAGATGGTGATGCCATACACGAGGAGTGATTGACAAAGTGCTTCGTACACTACTTTTATTAGATCTGGATCAGCAATGTGACGTAGATGTTTAAAAATGTAAGTTAACTTACGCACTCTAGCAGCTATGAGTTCAACATGAGGGATAAAGGTCATGTTCTTGTCAAGCAACAAGCCTAGGTATTTAAAAGTATTTACTGATTCGAGTTTTGGGCATGTGCATTCAGTAGGTTTGTAGTTGCTACAGGTGTGCGCAATAATAGAGAAAGTTTCTTGGGGAGGTAGAGATGAGCTTCTGATTCCAAAGGTCATGTATTTAGTTTTAGACGCATTTAATGTAAGTAAATTATTGTCAAACCATTTGCAAACTTCATCGAATCCAGACTGAGCCATGGAGAAAACTTCTAACCAGGATTTAGCTGCAAATATTAGAGCTGTATCATCGGCATAAGCGATCAGTTTACCATTTGTTGGCTGCATTGAGCAGAGATCATTAAGGTAGATAAGGAAAAGAGTTGGCCCTAGGATTGATCCTTGGGGTACTCCAAAATGAATAGGAAGCTCATCACTGATATTGCCATCAACGATTACTGATTGATTCCTTCCAGTAAGGTAATCTGCGAAAAGTTCTAAGGAGTTACCCCTGATACCAATGTCATGTAGTTTCTGAATTAGGTGATGAATGGATACAGTATCGAATGCTTTACTGAGATCGAGAAATATGGCAAGACATTTATATCTTTCATCTAGTTTAGTAGTGATATAGTCAGAGAGGGTGTGGACAGCGTCGGCAGTACATTTACCTCTGCGAAAACCAAATTGTGCATGGGATAGGATGTTTTTATTCTCCAGGAAGTTGACAAGCCTATTATTCATTATGCGTTCTAGAATTTTCGACATTGCAGAAAGGACAGAGATCGGTCGGTAATTGCTCATGCAGTCCCTTTGCCCACTCTTAAAAATTGGGTGTATCAGAGACTTTTTGAACGCTTTTGGGAATACACCTTGGAGAATACTAAGACGACAGATATACGATATAGGGGGTACTAAAATGTATTTATACCTTTTTAACAAAGAAGAAGATATGTCGTCCCAGCCTACAGCACAGTCATTTTTTAAACCCATGATAAGACGCTCCACTTCACGCTCATCTGGTTCCAAAAAGGCGAAGGAATTTACAATGGAGAAACGAGATTTGTCCAGTGAGGAGGCATTCACTTTAAGTCCACTTTTGTTTTGGATTTCGTTTGCTAAGGATTGCCCAATGTTTACAAAATATGAGTTAATATTATTAACTGACTGCTTCGGATCTGCTCCAGAACACAATAATTCTATCGGAGAGTCTTTATTTTTTTTAAGATGTGTGTTATTTGTTACTAGTTGCCAGACCTTTTTCTTATTTGCTCCTGCTTTCTTTAGTTCGATACGTTCAAAGGAAATTTTTAGTTTTTTAGTTCGTTTATTAATGTAATTTCTATACCTGTTGTAAATAGTTTTAATAGTTAAATTGTCTGGATCTGCCTTCAGATTTTTATGTAATTTGTCCCGAAATCTAATGCAGCGCAAGAGACCTGCTCTATCTCTCCTATAAATGTATAATTATTAAAATCGTATGACCTCGGGAACATATATTTTTATTTTTTATTTATACTAAAATGCTAATGCAATCAATCGATTAGCATTGTTAATAGAACTATATTCATAGGTAGTTTACCTAAAAATTAAAATGTTTTCCCATTGGAATTGCTGAAATTCGGAGTTTCTGTAACGAAATTGCACTTAAAGGATAATATGTAATGGAAGTAAGTTTAATGTTTTACTTCTTAAATATTATTTTAAATACATTTTATATAAAATTAAAATGTCAACTGTAATGATAAACTTTATTTTTGAATTTTCCGGTTTAAAATGTATTTTTCGTCATCTTCCCTATATTTTTTTTCTTTAATACTATTTTACATATATGTATTTAAACTTAATTTTGTCAATAATAATTAAAAAGTCACATTTATATTTACTTCAAACCCACTCATATAAAAGTTTCTAAATACCCTGGAGTAAACTTTCAGTGACTAAAACTTCCTCGAAATAAAAAAATCGGCGTCTCCATACAAAATTGCAAACTTGATTGGACAGTTTGTATGAAGATACCGATTTTTATCATTTTCTGAAAGTTTTATTTACTGAATGTTGTTCAGTTGACTGATCATGCCCTTGCAGTTTTCGGAAACCTGTCCTTTACACCCTGTATGATTTCATCTGTCGGTTTTCTCCTGGAGTCAAGGAATTCTACTCAACAAGAAACTTTAGCAAAGAAAAAAAAACTGTATACGCGACATCTCATCGCGTCATGTGGGGCGATTAATGGGTCCGTTCAATCCAGTCAAATTCAAAACTTCGTTCAATGGCGATAGAGTAGAATATCGGTTGGATGAATTGGCCAATTGGCAGTGATTATAGGTACCTACGTACATAAAATCACACGCCTCTTTCCCTTCGGGGTAGACTAAGACCACAGCTCTCCACCTGCTACTATCTTGACATACTTCCCTCGCTTCCTCTTCGTCAACCCTTTCATACACGCTCATCGGTTTAGGGTAATTTTAACCTTAGAACATCCTGAATTTGGTCTTGAAACGTTCGCCGGGGCCTTCCCCTTTCAGTTTCCATTCACTCTCGCCAGGTGGATGTCTTTCGTCAATCTTTGTTCATTCATCCTTTTCACATCAACGAAAACCCAACGAAAACCTGCCTCCTGGCTATAAGGAACCTTGGCCAACCTGGAGAAGTCTAAATAGAGAGTAGGCCCCCAGTTTCTGTACAGATAGTAGGCCTTTTATTTATCACGTAATGTATTGTGTTTATAAATTGTATCGTATCCATAATATGTTTTTGACCATCTGAACTTTTAAAAATACTTCCAGCCGAAAATCAGCGCCTTGCCTCTGGCATGTGCTGAGCTGGAGGCTAATTTATCTGTTCCTTTTATGTGTTTATACTGATGTTTTTCTTTTTGTATGCTAAATAAATATGATCTCTTTCTTTCTTTCCTTTCTTACTTTCCTTCTTTCGTCTACGGTCCCAACGAAAGTGCAGACGAACTTACCTTACACTTATCGATAGTGACGTTGTGCAACGCCTGTAGCCCTCTCAAAGCGTGTTGCAGCGCTCGCCCGCAGCGGTCCGGTACTTCAGTGCCCAGATTTTTGTGACAACGGGACTTATGCTTCGGATCCTAAGGAGAAATCAGATGAATCATATCATTTAATCTTAATGTAGGTACACACAATAAAAGGTTTCTTGAATAAAACATTATTATTTAATATAGACTAAAACTAATATTTTCTTGAGTTTATCAAATATTTTTTAAATCCCAAGAAAATTTACTTTTCACTATGTATGAAATAATATTGTCCTGTGTGGTGCCGGCAAAGAATAGTACCAACCCTGACATACCCGTGGGTGTCGTAAGAGGCGACTAAGGGTTATAAACTGGAGGATGGGCAGCAGCATCCTCCTTTGTATCGAACATCTTACTTACTGCGGTCACCTACAACCGCGGTCCATGGTGCCAGCCGTAACGCTGACAAGCGAGGTGACTATGGTACTTCCCCTCTACATTTTTCCAGCAAAAGGTAGAATTCTAGAGGGAGCTCCCTGTCCTGTAGTAGACGTTTCATGGGATGTTATGATGAATATTGTCTTCATTCAAGAAACCGATTTTTGTGTGTAGTGTATCTAAAAACGTTCGCCGCGAAACAGCAGTTGCTCAAAGATTTTTAAAGTCAATACTCTTATTAACTTCTTGATGTTACTCTCTTTGGAAATAAAACAGATTTTAAAAGGGCTTTAAATTAACAAAAATCTTTGTCAACTATCTATGTACTTTTAACTTGATAAGCCCAAAGTCGTGACCAAGCTGTAATACTAACGAAAGCGATCGCATCGATGAATATCGATCGAAAGGATAGATAGGTGGTATGCCACCCCACACCTTATTGTAATCCTATCGCCGTCGATTATAATCGATATAGAACTTATTATCGATATGTAAGCTTATTTTAAAGGTCGATAAAAATCTGTACTACCGACAGGACTGATTTCAAACCATGGATCTTTCGAAACGGACTC
Source organism: Athrips mouffetella (assembly GCA_947532105.1). Lineage (NCBI taxonomy): Eukaryota > Metazoa > Arthropoda > Insecta > Lepidoptera > Gelechiidae > Athrips > Athrips mouffetella. Next base: position 7,623,716 of record OX383980.1, on the reverse strand, counting down.
AATCGATATACTCTGCATCTTAAACATAAATTAATACTTTTATTTAAACACTTACGTCAGTAGTTGGAGTAATCCTAGTACCAATATCCCTCAGAGCCAACCCTTGTATCTGAACCGCCAATGAGTTATCTGCATCACTATTGCCGTCCTTCTCACACCCATCTTTATCGCTACTCCTGTCCTTCTCACTCGCACTGTCAGTACTACCGTTTTTGAAATCGTCTTTTTCGGGCGAGCTTTGAAATGTGGTGCTGTCTTTGTCGCTCGTATGGATTGGGACGTCTTCCGTCTCGCATGTTTCAAATTCGACGTCTTCTTCGTCAGAGTCTGAGCTTTCGTCTGCAATAATGAATGAATAGTAGAAAAAAACATAAGCCCGCGAACATTTTGTGTGAAACCACCACTACCTTAATAATTACCAACCTCAAGAATTTTTGATACATCTTCAACTAGCGATTAATAGTCGATGGTTTGTTTAGGGGGTAGTTTTAAATTTTTATGATTAATTTAGTGGTAAAACGTTCTTAAACGATGTAAAGAAATAATGAAGCAATTTCTCAAAAATTCTAATAAAATCTACTTAGTTTCTGTGTGCTTATCTTATTATTCGTAATATTTTAAAAAATGAAATTCTTATGAATAGTTTTATTTTTACCTTTGAAATCAGGATAGGCCGGGTTCGTAGTGGCGGGCACGTAAAGATCTGCAAGCATGTAGTGTGAGGAAGCCACTATTTGCGGGTACTTCTCTAGCCTTAGCAGCTCTATGACATGTTCCAACAACTGTTTTACGTGTTTTGACCTGTTGGCAAATAAAATAGCAATAAGAATTTATCGAATCGTTAACGGAACTCTATATCTGGTTCTATTTTTAGGGTTCCGTACCTCAAAATAAAAAACGAAACCCTTATAGGATCACTTTGTTGTCCGTCTGTCAAGACCCTTTTTCTCACGACCGAGAAGAGGTATCAGGTTGAAATTAATAACGAATATTAAGGTCCATAAACCACACAAGATCTGAAAATTTAAATTTTTTACAACGACGCAATCAAAAGATATGGCTTTTTATGTCCTCATCTCCATACATTTATGCAAAAAAACAAAACCTACAGGGTACTTCCCGTTGACCTAAAATTATGAAAATTGGCAAGAAACTAGGTCTCACAGTACAAATGAAATGAAAAAATGAAAAATGTTTATTGGTAACCGAATTAACATAGAATACACACTATTTAGTTACTAAAATTAGGTTCATTAATTACGGAAACACCAGAGGCCTTCAAACTAGGCAAACCCTGTATCTTGAAGGACCAGTATTCAAATTACAATACAGACTTTGATTGAACTAACAAATATATATAAAAACTAATAAAAATAAAATTGGAGGAATGAGTAGGTATGAACTAAAGCTAACACAGAAGCAAAATGGGAGTGAAAAGAAGAGAGAGTGGAAAGAAAGAGTGTAAAGAATGAAGTTTAAGAAGGGATTAAACTTTCGGTCGTCATGTGAACTAATTTGTATAAAAATGTGTGTAAAATGAAGGGAAAAGTCTAAAATCATTAAATATTTCAATTTTTCTCACAAATAATCGTAACCAATTAAGGTGAGCTCCCGTTTCAAGAACTTTTCTATAAAAGACTAGCGTTCTGTCCTGTGGCTTCGCACGCATATAACCCATACCTGTGCTTAGTTCATACAAAAATCCCATACAAAAACACCCTGTTTTTCAGGGTGTAAAAAAAGTACGATGATCCTTCTAAGGAGTATTACTACATCACTAATAGATTTGATATATATTTTCTATAAAAAAATAGTTTTAGCTCAAGAAGAAGTAAAGCGCCTGGAGGGTTAAATTACCTATACATTTCAATAAATTACTGTAATGTAATTCAAAGGAATTCAAATAACATGATCACCCAAAATAAAAAAACATATTTTTTTTTCTCATGAAAACTTGTTCAGTTTCAAGGGTGGGGCAAGCACCTGAAAGGTTTGCAGACATATACCAAACACCCAATATAGAAGAAGAAGATTACCTGTTAGTCAGACGCATATTTCTTGCAACTCTATACAGCAACATGGCGACCGGTGTTGTGAATGGATTATCCAAACTGTCCGGACATAAAGACGTCAGATCATACAGTTTAACCACATCATCGTGAGGACCTTTGAACAACCAATAAGTATGCCCAGCTTTCGTAGCATTCGACTTTAAGAAAGACAGAATATTCTGAGCTACATTTCTTATAACTTTGGGAGAAAATTTTGAGTTCTCCATATTAGGTAGGTCTTCAGTTTTCATTGGTTCGTATTTCTGGACGATGCCGTCTAAATGGTAGCACATTAGGACTTCTGGTACGTTGCACATTAAGTTATCAAGCCAATAGTCGATGCCGGTCAGTACGTTGATTGGTTCTCTCGTGTCTCTAAGCCTTTAAAATAAATAAAAATTACGTTTAGTTTTTTGCTATAGTTGCAAGCTTAGACAATGGAAACGTTACACTACAGACTTTTTCCGAGCATAAAAGAGACAGAAATTATTCCTCCTTTAGGGCGCTTTTCCTGTCATCCGGATTTCTCTCCGTATCCGGACCTAGTACGCGTCCGGACTGCAAACGGTTGCGGACCGTACGAAGAGCAACTAGTCGCTTCGCAGCTCTTCTATCCGGATCGCCCGTGAGTAAAGTCGTGCAGAAAAATGGATTTAATGAAAAAGTAATTAAGATAAATAAAAAGCGATTCAGGGTTGACCCTAATATTGACGGTCTGGACGAGCTAGAATAGCATAACCTTGTAACAACATAGCACAAATCCGTAAACGTGACGCGGACCAGCACCACCCGTACGGACCGTCCGTATCCGGACGATCGTGTGTTGTGTTTTTACTCTAGCGCAGGTTACACGCATGCGTGTGTACAGTCAAGTACATAAGTAAAGAGGCTAATAAATATTTTTATTATAACAGTTTCTATTTTCAGATTTCTCCATAAGGTAATAAATCGAAAATTACAAGCAAGACTCGAACCCTCGTCTTCTCTGTACCCGAGACGTCTCGAAAGTTGCGTTTGTGCTGCTATGTCGTTACAAGCTTATGCTATAGTAGCTCGTCCAGACCGTCAATATAAGGGTCAACCCTGAATCGGTTTTTATTTTTATTAATCTTGAAAATAAGATACGCTATAATGACTTTTTTATTAAATCCATTTTCTGCGCGACTTTACTCAATGCTGATCCGGATAGAAGTGCAGCGGAGCGACTAGTTATTCTCCGGATGGTCCGCAACCGATTGCCATCCGGATGCGTACTAGGTCCGGATCCGGAGAAAAATCCGGATGACAGGAAAAGCGCCCTTAGATCGTTTTAACTTGCGTCACGTAGGCACACGATATGTCTTAGAACAAATAAACGCCACGCAGAAAGAGACAAAAAATACATTCTCTGCTTCACAAGCAATATTTTTATTTCTCTCTGGTGCGAGTGAAACGGAAGATACCCAGGTCTCTATACTTTTCTCTCTGAAAGGTATGTAGCCGAATTTTTCTCTCTTTTTTCGGATGGATAATCGCCAGTTGCAAAAACAAGACCGTTTTCTTGATTGGGAAGTTACGTTAAACCGTTTTTCCCGGCTTATTTCTTAGATAGTGGTCAGTAAGCCAGCAATAAGAGGTTATTTAACGACTTAAAAACTTATGTATGATCAAACACGTTAACCATTGGTTCACTAAGAACCACGCCAAAAGGCCTTAAAGATCAGTCAAGAACAGGCCGCTCGACGTGTTAAGACCTCTGGGCGGAGTGGAGGGGGTATGCGCAGTTGCAATATTTGCAAGAAAAATACTACTGCATCCCCCCTCCACTCCGCCCAGCGGCCTCAACTCGTCGCGCGGACTGTAACTACCGTTCTAGTAGTAGTAGTTGTAGTCTACCTTAGACTGACGCAAGGCCTGTCCTTATCTCCGAAGATAGGTAGGTCACTTCCTATTAGCATGTGTATGTCTTCGAATGTCCAAAGTACGTTCCGGTTGTATAAATGCTCGTTAGGTGGCGCCTCGGCTTTCGTTTCCGGTTCTGGCAGGAATGGGCCAGAGAATTCTGCAACATCGAAAGTAATAGGTTAGCTTTTATTTGAAACAAGATAACAAACTACTTCTGTATTAAGGAGTGGAACTCCCTTTCTACCGATCTTTCCCCATACATTATGATCTGGAAGGCTAGAGTGATAATGATAAGGCATTATCTAGGTAAGCATGCTACATCTACGACCCCATTGTAACTTACCAGCAGGTGAAATCGGGGTCCAATGCTCATCTATATTTAAATTTTAATTTATTTTTACAGTAACAAAACTTTAGACAAACGACCATCGTCGTATTCATCGAGTATACTGTATCTTCGACAATGGTAGAATTTGTCCTTGTTTAAAAAACCCATTTCATACTCGTAAGTGTTGAATTTCCTTTCGCCTCTAACTGGACAGAGTGGATTCTTAATATTTATTTATGCTTCCTAGTAATACACATAAAACTAGGAGTATCAGGAGTGTCAAATGTAATAATTAATAATTCAATGTTTAAATTTCACTTACTATTGTATGCCCATTCCGGGTTGATTGTGAGACCCTTATGTATATAATCAATAACTTGTAACATACCACAATCTGACAATAAATGGATTTAAATTTCAATAAACATAGGCGGGTCTGGAGTGTCAAGTTTAGCAGGGGCCGGCCCAGTCACTGAATGCGAGAAGAATGTGTGTCGGATGTAACGCTGAGCTCGGCGAAGGAGCTAGATTTACTTAATATTGATGCTCACCAGTAATACACATAGGAGTATTAGGAGTGTCAAGTTTATCAGGGGCCGGCTGTCACTGAATGCGAGAGGAAATTGTGTGTCAGTTATAACGCTGATCTTAGCTAAGGAACTAAAGTTACTGAATAATTATGCTTACCAATAATACACGCGGAAGAAACTTTTGTGCCTAATATAGCGCTGAGCTCTACAGGAGCTAGGTTACTGAATATTAATTTGTTGCCAGTTGCTTACCAGTAAAGCACAGGAGTGTCAGGAGTGTCAAGCTTAGCATCCGGCTCAGTAGATAAATCCCCCAAAAGTCTGAGATCGCTCTCAATATCTATAATATTTTGTACGTGTAAAGTACATCTTGAGAGCAATCTTACACTTGAGAGGTGTTTATCAATATGACTCTAGATTTACTGAATATTGATGCTTACCAGTAATACACATAGGAGTATCAGGAGTGTCAAGTTTAGCAGGTGCCGGTTCAGTCACGGAATGTGAGAGGAATTTGTGTGTCAGTTGAAGTGCTGAGCTCGGTGAAGGAGCTAAAGTTAAGGCCATGCGCTCCTGTTGAAGTCCAAAGATAAATGTCACAAGTTAAGTTAGCGAAGATTCCAAATAGCAATGACGGCAATGATAGATTTAAAAAAAATATCGAAAAATTGTAAGCTTTTTTATATAAGTTTAGGAGGTGATTTTGTCACAAGATTTTTCTTCTTTCCGACGATATATCGAACCTAATAACAATTGGCTTTTATGATAATTAAAAAAGCATGTGAACATTACTTTTGTTTCAAGCCAATATTGACCCAATGGTTGTTATACAAAGAGTTGTATAACTGAAATCAAATGTGAAGCAAAAGTTATTTTATGAATGTAACTAACCCTCAAAGCCTACCAAAATGACCAAATTACCATGCAAAGGACAAAAAAAGTCATTGATTTTTTGTATAAGATAGTTTAGGTATTACCTGTTCAGACATGGTCTTGAGTATATTCTCATAGAAAAAGTCTTTAAGCCAGGACCATTCGGACTTGAGTAGGTAATCGTACACATCAAAATCGTCCAGCAGAAGGGTGTTTTCTACTCTATGCACCATCATGCTCACCTATAAGAAAAAAATGTTGACGGTAAAACTGCACACGGCGATTATCATGCGCACTTAAAACACGCTATATCATTCATCATAGCCCTGGCCTTATTTCGTTTCTACCAATCGTTTTTACGGAGTCCACTACCATAGATGGCAGGCTTACTGCAGACCATACCAGTAAGGAAAATGAGGTTTTGTTGGTACAGGCAAGACCACATCAAGTTTGACACATTGGTCTTTGTAGTGTTCTTATATCAATAGACAAACGGGCTACAGTCGCACTGCGTGTGTCAAGATTGGTTTGTTGTTGACTGTACATTTTTTTCTCTTTTACCTGAATATACACTCACCGGCAGAAATAACCAGCTGGTCTGTTTTCTTTCATATATTTTCTTACAAATATGGGGGCAAACAAAGCGTCAATATCTTGCCTAAATTGAATTAAAATACAAATCTGATTGATGAGGTCTTTAGATAAGAACCTTATTAACAATATTGTCAAAGATTAGGTATATCTAAAATGTTGAAGAAAACCCGTGCGTCACTTTAAACATTTTAATTTGTTAAATGTAAGAGAAATCTGACGAAATGACATATATTTTTTTTTTTAATGATGCACGGAATTTCCTGGATACCATGCACAGGTCTAATCTTCAAGAATCTTAAGTCAGATATCTTATTTAATGATCTCACTGGTTATTTACGGATATTTATTTTAATTAGGAAATATATTGATGCTTTGTTTGATCCCTTACTTGTATGAAAATGTACGACAGAAAATAGACCGGCCCGTTATTTTTGCCGGTGACTGTAATAATACTTACTGTCCCATTAGGTTGGTACGGTAATTTGAGCAGTTTTTTGATACATTCAGCCCCAGATATCACATCTACTTCCCCAACACAATCGGGAAACATGTGGGCCATTCTGAAACTGTAGAACAAAAACATTGGTGTAACAAAGACATTCAGTGCCAAAATGTTAAATTGTTTAATTTTATGCATTCAGATCAGAACATGTAACTAAACGACTTTCTTCTCAACTTTTTTTAGGTCAAAATATGAACTAAAAAATTATTTTCTTCAAATATTATGTTGTTGTCGGCATTACCTTAAATATAGCCCTTATAAGGGCCCTTACAATAAACATTCCAAAAGGATTTTTGTATTATTACCTGGAAAGACCAGTCCCTCTTGTAAGAATCTGCTTCAATCCATAACTATCAATCGCAGCACCCCAATTAGAAGGAGGCAGATTAAGATCAGTGTTACATTGCAACCGAGCATATCCCACTGGAGTTTGAAATGCTGTGTATTTTACTACAGCTGTTGATTTTATAGCCGGTGAAGGACTGCGGTCCTGAAATTTGTTGAAAAAGGATATTTTATTTAACTTTTATTCAAATAGCACAACACAACATTTTAAGTTACATCAAGTTGCAGCCAGAAGTGCCAATGTGTATGTTAACCAGACTGTGTTTACAGGCATTAACTTTAGTCCATTTCACAAGAGAACAGGATGTTTTAAACAAAATAACCTAAATTTTCAATGTAAATACACTTTAAAATAAGGACTTTTGACTAATTGTTAAATTAGTCAATTGTTAACGATTAAGTGTATTTCAGTAGGTATACATGTGTGTTGTGGTTACAAATACATGCCTCATGTAACTGAAAAGATATCTTTTTGTAACTGCATAGTGATTATTTACAAGACACCAGCATCTTTCGTGACCTCTGGTATAAGTACTAACTACATAAGTTACACTATTTGAACTTTGTATTTAAAAGAAATAAGCAAAACCAAATTTCATAAATTATTTATAACGAACTCCTGGAGCCACTCAACAGTCATTTCGTAAGCTGAGAGTTAAAATAAAATTAAAGCATAGATTTTTTGGGCCTGTTAAGTATCTAATCCTCTCTATTTCTTCATTTGTCGTTGGTGTGAGCCTCTCATGGCCAGTTCTTCAGGAAAATAATTTTCACATTCGCTTTCTTACAGCCCTGTAATTTTGTGGTCAATTTTACAGTGTATGGCTGGCCAAGGATTATATCTATTCTCTACCGATGGCTGTCTAAACATAACGTAAACAAAATAGAAGGTAACCTATAAAAAAATGTTTAATACCTTGGTCCGTTTGTGCTCGGCATCAGTTTCACAGTCCTCCATATTTAGAATTAAATTCAATGCCACAGAACTAAATTGAATGAATACAATATTATAATTCACAACTAAAATTATCAAGAATTTCGAGATATTTTTATAAAAAGTAACAACCTCTCACGTTTCGTTTCCAGCTGTTTTTGACATTAATACCGGCGCTGTGTTCCAAATTGTACAAACGCTGCTAAAAGCGTATACAGTACTCACGGACGGTCCAAATTGATTTAGCACGCTCACAAAGCTATCACTGCTTTAATGGCTCTAGTCAATTTGGAATGGATTTAAGCGCGCTCACGTGTTCATCTGTCAAAATGTCAGTTTTGTTTTTATTTTCTTTAACAAAGCCTAAGCTAATCCCTGAAAAATGTGCGCCAAATCCACTCTCATTTCCATTAGAGACAAACTCATTAAAATCAAAACTTGAGAAATATCAGCTGGCTGCAAACGTGTGGGATTTTATATGTGTCAAATCGATTTTGACATTAGCGCTTTCACTGCTCCACCTATTTGACTAACAGTACGGATTAAAACCTGCTCATGAGCTTTGTGTGCGGTTTTAGCGCGCTAATAGTCGGTTCAAAACTTGCTCGTATTCACTCGTTTAAGCGACGTGACGTCATCAGTGACGTCACTTTAGCGCGCTATCATTGCATACGAAAATGAGGTAGTGCAGCGTGTGCGAAACGTCAAATTCATAAGACATTTGTCATCAATCTCGTTTTCGAGAGATTTTTTTCAACTTTTTTGGGGTTTTAGATTAAATTATCTTATCGAATAATCATTATCTCTCAATAATTTCTTAAAACGCAAAACAAAATCAAACTTTAAATTTTTCTCAGTGACATTGACATAAGCGCGCTCTAGTCTGGTTTAAAACTGTATTCGATGATATTCGACGAATGCACGCATATAGAAATAAACCGACTATATTCAGTGAATGTGATGTGTGCGTTGATTTCAAGAAACAATCCGTAGTGTAAAGCACTGATAGCAGAAACGATGACGTCATCAATGACGTAAGGCGGTGAAAGAGCGAGTGCTTTAGAGCACGCTTTAGGTCAATTTGGACCGACATAAGCGCGCTCACAGTGCTCTAAAGCAGTCTGTTAGTGCATATTGGAACGCACAGATGTATTTCTGATGAAAAAAAAACTTATATCTATGACCTCCTGTGCGTTCCAATTTGCGCTAACAGACTGCTTTAGAGCACTGTGAGCGCGCTTAAGTCGGTCCAAATTGACCTAAAGCGTGCTCTAAAGCACTCGCTCGTTCACCGCCTTACGTCAATGATGACGTCATCGTTTCTGCTATCAGTGCTTTAGTCAAATAGGTGGAGTGGTGAAAGCGCTAATGTCAAAATCGATTTGACACATATAAAATCCCACACATTTGCTACCAGCTGACGATTCTCAAGTTTTAATTTTAATGAGTTTATCTCTAATGGAAATGAGAGTGAATTTGGCGCACATTTTTGAGGGATTGGCTAAGGCTTTGTTAAAGAAAATAAAAACAAAACTGACATTTTGACCGATAAACACGTGGGCGCGCTTAAATCCGTTCCAAATTGACTAGAGCCATTAAAGCAGTGATAGCTTTGTGACCGTGCAAAATCAATTTGGACCGTCTTGTCCTCAGAGTAAAAAACTATAGAGTCCGTCATATACATATTCTGTATGAGCTAGTGAAGCGTGAAGCGTCTCACTGTCGCCCATTCTAGTCGGTCAAAAAACTCAGTTAAGGTTTACAAAAATCAAGATATCTTTAAAAATCGAATGTTTAAGTATAAACTTTGTTTGCGAAAGTGAAAATATATAGTTTTTTACTTGTGAATTGATTATTAATACTAAGAACGGAAGCGTGAATAATCCGTAATAGCCATTTTATGCGTGATTTTTAACACCGTTTTTTTCCTGAATGGTAAGTGTTTTCACCAGAAAAACTGTGGTAGTAGCATTTATTAGTCCGATGTCACATATTTCTCAGAGAGAAAGATAAAAAATTTACGTTTTTAGGATTTGAAAAAAATTCCATACATTTTAGTATGGAGGTCCATCGCAAGAAAGTGCTACGCTTATGGCTCCCTCCTTAGCAGTAAGAGCTGCTACTAAAACCTCCTTGGTCTTGTCAGTACTGTATACGCTTTTAGTAGCGTGTGTACAATTTGGAACACAGCGCTTGTCTATGACCAACCACGCGATGACGCGGCTTTCGTTCGGAAATTTTCTGATTTCTTTAGTTTTCAGTGTTACCAAGGCTTCGGCATTTGCCGCGTTGTACGGAAATTTGTTATGAGCCCTTATTTTTTTTGACGATTTCCACGCTGCCAACTCGCTAAGCAACTATGCGTCAGGTACACTTGGCAGCACCTCAGTAGAATCACTTTTGGACCTTTTGGCATGGGAATAGAGTTGAAAAAGTTTCTATCGACGTGCGGTTAACCGTACTCGGTCAGGCGACAAAAAAAAATTTTTTTTTCATCTCCCCATAGTAAAGTGGTCACGTGATCGACTCATTTTGTATGGGAAGGCGAAAAATTTTTTTGAGAAATATAAAAATTTCTTCGGGCAAGTTGCTTGTTTTCATGAGTAGAATCACTGGGCTTCGGGTACGAAACCAATACAAATTCACGATGAATAATGTAAATGTTTTAGAAAATAATATCTATAGTAACAAACTATTAAGTGTTTTTAAATGTTTTAATTTAGAGCTTGTATTTTTTGAACCAACAAGGATGACGTCATGCTCGGCAACATACATACACACATACATACATAATATCACGCCTTGTTCTCGTCGGGGTAGGCAGAGACCACAGTTCTCCACCTGCTACGATCTTGACATAATTCCCTTGCTTCCTGTACTTTCATCAATCCTTTCATACATGCTCGTTGGTTTATGGTACTGTTAACCTGGCATTTATTCAGAACGTCCTGAATTTGGTCCTGGTACGTTCCCCGAGGCCTTCCCCTTCCAACGTTTCCATTCACTCTCACCTTGTAGATCTATTTCGTCAATCTTCTTTCATTCATCCTCTCTACGTGTATTGATAAAGTCTTTTGTAATTACGATTTCTTTGAGAAAAGTATCAAAAATTCAGTTTGACCTCTCTGGTCAAAGTGATAAAAATTTTCTCGAGTAACCCAGAAGACAGATATAGAAACCAGGAGCCTTACGTGTGGGGGACTTTAATACCCACCACAGCGAGTGGTTGTTCCCATACCAGAAAACTGACCACGCTGGGAGAGAGGCGCGCAAACTAGCACTGTCGCTAGATCTCACCCAGCTGGTGAATGTTGCTACGCGGGTGCCAGACGTTGATGGACACACGCCCAATTGCTTGGACTTGCTGCTGACCACAGATCCGGACAGGCACTCCGTGTCGGTATCAGCCCCACTGAGAACATCCGACCACTGTCTGGTGAAGTCCGTGTCGATCATCTCTCCTCCGGATGATAGCCCAAGAGGCACGAGGCGAGTTTGGCGATACGAGTCAGCAGACTGGGATGAGATGCGGCACTTCTTTGCGTCCTACCCATGGCAGCCAGTGTGTTTTTCTTCGGGCGACCCCACCTGTTCAGCTGAAGCGGTTGCAGATGTGATACGGCAGGGAATGGAATACTATATTTCATTCTCCGATATACCGCTCGGTCACAAAGCCCAACCTTGGTTCAATGCAGACTGCGCTCGCGCTGAGGCTCGAATGCAGTCTGCATACCAAGCCTGAGTTCAAGCCCGTGACCGCAAAGTTCGAGCTCGGCGGGTTCGCGCGAAGAAAAGAGCATTTAATGCTGCTGCAAAGTCCTGCAAGCGGGTGATCCGGAAGGCCCGTTACGACCACGTCAGTCGCATAGGGACCAAATTTGCATCCTACCCCTCTGGTAGAAAACAATTTTGGTCCCTTTCCAAGTCAATCGAAAACAACTTCTGCCGTCCTACATTACCTCCCCTGCTGAAACCAGACGGGTCACTATAGCCCACCCCGCAACACAGAAAGCAAATTTATTTGCATCTCTATTTGCGAGAAATTCTCGCCTAGATGCCGAATCTAATCAGCCACCGACGATTCCTCGATGTGATTCTTCGATGTCGGAAATCACAGTACACTCAAAAGAGGTTCGTAGAGTACTTCGAAGTCTAGACGTGAACAAAGCTAGCGGTCCTGATGGCATACCAGCAAGAGTCTTGAGGAACTGTGCACCTGAGTCGTCTCCTGTGCTGACGCGTTTGTACCGCCTGTCTCTTAAAACAAGAACGGTGCTGAAACCTCGGAAGGTTGCCAATGTACAGCCGGTACCCAAGAAGGGTAGTCGTGCCGACCCCACCAACTGTCGTCCTATCACCATCGCCTCCATAATCTGCAAAGTTATGGAAAGGGTACTAAATGGAAAATTGCTGACATACCTAGAAACTAACGACCTACTCAGTGATCGTCAGTATGGCTTCCGCCGGGGACGATCAACTGGGGATCTTCTAGTGTATGTTACGCATTTCTGGGGCGAGGCCATCGAGAAACACGGCGAAGCCTTTGCCGTATCACTGGACATCTCGAAGGCCTTTGACAGGGTATGGCACGCAAGTCTGCTGAGCAAACTTCCTGCATACGGCATTCCCGTTGACTTTTGCTCTTGGATTTCTGACTTCCTGAGTGAACGGTCGATCCGAGTAGTCCTTGATGGCTGCTCCTCTGACCTCATGGCTATTGACGCCGGGATTCCTCAGGGGTCTGTTCTCTCTGCGACTCTTTTCCTGCTGTACATCAACGACCTCCTTGGTCCTAATATTGTTGGGTACGCAGATGACAGTACTGTCGTCGAGAGATATATGTCAAGCGCAAAAGCCAGCAGTGACGAAATACGTTCTTTGAGAGAGGCCATGGTAGAGCGTATAAACTCAACCTTAAGTCTTGTCTCCGACCGGGGTGACAAACATCTGGTGAGTTTCAACGCCACCAAAACACAAGCGTGTCTATTCACTGCCAAAAGGAGTCCATTCAATCTGGCTCCTACTTTTTGAGGTACATCTGTAACGGTCACCGACAGCCTCGAGCTTCTTGGCATGAAGCTGTGTGCAAACCTGAACTTCGGCGCCAACATTGAGTCAAAAGCTCAAACTGCGGCCAAAAAGTTGGGTATCCTCAATAAGGTTAAGCGGTATTTCTCTCCTGGACAGTTGCTAGTTTTATACAAAGCACAAGTCCGATCTTGCATAGAGAATTGCTGCCACCTTTGGGATGACTCAGCCAAATATTAACTAGCCGCTCTAAACTCGATCGATCGCAGAGCCAAGAAGCTCGTTGGTGATGAGATGCTAGTGAAAACCAAGTATCACAGCCTAGCCCACCGACGCAAAATTGCATGTCTGTCGGTCTTTTACAGATTGTACTTCGGAGAGTGTGCCCAAGAGCTCCATGAGCTTATTCTGCCATCCCCCTTCTACCATCGGGAATCCAGACGCACCGCAGGATATCACCCATATTTGGTTGATATTCCACACATCCGCACAAAGCGCTTTGAAACATCCTTTATAAATCGCACAGCTAAGGAGTGGAATTTTCTGCCTGCGTCTGTGTTCCCGAGCTCTTATAACCCGAATCTATTTAAGTCGCGAGTGAATAGGCTTCTTCTGGGCAAGCTCGTTCCACCATCGACCTCATCTCTGTCCTCAAGGCTAGATCGAGGTCAAGAGTAAGCCCATACATAGTGAAAAAAAAAAGTGGTGGGTTAGAAAAACACAACGACACATTATTAAACAAGAACTAAAATACTAATATAAAGATTTATTCACATTGATTAATACTTCGGTAAAATTTTTACTATTAGAAAAAAAGCAAATTTATGTAAAATTTAAATTTATTGACTGGGCTACCGCTGGCATTCGCAAAAAAAGAAAGAGAGACTTTTTAATTATATGAGCTAAGAATTTATTTAAATGACAACAGTATCATTGAACATGTCAAAAATATCTGTAACATATCTGTTTATTAAAAGCGGAATCCGTAAATGAACAGAATAGAATTTTGAGTGAAAAAAACTATTATCAAACCCAATAGCCAAAAATGTTCAATCATACATCCGGAGAACCAAGCAAAGAAAAAGCGAATTAGCAGTTGAAACTGAACTCATATTCATATTTGTTTGTTTTTTGTCATATTCGTGAATGCAATAAATAATTTATTCATTTACTCATTCCAAATGGTACTATTACACTTTTACTGACTAACCAAACATTTGTGTTTCAAATGAGGGATTTTCTTAGTTATACGCTAGTTATGAGTACTAATAAACTGCAATGCTTGTCGTATGATAAAGTAGAACTATTTCGAATATCTTGGAATAGAAGAACATAACAGTACAGAAAATGTCAATTCATGTACCTGAATAATTGTGCTGTAAGCCAAGCGGCAATCCATTTTCTAAACGTATACGTAAACTTTTACAAAGTCAGTCCCCTTAAGACGTGAACAATCACCACCACTATGATGAGCCCATTGAAACCGCCGTGTAAGCATAAACTGTTTTGTTTTCGCTTTGCATCATCATCAGAGAAGAGTTTTTTAGGATACGAGGACGATAATCCTTGAGAACATATTAAATTGCCAAAATCTCATGTCCTTTGGATCGACGCCGAGCTCCTTCGAGGTCCATTCATTCGATAGACCGACAGAGCTAACGCGTGAGGAAGCGACACTCTCCTCCACCCGCTGAAATTAAGTTCCTCTGCACCCGCTTGCGGCCAAAGGAGAAAGTAGGGGATAACATTCCGCGGTTGACATCGCTACGTTTCAGATGTGTCACGCACGCACGTTCCGCTGTCTTTTTATGTCAATAAGTGTATTTCATTTTTGTATTAAATGTAACACAATAGTTTGTTACAATGAAGTATTGTGCCGTATATGGCTGTTTTACACAAATATGAACCGTAGATTTTTAGGTTTCATGGTCGGTAGTTGACCAAAGGTAAATAAAATAAAATGGTATTTTAAACTTTTTGTCTAACTTCTATAGGGTGACTTGACTTTGAAGACAATCGATAAATTTTGAGGATAAGTTCTGTTTTCGATAAAGATCAATTCTGTATAGTTCTGAGGATATTTGGAGGTAACATCTTTTTTATGTTAAGTTAAAATAAATAAATACCCAAAAGTACTTGCATAAAAATAAATTAAAAATGCCATTATTTATGATTATTTTATTTATTTTTAGGTAAGTACGTTTGTGCATCAGATTTAAGAATATTTAACTCAATACCTACAAAAAAAAAATGTTCAACATCTCCAAATTTCCTTAGACCTATACAAAATTGATCTATATTGATAACAGAATTTACCCTTATAATTCGAATGTCTTCAAAGTCACCCTGTAGTTTGTATTGCTTGGTTGGTATGTACAGTAAGTAATCTAGGTAAACTACTAGAGCAATGACCTTAAATTAAAGATATTTTTTTTTTAACCAACAAATCAACTTGCGCAAACCTTCCAATACGATCAATATGTCCCCTTGCCCAGCAATGGAAGGATTTGGTTAAATGGATCTGTGTTATAATAGCTGCAAGATTTCTTCCTGGCAAAATAGGTACGTACAGTCAACGACAGGTCAAGGTTGATACTCGCAGCGCAGCTATCGCCTCAACGGCTACTTAAATAAGAACGGTACACATGGCCGCACGTTGGTGGAATCACTTTGACCTTAAGCGGGTCTCTGGTTTCAGGCATTTGTAGTTTTGTTTCAATTCATGTCAAGCCTTACGCGCACTTGACAGTTTTAACTACCTATGTGACAAGTTTATAGGCTGAACACCCATACAAAATGAAATACCTAAATTTGTCTTTAACAAAAACCAACCTACCTATCTATTTCCATAATATCGCATGCCTCAAGCGCTGCATATTGTTACATGTTCTCTGTCTCCTTTACTATTATACTGCACTGGACCTTAATGGCTCACGTTCACAAGCAAATCGTAATGCGAACATATTGTGTTTACTTTTTAGAGTTTAGGTAATGGAATCAGTCCGTTTGTGAGGAGTTTTGTGGGTGTGGTTTAGTGAAGTGCTCCAAGGCACCCCTGATGTCTCTATTGGTCATATTCCACTTCATTAACTTTGACTTTGCTTTTTTCGGTATCGGATAACTGCAACGGAGATCTTTCAGCAAAAGTTGTTCAAAATCATTGAAAATTAGCTCGATGACTCAATAAGCCTTCTTGGAAACTGGAAAGTTTTTGAAACTAACCATTTCTACCACTTTGAATTTGAGATTCCAGGCTGTTCCTAGCAAAATACTGAAAGGCTGGCAAACCCGTCATTTGACAAAGATTTTGTTGTAAAGTAGGTACGCGAAGGAAACAGTCGTGTGTTTCAGCCATATAGCAAGATAAAAATAAGCACTCAACAAGTTCAATTTGACTAACAAATTTTAAGGTTGTGAACAGCTTGAAATTTTGTGTAACTTTATACGGCGGATCTTTTGAACACCTAAATAGGAACTGGTTTAAATTTAAAATTGGCCACGTATTTCCGTCCTTAATGGGATTAAAAAATACTTGTTCTCCGAAGTCATTGCCCCCCAATGATCTTACATATACCATGATAGCGTACTCTTAACAACTTGTACACAGCTTAGACTAAGACAGATTGTATTGAGCATTAGTTCATAACCACGTTTTATCTCACTTCAACTAGAAGTGATTCATCGTAATAGAAAGAGCTAGAAATATATCGTCTGGTTATACTCGATTCTCCCCCACCACAGGCATTTTTTGGTCGGATTATAATGATAAGCATAATCCGACTAAAAATGCAGGATCCATAAACAGGACAAAATCCCTCCTGTAAGGTGTCACTTAATTTGGAAGGTTTATGCCTCCATTTGTCTGTCAGACTGTGAAAGTTGTTGTTTATTTGCTTACTGGTTGTTTTTGCAAAATTTTAGTATATAAGTGTGTTTCAACCAATGTTTTGAGCTCAGAAATTGCTCAGAAAGTTAGTGAAAAATGTTTAGTTGCGTATTAGGCTGCAATGCCCAAGGATATTACAAAGAAAACAGTGCCGAGGTCATATCGTATCATTCGTAAGTATTTTTTAGTTTATTTTTGATAAAACGCAATATTTTGCTTCACGAAATATTGTGTAGTACTCGATACATTGTGGTATATTAGAAGTATGCTCAATATCGCATTTAATTAGTAAATTTTACATAAAAATATGATGATAAACATTGATATCAAAACATGATATAGTGATGGGATTTCTTACATCGATATATTTTTATCCAACTGAGGCGAAGCACAAATCTCGTAACTACCAAATGGCTTGATATATTTTAATTTTATGAGGTGTCATAAGGCTGTTCAGCAAGGTTTTAGTAAAATTTTGAACACTGATGCCATATTTTCAACCGATGGTATTGTACATAAAATACGTTTTGTTAAAGGCCATTATGATTGTTTATCTATATTGAAAAAGACAACTGTTGGTTGTAACAATGTCATAGCCTGGGAGACCAATAAACTGAGATACACCCTTAACCCTTTGATAGCATAGTTTATAACTTATGACTTTGTACGTAAAAATACATTATGTTTCAGGTTAATCATTGTTAATCTTAAGTACATAGTGAAAAAGACAACTGATGGTGGAATCAATATTGGAGCCTGAGAGGACAATAAAGTAAGTTATGTTTTAATAGTTTTTAACGGCAACAAATTAAATGATTCCCAAAATATTTTTATATACCCCAATACACTTCAGACAAAATGGATGAATGTACACCAAATTGGCTGAACGTACACCAAATTTGGGTAACCGGTTCAGTTAAGTTGTGTTAAGTTATCTTGCGACCACAACGCATGAGCTGAGCGAGCGGAGCGAGCGTGCCGCGGCCGCTGCTGGCGAAGTGCCAGAAGCAAATTTGGTGTACATTCATCCATTTTGGTAGACAAAATTTGGTGGATATTATTTGGTAAAAATTTACTCAAATTTGGTGGCACGTTAATACACCCGTTTTTAACTTATGATATTGTACATTAAAATGTATTTTGTTACAGGTGTTTATGTTTGTACATTTTAAATAAGGTGTCACTTAATTTGGAAGGTTTATGCCTCCATTTGTCTGTCAGACTGTGAAAGTTGTTGTTTATTTGCTTACTGGTTGTTTTTGCAAAATTTTAGTATATAAGTGTGTTTCAACCAATGTTTTGAGCTCAGAAATTGCTCAGAAAGTTAGTGAAAAATGTTTAGTTGCGTATTAGGCTGCAATGCCCAAGGATATTACAAAGAAAACAGTGCCGAGGTCATATCGTATCATTCGTAAGTATTTTTTAGTTTATTTTTGATAAAACGCAATATTTTGCTTCACGAAATATTGTGTAGTACTCGATACATTGTGGTATATTAGAAGTATGCTCAATATCGCATTTAATTAGTAAATTTTACATAAAAATATGATGATAAACATTGATATCAAAACATGATATAGTGATGGGATTTCTTACATCGATATATTTTTATCCAACTGAGGCGAAGCACAAATCTCGTAACTACCAAATGGCTTGATATATTTTAATTTTATGAGGTGTCATAAGGCTGTTCAGCAAGGTTTTAGTAAAATTTTGAACACTGATGCCATATTTTCAACCGATGGTATTGTACATAAAATACGTTTTGTTAAAGGCCATTATGATTGTTTATCTATATTGAAAAAGACAACTGTTGGTTGTAACAATGTCATAGCCTGGGAGACCAATAAACTGAGATACACCCTTAACCCTTTGATAGCATAGTTTATAACTTATGACTTTGTACGTAAAAATACATTATGTTTCAGGTTAATCATTGTTAATCTTAAGTACATAGTGAAAAAGACAACTGATGGTGGAATCAATATTGGAGCCTGAGAGGACAATAAAGTAAGTTATGTTTTAATAGTTTTTAACGGCAACAAATTAAATGATTCCCAAAATATTTTTATATACCCCAATACACTTCAGACAAAATGGATGAATGTACACCAAATTGGCTGAACGTACACCAAATTTGGGTAACCGGTTCAGTTAAGTTGTGTTAAGTTATCTTGCGACCACAACGCATGAGCTGAGCGAGCGGAGCGAGCGTGCCGCGGCCGCTGCTGGCGAAGTGCCAGAAGCAAATTTGGTGTACATTCATCCATTTTGGTAGACAAAATTTGGTGGATATTATTTGGTAAAAATTTACTCAAATTTGGTGGCACGTTAATACACCCGTTTTTAACTTATGATATTGTACATTAAAATGTATTTTGTTACAGGTGTTTATGTTTGTACATTTTAAATAAGGAGAGAAAAAGACAACTGTTGGTGGTATTAATATCGGAGCCTGGAAGGCCAATAAACTGAGTTCTGTTGTAAACCCTTTAATAGCATAATTTTGAACTTATGTTGATGTACAAAGTAGAAAATCGCAAAATTTTACAACCACAGGAAGGATTAAAACGTGCGTCTTCTCCGTCAGCACCGGAAACGCTTTACCAACTAGGCTACTGTGATCCTGCCTGATGTTGTGAAATCTGCGACCTCTATACGCATTTCAACGTTGTGTTTGTGCTGCCACCTAGTAAGCATTAGCTGTACTAGACTTCTAGCTCAAGTAGTGTATTATTGCAAAAAGAATTCAAGTCAAAATTGGTAACATTACGTATGATTGAAAATGATTTTATTTGAACATTTCCTGTGTTCGGATAAATCTACCAAGTAGAAAATCGCAAAATTCAATCATTTTGAATTATACGTAGTGTCACCAATTTTTGACTTGAATTATATTTACAAAAATAGAATTTGTTGAGCTAGTACAGCTAATGCTTATTAGGTGGAAGCACAAACGCAACGTTGAAATACGTATAGAGATCGCAAATTTTACAACATCATGTGGGACCCTGAGCCTAGTTGGTAAGGCGTCTCCGGCACTGACGGAGAAGATGCAGGTTCGAATCCTGCCTGTGGTTGTGAAATTTTGCAATTTTCTACTTTGTTGATCTATCAGGAAGTGTTAAAATAAAATATTCTTATGATATTGTGCTTAAAAATGCATTTTGTTACCGATTATTATGATTGTTAATCATGAATACGTAGTGAAAAAGACAACTGCTGGTCGTGAAGAATCATGAGTGAAACCTGTACTAATAATAGCTTTTAGTACATTTTATTTAAGTATTAGTAGTATTATTAAGGATAAAATACACTGCCTAATGGAAAATAATAAAATGATTATCCACTGTCATAATGATAGTTATTGTTAAGGATACCTATTTAATAATCTTTTTTCTTTAAGCTAAAAATAAAATTATAATCTTATATTAGCCTTTTTATTACATAATACAAGTTTATTCCGCGGTAGAGGAAGGCCTAAAAAACGGTGGCGCGACGACCTCGATGCCTTCATGAAGGGTTGGCAGGGCATAGCTCATGACCGTGACAATTGGAAAGAAAAAGGGGAGGCCTTTGCCCTGCAGTGGGACAAACCAGGCCAAAGAAAAAAAAAGTTTAAAAATAGGTAATCCATAATAATAAAAAAATCTGATAGTATTTGTTTTCTTTTTCACAAATTTTGTCACCTGTATCCAAAATTATCGATATAAAAATCGACAATACCGCATCACTACTTGATTATGACAGTTAAACAGTGTGACGTCACAAATGTCAGGCGCTGAAAGCATTTGAGACGGCTTACACGGGGGGTTTGGTACAGAGGCAAAACGAGCAGAGCAAGACATCATAGTCGACGTACTTAGTCCCTTTCTAATTATTGCCATACTATTGAAGTATGCACAATTTCCGTGCAAAAAGTTAAGTTTTATATCCACAAATTTTTATTTATACGTATTTTTAAATACTTATTTGAATAATTTTCAACGTGCAAAGTATAAACTTCTCTCTCAGTTTTCATTAAATATTGATAAATGCAGAAAATCATTTTCTTTTGATTTATCTGGATTATAAACTCTTTGGTAAAATGTTTTTAACAAAGATTTTGCATGACATTTTGTTGATGTTGTCATGGCAACATAAACAAAATGTCATGCAAAATCTATTAGAAAGGTACAGCTTCATCTCATCTTACGTCCTACTCTGCTCGCATAATTTTTGGAAGAGCGCAATCTAGTTAAAAGCTCCACGCGCGAAGTACTAAATCTATGTTGCCCCCACTCTGGTGTACAGGAAGTCACATCATACGTTGAGGGGATAAATGGTAGTACTCGAATCATGACCGACTCGTTACAGGAAGTCAAGTTCGCTACTCTCAAATATTTAGGCTTTATGTGGCAAGGCAAATCGGCCAGCAATAAATACGGTAGTTGAAATTAAAGCGATGGCAACATTGTTGAAACAAAACACAAATGACATTTCATTTGACTCTTTGACTTTTAACGAGTGGCTCAAAGGACTTGTTTTCAGAGCCGTAAAACTAAATAAAAAAAAAAAAAGCGACCGGCGCGGCCATTTTGTGTTGTGTGTGTTTGATTTCACTCCCATTTTTGTGCTGATTTCGCGATATTTGTGTATATTTTTGGTTTCTCAAGTGTTGTGTTTGTTAGGATCGTCTCACTTGTCTTTTGGCTTGTAAGTCTCATTTAAATAAGCGTTTGTAAAGTATTTTTTCTTGAGAATGTGCTTACGTAGAAGCATCTGAGAGAAACACTATTATCCATTGTATTACCAGTTCTTTGTGTTGTTCATGAGGTATCACAGCTTCTGCCAGATGCGCTTTTAACTGGTATCTATTTGAAATGAAAAGTAAAAGTGTTTGCAAGGTACCTAAGTTTTTTGTCCTACCGTTCGTTGAACTTGGCAGATCGATAGAGAAAATGGCGAACCGAAGACCTCAACAAGGTGCCGGCGGTCGTCGTCCGGACTTCCGCAACGACCGGAACAAGAGCTTCGGACGCAGCAACGTGTCTCCGTGGCAGGGAGGCGGCCCTGGCGGTGGTCTCCCTAATCTCCTGCCGCTCGGCGGCGGCTCCACCGAAGCTACACTAGCTCTGGCCAGCAACATCATCAATCTCCTCCAACCGCGTCAAAACCCTGTCCCATCCCTCCTTGACATGCCTATTAGGCGCGACTTCGGCCCGATTCCCGGTCGATTTGACCGAGGTTTCCCTCCCAACCGGGTAAGTACAAAAATCAGTACCAGAAGTAGAAACATTCAGAATAAATAAAGACAAATTCATTATTTTGACTGCTACACAAAAGTACCAAATTTTAATATTCCTTTCTAATTGATGATTTATAAACCCAATGCAAAATTTTCCAATCAAGATTCTGAATATTGCATTGCAGACTTTCATGCATGTTAATTTTGATGACTTTTACAGAAAACTTTTCATTTGATGTGCATAATTTATTATGTGTGTCAAATTTCTTCACTTGCACATAGCAAGTTCGCTGCCACAATGCTTCTTATAATCAAGTACAATTTTCCAGTTACTTCTGTTACATTTCAGCCACAGCCCGACTCTTTCGAGGCCAACAACCTTTCTTACTAACTTTGTATTCTGATCAATTCCCTTTAGATGGGCAATCAAAATTTCCGGCGTACGGGCAATTACAATCGCTCTGGTGAGCGTATCAACAACAATCGTAAACCATTCAGGCCCAATGATGGGCAAAGGCAACAAAACAAGAGTTCCCCGAAAAAGGAGGCCGATTCTAAGGCTAAGCCTGCCAAGGAGAGGTAAGGACCCCAGTTTCCTTCCGGTGGCAACACCGTACTTCTACAGTCTCTGTTGTGGCCACTGTTTACAATATCAATGTTTTGCATGGGAGAAATATTCTGTGCAAGCAAATTATTGGCCATTGAATTATGCTTTATCCCAATTGGCACCATCTTCACCTTGAGCGAAGGTGCAAAATTGTTGGACAACCTCTTCGAAAGCAAGAATGAATCGCAAATACATGAGGCTGGTCATCTCTTCAAGATTTCTTTAATTTGGTCTTCACCACAGATTGACTGTGTCAACAACATCTGTTGTTCAGTTTATCTTTGCTGATTTTCTTCTTGTTCATATTATTGAGCTTAAAAATCTGCATAGATAAGTATACCATCTAGAATTTCTTTTATCATTTTATGTGTAATATAGATTCATAGCAAAAACAGTTTTATCTTCGGTACCCTTTCCTTCAGTTCTTTCCAGAAGTTTGGTTGTCTCCTCAAGTTTTATTTACAGATTTTTTTGATATTAGATTTTTCACAAACCAACGTGTTGTATTTTTTATTTATTTTAGTTTAAAACATTGTGTAACCCCAATTTATTCTGACAGTGACCAACAAGAAGACCAGGGTAAAGACAGCAATACCGAAAAGGAGGTGAAAGAAGACATTAAAGAAGAGAAGAAGGATGGTCCTAAGACTCGTTATGATGACATCAGCCCTCAGTATCTTAAGTGTCACATTTGCAACAAGAGCATGTGGGACGGACGTTCATTTGAGAACCATCTAAATGGACGAGCTCATGCTATCATGATGCAAAAGACTGCTGAAAGTTATGCGCTTACTGCTGATACCATGCGTCAAGAATTTAAGGTAAATATTCAATAAATAGTCTTGAATGAGAGTGATTCACTTTATTTGGATGATTTTTTTTCTGAATTTGTGAAGTCTTATTATAGTTTTTGCTTGCTTTTATATATTAAAATAATGCACTCATCGTAATGTTTGTAAACACTATCCTCTGTCTTTAATTAATATTTTTTATGTAAAATCATATAGAGGAGCATTTTGTAAAACCATATGTAAACATATTTTTTTATTTTTTACTTTTTAGAAAGTATTTTACTGTTAGTATGTGGAATTATTATTAAGTTCTATGGGTGGGCAACTTATTTTGCTGGCTTATTAGTCTAAAGAGTAAAAGTACATTAGTTCATCACATTACCTAGTCTCTCATAGATTATCTAGCCGAAGGTAGATAGATGTTCTAAAATTACTTTGATTTAGAAACCATTATTGTAAAGCTGATTGTAGTTTGTTGTAATTTTTAGATACTTTATAAATGTTAATCTGCAGATTTTAGGTTTACCTTGAGGTAAACTAATGAAACTAAACACAAAAACTCTTCAAAAGAACAGATTCCGCATATTAACAGTAAATACATAAATTTCATGTAAAAGTCAATCATTAGATGAAATCTTCGTAGATCAAAAGGCAAATAAGTGCGCGCGCTAGGGCGTTAAGCAGTAACTTTCATTTCAATCAGGTAAGGGAATTATAATTAACAGCTTTTTGCATGATTGAGCATAATAACTCTGGTCTCTTGAGATGCCTAAATTGGTTAAGCTAGCATTAGTTGGCACTGCTACAGCTTGATTTGAATGGCAGCAGGACAGTGATATGACAAGAATAAGTATTCTCACTGGTCATACTAGTAGGACATTCCAGTATGACCACCATTTTCATTATCCGAGAAACACCCAAAAAAATTGGAGTGATAGGGACATATTCCTCTGTCCTACTGTCACACATAGGTCCGTTCTGCTGTCATTCACAAGTTACACTTTTTTACGATTGTATGCAGACTATTATATTTCTGCCTTTTGTTGTGGAATTTGCGATCACTTTAAAAAAACGCTGAAGTATGTGATGATTGCATGATTTATTTTTGGATAGGAGTTTCAAATTTTATATGCCCTAAAAATATTAACTAACTTATTTTATTAGAATCTTAGACTGGTGTTGGTGGTATTAGGGGAAAAAATAATAATAGTGTAGTAGCAACATTTTTATCGTTTACCATTAAAAATAACAAAACTTTCTTTATCTATGAAACTTACTGTATGTTATCTGTGTGTAGATTTAAAGCTTGTTTGGTGTCAAATGTCTTAAAACCGCTATTCTCTCATCTTCACTCCTAACTCTTATCTTGTTTATGACTATTCAATTAATAAATTAAATTTATTACCATAGACTTTAGTAGTGAATTTATCAGTAATAATTGTAGTGTAGTGTATTTATGGAATTATTATAGTACCTGGGCGACCGAGCTTGCTCCGTATAATTTTAACCATAACCCACTAACAGATGGCGCTGTAGGGTTTCTGAAACGCGCTATTTTAAGAAATGCCCAAAAAACGGAGAAAACGAATTTTCCCAGTCATGAGACCCAGCTATATCGTTTTTTCGCCCCTAAAAACCCTCGTATAGGAAATTTCACAGAATACAGGGTGTTAAAAATGAACGATGATTCTTTCAAGGGGTGATTCTACATCACTAATAAATAGTTAAAAAAATTAATAAAAAAATACTTATGCTTACTAATACTACATGACGTGTTTTGCCTAATAAAAGATTTTTTTTTTTTTTTTTTTACAATAATTTATTAAGATAAATAGGTTCTTGCTAGTGTGACTGGATATAATAACAAAAAACATCTTTGTTACATCACTAGCTGAGCGTAGAGGTTGTTTAACCTCCAGGTGCTTCTTCTAGAGCTAAAACTATTTTTTTTTTAAGAAAACATATGTTTTATATTTTTTATACATTCTATGCCGAGTGACAGACGGCGTCGAGGCCGACCACGGCGCCGATGGCGCGCGCGATAATCTCATCGCTTTTTGTAAAGACTGGCAACAAGAGGCTCAGAGTAGAGACCAGTGGAAGGAATGGAGGGAGGCGTTCGCCCAGCAGTGATAAGATAAGAAGATAAAATTAGTTATGAAGAATCACCACTTAGAAGGATCATCATACTTTTTTTACACAATGTATATATTTACAAATATTGCTCGTTTAATAGTCTGGAAACAAAGCTTTTCGTGACTCTCTCGTAAAGCCCCATCTGCTGAGACAACTCTTTTTTGCGCTGATTATTACGTAAAAAAAATCTACCATTTAGACGACTTACGACTTTTTCTGTAAGATAATGCCAATATTAACACAATGGGAAAAACTAATGAAAAGCTTTGTAAATGGGAAACATTTATTTTCTTAATCACAAGGAAACATAAAATGGAAGATTTTTTTTTTAAATGAAGTAAAATTCTTCCATTCTCTATTTTAATATATAATTTCAATATTACCCTTTATTTGGTTTACAACAAAAAATACTGTACTCTCTTGAGTACAGCGACAAAGAATGGGTTAATACTAAATGGTAGTGTAATCATGGGATTGCAAGTAATGTTCGCAAAAAAATATCTAATAACCCATAGTGAAAATTGAGGGACCACTTGAAAACACGGAAGAACGGGTTTTCCTAGATATTTGATCCCATTAACCATGCCTTTTTCAAGATCGCGATGGCTAAACAATGCTCATATTATAATAGTTAAGGGTGTTATTGCCTAGATACGCGAGATGAAACGCACACGCAAAACGGGTCAGCAGCCGACGCGCGACTTCTACTGCGCGATGTGCGATATGTATGCGGCCGATGGCGCCGTCCACCGAACCACTGTTGGACATCGCAAGCTGAAGAAGTACCTCCATCCTTCTTGCACGTGCTGCCACAAGGAGATGCCTACCAGGATCGAGCTGGATGAGCACAGGTCAGTCATGTTAGCTTCCAAACGCGCGGTTAATGTCTAAAGTTTTGGATGTAATGGTGTTGGGCTTCGAACTGCCAACTGCGACCTGTATTTATAAAACCAGTATAAGCTGAACCACACTACAAACGCGCTCAAAGTCAGTGTTTCTACCGACAAGCAGCCCTGTGTACATTTCTGGTGGGAAAATATTCCAGAAGGTTGAAACTTGGCAGCGTGGCTTAGGTGGACCTCAAATGACATCGTCCTAGTGCAGGGGTCGGCAACCTGCGGCTCGCGAGTCAGGCGAGTCAGGCTCTTTGGATGTGAAGCTGCGGCTCTTTAGTTCCATACGCAAATATTATGAACACTTTGCACGCTGAAGTTATAATCCAATGCCGCACTCCGACAGCCGATCACGAGCTCCACTCGTGATGCTCTTTTGCCCAAGTGCGCCGCGTGTTTTTTAAAGCGTCACCTGTGGTTCGCCGGCGTTTTTCGGTGATATTGTAAGATTTATAAAAAAATAATTAGCGTTTATATAGGAACAATTCTTTTTGTATTTGGAAGGTGATTTCATATATTTTAAGGATAAAAATAAAACAATGTGTTTACATATTTAAAACTATAGTAGCGTGAACATGTTTTTTGAAAAAATAAAACTAACATGTCTTTATTATTGCTCTTATATAGTAATAATCCTTTTGTATTTAAGTAATTAAACACAATTTTCACACTTTCTACCCACACAGTAGGTAGATTATTATTGTAAAATATTTTGTAAGCAGTGCCTGACGATGATAACTCGAAATTGGTTGCACTCTGTATAAATTTTACTAAATAAATAGTGGAACTAGTGTGAAAATGGTGTTTAAAAGAATACATTGGAGTTCCATCAAGTAATAACAACACAAAGTATATCATAATCTTTTTGTGTGTGATATTTTTGAAGCAAGGGTAATAACTTAATTGTACTGAACAATCACATCCACTGGCGAGGCAGCGCGGGCCGACGCATCGTCACGCCACCTCCAGCCACTTACGTTAATCAATTGTATGTGTGCGTGTAGCTAAATCGTTCCTCTATACGTTGCTATCAAGCGAACGAACTGTGTTTCACGAACTGTGTTTGTTATTTTGATACAAACAGTATGGAATCTAATCACGAGTACTGTTCGTCATCCGCGACTAAGAAAAAAAGTGTAACGAGTGGTTTTCGTGATCGGCGAATTACGCGTGGCAGTTATTTAAATGGCCGGCGACATGGCAGCAAAACTGCGCACCGAATGGTCCTCGTGATCGGCGTGCAGTGTTAATTTTATGAAAAAAAAAAATTTATACATATATATTTTTCTTATGAACCTAAATAGATTAGTTTTTTTATCAAAAAGCTTTATTTTATGCAAGAACTATTTATGATTGGCTAGAAAAAAATAGCGGCTCTTTAAAAACTGAAATTTTAAAAAAAAAAATTTTGACTCGTCCAACTCAAAAGGTTGCTGACCCCTGTCCTAGTGCGTTAGTGGTGAAATGTTTGTTTCTGAATGTTAAAGAAGATATGAAGATGAAGACTTTGTTGAGTAAAAAATTTTCAGATGTAAATATTTCAAAAAGCATAGAAGATGATAATGTTTTATTTCTTATTTCTCAGGTTAACTGCTGAGCATCTCAGGAACATGCAAGATAAACAAGAGATTATTTCCAAGCCCAAGCCGGAAGGTAATTTTTTTAAAGTAAAAAAAAAAAATTTAAAATAAAATAAAATATAAAAAAAAGTTGAATAGTTTATTATCGTGTGTCAAGCCAGTGCCCAAATTGAGTGTCCATTTTCAAGCTGCATATGCTTCTTCTTTCTTTCTTGTATGTAGTGTCCAGGTTATGCTAGAAATGTAAATAGTCCATTTCCTTATCAGTGATGGTGATATCAACGCTGTCTATGGAGCAGTCTTATCTTCGCGACGAACGCAGCCGCCGGCGTAGGGACGATCAGCACGAAAACAAGGAGGCGGACAAGGACGAAAATAACAAGGAGGTAGGTATACACACATTGTAGCATAGATTTATATAGTCAAGATAGGGTCTTGGGAACAAGCGGTTCAAAATTTCCCCATACAAGAAAAAATAGCGCCATCTGTGAAAAATCGCGTGAACTACGTTGTGTAGTACTTCGGTCGGTACTAAATACACGGAACGGAAATAATATGGCGGGAAAAAACAAAACATACTTTTTACTGTTTATATGTGATTTAGGTCTGGTTTTTCAGTTTCATTAATTGGATTATAGTCAAAAACAATAATAAGAAATAATAATAATAAGAGTATATTGTTTCTTCAACTAAGAACAACATTTTGTTGGTAAGTTTATTTGCATCCAATGTTGACAATATGACTGACATTTGTTGGTCCTAAACGTCAGATTTCGGACCAACGAATTGGGGCATTGTAACGTGCCGATGGGCTAGTACTTATATATAAGTAAATGCATTGTAGACTACACTAATCAAGATATCTTTCCAAGGGTGACTCAAAATATGGAAATTAATAACTTTTTCAAAGTAATTTGAGTTAAAAACTAATCTTTTTTGGCCTCCCCATACAAACTTGTCAGTTTAATAGAGTTCACGAAAAAGTCCAGTCAGGTCCGTCAGGTGTTTTGTAAAGAAACCTTTTTCAGTTAAGAAATGCTTTATCTTCAAATACACGCGGTTCACGTTTGTAACTACATACACACAGAAAAACGGTTAGTCTATCGTTTTAAATACAGATATATCTATATTTCTGACAACATAGTTGATTCGCGTAAATTTCATCGTGCAACTTCAACGCCTAACAACAATTTCGTTGGTAAAAATATCTCCATATGTCCACTAAAGTCGATTACTCTCGTCAGTCCGTGTTTACATGAGTACGATCACTCACACATGCACACAAAGCACAACCGTACAGTTTTGACCGCACGCCCACAATCGTAATATTGAACCAAAAATTGCTAACAAAAATAGTACTTTCAGTACATCAACTGTATTTTTGTATTAATTAGCGAAAAATTTAACTAAAAATAGCAGTATTCGTTCGTTTTTCAACAAAATTTTATGTCCCGCGTATAAATGCAAGTCATTTGAATTTTCGTATGGAAAACGGATCACCTTAAGTCTTATCAGTTATCAACTAAAGTACATTAAAACAATAGATGAGTAATTCGGTCGAGGTGTCGGTAGTTTTATTACCCTTTTGTACGGGAGTTGTTCAGTGAAAACATTCATAGGCTCAAATTGTACTTCGTTAACTATAACTGCGATGTTTTATATTTACGAAAGTTACTCATTTCTATATCCTGAGTCTCGAAAGGAATATACACCACAATACTCTAAAATAACCGTAAGCTTTGTTTTGATATTCTATCAGGATGGAGAAGAAGTGAAGAAAGAAACAGAAGATGGAGCAGAAGCAGAAGTTAAACAAGAAGGTGGTGAGAAGAAGTCCGTGGACAAAGAAGATACGATCTTGGATTACACTGAGGGAGATGACTTGACCGGAGTCACTACAGAACGTTTTCCTACTTACAGGTAATTTGTTTTAAAAAAGTTTTTGTAATTCCTAGAATTAATATACAACTTGATTTGAGTTAGGGACGCCGCGACGCACGCAGACGGGTGATCGGATCACATGAATGGAACCATTTCACCCATAATAATATATTTTTTTTTTTTGTAAGTGAAATGACTTTCCTGAAGAAATATAATTGGTTTGAAAGCGAGAAATTTTTAGGGCTTTTCCATTCAAATAAACCTTGCGTCAAGTGGTCAATAGAATGAAAAAAAAAAATTGGTTAGTCAATGAAAAAAATAAAAATATAAGAATAAATAAAGAAGTGATTTAGGGACCTTGAAACAAAGGATGGACAGCTGCGTCCTCCTGCATATTGTTCCTTTATACTGTCGTCACCAATAACTTTTCAAGTATTAGCTCAACTAGCCAGTCATCATTGCAGATAGAATTCCAGTGAAAATTGGTCATCATAACATCCCATAATACGTCCACTACAGGACAGGGAGCTCCCTCCAGAATTCCAGCTTTTCCTAGAAGAGAAAGTACCTTTGTTAGCGTCACTACGGCTGGCATCATGGACCGCGGTTTTTGGTGACCGCAGTACGTAAGATGGTACGATACATGGAAGGACGCTGCTGCCCATCTTACAGTTTATAAACCCTTAGTCGTTTCTTACCATCGAACACGTCATTCTGGAGTGCAAAGTAATTAACAGACCCCTTGGAAATTATGAAAGTAATAAAATCGCTTAATAACACATCATCAGTCGGTTATGATCTCATCCCCACAATGATAATAAAGTTGTCTTGCGTTATTATAGCACCGGTGTTATCTCATATTGTAAATTTATCATTTATAGAAGGAGTATTCCCTGAGAAACTGAAGTTAACTATGATAAAACCTATTCACAAGAAAGAAGAAACCACGAATCCTGGAAATTATAGACCAATAGCGTTAATACCAATATTTTCCAAAATTATTGAAAAGATATTCTACAATAGAATCATGAGCTTCATAAAAAAAATTAATATTCTTCGACCCGAACAAAATGGTTTCCAAAAGGGAAAGTCAACGACTCTGGCTGCTTTTACTCTCATTGACAAAATTACTCGTAAAATTAACGATAAAAAGAAAACTACAGTGGTATTTTTCGATATGAGCCGCGCCTTTGATTTTGTCTCGCATGATTTATTATTAAAAAAATGTGAAAGCTATGGGTTGCGAGGACGAGTCAGCGATTGGCTCTGTAGTTACCTCTCAAGTACGAAACAGATTTTGGAGGTGAATGAAATTAATTTAAATAAAGAAGAAGAGACATTTAAATCCAGTGAGTTAACGAACTTCTTTGGAGTCCCACAAGGGAGCATATTGGGGCCATTATTGTTTTTGCTTTACGTAAATGACCTTCCCGTTGCCATCAAGCATCCATGTATACTTTATGCTGATGATATATCTGTTCTGGTTTCTGATGACAATCATCTTGATTGCAATAACGAGATCAATAACACTGTTGAGGACATAGTACAATGGCTTAAGGTGAATAATTTGCAAGTTAATCTAGAAAAAACCAGTTACATTCAGTTTCATAATAAAGGTGCTACAAAACCTAACCTACACGTACATCATGAAACCAAAATAATCTAAGAAGTATCTACAACTACATTCTTAGGGCTTAACATTGACGAACATTGTGACTGGAAGGCACATGTGCACAAAGTATGTACCAAAATTAATCGCTTCGCATATGCTCTGTGGAAACTGGCTAAAATAAGTAATAAACAAACTGCGCTGCAGGCATATCATGCTTACGTAGTCTCAAACCTTAGGTATGGCATATCTCTTTGGGGAAATTCAGTAGATGTTAGTAGAGCGTTCATTGCTCAGAAACAATGCGTACGAGCCATCTGTGATGTCGGTCCTATGACTTCATGCAAGCCTTTGTTTAAGGAATTGAAACTTATGACGCTCACTGGTCTTTATATTTATGAAGTATGTACTCTGGCTAAAACTAATCCAAATCTATTCACATTAAATAGATCTGTGTGTAATTTTAACACTAGATACCCGAATAGGCTACTACTCCCAAACCTTCGCTCTCACTTATGCAGTGTCAACTGCTATGCTATGACAGTGAGAATATACAACCATCTTCCAAAAGACATAAAGGACTTGCCTCTACCTTTATTCAAAACAAAATTACGGACATAGTTGATCGATAAATGTTTTTATAATGTAAAAGATTATCTAAATTCAAAATTTTAATAAATAAAATATTAATATTTGTAAACAGGGACATTGTATGTTTCTTTTTTTTGACTAGTATGTAAATTAGTGTTTTAATGTTTATATTTAATCTCAATTTTATGACTACATCATTATTTGACATTATTAATATTTAAATTTTAATAGTCTATGGTAATTTCTTATGTTTTATTTTTAATTTGCATGATTTTGTTGAATCTAAATGTAAGGACTGTCTATAACTTAAGAACCTTTTGACTACATTTATCGCAAATAAATATCTTTTATCTTTTATCTTTTTTAACACTATCAGAGTAAACACACTTGGAGCAGACATAACCCTAGACCAACTACCAAACAAACTGGACAGACTGACTGAGTTCTGGCAACAGTAAGCGTGGCTAAATTAAAGGC
Source organism: Athrips mouffetella (assembly GCA_947532105.1). NCBI lineage: Eukaryota > Metazoa > Arthropoda > Insecta > Lepidoptera > Gelechiidae > Athrips > Athrips mouffetella. Next base: position 7,590,969 of record OX383980.1, on the reverse strand, counting down.
CAAATAGGCCCACGCACAATGGTCCATAATAGGACTAAGTGTGGAAACCACATACTTAATTTAGAACACATCAACGGGCCAGTCACAACGGGCCAATCTAAACATAGGAAGAGTATATTTTTATTTTCATATGCTATGTTGCTTGCAGCGTGTCCCGCGGCGTAGGGAAATCATTCCTGTCCGACTTCCGCTGCGTGCAGTGCAAGCTGTGCCGCAAGCTTCTCGATTCGGATGAAACGGCCGAGGTGCATCTCCGCACCTGGCGCCACCACCAGCTCTTCACGAGGCTTCTGCACGACAAGACTGGCACCACCACCGAAAAGGTTCAGTTCAACTTTTTTTTTATACTATGTGTAATGAAAAGGTGTGATAATACTGAAGGATGTGTATCTGTTCATGAAACTGAACTACTTTCCCCAAGGAACATAGGTGCATAACTGCACTAAAGTAGGGCCAACGTTAAAAGTCCGTTTTGACGTTTTCTTATCACCAACTCACAGAGTTCTTTTTTCTTTACATTTCGTTGTTTTTATACGTTGGATAGCTATCAAAATAGACCTATTTCTATGGGCTTACTTTAGCTGATAGCGCATTTTGTATGGGAGGTCAAATTTGGGTTTTAGTTTTTCGACATATGTTCCTTGGGAAATGTGGCCCATTTAGTTACATGGGTAGATTTACCCTCTTAATGCCGGCAAAGAATAGGACCAACCCATCTCTACCCGTGGGTGTCGTAAGAGGAGACTAAGGGCTTACGAACCAGATGATTGGCAGCAGCATGTTTTATCAGACCTTTCAGTTACACATTGAAATTCTCGGGGCGCTGCAAGTTTCCTACGACATCGAGTACAAGAAATTTGCAACTTGTTTAGAGATCATCAAAACGTTGGTTTTGGGTTGGCTATAATGTGGTGTCGGATGTATCCGAGATGTAGAATTATCTACGAGGGAATATAATGTTAAGCAATAATAACATAACCAAACAGCTTACTCTGTACAAATTTAAAAAAAATAAATACAAAGAAAGACTTCATACAAAGATGAGATTCTCATGTTTTATGGTAGAATCAAATGTTCAGTTACTAATTCACAGCAGAAGTCGGCCAACAGGAGGAGATATACAACATCCTGAGGATGCCCGAACTCTCAATCCTAGGCAGATCGTCAGCTTCTTTGAGTCTGTCGGTGTGGCCAAAGAGACGTTGTATAAAGGGCGGGTTACAAATCTGTGCAGATCGCAGTGGCCTTTGGAAACTAGGAGCCAGACCCCTTTACCCTCAAAACATAAAAATAGGTAGAACTACCTTCTAAGAGGTATTGCATTATTTGCGTTTAATGTTGTTGTTATTCGATGAATTCTAAAATTGGAAATGTTTTGCAGAACACTGAGAAGCAATCATCGAATGGCAACAAGCGTTCGATGAACTCTGAGGAGTCTGGCAACTGGAAGCGACGCAAGACCACCCCTGACACTGATGATAACGAACAGAATGGAGTCGACATCAAAGGTATGAATGAAAAACACTGTATTTTAGACATTTATACGTAATGTAAGACACAGGTTATAATCCTGCCTAGGGTTGTGATTTTCTACTTTGTTTCGTATCTGGCATAACTATACAGGTTGTTAATTTGATTGCGTGCCATAGCTCAGGGGCGGGATCAGTATCAGTAACTGAACAACTTTTTCCAAGGAACATAGGTCGAAATACGAAAATCTATTTTTGACCTCCCATAGAAACTGCATCAGCTGATAGTGCATTTTGTATGGGAGGTCAAATTTGGTTTTTCGTATTTCGACCTATGTTCTTTGGGAAAAGTTGGTCAGTTACTGATCTCGCCCCTGAGCTATGGCATGCAATCAAATTAACTCCCTGTATAGTAACAACAACTAGTTACCCTATAACCCCGGGCCCTGTAAAGTACTTGAACAGTCAGGATTTGAGCTAAAGGCTTTAGTCCAAAGTCCATCTTGGGAAGTAATTGTCCGTTAAATCCGTCTATAATGTCATTTTCTCAGTCTCGTACATAGCTGAGAGAAAATATTTTAAAAGAGATGGAGGCGATTCTAGCGCGGCCGCTAAATTTATGATTAAAATTTGAAAGGTCTAAAAGTCATGCTGTCTTTTTTCAGATTATAGGCGGTAACAAAGATACCAACATTTTTAGACCTATCAAATTATAGCCTTAAATTTAGCGGCCACGCTAGAATCGCCCCCATAGGCTTTATTACACGCGACAAAATTTTGGCGCCTTATTTATGCGCTAGGTTTGTTTTAAATGAGATTTTCATTCTTTTTCCCAGATGACGGCACTACGTTGTCAGGTATTTTGTTGTTGTAACGTACACACGGCCGCACGTCTGTGGAAACACTTTGACTTTGAGCGGGTCTCTGGTTTCGGGCGGTAGATGCGTAGCGCTGGTTCAGCTTATACTGGTTTTGTTTTTTTCTGCTTGCTGCCGTGCGTACGATATAGTGTAGACCACAGAGTAATAATAGGTGTTTACCTATGAAATTGCCGTTTTGTATGGCGAATTTTAGGTAAACTCAATTTTCAGTACTAACATTTTTGAATTTTTCCTAGGAATTATAAATCCAATTCTTTTTTAGCATTATTGGGAAGACATTAAGCTAACAGAAGCTTAAATTTAATTTTCGAAAAATATTATCTGTAAAAAAACATAACAAATCTAATGATAAACGTCTTGCTTAATTTTCTACTATTCCATTGTAAAATATTATTAAAATGCCATGTTTGTGTTTTAGTATGTCACTCAACAGTTCTGATCATTGTTTTTTACTGAGAGGGGCAAGGGCCTGGTGATTTGTCATACAGGTTTTTCCTAGTACAGACACCAGGCTCTCACATTGTATTGTACTTATTTAAAATTAATGATCTATTGTTATAACTTCCACCCTATAAATAAGAAAACAGACATGTGAGAGTAAATAAAACATTTTTTTTTAAATCAAACGACATTAGACGAACAATTTTCGAACCTTTAATTTTATATATGAAACTAAAAATAAAAACTTAATTTTATGCGTAAATTGATAACCTTGAAGTCAACTTTCAAATATAAGATAAATGAAAAAATAGCATTAGAATTATAGGAATTATAATCTCATTAATCTGTAAGAAAATTTCGGCAATTTCATATGTAAAGACCTATTATAATACTGGCGTAAGTATAGACGTACGAAAGATAGCCAGTCCTACCTAGACCTAGTTATAATGTTCTAGCCTTCCACACATCCTCTCTTTTTTGGGACTTGTAAAAAGCCTATCATCTTCTTCATCATAACACACTAAAATGTCCACTGCTGGACAGGGATAGCTTATATTACTCAGGAGTATTGAATAGTGTAGCTTTATTATAGTGAAAAAAAAGTATGTTGTAGCAGTTGACAGAAATCATCATAGAATAAAATATACGTATATTACTAGTCAGTCGTTTTAAATTTTGCGAATATGAGTCGAAAAAAAAATATAAATTTTTGTCTGATAAAATATTCATTGCAAATCACAACAGGTACAGCCAGTCAAAGAGCAGGGGCGGAGAGTGTCCGTTCTGTACGATTAGTACTATTACTTTATTCTGTGCTGTGGGTGTAATTTGAAGTTTTTTTTTCATATCCAGAAGAGCCTGAGAATGAGGGTGAGCAGGATCAGGACCAGTCTGGTGGGGCGGAGGGAGGCGGCTCCGGGGACGGGGACCTGCCGCCGCCCGAGGAGCTGGAGGACTGGGAGCACGAGGCTGACGACCAGCAGGACGCGCCGGCTGGTACGTACAGTGGGGCGGGACCGGGGTCCGAGCCAGGCTGGTGGGGCGAGGACTGGGAGCACGGGGCTGCCGACCAGCAGGACGCACCCGCCGGTACGTACAGTGGGGCGGGACCGGGGTCCGAGCCAGGCTGGTGGGGCGAGGACTGGGAGCACGGGGCTGCCGACCAGCAGGACGCACCCGCCGGTACGTACAGTGGGGCGGGACCGGGGTCCGAGCCAGGCTGGTGGGGCGAGGACTGGGAGCACGGGGCTGCCGACCAGCAGGACGCACCCGCCGGTACGTACAGTGGGGCGGGACCGGGGTCCGAGCCAGGCTGGTGGGGCGAGGACTGGGAGCACGGGGCTGCCGACCAGCAGGACGCACCCGCCGGTACGTACAGTGGGGCGGGACCGGGGTCCGAGCCAGGCTGGTGGGGCGAGGACTGGGAGCACGGGGCTGCCGACCAGCAGGACGCACCCGCCGGTACGTACAGTGGGGCGGGACCGGGGTCCGAGCCAGGCTGGTGGGGCGAGGACTGGGAGCACGGGGCTGCCGACCAGCAGGACGCACCCGCCGGTACGTACAGTGGGGCGGGACCGGGGTCCGAGCCAGGCTGGTGGGGCGAGGACTGGGAGCACGGGGCTGCCGACCAGCAGGACGCACCCGCCGGTACGTACAGTGGGGCGGGACCGGGGTCCGAGCCAGGCTGGTGGGGCGAGGACTGGGAGCACGGGGCTGCCGACCAGCAGGACGCACCCGCCGGTACGTACAGTGGGGCGGGACCGGGGTCCGAGCCAGGCTGGTGGGGCGAGGACTGGGAGCACGGGGCTGCCGACCAGCAGGACGCACCCGCCGGTACGTACAGTGGGGCGGGACCGGGGTCCGAGCCAGGCTGGTGGGGCGAGGACTGGGAGCACGGGGCTGCCGACCAGCAGGACGCACCCGCCGGTACGTACAGTGGGGCGGGACCGGGGTCCGAGCCAGGCTGGTGGGGCGAGGACTGGGAGCACGGGGCTGCCGACCAGCAGGACGCACCCGCCGGTACGTACAGTGGGGCGGGACCGGGGTCCGAGCCAGGCTGGTGGGGCGAGGACTGGGAGCACGGGGCTGCCGACCAGCAGGACGCACCCGCCGGTACGTACAGTGGGGCGGGACCGGGGTCCGAGCCAGGCTGGTGGGGCGAGGACTGGGAGCACGGGGCTGCCGACCAGCAGGACGCACCCGCCGGTACGTACAGTGGGGCGGGACCGGGGTCCGAGCCAGGCTGGTGGGGCGAGGACTGGGAGCACGGGGCTGCCGACCAGCAGGACGCACCCGCCGGTACGTACAGTGGGGCGGGACCGGGGTCCGAGCCAGGCTGGTGGGGCGAGGACTGGGAGCACGGGGCTGCCGACCAGCAGGACGCACCCGCCGGTACGTACAGTGGGGCGGGACCGGGGTCCGAGCCAGGCTGGTGGGGCGAGGACTGGGAGCACGGGGCTGCCGACCAGCAGGACGCACCCGCCGGTACGTACAGTGGGGCGGGACCGGGGTCCGAGCCAGGCTGGTGGGGCGAGGACTGGGAGCACGGGGCTGACGACCAGCAGGACGCACCCGCCGGTACGTACAGTGGGGCGGGACCGGGGTCCGAGCCAGGCTGGTGGGGCGAGGACTGGGAGCACGGGGCTGACGACCAGCAGGACGCACCCGCCGGTACGTACAGTGGGGCGGGACCGGGGTCCGAGCCAGGCTGGTGGGGCGAGGACTGGGAGCACGGGGCTGCCGACCAGCAGGACGCACCCGCCGGTACGTACAGTGGGGCGGGACCGGGGTCCGAGCCAGGCTGGTGGGGCGAGGACTGGGAGCACGGGGCTGCCGACCAGCAGGACGCACCCGCCGGTACGTACAGTGGGGCGGGACCGGGGTCCGAGCCAGGCTGGTGGGGCGAGGACTGGGAGCACGGGGCTGCCGACCAGCAGGACGCACCCGCCGGTACGTACAGTGGGGCGGGACCGGGGTCCGAGCCAGGCTGGTGGGGCGAGGACTGGGAGCACGGGGCTGACGACCAGCAGGACGCACCCGCCGGTACGTACAGTGGGGCGGGACCGGGGTCCGAGCCAGGCTGGTGGGGCGAGGACTGGGAGCACGGGGCTGACGACCAGCAGGACGCACCCGCCGGTACGTACAGTGGGGCGGGACCGGGGTCCGAGCCAGGCTGGTGGGGCGAGGACTGGGAGCACGGGGCTGCCGACCAGCAGGACGCACCCGCCGGTACGTACAGTGGGGCGGGACCGGGGTCCGAGCCAGGCTGGTGGGGCGAGGACTGGGAGCACGGGGCTGACGACCAGCAGGACGCACCCGCCGGTACGTACAGTGGGGCGGGACCGGGGTCCGAGCCAGGCTGGTGGGGCGAGGACTGGGAGAACGGGGCTGATCTAAACAAAACAAATTAACGAAGTGATATGTCAACCCTGAAAGATTTGAATCTGGCCATTAACTGAAAACTTGTCCTAGGAACATATGTATGTAGGTCGAAATATGTAAAAAGAATTTACCTCCCCTAGAAACTAGATCAGCTGATAGCGCATATTATAGGATGAATTGACCAGTGTCATGGGCAGATTTACATCCTTGAGGCTTAATTATCCTTTCTGGTACTTCTTGTAGAGTCCGTCATAAACATATTCTATATGAGGTATTGAAAGACGTTTAAAATCTGTGCAGTTGCTGGCAGACTAGGGTAACAAACATTGCGGTCACACAATTAATGAAAAAAATCTATTTTTAGCAAAATTTTATTTGCAAAGAAAAATGATGTTTTTACTTATGTATCGAATAAAAATAAGAAAGGAAATGTAATTTTATACGTGATTCTTTGACTGCATTTTATTAAGTAGCAACCAGATATTGTAGTAATACAATTTTTTTAGTTGTAAAAGAAACATAAAATCTTTAAGTTTTTGAGATTACAAAAAAATCAAACAAGTACTAAGGAACTATACTTTTAGTGTGTAGAGGTCCCTTGCGAGAAATGGGCACGCTTGATACTAATAAAGCTCCCTCATTAGCAGAAAGTGCTGCTTCTGCAACCTCGTTAGCGGCTACAGCCGCTCAATTTTAAACTGTTCTCTCAAACTGATGTTAAAATAAATAAAATAAAAAATGTTATATTTCAGACGCCCATAGGTAAGTGTACATAGTAATTAATTTCAGACAAGGTGTCAAGTTAAAAAAAAATACATAATTTAAATATGTCAAGCAGTAGGTGACTATAATGGATTATTACATTAACTTAGCTTATATTACAGTAAATAAGCTCATAGCTTAGATCAAAGTAAATTTCGCCGAACCGTGTTTGATCAACCCGTCAAGTCCAGGGCAGCGGGCGAACATTGTCGAGGCACTATAGTATCGAGGCAGTTGAAACAAAACCCTCATATATTTCACTTTGAAACACCCGGTATAATGCGTCCGTATTGGTGTATATGATGGTTCCATTACGTGTTATAAACAAGTTTGTGTTCAAACAAGGGCATACTCCTGGCAGTTAAAATTGAGCGATTTAGATAAAAGCTCAATTCAATTGACGACTAACTAATCAACTGAAGCATCTGTTGATAAAATTGATAATGTGAAGTCACAAGGGACCGTCAATATAGCCTTGGATCATATATTTGATTAAAAAAATGTCAGTATTAAAATTTCTCACTATAGAAATTTATACATAAAGATATCAAATTTACAACACGAAAATAGGGAGACTCGTTGCAATCTTGAATGCCACTTTGTATCTTAAAAATGAATAATCGTTGATCATAACTGTCAGTTGAAACTGTTCAGTTAAAACTGAGCGTGCATGGTTACCCTAGCGTGCATGGTTGCCAGTGACCAGGATCATATCAGGCTATTATTATTTTTAGTTAAGGTGAATTCAGACAGAACGGAAATACTGTTTTCATCCCATCTATTCGAAAATCGCTGATCGGTTCGTCAATAAAGGCGAACAAAATAGCTGTTTTCTTCAAGAGCCTTTCGTAGCTTGTAAAAATGGGATTTAAAATTCGAACATGAATTTAGGGCCACCATAGGAACCATACAATATTTTAGGTCAACCATAGAGGTCGAACAAAAATATTGTACGAGAAATGATACTGGCCGGTTGTATTTTTAATATTTGAGAACGTTTTGCATTCCTACAACTGTGATGTAAGGAATTTCTGTATAACTTGGTACCTATTTTGATTTCATTATAGGCGAAGCCATTGTGTCAAACTTGGGGGGTGCTTAACATGTCGATACGACTTTTTCCGCTTGGTCGAAGTAGTTCTGTCTGCGTAGGACGTCCTCTTCCTATCTTCCTTTTAATCTACTTTAATTTTCAATTCGACCAGTATGTAGGTATGTAATATTGTCATGAAATTTTCGTGTATCAGGTGCCCCATTTAGATAGATACATACAATACATAACGCCTTTTACCGGTCGGGATAGGCAGAGACCACAGCCCTCCACCTGCTATAATCTTGATAAACTTCCCTTGCTTCCTCTATTTTAATCAATCTTTCATACACGCTGGTCGGTTTAGGGTACTTGTTATTTAGATACGGAACCCTAAAAACTTTTTTCTTATATTACAGAGGAGGAGGAAAACAATGAAGCCGAAGATCCCGAGCCGGAGCCGGAGCCCGAAGCTGAAGAAGCAGCGGAGCCCGAGCCCGAGCCCGAGCCCGCCAGCAAGCCCGCCGCCACACCGCGCGGGCGCGGGCGCGGGCGCCGCCGGAACTAGGCCGGCCCTATACAGACACGCTAACGAAAGCTGGCATGTACAGTTAAGAGCACATCAAGCTTTACACACTGGACTTTGAACCGTTCTTATTTCAACAGACAACAGAGAGTGTCAAGCTTGACCTGTCGTTGACTGTACAATAATCTTTATTTTCTCAGACATGGTAATTACATTTTGCAATAGAGTCACTATTAAGCACATAAGTGCCTGTATTTGGTGAAAACCACACTTCCCTTGACATAATATGTATATGGGTCCAGAATACTTACATTATATACTATACATTATATTATGCAAGTAAGTATTCTGGACCCATATACGGGCGAAAATCTATGGTGAAAAAGGTGTATAAATATAAAGCAAGAAAAGAAACAACTTTTCCTAAGGGACATAGTACGAAATACGGAAATCACTACATTCTACAAAATTCCGAGAAATTTTTAATTAGGCATTTTACATAATACCGCGGAATTTTACAAAACGGCGTGTAATTAGTTTCTGGCAATCATCGGCCGCTACAGCTTCACGCTAACTCGGCTTGTCGCCTGCCTAACTAACCTAAAATGCACCAGTGATCTAAACCGGTTTACAATCTGCCGGTGCCCTTTTACAATTTGCCTACCGTTTAGTTTGCCCGCCGTATGTAAACGGCGAATTATACGATTTTCCTGCGACATATCAAAGAATAAAAATGCGTTATTTGTGGTTGGTGACGCAACAGCTAGCAAAATAAAACGATTTCATCACAACATACCTTGCATTAATTTGAGAGCCAGCTTTCGTTAACCTTCACAAGGTGTAACAAAAAGGGTATATCAACCTTGAAGGATGTGATTCTGCCAATGGAACTGAACAACTTTCCCTAAGGAACATAGGTCGAAATACGAAAAAAAAAATTTTGACCTCCCATAGATACTGAATCAGCTGATCGCGCATTTTGTATTTGAGGTCAATTTTTATTTTTCGTATTTTGACCTATGTTCCTTATAGACTATAAGGGCACTGCATGTTATCCTACGTCATCTAGTACACGAAATTTGCAACTTTGTAGCGATAGTGGTGGCCTAGTAGGTCCACAAAACGTTGGTCTGCCAATCCGAAACCTGGCAGGTTTTGTACAGTTGGAGAGAAAAGTGGTTAAATGACAGATTACACGAATGAAATCTATTCGTAGAAATAGAAGGTACCTATATCAGTAAAAACCAACAACAGGTCTGCCTTGCATCCTCTTGGCAGTTTCGCCAGTCCGACCAAATTTGTGGTCCAATCACATCCGACCACATTTGTGGTCCGACTAGCGAAACTGCCAATAGGATGCAAGGCAGACCTGTTGTTTCTTACTTTTTGAATAGATTTCATTTGTGTGATCTGTCATTTAACCACTTTTCTCTCCCACTGTACAAAACCTGCCAGGTTTCGGATTGGCAGACCAACGTTTTGTGGACCTACTAGGCCACTACTCGATAGTAAATTTGCAACTTTGTAGCGATCTACAAAGCTGCAAATTTCGTGTACTAGATGACGTTGGATAACATGCAGTGCCCTTACGGTCTATTAGGGAAAGTTGTTCAGTTTCATGGGCAGAATCACATCCTTCAGGGTTGATATACCCTTTCTGTTACACCTTGTATAATAATCTACCACATACTACTTCGTTATACACGGTTATTGTTTTTGACCGGATATCCGTTCAGTCCGATTTCTATGGGACTTCGATGTCTTTTGCGAAGTTGCAAGAGTCATGGAACCAAAGTTGTTGCTTTTGGTCCCCACTAATAAGAGGTTAAACAGATACCAGGTCGAAAAATAACCTTATTAGATAATAGACTTATTGAGAAAATATGAATCTAAAATTTGTAGCAATTACGATATGGGTACTTTAGGGTTTTTTTGTCGGCATCCCGCTCTGACGTGTTATCACCTGAATCTTCCGTCCTTGTCCTGGCCGATAATCGCCCACCGATTCTCGGTCGTGTGCGGGAGCCCTTATAATGATATTACTAATTAGCAAGTATAAAATTATATTAGCGTTTAAAATCTTCTTTTATGTGTTTTATCAGATTTGTTCTTCTGTAATGGATAGCCATTTTTTTATTACATGAACATCTCTTTAAAATATATGTCTTCCTATATTCAAGATTTAAAGAAAAGTTTGCAGAATATGACCCAATATTTCTATTTGTTTTCATTGTACAGTCAGCGTCCAATTAATATGAGCGTCTATCGTAGTCAAAATGAGCTGTAGTAAACAAGTTAAATTTTACATACGCCGTTAGAATTGTCATATAGTTTTAGCTCCCAAACTGTTCAAAATATGTTGGCAACAAGGTTGACAATATTATGTTCGCGGTCGTCAGCGTCAAATTGATGTAACTGTGTATAGTAGTCAAAATGATCTAAAGTGAACAAGATCTAGATTACTTCATATAATTTTGACTACCTACTATAGTCGCTCACATCAATTTGACGGTGACGGCCGCGAACATAATGTTGGAAATTATGTTGCCAAGATATTTTGAACACTGGCTGCTTACAACTATATGACAATTCTAATTGCGTTTATGAAATTTAACTTGTTTAATTTAGATCATTTTGACTACGATTGACGCTCATATGAACTTGACGTTGACTGTACCTGGATCTTTTTTTTGTAAATGTAATGCTTAATTCTTAAATTCTTTTAGCTTTTAAGGATTTTTGTAAGTAAGTCTAAGGTATAAAATGTGAATTTTTTGTCGTTTTGCTTCCGTCCAGTAAGTCTACATATAAAAAAATCTTCTTCCCATGCTTAAATCGAAGTGATTTGTTTTCATTAGTAGAATCACTGAATGTCGGGAGCACAATTGCTAAAGATTCACATTATAGTTATGGATATAAATATACCCTTCACTTATTATTATAAATGTTTAAAATTAGTTTCCCTATAGCTTTTTGTCGAATGACTTCCCTCAAAATATACTATCATTTCAAATGCGATGAGCTTCATCCAATAAATTCACGACTCTGTTAAGAAGTACGCGCGAATTTGCCCCGTTTTGTCGCTCTTGTTTTATATCCTCTTTGGTCGCTCTAGCCGACCGTTACAATTATTCGCATGACATTTTATAATGTCGACGGCAAGTCTAATCGTTTTGTCGCTCTAGCCGACCGTTACAATTATTCGCATGACATTTTATAATGTCGACGGCAAGTCTAACTTGTCACTAAAATAGGGGAGGCGTGGGACGAAGGCGGGGTACGGGGTATTAATATAATTGTAACGGTCGGCTACTAGTACATTGCATCATCCCGGCGCATAATGTCACGTTCGCAAATTGGCACACTAGAGTTTAACAAAGCACAATGTCACACCTTATCGTGACATTGTGCGTACGTGACATTTGCCAACATTTCGCGGATATATCTACCAATTAAAAATACGTTTGTAACAGAGAAAACTCATAGATACTTGCACTTGTAGGTAGTTGTAATATACGGACTTTGATTGACTCTCTGATTATGCTGAAATAAATGTTATAAATTATATTTCCTAATATTGTCTGGAGAACGTGACATTATACTCCGAGAGGTTTTCAATCCGCGCATCCAGTGGCGCCCCCGCCGCAAAATTAGCTTTAACATGGCCACCAGTCTTTTTTTTTATTGTCTAGTCCTGAGGACAGGAAAAGGTCGACGAAAATTGAAGGGTCGGTCGGTCGCTCTTATCATCAAAGTAAATACTGTTCAGGAGGCCACCGGATGTGCGAACTATTGCCATCATCTTACATAATATTATTCAATACACTTAGTATTTTGATTGGAATGTTAGAATTATTTACGATAATATTGTAATAATCAAATAAAAATTTTGTCAATTAATTAAATGTACTTTTTAATCACCTACTCTCGACTTGGCCTATGGTCTTAGCAGCAAGTGGTTTTCAATACACTAAGCTTGTCCTGACTATTACACTTGCATGCAGTGGTGTCAGATTAGTGTGTTGTAACTACTCAGCTTAGACCATCGTGGCTGTGGCTAAGCCTGGTTAGACTGGCCTTTGTCCTTGGCTCTCATTAGGACTAGGCACAATTTTATTTTATTAAAAAGAAGAATAGATGGGTCCACATTTGGCAATACAGTGCTCTCCAATCACACAATCTAAATTTGTAGTTGGTAGTGTGTGTGCTCCATGGAATGTCCAGTGTGGATCCAGCTAATAAGTAGGAGCTGGTGCTCGCAGAACAGTTGAGTAGAAATGAAACAAATCAAAAACATTATATGTAGGTAGGTAGGTACTTTTAGCCGTCATCATCATCATAACATGCCATAATACATCCACTACAGGACAGGGAGCTCCTACCAGAATTCCAGCTGTTGCTGGAACAATATGAGAAGTACCTTAGTTACCACGCTTGTCAGCGTTACGGCTGGCACCATGGACCGCAGTCGTGTATGATGATATGATACACAGAAGGATGCTGCTGCCTATTCTCTGGTTTATAAACCATTAGCTGTACCTACAAGAGCGAAAACTGAAAGGGCGTGCTCAGTCAACGAAACTGAACAACTTTCCCCGAAGACATGTTAGGAAATGAAAAAATATGACCCCATACAAATTGGTTTTTTTTTTCATTTCCCAACATGTTTCTTTGGGAAAGTTGTTCAAGTTCGTTGACTGAGCACGCCCTTTCAGTTTTGGCACATCGTCCCTTACACCCTGTAGAACAACTGTCCTTTCCAACATAACAGGTACAAGTTACATTATTTCAACAAGGAGAGTAGAAACTTTAATGTGGGTGGTTCATCAAATTGCATGAAGTAGTATAACACAATTTTTTTACTGTGCCCTTCAAGCCAAGTGACTTTAGCTCCTACAGCTAATAAGTTTGATACAAAATCCAATATGTCAAGCTCTAAGTAAGTGCTCTTGACTGTACACACGGCCGCACGTCAGTAGAAACACTTTTGGACTTTATGGGAGTGGTAATAGTCGAAAAAATTTCTACCGACAAGCGGTTGACCATACTTACAATAAATAAGATTAGGGTTTTGCTGACCCTACCAACGCTGCTATCATGCTACAGCTTGAAGTGCACAGTTATAAAAATTGGGTTATAGAGGCTAGTCTGCTAATAACTACAGTTGGGGTTGTGAAGTTTACCAATTTTATACCAGTTGCCTGCATGCATTGTAATATGGTCTTTGAGCAGGAGCTAGAAGAGGGATTACAAAATAAAAAAAATATTTCAAAATGACTTCGATAATAAATAATTCTAGTGTTATATTTAAAGTTCCCTTAAAATTAATCTTATAATAGGCAATGATTAAGATTTACTTCTTCTTCATCAATTTTAACAGCATTTTTGTATCATTTATCTGCGTTTTTTGTCTGTTCTTTTGCTTCTCTAATGGTTTTAGCTTGGGTTTTTGGCTAACCTCCTGCGACCCCTCTGTTTTCGTTTTGGCTTTCTTAGATAACTCATCAAGAAGGACTTTCCTTGACGAAACGTTGGTCACCAACGGACTGCCTGAAGTCGCGACTTCCTTCAATAAAACTTCCTTCTGAAAGGACACCTTCTTTTCTACATTCAACTTCTTTTTCAGAACTTTGTTTGTGACGCCACTAGTCTCAGTTTTCTGTTTCTTTGCCAGTTTATTCAATGCTTTAAGCTTACTCTTTCCGAATTTAACCATTTTTAGAGTAGGATCACCCAAGCAACTGAAAAATGTGAGAAAATCTAAAAAATGTCGACGAGACGACGAAAACCAACAGACAGACACTACGGTTCGTCACCCGCATATGAGCACTGTGTGCGGTGCATAACTTACTAAAGGGCCGATCACACCTGACTGAATTCACACACTAAGTCAGTTAGTCTCCTACGTAGGAAAGGAAGGTAGAAAGATGGAACTTAGTAAGTCACTAACTGAGTAAGCCGCATAGTAAGCAACGCAGAAAGGAACTTTAGTGAAGGGCCAATACGAATAGAACACCTCATCGTACGGAAAATATTAATAAGGGCTAATTTATGTTGTATAGAAAAACACTAGAATAACTACAAAAAAAACCACAGAATTACCGGTATACTAAAAAACAAACAAGGAATTAAAATTAGGTTGCACCAGTCAAGTAAACACAAAGAATTTGAGTGCTCTATTCTTTTAGTTAGAATAAATTTTTCATTCAAAATCGTACGAAAAGCGAATAATGATTCTAATGAAAAATAACAATTGAATGATAAAAGATTATTTGGATAGTACTAAGTAGTACATTCGAATATTTCGATTGTTGCTTCTTGAAATAATTGTACATCACTATTAAGGAACATCAACATAGTAGGGATCATAGTCAGTTCACTAGTTGTGCTATACGTTAGTATACCTCTATATTTTCTGTGCTGGTACACTTTATAGCGCGACTGATATGTTCAGATACTTTGTATAAAGGCTTCTATGAGTATTTTTAATGACCTTAAAATAAATTGAAAAGCAAGCTAAAAACTCGTTTATACTTTTATATTTAGTAGTAGAAGTAGTTTTAGAATACGATTGTCTTACTTTATTGCAATTGAAATAATTATAATATTATTATTATTGTAAAGGGGGCCCAAATGGGTAAGTCAAAGTTTTTAATTGTCAGTACTAAGTCAAGTTAGGTATCATATGAAAGTGCTTCACTTGTACATTCCAAGATAGTTCTTTATATTTTTAACGACTCTTAGTTTTCAAGTTATGATGAAAAAAGTTTTAAAAAATTATCCCTTCCTTATCCCCGAAGTTTTCCGAAGAAAAAATCTGAATTAATTAAAGTCCATAGAGGTTTATGTGAATAATTCAGAAAAAAAACAATCTCTCTAAGTAGCACAGTTTTTTGGAAATTTGCAACAAATCTTTACAAACAAATTTAGTTTTGCGGTCCTTACAATGGACCTTATTGCTTCTAAAAATACTATAGGTAGGTATATCGGAACCCTCGATGCGCGAGTCCGACTCGCACTTTAACATTTTTTTTTGTTGTATATAGATAGATGGATGTATGGTGAAAATCGTTAATTTTTCATGGTATGAGTCCATTGATGAAGTTTTCAGGAGATTGTTTGACACCTTGTACTTGTCCGTAATTTTGTTAGACTTCCTTAAAAGAGATACTTTGTAATCCTGACAAAATTTTCAATTCATGTCTAAATCAGTTGTCCCTTTCATAAAAAAATGTATAGGATCAAAACTGTTTAGTTTTCGCGTCGAGTCGGAAGCAACAGTAGTGTGCGTATGATCGAACACACACATGCGCGCAGTCCACGCGGAGTCGTAGTGCGTCATTTCACCCGAGACGCGTTCTCGCCCGCTCGGAGGAAACGACACCTTTTAAAAAACTGTGTTTTGAATGGAACTTTTTTCTCTCAAGGTATTTTTAATGAACTCTACTAATATAGCTCAGCGCAACGATTGTATAACGGAGGGTTACTCGAGGGGAAGTGAGGGGCGACAGGGAACAGCTCTTCAAGTTTGTATACTCAACAGCACGTCAGTAGAAACACTTTAGACTTACTCGTAATGACATGGTGGTAGAAACTATCATCCGCATATCACTTATTATCCGAAAATCACTCATCATCCGCTCATCATCATTAATCCACTCATCCACGCATCACTCATCATCCACTTATCATCATTCATTCACTGATCAACTATCATCCGCGCATCACTCATTATCATTGATCCACTCATCAACTATCATCCGCGCATCACTTATCATCCGCTCATCATCATTCATCCACTGATCAACTATCATCCGAGCATCACTTATCATCCGAAAATCACTCATCATCCGCTCATCATCATAATTCATCCACTCAACCACACATCACTCATCATCCACTGATCAACTATCATACGCGCATCACTTATCATCCGAAAATCACTCATCATCCGCTCATCATCATCATTCATCCACTCATTAACTATCATCCGCGCATCACTCATCATCATTGATCCACTCATCAACTATCATCCGCGCATCACTCATCATCCGCTCATCATCATTCATCCACAGATCAACTATCATCCGCGCATCACTTATCATCCAAAAATCACTCATCATCCGCTCATCATCATCAGTCATCCACTCATTCACGCATCACTCATCATCCGCTCATCATCGTTCATCCACTCATTAACTATCATCCGCGCATCACTCATCATCCACTTATTATCATTTATCCACTGATCAACTATCATCCACGCATCACTCATCATCATTGATCCACTCATCAACTATAATCCGCGTGTCACTCATCATCCTTTCATCATCATCATTCATCCAGTCATCAACTATCATTCTGCCTAAGTTTGGCGCCGTTTGCTTTAAAAAAAATAATCCATTTAAATCCGTGCCATCGCTGCACATTTCGTTGATTTTGTGATCGAAAGATCGAAGGACACATACTAACGATCAAAAGGCAGTCTTATTTCGGAAAGCCATGCCATGGAAATCCATCTCAAGAGGAAAATCTAACAGACCTGACGAAATAATGTAGCCTGTTTCCTGTCTAAGTTTGGCGCCGTTTGCTTCTTTTAAAAAAGTAATCCATTTAAATCTGTGCCATCGTTGTACATTTCATTGTTTTTGTGATCAAAAGATCAAAGGATACATACTAACGATCAAAAGGCAGTCTTATTTCGGAAAGCCATGCCATGGAAATCCGTCTCAAGAGGAAAATCTAACAGACCTGACGAAATAATGTTGGCTTTTTCCTGCCTAAGTTTGGCGCCGTTTGCTTCTTTTAAAAAAGTAATCCATTTAAATCCGTGCCATCGTTGTACATTTCGTTGTTTTTGTGATCGAAAGATCAAAGGACACATACTAACGATCAAAAGGTAGTCTTATTTCGAAAATCCATGCCATGGAAATCCGTCTCAAGAGGAAAATCTAACAGATCTGACGAAATAATGTAGCAAGCAGCACGTTCAAGTTTCCGATCATCGACCCTAAACAGCTCTACCAATTCCGACCACTGCCGATTACCCATCATCTACCGGTCACCCATCATCTACCATTGACTCGTCTTCCGCCGGTCACCCATCAATATCATCCACCGGTTACCCATATTCGTCCGGACATCAATCACGTACCGAAAATCTATTACTCTGATAACCCTTCTGACCCATCATCTACCTATCTTCCTCCGCCTACCCTTCATAACCAGTCAACCATCACAAAACAAAACTACCTAGGTATGGTATATAAGTAGGTACTTACTTGGTTAAAGGAATAGATATTTTTTGAATTTTTGACGGGATACATAATATTTATCTTTGCGCTTCCCCATTTCTCTAAAACAAACACTTTACGAGTATAAATACAAGGAAAGAAATATCTTACTTTAGAAAATAGTAAAAAACAAAGTTACCTTGTTACACTATGAAAGCAGAGAATGTGTATACGTTGAACCGCGATCCATAATTTTGGCGCGTCGCGGTGCAAACTGACGTGGTCTCACTTCGAGCTCTTGTGGGTATCGGCCGCGTGTCAGAGCTATTTATTAGACTTCGCGCGGTCATACTAAAAATGTATGGCGTAATCGTAATGGTTTTAAAAAAAATCATATTAAATATGTAAGCAATATGAAACCGTGATTGCCGTTTTGGTAGTTTTTACGTGGTGCAGTCTTAAGTAAAATATTTTCGGCCAACGATATTTTTACAATAACAAAATGCTGAAGTCAATTCTTTTTATCTAGAAGTTTATTGATCTTATTTGGAATTTTTTTTTCTGTATGTAAGTTTATTTATTGTTTGCCATAGTTTCTCATTATCTTTTGGATATGGTTTTAAAAGACTTCGACTAACAATGAATACTTTCGGGCGAAATGACCAACCGGGCGAACTCGCCTCGGAGGAAATGACCACCAAAAAATGACATCGGAATATAGTAAGCCACTTAGTAAGGAGGTTTAGTGATGGGCAAATTCGAATGATTGACTCGAATCGAACAACTTGTCGAACAAAAAATAATGGCCTAACTGATGGTATACTTTTTTACTTAAAACAAGCGCTCCTCCTAGAAAAACAATTAAAGACCGCTATATTCAAAACTAACAGTGTTGCACTAGTCAAGTATTCTACACGGACACATCTGACTCCGTCGCGCTTTAACTGGCGATTGATTGAGTACCTAACCAAACCGTAAATTTTGAAAATTATTGAATCAGTGTTGCTGCGATAACGAGATCGATGGTTGAGTTTTAAAAATACAGTAACTCTACCGAATATTCCTATAGAAAATATCGAGAATATCGAATTCTTAAAAGTACCGGTAATAATCGATACTAAATAACCGACCAAGTTCGTACTTCGTGTCAAGCCACGCGCAGTGTAGAGTAAAGGAGTGATCACACCTAGCTGAATTCAAAGAATAATTCGGCATACATTGCTCGTTGAAGTAAGGATATTTCAATTAACATAACCAAGCCTCCCAGCAATGTATGCCGAATTAGTCTTTGAATTCAGCTAGGTGTGATCACTCCTTTACCTAGTTCTTTTTACGGTTTTTTTTGTCGCAAAGCAGGTTTATTAACTCTACTGAACAGTCGTATAGAAAATATCTGAACCTTTCAAGTATCGATGGTAATCTATAGTGAATCTTTTAATTTTTTTTTAGTACTTTTTATTACACCATGAATAATAATTATTTTTTATCGACAAGTTGTTCATCATCATTCGCAAAATTTACCCATCACTAAACTTCCTAAGTTCTTTACATGAAGGGAGTAAGGAGGTTTAGTGATGTCCGAGTGCGAATGATTAATTTTAATTTAATTCCGTGTTCGCATCGGAAATTAAATTGACCAATACATGGTCTAAGGGACTGGTTTCCGAAAACTGAAAGGGCGTTGTCAGTCAAGGTAACTGAATAATTTTCAGTAAATAAAACTTTCAGAAAATATTAAAATAATCTTCTTTTCCACAAAAAAGCCACGATCACACCTAGCAGAATTCAAAGACTAATTCGGGATACATTGCTCGTTGAAGTAAGGATATTGCAATAACACAACCAAGCCTCCCAGCAATGTATGCCGAATTAGTCTTTGTATCCAGCTAGATGTGATCGTGGCTAAACTGTCCATTTGCAATTTTATATGAAGAGTATTGAAGAGGCTGATAGTTTTATTTACTGAAAGTTGTTCAGTTACGGTGAATGACTATGTGCACCTGCAAGACTAGAAAAAGAGAAAAAATGCATCCACTTCATTTACCACAGCCATTGTTTTTGTTTGATCATAAATACTCTCATTCATAAGATTTGGCACGGCAATGTTCAGGTCTCATTTGTCCATTTAAGGTAAATAAAAATAAAAACATCACGGAAATGTATTGTCAGCCTATTAAAGCCACGATCACATCTAGCTGGATTCAAAGACTAATTCGGCATACATTGCTGGGAGGCTTGGTTATGTTATTGCATTATCCTTACTTCAACGAGCAATGTATGCCGAATTAGTCTTTGAATCCAGCTAGCTGTGATCACTCCTTGACTCAAACGAACAGTCGTATACAATTTTTTTATAGTGATTTTTTTAAGTTTATTATTAGTAATTATTATTAAACCAAGATAATGCTTTATTTTTATTTTGCATGGACAAGTTGTTCGATTCGAATTAATCATTCGCAAAATTTTCACATCACTAAACCTTCTAACTCCTTTACTTGAAGGGACTTAGCATGTTTAGTGATGTCCAAGTGCGAATGATTAATTCAACGTATCGAACAAAAATATACTTATATTAAAAAAACGGTCAAGTGCGAGGCAGACTCTCGCTTCGAGGGATTCGATATTCCTGTAGTATTTTTAAAAGCAATAAAAGCCCATCTTTAAGACCGCAAATAAGTTTGTCTGTAATTTTTTCTTCTTTCAATTATCGGTTGTATTTGTCTTGAGGT
The DNA here is from genome assembly GCA_947532105.1 of Athrips mouffetella. Classification (NCBI taxonomy): domain Eukaryota; kingdom Metazoa; phylum Arthropoda; class Insecta; order Lepidoptera; family Gelechiidae; genus Athrips; species Athrips mouffetella. The sequence goes on along the minus strand of OX383980.1, from coordinate 7,570,517 downwards.
TGTATCAGCCATTTTTTAACAATCGATAGCATTTTATTGTACAATAATTATTTTCGATAAGGCTATTCAACAGAGTTACTGTATTTCAAGATTAACTACCGACAGCGAAACTATCGCTATCGGAACATCACTATTCAGCAACTGTATTAGTAGGCACTTTTTATACTTAGCTTCCTAGCTAGAACTCTGAATTCACAAACGTCTTTTTCAACGTAGCCTCCTAGGTAGATTTCTTATTCAGTCGTCAAATTCAAGCAGGTGTAATCGCGGCTTAATCTGGGGTGCGGTGTGTGCGCGCTCAAAGTCGGATCAAACCTTGCTCGTATTCACTCGTTCAAGCAACGTGACGTCATCGGTGACGTCACATTAGCGCGCTATCATTGCATACGAAAATGAGGTAGTGCAGTGTGTGCGATACGTCAAATTAAACGTCAAAATTAATTTTGGTTGAGTTTCGTGGGATTTTTTTCGGTTTGTTTGGAGTTCGAAAGCAAACTAAAGAAATGGATACAATTCACAGGGTCCAAATACTTTGTGGCTAAAAAGTACTTTGATTCGAACAGTGACATTGACATAAGAGCAGTCATATCGGATCGTTTAGATATTCGATTGTGTTCGACGTTTGCACGCTAATGAAAACGATCCGACTCGAATGCGCCGATTGCAGCGTTGGTAAAATATTTCCTTAATGAACCTGTTGAAATGAGGGCAGCACTATTGATACAACTCTAGTGGTTGTCATTGCGACTGAATTTTTTATTGTTGTTCAGATGCTCTTGTGACTTTTTGGCGGGAACTCGACATGGACGTTTGCCTGCTTAATTGAAATTTAGTTTTTTTGTGCATTTAGTGATTTAGTGGATAATAAAGATGGTGTGTTATGCAGTAAATTTACTACGGAGTGCGCAGCTGATGAAGATTTCAAGTGATCTCGTGTTTAAGCCCCGTTTGTGTTGTCCCAAAAAGTCACGAACATTTTCCTTCGTAAAGTTCACTATCGCTTTACGAGGGGAGCAAAAAGAAAGATTAAAGACATCAGACATGGCTGTATGGGCTTTGTACTCTTTGCCTTTCCGAAAGGAAGAATATACGTTAGTATTATATAGTCTAAGAATGAAACCAAAAAAAAAAAAAAAAATCAGATGCTCTTGTAATGTGCTAGCTAAAAATAAATAATCTTTCCTGAATTTATATTCTGGTTTTATCTCGCCTCGTAGTTAATTCTTATATGGTAGCAGAGCGTGAAATATAAAATATCAGGAAATAAAAATGTGAAAAACAAGTGATATAAAAAATGGACTCTTTGACAAAAATGTCAAGCTATAAAATTGAGCCATTGAGTAAAAATAACTACGAAACATGGTGTATCCAGGCTCAATCAGTGTTAACAAGAAATGGCCTATGGAAATATGTAGAAAAAACTACGCCGACTACAATAGTAAGTCCACCAACAACTCAAACAGTAAGTCCAACAACAAGTGACGTGATTGATGGCGACGTGCAGGCTAAGTGTGAGCTACTACTCCTTATATCCCCGTCTGAAATCAGACAGGTTAAAAGCTGTAAAACAGCAGCCGAAATATGGGAAAAGCTAAAAAGCATATATGACAGCCAGGGTCCAGCAAAAAGAGCATCGCTTTTGAAAAAATTGATAGTGTCAAAAATGACAGAAAGTGACAATATCTCAGAACAGCTGAAATCTTTTATGGAGACTGTTGATAAGCTCGCGGAAATGGAAATAACCATCCACGAAGATTTAATCACTTTCCTCATGCTGTATAGCTTACCACCTTCATTTGAAAACTTCAGAGTTGCAATTGAAACTAGGGACAAACTTCCCAAACCTGAAGAACTTAAAATAAAAATTCTGGAAGAGTGTGAGTCACGCAAACATGGATATGAGACCGCTTGCACACAAGAAGCGTTTTACGGTTATAAAAGAAACCAAAGAAAATATAAAAAACATTGCAATCATTGTAACAAAAATGGTCATGAATCTGAAGAATGCAGATACAAACCAAAACCCCATCTGCAAAACAAAGGGCCAAAGTATTATAAAAAACAAAATGACTCAGTCAATTTCGCAAATATAGAAAAATGCTATAGCTCAAATAAAAACAAAAATTCAGATAAAGAAGACCTTTGGGTACTAGATAGTGGCTGCACTTCTCATATGACAAACAAAAGAGAATATGTGCACAATATGGAAAAATGCAATGAAAATTTAAAACTTGCATCCAATAATTTTACCACCGGGATTGAAGGAAAAGGTACAGTGAAATTTCGTGTACCAGAATCTGGACATAATTTGTTAAATACATTATTTGTGCCTACTTTAAACACAAATTTAATGTCTGTCGGAAAAAGCACAAGCTATGGAAATACAATTCTTTTTAAAAATAAAGTAGCGACAGTAAAAAACCCAGATGGTAGAATAGTGATGAGAGCTTACAAAGGTGAAGATGATTTATATTATATAGCACCTAAACATGTTAAAATTAAAGAAAATATTATAAACAACACAGTCCAAAAACATGCCAGTAATAATATTATGGAATGGCACAAAAAATTAGGACATGCAAATGAAGCAGACCTAAAAACTGCTCTTAAAAATAAAAAGATAATAGGCATGACATTCAATCTAAATGATAAATTGGATCCATGCGAAGCCTGCATTCAAGGTAAAATGACAAGAACTAACTACAAAGCAGCAACGGAACCAAGGACTATCGCTCCTTTACAAATCGTTCACAGCGATGTATGTGGTCCCGTTCAAATACCAACAGCTACTGCAAATAGCAAATATTTTATCACATTTATTGATGATTTTTCAAGATACTCTCTTGAGTATCTTGAAAAATCATCAATCATCATCATCAATCTTTATTGACATATTCGGTGCCATTATCTGTTTGCAGGCATTTTATTTTTCTTTCAAGTACATTTTCCATTTCTTCTTCGTACATCTTAAAACATTCTAATGCTTCGCTTTTATTTTTTATTAAATATACTCTTGTATATTTAATAAAAAATAAAAGCGAAGCATTAGAATGTTTTAAGATGTACGAAGAAGAAATGGAAAATGTACTTGAAAGAAAAATAAAATGCCTGCAAACAGATAATGGCACCGAATATGTCAATAAAGAATTTCAAGAATATTTGAATAAAAATGGTATAAGAAGGCGATTATCCTGCCCATATACAAGTGAACAAAACGGTATAGCAGAAAGAAAAAATCAAACCCTACTAGAAAAAGCTAGAACCATGTTGATAGATGCTAAAGCACCAGAAAATCTTTGGGGTCAAGCTGTATACTGTGCAAACTACCTGTCAAACAGATGTATAAATAAAAGTTTGAACTTTGAAACTCCTTTTGAAAAATGGGTTGGTCGTGTACCCTGTGGAGTACATTTATACATATTTGGACAAAAAGCATTTCTACTTAATAAAAAAAGGAACAGAAAATTTCAACCCAAAGCAAAAATAGGAATGTTTGCCGGATACTCAGAAAAATCCAAAGCATACATTATATATATTCCTAATGAAAATAAATTCGAAATAACGAAAGACGTACGAATTTTAAACAAAATGTTTTATGAAGACATAAATTACGACAAAAACTCAAAATAATAATGATAAACATTATATTGATGTAATTTTCACAAATAAAAATAAAAGAAATACAAATGAGAAACATCAAGATGGTGTTAATATAAATTTTAATAATGATGAAAATCCTAAAGAAGATGACAATGCAATTGAACTCAATGTTGATGATCAGTCTGACAATGAGAGCGAAAGCAATAATGAAGACAGTGATGACACAGTCGTTGAGTCTCCACAAATAACGCATCGAAATCTCGAATATTCTGATGAGAATGAAAATTTTGAACCTCCATCAAATCAAATTCTTGAAGATCATGTCGATGATGTTGAACCTCCTCGCAGATCTGAAAGAGAAAAAAGATTACCAATATGGTCCAAAGACTACATTATGAAAAGTGTAGATGAAACAAACACATTTAATACAAATGAAAGTATTAACTACCTTTCTTATTTATGTCAATTTGATGAAGAGGCTGATGATCCTAAATGGAACGAAGCTATAAAAGATGAATTCAAAGCACACCTAAGAAATGGAACATGGCAAATTATACAAAAAGAAAACAATATGAACGTTGTTACAAATAAAATGATATTAAAAGAAAAATACACTGCTGATGGAAATATTGAAAGACTAAAAGCACGACTAGTAGCCAGAGGGTTTACACAAAAGCCTGGTATAGACTTTGATGAAACATTCTCGCCAGTTTCTAAACTAAGTTCAATCAGATTGATACTTGCCAACGCAATCGAAAATGATTTGAAAATTGAAATGCTAGATGTAACAACAGCATTCCTAAACGGAGATCTTAATGAAAAAATATATATGCAAGTGCCAAAGAGACTAGAAAAATATCTGTGTGATATTATACAAGATGATGTAGAAGAATCAACAGCTGCAAGAAACATGCTACAAGACTTGATGAAAAATAAAAGCAAACCAAAAGTGTGTCTGTTACAGAAAGCCTTATATGGCCTAAAACAAGCGCCAAGGCAATGGTTTGAGAAACTTGATAATGCTCTGAAAGCTCAAAACTTCTTCCCATCATATGCTGAGCCTTGCGTTTACTCATATGATGCGAAAGGGGGAGAGAAAGATCAGATAAACATATGTATCTACGTGGATGACATAATTGTAACTTTCAGATCACAAAAATGGGCACAGATTAAAAAATCCCTACTCAAAACCTTTAAGATGAGAGAGCTGAATGTTGACCAGCTATTAGGAATTAAAATCCAATACAAAAAGGATGAAATCAAACTAACGCAGACACAATATATTAAAAAACTTCTGACAAAATATGGAATGGAAGATTGTAAACCTCAAAAAACTCCGATGGAACCAGGACTCAATCTATTAAAGGGTTCAGTAATTGATGATATGCAAAAAACACTTCCATACCAAAATTTGATTGGAGCTTTAATGTATCTGGCAGTGGCCACCAGGCCTGACATATCATATGCTGTATCATATATGAGCCAGTACAATAATTGTCACACAGAAGAACACTTCAAACATGTTAAAAGAATTCTGCGATATTTAAAGGGAACCCAAGAAATGGGTATTACCTACAAAAAATCTCATAAACCAATAGAAGGTTTTGCAGATGCCAATTGGGCAGCATGTTCAAGTGACCGCAGGTCATACACTGGGTATAATATTGTTTTACCTATGCCGGTGGCATCATAAGTTGGGAGTCGAAAAAACAAAGAACAGTGGCACTTTCTTCTGCAGAGAGTGAATACATGGCACTCACAGAGTCAGTCAAAGAAGCAATGTATCTGCTTCAATTGTGTAGCGATCTTGGAATCAAACAAAAACAAATAACAATTAATAATGACAATCAAGCAGCACAAAGTTTAGCCAAGAATCCCATAGTGGATAAACGCTCCAAACACATTCATATACGAGAGCATTTCATTAAGGAAAAAATAGCAGAAGGCTTCATAAAGGTCTTATATAAAAAATCAGAAGATCTGGAAGCTGACATATTCACAAAGGCGCTACCTGCACCGAAGCTCCAGAAGACACTGAAGAGACTGAGCGTCGATCCTCAGTGAGGGGGAGTGTTGAAATGAGGGCAGCACTATTGATACAACTCTAGTGGTTGTCATTGCGACTGAATTTTTTATTGTTGTTCAGATATTTACTAATCTGGGGTTCAGATGCTCTTGTAATGTGCTAGCTAAAAATAAATAATCTTTCCTGAATTTATATTCTGGTTTTATCTCGCCTCGTAGTTAATTCTTATAGAACCGCACTGAGAAAGAACAAACACGTGAAAATGACAGTTGTATGACATTGACAGATCTCACTGAATAGCGTTGCCAATGCCAATGATCCCAAGGTGACGCTCTCCTTTATAAAACTGTGGAAAATCCCCACAGATTTTATTTAAAAAATAACGGTATTCAACGATTAAAATAAAAGCATTTTCTTTTTCGATGAAACTATTAACTTATTTCTACCAATCAGTGCTAGGAAAATCAATTCAAATTGCTCTATATAATGTGCAAGATATTGACCAGCTGCTTAGTAAAGAGCAAGTTTTGCCCACATCAAATTATTTATTTTAACACCTTCCCCTAATAGCTCAGTCACATAGGGGAGCAGGGGGCAGAGTGAATCAGGGGGCACAGTGGTTATTCATTAATATCTCGCTCGCTATTCATTAAAAACACACACTCACTTCGAACGATTGCATGATCTATCCAATACCCCTCCCTCCCACCGGTCACCGTCACGTTCTCACTGCCAGAGGTCAAGCTGCAGCCGCTCCGCGAAACGTAAGCCACCACTTTTTTTTCTTGATGTTATTTTGTGAATCTTTTTGACAAACTTAGCCATTCAAATTGTATATTTGTTTGTTTTTTTACTAATAACCATTTAATGAGCTACGTAAGTCGTGGTTATTCTATTACGTCACGATTAATTTTAATAGTAGTTTCAGTTATTGTTTCTAATTTGACCATAAGGGGTACAATGAACTAATTTCATGTGGGGCACTGTGGACTGTGATCCATAGTGCCCCATAAATGTATTATTTAACTTAACCTTTCTGTTTAATTGATTCAGGTAAAAATGATAGGTACACAATCGTATGCACCAATGTTAGGTATTGGTGCATACGGAAAAAAAATAAAAAAATGCTGTTTTATGTTTATCTTAAAATAAATTTTAATTATGATACCTACTAAATGTAAGTACATAATGACTCAAATGCAACAAAAGAGACTAATTTATGCCAATTAAGCACTAAAAAACTTTAATATGTGATTACCAAGCAAATTGTGTTTTATTTTAATAACACATCAATTAAGTTCAATGTACCCCATATCAATTTTGAAGTAAAATTAAGTTAAATATTCACTGTGCCCCATGGAGATTCACAGTACCCCAAGCCTAAGTCCATAGTGCCCCATAGCTGGGGCACAGTGGACCATTATCCACTTTAAGAAAAATATTCAATTTCTCAGAAACTGTTGCGTTTATTTTTTATTTTTATGTTTTTTTGTATACCTTTAACACCAAGTTACACCTTGTAAGTAAAATATAAGAACCAGCGTTAAAGATAAATGCAGTAGAAAGCACAAATAAAAAAGTGGTTCACTGTGCCCCCCGCTCCCCTACTCGACGAGTGGCGTATGAAGTAGCGAGGGAAGGAGGCAGAGACGTAGTGTGGCCGCGTTTCTCGTCATGCCGCACGCATTGCTCCTCGTCATGCCCATCGATCCCTTGATTGTCGGTTTTTTGGGAGCGAGTCAAAGGACCGGCAATATGAGCGTGAGTAGCCAGCCACATACTCGCAAAGAGGATATAAACACTACCGCATACTCGCGCGTCTCTCGCGGAGACGATTTACAATAGTTAGTTATCTATTCTTATTTCAATAAATAGATGTCATAAATCAACTCCTTTAGCACGGCGTATATTTCTATATAAGAAATTGATATAATTAGCTTTACTTAAAATATAAAATAAATAGCGCGCATCCTGCCACAGTTTCGACGTCCATCGTGTAGCAATGGCAAGTGACCTAATAGCCCTCTATATATACTAATCTGTGGACCTAATGCGGAGCGACGCGATTAATCGCGCAAGTAGCTGTAGTAGTGTGTGGCTAGAAAGGGCAGAATCGCGGCAGAGCGAGGAGCGTAGTGTGGCGGCCCTATAACAAGACAGTCGAGTGAGTGAAAATAGAAACTCATTTGAACATAGGTTGCTGAGTGGCAGCACCTTTCTTTTAGAAATATTGCGTCGCAAATACAAAACTTTTCATTAGTATTGTTCGTTTAGAGGCAATATGGGGTAGTTATATTATGTTATAACCCATAACATCATAGCTTAGCTTATCATATAGCTTTTTATTGGTAAAGTGCTAAAAGTGGCCGTTTTTGGCACTTTTGCAATACAAAGGTATTCACGATATGGTAAGGTGTGATGTGATGGATAATAAATAGAATAGAAACTACCCCAAATTGCCGCCAAACAAACAATCCTGTATTGTATTTATGACGCAATAAATTTATTTCTCAAAGTGGCAGCACCTCTGCTCAGCAACCACCTTAAGCTTAAAAAAGTTAGTTGGCCTAATTCAAATCTGATGTCCCTTTCAGTGGTCAGCCTACGAAAGATAATACCGCATTTTCGATGTAAGGATTGCCGTTTGGTTACAACAATCATTTTTTCCGGCAGACTTTGTCTGGTTCTACGGCTGCAAAATGTGTTGGTAAGCTTTTGCATTGACTCGTGGAACGGACTATAGTACTCGTATATTTTTGGAACCGGCATATGAAGCCCTTTCATTTGATATCACACACAATAAGTTTCTAAACAAAAAAGTTTTAAAATCCCATACAAAAAATTGATGACGTCATAGCTGCCCCCTACCCGGAAGTATTTTTAAGAGCTGCCGGAAAAAATGATTGTTGTAACCTAAAGTACCTGTGTACCAAACGGCAATGCCGTACATTGATTTGCGGCTTTCTATCAATATGAGCTTTGTACATTTTCCACTATTTAGGAAGTTGAAATTTGGTATCCGGCTCGGTAATTATGTGTATAGGTACAAGGAAAACTCAGAAATAAGAGATTTTTTACGATTTGAAATGTTTTTTACATACTCGATTTTTAATAACCTGTAGCGCCTTTCAAAATTAGAATAACAAATTGCTTTTGCAGGATATTTGCGGTATCTTGATCAAAGGTCACTTTAAAAGTTTTGTCTAATATTTATAAAACTCAGACAAAAACCTATTTTATAATTAATTATATTTGAAAAGTAGTTGTTTCCTGCGACTTGTACCTACAAACACCTAGCTTTTTTCGAAATCTTAGTAGCAAAAACTTTCGCTTTCGAAAGTGATTATGTGTATCATATGTATTTTTTTTTTAAATTCTCATTTCACACTTCTAAATGCACATTCCTGTGCCCCTTTTCATGTCATTCTTTCACACCAGCTAGGTTGGCTGGAAGAGATCTCTTATAGAGATAAGCTCACCTTTGTAAACAAATTTTATGTTGACCACAATTTTATGTAATTTGTGCACAATAAAGAATATATATATATTATATATATATATATATATATATGTAGGTAGGTACTAGCAAATAAAAAAACCTGAAAACAGTGAAATTTTATGTCTCAAGTTTTCTTCTGACGTGCTGTTGGGTGTAGATTAATAACAAACTTACAGTCAGTCGCACAATGCGTCTTTAAAGTTAAAGCTCCTCGGCGGGTGAACTCGTAATTGTCATTGTCCATAAAATTACGAACACAACAAAAAAACAACCAACGATCGGTAGAGCGAGCCTTTCTCAAGTAGTGATGCACCGTGCGGTATTCCATATTTATAAGGGACATAAAAATAACTAACGCGACAAGCCTTCACACTTCAACTTCAATGGGGGTTGTTACAAGAGGGTTGGGGGTTGTTTCTTTGATTCAAGATTTTAAAGTTTTCGCTTTACTCTATCATTAAAATCTGTCTTATTTCCGGGATACTATAGTAATATTATTTGACATATTTTTCTGTTGCTACGATTCTTGTATGTACATAATAAGTAATATTGGCCATGGCCTTGCCCAACGTGGTACGTAGGGTACGGTCAAAGAATATATTGGTAATATTACGCTAACGCGGTACGGTGCTGAACCGATGCGATGATGGTGAATTTCGCAATTTGGCATTCAAAACCAGTTTCCACGTTTTGAGGTTTTCACTTAACTTTAACTTCGCGTACCTGTTTGATAGAAAGAAGCACATCAGTTTTCTAACAAAACCAGCAATGAAATAGTTGCACTGCAGAAAAGTAGTGAAAGGTTTAATATTCTGCGTTCGTTGTACCCTTTAAAACCAAGAGCTGTGAACTAACTGAAAGGATCAAGTATAAATTAAAACTTATTAAAGTACGCATAAGTAGAAAATTTTTTGTGATTGATATGTCGGGCATCATGCCTTTAAAATGACTCTTTATTATATGTTTAAAGTTTAATGTTTAAAGAGACTGTTGTCTGTAACAGGTGAAAGAAACGTCAATTTCGACTCCATCGCTTGCATTGATGGTCCAACTTCAATGAGGTGATTGCTTGCCTCACTCACCTCGTTCAAGACCACATCACAGCATAGTTTCACGAGTCGCGCGCGCGTCTTTTTGCGAATTTCTGTCGGCAAAAATTTGTTCGGATTTGTTTCAACTAGTCGATTAGGTTTACCTAGTCGCGAATATATTTAGTAAAGGTGCAGTGGTTTATACCAGTTTAAAAAGTAGTTGTATGTATAGGTACATCTGTAAGTAATTTGTGAATGTCATCTTTCACAACACAACCAATATTAGATCTTAAACTTGTGTGTGGGTTAAAACTGTGTGTTGGATATGAAGTTTTCGGGAAGACCGTTGCTGCGTCAGTATTTAGTTGTTGCCACAGGTAATTAAGATTTACTTTCATTTTATACCAATTAAAAGGCTTTTTAGTTCAGTACCTTGTTAGTTCTTTAGAAGTAACTTACTTAGCAACCCAAAATGGTTAATATGATTATTTTACAAAAAAGTACCTGGGCGACCGAGCTATGCTCCGTATAATTAAAATATCATCGGGTGAGCAAGCTATGCTACTCAACAACAGATGGCGCTGTAAGTTTCTTGAACGCACTAAAACGCGGTAAGAAATATTAAAAAAGACGGTGAAAACGAATTTTCCCGGACATGAGACCTTTTTTTGCCCCCAAAAACCCCTGTATACTAAATTTCATCGAAATCGTTAGAGCTGTTTTCGAGGAACCGATTACAAATATATTATATAGGTATATACAAATATTGCTCGTTTAATAGTATAGGATAACTGGGTAATTTTACGGTTGAAGCTTCGGTTTAAGATTTATCTATATCTCAGAAGAATACAATTTTGATTCGCTTACTGAAAAACAGGTTACATAATTTTTGGAACAAATTTTCTATTCAGCAACCGTAGTGGAATTCAAATTACCGTAAACGACAATTCTGTTATTTAAATAAGTAATTTAAAAGTGTGGGCCTTCAATTTCTTTTTAAATGAAGTTCATATTTGGCACATCCCTATCATTCAGTTGCCGAAATCTTTTTTAAATTTAAAGTTTCTTTAAACTAAAACTCATTATCGTTAATTTCAAATTCAAAAACTTTAACTTCAAAGATGTTTTCTGCTACCAACCGGCGGTATGACTGATAATTTGTGCTAAGTATAGTAGGTACCTAAAAGCAAAAATAAGAGCAACGAAGCGTCTACGATCAGAAAAATCGTGTCACACACAAAATAACACAACATCATAGCTGTTGACGCAGACCTAAATAAGTCCAGAGGCTTTTATTAGAATTTCCGGTCAATTTGAATCGGTGGTTTTAGTTCATACCTACATAACCTACCTTTTATTATTATATACTTACTGTAGTGCCACTTGGATGGATAATCTATTAATTTACATAAGTACATACATAAATACATTAATAATATAAAGAGCAATGATTTGTATGTTTGTATTTTTGGATGTCTGTAACGAATAAACTCAAAACCTACGTGACCGATTGCAAAACTCTTTCACCATTAGAATGCTACATTATTTTTGAGTAACTTAGGGTGTTTTGTTTACTAAAAAACCGGTAAAGTGCGAGTTGGACTCGCGCGCCGAGGGTTCCGCTATACCTATAGTATTTTTGGAAGCAATAAAGTCCATTTTGAGGACCGCAAAACTAAATTTGTTTGTAATGGTTTTTTGCAGATTTCTGAAAAACTGTGCAACTTAGAAAGATCGTTTTATTTTTGCTGTAAAGTTTACATAAACTTCTGTCAACTGTAATTAATTCAGATTTTTCCTTACACAAACTTGGGAGATAAGGGGGGAGAATGGTATTTTTTTTTGACATTTTTCATCATAACTTGAAAACTAAGGAACGTAAAAAAATACAAAAATATATTTTAAAATGTACAAGTAAAGCCCTTTCATATGATATCCCTTTCGACTTAGTAGCGACAATTTGAAATTTGGCCCCCCCTATTTTGGCCCCCTTTACATTCATAATAATATTTTTTTCAAAATTCTTTCATGTGCAATTATGTTGGGCAACCATATTCTAAAGCCATTCCAAATTTCAAGTCGATAGCATGAGTGCGACAGACAAAGTCGCACAATAAGGGTTCCTTTTTTTTACCATTTTGGTATCGGAACCCTAAAAACTTAGGAATCCCTACTAAAACTTCAATAATGTAACTCAAGGTGTAAGAAAAATTGCCATAAAAAGCCTTTCATCGCATGCGTTACGGAAACTATTGATGATAGCAGAAAATAGTATATTAAGATGCTAGTGCGCTGTTTTGCTCATCACACACGAGGCTCAGAAATTGCAGCCCGAGCCGCAGGCGAGGGCGTAATTGAGCCGAGAGTGTAATGGCAATGCGCACGTGCGTCTTACCACGTTTTTCAACACATTTACGAGTAAAAATACTAAACTTTGCTAACCTTGTGTCCACCGCACGTCCACCGGAACATTTTGTCGGCTGAATATGTTGGTGTTTTCCTTAAAATTTTATAACTTTTAAAATTGTATGAGTATTTTAGACAGTTCATGAACAGTTTTTTATTTGTAGAAGTCGACACTTTTAGAAATAATTGCAATAATAAACACTACAATACAAATATTTGTAAAATGGCGCGCATTATTTCTTTTTCAGCGGGCACTGATTATACTAAAAAGGTCTCCTCACGCGACAATTTCCATCACAATTAGTTGTGACAATCTATAGAATCGAGATTGTCTGTACTCTACTCACAAAGCAATTTCATCATGATTTCATGCCGCGAAATTTCAAAATTTTCAAAACTATCGAAATTTGAACATGCGGGACTTGTGCTTGCCATCGATTCATCAAATTACAAGCAACTAGCGTCGAAAAGAAGATGATAGTGGCTAAAAACATTGCTTTTATCGCTTTTATCTTACAACTATTATAAATGACAGCCACAGATTAGATATAATTCGTCCTATAGATAGAGTCGCAAAATTGCGACCTTAGAGCTAAATGTATGAAAATTTCATGCAATCACGCTCCACACATTACAATTTGGACACAATTTGTTTGACAGATTGTAGATTGCTAAGATTGGATTGTACAATTTGACAATTAGTTGGAAGTCAGCCCCAATCTGCCTACTTACGTTGCAATCTGTTGACAATCTGCAGATTGCGACAACTGATTGTGATTGAGATTGTTGCGTGAATAGAGCCCATTACGCGTATTTGAGAAGCATAGACAAACTACCAAATAGCCTACCGCAAGGAGGTCCGAAGTCTTTGAGCTTATCATTAACTTTGAGATAAATTATAAAAAAAATTATATCTTACGTTAAATGACAAATTTATTGTTAATTAGTTAGTTAATATATAAATCCTACTAATATTATAAACGCGAAAGTTTGTAAGTATGGATAGATGGATGGATGTTTGTTTGTTACTCTTTCACGAATGAATTTTAATGAAACTTGTGCTGGAATAGCACATAGGCTACTTTTTACCGCTGGAAAACACTTCATTTCCACGGGAAAACGCAAATATAAAAGAAACTCGTGTTAGTTACACCATTTATTATAACTCAATAACGGCTGAACCGATTTGGTTGAAAATTGGTAGAGAGGTAGCTTAGGACCAGGAGAAGGACATAGGATGGTAGGGGTAGGGGAAGGGGTAGGAGAACGGTATAATTCAAGAACAACAACCGATTTGGTTGAAAATTGTTGGGGAGGTAGCTTAGAACTAGGGGTAGGGGCAGGGGTAGGAGAACGGCTGAGAAAGTCGTGTTAGTTACACTATTTATTATAACTCAATAACGGCTGAACCGATTTGGTTGAAAATTGGTGGTGAGGTAGTTTAGAACCAGGGGAAGGACATAGGATGGTAGGAGTAGGGGTAGGGGAAGGGGTAAGAGAACGGTATAACTCAAGAACGGCTGAACTGATTTGGTTGAAAATTAGTGGGGAGGTAGCTTAGAACCAGAAGAAGGATATAGGATGGTAGGGGTAGGGACAGGAATAGGGTAAGGAGAACGGCTGAGAAAGTCGTGTTAGTTACACTATTCATAACTCAAGAATGAAAATAGGTGGGGACGTAGCTTAGAACCAGGAAAAGGACATAGGATGATAGGGGTAGGAGTAGGAGAAGGAGAACGGTATAACTCAAGAACGGCTGAACCAATTTGGAGTTACACTATCTATAACTCAAGAGCGGCTGAACTGATTTGGTTGAAAATTGGTGGGGAGGTAGCTTAGAACTGGAAAAGGACATAGGATGTTAGGGGTAGTGGTAGGAGAACGGTATAACTCAAGAACGGCTGAACCGACTTGGTTGAAAATTGGTGGGGAGGTAGCTTAGAACCAGAAAAAGGATATAGGATGATAGTGGTATGGGTAGGGGTAGGAGAACGGCTGAGAAAGTCGTGTTAGTTACACTATTTATAACTCAAGAACGGCTGAACCGATTTGGTTGAAAATTGGTGGGGAGGTAGCTTAGAACCAGGCAAAGGACATATGATGGTAGAGGTAGGGGTAGGAGAACGGTATAACTCAAGAACGGCTAAACTGATTTGGTTGAAAATTAGTGGGGAGGTAGCTTAGAACCAGAAGAAGGATATAGGATGGTAGGGGTAGGGACAGGAATAGGGTAAGGAGAACGGCTGAGAAAGTCGTGTTAGTTACACTATTCATAACTCAAGAATGAAAATTGGTGGGGACGTAGCTTAGAACCAGGAAAAGGACATAGGATGGTAGGGGTAGGGGAAGGAGAACGGTATAATTCAAGAACGGCTGAACCAATTTGGAGTTACACTATCTATAACTCAAGAGCGGCTGAACTGATTTGGTTGAAAATTGGTGGGGAGGTAGCTTAGAACTGGAAAAGGACATAGGATGTTAGGGGTAGTGGTAGGAGAACGGTTAAACTCAAGAACGGCTGAACCGACTTGGTTGAAAATTGGTGGGGAGGTAGCTTAGTACCAGAAAAAGGATATAGGATGATAGTGGTATGGGTAGGGGTAGGAGAACGGCTGAGAAAGTCGTGTTAGTTACACTATTTATAACTCAAGAACGGCTGAACCGATTTGGTTGAAAATTGGTGGGGAGGTAGCTTAGAACCAGGCGAAGGACATATGATGGTAGAGGTAGGGGTAGGAGAACGGTATAACTCAAGAACGGCTAAACCGATTTGGTTGAAAATTGGTGGGGAGGTAGCTTAGAACCAGGAGAAGGATGTAGGATGGTAGCGGTAGGGGCAGGCCTGTGCCACTCCGCACTCTAGGTATGCAACGCAGCGCTAGAAGTCGACTGGGTGCAGCAGTCGATTTTACTATTACTTTTAATTTTCTTTATGTCATCTTATGGCGGCAAAATAGGTAAGTAAGCATTTTAACAATAATATATAGGTACCTACTTGCATCTCGCTGAATATCTCGTGAAGTGACAAAGTCTTTTCAACGGAAAATTTTATAATATACGTTAGCTAACCTGTCCGCGATCACCCGCGATTTAAAAATTACTTCATCCGAGTTAAAAACGTGTCCTTAGCGGTACACTGCAAGTATCGACTTTATAATAGATTACTCATAGCAGATGCGTTTCTATGAGAGTTCATTTTTAGGGTTCCGTACCTCAAAAGAAAAAAACGGAACCCTTATAGGATCACTTTGTTGTCCGTCTGTCTGTCTGTCTGTCTATCTGTCTGTCTGTCTGTCTGTCTGTCAAGACCCTTTATCTCACGAACGGGTAAAGGTATCAGGTTGAAATTAATACCATATATTAGGATCGATGAACCACACAAGATCTGAAAATTTAAATTTTTTAAAACGACGCAATCAAAAGATATGGCATTTTATGTCCTCATCTCCATACATTTATTCAAAAATGAAAAACCTACAGGGTACTTCCCGTTGACCTAAAATTATAAAATTTGGCAAGAAGCTAGGTCTCACAGTACAAATAATGGGAAAAGTCTGAAATCATTAAATATTACAACTTTTCTCACAACTAATGGTAACCAATTGTGGTGAGCTCCCGTTTCAAGAACATTCATATAAGAGAGGGGTCAAGTTGGATGGTCGCTGAGGCGATTTTTGTTTTAGTTCTATTTAAAAACGGGAACACTTACAAACTTGAAAATTGGTATGTTTATAGGGCATAGGCTATAAAATAACAACAAATAATAAAATTTGGTCAAGCGCGTGTCGGACTCAAAAAATCTAGCACATTAACTTACTGAAATTTCAACTAATACAATTATGTTTATGTGGTGGTACGGAACCCTCAGTGCGCGAGTCCGACTCGCACTTGGCCGGTTTTTTTTCTTTTTTCGACCTAAGTATGTTCCTTGAGGAAAGTGGTTCAGTTTGAGTTACATGCAAAAATTTTGTTATCGACATGTTGTTTTCTGTATACTTTCTCATGAATTCATAATTTTTGAATTTTCAGTTAATCTCAGCGTGATAGTCTTGGGGTTCGGTATAGCGTGGCCCTCACCAGTTCTCGTCAAACTTCGGAATGAAACGGACAGCATCCTCTCAAGGCCAATCACAGAAGAAGAAGGATCATGGATCGTGTCTATTGGATGTCTTACTGGAACTTTTTGTAAGTTTCCTTATTTTATGGGCTTTTACTCTGATCTGGTGTGTGTCATTACTTTCGATTGTAGGTAAATGATCTTTAAAAATAAGGTTCATATAATTAGCTTCAACTAGGAAATTATCTTTTCCTTTACCTTCTGTGTTTTCGTCTCAAACATTTAATTTTATTCTATTTTTTCAGCTTTATTTGTCTCCATGTATCTCGTAGATCGCATAGGTCGTAAATACTCAGTGCTGCTGGCTTGCGTGCCGCGCCTATTTGTCTCCCTCATGTTCACATTCGCAAGTGACGTATGGATGCTGCTCCTTGGTAGAAGCGTCAGTGGAATCATTGATACTTTGACTTTCACTGTGGTACCGATGTATGCTTCTGAAATTGCAAGCGTAAGTTGAAAACTATTAAGTCTGTCTTTACGGTTTTATGTAAACTACTTACTATTACTATTCGGAAGCATGTGGTGATTGCTTATCCCTACGGGGAAGAGGCGTGGTGTTATTTTTTTTTATTAATATAGGTAGGGTAGGCATTATAACAATAATATGAGCATGGTATAACGTATACATATAATCATTATTGCTTGGTCCTTCAAAAGTAGGGAGTTGAGTTAGGTAACACTTGGTTTCTTTCAAGATCAAGTTCTAACAATAAGATTGTTCGATCATGCTTCTGAATCAGAAGGTTCTGAATTGTATTTTATGTATTTCAGAAAGAAGTACGTGGATCCCTTGGAATAATTCTCCAAATTTTTTGCTCGCTTGGAATCCTGACAATGTTGGGAATAGGTCCTTTTATCTCCTATCAATCTCTGAATATTATGTACACCTGCGCCACTCTTGTTGCAATCATGCCTATTTTGTTCCTGCCTGATAGTCCCTATTTCCTGTATTCTAGAGGTAAGCATATTAACTAAATAAGCAGTTGTTATCTAGTTTCTTTTTAAAAAAACTGTGTGAATATAATTACTTACTTTGCAAAAATTTGAAATACTGTAACTTTTGGTTGCATTGCAGGTCGTTCATCAGAATCGTTAAAAGTACTAACGTACTTACGCGGATCAGAAGAACTAGCCAATGAAGAATTAAAGGAATACGCATCTGCGACTACAGAGGTTAAAGTCAGCAAGAGAGAGTTGTTTTCTAATAGAACGTTCTTAAAAAGTGTTGGCATTGTTAACGTTCTAGGTATAAACTTTGGATGTACTGACTTTAAAGCGGGAAGCCACTGATTGATCTTGGGAGAGGCTGTTTTTTTATGTATACTCGTATCATAATCCTGTCAGTCAGTTGAAAGACAGCTGAACACATGCTTCTTTTTAAAAACTCCCCCTGATTTTACATAATTATGGTATTTCTACACTAAACTTACTTTCCATTCAACGCTTTTTACAATTTTAGGTATTGGTACCCAGCTTATAGGATTCAACGCGGTCTCATTCTATCTCCAAACTATACTCGAGTCTACTCAGACAAGTATTAAACCTGAGTTAGCCTCAGTGATCATAGGTCTGATTCAGCTGTCTGCGAGTTTTTGTACTGCAGCTATTACGGATCGGTTTGGAAGAAAGCCTATTCTGACCATCACGCTGATTGGAATGGCGCTTGGGATGGTGAGGAAGAACGTTTGCAATAATTATTTAAGGAGAACCGACCCATCGGAGTTCGGACTCAGACCACCATAAATTATTATTTTAAATGGATGTTTGCTGAAATTTCGTCTACAGCAACCTACCACCATTCTAGACTAGAACCTTTACCACCCTTACCGCCCCTTCGACCATCGGTTCGTCTTGCGATGTGCCCCAATGCCACTTTAGTTTAGCGATCCTCAAGGCTCTAGAATGGCGACCGCGTGCCGGAAGACGAAGCGTTGGCAGGCCTTCTACAAGGTGGACTGACGATCTGGTCAAGGTCGCGGGAAGCCGTTGGATGCGAGCAGCGCAGGACCGGTTGTCATGGAGATCTTTAGGGGAGGCCTATGTCCAGCAGTGGACGTCTTTCAGATAAGATGATGATGATGAACCCACCACAAGGAAGATTTAAAATTACTGTGTCAAATTTTGTTGTGTCCGAATTGTACTCGACCAGTTTTTATAGCTCAGACTCAGATGGAGGTTAAGTCTCAGCGTAAGCTTTGTGGCTAAACACACACGCAGCACTAGTTTTCAGCTTCCTCGTTACGTTACAGTAATAAGCTTTATAAGCTTAATCAAATCAAATCAAATCAAAATCGTTTATTCATTGTTGGATATTAAAATCTCTTAATGACGTCAGCTAAACTACATCGCTTCACAAACAATGTGGCGCCATTGTGGGAAAAAAAAGAAGCGACAATAAAAACCCACGCGCTCTTTTAAATATGTTTGAATGTACAAGGTTGATATACAACATACATAGGTCAGTTTTAATTTTGAATTAGCCTGTTAGAACCGTAGTCTAATCCCATGGATTTTTCTCTTCTAGATAATCTGATATTTTATAATAACCCTTCTTACATAATTTCTGCTTGATTACAGTTTTGAATTTATCTAACGGTAAACTTTCAATATCAGTGGGTACCTTATTATAGAAGCGTATACATTGACCTTTATATGTTTTACTAATTTTGTGAATACGGCTGACATGAGAAGCAAGTTGATTCTTGTTTCTTATGTTGACACTGTGCCTGTCACGATTTTTATCAAAAATATGTATATTCCGTTTAGCATATATTAAATTCTCATAAATGTATTGCGACACAAAAGTCAGTAATATAAGCTTTTGCTGGTGAAAAGTCACTGCCCTCTGCAGGTCGTGCAGACTGCCGGACCGACAGATGGAGAACGTAAGCCTAGTAACAGGGGCCGTTAACATCCTCAAGGGACGGGATTGGAAAGTGTATTGTTTGGCGTCCTTAATTAATTTAGTAGGTAACTACCGATAAAAGTTTTGGCCATACATTTGCAAGGTTTTTTGCTATATTTTAGTTTTATTTATGAAAATATACAGAATGAAAGTGAAATTTACTATATTTTTTACTCATAACATAAGAATTGCTGCTGAGTAATATTGATGGGCTCAAGATTTGAAGATGAGTTTTAATCGAATGCCACATGGAAAACATAAAACAACAAAGTTTTAAGTTCTAAGTTAAGTGTGTGGTTTCCGCACTTAGTCCTGTAAAGACCATTGTGCGTGGGCCTATGTCTAAACGACAAAGAAATCGCTTTGAGTAGTTGTTCCCAGTTTCCCTAAGTAGAATTCGAATCTCATGTTTATCTTAAATAAAGAAAGATTAGTCTGTGCTTCTAATAAAAGTTTTAAATACAGTATTTTTTCATGCAGATTGGGCTCGGTACGTTCTTCAAAATCAGGGAAACTACTAACACTGTCAGCGGATTTATGAACTACGTTCCCCTGGGATCTTTGATTTTAGTTGTTTACGGATATAGTGCAGGTAAGATAAATTTCTTCTAAGTGTCAAATTATCCATCGTCATCATCACAACACCCCACCAAACGTCTACTGTAGGACCGGGAGCTCCCTTTAAAATTCCAGCAAAAACGCGTGGGAGAGGAAGTACCACAGATTACAGTACCATAGTCACCACGATTGTTGGCGTTGCAGCTGGCACCATGGACCGCGCCGCGGTTGCTAGTCATAGTCCAATATGAAAGATGGTGTAGGTACGAGTACAGAAGGACGCTGCTGCCCATTCTCCAGTTCATAATCATTTAGTCGCCTCTTATGTCACCCACGGGTAGAGTTGGGTTGGTACTATTCTTTGCTAGCACCGCACGGGACCAATACTATTTTTACCATGAAACCCCGACGATATGGTGATGATGATGACCAAAATGTTGATGTGTGTTTTTGAGGTACTTGCGGCAAGAAATTTATAGGCAACACTAGGGCGTTGTATGACCCCATGTATAACCTTCCATATAAACCATATTTCGTTCAAATAACAGTTAGGTGCATAATCTTGTCGTGGGATGCCTATTAGTGTCAAGGTATGCCACTAATAAGACAGCGGGCTACTCGTATATGAGCGGTGGTGAACACTTATTATATTCTTTATTGCACATTTAACATACAGATAATTACATACAAGAGGACATTTACAAAGGCGGGCTTATCTCTGCAAGAGATTTCTTCCAGCCAACCTAAGGTCGTGAGAGAAAATGTTTGTTTAGCGGGACACAAGTGTGCAGTGAGAATTTCAAAAAGAAAATATTTATAATATATTATTATTATTATTACACTTTCCATCAGGTGGCCCACCTGTCCAGTTGCTCACTTGCCACATAAAAAAAAGTCAATGGAAAATAATTTTATAGTAACTTAGCCCAAAATGTGGCTACAGCAATAGCTCTTTGGTTGCCTTCAAAAAGGTCCTCCCGTGTGCAAGAAACTGAGGAGGGCACGAAAGCAAGTGTGTCATAGATTGCAAAATTCCGCACTCAAACTTGTCGTTATCAGAGAAGCCCCACCTCTTCTTGAGTTCTCTGCACCTGCCAGCAGCGGCCGATCGCAGTCTATTAAGTGACTTGAGGTGAGGGAAGATCATGTCCTGGTCGAAGATTTTCGGTAATGGGGATATACGGGCTTTCAGGGGGGTACCTTTCAGACCACAGTTCTATCCTAGCCTTTGATGGATCTGACTCGAGGGGCACGGTGTTTCTAATAAAACTGTGACGGCTTTTGAGGCGTGTGGGAGGTAGAGTATGTCCGTGTAATGGGAGTCTGCGTAGTTCCAGTTTGTGTTTTTAAAGTTTTTATTATTAGTTTGATATATAAAATTAAAGGTTCGAAAATTGTTCGTCTTAAATGTCGTCCGATTTCATCATTAGATTTGTTATATTTTTTAACAGACAATATTTTTCGAAAATTAAATTTAAGCTTCTGTTAGCTTAATGTCTTCCCAATAATGCTTAAAAAAAAGGATCTATAATTCCTAAGAAAAATGCTAAAATACTAGTACTGAAAATTGAGTTTACCTAAAATTCGCCATACAAAACGGCAATTTCATAGGTAAAGACCTATTAGTACATAAGCTATTCTATAACAACAAATAATAAAACTGGTCAGGTGCGTGTCGGACACTTCTGCGTGACTGCGCGTCCATTACTAGGACGGTAGGTATGTTTACCTTATCGAACCCTCGGTGCGCAACTCCGACTCGCACTTGTTTGGTTTTTGTGTAATGTTTATTTCAGAAAAATAATACTTCTTATCTTGCTTGATGATATAAATTCTTTATCAATGCTTTTAAATTGCAGGTGTCGGTTCTTTATTCTGGATGCTAATGACTGAGTTGTTCGAGGGCCCAGCAAGAGCAACCGGCGTATCATGCAGTCTTCTAACGACCTCTTTAACCTTATTCTTCACCACAAAATACTTTCCTCTTCTCATAACTTCGATAGGGGCGGCGGCAACATATTGGATTTTTGGAGTTAACTGCGTTTTACTTACTTTATTTATATTATTTTGTGTACCTGAAACAAAAGGAAAAACCTTTTCTGAAATACAAATGTCTTTGGGTGCTACAGTTGATCCGATGGTGGGGTTGACAAAGCTTAGTAAAAATAATAAAAGCACAATCTAGAATTCCGGTGTGACATAAATAAATAAATATCAGTTACAAGTATCATAAGGACTGTAAAGTAAAAAAAAATTCATGCTTTAGATTAATGAAGGTTTTCGCCCGCTCCGCTCATTGATCCAAAATGTCATGCTAAAAATGGTCGTAACAACAAGTTGCACAAAGCATCTTTAAAGTTAAAGGCCCTTCGAAACTATTTCTGACACCTTCTTTTTGATCGAAACAAAATGAGACAGCTTAAAAGCTATAAAGGAACTTTTACTTTAAGGGGCTGATAAGAGCTGAATTACCTCCCTTTCTAACAAAGGGCAGAATGCGCGTGCTAGAACGGAGCGGATTCGCGCTATTTTACGTTTTTCGCTCATTTTTAAATTTTTCTCAAAATCATTATTTTGCATAATGTATTGAATAATGTGTAAAAGCTTTGGCATCATACAATAATGGGTACTTAAGACAAACGGTTTAAAAGCAAAAAACAGAGGTAACTTTGGAAATTTTTTATGGCGTACAAAATATATTTAATTAATAAAAATATATTTAATTTCGTGTTTCGGTGTCGGCCATATTCTTGGAAAGATGCTTAATTATCACATAATTGTTTTTCACGGTCATATATTCATCACTTTTTGTTAAAAACCTGCTCAAGTGAAGCTTATTTAGCTCTTATCAGCCCCTTAAAGACGCTTTATGCAACTGACGGTTTGAGATCATAAGTGCCTTGAAGCGCAGCGAGGAATGACGAAATGACAACTCTAAAAACCTACCTAGGTACCCACTGTTCTTTAGCTTGGGCTTGGATGATCTTCGCAGTATGGAAATCCCAGTGGATAATGTGAACTCAAAAAAGGTTTACATATAGGGTACATTTGTTAAAAAAAAAACTTTTGAAAACCAGAGGATCAGAGTCCAAAGACAATCTGTCAGATTGGTATTATGTTTTGTAAATAATAACTTTACCAAAATCATGTTTTCATAACTTTTTTTCACTAATGTTTTTAAGTACCTAGTATTTTTATTAATAATGGTAATCTCAAGAGCTTTGAGGCGATTCATCCCTCAAATACAGCAAATCAGAAAAGTTGCAATCTTTTTGAGTAATCAGTAAGTACCTAACTATTAGTGATTTAGCAAGAATCACCAAGTTACACAAAATTATGCGTAAAGGAACTCAGGAAATCTTATAA
Organism: Athrips mouffetella; assembly: GCA_947532105.1. Taxonomy (NCBI): domain Eukaryota; kingdom Metazoa; phylum Arthropoda; class Insecta; order Lepidoptera; family Gelechiidae; genus Athrips; species Athrips mouffetella. The sequence goes on along the minus strand of OX383980.1, from coordinate 7,547,009 downwards.
GTATATGTCGCAGCCAACTGGTTTAATCAGGCAGTTAATTGAATGCCTAGGGGTTTGATTGACTGCCGGCATTCAATTGAATGCCTAGGCCTAGAAGCTTTATCAGTCATCCAAATGCTGGAATAATCTCCCTATTCCCCTCAGACAATCTATTTCTCTAATTATAAAAACATATAAAACATTTACTTGAAAAACAGCGCATATCCCATTTACTTATATATAGGATATATCCTGATACCGGAAGGCTTTTCAATTTACATTGATAGTATTATTATATATTCTTTATTGCACAATTAACAAATAGAAATTTAGTATTGATATTTATTTATTTTATTTTTTTAAGTTAACGATAAAATTTATGGGGCATTTTAATGATTTACTATATATCTTTATTGCAATTTTATATACATGAATAATAATATTTTCAACACATTTGCTCATAAAACAGCTCTATTTGCACTGTATTAAGGTCCATAATCCAGCTCATTAAACACGCGTGTTTTTGTCATAATATTACTTAACTAGTGTTTTATTTTTGTTTTATTTTTTAAATCGGCCATGAGCAAGGAGTTTTTATGCTTATTATGTTACTAAAATTTTAAAGCTGACTTCGAGAAAATATCATAAATGAATGTTGATTTTATGAAATTATTTATAGTAATTAACTAATTAACAATAAATTTGTCATTTACGTAACAAGATATTCAATTTTTGGTAATTTATTTCAAGGTAAATGGAATAGGATGTTTGGGTACCGAGTGACAATTACTTTTTTTAAAGCTTGGTTACTAGATTGACTAATAATTGATAAAAGATTGATGGTGTAAGATAACATGGTACTGTTTTGGGGGCTCCTCACGCGACGTATAATCTGTGACCGCTGAAAAAGAAAGAATGCGCGCCGTTTTACAAATATTTGTCGTGTTTATTATTGTAATTATTTCTAATAGTGTCGACTTCTACATATAAAAACCGGGCAAGTGCGAGTCGGACTCGCGCACTGAGGGTTCCGTACCACCACATAAACATGATTGTATTAGTTGAAATTACAGTAAGTTAATGTGCTAGATTTTTTGAGTCCGACACGCGCTTGACCAAATTTTATTATTTGTTGTTATTTTATAGCTTATGCACTATAAACATACCAATTTTCAAGTTTTTAAGTGTTCCCGTTTTTAAATAGAACTAAAACAAAAATCGCCTCCGCGACCATCCAACTTGACCCCTCTCTTATATGAATGTTCTTGAAATGGGAGCTCACCACAATTGGTTACCATTAGTTGTGAGAAAAGTTGTAATATTTAATTATTTCAGACTTTTCCCATTAAGTATTTGTACTGTGAGACTTAGCTTCTTGCCAAATTTCATAATTTTAGGTCAACGGGAAGTACCCTGTAGGTTTTGCATTTTTTAATAAATAGTTGGGCTAGAGTAGCTACAGAATGGGTGCCAGAGGATGGTCACTGCCGTCGAGGCCGACCTCGGAGACGATGGTGCGACGATTTAAACAACTTTTTAGAAAACTGGCCATCAGAGGCTCAGAACAGAGACGAATGGCGAAAAAGAGGGGAGGCCTTTGCCCTGCAGTGGGACACCATACAGCCTACATTAAAAAAAAAATGTATGGAGATGAGGACATAAAAAGCCATATCTTTTGATTGCGTCGTTGTAAAAAATTGAAATTTTTAGATCTTGTGTGGTTCATGGATCCTAATATATGGTATTAATTTCAACCTGATACCTTTACCCGTTCGTGAGATAAAGGGTCTTGACAGACAGACAGACAGACGGACAACAAAGTGATCCTATAAGGGTTCCGTTTTTTTCTTTTGAGGTATGGAACCCTAAAAACTGATCCTGAACCGTCTAAAATACTCATACACGAAATACAATTTTGAAATTTGGTAAAATTAAAGGGAAGCATGAACATATGCAGCCGAGAAAATATTCCGGTGGACGTGCGATGGACGTAAGGTTAGCAAAGTTTAGTATTTTAAAGGTAACAAATTTGATTTGTTTTTATTCGCAAATGTGTTGAAAAACGTCGTAAAAAGCTCGTGCGCGTTGGTAATTACCTTATTACCTGCGGCTCGGGCTGCAATTTCTGAGCCTCGGCTGTAATATCCAAAATAGCGCACTTGCATTTTAATGTACTATTATATTAATACTTATTATTATTATATTTATTTTATTCCATGGATTTTTTTATAAATTATCATCTGTCATTTGACCTTTATTTTTTTAACTTGCTTATCTATAAGTTTCTATCATTGTCACATCCCTCTTCCTGAGATCCAGCTGACGATAAGGTGCGGCTGAAAATCAGCGTCTGTCTCTTCTGGGGCAGGCATTTTGCTGTGTCCGTGGCTTTTTCCTTATTGTGCCACGTTGCAAAAAGTGTCGGTTTTATTTGCTATGTTTGTATTTTTAAAGATTGTTTGTGTCACAATTTTGAATAAATGTATTCCTTTCTTCTTCTTTCTTTACTGGGGAGGCCCTTGCCTCTCTCACGTTGAGAGCAACAGGATAGGGATCCCGCACACGACCGAGAATCGGTGACCGATTTTTTGTCGGCATCCCGCTCTGACGTGTTATCACCTGGATCTTCCGTCCTTGTCCTGGCCGATAATCGCCCACCGATTCTCGGTCGTGTGCGGGAGCCCTATTATGAATCTGTGAACAGAAACTGGGGTTACAACACAGACAGACAGGCCTGATATTTTACACGTAAGAAACTTCGTACATTTTGTTTAGAAGCTCTTATGGAGTAATATATTATTATGCGAAAATTAAGTATTTTTGTTAAGATTACATACATACAGAACGAATTCACTTTTTGAAGTCGGTTTAAAAACAGAGATGAAAATGACGGAGATGAGACGGGGTGATAAGGGGAGCGGCGCTGTTTTACATAACGCTGTTTTATACAGGGTGTAAGGGACGGTGTACCGAAAACTGAAAGGGCGTGCTCAGTCAAATAAACTGAACAACTTTCCCAAAGAAACATTTCTGGGAAATGAAAAAAAAATTTTGACTCTCCATACAAAATGCTCAGTCGGGTCGACAAATTTGTATGGAGAGGTCAAATTTTTTTTTCATTTCCCAGAAATATTTCTTTGGGAAAGTTGTTCAGTTTCGTTGACTGAGCACGTCCTTTCAGTTTTCGGTAGACCGACCCTTACACCCTGTATATAGGGTGACTTTTAATTAGTTCTTGATAGAAAAAGGTATTAATGTACTCATGATACTGAACAACTTTCCCCAAGGAAGATAGGTCGAAATACGAAAATCAAGTTTTGACCTCCCATAGAAACTGCATCAGCTGACAGCGCATTTTGTATGGGAAGTCAAATTTGAATTTTCGTATTTCGACCTATGTTCCTTGGGAAAAGTTGTTCAGTATCATGAGTACATGCATATCTTTTGCTATCAAGAACTAATTAAAAGTCACCCTATATTTACTAGCTGGTGCCCGCAACTTCGTCTGCGCAGGTTTTTAAATTGTAGCCTATTTTTTATTCTGATGTATAAGCTATATTATTGTAAAGTTTCTTAAAATTCATTCAGTAGTTTTTACGTGAAAGAGTAACAAACATCCATCCAAACTTTCGCGTTTATAATATTAGTAGGATTATTGTTAATTTCATTACGTGTCATACCTCAGGGGCAGGATCAGTATCAGTAACTGAACAACTTTTCCCAAGGAACATAGGTCGGAAAACGAAATTAAATTTTTGACCTCCCATAGAAACTGCATCAGCTGATAGCGCATTTTGTATGGAAGGTCAAATTTGGTTTTTCGTTTTTCAAGTTCGGGAAAAGTGGTTCAGTTACTGATACTGATCCCGCTCCTGAGCTATGGCACGTAATCAAATTAACACTCTGTATAACGGCGTTGCCATTTCACAAAACGGCGCGTTATTCGTTTCTGGCACTCGCTGGCCACCGCTCCCGCTCCGCTCGTGCGTGGCGGTCGCAAGATAACCTAACCCAACCTAACCGATCCCTACTCGAGACCGGTTAGGTTGGGTTTACCTTGGAAAACGAACCTAAAATTAGTAAAATCTTGTTCCTTGCTGAAAATATGACTAAACGTTGACTGCCGCCGCTTTGTAGAATGCACCGTAACAACGATTCGGCGGATTGAAAAGTAGGCGGATTGCAAAACGACGACGTTTTACTATCGGGCGCGCCAAATTATAATACGGCGGATTCTACAATCCGGCTGCGACATATACATAATATAAATTACCTATTTAAATTGCAATTAAACTATCTAGACTGAATTCAGTTACTAAATCATTCAGTCTACTTGAACTATTAAGGATGGTGTAGGTATCTAAGGTTTATACAGGAGTTTATTGTTTAATAATGTTTAACTTTAAGGTTTCTGATCTCATTATGTTCCTTGTATAGTTTAATTAGGTATGCCTGTAATAACTGTACTGTGCATTGTAAATTATAAATAAATAAATAATAGTGGAAAATGTACAAAGCTCATATTGATAGAAAGCCGCAAATCGATGTTCGGGATTGCCGAATGGTACACAGGTACTTTAGGTTACAACAATATTTTTTTCCGGCAGCTCTTAAAAATACTCCCGGGGTGGGGGCCGTCTCCTGCCTGGAGGAGCCCAAACTTGGTATGTTTTGAAAATATTTCTAAGGTTTTTACAAAACAGGTGGCCGAAAAGTAATGGTGTAGTATATTTTTGGAACTGGCATATGAAGCCCTTTCATTTGATATCAGTATCACATACAATAAGTTTCTAAACAAAAAAAATTCAAATCACATACAAAAAATTTATGACGTCATAGCTGCCCCCACCCCGGGAGTATTTTTAAGAGCTGCCGGAAAAAAATATTGTTGTAACCTAAAGTACCTGTGTACCAAACGGCAATCCTGTACATCGAAATGCGGTATTATCTTTCGTAGGCTGACCACTATAACTATTAGCCACTAAACTAAGTATAAAAAAACCGGTCAAGTGCGAGTCGGACTCGCGCGCCGAGGGTTCCGATATACCTATAGTATTTTTGGAAGCAATAAAGTCCATTTTCAGGACCGCAAAACTAAATTTGTTTGTAAAGGTTTTTTGCAGATTTCTGAAAAACTGTGCAACTTAGAAAGATCGTTTTATTTTTGCTGTAAAGTTTACATAAACCTCTGTCAACTGTAATTAATTCAGATTTTCCCTTACTCAAACTTCGGAGATAAGGGGGGGGGAATGGTATTTTTTTTGACATTTTTCATCATAACTTTAAAACTAAGAAATTAAAAAAAATACAAAAATATATTTTAAAATGTACAAGTAAAGCCCTTTCATATGATACCCCACTCGACCTAGTAGCGACAATTTGAAATTTGGCCCCCCCTATTTTGGCCCCCTTTATATTAATAATCATACTTTTTTCAAAATTTTTTCTTGTGCAATTAAGTTGGGCAACTATATTCTAAAACTATTCCAAATTTCAGGTTGATAGCATAAGTGGTTGCTGAGATATAGAGGTGTGACAGACAGACGGACAGACAGACAGACAGACAGACAGAGCGGCACCATAAGGGTTCCTTTTTTTTACCATTTTGGTATCGGAACCCTAAAAAGAAGTTAATATTTTCAGAGAGCAAAAACCACGTCATTTGATATGTTTCAAAGATTGGACTCCCACAATGGTTAGAGAAACCATTGAAAGCGCGATATGTTTGAAACGAGCTTTTCCGGATACAAGAGGAATTAGACTGGTAAGAATCTTGCAGGTTTTACCCAGGGTGAAAATGTTTGTATATTCGTCACTGCCAGACCATAAAACCTGTGATAAATCATTAGTCCCATAATATTCCCAAAGAAGTAGTCATATCAAGGACGTTTTTTATACTTCAGTAAAGAAATTTATTGCTGTGGTTAAAAATTACCTTAGTGTAGGTATTTGATTCAGATAATTTAACCAAGTTCGGCTGTCCAGTAACAGGCGATGGTTATGTCGTATACAGGGTGTAGGTAAGGAAAAGTACCGATTTCCTTTTAACAACATGTTCTTTAAGTAGAAAATAGAACAATAAGCATGTTTAAACAATAAAAAAAGAATTAAAAAAACAGAAATAAAAATTTTATATTAAAATGTGTCAACCCTCGCCAGACTCGCGGCGCGCATTTAGGTACCTATTTTACTTTTTACAACAATTTGTTGTGATTCTTAGAATAGGGTTGACAACTTGAACTTTTTTTTCATAGGAAGTATTTTATTTTAATGTTATTTTTTTTATTATCAATATGTTTGATATACTTTTCAAACATTTGCTCATAAAACAGCTCTATTTGCACTGTATTTGGTCCATAATCGTGCTTTTCTCATTATATATTACAGCATTAGTTATTTTTTTTTATATTAACAAAGAGCAAGGAGTTCTTATGTCTAAAATATTATGACATTTCCGTAAATATAACTAATGTTGATGAAAATATAATATATAAACAGTTTGTTGCATGAGATTAGTTAAATTTGACAACAAATTAACATTAATTAAACTTGTAAGCAATAAATTTTAAGTTTTTGTACTTTCTAGGGTTCCGTACCTCAAAAGAAAAAAACGGAACCCTTATAGGATCACTTTGTTGTCCGTCTGTCTGTCTGTCCGTCGGTCTGTCTGTCTGTCTGTCAAGACCCTTTATCTCACGAACGGGTAGAGGTATCAGGTTGAAATTAATAACATATATTAGGATCCATGAACCACACAAGATCTGAAAATTTAATTTTTTACAACGACGCAATCAAGAGATTTGGCATTTTATGTCCTCATCTCCATACATTTATGCAAAAAAGCAAAACCTACAGGGTACTTCCCGTTGACCTAAAATTATGAAATTTGGCAAGAAGCTAGGTCTCACAGTACAAATAATGGGAAAAGTCTGAAATCATTAAATATTACAACTTTTCTCACAACTAATGATAACCAATTGTGGTGAGCTCCCGTTTCAAGAACATTCATACAAGAGAGGGGTCAAGTTGGATGGTCGCAGAGGCGATTTTTGTTTTAGTTCTATTTTAAAAACGGGAACACTTACAAACTTGAAAATTGGTATGTTTATAGTGCATAAGCTATAAAATAACAACAAATAATAAAATTTGGTCAAGCGCGTGTCGGACTCAAAAAATCTATCACATTAACTTACTGAAATTTCAACTAATACAATTATGATTATGTGGTGGTACGGAACCCTCGGTGCGCGAGTCCGACTCGCACTTGGCCGCTTTTTTAATGATTACGCTGTTTGGGAGCATTGCCACTGCTTCGTCACAGCTCCTCATTTGAAAAAAGAAATGCGCGCGCAACAAGAACTCCGCGCGCCATTTTTCAGAAGTATTTTCATTTGCTTTGATTTTTGTGACTAACTAACAATGTCATCGTTGGTTTCAAGCAATGAAGAAGAACTTAATTTAACCCCACAGGAAATAATTACTGGGGCACAAAATGCAAGTGAGTCTCCTTCCAGCATGATTTCTTGTATAAATACATTCTTGCCTACGAAAAGTTCATTGAATGGAAGAACAGCAAAAATGCCAATTCGTTTTCAGAGAATGTCTTTTTGGCTTATTTCAATGAGCTGGCGAATAAGTATACACCTAGCTCTTTGTGGTGTATTTATTCCATGTTGAAAAGTATTGTGAGAACGAAAAATGGAGGCGCAGGAATTGCAACCCGAACCGCAAAAAGGTAAGCGAATTTGATTCGTTTTTATTCGCAAATGTGTTGAAAAACGTCGTGAGAAGCTTGTGCGCTTTGGTGATTACACCCTCGGCTCCATTACGCCCTCGCCTGCGGCTCGGGCTGCAATTTCTGGGCCTCGGCCGTAATATCCAAAATAGCGCACGTGCATCTTAATGTACTATTATTCTACTTATACAACATGTGGTTAAAAGGAAATCGGTACTTTTCCTAGTACCCTGTATTGGTAGATGGAAAGAAATTTTAGTTCTCGTGTTTAATTTACCGCTAGTTGTAGATATTTTTCTTGTCTCAGCAGAGATTTCACGTAAACTTTTCTAATCCCAAAGTAGATATACATAGGTACATACCTAAATAACACTCAGAAAGAGATCAAACACGTGCTCGTCAAAAGTTTGCCCTGGGCGGGGACCAAACCCACGGCCCAGGGCATAGAAGACGTGCTCACTAGCAGCCCCACCAAGGCTCCTGTTTAAAGATAGTACCTATTTTCGTGAGGAAATCGTCTGTCAGTAGTGAAGCTCTCAAATTTATGTAAAAAAAATGTAATGAATAAAATATGATCTTACATGTTACACAAGTTCTATGATACCAATAATAGATACCCGCCATAATAATTAGCACGTCCTATCAGTTTTCTGCTTAACTATGTTTTTCAGCCAACTTTGAATGGTGCCAAAGTAATGATACTGCAGGAAAAGAATCACCCAATTTTGCACATGGCTGTTTCAAAAGCCGTCACATTTTTGGGTGCCCATGACGTTTGCGTTGCGGATGACTTACTCTGGGAGCACGATTATATGGGAAGGTAAGCCTTATAATCCGTTCCACGAGTCAATGCAAAAGCTTACCAACACATTTTGCAGCCGTAGAACCAGACAAAGTACGACGAACCAGACGAACCAGGGTGTCTACTCTCAAAGTCCGATATATCGAAACGATACTACTCGAAACATGCAAATGCAAAACTTCGTCCCTTGACAATAGAGTAGAATATTGGTTGGATGTAGTTTGAAAATTCAAATAACCAATATTCTACTCTATTGTCAAGGGACGAAGTTTTGCATTTGCATGTTTCGAGTAGTATCGTTTCGATATATCGGACTTTAAGAGTAGACACCCTGAGTATATTTGACGGAAAAAATAACATTGTCTTACAAACTTGTTTTTTCTGACAACTTTAGCTGATTACTATTGACCATGGAGCACAATAGCCTTGATATAGCTGCAAAATGTGTTGGTAAGCTTTGGCATTGACTCGTGGAACGGACTATAGGTACCTACTATTTATTGCGTTGTGCTGTGGCGTTGTGTTTGTTTTTTATTTCGTAACATAAAGCTTTAAGGTGAGTATTGTGAGTTCAGATATCACGAGGAGAAAGCTAACGGCTGTAGGGGCCAGGTGCGGGTCCAGGGGGGGGGTCACAGGGGTCATGACCCCCCCCGAAATCCAAACAGATTTTTTTACGTTAATCTAGAAGACCCGGTACCCAAACTCTGCAGCGTGTAACGGAAAGGTGTGATAATACTGAAGGGTGTGAATCTGTCCAAGAAACTGAACAAATTTTCCCAAGGAACATACATTGGTCATAGAACAAAATAAATTTTTGACCTCCCATAAAAACTGCATCAGCTGATTGGGCATTACGTATGGAAGGTCAATTTAGTTTTTCGTACTCCGACCTATGTTCCTTGGGAAAAGTTGTTCAGTTTCATGGGCAGATTCACACCCTTCAGTATTATCACACCTTTTTGTTACACGCTGTTTAAACAGAATCAAACATACTTTCACAGTACAATATTTGTACAGTGTCGCGGGCTAAAGCTCGTAATTTTATATTCATTCAACATTCAACTGAACATATTTCAGCGACTAAAACTTTCAGGAAATGAAAGAAAAAATCGGCCTCTCCATACAAAATTGCAAACTTGATTGGACAGTTTGTACGGAGAGGCCGATTTTTTTTTCATTTCCTGAAAGTTTTGTTCACTGAAAGTTGTTTAATTACGTTGACTGATCATGCCCTTTTAGTATTCGGAGTGATGTCCCTTACACCGTTAGAAAATACTTTGTCCTGACTTGATGACTGATTCATCAACGCCGAGCCGTAACCGCTATATCTACAGATCTGAAATTTTTTACACAGGTTTTTTGCACTTCAAACCAACCACTAACGAAGGATTTTCTAAAATTCATCCCTTAAGTAGGTGAAATAAGGGATGAAAGTTTATATGAAAGTCCCTTATTTATTGAGTTAGATTCACACAAATCTGAATTTAAGCTTTTTGTAATAAATAAAGAAACATGTGTTTAAGCATTTCTTAAAAATCACGAAGGTGAAAAAGGGGATGATTTTTTCTGTATGTTGGTCTATAAGTCGGAAGTCGGAAGTGAGTCGGATTCAAGAAACAAAGACTTTTAAACAAACTTTTGTACCTTATGGGAATGAATTTTGGAAAATCCTTCCTTAGTGGGTGGTTTTGAAATGAAAAGACTTAGGTACAAAATCTGTAGCTGTAGCGTTTACGGCTCGGCGTTGATGAATCTATCATTAAGTCAGCTCAAGCTATTTTATATATTTAGATTATTATCAGTATTTGTTAGCTCTATGACGTGAAATTTCGAACTCGCTTCGATGGTGAACTTGCAATATGTATTTGCCTGTCTCTGTGAGTATGCGATATCTGTTTTCCTTTGCTCATAAAACTATCTCAGCTCATTTTTGTGTGGGTAAAAATAATGTTGTGGTTAGGATCAGCCTCGATGACCCCCCCCAAAATCTAGGCCTGGAACCGCGCCTGGTAGGGGCAGAAATGTTCTTAAGTGGTGACCACTTGTGATCTAGTTAAAGTTTGCGGGAAGCGTCTAGTGCAAATAGTGTAGGACCAGCGGTTGGCGTCGTGATCTCTAGCTAGGAGAAGTACCTATAAGACCAGCGATGTGCATCTTTTGACTGACATTTCAATAAATCCTTGACGTTTACTACGTATTCGATTAGAGCCATGATAAGAGCGCGCTCCCTTCTCGTTTTGTTGGCTTTCATGTGTATGACAGCAAACATGACGGGAATTCTTATGTGAAACGCGGTCTACCATTTGTCTCGTTTAAAATCGAGTACCTACCTATTAAATCAAAGATATTATCAGAGACTGTATCCCGTTTTTTTTTAACAACAACCATCTAATCTTATCGAAGCGAGAGTCACCTAACTATCGAATGATAATATTTTCTTGTTCTATAAAAATAATTTTAACTTTTTTACAGGATATTTTCAAAGATGGCAGACGCAATTTTTGTGAGCACGGTGTCTCACTGGTGCCTAAAGCGATTCGCGGACCAGAGCACCGTGCCTGTTATGTGTATGCAGTCTAGGACGCACGCTACAATCCACTCTTTGGCAACAATAATGACCATTTGGGTATGTACGGTCAACCGCACGTCAGTAGAAACTTTTTCAACTCTATTACCAGGCCATAAGGTCCAAAAGTGTATCTACTGATGTGCCGTTGAGTGTACCTATAAGAAGCGTTGGATACGGCATTTATAATACATTATGGTAACTGTGCGTATGAATTGTTCACGAGTTGTTACGAGTACCACCATACCCCTTCCTTCAAAGTGGGACTAGACTAGGGTTGGGGTTTCACCTCTATGTCGTAGACATCTCTTAAACACACGAAGCGCCACGCTTCTTCGTTCTTAATGCGCACAGCTAAGGAGTGGAACTCCCTCCCTGCCGATCTTTTCCCCGAACAATATATCTAGGTAAGCATGCTACAGCTTCGACCCCATCGTCACTACCACCAAGTGAGATTCCTACAGTTGAAAGTTATTCATGGTTTACAAACTAAAGTTTCGGATCTTTGTTGTTTCATTAGGTCTTATGTTATTTTGATTTACACATTTACCACCTAAAGTTAGTAGGTAGAGGTTTTATCGAGGGCTCCAATTTTAAACAGAGCGACTGCCATCTGTCCTCTGAAACCTAGAAGGAAAAGCAGTCCTAATCCTGAATTAAGCTTTACCAGGTTATTGGCCAATTTTAGTAGGTATAAGCAGAAACACGATATTCGAACATTGGGGGTGACGATCAAAATAAAAGGCTAAGGAAACTTAAACTGAGAGATTGGAAACAACGTTCTTCAATTTCCGCGAAAACAAACCACACTGACATCCTTGGCTGGGGTAGAAAGGATCTTGTGATTCTGCTTTAATCTTTTACTTGTTTTCCCGCATTATAATACCTAGTTTGGTCTGATGGTGCTATTCCAACATGAAAATTCGTAGTACTCTCTTTACAGGAGGAATTCAAAGGGATGGAAGGACTGACGGTGGGTTACCTTGGCCCCCCACATCAAATTCTCAATTCGTATCTCTTGCTTTGTCCTATGTTGAAAGCGAACATTAAATATCAATGTTCATGCGATGTAAGTTACTACTTTTTAGCATTGAACAAAACTCTTGACCGCATGTGCTGAATACTTATTCTTTAGTAACACCGAAGTTTGGCAACGTTCGCCGTGGTCAGACAGAACCAAGATGGGCGACTTCTTGTAGCATACAAACTAAAACGTTTCCGTGCTTTGAAAGGAATTTTGAGCCGTTGGTTTAGGCTGTCATCCAGATAATGGTCATGGTGTCAGGAGGACTATCTTGCAGAAACTCTGTACCTAATTAAATATAGTAAGATTAAGTTAGGTGGGGCCAGTGGCTACCTACACTAACTAACGATCGCAAAAGCATAACTAAATATGGTTAAACAAAATAATAAAAATAATAAAAATTATGGTTAAACAAAATAATAAGCCTAACTAAATATGGTTAAACAAAATAATCACCAAAAAAATTACGAAGACATGGCTGGGTCCCATAGTACTTAATCTAAAACGTCTCCTTTCCAGAAAACACCAGTATCTCCACTTCTACACAAAGCAAGTGAGGAAATGTGTGAAACTGAACATACTAAGATGAAAGCTTGTACTAGCAAGGAGGAGGTTTTCGCCAATGCAAACGTGATAATCGCTGGTCCCGCAACAAAAAAAGTGGACAAAAAGCCAATATTTTCCATAAAACTTTCGGTGAGTCTAGTCGCATGGCTTAAGGTGATCCGTTTTCCATACAAAATTCAAATGACTTGCATTGTTACGCGGGACATAAAATTCTGTTGAATAACGAACGAATACTGCTATTTTTAGTTACATTTTTCGCTAATTAATACAAAAATATAGTTAATGTACGTGCGGTCAAAACTGTACGGTTGTGCTTTGTGTGCATGTGTGAGTGATCGTACTCATGTAAACACGGACTGACGAGAGTAATTGACTTTAGTGGACATATGGAGATATTTTTCTTATCGAAATTGTTGTTAGGCGTTGAAGTTGCATGCACGATGAAATTTACGCGAATCAATTTTTTGCACATATATAGTTGGTACTTCTTGCATTAAAAATAAAACCTTATATTTGCAGCAGTGGCTCCATCTAGTTGCGTTCGGGGCTAAGCTGGCCGTCACAGATCACCATACCCACCTAAATTATGCCTGGTATGAGCCAAGGAAAATGTATACTTACTCTCTAACGTATGAGCCTGGTTAGCATGAACCATGCCCTGGGCGACCTGAGCTATGCTCTGTATGATTGAAACATCATCGGGTGAGCAAGCTTTGCTACTCAACAACAGATGGCGCTGTAAGTTTCTTGAACGCACTAAGAAATTTTAAAAAGACGGTGAAATCGATTTTTCCCAGACATGTGACCTAGCTAGATCGATTTTTTGCTCCCAAAAACCCCTGTATACTAAATTACATCGAAATCGTTAGAGCCGTTTTCGAGAAACCGATTACAAATATATATCCTATACCATTAAACGAGCAATATTTGTATATATTTGTATTTGTAATCGGTTTCTCAAAAACGTCTCTAACGATTTCGATGAAATTTACCATTCAGGGGGTTTTCGGGGTCGAAAAATCGATCTAGCTAGGTCTCATGTCTGGGAAAATTAGTTTTCCCCGTGTTTTTAAGCTTTTACGTTTTAGACAAAAACCTACAGCGCCATCTGTTGGCGGGTAGCATAGCTTGCTCAACAGATGATAATTTAATGTTGAGGCGGCTATTATAGATCGAAGCTCGGGCTCCCAGGTACTAATACATATACAAATATTGCTCGTTTAATAGGATAAGTAACAGCCGTACTCAGAGACGTCATACCTACCGTTACTAAAAGTTGATCTTACATTATAATCCGTTGTTTTCGTTTATTCCAACGCTTAACAACACATTTTACGGCCATGGCCCTAAAACGAGAGTATATTTGACGGTAAGAATAACAGGAGATGGTAACAATGATGAATGTGGCTTTCGACAGGAAAGGAATGAAAGTAAATGTAAGCAAGACTAAAGTAATGGTACTTGAAAGAGAAGAATGTATGACAGAGTGTACTATATTAATAGATGGTGAACAAGTCGAACAAGTGAAGGAGTTTGTGTATCTGGGCTCAAAGTTTACGAGAGATGGAAAGTGTGAAAGTGATATTGAAAGAAGAGTGAATGCTGGAAACATGGTGAATGGTGCCCTGCACGCCTTTATGAGGAGTCAGAAGGTGTCTCACAAGGCTCGTTTGGCTGTTCATGGGGGAGTTTTGGTACCAACACTGATGTATGGCAGTGAAAGCTGGGTATGGCAGAAGAAGCATGAAAGTAGAATTAATGCAGTGGAAATGAGAGCGCTAAGGAGCATGATTGGTTTTAAATTGAGTGACAGGATTAGAAATAGTGTGATAAGAGAACGGTGTGGCTTAAAAGAAGACGTAGTGACCAAAATCGAGAAAGGGATGCTGAGATGGTTTAGTCATGTAGAGAGGATGAATGAACGAAGATTGACGAAAGAGATCTACCAGGCGAGAGTGAATGGAAACGTTGGAAGGGGAAGGCCTAGGCGAACGTACCAGGACCAAATTCAGGACGTTCTGAATAAAGGCCAGGTTAAAAGTACCTACCCTAAACCGACGAGCATGTATGAAAGGATTGATGAAAGTACAGGAAGCAAGGGAAGTGTGTCAAGATCGTAGCAGGTGGAGGACTGTGGTCTATGCCTACCCCAACGGGAAAGAGGCGTGATGTTATGTATGTATGTAGAATAACATTGTTTTACAAACTTTTTTTCTAACAGCTTCAGCCGATTGCTTTCGACATAGCTGCAAAATGTATTGGTAAGCGACAAGCGATCTCTTGCTGTCACTTTCTTTGTAATTAAATCGAAAACGATAACATGAAACTTAACGGAAGAATAAATTTACGTGACGTCAGTCAGTGCGGTAGTTAAAGCATATTAAATACCCTCTCTAATATTCTCTGACTAACGACTTGGCTCTTACACATTTGTTCCATATTTTATCCTATATATACGTGGGACACTCAGAAATATTTGCGACACTAAAAAAAAATGTTCTACAGGTACATATATTTTTATTAAATCTTTTCAAAGTACTCTCCACCAGCCTCTATACAAAGATTCATGCGTCTGAACCAGTTTTCAAAACACTTTTTCCAGTCCGCCGTAGACACCTCGTTTACAGCCTGCTCGAACGCAGCCAGCGCATCTTCCGGCGACGAAAATTGTATCCCCTTGAGCTGATTTTTTATTTTTGGAAATAAAAAGAAGTCACACGGTGCTAGATCAGGGCTGTAAGGAGGGTGACCCAGGAGTTTGACTGGTGTGCTGTCCAGGAAGTCCCTCGTTTTGAGCGCGGTGTGTGCAGGCGCATTGTCGTGGTGGAGCAGTAGTCCGCGGAGCCCTGTGTTTGGTCGCTTGTTGCTCACAACAGAAAAAACTTCTGGTAAACATTTGGTAGTATATACCATTCGGCGTTGATGCTTCTTTGATCTCGTAAGGGAATTGAGGCCAAGTGGCCAGTCAAATTAAAAAAGCTGGCGATCAAAATCTTCCCCC
This sequence comes from Athrips mouffetella, assembly GCA_947532105.1. Lineage (NCBI taxonomy): Eukaryota > Metazoa > Arthropoda > Insecta > Lepidoptera > Gelechiidae > Athrips > Athrips mouffetella. The sequence goes on along the minus strand of OX383980.1, from coordinate 7,531,332 downwards.
CGCTTCGAGATCGCTTCACTTTGGTAGGCGTTGGTTCATTTTGAAACACCCAAACTGTCGACTGGCGCTTGGTTTCTGGATCGTATTGATAAATCCAGGACTCATCACCTGTTACGATGTCGTAAACACGCCGAGACGAGCCTGCTTCAAATTTGTTCAGCATATCACGGCACCATTCCACCCGGGCCTGCTTCTGAGCGTCGGTGAGGTAGTGCGGCACCCAGCGCGATACTATCCTCCTCACGCGAAGATGCCCGTGTAGAATCTCGTGAACGCTTCCCGATCCAATCTTTAATATGTGCTGAATCTCCTGATATGTAATTCGCCTATTATCTTGGATTAAATTTTTCACTGCTAGCACGTTTTCTTCCGTAATAGCCGTCAAAGGGCGACCGCTTCTTTCTTCATCCCCCAAGGTTGGTCGACCGCGCCTAAATTCGTTATACCAACGATACACGGTTGCCTTGGAGGGGCCTTCATCCATAAATGCCATTTGAAGTCTATCGAACGATTCATCCGGTTTCAGGCGACACTTGAAATCGTAAAAAATCATAGCTCTAAAATGTTCCCGGCGCAGATCCATTTTTCAGTAAGACACGATACTTTGAATTGGCTCGCAAAAAATGTGGAGGGAAATTTTGAAAATGGAACACACATATTTTTACTTACAAGTAATCATATTTTCGAAAAAGATTCTGACCGGCCAGTCTCCCATATATAAAAACTATTTTTCGCAATACTTTCTGAGTGGCCTGGTATATATATTTGTAATCGGTTTCTCGAAAACGGCTCTAACGATTTCGATGAAATTTAGTATACAGGGGTTTTTGGGGGCAAAAATTCGATCTAGCTAGGTCTCATGTCTGGGAAAATTCGTTTTTACAGTCTTTTTAAATATTTTATTTCTTAGCGCGTTTCAGTGCATTTAAGAAACTTACAGCGCCATCTGTTGTTGAGTAGCATAGCTTGCTCACCCGATGATATTTTAATTATACAGAGCATAGCTCGGTCGCCCAGGTACTATAAGTAAAAAACACGATGGAAATTTTATTCTATCACTTTGTAGGCGTGGCGTATATCCGTACAAAATTTCAGCTTTCTAGTACCTACTAAGTGTCTCTGAGCTAAGCCGCGGACAGACAGACAGACGGAATTCTCTGCCTGCGTTTGTGTTTCCGAGTTCATATAACCCGAATCTATTCAAGTCGCGAGTGAATAGGCTTCTTCTGGGCAAGCTCGTTCCATCGTCGACCTCATCTCTGTCTTCATGACTAGATCGAGGTAAAAAAAAAACATGACGAAACTATAAGGGTTCTTTTTTGACTACGGAACCCTAAAAGCGAAAAACCAAATTTGACCTCCCATAAAAAATACGCTAGCTGATGCACTTTCTAAGGGAGGTCAAAAATTGATTTTATTCTATGACCTATGTTCCTTGGGAAAAGTTGTTCAGTTTCATGGGCAGATTATTAGATACCCTTTAGTACTATTACACCTTTCCGTTACACGCTGTAAACAACAGCGTCTTAATTTTTTTTTAATGTCACAAGTCATATTTCATGTATTACCTTTTATCAGGGTAAATAAGATTCAAGTGATATTTTATCACCACGGTGATTTTCAAGAATTGATTCCTTGATGACTGTGTGAATTGTATCATTCTTCTTCATCATATATTAATTATTAAAGTTTAAGGTCCTTTAAATAAATAAATATATGCAGCATATTAGCCTTAAAACTGCCTTCTTAAATAGTTTATTAGTACAGTCAATGACTGGTCAAGCTTGACACTCACAGTGCGACTCTAGCCCGTACGTCTATTGAAATAAAAATTGAAAAAAGTACAATGTGTCAAGCTTGATGTGCTCTTGACTGTACCTATCCTACCTAGTTGTTAATAGTTGATCTTTTTCAGGATTTACCAAAAATCGAAAAATGGATCTTCATTCATGTTTGCCCAAAAGGTGATGAGATTGAAGATGCAGTATTTAATCATGATTTTGCACGAACATATAATGTTTTTGATAACATGCAATATGTTGCTGCAGCGCTGTTAGCCAGCTCAGTATTGGGACAAAATTTCGAAGATCAGTCTCGCCCTACACATTCATATTAATCTGTGGTTTCAACATAAGAATGAAATTAGTTTTTGTCAGTTTAATATTAAATTAAACAGTGTTTTCTGTTCTAACGTTTTTTATTAACAATGCCTTATACTTATCTACAATTTAAAATACATGTAATAAGAATAAGAGTGTTTAAAATATTTAATAGAAATATGACGTCTGCCATGGTATGGTATGCTAAGCATTGCTAATGTTATTTATTATTCAAGACAATAGTTTCTAGCAAAATGCATCTTCATACAAATATATGTTAATGTGTGTTATGGCAGATTTTACAGTAATATGACTTAGGCCAATAAATTCACTACAAAAGATAGAAACAGGGTGATATAAATAAATCACTCTTGAGTGTCAGATTGTTCCTGTGATGTACCTATATAACGTTACACATTCAAATTATATATCTTTAGTGCTATCTCAGACCTTAGAGAGATTTATCAATATGACCCTAAAGGTAAATGCACCGAAAACCAAAACCTTGTGGGCGTGCCCGTCCATTCAATGACTCTTTTGTAGGAACTTTTGTTGAAACCCGCACACAGTTTCCAGGTTTTGTCTGCGTTTGAGCCTCTGAGCACCCACAAGGCTGGTGCCCCTGTGAGTGCTATTTTGATAAAACTTTTGATGCCAGTTTAATTTTTTGATAATTAAGACAATTGTCTCAAGTGGTGGTACAGTCAAGAGCATCTCGAGCTTGATGTATATTGTAGTTTGCAACACACACATACTATAGTATGACTATAGTCAGCATAGAGACGGAAGTCAAACTGTGTCATGCTTGATCTGCTCATGACTGTACCTCTTTAATTTTTCAGGTCTGTTTAGTAGGGGTGGGAGAGCGAGTCATATAGGAGATATGCACATTGCATAAAGCATCTGCACGAATTAGACTGAGCGGCCAAAACAATCACATTAGCTATATGTCTATTTAATTTTATGCTTCCAAATTCGATTTTACAAAAACTACTTTTACTAACTAGGTAACGAGTATAGCAACAGTCTATTTGTCTGCATTTTGGTATTTCCCTCTCATGAATTTGGGTAAAGGCACTACACCAGGGCAAGGAATTTGTCCATACACTTCACACATGCAGGCTCGGTCGCAGCCAATCCCAAAGTTTGCAGGATTGTCTTTCTTCTCGGCGGCTCTCGCTTCTGCTTCTAAAACATCTCTAGATTTCCCCACGGTATTGCACAAATGCTCCAGAATTTCTTCCTTAGATTTATTATCTATATCCACCAGAATCTGTCTCCCATCTTCAAAGTAACACTTTATAAACGGCGACGGAGTGAGGTTCTTTAATGTAGCTACTTGAACGTCAGGATTTTTGTACTGGATTTGCGGCAAGAACCAAAATACGAATTCCTTAGCTCCTGTGTTGTTTTGCCCAATAGTGTTGTAGGCAACTGAGAATATCTTGACTTTATCTTTCAGAACAAGCTTTCCAGAGTTTAAGTAGTTTAGTGTACGCCTAATTGGCGCTCTACCTTTCATGAAAGGCATATTTCTTTTATATTTTTACTACAAAGCTAAAAAATATACACTGAACAGTGACGGCTGACCTAACCTCAAAACCAAACCACAGACTTTTTTTTTTTTTGGTTTCATTCTTCCTTTCGGAAAGGCAAAGAGTACAAAGCCCATACAGCCATGTCTGATGTATTTAACTGTCTTTCTTTTTGCTCCCCTCGTAAAGCGATAGTGAACTTTACGAAGGAAAATGTTCGTGACTTTTTGGGACAACACAAACGGGGCTTAAACACGAGATCACTTGAAATCTTCATCAGCTGCGCACTCCGTAGTAAATTAACTGCATAACACACTATCTTTATTATCCACTAAATCACTAAATGCACAAAAAAACAAAATTTCAATTAAGCAGGCAAACGCCCATGTCGAGTTCCCGCCAAAAAGCCAAACCACAGACTTTTTTTTTTTTTTTTGGTTTTATTCTTCCTTTCGGAAAGGCAAAGAGTACAAAGCCCATACAGCCATGTCTGATGTGTTTAATCTTTCTTTTTGCTCCCCTCGTAAAGCGATAGTGAACTTTACGAAGGAAAATGTTCGTGACTTTTTGGGACAACACAAACGGGGCTTAAACACGAGATCACTTGAAATCTTCATCAGCTGCGCACTCCGTAGTAAATTTACTGCATAACACACTATCTTTATTATCCACTAAATCACTAAATGCACAAAAAAACAAAATTTCAATTAAGCAGGCAAACGCCCATGTCGAGTTCCCGCCAAAAAGCCAAACCACAGACTACTTAGATGATACTCTCAAAACACAGATTAGTATATATTTTTTTTTGGTTTCATTCTTCCTTTCGGAAAGGCAAAGAGTACAAAGCCCATACAGCCATGTCTGATGTCTAATCTGTCTTTCTTTTTGCTCCCCTCGTAAAGCGATAGTGAACTTTACGAAGGAAAATGTTCGTGACTTTTTGGGACAACACAAACGGGGCTTAAACACGAGATCACTTGAAATCTTCATCAGCTGCGCACTCCTTTGTAAATTTACTGCATAACACACTATCTTTATTATCCACTAAATCACTAAATGCACAAAAAACCAAAATTTCAATTAAGCAGGCAAACGCCCATGTCGAGTTCCCGCCAAAAAGACCAGATTAGTATAGGCTTAGACTATATAATACTAACGTAAGTATAGGCCTCAAAATAGTTTAGTATTACCAGATGATTCTTATAGATTGTGCAAAAATCATAAATAAACCACGACACATGTCATGAGCTGATTTTGCACAATGCGTTTTTAAATCATCATTCTTGTGTCTTGTAATATAAATACACCAAAATCATATAAACGATATAAATCATCATAAATTAATTTGATGGCAGGCTATGTTGGTAGGTCTTTTAGTCAAAATAAGTCTGGTCACACTTCAGTTTGACTTTAGTTTTTTTTTGCTTAGCAGGCTAATACTCATAGTGCATACAGTCTCTGTTATCCAGTAGTGGCGGAATGTCGAGAGCGCTCTAGGCAAGCACCTCTTTGGCGCCCCTATTAGCGGCTATTTATAAAAACAAAATAGTACTATACTAGTTAGCAAACCTGTGTAGTGAACATGGATGACTGAGTTAGGCGTTTCTTACTACCGGTGTGGTATCGGTTTAACTTTGGCCATGTCATTGATGCGCAGAAGTAAAAAATGTACCATTTTTTGCTTCTGCGCATCAATGACAGGGCCAAAGTTATTTTGTGCGTCGTATATGTGGGTAGAGGTTACTTCAACCTCAACTACAGCTGATGTTGGAGCAAGTATTTGATAAAAACGAGAACGTAAGCAAAACAATACAATAAAAGGGCGCGTAACAGAAGTCAACAGATGAAAGTCAAATCACACTCAATCCGCATCGCTGTCGTATTATTTTAAATTCACTCGCTCTTGCCCCCGCGCCGTACTCTCGCGTGACCGTCACCCCAAAAGCCTCACCAAAAAAAACCACCGAACTTCTTGATTCCTATTGTGCCATAATTTAGTTATTACGGAAAAATGTGTTACGTCTGTACTTCCAAAGAAATACATAGGCATTGGTGGGGCTTCTGGCGTGACGTTCATCACAGCAGCCTCACCTACGTAGATACGCGTAAACGGCTGCAGTGATCAACATGATTCCTATACCAAAATTTAGTAATGAAACTGTTACGAATGCGTACAATGTAGTGTACATACTGCAAAAAAACTGTAGTTCTGTATTTTCGTTGAAACGCATAGGCATGAGCCCGTGCATATGCATACTGCAAAAAAACTGTAGCTCTGTATTTTCGTTGAAACGCATAGGCATGAGCCCGTGCAAATGCTTATGTTTTTCAACGATGTGACGTACTGTACACCCCAGAAGCCTCACCTCTCGTATCTCGATCAACATGATTCTTATACCAAACTTTAGTAGTGAAATTGTAGCGATTAGTATTACAAAAACTGTAGTTAAGTATAAGGAACATGAAGAAATAACTTCACAAACTTCTACATACAAACTAGTAGGTTATGTACAGTCGTGTTCACATGTAGATTGAAAATTAAATTGGTGTGGTGCGAAATAAACTTATTCTAGTAGAATAAATTAAAACTGACACATTCGAATTCTTAAAGGTACTTAACGTAAATTTTTAAGGCACTTCATAAAAATTACATTACACTAGCATATTGGAATCAATATAAGACCATAAAATCATATTTTTTCATTGTTTCATACATTTTTCTGCGTGACTGTACTTGTAATGATATATGTATGTAGAATTTTTTCTTTATGTTCCTATAAATACAGTTTTTTGTTTCTTTTCCTACATTTTGCAATAATTTTACTACTAAAATTTGGTATATGAATTTGTAACAGCCTTGCTCTAAAATGGCAGCACCAGCCAGCCCGGGGACGGTTAATTCCACGGAGTAAAAACTCCGTGGTTAATTCCCTGCCAGCCAAGTTCAGCCACGTCATCGCCCCGCTCGCCACGCCATGCCATTAAGCTGAGTCCCGGGGAGGGGTGGTGACAAGCCTATATATACAAGCCAGCCAGTCTTTGTTGGCTCTACTCTGTACATTAACTTACTAATCTGGGGTTGGCTCTCTCTCGCGCTTTGTGAAACTTATACGAATTAAGTAGTAATAGAACTCTTGCTATTGTATTAATTTCTATAAAAAAATATAGTTTAGTGAACTGTGAAGAAGACTTTTATTTTTAGCTGCTATTACAAATTATTCACACCAATGCCTATGATGACGTATTTCTTTGGAAGTACAGACGTAACAAATTTTCCCGGTATGCACGATCTCGCTACAATTCCATAACTAAATTATGGCATAGTTAGAATTAAGAAGATCGGAGATTTTTTTTGGTGAGGCTGCTGGGGTGACGGTCACCACTCTCGCCTCGTCCACGCAATCAACGCTACAAAAACGCAACATTCTTCCTAGCGGATCTCGCATGTGCCACGTCGTCATGGCAGTTTTAATGCAACTTGCACGTCACGAATAGAATACGAGCTGTATTCTCTTACTAAGGCTAGACGTATGCTCAGCCGCATGTGCAGAGCACGTCTTACCTCTCGCATTGTTAGAGAAAAAAAAAGAAGAATGAAAATTGAACTCTGTGTGCTGCGCTGAGCCTACTGCGCCTCAGCATACCGCCTAGCCTTACTTTTGAAACGATTTATATTTGTGTTCCGCGAACGAAATAAGTCTCTTCTTTGTTGATAATTTTTGATAGCCGAATTTGACCGATTCGTTTGAGTGGAAGCGCGCGGGGCCGCGTGCGGCGCCCCTTACAACCTGGCGCCCCTAGGCACATGCCTACTTTGCCTTAAGGTTAATCCGCCACTGCTGTTATCGAACCTATATTCAATTAATTCATAAGTTGCTTGGTTAAATACTCTTTGTTATTCTTGTAAGCTATCATATCAACATAATCTATAGTTAGATTTGTACATCGGTTATATATACCTGAAGAAAGAGATCCGACAAATCCAAAGGTCTCATCTAGGTTTTTGTAAGAAAAACGTGTGCTCCGCGTGCGCGTGGGCTTCCAAATTCTTAGGTTTAATAGGCCTGTTAAGCAGTAGGTTTGATTTTTAAAAATGTTCTATACAGGGTGTTAATTTAATTGCGTGCCATAGCTTAAGGGGTGGTTCAGTAACGATAAAGGGACTAAAAAAAAATCCTACATAAAAAAAATTTAAACTCCATTGAAACTAACGCGGAGAGCAATGATCTTGAGCAGCGCGCTATCAAAAGCGCGCGAAAGAGCTTCAGTTATGTATGTGCCTACCTTATCCACTGATACTGCGTACCACCGCGTTAGTTAAGTTTCAATGGAGTTTTTTTTTAAGTAGGATTTTTTTTTTGTGTTTCTTTATCGTTACTGAAACAACCCTGTATAATTTTTAGGGTATCGTATCCAAAAGGTTCCAATTACTAAGTAAGCCTACGTTGTTTGTTTGTCTGTCCGGCCCTGTCGCAACGCAACCCACTAACTTTGTGTGACTCTACTCTATGTTTTGTCGTCTATCGAAAGCATTAGAAGATTTCAGTAGGTACCATCCAAAGCAAAATATTTATTTATTTATTTATTTACTTATTTTATTTACAGTTTATTGTACACAAGAAAATACATAAAAAAATTAAAATATAATAAAATAAAAATTAAATATGATTCGAAATCCGTGATGAATTATTCGGGTCATGTCGATTTCCGTCTACGTTGAGTCTCGCGATGTCGATTCCTTCCACGTCGACTCTCACGATAGTCCGTAAGTCCGTATTTTGACAAAATTTTTTAGTCTATCTTTTGGTCCACTTCTTTCGCTTTACTTTTGTTTTACCACTTTACTACTCCCATAGCATAATCACAGTAAATATATAAGCTAAAGCAGTATGGAAACTCCTAACAAACGTCCAAAACAGGCGCACTCACACATGCACACACCGCTACAGGAAAATAAGCAGTTTTCGCGCTGAAGAAAGTCGTGCGTGCTTAAACCATAATACAAACAAATAGATAGCAAAAGATATGCTTTACTCATGATACTGAACAACTTTTCCCAAGGAACATAGGTTGAAATACGAAAAACCAAATTTGACCTCCCATACAAAATGCGCTATCAGCTGATGCAGTTTCTATGGGAGGTCAAAACTTGATTTTCGTATTTCGACATATGTTCTTTGGGGAAAGTTGTTCAGTATCATGAGGAGAGTACATTCATACTTTTTTCTATCAAGAACTAATTAAAGGTCACCCTATATATATATGTTCTTTGGGGAAAGTTGTTCAGTATCATGAGGAGAGTACATTCATACTTTTTTCTATCAAGAACTAATTAAAGGTCACCCTATATAATAGAGTCCCTATAAGTATGTCCCTGTCCTTGTGCGATAAAAGGCGACTAAGTATCTTAACCTGCCCTTGCGTGATAAAAGGCGACTAAGTGTCCTCATCTGCCCTTGTGTCATAAAAGGCGACTAAGTGTCTTTATCTGCCCTTGTGTCATAAAAGGCGACTAAGTGTCTTAACATTTCCTTGCGTCGTAAAAGGCGACTAAGGGAAAAAATTGTTTAGTTTTACGGTCCGAAAACATGCTGAAAGGAACTAAGTTGATAGAAGCACCCCAATATTTGAGTTCATCATACTATTCTTATTTCAAATTTCTGGGTTACAATCCTGACGCTCTGACGCAGAATAGTTCTTTTTTCAAAAAAAGGCCCGAGTTTCCATACTGCTTTAGCTTATATATTTACTGTGGCATAATGGTATAGCATACCAGCATCACAGAATTCATAATAGTACTACCCAGCATTTGCCCTCGACTTTCTCTGCACGTAAGGCTTTTAGATGAATTGACAGTGTGACCAATTTTTATGTTAGAGACATTTGATCTGAGGTAAGAGATTGAAAATTAGCAGGCTGGTTTTAAACAGTTGTTTTTTAAAAGATAGTTTAAAATGTTTTTACATTTTTGAGCTATTATATGCAAATAAATATCTGCATATAATCATTGGTGTGTTTGTGCTTATTCTTCCTTCTTTCACTTTAGTTGACTCGCTATCAGGTTATGTATGCCTATAGTACGAAATGTAAGTAAGAAAGATTTCTTGTATTGTAAAGGACAATGCACTGAATAAATAAATGACAGAACAACGTACTGAATCGAACATTTCGGCACACACCAGCTCGAGAAGCATGATGAGTCTTCCTGCAATAAAAAAACTAGAGAGAAGCTAAAAATATAGTACCTACCTACATGGACATTTCTGATTGAACTGCAGCTCATCCATGATGACTTATGGGAGTTCACAGAGAAGTCACCAGCCTCAACTCTGCCCTGTTTAGAAAAAGTGCAGTATCTAACAGTTTAGGTAAAAATGAGTTATTAGTATTCGGGATGTCAGTAACGAGATCTACAATCTGATCCGACCCGTTTTTTGATAACGAAGTATTGAAACCCTCTGCTGCGCCTCAGGCCTCAAACGACACCCTCGTTGGGAATCGTACTTTATTTCTAGTGATGCATAGTGCTTTATACTTCACCTAAAACGATTCAGAACTTCATTCTCTTCTTATATTTTTTGTATGGCGTTCCGACTCTTTACGCGAGCAATCTTTACGAGTATTTCGCCTGTGTCGAAAAAGTTTTACATTGATATTTGTATTTTAATTACGGAAAAGTGCAAATGGCCAGAAGCATTTCGCGGACTAAGGTGCAATCCAGACAGAACGGGCGCGGCGCGCTTCGGGTGCGCCCGAGGCGCGCTTCGAGCGCCCCCGTGGTACACTTTTCGGCTGGACGACGCAATCGATGGCAGCGGACTGTGCTGTGCGGCGGCGTGCCGGCGGTGCGCCGGTGGTGCACCGACAGTGCGCCTTAGGCATGCCGTCTCGTCGCCTGTTCAAATCACATGCATACAAAATGTAGGAGAACGACCACCTCTTCTGTCTGGCCTGCGCCTTAGCAATAAAAACTTTTTGGCTTTTGGAATTATGAATTAAAAGAAGGCCATCGACCGACATTGAACTAAATAAAAAAAAAACAGCACGTTAGAAATGGATTTTCACACAATATTCCTAATACACAGTAAGTAGGTCCTTATTACCCCCAAATGGGGCTTGTAGGTGACCAATTAGCGCTCTAGGGTAATAATGTCGCTGAAAAGAACTTGAAGAAAAGCCCTAGGGCGGTAAGTAATTGAGTTTTGAAAGAGAAGTGTTTTTTTTTATTTACTTACCGCACTAGGGCTTTTCTAGCTACATTATTACCCTAGAGCGCTAATTGGTCACCTACAATTTGGTGGTAATAAGGACCTACGAGTACTTACCTCACAATCGAGATGTAAAGCAGAGTAGTTAGCTCGGGTGTAAACATCAATTGCACCCTCGAACCATAGGCGCCCTCGCTGCGCTCGTGCGCCTAAATATCTCGGGCTGCAATTGATGCCTTACAGCCCTTGGCTACTAATCTACTATTATTTTTAAAAGTACTTGGGTACTATCCTAGCAGGTGTAGTATAAATGCGTCTGGATTTCATTTCGCGTATTTATTGTATGGCGTTGCTCTCTACTTAAAATTTGATTTTACCTTTGCTCTGCGTTCGTTGTAATTGTAAGTTGTAAGTGACAGTAGTAGACGTGAAAACAAATATCATGAAATGTTGTGATATTTTCATTATCGTCATTTGTATGTGAATCAACATCCCTACCCAAACGCCTGTCACTTGTTGCTATTGGCTCCTCGCCAGTGTCTGTCACTTTTTGTCCTTCGCCCCCCCCTCCTACCAACGCCTGCCTGTCACTTTTTGTCCTTCGCTTCCTACCATCCACCAACGTCTGTCACTTTTTTCCATTTGCCCCCACCCCCCCAACGTCTGTCAGTTTTCGCCCTTCAGTCCCTACCCCCCACCAACGTCTGTCAGTTTTTGCCATTCACTCCCCACCCCCTGCCAGCATCTGTCACTTTTTGGCATTCGCTCCCTACCCCCCAACGTCTTTCACTTTCTGCCTTTCGCTCCCCACCCCGCTAATGTCTGTCACATTTTACCCATCGCTCCCCACCCCCTACCAACGTCTGTAACTTTTTCCTTTCGTCCCCACCCCCCGTCAGCAAGTGTCACCCCGAAGGATTGTCTCGCACAAACTTGACAGACTTAGGTACTATAAAATAAACTATTAGCTAATTTTCTGCTCATACAGAATAACCATCATTTTAGATATTAGCTCTTGGAACTGAATTTGAAATTGATTCATGCTACATAATATGTTGCGTAAAATATTGCCCGAGGTTTCCTGGGGGTCCGAAAAAGTTCTCGGCAAGCAGGAATCGGACCTACACGGTTTTACTGGAATCGATTCTGAAAGGGAAAAAATACAAAAATATGTAACAAAACTAATAATCTTCTTAAAATACCTATCTAACGACACATCACACCATGGTGTAGACGAGAAAAAAACGTCTTTCACTTGTACCACTGGATACGTACCACAAAGTGTCCCACTAGTACCACTACAGATATGTCCGCTCCCGCCTGCCGCTCCCACCTGTTTTGGGATGAATGGATTTTTAGCACAATATTGTAAGTGAAAAAAAAAACAACAGAAAAACGTGTGTCGCGTGTGTCATTGGTAGTAGTACTCGTAGCCAAGGTACAAAACTACTTTTCCTCTGCCACGAATTCCAATTTTCGGTTTGTCTGTAGACAATGTTTTGTCGAGACAGGCACGCATAGCACAGACATACAATTTCTTTTTACTGTTATCAAGTTTGCATGCCCCATTAGTACCACCAGTGATACAAGTGGGACGGAATTGGTCCAGTGGTACAAATCCAGTGGTAGTGAAACTGGACCGAAAACAAGACGGTCAACCTAAAACGCGTGTTAATAATAAAAAAATCACAACTTGCACGGGAAGTGCCCTAAAAACTAAAAATAATTTTCGTTCAAGATTTATATTCTACTGGAAAATTTTGCTCTAAAAAGTATTAAACAAGAAAATATTGCCATCTGAAATTGTAGCGTACTAAATACTATGGTACGGTGGTTATATTATTATGCCACTTTCCCCTAAAGCTTCGCTTTTTTAGGGTAGGTGGAAATAAGACCAAGGCTTTTATCTGAACATCACTATGAATATTTATTAAATATCATAGTTTGTAAGTACATAAAAATTTCAGATGACCATATTTTCTTGTTTCATACTTTTTAGAGCAAGACTGAACAGGTTCTACTTTTTGAACAAATTTTTAATTTAAAATATTTTGGGGTTGTACTCGTAAATACGAAATAAAGCTAACAATATAGAACGTATAATGGAATAAGTGAAACCCTCATACACCCCAACTGATTTTTATTAAAATAAATCCATTCCTGTCAAAAAAATCTTATAAATAGTTTTTTTAATCTAGATATTGTTATTTTAAAGTTTCATTATTGCATTGTTCTAGTTTCATCGTTGTTCTAGTCCGCACTCTCCGCGCACGCCACACCCACTTCCCTCCCCTCCTCACCGCTCATGAACCGCGCGGCGTCACCGCCAGCGCGCGTATCCACAGAAATATTTAGAATAGAAGCAGCAAAAATTTAAATAATAAAAATAAAATTACCCATTTCAAAAACCCGTGAAATTTATTCTACTCTCGATTCTTTTACACGTTGTATATATTTGAAATGTGCTCATTAAGCCCTTTCATTTGATACCCAACACGCGGTATCATTAAACACATTTTTTTCGTTCATGACTTAATCTCCTCTAGAGGGCGTCACATTAAATGAACGTAACTTACTATATCCTGTAACCAGCAAATGATCAAGACGCTTCGAACGATTCCTTATTTGTCAAATTACGATAATAAGTTTAGAAGTTATGAGGGAACAGATGAACATACATATGTTAGATCCGGCTTTTATGTCAGACATTTCTGTTATTCAATTTATATAATGTAATTATTATTACATAATATCGTTAATTATTAAAATATGTATTATGCTACTAGAATCGCTAGTAATTTATCACAAAATCATAAATAGTTAGGTCAATTGATGTCTGCGGTACTAAGTTGTAAACAGAGTGAAGTTTGGGAGAGTTGGAGTGGGGACTTGGTGGGAGCGAACGCTTAAAAGAGCTGACACAGGCATTAGTCGAGTTAGTTGTAGTCTGGAAATTTGAGGAAATATACGTAATAAGTGTTTGAAAAGGTAGTCAAGTGTATGTAAGTGAAAACTTATTTTCTATTAGTTTATAAAGTGTTAAACGAGTGGAGTAATAATTGGAAACATATTAAATTGGAAAACATGTAAAGTGTCTTATTTTAACACATACATACATACATACATACATACCGGTCAAAATCATAAACCTCCTCCGTAGTCGGGTAAAAATATTCAAATAGGTACTTAAATATGAATCATCATCACTTGAATATGTAGGATACCGTGTATACCCATACTAAATCACAGCTTAAGCTAAGCCGCAGATAGGCAGACGGACATGACAAAACTTTACCCTAGGGATCCTTGTTGACTAAGGATCCCTAAACTCCAAGAATGTTTAGAACTTTTGGCAACTGCGGGTCTTGTAGTTAGTCTGCCTGTTCAAGTCTTTTACATATTCTTTTCATCTCGCAAGCTCGGAAAACTCTGTTGCAATTTGCGTGCAAAAGTAATTTTTGGTCGCTAGTAGAGTAGGAAAATTATCCCGATATAAGGCAGTACTTTTTAATAAATATACACCAGCGGGAAATAATTTTAATCGATTGAGTAAGTTTCTGTGATTTTGCGCCGCTTACTGGTTTGGGTTTAACTTTTAAGGGCCGAAAAATCATGAAGAACTTAGTGTTTTTTATTTTTTCTTATACCAGGCCACTCAGAAAGTATTGCGAAAAATAGTTTTTATATATGGGAGACTGGCCGGTCAGAATCTTTTTCGAAAATATGATTACTTGTAAGTAAAAATATGTGTGTTCCATTTTCAAAATTTCCCTCCACATTTTTTGCGAGCCAATTCAAAGTATCGTGTCTTACTGAAAAATGGATCTGCGCCGGGAACATTTTAGAGCTATGATTTTTTACGATTTCAAGTGTCGCCTGAAACCGGATGAATCGTTCGATAGACTTCAAATGGCATTTATGGATGAAGGCCCCTCCAAGGCAACCGTGTATTGTTGGTATAACGAATTTAGGCGCGGTCGACCAACCTTGGGGGATGAAGAAAGAAGCGGTCGCCCTTTGACGGCTATTACGGAAGAAAACGTGCTAGCAGTGAAAAATTTAATCCAAGATAATAGGCGAATTACATATCAGGAGATTCAGCACATATTAAAGATTGGATCGGGAAGCGTTCACGAGATTCTACACGGGCATCTTCGCGTGAGGAGGATAGTATCGCGCTGGGTGCCGCACTACCTCACCGACGCTCAGAAGCAGGCCCGGGTGGAATGGTGCCGTGATATGCTGAACAAATTTGAAGCAGGCTCGTCTCGGCGTGTTTACGACATCGTAACAGGTGATGAGTCCTGGATTTATCAATACGATCCAGAAACCAAGCGCCAGTCGACAGTTTGGGTGTTTCAAAATGAACCAACGCCTACCAAAGTGAAGCGATCTCGAAGCGGGGGGAAGATTTTGATCGCCAGCTTTTTTAATTTGACTGGCCACTTGGCCTCAATTCCTTTACGAGATCAAAGAAGCATCAACGCCGAATGGTATACTACCAAATGTTTACCAGAAGTTTTTTCTGTTGTGAGCAACAAGCGACCAAACACAGGGCTCCGCGGACTACTGCTCCACCACGACAATGCGCCTGCACACACCGCGCTCAAAACGAGGGACTTCCTGGACAGCACACCAGTCAAACTCCTGGGTCACCCTCCTTACAGCCCTGATCTAGCACCGTGTGACTTCTTTTTATTTCCAAAAATAAAAAATCAGCTCAAGGGGATACAATTTTCGTCGCCGGAAGATGCGCTGGCTGCGTTCGAGCAGGCTGTAAACGAGGTGTCTACGGCGGACTGGAAAAAGTGTTTTGAAAACTGGTTCAGACGCATGAATCTTTGTATAGAGGCTGGTGGAGAGTACTTTGAAAAGATTTAATAAAAATATATGTACCTGTAGAACAATTTTTTTTAGTGTCGCAAATATTTCTGAGTGTCCCACGTATAACTAAAAAAAATCGGCCAAGTGCGAGTCAGACTCGCGCACTGAGGGTTTCGTACCACCACATTTACATCTACATTTTATTCGGTTGAAGTGTGCGCGCAAGTCATTTTGGCCGCTTGCGTGGAAAAGGTTTTTGAAATAAGAACATGATGAATTATGATATAAA
Organism: Athrips mouffetella; assembly: GCA_947532105.1. Lineage (NCBI taxonomy): Eukaryota > Metazoa > Arthropoda > Insecta > Lepidoptera > Gelechiidae > Athrips > Athrips mouffetella. The sequence continues at coordinate 7,515,377 of OX383980.1, read as the reverse complement.
AATTCAATTCAGATAACTTATTCAATGTAGATTCTTTACAGAATACTTATTGAATGTCATGCAGAATATAATTAGAGCGACTCTACGCCGTTTCGGATCGCGCTATGGCAGCGTAATAGAAACGGCAAGAAACCACTGCAGCACGGTCTAGTTTAAGAGTCGGCTTTTAACAATGTGTTTCTTGTTATTCGCTGGAATATCAGAGCACCATACCTCTTTGTCATTGATATAGTCATCTTAACTATAGTAAGCTTTTTTACATAACGTTTGCTTTACACATTCTTTAAACTTTCTTTCGGGTAGTTATTGTCAGGTATTTTGTTGTAGTATCGTACACACAGACCAACGAAAGATGTACCTATTGACTTTTGCTTATCTAGTATATGGTTGATCAAATTTGTAATTATTACTAGTATTAAAATTATGCCTGTCACAATTTTTAGGTAATTGATGAATGTTCTTTCTAGCGTACATAATGTTTTCATAAATATATTGGCATGGCACCGTCATAATATTGATCTTCTTAAACAGTTCTCTCAGGGAATCACGAGTCTTCAAAGGTAGTTACTGGAGTTAAATGTTAGCATTTTTCTCGCTAATGTGAAAAATTTTGTTTTTCGCTCGGCAATAAAGTTCGCGTCTCGTGCCTTGAAACCCTCGCTACGCTCAGGATTCTTCTTTTGAACCACTCGCTTTGCTCGCGGCTCAATCCTAGAATTCTTCGTTTACTCGAGTTTCAATACAAGGCACTTGCGCTAAATAACAATTTTATTGCCTTGCATAACAAATAACCATAACGACAGTAGAGTTCAAAACATGACGAAAAGGTTTTGAAGGTGGGTGTCGCACAAACGTCGGGTAGAACAAACTACAGAAACGATTCTAACGAGGTTCTCAATGACGCCTTGGGCTTCTTTTCGTGCAACTAAAAACTTATTTTCATTGTAAACGGTTCACTCAGACAGAAGGTACGCGAAGTTACAAGCGGCAGCGCCAATAACTCAAAAACTACTGAACTGATTCAAAAGTGGTTTTCATTGAAGCATTGGGCTTCTTTCCGTGCAACTAAAAATTTAGTGTCATTGCAAACGGTTCACTCAGACAGAAGGTACGCAAAGTCTCAAGCGGAGGCGCAATTAACTCACAAACTACTGAAATTATTAAAATGGGGTTTTCAAAAACGTATTTATTTCACCTACTTCCGTGCAATATTTTAGCTTAGTTTCATTGAAAACGAATCACTCAGTACGTGAGTTTTAAGTGGCGGTGCCAATAACTCACAAACTACTGGAAAATAATACCTAACTCACAAACGGGGTATTTGTGTTACTTCCGTGAAACATTTTAACTTTATATTATTGCGATCGGTTCACTCAAACAGTAAATATTTGAGCACAAAGTTTCAAGTTGCGAATCCGAGCTGAAATTAAACAAAGCTTAATAATGTTGCACGGAAATAAGCCAAATAACTTATTGATAAATCCGTCTGAATCCGTCCAGTTGTTAGTATATATATATAAGTCGTGAGCACAGATGGATTAGTAAAATTTTGATTTAGTATTATGTTAAAAATAGAGTTTTGAAAACTTAGATAAAGTAGGTACTTATAAATAAAATACTTCAAGAAAATTAAATAAAGATTGTTTTTAAGAAATCGTGTTTGTATACTCGTAGAAGTAAAATCCTACTGTTTTGTATGGACTAAATAAAGTTAAAAGCAAGTGAAACTAGACACGTTGGACTTTGTACCGCTCTTTTGTCAGTAGCTACAGAAGCTAAAGTGACAGCTTTAGATTTATTTTGTTTTGAAAAAGAAACCCGTATCATACTTCGTCCGCGTGGACTATACACATACGAGGATAATGGGCGAACTAACAGAAATAAAGAAACTCGTATCACACTTTATCCGCGTAGAATTCGACTATAATTTTACACATACGAGGATAGTGGGCAAACTATCAGTCCACACGTAAATAAGAGGTGTTTAATTTACAAATAATCCGTACTATCTCAACTCTGTATAATAACGTAAAAGCGAAAATTGCTCTGTTTATGTGTCTGTAAGGCTTTAACGATTAACCCGATGAACCGATTTTGATAAAACTTGGTAAGAAGATAGTTTGAACCATGGTGAAAGTCATTAGTTTCGTTTTACAGAACCCCACGCGGACGGAGTCGCAGGCAACAGATAGTCAAAAATATTTAAAAAGTAAATAAAACTTGCTTAGTTAAACATAACGTTGTAGCAATGGATTATGTTTATTTCTCGTTGCAATTATCTACCAGCTGACCTACTCTCAATGGAAAGATTGGGAAAGACTCGGTGCGACTCGCCACACGTAACACGTCTCAAGCGCAGCGATAAAAAAGTCGCTAACCTGGAAGTTTTCCATGCAAGTCTTCGAATCCGTAACGACTATTTTTATAATTTGACTCGCCAATTCTTGTCAGAGGACTCAGAAGTTTCGAGTAGTTCCTACATTGTTTTAAATTTTAAGTTAAGAAATTACCTATAACTTTTATCTGTAGCATTTAGTCTGTCTTAAGCATAGGTGATCTTACCTCTAGGCTTTTCAATAGAATTGAATGAACGTACAGGCTTTAATTCTAAAGAAATTTTTCGCTCGTTTAGATTTTCTGTCAATTGTGGTGAAAAAACTTCCTGTAAAACTTTTTTACCCTCTTCTGGGGGGTACCGATTAATTTTAAATTTGCTTTCTTCTTTACCTATTATTGTTTCTTCCGAGGGCCACTTATTACTTATGCATTCTTTTACTTTACAATTGTATTCTTTTGTGTCTATGTTCGTTCTTAAGAGTTTTGAATTTGGGTCTTTACTTGGTTGTTTTACTGTGAGCTCTAAAGGACAAACATTCTGTGTAACTTCAATATTTTTTTTCGGTGAAGATTGATTCCTTTTACACTTGCATTCTTTTGCGTCTATGATTGATTTGAACTGTACTTTACTCGGCTTTATTTCCAAAGAAACTTTCCGTTTTACTTTTTCTCCATCTTCCGCGGGATACCAAACCCTTTTGCACTTGCATTCTCTATCGTTACAGTTATGTACTTTTGGGTCTATGTTTAGTTTTAAAAGATTAGAATTTGGAAATTCACTTAAAGAAACTGGCCATTTTGCTTCTTCATCTTTTTCTGATGGGCACCAATTCCTCTTATACTTGGAATCTTTTGTGTCTATTAATGATGTAAACAGTGATTCTTGTTTTTCTAGAGAAGACTTATGTCTCGTCAGAGGCTTTGGTTCGATAATTTGATAATGTTTTATTTTGGAAGACAATGAGCTAGAAGATGTTGTGTATGTGCTTGTTCGCTTGTTAGCAACCAACACAATTTCAGGCACCTTACAAGTCATAGTGTGACGGAAGTCAATTACTTCGTTCCTATCTATTACACATTCTGATCTCTGATGATGTTTGGTTTTCGACTTTCTTTTAATACTTTTATCCTCGTATTTATGAAAGGTTATCGGATCCAAGGGCCGTTTTTTTGTCGGGCCTATTGAATCTCCTGAGGTTGATGATACAGCCAGTAAATTACATTGTATCATTTCGTGCTCACCACCATTTCGTAGGAAGGAATAATGGCAGCATTCTGTAGATTTACATAATTTTAGTAAGATGAATGGATAATCTTCTGTAGTCTGTGACATATTTTCGATGACTGATCTTTTACACGTGGCTAGTGTGGACTGGACAGGAATTTCTTCCTTTCGCAGTGGCGACGTACTCACATTAGTCCTTGATATTTTCCGCACTGAGGCACACTTGTCACCTGGATTATGCTTCGCGGAGCAGTTGTGATTTTTCTTACTGCATTCATTTACGGCGCTTGTTGGTTGTTTCCGTTTTGTTTGTTCTTGTATTTTTTTTTGAAACTTGTCTTTCATTGAACTATGATGTTGTTGTGATTCTGCCTCCTCACACTTAAGTTTTTGTGTGTTTTTCTTCTCAGAATAACGCTGATTCTGTTGACATTTTTCCTTCGCTAAAGTATTTTCTGAAGAACGCTTACAAATTTGTGTTTTTTTCCTCTCATAATGGTATTGGTATTTTTTACATTTTCCTTTTAACAAACACTGATCTTTTTGTAATTCTTCGTTGTTTGATGCCAGTTTCGAAATATTAACACGCTGACGCTCTCGCAATTCTTGCTTTGCTATAATACGTTTAATTTTCTCCAACTCTTCTTTCGTAAGCACAACCCCACTTTCTTGTGATTCTTCCTTTTCTATAAAATGTGTGCAGCCTTGTGAACAGCAACTCATTTTCATTGAATGCTTATGGTTTGAAGATACTTCCTTCTCCTTGCTGTTGAGTAAATTTGGTGAACCGCCAACTTTTGGAGGTTCCTTCGGTGAACAATTTACATCAGATTCTATCAGCTCAAGTATAAACGTGCTACTGCTTATTTTGATGTCCTGCTCTGTACATTTTGGTTCATTGTTTACACATTCCTCTTGATGCAAATTTTGTTTCGATTCACCACTACAAATGTGTTCTACCTGTTCAGGGATTGGAGTGCTCTTTGGTAACTTTGTTAATTTGCATCCCTCTCGATTAATATTAGCGGGGCAGCGCAATTTACCACAAGGCATACCTACTTGGCATCCCTTTTCTGAATTGATGTGACTATCGCAGTCGGGGCAAGGGCATTTTATCTTACCATGTTTTGTATTTTGAATCTTTCCAGGCGTGTAGGGTAGACATTTGTAGTGAAACCATTTTCGACAGGCGCCCAGGCATTGGGTACCAGTCTTTACAGTAACATGTTTATAACAAATTTTACAAGGGTGTTTTACTTTTCCAGAACTTGGCAGCTTAAACATTGGACTGATTCATGGCGGTGTGCCAGTGTAGAAACCATAATTGCAGTTACAGGTAATTATTCACTGAGTAATTTTAGTTCTATTTACCTATATTGATGATATTTCCGCGATAAATCTATGATATTTTCATATTTGATGTTTGGTGTCAATCAGCTGTGACCATTGACGTAAGAAAAAACGCTGCGCTTCTAAACGCCCCCTGGCGTAGTTTCCAAAATCTTTGGCTGTGACCGAGGGTAGCGAGGTTCAAATCTCTTTGGTTGCAAGGTTGATTGACAGCCCCTGAACGTACAAATTTACTTTTTCCGCCAAGTTATTCGAAGGTCGATATACTTCGTACGCAAAATAAGTGGTCAAAAAAGCGGTCCGAGTGAGATAGTCACAAGTGACTGCGGTGTCCCTTTCTAAGGTGTTGCCGTTCATACTTTTTCTGATTATTAAATTTTTGGTAGGAATTTGAATTATTTTATAAACAATTTAAGAGAAAAAAAAAGAGTAAATTAAGTAGTGAACATTTTGCAATAAAAAACATGCGTACGCTAACGCATTTTTTAGTAAAATGCCTAGCTGGCTGCTGGATTTTGTTGGTGAGCAGCAGTATGCCAAATTCATTTAAATGTCAACGGCAATCTATTTAATGCAGGCGTTTTGTGCAATGTATGAAATTCGGTATACTTGTATGGTCTATAGGCGTAGACAACGTATTGAGTAAATAACGCAAAATCTCTCGGGTGGTAGCACTGAACATAAAACTGAACAAGACCGAGCCAATTTGTATGAAAAAGCAATTTTTTTGCGGTGTTACAAAAGTCGCAGTACAAAAGTTTTTCAGTTTCATGTTCACAGCTACCGCCCCCTCAGCACGACGCCCGAGATAAAATACAACGTGTAATTTCAAATACGCAAATCCTCTCGGGTGGCAGCGTACCCATGTAACTGAACAACTTTTCCTAAGGAACATAAATTTGACTTACCATAAAAACTGCATCCAGTGATAACTGGTAGAAAACAAATAAATATGTGTCAAACTCTAAATGTCTCTTACTAAAATATGGAACGACGCGGATTTATTGAAAATACTAAATTATAGAAAAAATTTAAATGCAAAATTGTATTGTTGAAGCCTGCAAGAGCGAATATTTTCCGGATTGTGGATTTTCTTACCATAAGTATGTGTTTTTACCATAGACATAAGCATAGAAGACCAACAATGAGTGCGAGCGAGAAACAAATCTCTTATGGTGATACTGCAAGATAGCAAAGGATAGCGAATCGAATAGCTCTGTAACCGATTTTGAATGACAGGGAGCCACTTTGAGCCACGCGAAAAACCAGCTTTCCAGTTTTTTGTAAAAAATTGCGTAAAAACTACATATTTATATAAAAATAAGGATACTTTTAATTATGACGGTGTGTAGTGTACTTGGATGTGGTGTTAATCACAAAAATAGTCCAGAGAAATGTACATTTCACGGGTAAATTCCTAGGACGTTATTACTTTTGAACTATATGTTTTTTTGCTTAAAATAACTTATATTTCATGTTTAAAATATAGAATAGCTTCTTCTGAATTGCTAATTTTCGTATTTTGCATTGAAATAAGTTAATTTGTTGAGAATGTTCTGAATTTTAGTGTTATATTTTTCATCAATATAGCTCACATTTACGCTAGGGCTTGACTCAAATTTATCGATACCTATTTCCTTTATGTTTATAATACGAGCTCACAGACGCATTGTTACGCGTCGCGTACTGAAATACTTGATTTACCATTTTCGTCTTGAAATAAACAGAAGTAGGTCAGTCCTAACTTTGTTTTTCCATTTTGTTCATCAGTTTCCAAAGGATTCGAATATAAAAAGAAAATTGATAAGGGTGATTGGACGAGTTGGAATTCTAAAAATACTCTCAAGTTTGTAGCAAACATTTTCTAGATGTAGGTATATAAAAGAAAATGTCGACTAAATACAACTTTATTAAAAGGAGCTAACAGATTCGGCAGCTTGGAATCGGGGTTGACTAATTTTGTTCTGATACCAATTTAAAAAAAAAAATCAGCGCCGGCAGCCATTTCAGCAACCGGCGCTTTCCGATTCCTTCCTTAAAACTGACTATTTAAAAATTTTTGTTTATAAAGTAGAAAATCGCAAAATTTCACAACCACAGACAGTATTTAGTATTTTTAAGTAGTTTAGGTATATTGGGTTTCGCGGAAGATCAGCGCTACGGTCCAACCGTAGCTTATTGCTGAGCGGGACCTTTTTGTTGCATGTGATACCTCAATTGTACCCTTAGTTTTAAGAACTTTAATGCAACAAATAAATATTTCTTTCTTTTCTTTCTTTCTTTCTATTTGAACCTGCGTCTTCTCCGTAAGTACCGGAGACGTTTTACCTACTAGGCTAAAATGTGGTTCTGTTCTGTCTGATGTTGTGAAATATGCGTCTTCAATACGCATTCCTACGTTGCGTTGCGTTTGTGGTTGTGAAATTTAGCGATTTTCTGCTTTGTATAATTATCAGCCATTAACGTCTTCCGTGGTCTAGTGGTTAGAGCGCTCGGCTCTCGATCCGGAGTCCGCAGGTTCTGTGTTTGATTCCCGGTGGGGACTCTGTCAGACAAAAATCCCTTCGTGCGAATTCCCCAGTTTGGTTAGGACATTGCAGGATGAATCACCTGATAGTCCGATAAGTTGGATGATTCCGTGCTTCGGAAGGCACGTTAAGCCGTTGGTCCCGACTGCTACCTATGGATGTAGTCATTAAAGAGCCATATGTCAGAGGCCTTTTGGCGGCCTCAAATGATATATTTTGACATTTGCTCTATACATTAAAAATAAAAAAATACATTTGGCCTAAGATCTCATGCTGGTTGCACTGGTCGTGCAGTGATGAAGATAAAAAAAATGAGGTTTGAATGAACAAAGAAACATAAATTACATTTCCACCGACTTTTTTGGGTTGGTACCTAGAAAAGGGGCTTTATACTTCACCTTCTCGGAAAGTACCTCAGTCCTGTTTTAAAAACTAAGGAGAAGGTACGTCATTTCTATGGTATAAAAGTTATATGGAAATCCATTGTTAACGTGTTTTAGCGGGATGGAATTTTGTATGAAAATCCATTGTTTACGTGTTCTTTTTTCTTAAATTTATATCAAAATATGTCGATTACCTATTTTAATATCATAATGCCAAAAAAAGAAAAAGTTTTTATCTCTAAGTCCACGAAATGATGCTGGCCACCTACACTTTTCTGAAAAACCATTAATTTGAAAAAAGAACGAAACCAAAATGTGGAACGAAAGCGCGCGCGCGAATTAGGTACCTATTCTTGAAAATCACCGTGTGATAATATCTTACTCAATAAAATCAATACGTCTGTTTTTTTCTTATCAACAGGGAAAAATTATAATGCATAAATATAAATTTGTGTTTAATTGTTAAATTTTATAAAGTATTACTAACGTTTTAACACTATCAGGGTAAAATTAAAAAGTTTTAACCTCCAAGCGATATTTTATCACCCAGTGATTTTCAAAAATTGGACCCCTGTTTTCTTTTCAAAGTTGTTGAAAGTTTTAATTGTAGTTTTGTTGGTGAGTGCTTTTTACAAAAACTGTCGTCATATAGTGACAGTGATGAAGAGTTTTTGACGCCGCAAGAAAGTGCGCAAGCGGTTATTGATTGCCTATAAAATCTCTAAAGAATACAACAATGTAGGTATGTATGTGATAGTTTTATACGTTGAAAAAGCGAGAAAAAAGCGCATTGATTTTCGGAAACTGTTTTGCTTGCTTATTATAGTGAAAAAGCGTATAAATATAAGCCAAGTTTTTGTATTCCATGTTGAAAGAACCATATTGGCAAGACATGATATCAATATAATGGAATACAAAAAACTTACATCATATCTGAAAAGGAAATCTGAAATATTTTCCTCGTAGGTGAAGTATAAAGCACTATGTATCACTCGAAAGAAAGTGCGATTCCCAACTCGGGTGTATTGAGCCCTTCGGCTTCGCCTCAGGGCTCAAACGACACCCTCGTTGGGAATCGGTCACTTTCTCCTCTCGATGAACAATGTACTATTCTGTAATCGTAAACGGTAGTTGCATATAATATAGCCATAGCCGTCACGCAATATTTCGTCAGTGAATATCAATCTCATACATTTTTATTCTGTACTACTGGCATTTACGATAGTAGAATTCCACTTACCTACGGCCCCAGGCGGAGAAATGGAGGATTATCGACACTACTACCTACTACCAGTGAAGCACTGCGATTGTTGTCAGCGACGCTACCGCCTGAACAGACAAGTCAATGTCGCCAGGGTACACGAATATCGAACCCAAAATGTACATCACTATCTAACGCACACATTGACAAATCAAAATTGGTTACGCGTTTTCGGGCTCTTTGTTTATCTATAGGCAGTAAGCTGCCGTTATTCATAATCTAAGGTTTTTACTACGATTTGCTTGTTTAGATAAGTTAAGAAGTTAGGGTGACATAAATTTAGGTTGGACGTCTCGACCCGTCGTTGCGGCGGGAAGATTTTTCTCGGAAGCCGCTCTGGGCAGAAGCTAATACTTTTTTAGCGTTACAAAGTTTCATAATACTTCAATAACATCCCGTAATACGTCCACTGCAGGACACGGAGCTCCCTTTAGAACTCCAGCTCTTGCTAGAACGATATGGAGGGGAAGTACTTACCATGCTAGTAACATAATAATTAATAAATCATTGTACCTACCTTAGTCACCACGCTTGGGAGCGTTGCAGCTGACACCATAGACCACGGTTGTTGGTGACCGCAGTAGGTACACGGAAGGACGCTACTGCCCATATCCTCCGGTTCATGAGCCCAAAGTCGCCTCTACGACACCCACGGGTAGAGATGAGATGGATTCTAGACGTTTTGTGTAGTAGAAGCTACACAAAAGCTCACGACTTCACTCGCGTGGTTTTAAAACTTTTAAGCTTACCCGAAAACCTTGTGATACCAAAATTTTCGAGAAAAATCACGAAACATACATCTGTATGTAGCAAACATGTTAAAAAAGAAGACTTTGTGCCTAATAAAGATCGAGCAGTTTTGAAACAGAGTGCTGTACCTTCTCTGTTTCAAATTTTTTTTTACTGTGAGTAGGTAAGTCTTGTCAAAACTGTAGGCCTTTTATACAAAATTTCATTCCTTTTACACTTCCTTGGGGACACATTTCTAAAAGTCCTTTCTTAGTGGGTTGTTTTGACGTGCAACAAGTCTCTGTACAAAATTTCACATCAGTAGCTCCAGCAGATACGGCTCAGCGTTAATGAATTTTGTTCATAGATTTATATAGTCAAGATAGGGTCTTGGGAACAAGCGGTTCATAATTTCCCCATACAAGAAAAAATAGCGCCATCTGTAAAAAAACGCGTGAACTACGTTGTGTAGTACTTCGGTCGGTACTAAATACACGGAACGGAAATAATATGGCGGGAAAAAACAAAACAAACTTTTTACTGTTTATATGTGATTTAGACCTGGTTTTTCAGTTTCATTTATTGGATTATAGTCAAAAACAATAAAAAGAAATAACAATAATAATAATAAGAGTATATTGTTTCTTCAAATAAGAACAACATTTTGTTGGTAAGTTTATTTGCATCCAATGTTGACAATGTGTTTGACATTTGTTGGTCCTAAACGTCAGATTTCGGACCAACGAATTGGGGACATTGTAACGTGCCGATGGGCTAGTACTTATATATAAGTAAATGATTTTGTTGATTGCTGTTTATTTTCCTTGCTTGCGTTGGTTTTCTAAAACCTTTATAACATACCGAATTCGGAAAAAAACTTGGCAAAAATTGCATGATACGTATGAAATCCCGTTCAGCTTTTAGTTTTTTTTTGTCTTATTTTATTTTCTGTATTTCAGTATTTAAATTTTTTGGTATCTTCAGTATTTTTATTTATTTTGTTTTCAAAATTTTAGTCCCTTATTTATATTTTTTTCTATGGTGTTAAATATTTATGTACCTACTGATGTTATATTTATATCTTTGTATTCCTTTATTTATTCTTTGTATTTTTTGTAGCAAGTGTAGCTGGTTTTAGTGGGTTTTTGTACTTGTGCTTTGTTGGTTTAAATAGTTGGCTGTTGTTCGTCTGTTTTTTAGTAGCTCTGACAGTCGACGTCCACTTGTATGTTCAAATCTACTAAGCAAACCGCAAATCTCCACAATGTGTGGTATTTTTCTTACAGTAAAATCAGTTTCATTTTTAAATTGTTCCATGTGGAGATGTTCATGTCCATCATAACTTGTTTTTGATGGGCGAATGCTTTTTTTTCTTATTTGTAGGTATGTAAATATTGTATATTTTTTCTGTTTTGACGTGACGTTTTTTAATAATTACCTGTAAATAATAAAAACACTGTTTATAATGTAGTATGCCTTTAATTGGCTCTATTTCGATACGATACCCTGTTGGTTTCCCACAATCTTCAGAATATCATTGTCACCCTTTTTAGAAAGGGACACCGCGTTATCTTATGTGACTTGCTGTCAGCACAATTTTTCTACATGGCCACAGAATTAATAATAGTACATGGCACTCAGTCCGTACAATATCTAGTCCCTGATTGAATGAAACCCATTGACGTAAGAAAAACGCTGCGCTTTGGCGTAGTTTCCAAAATCTTTGATGAAACCAAACTCCGGTTTCCTAAAGGTGGGTTGACACGATACGAGTCTCCTCAGACCGAGTTACGAACGAGTCCACTCGTACGAGTGGGTTTTTTACGAGTGTATTCCTTTAGTGGTTAACACGCTATTGTACTCGTATTCAAGGTTTATTGGTGGTCCATTTTGTATTATTGAATTTGACCCGAGTCAACCGAAAAAAATAGAGTGAAATCCGATTCCTCTCGGATAGGATGCTGGCGTCCGAGTGCGCTCGGCTTATCTAAGGCGCTCGGATTACATGTTTACACGATACGAGTAGCGTCCGAGTAGTAATATTGGAAACTACGCGCAGGGCGTTTAGAAGCGCAGCGTTTTTCTTACGTGAAAGATAAAAACCTTCTCAGACAGGATTTCCTCACTGTACCGTGTCCAAAGCATTGAAAATGCTCCGCTTTAATGATTTGATTTATTTAGATTTTATCTAAAGCAAAGATTTTAGAAATCCACCCGTGTCCGTGGGTATCATTAGTTATGAAGAAACAGTATGTACCTATATCTCATTAATATCATTGATATCTCAAGCATCTGAGATCGTAAGTGATCGCAAAAAAAGTCTATTGCCTCTTTTAACAAAGTGTAAAAATTTTCTATGGCATTTTCGCGAATGGAAAAAAAAATCTCTTTGACTTTGCCAAAGATTTTGGAAACTACGCCAGCGTTTTTCTTACGTCAATGGACTTTGCTCTTTGATATTGTAATCTTTGGTTTCGTTCTTTGTCCACATCAAGGTTTTACATTGACGTAAGAAAAACGCTGCGCTTGGCGTAGTTTCCAAAATCTTTGAGGTTTTACTATACTACGCTTCACTACGCTTCGTAGCGTGGGTTAAAACCTCCTTGGTCCACATTATTATAGTACTCTTTGGTAGCTTTGTATGTGACGCAAAACACAAATAAAAAATTAGACGTGAAAACAATGAATGCATTTTCCAGAAACTGATAAGACTAAAACTTAGAACAATGAACAGTAAAAATATGACGTAATTATAAAAATGCCTTCTACATTATTTGTTAGATAAAATATCAATAACGCAGGTGTTCATCAACATGTCATACCCATCCCCATGTTATGATTGGAAAGACAAAGGTCAATGCAAGATTTGTTTGCAAAAGTGCTCCAAGAAGAATGGAATAAAATGCCAAGGAGCTTGCGAGTCTTGGATGCATTACAAATGTCTGAACTATACCCCTGGCAAAATTAAAGACATCAAACTTGGCTTGTTGGTTGTAACGTGTCCTTGTCCTGATTGCGACACATCGGCAGCGAAGGAGTTTTTGACAGAAGAGCCATTTTCTTGTACTAACGTAAAGTGTCCTGCCAATAATCCTCCTTCTTGTGATAAGGATGAATGCCAAGCTAACGAGTTGTCTCGTAATTTGCCTCCGCGCTGCCCTCCCCCGGGGACCCTCAGAGAATGTACCGAAAAGGAATGCCGTCAGCACAGCCAGTGTATCCCACAAAGCGAAACCTGTGGAGATCTTGACGACCCTTGTATAAAGAGATACGCAATCCAACCGAATCCAATCGAACCAGAATACGTGCCTGTGCCTAAATCATGTTGTAAGCAGCCTAAACAGGAAGGAGATATGACTCAGGAAGTTATGCATCAGATGTGTAAAACTGTTGGAGAGTTGGCTGAGCAACTAAACTTTCTTATAGACAACATGAAAAATCGATGAGTCGTTACAGTTTCATCAATCCCACGAAATTTTTACAAAAAGCAAAATATAATCGACTTTATATAAAATACATACTTTCATTTTATACCAGACCAGAGTCACAGAATATATACTACTCAAAACAAAATAAGGGCCAGCAGGTTTTTTTGATATGTCATCAATTAAAGTTCGATAAAAATTGACACTGAGCATTATTTGAAACATTTATTAGTTGAAATTGTTAACAATAGAATAAGCTAATTTGAACGTACTTGTATCATTTTAATGATATATCAAAAGAACCTGCTGGCCCTTATTTTGTTTTGACTAGTATATCCTATACTAGTCCCTTTTTTAAGGGGAAAAAGTACGCCAATTTTTAGTTCCGCAATGCCACTTGGAACGAATGTAATACACGTCCACCCAAGCCCAAAACGCCCGGGAGCCAAACTGAACTCCGCGTGAGGTGGGGGGGAGGGGGGTTCAAAGTACAGTGCTCCTGACGCTCAGAAAAAAAATTCTGGCAGATTTGTTTGGACCTTTGAGTCAAGTTTGGTGTCATTTTCAGATAACTAGATGATGCCCAGTTCATTCCCTATACCAGTTTTTTTAGGATTCCTTAGCAAAATATAACGCAATACTTAAAATAACAAAAATTTTGTAGTAACACAATGCACCGAATAGAATAGAATAGCAAAACGTTTATTCTCTGTAAACATCTGTGTCGACTGTTCTTAACATTACTTTGGAGTGTCTTTTCAGCGCAGCTTCAGCAAGATGGAGCATTATCCGTGAGTCCGCTTCTTTAAACCTTTGGTGAACCCAAACTCCTATGGCTGCTCAAGCATGCTTAGAATTGATTATATGTAGGTGCTTGAAATCTTGCAGTACCAAATTTAATGCTCCAAACGCCAGCTCAAATGCACTGAATTATGTAATTGTGGAGGAAATTGTAAATAAAATTCTGTAAACTTCAATATTTCACTTTACATAACTCATCAACTATAATAAATACATGTAAGATGTATATAAACAAAACATGGAGCATATTATTACCTTTAAGAAATTATTTAAATTTTGTAAATCGGTCCATTACTTATCGAGTTATGGCGTAAAAACCAAACTGGTCATCCGCCATCTTTGATTGCCTCCCCCTCCCCCCTCCACATTTTTAGCACTATACGACGGAGAGTTTCGTATTTTGGGCGTTACAAGAAATCCAACGATACTAGTCGTGATAGCCAGGAAGTACACATGAAAGGTTCCATAGTAGTTCGAAGATAAACCGTTCTATGCGGCTCTATTAAGTATATGCAATAATTATTTTATTGCACATTGAAAATAGTTAAATGTATGTTTATTGTTAATGTTTTTATAATCTGCATTGAATGGGATTTTGGAGAGTATTTTTTATAAACCAAATTTCGTGCAAAAATCAGAAAATATAAGGGATTGTTTGCATTGTGTTACTACAAACATTTTATTATTTTAATTATTGCGTTATATTTTCTAAGGAACCCTAAAAAACTAGTATGGGGAATGAACTGGGCATCATCTAGTTATTTGAAAATGACACCAAACTTGACTCAAAGGTCCAAACAAATCCTGAGCGCCGGGAGCTCTGTACTTTGACCCTCCTCCCCCCACCTGACGCGGAGTTCAGTCTGGCTCCCGGGCGTTTGCTAGGGTGGACGTGTATAAATAAATAACATTCGTACCAAGTGGCATTGCTGAACTCAGAAAAATATACCTCTCCTTATAAAACGGACTATACTATTAAACGACCAATATTTGTATATATATATATTTGTAATCGGTTTCTCGAAAACGGCTCTAACGATTTCGATGAAATTTAGTATTGTACGAGCTATCGCATCAATTTTTAAGTTAGTTTAAGTTAACAATAAAGTAGTGATCAGCACGCACTCGGCGGACACGGTCGTTTCATATCAACCTTTCGTCTATCATTGATCATAATCTCTTATCATCTTATCCTATCATTAAATGTAGGGAACCCCCTACAAGTATGCAGGGGTTTTTGGGGACAAAAACTCGATCTAGCTAGGTCTCATGTCTGGGAAAGTTCGTTTTCACCGTCTTTTTAAATATTTCTTAGGGCATTTTAGTGCGTTCAAGAAACTTACAGCGCCATCTGTTGTTGAGTAGCATAGCTTGCTCACCCGATGATATTTTAATCATACAGAGCATAGTTTTGTGAAAAGCATTTTGCAGTTAAGAAAAGGTTTTTTTTTCAAATTACTCGAAGTACCTACATGTTTGTAACCTCAATCTCACACACAGAAAAGTGCTTAGGGACATAAAGCTCGGTTCGCCGGTTCTCTATTTATATAAAAAATAGAACTACAACAGACTTTGTACAGACAGAGTTCAAAAGCTTCTGGTCGACTGACGTATTTTGGCGCGTTTTCCCAACGTTTTCGCCGTGGGATCGGCTAAAATACCTCATTTCAAAACCAACCAAGTGCGAGTCGGACTTCCGGACCGAGGGTTCCGTACTACCATATAATATTAATTGTATTGGTGGTCAGTAACTTACTGAGCTAGATGTTTTGAGTCCGACTCGCACTTGACCAGTTTTTATAATTTTTTGTTGTTTAATAGCATGGGCTATAAACATACAAATTATCAAGCTTGTAAATGTTCCCGTTTGTACGATAGAGGTAAAACAAAAATCGACCAAAACTCGTTTGTAGGAGGAAAACGCCCCTTTTTTATGATTTTTTTTGTATTTGTTGTTATAGCGGCAACAGAAATACATAATTTGTCAAAATTTCAACTGTCTACCTATTCCTGTTTATGAGATACAGCCCAAACAAAATTTTGTAAAAAAAGGTGACTTCGGTGGCATCTTATTCTTTTGTTTTTAAATATTTTGTAAAACAAAAAAAATCAGTACTTGTCTTCTCAACGAATTCTAAACAACGATTCCCCACTCGATGGGGTAGGTTAAATTTTTTTGCGCCCCCCTCTTTAGCTGTTTGGGAGCCCCTTCATTTTTCTTTGTTGTTTTAGCGATAACAGATATTCACAAATTGTGAAAATTTCAAATTAACTACCGTTTAGCTGGCAGGGGGCCAGCTAAACGGTAGTTAATGGAAATGTGAAAAAAATCATAGTAGTAGTATATATGATGAAACTAAAAGGAAAACTATCACAGCTAAGTAGGCTTCACAGGTTAATGAGCTATAACTGAAAAACTGGAAATAATGTAAATAGCAGTAGCAATCAGGCCTCTACTTATGTTATGTATGAATGTTATGAAATACTTAGTCAACACCTGCTTTGCGATAAAAATAGCAAAAAACTACGGAACCCTATATTGCGCGTGGCCCGACACGCACTTGGCCGATTTTTTTTCACTCTTTGGGCACTAAACCATAAAAATAGAACTTAAGTTGAAGTTATTTTTACCCGACTACGGCAAAAAGTAGGGTCATGATTTAGATTTAGAAGTAAATGTAATCCCACCCAAAACATTCTGTAAAAAACTAGCCAAGTCTCGATGGAGCTGCTTGTTTATCTCTAAAAAACTGGCCAAGTGCGAGTCGGACTCGCGCACCGAGGGTTCCGTACCACCACATAATCATAATTGTATTAGTTGAAATTTCAGTATGTTAATGTGCTAGATTTTTTTATTTCGACACGCGCTTGACCAAATTTTATTATTTGTTATTATTTAACAGCTTATGCACTACAAACATACCAATTTTCAAGTTTGTAAGTGTTCCCGTTTTTAAAATAGAACTAACAAAAATCGCCTCCACGACCATTCAACTTGACCCCTCTCTTATAATGAATGTTCTTGAAACGGGAGCTCACCTCAATTGGTTACCATTAGTTGTGAGAAAAGTTGTAATATTTAATGATGGAGGTGGCGCCACCGTAGCGTAAAGAAGTTGTAGCTCATATTTAATTTCATAAAAGTATTCTATTTGTGTCTATTTCCGCAAAAAAAGATGTAAATAATAAACTTCTAGTAATAACTCATAAGTACAAGTGTTATCTCAAGAAATAACCTGGATTTAATAGTGAAAATTCAAAAAACAAAATTCCGATCTACAAATGTTACAACCTTAGAAGAAAGTGTTAGTTATCTTGTGAAAAACTTTACAAACCTATTCCACACGGACTTTCTCTCATATTATAGTGCTAATCATACGAAC
The DNA here is from genome assembly GCA_947532105.1 of Athrips mouffetella. Lineage (NCBI taxonomy): Eukaryota > Metazoa > Arthropoda > Insecta > Lepidoptera > Gelechiidae > Athrips > Athrips mouffetella. Next base: position 7,497,955 of record OX383980.1, on the reverse strand, counting down.
AGTGGTCTAAATTCAATGAAGGAACATAGAAAATTTTTGCTGTAAACAATTGTAAACAAACAACGTTTTCAAAATTTAACGAACATAAATCATGAATGTTTGTTTCTAATAACTCATTGTTTTGGATGTTTTCAGTGTTATAAAATCATCTTGTGAATTAAGTAGTGACATTTTTCACAAAAGACTATTTCATCAGCTAGTTTATTGTTTATTTCATTATATTAGTACTGAACTTTGGCGCTTTTTTGATACTGCGAGCGCCATCTATTTTGGCTATCAAGAATTAGATTAACCACCCTCTACCTACACAATACTGAAATGATAAAATCTTGTGTATGGTAATGGAACTCTAAAAAATCGCAAGATGGCGTTAGAATGTTTTAGGTGTAAAAGTAAAATTAAAGGTAATGAACGACTGACTTGTTCTATTTGCAATGGAAATTTCCATCTCGACTGTGCAGTTGTTTCTGAGAAAAGGTTTAACCTGATGACTTCTGATAATAAAAACAAATGGAAATGTGATACTTGCTTGCGTCTTAATAGTAAAACCGCCTTGAAAACTCTCAGTCAGAAAAAAACTCCTTGTCAGAAAACTTATAGAAAGTCCCTACTGCCAAATGGTTATGAAAATGTCACAATCCGGAAACCACGCAAAACAGAAGATACTCTTAATTTATCATTATCTCAATGCGATACTCTAAATTCTACTTCCTTGGACAATACTTGGTCTGAAACTTGCAGACATGCCTGGGAAGAGGTGGAGACTCTTAAGTCAAAAATTTCGCTGTTGGAAGCTAAACTTGAAAGTGCAGACAATGAAGTCGAGAGATTGATGACAGAAAATTATTCACTGAAAGGCGAAATATCAAAACGTGATGCGAAAATAAACCAACTTACTCGACTTAATCGATCAACTCCGCCAAATATCAATAAATATTGTGACTCTTCATCCAAAAAAAGTAATTTAGAAAATATAAACAAACAAAATGCTACTCCAAATGCAGATTTCGTTGATCCTCAAGCAAGTATATCTATGGTGGCAACAAATCCTCAGCAGAATGACCGAAAGAATTACGACAAAAATTTAAATACAAAACAACAGAACTTTGATAAAGGTACAGGTGAAGTGGGCAACACCAGGGGTAAAGTATGTCTCTTGAGTACAAACAAATATAACCAAACTCTGAAGATCGCACAACAAAACCTGCCAAACTGCGATTTATGCCACTATCTTATGCCTGGTCGTGGAATAAAGCAACTTCTTCAAGGAATAGAGACCAAAATCGCTGAATTCACTATGAAAGACGTCTGTATCATACTCATTGGAGAAGAAGATTTCAGAACCACGATAAATTATTTCGAGCTAATTTTCGAGCTAAGAGACAAGCTTAAAAAAATTACCCATACTAATATCTTGATATGTCTTCCTACCTATAAATACCACAACTACAGAAGCTTGTTTAACTCAAGGGTGGAAATATTTAACAAACTGCTTTATTTAGACATAACTACACATGAGTATGGTTATCTGATAGATTCTACTCATAATTTAGAAAGCAGTTACAAGATGTATCACAAACGATCTGGCACAATTAATAACAACGGTCTTAGGATAATATTTGAAAATGTTACTGAAACACTACTTGCAATCAATAACTTAACACGTTCACTAAGTCAAGATGAAGACGAGCAACCAAATGATGAACACCTGAATAATAGTCAAAAGTTTTTTCGATCCAACTCATTTTAACTCCAACTTGGGAATCATGCACCAGAATATAGCGGGGGTACTCAATAAACAGGTAGAACTACAATGCGCTTTAGACGAATTGTCAATCAAAGGAAGACACATAGATGTAATATGCCTCACTGAGACAAACATTCAACGTGGATCGGAGTTTAACTTAAAATTAAAAAACTTTCAGTTAGCAACTTATTTTTCAAGAAAAAATTGCAAAAGAGGAGGTTGTGCAATTATGACTCACCGAAACTTAGAGTATACCATTATAAAAGAGTTGGAAGCTCTATCAGAGCCATACGTTTTTGAATGCTGTGGAATTAACGTAACAAAATATGGAATAATAGTTATATGTATTTACACGAATAAAACCCCTACATCAACAAATAGTATATTCTTTCATAAATTGAACGAACTGCTGGACAAGACTTGTAAACACAAGAGAAAAAAGATAGTTATATGTGGAGATTTCAATATAGATCTTATGAAATCATCTAATATTTCAAATGAGTTAAACAATATACTAGAAACTTTCAACTTAAAAAATGCTGTACAAGGTCCGACTAGAATTACTGCCAAATCACAAACATGTATAGATCACATAGTAACCAACATTAAAGATTCCGTAGCTACAATTCACGACTTGGGTTTGTCAGATCACACAGCTCAATCCATTGATGTTCGAATCAGTAAACGTCATCCTGCTCCAGTCAAATGGTGGTACGAATATAGAAGAAATTACAGCCAAGATAATCAGTGCAAGTTCATAGAATGTTTGAGATCACTTTCCTACGAAGAAGTATTCAAGGAGTCCGACGCAACAAAGGCTTTTAACATTTTTTATGATTTATTTACGCTTTTCTATAATCTGTGTTTTCCGCAAGTTAGAGTTAAGATATCAAAGAAAAAAGTTAGAGTAAGCTGGTTAACTAAGGGAATTCGTAGAGGTTGCAGTAAAAAAAGAGAGCTGTACCTACAAAGTAGGCATTCACGCCACTACAAAAATAAGTATAAAGTTTATTCAGCAAAATTAAAAAAATGTATAATTTCTCATCAAAAAACTGAAAATATAAAACGTATTTCTAATGCGAAAAATGTATGTAAAACTGTCTGGAATGTTATAAAACAATACACTATTTGTGATGATTTTAAACAATCTATTGATAAAATAACAGTTAACAACTCGGATGTCACTAGTTCTCAACAAATTTCTGAACATTTTAATGATTATTACATAAATATCGTTAAGAAAAATAGTTCAAATGTATCACAATTGGAAAATGTTCATATTGAGAATGTACAGTCTAGTATCTTTTTGAATCCTTTAGGTCTTCATGAATTTTTCAAAATAGTTCAGTCTTTGAATAATTCTAAAGCTGTCGGCTATGATGACATAAGAACAGACGTAATAAAGAAGTGTATGCATGTTATTGCTGCCCCACTAATATATGTTATAAATCTATCATTGGCACAAGGTATTTTTCCGGATTGTTTAAAAAAATCTGTCGTCAAGCCACTGTACAAAAAAGGTGACAAATGTTTAATGGAAAATTACAGGCCTATTACTTTGATCCCTATGTTTTCTAAAATATATGAAAAGGTTATGTATAATCGGCTGAGTAATTATTTTGAAAAATATAATATTATTACTGAGGAACAGAATGGATTCAGAAAATGCAGAAGCACTTCTCTTACTACCTTTAAATTAATGAAACTTGTTATGGATTGTATAGATCTAAAGATTCCTGTTACAGTACTATTCCTAGATATGAGTAAAGCGTTCGATTTTGTGTGTCACGAACGTTTACTATTAAAATTATCTAAGTATGGGATAAGGGGGCCTGCCTTAAACTGGATTCAATCGTATCTTAAAAATCGAACACAATGTGTTGAGACTACAGGTTACTGCTCTAATAACAAAACAGTTTCGTCATATCGGTCTTCATTCAAAAACAACAACTTCGGTGTACCACAGGGTAGCATTCTAGGCCCCTTGCTCTTTCTGATGTACATCAACGATCTACCAAATCACATTTCATACAATTGTTTATTATTTGCAGACGACACCACTTTAATTATTGATGAGAAAGATGGATTGAACCACAATGAAGAAATAAATAAAACATTAAGTCAAGCTATTAAATGGTTAGCAGAAAACAACCTAAAAATTAATCTTGATAAAACTAAGTATTTACAGTTTCATACACATCGCAGTAGTCCTCATATATTGAATGTCAATTACGAAAATTCTGCGCTAGAAGAAGTTACAACAACAAAATTCTTAGGTTTGGATTTAGATAGTAATTGCAAATGGAAAATACACGTTAACAGTGTCTGTGCCAAAGTTAATAAATTTGTATATGCTTTACGAAAAGTTAGTCAAGTTGTATCAGAACAGTCTGCAATAATAGCTTACAATGGTTATGTGGACTCTATTTTTCGTTATGGAATTGTATTGTGGGGAAATTCCACCGATATCCACGAAGTTTTTCTTGTCCAAAAACGCTGTATAAGAGCAATGTTCAATCTTGAGCAAACTGTGTCCTGTTGTCCATATTTAAAAAAGTATAAAATTCTGCCTGTGCCATGTATTTATATATTAGAAGTTTGTATATTTGTATTTAAACATATGTACCTATTTCATCACCAAAAAGATGTAACTAACCGAAAATTAAGACCACAATATTTACAAAAATTATACAAGCCACCAGTAAGACTAACACTAGCATCAAAAAATTCATTTAATATGTGTGTAGATATTTTTAATAAACTGCCGGATTCTTTTAAAAATGAACCGGTCAACAATTTTAAAAGACTGACTAAAATGTGGCTACTTGAGAACTGTTTCTATAGTGTCAAAGAATATATGGAACATAACAAATAGACATAATATTATAATATACAATTAGATAAATATTAAGTTCCTATCATAGATGAAATTTGATCTCATGTTCTGAATATATATTTTTTTTAATTTTAATTTAAGATTAGTATTAAGATAATAGTTTTAATTTAAACTATAATATGTGAACACCTGCAAAGGTAGAGTTTGGTGAAACGCACCAAGGCAATTCAACTGCTGAATTATGTACCCAAATTCCTTACATAATAAATATATTTCATATTTCATATTTCATTTCATTTCATATTTCATTTCATTTCATTTCATGATTTCAGACCATTTCCTTTATTTGTACTGTGAGACCTAGCTTTATTTTATTTTATTTTCTTTATTAGGATCACCGACAGATAATACATATCAAACAAAAGTTCTATACACAAAAAAAAAAGGATCTTATATATATGTACATCCAATTGTAGGTAACCACAACTTACACATGAGACACTTACAATGATGCAAATATATACTGATACAATATTAATACAGATAACTAAGAAGAATTATGTGATATTCAATAACTAAAAACATTATCATGATCAAGAATAAAAAGGAACATTATAATAGGTAAGAGATCAAAATTAGAAATAGTAGTACACAATACAAAATCGGACTTTAATTAGCATAGTTTTGGTTATATTTTGGTTTAGTTCAGTTTTCGGTAACGTGAGATCTTACTTTATTTTTGAAGGTAGCATGTGAGTCTTGGAATATATCGATGCAGAGCTGCTCGGGCAAATAATTGAAGAGTTTAACCATTCGGGTGATTGGCGAATTCCGACCAAGATTGGATTTGTAACTTCTACAGACAAATAATTTAAAATTCTGTCGTCTTGGGAACCTTTTAGGTGTCGAAAACAAAATCCTAGCTAAGATATCTGGGCAATCAATCTGATTATTTAGTACCTTGTAAAAGAACGCCAAGTCGAGCAGCTTTCTTCTTTTATCTAAACTAACCATTTTGTAGTACTTAAGTCGCTTACTGTAGGAGTTAAGATAACGATGTTGTTTAAAAAAGTATGACAAATGAGTCAAAAAACGTCTCTGTACTCTTTCCAGTCTATTTTTGTGGCACTCATAGAAGGGAGACCATACCTGACAGCAGTACTCCAAATGACTTCTAACCAAGGCATTAAAAAGAATGATTTTGGACTTTGGTTTTTTGAACTTCTTAGTATTCCTAATAACAAAACCAAGCATTCTCAATGCTTTTTTCGTAATTGTGTCGATATGTAATCTAAAGTTTAACTCTCTATCAATAAGAACACCCAAATCCCTGACAAAGTTAGCTTTCTCAAGTTCGACACCTGATATGGTAAATTTCGTAGGGAGAGGGTTTTTTCGAAGACTAAAAGTTATATTGACACATTTTTTTGAGTTTAGTGACATTTTATTATGAGTACACCAAGAAGTTAATGCATTAATATCAAGTTGAAGAAGTGTTATATCAGATACGGTTCTGATTGGTCAAATAATCTTTAGGTCGTCTGCGAACAAAAATGCGTCTGAATAAGCGAGACTGTCAACAATATCGTTGATGAATATAGCAAACAACAATGGTCCTAAATGGGATCCTTGCGGGACTCCTGAAGTGACAGGTAGAATTCTTGATCGCGCTCCATTAACTACTACGTGAAAGCTACGCCCATTAAGATAAGAGTGAAACCAAGACAGTAAATTACCACATATCTTAAGTTTTCTAAGTTTATCCAAAAGTAACGAATGATCAACTTTATCAAACGCCTTACTAAAATCTACATACACGGCATCGATTTGCTCACCTTGATCCAGATATTCGATGAGAGTTTCAATGTAACTGACCAAATTAGAATTAGTTGATCTGCCCTTAAGAAAGCCAAATTGCCTATCGCTTAGCGACGATTTAACTTGGCTGTAGAGGATAGGGTATATAAAAGTGTCAAACATTTTTGGCAACGTCGATAATAAAGAAATGGGCCGATAATTCTGAACTTTGTTTTTAGATCCATCTTTAAAAACTGGTAGTATTCTAGCCTCTTTCCAAACTCTAGGAAAATGTCCTGAAACGAGAGAAGTATTAAGAATCCTTGCGAGAGGTTTATTGAGGCATTCCGCGCACTCACGAAGAAAAAGTGGGGGCAAACCGTCAGGTCCTGAACCTTTAGATACATTAAGGTTCTTAAGATGTTTGAGTATCGAGTCCTCCGATACACAAATCCCAGATAAACAGTCTGAAGTTGCAAGTAAATCATTCGCTAATGGTGGAAAAGCATTACAGATGACATAAGTGTTAAAATTGGAAGCAAAGTTTTTAGCAAATAGTTCACATACTTCTTCACTACTGCTTGCAACTTCATCATTTAAGTACATAACTGCCGGGAAATTAGACTCATTCTTTTTTTTCTGTTTTGTATAAGACCAAAAGTATTTTGGATTTGCGGCAATGGCAGCCTCAATTCTATTGCAGTAAGAATCATAAGAATCACTTAGTAACCGTTCACACCTTTTATTTAAAATATCGTAAGTTAACTCGTCTAAAGGATTTGAGTACTTTTTTATTCTCATTCTAATTTTGTATTTTTCCCTTATAGATCTTATTAATGGTTTGGTAAACCACACTGGGTACTTGTGTCCTTTAGGCTGAGTCAACGGAACATGTTTCTTTATGCATCTATTCAACTCATTATAAAAAATTTCAATCATTTCTTCAACATTATTACATTTATGAAATAAATCACCCCATTTAATTTGATTGAGATCACTGATGATTCCATCATAATCAGCTTTATAGAAGTTTAGTCTCGCTTCCCTCCAAAGTTCATAATTTTAGGTCAACGGGAAGTACCCTATAGGTTTTGCTTTAGTGCATAAATGTATGGAGATGAGGACATAAAAAATTTAAATTTACAGATCTTGTGTGGTTCATGGACCCTAATATATGGTATCAATTTCAACCTGATACCTTTAGCCGTTTGTGAGATACAGGGTCTTGACGGACAGACAGACGGACAACAAAGTTCAGTTTTTTTATTTTGAGGTACGGAACCCTAAAAGTAATGAAATCTAGACAAAGTCGTACCAAGTCTAAGGTTCCTTACTGCGATTTCTTTATTATTATAGTTAATGTTGTGTGACTTGGCCGTTGAACATTCTTTATACGTTAGTGGGTACAAGTCAATTTTTACCCGACTACGGCAAAAAGGAGGGTTATGATTTTGACCGGTATATATGTATGTATGTATGTATGTTCATCTGTTCCATCATAACTTCTAAACCACTTATCGTAATTTGACAAATCAAGTGTCGCTGTAAGCGTCTTGATCATCCGCTGGTTATAGGATACAATAAATTTCGATTTATTGAATGTGCGCCCTCTAGAGGAGGTTAAGTCACGGAAGAAAAAAAAAAGTTTTGTAAGGTGGCTCGTCCTAAAGTGCTCTTTAGGACGAGCCGCCTCTGCTCACAAACTACTAAACCGATTCAAACGGGGTTTTCAATCACATGTTTGGCTTACTTTCGTGCAACATAAAATCTTTGTTTCATTGCAAACGGTTTACTCAAACAGAAGGGTACGCGAAGTTTCATGCGGCGGCGCAAATAACCCACAAACTACTGAACTGATTAAAACAGGGCTTTCAACAACGTATTTGACCTACTGTTCTGCAACAAAATATGCTTAGCTTCATTGCAAACGGTTCACGCAGACAGAAGGGACGTGAAGTTTCAAGCGGTGGCGCCAATAACTCACAAACTACTGAACGGATTCAAACGGGGTTTTCAATAACGTAATTCTTTGCATTATAACAGCTTAGTTTCATTGCAAACGGTTCACTCAGACGGAGGTAACAAACTACTGGAATGATTCTAACGGGGTTTTCAATGATCTGTTGGGCTTCTTCCTGTGCAACTAAAAGCTGTTTCATTACAAACTGTTCAATCAGACTGGGGGTACGCAAAATAGACAAAATAGACTCCTAAGGTTTTGTATGTACAGTTAAAAGCATGTAAAACTAGATACATTGGACTTTGTAGCGCTCTCATTTCAGTAGCTGCAGAAGCTAAAGTGACTGAGCCTCAAATTTAGTCATAGGTTTTGTTTTGTACAAGAAATAAAGAAACCGTATTACACTTCATCCGCGTGGGATTCGATTATAATTTTGCACATACGAGGATAGTGGGCAAACTCCCACACGTAGACACGAGGTATTTAATTTACAAAAAATCGTACTATCTGTACGTTGTATAATATTGAAAAAGCAAAAATAAAGGTAAAAAGATAATTTGATCCATGCTAAAGAGTCATTAGATACGTTTTCTAGAACCCCACGCGGACGGAGTTGCGGGCAACAGCTAGTCTATACATATAACTAGCTGTTACCTGCGACTTCGTCCGCGTAGATTTTATAAAAAAACAGAACTCGAACTTAACTGAAACATATTTTGCGGAACGCTTTTCATCCTTGATCCCTACGTAAAAGATGCATTTGTACTTATCCAAGTTGAATGCTATCTTACTACAAATTCAACCCGGCGTCATTGGGGTTGGGTCAAAATGACCCGGCGTTTTTACAAATTGCAATAATTTTTTAAATGCGCGGACGTTGCTGTTCTTCTCAGTAGCTGGAGCCAGGACAGACTTCTAAACGTTTTTGGACAAAAATCAGTCAGGCAAGGGAAATTCTAGGAGCTAAACGTACCTAATTCTCAAAAAGGTAAATATGACCCAACCACACTGCCGACGTACTCGTAACTATTTTGCGCCGTTTTTCACATATGGCTTTTTATTGCTGAACATAGTTTTTTGACCTTTATTTCAGTGATTTTTGCATTTTAATGTTTATTTTTGTCCTACTTTAAAATACCTAATAGTAAAAACATCAATTGATACGACTAACGCATTTTGTAATTTTTTTAAGAGTCTGATTCAACAGAAGCCTTGACCGTTAGTATTGTTATGTTACAAAAATTTTGACTTACACAAATATCCAAATTTAACGTAAATTGCACTATGTGAGAATTCCAAGCATGTTCTGCACAAAAAGAACCTAAAACGAAACACATGCCAAATGTGCTGCCCTGAATATATCATATCTTGCCGCAGTGATTGCATTTACAAACTAGATCCTAATTAGCTTTATGAAACTTTTTTTCATAGATATATTATTCAGATATATAACCGTACCATTCGGAACTAAAAACACTGTTCATTATTACAGAAAACTGATGAAAACCTAATCTAATTTTTCCACATTTTTTATGCGTTTATGTAAAATCTTGTGAAATGTTCTTTAATCATTATTATTTTTTTCAATTCCCAAGATAAGACTCCAAATATTAAAGTTACAAAAATTATAATGACACAAATTAAAGTTATGTGAAACATCGATGGAAATGTCATATATTATATATGTGGGTAATATTGACCCACCTCACCACACAACGCCCGTGTAACAATTTCCCACCACAATGACGCCGGGTTAATTGGTGTCGTTTCTGGCAGACCCAAACTTAAACTAAACTAAATTTGAAAGTTTTAAAAATAATGCTGTCTTATATTAGTCTGTAGAAAGTAACAAAGACAGCAACACTTTTAGACCTGTCAAATTTAGTTTAGTTTTACAATACAATACAATACAATATTCTTTATTGCACACGAAATTTTGTGAAAAGTACAATATTAGAAATAGGTGTACAATGTAGTTTTAGTTTGGGTCTGCCAGAATCGACACCATTATCTTTTGATTTTAATCAACTGGTAGGTAGTGCGGAATTTTCATTGTCAATCGTTACAGGCGAACTTAAAAAAGAAGGCAATAAAGGGAGTGAATAGGTAGCTAGAAGGTATTCATAAAAGTCACAAAAGTCCCTATTCCTCCCTATCTATCCTTTTCTATCCCCCCAACTCCAAATCCCCCCCCTCCCTCTTCTCCACCCCCTTCCTCTCCCCCTCCCTCTCTATTCCTCTTCCTCGCCCCTCCCTCTTCCCCCTCACCCTCCATCTCCCTCTCCCCCTCCCTTTCCCTCCACACCTCCCTTTCCCCCTCCCTCTTTCCCTCCTTATCCCTCTTCCCCTATCCCTCACCCCCCTCTTTCTCCCTCCCCCTTCGCCCTCCTTCTAACTCTCCCTGTCGCACTCTCCCTCTCCCCCTCCCCCCTGTCCTTCTCCATCTTTCCCCCTTCCTCCCCCTTTCCCTCTCTATCACCCCCCTCCTTTTCCCCCTCCCCCCTCTCCCCCTCCCTTTCCCACCCTCCCTCCCCTCCTCCATCCCCCTCCCTTTCCCCTCCCCCTCCCTTTCTCCCCTTCCCCTCCCCATCCCCCTTCCTCTCCCCATCCCCCTTCCCCTCCCCCATCCCCTGTCCCCTCCTCCCAACCCCCTTCCTTTCCCCCCTTCCCCTCCTCCATTCCCCTCACTTTCCCCCTTTCCCTCCCCCCCATCCCCCTCCCTTTTCCCCCTTCTCCTCCCCCAAGCACCTCCCTTTCCCCATCCCCTCCCTTTTCCTCCTTCCCCTCCCCCAATCCTCCCACCCTTTCCCCCCTTCCCCTCCCCTACCCCCCTTCCACCTCTGCCTACCTGTCTCCTCCCTCTCCCCTCCCTCCCTTTTTTCCCACTCTCTCTACCCCTCTCTCCTCCTTTCTTTCCCTCTCCAGCTCCTTCTCCCCCTCCTCCTAACCATTCCCCTACCCCTCCCTCACCCCCTCCCTCTCCCCCTCCCCTTCCCCTCTCCCTCTCCCTATCCCTGCCCCTGACCCTACCCCTATTCCTATCCCTACCCCTAACGCCATCTTAACCGCTATCCCTATCCTTATATAAACATACAACCGACACTCATATTGATTTAAGACATTTCAAACCTATCGCACCCCAACCCCATCCCCAGGGGATGATGGTATTTCACGTCCACCACGTTGGATTTCAAAATTATAGTAGTTTTCGTAATTGGCGACCCAATTAACCATAAAAACGATACCCATATTGGTTTTTAGAATTTTTCACCCCATACCCCTCTTTTAGGGGTTGAATTTGGGGTGGAATTCCAATAATATACGTTCCACAGAATTACAACCCTAATGCCTTAACAATAAATTTATTGGATTTTACTTTGAAAATGAAGGATTTTCAACTTCATCCCCCTTTTTACCCCTTTGGGTGTAAAATTTTCAAAAACCCTGAGAAACGTAAAACTTAGTTTTTAGTCGTCAGCCTAAATACAAATTTTGAAGATCATAACTTCAAAACTGACAAACTTTCATGCCCTATTTTACCCCCTTAGGGGTGGAATTTTGTAAAACCCTTTCTTAGTGCACCCCTAGGCCTCATATGGAACCTACATGCCAAATTTTGAAACTCTAGACCCAGCGGTTTGGGCTGTGCGTTGATATGTCAGTCAGTCAGTACGTATATAAATAAAACAGTAGAAATCATCTGTCTGTACTTTTGATGAATTTATAAAAAAATTAGTGTGGGCGATAAGAAAGGACTAACAGAACACAAAAATATTTTTTTTTGAATTTTTTGTCTGTCTGTCTGTCTGTTTGCGCTAATCTCCGAAACTACTGAACGGATTTTCACGCGGCTTTCACAGGTAGATTCAACTCAGCTCCGAGCAACATATAGGCTATGTTTCATTTAAATCGGCTCTCTCAATCAGAAGGTACACTGATGTAAAGTATCAAATTGCCTCTGCGACAATAACTCACAAACCACTTAGGCCGTCCGCCGCGTGATGCGTTTTTACGTGCGTTCGACGCATATAGAAGATAGTCATCTATATATATAAAAGAAGAAGGTGACTGACTGACTGACTGACATATCAACGCACAGCCCAAACCACTGGGTCTAGAGATTCCAAATTTGGCATGTAGGTTCCTTATGAAGCCTAGGGGTGCACTAAGAAAGGGTTTTACAAAATTCCTCCCCTAAGGGGGTAAAATAGGGGATGAAAGTTTGTATGAAAGTCCGTCAGTTTTGAAGTTAGGATCTTCAAAATTTGTATTTAGGCCGATGACTAAAAATTAATAATTACATGTCTCAGGGTTTTTGAAAATTCGACACCCTTAAGGGTGAAAAGGGGGATGAAGTTGAAAATTCTTTATTCTTAAAGTAAAATCCACATAATTTATTATTTAGGCATTAATGAGGTAACTCTATGCAATTTTCATCACTGTTATTGAAATTCCACTCCAAATTCAACCCTTCAAAAAAGGAAATGGAATGAAAAAGTCTAAAAACCAATATGGGTATCGTTTGTATGGTTTATCGGGTCGCTGATTACGAAAACTACAACAATTTTGAAATCAAACGTGGTGGAGGTGAAATACCATCATCCCCCTGGGGATGGAGTTGGGGTGCGATAGGTTTGAAATGTCTAAAAATCAATATGGGTGTCGTTTGTATGGTTTATTGGGTCGCTGATTACGAAAACTACAACAATTTTGAAATGCAACGTGGTGGACGTGAAATACCACCATCCCCCTGGGGATGGAGTTGGGGTGCGATAGGTTTGAAATGTCTTTAAAATCAATATGGGTGTCGTTTGTATGGTTTATCGGGTCGCTGATTACGAAAGCCACAACAACTTTGAAATCCAACGTGGTGGACGTGAAATACCATCGTCCCCTGGGGATGGGGTTGGGGTGCGATAGGTTTGAAATGTCTAAAAATAAATATGGGTGTCATTTCTATGTTAGGGAGAGCGGTTAAATTGGTGTAAGGGGTAGGGATAGGGACAGGTAGAGGTAGAGGTAGAGAGGTAGAGAGACAGAGAGGTAGAGAGGTAGAGAGGTAGAGAGGTAGAGAGGTAGAGAGGTAGAGAGGTAGAGAGGTAGAGTGGTAGAGAGGTAGAGAGGTAGAGAGGTAGAGAGGTAGAGAGGTAGAGAGGTAGAGAGGTAGAGAGGTAGAGAGGTAGAGAGGTAGAGAGGTAGAGAGGTAGAGAGGTAGAGAGGTAGAGAGGTAGAGAGGTAGAGAGGTAGAGAGGTAGAGAGGTAGAGAGGTAGAGAGGTAGAGAGGTAGGGAGGTAGGGAGGTAGAGAGGTAGAGAGGTAGAGAGGTAGAGAGGTAGAGAGGTAGAGAGGTAGAGAGGTAGAGAGGTAGAGAGGTAGAGAGGTAGAGAGGTAGAGAGGTAGAGAGGTAGAGAGGTAGAGAGGTAGAGAGGTAGAGAGGTAGAGAGGTAGAGAGGTAGAGAGGTAGAGAGGTAGAGAGGTAGAGAGGTAGAGAGGTAGAGAGGTAGAGAGGTAGAGAGGTAGAGAGGTAGAGAGGTAGAGAGGTAGAGAGGTAGAGAGGTAGAGAGGTAGAGAGGTAGATAGGTAGAGAGGTAGAGAGGTAGAGATGTAGAGATGTAGAGAGGTAGAGACGTAGAGACGTAGAGAGGTAGAGAGGTCGAGAGGAAGAGAGGTAGAGAGGTAGAGAAGTGGAGAGGTAGAGAGGTAGAGAGGTAGAGGGGTACAGGTAGAGGTAGAGGGAGAGGGAGAAGGAGTGGAAGGGGGAAAGGGAGGGAGTGAGGGAGGGGGAGGGGTGATGAAAAGGGGGAGAGGGAGGGGCAGGGGGAGAGGGAGGAGGGGGAGGGGGAGAGACAGGGGGAGGGGGTTTTAGTTTTCTCAATTACTTCTGCGAATTGGCTCTGTTTTGAAATATTACATAAAGGTGTCTCTCATCTCTCTCTTTACATTTGTTAGGATACTGAGTAATTTATGAGTAACGTCTGTATATTATATAAAATTCAGCTGGATCTTGAATTATACTCATTGATTTCCGCAGGGTTAGTCCTGTTTTTCCTTAGTTTAAAATTACCCCGAAATGACGGGAAAATATCTCATTGCTTCGGAAAACCGGTAACAACATAAATACGAAATCCACGCGAGCGAAGCCGCGGGCAACAGCTAGTATTATATATTCTTTGCTAAAGTGACTGAGCCTCAGATTTTGTAATAGGTTTTGTTTTATACAAGAAATAAGGAAACCCGTCTTCATCCGCGTGAAATTTGGCTATAATTTAACACATACTAGGATTGTGGCCGAACTAACAGTCCACACGTAAAAAACGGTGTCAAAAATCCGTACTATCTGTACTCTACAACGATATTATAAAAGCGAAAAATTTCTCTATCTGTCTGTTACGCTTTTATGACTAATCCGATGAACCGATTTTGAAAAAACTTGGTATAAAGATAGTTTGAATCTTATGGTAAAAGTCATTAGCTACGTTTTTCAGAATCCCACGCGGACGGAGTCGCGGGCAACAGCTAGTGTAATATAATCTAATTTATTTTATTTTTTCTTAGTGTAATTTTTTGTAAATGATAAATTGTAAATATTTGCACAAAGTATTGACTGTTACATGAATAAATGACTAATGATGATAATGTCAAATAAAATACGTTACCAGGCAGTACATTGATAGAAAACATAATTTTTGAAGAAAAGTTACAAAAAAGTCCCTGGTTCGCTCTATCCTTGATACGGCCGTAAATTTTACGTGGATAAGTCTTGAAAAAAATGTTCTGGTACCGTCGAGAGCACGTCAAGCTTGACACACTGGACTTGGTTCTGATAAATCGCACTGCGTGTGTCAAACTTGACCTACTCTTGACCTATGAGAGAATATTTGGGCACTCTGGGAATAAGAAGATTTTTTTAGTTAGTAAGACCCTGGTTTCTAATACTGATAACGAAATTACCTCCAAACGAAAACAAAGACGTGTCTACGTCAAATATTGCTTACACACGCAAGACACAGTATACTTTTCTACAGAAAAAAACCGGCCAAGTGCGAGTCGGACTCGCGCAACGAGGGTTCTGTACCACCACATAATCATAATTGTATTAGTTGAAATTTCAGTAAGTTAATGTGCTAGATTTTTTGAGTCCGACACGCGCTTAACCAAATTTTATAATTTTTTGTTATTTTATAGCTTATGCACTATAAACATACCAATTTTCAAGTTTGTAAGTGTTCCCGTTTTTAAAATAGAACTAAAACAAAAATCGCCTCCGCGACCATTCAACTTGACCCCTCTCTTATATGAATGTTTTTGAAACGGGAGCTCACCTCAAATGGTTACTATTAGTTGTGAGAAAAGTTGTAAAATTTAATGATTTCAGACTTTTCCCTTTATTTGTACTGTAAGACCTAGCTTCTTGCCAAATTTCATTATTTTAGGTCTACGGGAAGCTTTAGTGCTTAGTGCATAAATGTATGGAGATGAGGACATAAAATGCCATATCTTTTGATTGCGTCGTTGTAAAAAATTTAAATTTTTAGATCTTGTGTGGTTCATAGACCCTAATATATGGTATTAATTTCAACCTGATACCTCTACCCGTTCGTGAGATAAAGGGTCTTGACAGACAGACAGACGGACAACAAAGTGATCCTATAAGGGTTCCGTTCTTTTCTTTTGAGGTACGTAACCCTAAAAACAGCGCGTAAGAAATGGATTTTCATACAGAATACCATCGCGCTCATTTGTAAGATAGCAATGTCGTAGTTTTTTCCTCATTTAATTCTTTCAAAGTACAAAAAAAAGTAAAAAACTTTGTACTTTCCGAAAAAGTGATATATACAAACAACATTGATACACATTATCCATACTAATATCCATACTATCCATATCCATCCATACTTCCATACTTCCATACTAATCCATACTATCCATATCCATACTTCCATCCATCCATATCCATCCATACTTCCATACTTATACTATATACTATACTATATAATATTATAAATGCGAAAGTAACTCTGTCTGTCTGTCTGTCTGTCTGTTTGTTTGTTGCTCTTTCACGCCTAAACGGCTGAACGGATTTTGATGAAATTTGGTATGGTGATAGATGGTAACTTGGAGACGGACATAGGCTACTTTTTACCCCGGGAAAATATCTCATTCCCGTGGGAATCTACACATACAATAATACTCTAGCGGGGTTGTATCTGCTACAGCACACCGAAACTACTTAACCGATTTTGATGGGACTTTTTTTATTCAACTAAGTATCGCTGATTACGAAAACTACTACAATTTTGAAATCCAACGTGGTAGACGTAAACTACCATTATCCCCTGGGGATAAGGTTGAGGTGCGATAGGGTTGAAATGTCTAAAAATCAATATGGGTGTCGTTTGTAAGGTTTATCGAGCCGCTGATTACAAAAACTACAACAATTTTGAAATCCAACATGGTGGACGTGAAATGCTATCATCCCTTGGGGATGAGGTTGGAGTGTGATAGAGTTGATATGTCTAAAAATCAATATGGGTGTCGTTCGTATGGTTTATCGGGTCGCTGATTACGAAAACTATAATGATTTTGAAATCCAACGTGGTGGACGTGAAATACCACCACCCCTGGGATGGGGTTGGGATTCGATAGGTTTGAAATGTCTAAAAATCAATATGAGTGTCAGTTGTATGTTTATATAAGGATAGGGATAGCGGTTAAGATGGCGTTAGGGGTAGAAGCAGGGATAGGGGTAGGGTCAGGGATAGGGAGAGGGAGAGGGGGAGGGATAGGGAGAGAGTGTAAGGGAGGGGAAAATGAGGGCAGAGAAAGGGGGAGGGAGGGGTAGAGGGCGTGGGAGGGGGTAGAGGGAGGGGGGGGTAGAGGGAGGGAGAGGGGGAAGGGGAGGATGAGTGAGGGGAAGGGGGAAAGGGAGGGGAATGGGAGGAGGGCGAGGGGGGAAAGGGAGGGTGATGGGGAGAGGGGAAGGGGGGAAATGGAGGGGGAAGGAAGGGTGAGGGGGGGAAGAGGGAGGGGCGAGGGAGAGGAAGAGAGAGTGGGAGAGGGTGAGGGAGGGGGAGTGGGAATGTAGGGGGGGGGATACAAAAGGATAGATAGGGAGGAATAGGGACCTTTTTTACTTTTATGAATACCTCCTCGCTACCCATTCACTTCACTTCCTTTACTGCCTTCTTTTTTAAGTTCGCCTGTAACGGTTGACAATGAAAATTCCACACTACCTACCAGTTAAATAAAATCAAAAGATAATTAAGTTTGTAGTAAGATGCATTTATTCAACTTGGATAAGTACAAATGCATCTTTTACGTAGGCATCAAGAAGGATAAGCGCTCCGTAAAATATGTTTCAATTAAGTTCGAGTTCTGTTTTTTTATAAAATCTACGCGGACGAAGTCGCGGGTAACAGCTAGTATATTTATAACGCAGAGAGGTTAAAATCTCTTTGAAATAATCAAAGAAGTAAAAACTCTACAGTCTTAGGTCTTTTAGAATAGCCGTCGGTAGCCGTCAACACCACTGACAAACGCCAGGTCTGCTGCAGTTTGTGCAAAGTTTATTTCTGTGCAATGGTTTGAGGTTTGAGAACAAATTAACAATGCCGACATAAAATAAGAACAAAAATGTCATCAACAACCAAACAAAAAACCTTTTCTTTAGAAATTTACATACCACATTAGGTTTAGTACCTCATCATGCCAAACGAGCCACCAAAACAAAGATGTATGAAGGTTGAAAATCAGTGCAAAATTTGTTTACAGCACGTATCAACGAAAACCGGAGTGCAGTGCCAAGGTGCCTGTATGTCATGGGTGCATTACGAGTGTCTCAACTATACTCCGGGAAAGATAAAGGACATACAGGACGGTCACATTGTTCTAGCGTGTCCTTGCCCCGACTGCAAGACTAGCGTTCCGAAGGAATTTCGAAAGGAAGAACCGTTTACGTGTAACAACGTAACGTGCCCTGCGAACAATCCACCGGCGTGTGAGGACTACGACTGCCAGGCAAACGAGATGTCACGAACCATGCCTGCGCGCTGTCCACCTCCCGGTACACTGCGGACCTGTGGCGAGCGGACTTGCCGGGACTACGCAGGACCACGTTTGTTCAAGTCTGAGAAGGATGACTCCTGTATGGAAGGATTTACTTTGAATACTAATTGCGGCGATCAAGATAAGGGTGGCGGGCCAGGTGGTATGGCAGGAGGGATGCCGGGACCAATGCCAGGAGGGCTGCCGCTATCCCAGGACGCTTTGCAAGAAATGTTTAACACTGTTGGGAATTTGACGCAGCAGCTCAACAACATGATGGAGAATCTGAGTCGGTTAGCGGGAGGAGGAGGAGGAGGCAATGGCAATCTTCCGGGAGCACCTGGAATGCGACCGTGTGGAACCTCGGGCAGCTGTGGGGGCAAAGCAGGATGCAAGAAGTGTGGAACTGGAGGTGATGAGAGCAGTGGGGGTGGCACCATTAGCAGGAAGCAATGCTCCGGGACTTGTGGCCAGCCAGGTCAATCCACTTGCTCGCAACCTTGCCACTGCCCCGGAAACCCGGTGCAACGACGTTGAATATTTTCTATTATTTTAACAACCAACTTTAAGGTATTTTTATGTACATAGTATTCCTAGTCCAATCCACCCTTACTATCAATAAATTTTAAATGATACTTGTATACCTATGTATTCCTAGTCCAATTCACCGTCAATATCTATAAATTTTAAATCTTTTACTTGTTTTAGTCTTTGGCTCAGTAAATAGAAATGATATTGATTATAAAAATTCGGATTTTGCAAATACGAGTAGTTGTAAAACAATTCCAGCCGACTTTGGCATAAACATTTAAGGTGTTTAAAGTAGACTGTATTAGAAAGGAGGTGACTCGCCCGTGAAGTTGAGCGTTATTGAATAAAATGTCTTGCAAAAGCATATTCTGGATTTTCTGATTTCAGACGCTTCTTTTCTCTTGCTGTTTTTAAACGGAGCGACTTCCGTCTGATCTTAACAAATCTGCGGGCAAACCCAAAGCTAGATTGGGCTTGCTAGACTGGGAGCTAACCTGTCTTAATTTTAAAGTGCAGTCCCGCCAAATGGCCTCTGACTCAGCCGTTCACCTACTACAACTGGTAACCGGAACTAAGTGCCTAACGTGGCTGAGTAAATACCACTAGCAGCGGTCATTAACTCAGGTTTCGGTTCAGGTTGACCTCCCATAGAAACTGAATCAGCTGATCGCGCATTTTGTATGGGAGGTCAAATTTTTTTTTTTCGTATTTCGACCTATGTTTCTTAGGGAAAGTTGTTCAGTTTCATGGGCAGAATCACATCCTTCAGGGATGATATACCCTTTCTGTTACACCTTGTGTATAGATATTCAACAGTAATTCTAAACGCCCACGGATCATGTATTTTTAGGGTTCCGTACCTCAAAATAAAAAAACGGAACCCTTATAGGATCACTTTGTTGTCCGTCTGTCTGTCTGTCTGTCTGTCTGTCTGTCTGTCTGTCTGTCTGTCTGTCTGTCTGTCTGTCTGTCTGTCTGTCAAGACCCTTTTTCTCACGAACGAGAAGAGGTATCAAGTTGAAATTGATAATGAATGTTAAGGTCCGTGGACCACACAAGATCTGAAAATTTCAATTTTTTACAACGACGCAATCAAAAGATATGGCATTTTATGTCCTCATCTCCATACATTTATTCAAAAATGCAAAACCTACAGGGTACTTCCCGTTGACCTAAAATTATGAAATTTGGCAAGAAGCTAGGTCTCACAGTACAAATACTGGGAAAAGTCTGAAATCATTAAATATTACAACTTTTCTCACAACTAATGGTAACCAATTGTGGTGAGCTCCCGTTTCAAGAACATTCATATAAGAGAGGGGTCAAGTTGGATGGTCGCGAAGGCAATTTTTGTTTTGGTTCTATTTTAAAAACGGGAACACTTACAAACTTGAAAATTGGTATGTTTATAGTGCATAAGCTATAAAATAACAACAAATAATAAAATTTGGTCAAGCGCATGTCGGACTCAAAAAACCTAGCACATTAACTTACTGAAATTTCAACTAATACAATTATGATTATGTGGTGGTACGGAACCCTCAGTGCGCGAGTCCGACTCGCACTTGGCCGGTTTTTTTTTACGGTTATACTTTCACATCCCTTGCTACATCAATATAAACGCTTCTTAATTTCCTTTCTTTTTCAATTCTTACAAGTATTTCTTTCTCTTTTACAAGTATTGAGGTATTGGAATTAAAATTTCATTCTACTGATACATGATTCGTGGCTGTAAATTGAAATCAACTTACGTAATGGTGCCCGTGGTGAGTCACTGATGGGTCCTTGGGGGTCTTCTTTCTTCATTTTGCTAATATCCGAGTCCCGTTAACTAAATAATTATATTTTTAATATAATTTTTCCGTAACTTGCTGTTCAATTGTTTTAATTTGTTTTTGTACGAACGAACCTATATTTTTTAAATAATTTTACGAAGCCTATAAAAAGTAAGTAAGTTATAGCTAATAAAAAAAATAACCGAAACGCGATTTCACTTCTAGCCGCAACCACTTCCGACTCGAACAACTCCCGGCGTTCTGCACATTCCTCTCATCACCCGACTCCAACTACTCCCTGCAGCCTGCTTTACTTACTCTATTTTTCTCTTTCTATGCCATCTTCTTGATTTTACTGATCTTCCTTCTTTTCACTCCTTTAATTCGCTATCTTTTAAATTTCGCTACTTGTCCAAAACATTTTTGTCGATCTGATACGGTTCTTGTAAATTTTACGTACTTCTTAAATACGCTATCTTCTTCCAAAACATTTTTCTCGACCTTGTTGATACGTTTTTATTGCTTCTACGTTTTCGTTTATTTTGTTCCTCTGATACTCATTAATCTTCTAATATTTAAAACATCTTGTTCTCATTATTTTCGCCACTGACTCACCATAGTCCAATATGAAATTGCTACGAGTATCTTCACACCTTATTTTAATAACTACTTAATTTTACTTAATTAGTCTTCTGTTTTTAATTCTTCACATTTTTATTCACGTTTCGCTTTTTTTTCCACTCACAAAATTTTACAAAGTTCTCGCGACAGCACAGCGCTGCCCGTATAGGGCACCCCTGGCCGGGTCGCCATGCGGTGTGAGAAATCGGGAGCGTGTACAAATGAAACACAAGCATCTCGTATGATGGTTCTCTATTGACTAAAGTACTTCTGTACTATACTTACTAATCTGGGGACTAAAGTACATACTAAGGTGGCGAGGCAAGCGGCACACTACACGTTGATTTGGCAGAGTGCGAGTCGGACTCGCGCACCGAGGGTTCCGTACCACTAAGGTAAAAACACCGTCTTAGTAAGGGATGCGCAGTCGCGCAGAAGTGTATTAAATGCGCGCGAGTTTGACTCACACTTAACCAGTTTTTATTTTTTGTTGTTATTCTTTAGCTTATGCACTATAAACATACCATATATACAATACAAATTTTCACGCTTGTAAGTATTACCGTTTTTTATTATTATTATTAAGCCTTTTTATTCTGAACTACAGGTTACAGTAAAGTATAATTTATAAAGATTTTTTGATTTCACAAAATGTCCCTTAGTTCAGCGTGCCGCTTGGCATAGGCCTCCTCTAACATCTTCCACTGTGTTCGGTCTCTCGCAACCCTTCTCCAATGGTGTCCTACTGTTAGTTTCAGGTCGTCTTCCCATCTCATATGTTGGCGTCCTCTGTTGCGTTTGCCATCTCTGGGGTACCATTCCGAAATAATTGTGCTCCATTTAATTTGTTTATCTCGGACCATGTGTCCGGTCCATCTCCATTTCTGTTGGTCTATTCTCGAAAGTATATCAGTCACCTTGGTTTTTTCTCTTATTATGCTACTTCTCACTTTGTCTTGTCTCTTAATTCCTGTCATGCTCCTTTCCATAGCCCTCTGACAACGTTCCAACTTTTCTCTGTGATGTTTCGTGAGTGACCAAGTTTCACAACCATATATAATAACTGGAAGTATACATGTGTCAAACACTTTCCTTTTTATTGACATGCTTAAATCCTTAGATTTCATGATTTCCTTCAAAGACCAGTACTTTTTCCACCCATTTGCTATTCTTCTGTTTATTTCCTTTGTGGTTTGGTCTTTATGTGAGATTATCTGTCCTAGGTAGATGTATTCTTGCACGTACTCAAGTGGTTTGTTGTTGATTTTAATTGCTATTGTTTTGGAGTTTGTGAGCAGTTTTGTTTTGTCTTTGTTCATTGCTAGACCTACTTTCTCGCTTTCCTCATTAAGTGATTTTATCATTACTTCGAGGTGTGTTGGGTTTTCTTCAAACAAGACTATATCGTCCGCAAATCTTAGATGATTCAGTTTCGCTCCATCTATGTTGAGGCCGAAGCCATCCCAGTTCAGTTTGCGGAAGATACTTTCCAATACAGCAGAGAACAATTTTGGTGACAGGGGATCCCCTTGTCTTACACCCCTCTCGATCTTAAACTTTTTTCCCAGGGTATCCAGTTGTATCCTCGCTTCACTGCTTGAGTAGATGTTTTTAATAATTTCGATGTATTTTGGAGGTATCTCTTGTTGTTTCAGGCTCTCCCATATGGCTTGGTGACTAATGCTGTCGAACGCTTTCGAGTAATCGATAAATGCCATATATAGGTTTTTGTTGTATTCTTTGTACCTCTCCATCACTTGTTTCACTGTGTGTATGTGGTCGAGGGTGGAAAATTTTTGTCTGAAGCCGGCTTGTTCACGTGGCTGGTGTTCGTCGAGCTTTTTGCTTATTCTGTCTAGGATAACTTTGGAGAACACCTTATATATGTTGGACATTAGACTTATGGGTCTATAGTTCCCTACATCTTCTTTTTCTCCTTTTTTGACGATACAGCTAAATCGAGCAAAAATCACCTTAACGCGTTTGTATACGCTGTCGCTTGATTCTTTTGACACATAGCTCTAGTGATTGGATGTGCCCGGTAAACTATTACGATATTTCAGCTTAGTACTTAATACGTGATTCAAGAAGTACCTAAAATAATATAGGATGCGACCTAACCAGCTGCGTATGTATCACAACAGGTATGTATGCTGCGTATGCAATACGAGTAAAGTTTCCTTAAAGATCAAAATTCAAATTCAAAAATTTCTTTATTTGCAGCTAAGTAAGATCTTTAGGGGAGGCCTATGTCCAGCAGTGGACGTCTTACGGCTGATATGATGATGATGAAGTGGGTAGGTATAACGTTCTTACAAACTAATTAAATGGTAGGTTGGTATACGGCACAAAATAACTTTGGCCCTGTCATTGATGCGCAGAAGTAAAAAATGGCCCATTTTTGACTTCTGCGCAACAATGACAGGGCCAAAGTTATTTTGTGCGACGTGTACTTACTAAAATTTATGAGATTCCTGGTCCCCAAACTAGGATACCCTGTACTATGGGTGACCAGTCCAAGCGAGGTTTTAATGCAGATTCTTAAAGTTCACTGTGTTTTTTCACCTTTTATGAATTGATAAAAGCTACAACCTGTTCTAAACATTGGACTGCGAGGGTAACTTTGAATAACTAGTAACAAGTTTATTTTTACAGAGAAATAAAACCCACTCACTTCACCAAACAAGAAGAATAACTTAACAAACAACATTGATTAAGTAGTAAGGAGTACCTAGTTAACAACTTCTATAGATACCTATTTATCCTTATTTAGTTGTCAAAAGATACATTTTTGATTGAGAATGAATGTTCAGCAGGCAAATTTGCAACACCTGGGGGGGGGGGGGGGGTGTGGTACTAATGCGTTGTCAACCTTTGAGAAATTTGTGAATCCGCTTTTTGAATGACCCCATGTCGTAACTACCGCAGGGGGAAAACCATTCAGTATCCTAGATGTGCGCATCTTTAGCTAAACATTAAAAATATCTTAATATTTTGTCACCTGAATGTGAACAGGCTAGCATACCTTTTGCCGAAGACGCCCTCACTGCATGGACAGCTTTCAACCCTACTGAAACCGCTCCAGAACACCAGCATATTCAGCGCTGCTGGGACGACATCGGAGCAAAAAGAGTATACCAACTCGTGGATAGTGCTACAGGGACTGATATTGCGAGACTGAAAGCGGTTTCTCAACGGGCATCAGGTGCGACCGGTAGTGCCACGCCCTGCCTTCATCCCACTTCGGGGCTCTACTCATTTTAGATATACAGTTTTACTGTTTATTTTTAACTAAGGCTGAATTTACATAGGGTAATAAGTAAAAACGATTCAGTAAACGTAGATAGAAAAAGAAATGCATTGCACGTGATTCTACTCGAATGTTTTCGTATAGACAACATATTAACCAAGCAATGTATTTCTACTGACCCTATTTAAATAAAAAAAAACCGGCCAAGTGCGAGTCGGACTCGCGCACTGAGGGTCCCGTACCACCACATAAACATAATTGTATTAGTTGAAATTTCAGTAAGTTAATGTGCTAGATTTTTTGAGTCCGACACGCGCTTGACCAAATTTTATTATTTGTTGTTATTTTATAGCCTATGCCCTACAAACATACCAATTTTCAAGTTTGTAAGTGTTCCCGTTTTTAAATAGAACTAAAACAAAAATCGCCTCAGCAACCATCCAACTTGACCCCTCTCTTATATGAATGTTCTTGAAACGGGAGCTCACCACAATTGGTTACCATTAGTTGTGAGAAAAGTTGTAATATTTAATGATTTCAGACTTTTCCCATTATTTGTACTGTGAGACCTAGCTTCTTGCCAAATTTCATAATTTTAGGTCAACGGGAAGTACCCTGTAGGTTTTTCATTTTTGAATAAATGTATGGAGATGAGGACATAAAATGCCATATCTTTTGATTGCGTCGTTGTAAAAAAATTAAATTTTCAGATCTTGTGTGGTTCATGGATCCTAATATATGGTATTAATTTCAACCTGATACCTTTACCCGTTCGTGAGATAAAGGGTCTTGACAGTCAGACAGACAGACAGACAGACGGACAACAAAGTGATCCTATAAGGGTTCCGTTTTTTTCTTTTGAGGTACGGAACCCTAACAAAGACATATTTTGCCTTGGCATACATCAATGAGCCCGCCAAACTGCACAGCAGTTTGTTGGCGGATTTTGCTGACTCCGTGTGTATCATAAATGCGAAAGTAACTCTGTCTGTCTGTATGCTTTCACGGCTGAAATTTAGTATGAAGATATTTTGAACCATGTGAAAATCTATAGGCTACTTTTTTCCTGAATCCCACGCGTAGGATGTCGCGAGCAACAGCTAGTATTACATATTGTTTAGCACAGTGTCGGTCGTATTTGGCCTGAATCAGGCCGTGGATCTGAACATGTCGGCTTTGTGCAAGTCTGATTGCCAATCAAACTTTGCGAAGTCTCGCTAAACTCCATTCAGCGTGTATGAAGGACGAAGGTAGATAGATGATGATATTGATAATAAATACACGAGCTTCTGTAATACGTGCACAGTACTGTGTATTAATCTCGAGGCCGTCTTCGAGTAGCATTCATGTTCTAGAATACCACTAACAATTTCATGCAAAAAAATATAAAAGCAAAAATCTGATTGCATACCTAGTGTGGTCGACATGTTAGAAAAAATGTGGTTAGGTGGGAAAACGTCGGAAGTTATTGAGACTTTAAAATGTTGTTCAAGAATGGTTAATTAACATTTTCTCAAGTTTTGGACTTCGAGAACCCTGTGCCAAAAGAGGAGGGGGGCTGTTTTCGACCTTCCTCCGGTTTTTCCTTAATAACTTTTTTCCTTACGTTCTATAGCAAAAGCATGACGTATTTTTTAGTAGAACGTTAAATTTCCTACAACATTAATAAGTAAAACACGTTTGTATTTCAATTAGTTGCCGAGATAAAATGTGAAAAATGAAATTACGCTTCGAAAAAATGTCAATTTTCATAATTCGCTAATTTACTACAAAATAATGCAGAACTCCGTCTTATTTCTTCTGCGACATCACAAACACTTACTACATGGATAAAAAGTGTATCCTTGGGGGGAAAAGAGCAGGAACTTGGCGAGTAGAGGACACTGGGACCTATTCCTCTTCCACTTTTCTGAAGATAGATAATCTTTGTAGACGTACCTAATGCTGTCAACAAAATAAGTATGTCCACATCCTAAGCTGCCGTTATTCATAATCTAAGGTCCACATCTTCTGGCGCTACGCTACAAATGCCATAAACGTGGGGCTGTCTGTTTAGTGTGAGTGGTACCTACTAGTAATCCTGGACGCGATTTCTTATATCTCTCTAATTCCGTGCGGAATAGATAATGATATAGAAATTTGAGAAAAGATCTTGTGAAAGAAACTCGCTATGATCTTATTGTGACAGTTCAAGAGACTGCGCTGCTGGAACACTTGTGTTTTGGCTAAATTAAAACCTTCTAACGAATATCTCAGTATTTGTCTGAATAGAAAATACTTATTCCGCTTTGTATTTGCATTAAAAAGACTGAGACAATCAGTATCCACCGAGGCTGCAATAACAGCGTATCACGGCTATGTATCTTCTGTCCTCAGTTACGGTCTGATTCTATGGGGGAACTCGGTTGATGTAGAAAAAGCTTTCATCGCTCAAAAAAAGAGTATACGCGCTATTTGTAATGCTAAATTTGACGATAGTTGTAGGCCGCTTTTTAAAAAGTTAAATATATTACCCCTAGCATGTACGTGGGACACTCAGAAATATTTGCGACACTAAAAAAAATTGTTCTACAGGTACATACATTTTTATTAAATCTTTTCAAAGTACTCTCCACCAGCCTCTATACAAAGATTCATGCGTCTGAACCAGTTTTCAAAACACTTTTTCCAGTCCGCCGTAGACACCTCGTTTACAGCCTGCTCGAACGCAGCCAGCGCATCTTCCGGCGACGAAAATTGTATCCCCTTGAGCTGATTTTTTATTTTTGGAAATAAAAAGAAGTCACACGGTGCTAGATCAGGGCTGTAAGGAGGGTGACCCAGGAGTTTGACTGGTGTGCTGTCCAGGAAGTCCCTCGTTTTGAGCGCGGTGTGTGCAGGCGCATTGTCGTGGTGGAGCAGTAGTCCGCGGAGCCCTGTGTTTGGTCGCTTGTTGCTCACAACAGAAAAAACTTCTGGTAAACATTTGGTAGTATACCATTCGGCGTTGATGCTTCTTTGATCTCGTAAGGGAATTGAGGCCAAGTGGCCAGTCAAATTAAAAAAGCTGGCGATCAAAATCTTCCCCCCGCTTCGAGATCGCTTCACTTTGGTAGGCGTTGGTTCATTTTGAAACACCCAAACTGTCGACTGGCGCTTGGTTTCTGGATCGTATTGATAAATCCAGGACTCATCACCTGTTACGATGTCGTAAACACGCCGAGACGAGCCTGCTTCAAATTTGTTCAGCATATCACGGCACCATTCCACCCGGGCCTGCTTCTGAGCGTCGGTGAGGTAGTGCGGCACCCAGCGCGATACTATCCTCCTCACGCGAAGATGCCCGTGTAGAATCTCGTGAACGCTTCCCGATCCAATCTTTAATATGTGCTGAATCTCCTGATATGTAATTCGCCTATTATCTTGGATTAAATTTTTCACTGCTAGCACGTTTTCTTCCGTAATAGCCGTCAAAGGGCGACCGCTTCTTTCTTCATCCCCCAAGGTTGGTCGACCGCGCCTAAATTCGTTATACCAACGATACACGGTTGCCTTGGAGGGGCCTTCATCCATAAATGCCATTTGAAGTCTATCGAACGATTCATCCGGTTTCAGGCGACACTTGAAATCGTAAAAAATCATAGCTCTAAAATGTTCCCGGCGCAGATCCATTTTTCAGTAAGACACGATACTTTGAATTGGCTCGCAAAAAATGTGGAGGGAAATTTTGAAAATGGAACACACATATTTTTACTTACAAGTAATCATATTTTCGAAAAAGATTCTGACCGGCCAGTCGCCCATATATAAAAACTATTTTTCGCAATACTTTCTGAGTGGCCTGGTATGTACATTCGAGACGTTTGTGTATTTGTTGTCTCAAACCCGAGGACACGAGGTGAAGTTACTGAAAGGCATACCCGATCGAGAATAATGAACTTATTGTATCAACCTCCTGCTCATAAAGAAATATATAAGAGAAATGTTTTCTATATGTGTACCTTGTTATATAATAACCTACCTGATGACTTAAAATCTTTGACTGGTAAACCTTTTAAATCTAAATTGACAAAGTGGCTGCTGCAAAAGTGTTTTTATAATATAAGAGAGTATATGACCTATAGGAATATTGACATGTATAAGTAAGTTTTGTAATAATTGTATTTTTATTTAATTTTTTCTCATCTCCATTTTATTATTATTTTTATTCTTGCTTCATTTTGGTGGACTTATTCATATTTGCATGCCTGCATGCAGGCTGAATACATTGTACAAATTTAATTTTAAGACCTTTTTTTTTCCATACTGTATTCTAGCAAATAAACATTTTGAATTTGAATTTGAATTTTGAATTCTATTAAGTAAGGTATTAGGTTCAGTTACATCCTTATATCTCGGAGAGTTGTAAAGACATGATATTCTAAAAAAGCTAAAAAGACGCGTATTTACAAGAGCTGTAAGGTGCAAAAAGAATTATGCAAGAAAGTCAAAAACGAAAAGTTATGGCTGAAATAGTGAAAAAAAAAAACAGTTTTTTTCCGAATTTTTGATTTTAGCGCTCGATTTTTTGGAAACGAAGAATGATTACAGACAGCTACAATTTAATCCTAAAACAAAGACGATCTGGTTAAGGGTTTGCCTGTAGCCTAACCTTTTTTTGAAAATAATTTCCGATGTGCTCGATAGTCGTGTAAGGCACGAAAACAGTGAATTATGTATAGATAAGGATTAGGAATTGTATGGATAGTGATTCGGTAGAGCACATAAGGGTTTAAATAAAAAAAATATATATTATTCTTATTTTTTAGCCAACATGTCCTCAATTTCCACAAGACTCATACCCTTCGTTTCGGGCACAAAAATAGCAGAAAACACGAATGCCAACGCACTGAACCCGGAGAACATCCAGAAGGTCCCAAAAGCTCCGATACCATCGATCATGTAGCTGAATGACGTGGAGACTGCGAACCCAACTACCCAGGATGCAGTGATCGTTACTGTCGAACCGATGCTCCTCACGCTCGAGTGGTAGAGCTCGCCGATCAACGTGTTTGGTATTATATTGAAACCTGCATATAGAAAAACAGTAATTATTATCGTGAAAAGTCTACTTGTCATAACTTCCCTCAAGAAATCCACTGCAGGACAGAAAGCTCACCCAGAATTTCACAGGAAAAATGCGTGATATACTAGAGTAGGTATTTTTTTGGACCTGATATGCGTATACCCACCTTATTACAGATGTCAAGAGTAAAAAAAATTCGACTTCCCATACTAAAGTAGGAGAGTTCTTTAGGGGAGGCCTATGTCCAGCAGTGGACGTCTTTCGGCTGATATGATGATGATGATGATACTAAAGTAGTCACGTGACAAACCCATTTTGTATGGGAAATTGAAAATTGTTTGTGCGTTGTTAGCAAAGTCGTAGAACAAAAGTTGTTGCTTTTGACCTCTGTAATACGGTGGGCATACGCATATCAAGTCCAAAAAATAACCTTGTATAGGGTGTAAGGGACAACCTTCCTAATACTGATAGGGCATGATCAGTCTACGAAACTGAACAACTTTCAGCGAATAAAACTATCAAGAAATGAAAAAACAATCAGCCTGTCTCTAATAATGTAGACTATAGGTATTTCTTTGTGTTCATTTTCTTTGGAAAATTTAGTTTGCTGGGCAGATAAAAAGCCTACAAACTTTAATTCTTTTGGTATTTTCTGTAGAACGGTGTAGAAAGGTAGTAATAACGGTAGTCATGAGATGTGAAATGACTGATGGTATGACCAATCGTACAAAACATTGGCTGTGTCTGTGGTGTTTGGGCCCCGAGGGGCTTCAGGATTATTTACCACATACTCGTAAATAATACAACTCCTCGTCCGAATGGTGCCGGCAAAGAATAGTACCAACCCGTCTCTACCCTGGGGTGTCGTAAATGATAGATCTCGTCCTGGGATTATGAACCGGAGGATGGGCAGCAGCATCTTTCTGTGTATCGTACCACCTTAGGCGCAGGCCAGACAGAAGAGGTGCGCCGCACGGCACGCCTTCAGCGCACCTCTTCTGTCTGGATTTGCACCGCGTCGTTCTCCTACATTTTGTATGCATGTGATTTGAACAGGCAACGAGACGGCATGCCTAAGGCGCACTGTCGGTGCACCACCGGCGCACCGCCGGCGTGACCGCAGGCAGCCGAAAAGTGTACCACGGGGGCGCTCGAAGCGGCGCGCTTCGAGCGCCCCCGTGGTACACTTTTCTTTTCGCTCGCAGCGGACCGTGCTGTGCGGCGGCGTGCCTGCGGTCACGCCGGCAGTGCGCCGATGGTGCGCCGGTGGTGCACCGACAGTGCGCCTTAGGCATGCCGTCTCGTCGCCTGTTCAAATCACATGCATACAAAATGTAGGAGAACGACGCGGTGCAAGCCAGACAGAAGAGGTGCGCTGAAGGCGTGCCGTGCGGCGCACCTCTTCTGTCTGGCCTGCGCCTAACATACTGCGGTCACCAACAACAGCGGTCGCCAGTCCCAACGCTTGCAAGCGTGGTATGGCTACGGTAGATCCTGTTCTGGAGCGAGTTCTCTGTCCTGTAGTGGACGTTTCATGGGATGCTTTGAATTGGGATTATTTGGGTTGATCCGTGTACAACGCAGGGACTAGATAAGTACCTACTATACGTACAACGTACAACGTACAACGTCAAGACTTATCTATACTCATGACTGTGAGAGATGTTAAGTTTCCATATTCATATAAATCTATAAAATGGAAGGAAGCGAGGGAAGTATGTCAAGATTGTAGCAGGTGGCGGACTGTGGTCTCTGCCTACCCCGACAGGAAAGAGGCGTGATCCTATACACTAAAGTATCTGTGAATAATAAGCAGTAATTATGGACACTTGCCCACATAAAAAGACATGAAGAAAACAACGAGTGAAGTAAGAGGCAGCCACTGGAGATTTTGGACTGAGTCATGGTCTAAGTCATCTAACAAGAAAAACGCTCCCAGAGCCATCTGAAAAAAAAAGAAAAGAAATACTTACACCTTACAGTGAACAGGGTTGTATTTTTTTGACTACATCAAACTGAACAGCTTTTAGAAGTAAAACGAGTCGAAAAGCTAGCTATTCCGTGCAAAACTATAACCTAAAATAACAAATCTTTAGAAAACCATAAGGATATTTTGTTTATTTACAGATACAAAGCGTAGAGTACTTCTACCTACACGTTTTTCGCCTCTACAGAATGACACATAATGTGTAACAGTAAACAAACTAGACATCCATCATTGTTGCGGAGGTGGCTACATAATTTCTTACACAAGGTGTAAGCTGTAAGAGAAAGGGTATATCAACCCTAAAGGATGTGATTCTGCCCTTGATATTGAACAACTTTCCCCGAAAATCTCTTTTATTTTATACGATTACGTAATTGCGTAGATTTTTTGTATAGCAGTGCTTTAAAAGTTTTAATAAGCATAAAATCTCCTCCATAAAACACTAGTGAAGTCATTTTTTGGACCTTCAAATAGACCTGTTTTATGAGCAACTGTGTAGAAAAAAAAATTACCTAACATAGAAAGTAATAGAAACTGAATCAGCTGACGGCACATTTTGTACAGGACGATTTTTTTTTTCATATTCGATGATATACCCTTTCTGTTACAAGCTGTATAGACTTCAGCAAGGTAATGCCTGATTCTGTTTCAATTTTGTTTCTCTTGAAAATAATCTAGTCGAAAAAATTATGAACTTGCGGCCTAATAACTTACCAAACTAAGGCTACTCATTGCAGTAGACCCCAGAAGAAGTATTCTTCTCCCACTTCTCTCCACGAAAAATGGTGCGGTTGAACTTGAAATCACCTGCAAAAAATAAGCAGAATTTTAATATTAATTGTAAACTCTTTATCCTAAAACCTTAAGGGTTCCCTGGAACTGTGACTTTCCATACAAACTAACTTGGCTAGTTGAAAATATTAACTCGCTCTATCTTTTTTTTAATTTAAAACCCGTTTCAAACCTTGATACGTCTTATCCAAGTTGTATGTACAAAATTGTGTTAAAATGTGTTTTGTATTTTAGAAGTTATTGCAAAAGTTAATTTGTATGGGAAGTCACAGCTCCAAGAGACCCGTTCGGTTATTCGAATGATGTGTTTGGTGTTTGTTTCACCATTTGAGTGTGTGTGTGTGTTCTTTCGTTCGTGAGTATCCTGTACAAAGAGATTAGAACCTCGCTACGCTCGCAGCGAGGTTAAAATCTCTTTGATCCTGTACCACACAGTAAATAGCCTGTACAGAACCCACGATACCTACCTAACCTACTGTACCCACCCGATCGCAGATTATACCAAATTAACATGAAACACACAAAAACATCCGTGTGGTGCTATGCCGGCAAAGAATAGTACCAACCCATATCTCTACCCGTGGGTGTCGTAAGAGGCGACTAAGGGTTTATGAACCGGAGAATGGGTAGCCGTGTCTTTCTGTTTATCGTACCATCTTACATAAACTGCAGTCACCAACAACAGCGGTGGCCAGCAGCAACGCTTATAAGCGTGGATGGTGTCTAAAATAAATGCCTTCCATATGTACCACGCCATTTTGCTAGCGTTCTGGACGCTGGTTCTGGTTCTCGTCCTGTAGTGGACGATTCATGGGATGTTATGATGATGATTACGACACGAAAACTCTTTGAAAAAAAAAGTCTCCCGTGATTGTCTCAAATACTTGGAATTCCGAAAATATCTTAAAAACTTGTCTTTTACAGATAAACAAATTGATATACTATTTTTTTACACAATGTTTTGCTTTTTTTGGAATCTATTATTTATCAAAGTAAAAGTGCATTGCAACAATTTTTAGGTTTTCTGGTTAACTTAACCCGATAGTACATTATAAACCTAATTTTTTGGCGAGCGTTAGGTAAACTAATAACGGGGCAGTAGAAACGGGTCCAAATCCTAATTAAACGAGAAATAATTGTAGTAATCGAGAACTGCTGTCATCTTTGGGATGGCTAAGCTAAATACCAACTACACGCACTTGACTCGATAGATCGCAGAGCCAAGCTCGTGGTGATGAGATGCTGGTGAAAACCAAGTTTCACAGTCTGTCCCACCGTCGAAAAGTTGCATGTCTTTCGGTCTTTTAATAATAATATAACTGAGTAGAACATGAGATGAACGAGATAAAAAAATAATGTAACTTGCTTGAGCTACTCCGATGGCAATGGTGGCGATGTCAGAACGGATAGAAGTGCCAGCTAGTTCGAAGATGGAGGTCGCGAAGAAGATGACTACAATAAAACCGCTTAGCTGCTGAAATATTGCTGTGGATGAAAATGGACATATTATTAGTTTCGTACATTTTTACGACAATAATGAATCTTTGTTGGTTACAAAAAACCATAGTACCTAAACACTGATGATGATTTACATAATAGTGAAGGGAGATTTTATGCCCTCGGGTTATATTGGGCTACACTAAAAGTACTAGTTTCTATTACTATTTTAATAACTTTGAAAGAACAAATGAACTCGTAATGGAATTTTTTGGTCCAGGTTTCCCTATTGTATAATTGTATGCATATTTCTGTTACTTCTTGTTATTCTTTTCAAAATTATAAACAATTAAATAGATTTAATTGTTATTTTTCAATTGAGTAAAATATTGGTTGCAATATGACTTACATAGAGGCAATGTAATCATGAAAGCTTTTCGAGTGCTCCTGTCTCTATAAAGTTGCCTCCAGTTGCTTTGTTCTTTTGTTGATTTTTCATCTAGTTTTGCAGAGAACAGTTTATTAATATCTTCTTCACGCCCAAGATCTGTCAGTGCTTCTTTTGCTTCATCCATTCTATCTGAAATATATTTGAAATTATTTTTGTGGCCACTTTTATTCTTAAAAAATCTTGTTCGTCATAAATGTTAGTTGATTGACAGAGGCCTTTCGGAGGGTGCCAACAGGCAGCCAAAAATGTGGTTTGTTATGGATGGTTATAATAGGCCCTCGTGGCTATGCCTGCCCACGCATAACGACCGTGTCATGGCTGCGACACGTACCTATCATCTGGCAAAAGTTTCATTGACCAACTTTTATGAAATCTGTAGAAATTTATGGTACATCCTTGCACCACATGGAGTATAACTTATCTACTTGCCGGTTTACTATAAAAGTATCAAGATACTGTTACCAAAAAAGATATGACTTTTTGTGGGAATACTTTTTGTCGATTATCCAAGCTTGCCAAATCAAACTTACATATACAAATATACAAAGCATTTAATTCCAAAAAAGAAAAACACATTAAAAGCATAGAAGGGAAAAGGTATAGGCACAGCATAGGACTGGTTTTGAGCCCACCCGACGCCGATTTGAGGGTAACACAATCAGAAGCATTATTAAAGAAGACAATCAAACGATTGATGAAAGTACAGGAAGCAAGGGAAGTATGTCAAGATCGTAGCAGGTGGAGGACTGTGGTCTCTGCCTACCCCGACGGGAAAGAGGCGTGATGTTATGTATGTGTATGTATGTATGTATCAAACAAATAAGTAGAAAGAGAAATAATAAATGGTAAATGGTGAACTTCGGTCTTACCTTTCACAATATAAAACATAGGGGACTCTGGTACAAAAAGCAGGGTGCCAACTATGAATAATACAGTTATAGAGAGTCCTACAAAATTGGTTGCTGCGTATGGTAGGTAAGGACCAGTAGCATAAACTACTAAAGTGCCGACAGTAGTGAATATGCCTGTTCCAGTTAAGAGGATACCTCTTATATTAGTTGATCTGAAAAAGTAAGATAAATGTGAGAAAAGAGAATAATACATTTCAACTGCCGGTTATGATTTTTCAAAAATTGATCAACTTACTAGGAAATTGTTCAAGTTACCATTCATAATTTCTTATTATTTTCCGGTGATGATGTATCTACATCTACACTATCTACATCTACACTAATATTATAAAGAGGAAAGATTTGTACCTATTTTTGTATGTTTG
Organism: Athrips mouffetella; assembly: GCA_947532105.1. Classification (NCBI taxonomy): domain Eukaryota; kingdom Metazoa; phylum Arthropoda; class Insecta; order Lepidoptera; family Gelechiidae; genus Athrips; species Athrips mouffetella. The sequence continues at coordinate 7,462,408 of OX383980.1, read as the reverse complement.
TAATGAATAGGCTCAAAACGTACTGGGCCGATTTAAAAAATTCTTTCACCAATAGAATGCTACATTTTTCCAATTTGACATAGGCTACATTTCATTTTGAAAAAAAATAGGGATCCTTGGTAAAATTTGAACAATGTAACCGAAGGTGTAGATGGACAAGTGGGAATAAACGGAAAAATGAGTCTTAAAATGTCTTTCGTCGAATGCGCTGCCGAAACTATTAGCGATAGAACAAAATAATGTACAACAATATTGAAGAACATCATAATGTCTACAAAAAACTCCGCGGTAGCATATGTCCAACTATTGTAGTTATGTCACAGAGGGCACACGTCGTTGCGACTGATCGTCCGAAGCCTGATTTTAAAATTTTTTGGTATATTCTTTTGTGTTTGTCGTCCTGAGGTACAACGAAATATTATAAAATAAGTTGAAGGCTACGTCATATATCGCAATATAAGACACCACCTCTACCCGTAGATTAGTACCCGTGCGAAGCCGGGGCGGGCCGCTAGTGTGTGATAAAATCGACGCAATTAAAAAGAATAGAAAAGCATACTTAGTACAAAGAGGAGGCCTTGTGCCTAAAGTGGGACGGAATAGGCTGATTTGCTACATAGTCTAGTCAATCTTCGAAAGTTTGTATGGAGAGGGTTGCATTAAATGCACTTTACATCTCTCATATTCGGTAAATAGGTCCTTATTACCCCCAAATGGGGCTAAAGTCCGCCTTGATGGCCGCCTCCAGCAGCGGGGCGGCGGGCGTTATAATTACTTACCGCCCTAGGGCTTTTCTAGCTACATTATTACCCTAGAGCGCTAATTGGTCACCTACAATTTGGTGGTAATAAGGACCTACTTACCTCACAATCGAGATGTAAAGCAGAGTAGTTAGCTCGGGTGTAAGCATCAATTGCACCCTCGAACTAAATATCTCGGGCTGCAATTGATGCCTTACAGCCCTTGGCAACTAATCTACTATTAAGGGTTAATTTATTACATTACCAGTAAAAACATTCAAAAATAACGTTGATATTCTTAAATAAAACCAGTATAAGCTGACCAGAATGACCAGTTTAAGGTCAACCTGTATGATATTCGCCATGTAGCATAGGTAAGTTAATAATGGTACTTTTATAACAAAATGTGTTTTTACAAAATTGCCGGATTTAATTATTTACACCTTCAAATAGCCTATATTACTACCTATTTAAAATTAATTTCTCTAAATGTGCATTTAATGCAACCTCATAATAATATCGTAGATTGACTGGACGGACAGTACTTATTGAATACTGAAAGAAATTAATTAGGTACTTACGTAAACTCCCCTATGTAAACCAAGTTAGTAACATATAAGACCCCATTTCCCAGACCGAGAAAGATTCTGCCTATAAAAAGCATAGCCACGTTTCTAGCCAGGGCCAGGAGGAGGAAGGCGGAGATAGTTAGGATCCCTCCTAGAATAAAACTTGGTTTCCGGCCTTGAGCATTGGATAGATAGCCCGAGAGGTAGGGACCTAGAAAGGCAAAACTTATTAATAAATCAACAATGCACGTTAGAATACAAATAATGAATAGAAGAATAATAAATAGAAGATTATCTATCTAAGCTTTTTCAATTCGTTGGAAGTCATCATATCAGCCGAAAGACGTCCACTGCTGGACATAGGCCTCCCCTAAAGATCTCCATGACGACCGGTCATGCACTGCTCGCATCCAGTGGCTTCCCGCGACCTTGATCAGATCGTCGGTCCACCTTGTGGGGGGCCTGCCAACGCTTCGTCTTCCGGTACGTGGTCGCCACTCTAGAACCCTCACGCCCCATCGGCCATCGGTTCTTCTTGCGATGTGCCCTGCCCACTGCCACTTCAGTTTAGCGATTCTCAGGGCTATGTCAGTTACTTTAGTTCTTCGTTGGAAGTATTATTCGACAAATTTACCATGTCGTGGTTAGGTGATAAGTCCAGTTTCCCTGCCACTTCAGCGAACAAGCGCTTGATACTACCGCTACTCTTTATGCTATTAGCTATTCTTTATGCAATTCGCCTATTAGTGTAGGCAACGAAGCAGTTGACCCCCCAACATAAATTTCTCAGGCAGATTTTATTTGACAGGATGATAAAGAATCATGAATTAAATATAAATTCAAAAAATCAAAAAAAAAATATAAAAAAAAATCATACATAAATTCATGCATGTTTGTCGGTCTTCTACAGATTGTACTTCGGAGAGTGTGCTTTAGACACGGAGTAGAGTAGAGTTCCACGAGCTTATTCCACCATCTCCCTTCTACCATCGGGAGTACTTTGAAGATTTTAGGTACGCAAATTTTTTCGTGTCGAGATAGGATCGTGTCGAGGTGGGATGTCGCCGTCCAGACGCACCGCAGGATATCACCCATACTTGGTTGATATACCGCACATTCGCACAAAGCGCTTTGAAACATCTTTTATAATACGCACGGCTAAAGAGTGGAATTTTCTGCCTGCGTCTGTGTTCCCGAGTTTATATAACCCGAATCTATTCAAGTCGCGAGTGAATAGGCTTCTTCTGGGCAAGCTCGCTCCATCGTAGACCTCATCTCTGTCTTCAAGACTAGATCGAGGTCAAGATAAGCCCATTAAAAAAAAAAATCATTTTTGTATGGAAAAATTATAAGTACCGATTTTTTTTGGATTTTTTTTGTAGAAGGTTTGTCTCATGTAGTGTAATACCCCAGCAAAATTTCATCGACTGAGGATTTAATGCGGGGGTCTTCATACAACGATCCGCTTCGTTGCCTAGACTATAAATGAATGCGGATAAAGATAGGTAAGATACTATACACCCTTATTTTTATTACTCCGGATAATTTAAGAGGTGGTTCTGTTAATGAAACTGAGCAACTTTTCCCAACGAAATCAGGTCGAAATACAAAAAAAAAATGCGACCTCCCGCACAAAATGTGCTGTCAGCTAGCAGTTTGTATAGGAAGTCAAAAAAGTTGTTCAGTTTCATGGGCAGAACCATCTTAAAAAATAACGCTCTATATGGGGTCCTAATGAAATAGTGAAAGTTATTTTAGCATGCTACCTACTTGGATAATGAAGCTAAACAACTTTTCCCACGAAACCTAGGTCAAATACAAAAACATTTTTGATCTTCTATACAAAATGTGCTATGAACTGACTCAGAATGGGAAGTTGAAATATTTTTTTTGGATTTTGAAAGGGAAAATTGTTGAGTTTCATGGTCTGAGTAACATGCAAAAATTATGTTCACTGTTTCATTAGGACCTTATTATAATGTAGGTAAAGTTTTATATCGAGTGTAATGGACAGCCTGCAAAAAAAAAAAACCGGCCAAGTGCGAGTCGGACTCGCGCACTGAGGGTTCCGTACCTATCTACCATATGATATACTAAAATCTTTTGCTCTTTGACTTTAAAAACTCCGCGACCATCCAACTTGACCCCTCTTTTATAGAAAAGTTCTTGAAACGGGAGCTCACCTTAATCGGTTACGGTTAGTGACGTATAAAAAAAAAACTACTTACTCGATCTCGTTCAAACCAATTTTCGGTGGAAGGTTGCATGGTAATGTACATCATATATTTTTTTTAGTTTTATCATTCTCTTATTTTAGAAGTTACGGGGAAGTTACACACATTTTACCACTTTGGAAGTGTCTCTCGCGCAAACTATTCAGTTTAGAAAAAAATTATATGAGAAACCTCAATATCATTTTTGAAGACCTATCCATACATACCCCACACGTATGGGTTGGATAAAAAAAAAATTGAGTTTCAGTTCTATATATATATATAAAACTATATATAACCCTAAAATTTTTTGCTTTTTTTCTATTATTATGTGAAAATCTTAATGCGGTTCACAGAATACATCTACTTACCAAGTTTCAACAGTATAGCTCTTATGGTTTCGGAAAAAAGTGGCTGTGACATAAGGACGGACAGACAGACAGACAGAAATGACGAATCTATAAGGGTTCCGATTTTTGCCATTTGGCTACGGAACCCTAAAAATCAGCCCCTCCATACAAACTGTCCAATCAAGTTTGCAATTTTGTGTGGAGAGGCCGATTTTTTTTTTAATTTCCTGAAACTTTTATTCGCTGTAAGTTGTTCAGTTCCTTTGACTGATCATGCCATTTCAGTATTCGGAAGGCTGTCTGTAAGGGATTACACCCTGTATATTAATATTCTGTTATAAATATTTAAGCGTTAATTTTATATCACCCCAGTCATTTTAGGAAATGGTTCTACACATGTTCAGTTTCATGTGCATAACCATCTCTTAAAATATTCGAAGTGATAAAAAAAAACTGGTCAAGTGCGAGTTGGACTCACGCGCCGAGGGTTCCGATATACCTTTAGTATTTTTGGAAGCAATAAAATCAATTTTTAAGACCGCAAAACTAAATTTGTTTGTAAAGGTTATTTGCAGATTTCTAAAAAACTGTGCAACTTAGAAAAATCTTTTTATTTTTGCTGTAATATTTGCATAAACGTCTATCGACTGTAATTAATTCAGATTTTTCCATTCACAAACTTCGGAGATAATGGGGGGGTGGGGGGGAACGGTATTTTTTTGACATTTTTCATTATAACTTTAAAACCAAGAGTTGTATCAAAATAAAAAAAAAATATTTAAGAATATACAAGAAAAGCCCTTTCATATAATACCCCACTTAACCTAGTACCGATAATTGGAAATTTTGCCCCCCCCCTATTTGGGCCCATTTTTTCTTAATTCTTTCACGTGCAATTAAGTTGGACAACCATATTCTAAAACCATTTTAAATTTCAAGTCGATAGCATGAGTGGTTGCCGAGATATACAGGTGTGACAGACAGACAGACAGACGGACAGACAGAGAAAGCGGCACCATAAGGGTTCCTTTTTTACCATTTTGGTATCGGAACTCTAAAAATGAGGGTGTATAATATAGGTACTATTATTAATCGGAAACACAGACGACTCGAAAGTACTAAAATGGGTCTGTAGGACACAAATAAAAATAAATAAATGGTACAGCAGCACTGCACTTACTTTCTCGCGATATACGAGAGTCATCATTCGACAGTGCCGGAAATCGAACCCGGAACTTCCGGATCAAGAGGCGAATGCTCCAACTACTTGATTATAAAGGGCTGCGGATAGTAAAGAGTAAATAAGGACCAAGTGCAACTTAAGTTTGTAATTCCATACAAATAATATGGAAATACAAAATTACCTATACTAATTTACGTAAAAATTTTGAAATAAAATATGCAGTCAGGTACATAACCAATTTATAATTCCAATTTGAAGCATTACAATAAGCTCATTAAAACCGATTTTGAGTAAATCACATATTATATTTGAGTAGTAAGAGAACACCCCTTATATGAACTTCCACAGACCAATGGATATTGCCGAAAGATACCTTGCATGAAGATTCTTGGTCATGCAAAGTTTCATCAAGATCGTTTAAGCCGCTTTTGAGTAAATTGCAATTTTTCATTTCCATTGTATGACAGCTACCCTCAAAAAGAGAGCCAGCATGAAACCACTCAGTATCCTTCGATGGATTTACATGATTATCTTAAATTTAAAATATGGTGTCAATCGGACTACTCGTTTAGCCGCTAGACCAAAGCGTGACGGACAGACCGACCGACGGACCGACCGACCGACCGACCGACCGACCGACCGACCGACCGACCGACCGACGGACGGACATTTTTGGTAGACTTGCTTTCTATGATCTATAAGTGATATAGAACACATTTTTGAGAAAATTAGAAAAACTTTTTTTCACGAATACAATACCTTTCTCGCTCCGCTCGGAAGTAAAACCTAAAAAAACTCGTGCGCCGAGGGTTCCAATCTAAAGTATTTTTGTAAGCATTAAAGTACATTTTTAGGACAGCAAAACTAATTTTTTTGTAAAAGTTTTTGAAGGTTTCTAAAAAACTGTGCAACTTAGAAAGATCGTTTTATTTTTTCTGTAATATTTACATAAATGTCTATCGACCGTAATTAATTCAAATTTTTCCTTTTACAAACTTCGGAGATAAGGGGGGGGGCATTTTTTCTTGACATTTTTCATCGTAACTTGAAAACTAAGAGTTATAAAAAAATATATATATTAGAATGTACAAGTAAAGCCCTTTCATATGATACCCCACTTGACCTAGTAACGAAAATTTCAAAATTTTCCCGAATTATTTGGGCCCCTTTACATTAATACTCATATATTTATTAAAGTATTTCATGTACAGTTAAATTAGACAACCATTTTCTAAAACTGTTCCAAATTTCAAGTTGATAGCATTAGTGGTTGCTGAGATATACAGGTGTCATAGAGACAGACAAAGTCGCACCATAAGGGGTGTTTTTTTTTACCATTTTGGTATCGGAACCCTAAAAATGAAAATGATAGTCGCTTTCTTCACCTATGATAATTCCAACATAAACGACGGAGCCAATCCAAGAAGCTTGTCCTGCAGTAACCACAGAGGGCAGCGGTGTTTCCTCTGCATCCTGGAGTTTGGGCAGCAAGGGAGAAGACCACCCTAAGCCAAACCCAGCCGTAATCTGCCCTACGTACACTAGAAATAAAACACATGGATAAGGCAACACAAATTAATTTAAGCAACACAGTTTTTCGACCTTTATCAGTACTATACGTGACTATTCCATACAAAATACTATTATGTTGTGGTAGCTAGTTCTTAAATACTCGTAAGTGTCTTTTTACACCGGTAGCTAAAACCGAGGGTAAAATATCACTCACAATGAGCTTGAAAATTTTAAATTAATTTCGTACACCCCAAGTGATTTTTATTAAAATAAATCTATTCCCGTTATAAAAAAGTAAAAAAAAAATTTTTTATCTAGATATTGTAACTATAAAGTTTTATCACTGTTCTAGTTTCATCGTTGTTCTAGTCCGCGCACTCTGCGCACGCCACGTTCACTTCCCTCCTAGTAGGACAACTAAGAAGGCGAACCTTGCACCTAAACAACCTGCTGGGATGAAACTTGGCAGGAGTCAAGTACATACCCATAGGTAACATATTAAAAGTGGTGCTCCCCAGCAGGACGCGACTGAGATACACAGTGGGGCCTAATGTCGAAAATGTGTAGATTTTTATAAGGTTTTTATAAGGTACTCCTTTTGTCTTCAGACCGGCTACAGAGTGTGACGTTAAGCGATCTCTCCTTTCTGTTTCCACCAAAGCTGTGGGCGATGATGGGATTCATCTTCAGATGATCCTTCTGCTTGTGGATGAGCTTGTCCCTATCATCACTTATGTCCTCAACTACTCCATCTCAACAGGCTCATTCCCAAGCAGCTGGAAGAGAGCCCATGTTCTTCCACTGCCAAAGGTTTCCAACCCCTCCTCTTATTCCCAGTACCGCCCAATCTCCATCCTTCCCATCCTATCTAAAATCCTTGAAAGTCTTGTCCAAAAACAGTTCTCAAATTTTCTTAATCGGCATTGTTTACTAAATCCCCTACAGTCGGGATTCCGTCCTGGCCATAGCACGACCACGGCCCTGCTCAAGGTCAGCGATGACATCAGGCTGGCAATTGATCAAAAACAACTTACTGTGCTGACACTACTCGATTTTAGTAGCGCATTTAATTCCGTGGATTTTGTCATTCTCCTTGGTATCCTTGCATCGCTTAACGTATCTCCTCCTGTACTCACTTGGTTCGAATCCTATCTTCGGGGACGATCGCAATGTGTCCGCGCTGACAATACTGCATCGACATGGTGTGATCTAACTGCTGGTGTCCCACAAGGTGGCGTATTATCTCCTCTCCTGTTTTCAGTATTCATTAACGAAATCTCCCTGATAATCACTTCTAAGTACCATCTCTATGCAGACGATTTGCAGATTTATCGCCACTGTCACGTTGACGATATCGAGCAAGCTGTTTTAGATCTTAATACTTACTGACCTTAAATCCGGGCGAAATCACATGGGCTTCTGGTGAATCCAGCAAAATCGCAGGTTCTAGTTCTTGGTAGTCATCATATGAATAGCCGCATTGACTACGCACACTTGCCTGCAGTTGTATTTGATGGTGCTCCATTAGTTTTTTCTAGAACTAACTAACTAAAATATCTTTGACTGTCATCTCTCTTGGACCAGTCATATCAATGATGTTAGTAGAAAGTTGCATCTCTCGTTTCAGTCGCTCAAGCGTCTCCAACGTTTTTTGCCCTTTGAAGCTAAGGTCACCCTTGCCCAATCACTACTCCTTCCCCTCCTTGACTACGCGGACGTTGTCTTCCGTGACGCCACGGAGGTATTGCTTAACAAATTGGAACGGCTCCAGAATTTGTGCATCCGGTTCATATTTGGCCTACGCAAATATGATCATGTGTCAGAGTTCAGGTCTCAGTTGAAATGGTTGCCCATCCGGCGACGCCGTGATGTACACATTCTGTCCACACTTTACTCCATCCTTAACAAGCCTGCATCTCCTCAGTACCTCCGTGAGCGCTTTGTATATCAGGTTCCTCGTGGTGAGCCTTGCCGCACCAGCCGATCCTTACTCCTCCAATTTCCTCAACACTCCTTAAGCCGTTACGGCGGTTCCTTCACGGTTCACTCTGTGCGTTTGTGGAACGCCCTTCCTCACTCTATTCGCGCTAGTCCATCACTGGAGATTTTTAAGCGAGATTTAAATGAGCATTTTCTTTCTATGTAGGTTTATTTTCATTTATTTATTTTTTTAGAATAGAATAGAATAATTTAGAATAATTATATTCACAAGGCTTACAATAACATTAACAATCTTATGTATTAATATAATAGTATATTTTGTATTAAATATGTACTTATTTATTAATATTAGTCGTGTATATAATATATGTAGGTATGTATTATAAATGTATGTATGATATATATTAATATTACTATATTAATATATATCATACATACATTTATAACTTACTTATACACCCACTTACTTGCCCTTTTACTTATTTAACATATATATTTGTGTATTCTGTATTTATCTGTACTTAAGTATGTTAGTTTTAAGGATATCATTTTAGGTTAAGTAATCACTTGTGTTGTGCACTTTTGCCCGCTGCTGTATTGTATACTAGCTTTTTCAATTTTTTGGTTAGCTGGTAGAAAACTCAGTTTTGAGTTAAGCTCGCCTTTGTTATATGTTTTCACTTGTGTTTGTCTTGTAAATGTTTTCGTGTACAATAAAGAATAAAGAAGGTTGAAAATTGTATCTGTTGAACCGACATAGGTAGCTGGTTGAAAATTTCACAAAATATGTATTTTTAAAACAAATATATCACCTTAAAATAAAAATTTTTAAAAATAAGGGGATTGCCATTACAAGAAACATATTTTTTTTGTTTTTGCTCTATCGTCAGAGCGGTTAGTAATTCGAGTGTCAAACTTGGTATGAGTATAGTTCACTAAGATGTCAATAAAATAATATGGCCTGACTGACTGACTAACTGACTGATAGACTGACTGACTGACGTCTATCCGTAACCGCTTTAAGTAGCTATAAGTGTGAAATTTTGTATGCTAATTTATTGCATGCCACAAACACCACCCAAGAAAGGATTTTCCAAAACTCATCCCCCAAGGGGGTGAAATAAGGCATGGAAGATTTCAATTTTTTTTACTTAGCTTTAACTTTCATCCCTTATTTCTCCCCCTTGGGGGATTATTTTTGGAAAATCCTGATTTTGTGAGAAAAAGGGTCTTGACAGACAGACAATCAGATCAAAGTGATCCTATTAGGTTTCCATTTTTACTTTTCCTTTTAAGTTACGGAACCCTTAAAACAGATAAAAGGAAAATATGTGGATAGCATATCGTGATCTTTTTTGTAAATAATTTCAATGATTTTGAACAGTTGCTTTAAAAAAATTAATAATAGAATATGATAGATATAATAATACATACTTACGTATCAATACTATTGATAGCTGTTTCCTTAAATAATACTCCATTTTGTGGCAGAAAATGTATGAACACTTTTCTTTCTATTTGGTTCTGTATGGACTTTTTTTAAAGACTAAACCACAGCGAAATGTTGTGGGCTTTTTTAATTAGGTTAAGAATAATTTCAATTCAAACCGGTTTATTGCCTTTTTATGCACACGAAACATAAGTTTTTACTTAACAAAAGTTTGAGTGAAGTTTTTTGTTTTTAATATTTTTATTTGAACTATATCATCGTTTTTATTTAGTACAAAATTGCACGTTTAATAAAACCCTAAACCATAACCTAACTATACTTAATTGTGTTTTGGCAATCTGCTTTACTTAAGATAAAGTACAGTTATCTAGAAAATTTGATCAACATAAGAGTAAACTGGGGACATAACGAACCTAAGATTAGGTTTTTTTATATTAAAAAGTCAAATTTTATTGTTAAAAAACTTGATGAATATGCAGGTACTCAAATTTTAAAACATTTTTAGCCTTAATAATTTTCTTCTTGATGTAAAACAAGTCGGCCCGCCTCGGCAATAAAATGGAGAGCGTAAAAAAACACTTACTATTGAAATTAGGTTCAGGTTAGGTTAAGTAATACCTATATTTACAACTGCTTAGGCTTTTGCAGAACATACTTTTCAGATGTGGATGCAAACAGCATTTTTATACTAAATAAATAAATGGTACAGCAACACTGCACTTACTTTCTCGCGATATGCAAGGAAAAAGTATCAACTGCAAACTTAAATTTGTAAATCCATACTCATAGCACGGAAATACAAACTTATATTTAGGGTTAAAAATTTTTTTTTAATGAAATATGCAGATCAATTCAGAATTCAAATTGTTAAACATTAAAAGAAACTAACCGTAAACTATTTCGAGTAAATTACATTTTTAAATTTTGATAGTACTGGAACAAACCTTCATATGAACTTTCACAGATCAATAGATACTACCGCAAGATATTTGCGTGAAGATTTTTTACATTTCCTAATTTCCCATCACATGTTTCTTAGGAAAAGTTGATCAGTTTAGTCTACTGAGCAAGCCCTTTCAGTTTTTGGTATACCCTGTATACTAGATTTACGCAAAAATAAAACAAATATATTATCCAGTCAGGTATATAACCAATCTAGAATTAAAATTATAAATAATTAAATCAAACTCAATCGAAACAAATATGAGTAAATCACATGTTTTCTTTTTAGTAGTACTGGAACACCCCTTGTATGAAATCACACAGACCAATTTATACTGCTGCAAAATACCTTCAGTGGAGATTCTTGGTCATGCAAAGTTTCAAACATACAATTTTTCATTTTCGTTGTATGACAGCAACCCTCAAAATGGGAGCCAGTAGGAAACCACTCGGAACCCTTCGATGGATTTGCATAAAACTCTTAAATTCAAAATATGGTGCCAATCGGACTATTTGTTTAGCCGCTAGGCCAAAGCGTGATGGACAGACCGACCGACGGACCGACCGACCGACTGACCGACCGACCGACCGACGGACGGACATTTTTGGTAGACTTGTTTTTTATGACGTATAAGTGATATAGAACACATTATTGAGAAAATCAAAAAAACTTTTTTTTTCACTACATACAACCTTTATCGCTCCGCTCGAAAGTAAAAAGCGAGCTGTTCATTCATAAAATGATGCTTAGAGAATCTCTGGGAAATCAACATTTTGACTTTTGTGTCGCAATACATTTATAAGAATTTAATATATTTTCGAGAAAAATAGTGATAAGTGTCAACATAAGAAACAAGAATCAACTTGCTTCTCATGTTAGCCTTATTCACAAAATTTGTAAAACTTATGAAGGTCAATGTAAACGCTTCTATAATAAGGTACCCACTGATATTTAATTGAAGGTTTACCGTTTGATAAATTTAAAACTGTTATGAAGCAAAAATTGTATAAGGAAGTTTACTATAAAATAAAGGATTATCTAGAAGATAAAGGATTATCTAGAAGAGAAAAATCCATGGGATAATCCATGGGCTATGGTTCTAACAGGCTAATTCAAAATTCAAATTCATTTATTTTATTGCATTAACCCTGTACATTCAAACATATTTAAAAGAGCGCGTGGGTTTTATTTGTCGCTTTAATTGTCGCTTCTTTTTTTCCAACCATCGCGCCACTTTGTTTGTGAAGCGATGTAATTTAGCTGATGTCATTATGAGATTTTAACTTCTAACTACGAATAAACTATATTTGATTTGATATAAGTACATCGTGCGCTCGAAACCTATAATATTTTAAACATCGATTCGTGTCGGTCCGAATGTCAGTCTCTCGACTAGAGATTTATTTAACCTCTCTGACTCCATCATATAAAAAATTCGCAATAATCTATGCAATTAAAAAGAGGGTTGCGAATTTTTACGGTCGTATAATATGGCCTTGAACCCTGGCCGCCATTGACCGACTCAAATCGGTCGGTTGGTGCCACGTGACCAGGATTTTCAAATTTTTTTTAACTTTGGCGCGTCATCCGTCCGATTCCCGCTAACTTTACTCTATGGTTTATACGTCATTCGAAAGGTAATTTCAATAGGTCATTACTCCTTATACACATCAAACCAAAATAAACCGTAGTTTTGACGCAATAAGGCAGAATATCGAGCGTGGGACCTTGATCCTATTTTGTATCCTCGGGGATACACCGAAGTACTAAACTTAATTGATTAATTTTGTACCAAAAAATTGCTATTTTCAAATTACACAATTGGACCTATGATCATATAACATTATTTACTAATAACCAAGGACCATTTGATAACATCGTCACAAATAAATTAAGTTTTTCGGGTTACTCGGGCCCACGGTGTATATCAGTGACATTATAGTCAAGACCATCATCTTAAAGTGTCTTCCAAAACAAGAAAAAAGTAATTTTACAGTAGTCATCCATCTAGGTCATGCTTCACATTTTTAAACACAAAATTATCTTAGTGTGTTTCGTAATAATACTAATCTAATCAAAATAGCTATGTAATCTTCGATATTTAAGTCAATTAGTTCGATTACTATCTTACCTGTTTATTTACTAATTGTTCCCACGAATAAGTTCGCGAGAAGTTGAAACATTTTCAGAAAGCACATACAACTGGACCCATAATATGGTATAATATGGTATGGTATTCAATAATATGTTGGGTGCAACCACAGATTTACCTATTTATAAGCAAAATAAGTCTATGGGTTTTGAGCAGCCTTATGAGCCAATTGCGATCCAACGTAGCTTTTTTTATTTATTTAATTTATTTAGTAGATACATCAACAACAGTTTCATAAATATTAAACAATAAAATTACATCACGGTATTATACAGTGTGAACTATTTTTACAGGTGCATACAGATTACATTTTTTTAAATAAACATGCAGTTAGTTTACTAAAATTACTTATTATAATGTTAATAGGTAATTGATTTTAAAAATTTAATTTTATTTGCATTAATTTATTTTGATTTCAAGAAATTATTTTGTATTTAAGTTGTGTAACTCTAAATACTCGTATAGGTAGATAAATAAGAAAAAATATAAGAAAAGTAAGTTTTTTCTTTCTTTTTACAAACTTTGTTTTGTTAAGGTTTTCAATTTCAGAAATGTATGCTTAAAGATATCAACTTCAACGGATAAACCGTTGTAGGTGTCTTTAATTCTGTTAAGAGGAGACGATAATTTGGTTCTAAACATTTTTTTTTAAAGTTGTTTTATTTGGTATATCTCGGAATACGCCAAGGAACTAGTAGATTTATCTCATTTAAAACTTCAGGAGTCTCAATAATTCCATGAATTACTTATATCTAATATTAATTAGAAAATTTTTCGTCGTTTCTCAAGGGAATCCAATTTAAAGTGACGCAGTCTAGATTCATAACTGGCCCGGTATGGACAGATTGGATCCTTATAGGCTAAGAACTTTGTGAATTTACGTTGAATGCGCTCTAAGCGTGCTACATGTACTTTGTAACGAGGATTCCAGGCTATCGTGACATATTCCAGCAAACTACGCATCAGAGCGCAATACACACGTAACACAGCCTGGACACAGGCTAGGCCTAGTTTAGATTCTAGTTCCCTACATTTGAATGTTTTTAAAGAGGTATTGCTTGACAATAATTGTACTTTACTATTATGTCCTACTGTTGTTGTTTATACCTTGCAAATGAAAAAAAATGATTTGATTTGAAGACTTTTAAATTCGCTGCAAATTCATCTTAAGAAGTTAATGAGCTTTCCAGCCTTAGATACAATGGCATCGACATGATCCACAAATTACAGTCTGCTATCCACAACTACACCAAGGTCGCGGACCTTAGAGACTTGCAATAAATTATCTGGACCGATAGAGTAACTGGAAGGGATTATATTTTTCTTTTTTGTGAATTTGATGCATTGACATTTGCTTGTATTTAGAGTCATACCATTTTTAAAGCACCATTCTTGGACGGAATCTATGTCAGCTTGTAAAGCTTGTGAATCTTCTAGGTTTTTAATAGGCTTGTATATTTTGACGTCATCAGCGAATATAGAAAATTTAATAAATGATAATGAAAAACAAGATTGGTCACAAATGGGAACCCTGGGGTACTCCAGACGTGGCCAAAAATGGCGTAGATTTTGATCCCAAGGCTGCGAATCTTAATGCTGAGCTCTGAACTCTGAAACCACAAAAGAAGATGACCATGGATCCCGAATCGTTCCAACTTAGCTACTAATATGTTGTGGTCTACCTGTAGAAATCCGTGTATACGGAATCGATTTGAACACCAGCATTCACGAATTTCGATACTTCTTCGATGTAATTTACAAGGTAAGTAACAGTGGATCTGTCTTTTCGGAACCCATGCTGGTTGTCACTAAGTATGTTTTTACAATATGCAGTCAACACCGGATACACGATGCTCTCAAATATTTTTGAAAATATGTTCAAGATAGAAACCGGTCGATAATTTTGTACATTGTTCTTTTCGCCTTTTTTATGAATTGGCATCACATTTGCTTCTTTCCAGATGGTGGGAAAAACTGAGGTCTTCAATGAAAATGAATTTGAGCGGTAACGTAAGAAATTTGGAAGTCATTTTTAAAAAGATCGGGGGGATGCAATCATGCCCAGCACCTTTTCAGGAGTTCAGCTTCTTCATGATATTAGCTATGGCACGCTCGGTCACTTGAACTCCACTTAGCGACATTTGCATATATATGGGTGTACACATTATCAGTGATTCCTACAAAAATATTTTACGTTTAAAGATAACATGTGGCTAAGGATTTCGTTCAGTTAACATTATTATTATAGACCGAGCTATGAGAGCAAGCAGGTAGTGGGCGCCGGCACAACTATTGCCCTTCGCAGAATCGACCAGAATTTTATAAAAACAACGATCTAGGGAAGTATCGGGGGTAACGGGTGAAGAGAGGAAGGGTAGCGTGCGTCGGCGGCGGCGAGGGGAGGTCACTCAAGCCGGGGCTACGGAAGCGCTTACGCGGTTTTTAGGGAGATATTAGGGTGTTCGACCAGAGTGGGCAATTTGTAAGGAGAGGTCAAATATTTTTTTCATTTCCCAACATATGTTTCTATGGGAAAGTTGTTCAGTTTCGTTGACTGAGCACGCCCTTTCAGTTTTTGGTACACTGTCCCTGACACCCTTTATATAATAAATGTGTACATACAAATAATATATACATCATATCGTGATATAAACATCACATACAACAATATAAGTGTTGCGATTCATTACACTAACGGTGCAAGAAGCGCTTCTGTTTTAGCGTAACTTTTATTTTCTGTTTTGCATCCACTTTCGAACATTTATTATCTAATCTTACAGTAATTCTCAGCTTTATTGTACAAGGAGGCTGCAATATACGGACTAAAACGTCGGGCAAAAGTAGAACATATGTTGACGTTTGGCAAACACGACGTTTCACAATGTTGGCGTAATCATCGGACTGTAACTTTAACACGGAAACGTGTTTTAGGAGTGTTATCCTAAGTATGAATAATTTTCGTACGCTTAGCACACCAGCTTCTCTGTACAGCTCTAAAGTTGGATACCTGCGTGGTAATTTCAGCATGGTCCTATTTACAGCTCGTTGAGCTCTTTTGAGTCCTATATTATGTGTTTTTGCATTGCCCCCCAACTAGATATACAGTACGTTGTAATAGAATCACAAAGTGCGTAGTAAGTCATTTCCAGAATATCCAGATCCGCAGAATTTCTGAGTTTCCTCAAGATATTAATGATTCTTCTTACTCTACCCGATAGGCATGCAACGTGTTCCTTGAAAATTAGCTTTTGATCTACAAGTACACCCAAATATTTGATAACCTCAGTTTTACTCAAGGTTTCACAACTGCATGTCATGTTTGCTTGAGAGTCACAAGAGTGTATTTTAAGATCTGGGCGTAAGGGCGGTTCCGAAGTTTTAGTTTTGTGAAAATATATGCTTTTAGTTTTTGTTACATTAAGAGCCAGGAGATTTTGAGACAACCAGCCATAGACCTGAGACATACCAATTCCGCATCTGAGTGTGCTTGAGACCAGCTTTCTCCATGAAAGACCAATACAGTATCATCTGCGTAGCAGATTGTTGCTGAATTTTTAAGAGGCAAAGTGTGAATGTCATCCATATACAAAATAAACAGGTCCTAAGATGCTACCCTGTGGCACTCCGAAAAGTACAGGACGATAGTCGCTGGAAGTTTGGTCGACCCTTAGGGATTGTCTCCTGTCCGTGAGGTAACTTTTAAACCAGTTGAAGGCTACGCCTCTAATGCCAGCTTTGTCTAGTTTGTTTAAAAGTATCGGAATAGAGACAGTGTCGAAGGCCTTCGCCAGGTCCAGGAACACTCCAATGCAGCATTGAGATTTGTCGAGGTAGGATGCCACTGTAGAAGTCAAGAGGTTTACGGCATCCTCCATGGACTTGCCCCTACAGAATCCAAACTGATTGTCGGAAATTAGTTTTTTTGACTCCAGGTATTGAATAAGTTCGCTTGTTTACTACTTTTCTAATAATTTTGAAAACACACCCAAAAGAGATATCGGACTATAATTATCAGGTATATCTTTTGCACCATTTTTGTGTGTCGGGCACACTACCGCCAATTTCCAGATTGCTGGGAAAACTCCAGTCGACAAACACATATTATTTTTTTTTGTTAGGGGCTCAATTATAGCATTACTGATACTTTGATTAAAGAGTTGCTGAAACTATTAATACCTGGAGCTTTGTCCTTCAGCAGAATATTTATCAGCGCGTCCACTTCACCAGTGTCTGTAGGCTTAATAAAAACCGGCCAAGTGCGAGTCGGACTCGCGCACCGAGGGTTCCGTACCACCACATAATCATAATTGTATTAGTTGAAATTTCAGAAAGTTAATGTGCTAGATTTTTTGAGTCCGACACGCGCTTGACAAAATTTTATTATTTGTTGTTATTTTATAGCTTATGCACTATAAACATACCAATTTTCAAGTTTGTAAGTGTTCGCGTTTTCAAAATAGAACTAAAACAAAAATCGCCTGCACGACCATCCAACTTGACCCCTCTCTTATATGAGTGTTCTTGAAACGGGAGCTCAACACAATTGGTTACCATTAGTTGTGAGAAAAGTTGTAATATTTGATGATTTCAGACTTTTCTCAATATTTGTACTGTGAGACCTAGCTTCTTGCTAAATTTCATAATTTTAGGTCAACGGGAACTACCCTGTAGGTTTTGCTTTTTTGCATAAATGTATGGAGATGAGGACATAAATTGCCATATCTTTTGATTGCGTCGTTGTAAAAAAATTATATTTTCAGATCCTGTGTGGTTCATGGAGTCTAATATATGGTATTAATTTCAACCTGATACCTTTACCCGTTCGAGAGATAAAGGGTCTTGACAGACAGACAGACAGACAGACAGACGGACAAAAAAGTGATCCTATAAGGGTTCCGTTTTTTTCTTTTGAGGTACGGAACCCTAATAAAAAGCGAGCGAACTGGTGAGAGCTTTGCACTGTAATTTGCGAACAATAGACGTTGATTCTGATTCAAGGAGGTTTTAATCCACGCTACGCTCTAGGAAGGAGTGTTTAATGCAAAAATCTTGCTACACAAATTTAGTAAATCGTATATTGTAATACGGTATAAATTCCTGTGATTTGCGAAGAAGAGAAACTGTGCCGAGCGAGAGGTCAATTAGTCGCGGTTGTGTCACGCTCACACAGTTGCCATAGCAAAACGAAATTGCGGGTTGGTAGGAAAACATATTTTGACATTATGCTTGGTTTTCATATAGAAAACCTTTTTAGAGCTAAATCTTAAAAATTTAATATTTTTCGGGTGCTTTTGGTTCAGTGATTTATCTAGGAAACTCTCAAAAATATTTTTGATCTTATTGTGTTGTTTAAGGTCAAGCAGGTTATGTACTTCTTCATTGGTCATCAACCTTTTTGGTAATATTTTTTAATACATTACTGGTATCCCCGTTTTTGACACATTTTTATGTCATGCTAAATTTTGTTTAAAATCGCGTATTTTTTCTGCAAAAACAGTGAAATATTGTAGAGTAAATGGCTGCAAAATTGATAGTTATGCTATTTGCGGAATATTTATCTATGGGTATGCATTATTCCTTTAATTTTTCTATGAAAAAGCCGAACTGTTTTACGTATGAAGTAGGGTGGCTGTAATGTACGATATTTGAACACAAAGGAAACTAAAAAGGTACAACCACATCAGTATTGTGGGATGTGAATCTGCAGAATCTGCCCATAAAACTGAACAACTTGTCCCAAAGAATATTATGATGAAATAACATTATGATGAAGATATCTGAATCTAAACATGAAAGAGAAAAACAGCTTGCATTAGTTTTAAAAGACAATCAAACAAAACAACGGAACCTGTACTGTTGTACAATAATAGGAAAATAGTACATCTGATGCTGCCGGTTATTTGCTGCGTTCTTATTGACGACATGCGGGAAGCCAATAATTCACACGCCTGCCCTGCGCGATAGATATTTCGAGCCATTTACGGTCAGCATCAAAGTTTTGTGCCGGGCATTATTGACAGATTTTATGTGATGCCCTTGGGTTGGAATTTGTTTAAAAAAGTTTCAGATGTGGACAGATGTCACTTGGTAGGTAAGAATGATTCATTCATTTAAAAAAATAATAATAAAAAAAATGCGATCGAATAGAGAACCTCCGCCTTTTTGAAGTCGGTTACAAAGTAGGTGGCTCGCAATTAGGCCCAAATGAAGTTGGTTGATGATGAGTTTTTAAAAGAATACCAACAAAAACCTGTATCGACCTGTTGTTCCCGGACAGCCAGACGGATCGCAAATATAGATGGACGAAGAGACAGCTAATGTTACGAGGGCTGTTCAATAAGTAGTGAGAATGAACAACATATTGGTTTTAAGTCTTTTAATGTTTGTGAGTATTTATAGTTTATTTCAGTAAAAAGATAGTGACAAAAACTTGGGCCATGCAATACTTTTTATGGCTTTATTGTTACATATTATGCGAGCCAGCGCCAGCTCCAAATACCAGACACGGGAAACAAAACAATGTATTTACAACCGCACATCCAAGGTGTTTTTAAATATTGTTCTGGTTTGATCAAACGATTAAAAGTTTTATTTGTTGTACTACATTTTTGAACTATCGCGGTTTCAGGTCGTGGCGGCCCCTTTTCATTGAGTTCAAGTCGTATTTGTATAGTCTTTTTCACATTTTTTATGTAAACGGCACTGTATTCGTCCATTTTTACAGTAATTAGGCACGTCTACTATTTAAAAACAATTATTTCTAAATTTTCAAGCAAAATTGCGAACAGTAACTGAAAGCTGTATACGAAAAATTTGTTTACGTATGATCGGCAACAGCGCCTTGTCACCGAACTGCATGCGCATCGCGACCTGGCAACGTAGCATTGAGCAGCGCTTCTGATTAGGCTAATTTCTCATAGAAAATCTTTTGTTTCACGCGCTCGAGCGTGTTGATGTTTCTCTTTCACACTCATTGAATTCTGTATTAGGAATTGTACTGAAGATTTTTTCATAGGAGCGCAATCCTTGGCGCTCCACTTGGTACAACTAGACTACGTAAATTGTTGCGTAATTATTTCTTAAGCTATTATAAATGTATACAACGTATAGGGTTATGAAAATAGGTATGTAATCGTATGTAACTTAACTAGGTAGGTAAAGTTTAAGTATTTTGAGAGAGGGAGTGCACTGCACCAGTGCTCTTTAGGACAAGCCGCCTCTGGCCATAATATTTAGAAACGTATAAATGAGGCAAAGTTCAACAGCCAGTACATATTTTTAAATTATTGTTATTCCATGTAAGTGAAAAAAATGTAAAGTCAGAACTGAATCGATTAAATAAGAAATAAAATCTAATATTTGTTCGATTATTTTGTTACATGTCGTACCTATAATGAATTTTGTTTATCAATAAACAATAAATCATCTGATTAGTTGTGTTTAGGTTTATACTTTTCTGCTATGATAAGTTTAGAGCAAAACCTGAATGAAAATGAAATTGTTTAAGGTTGTTAATTCTAAAATCTTATCACTCACTCACACTCACTCATTAGTCTATTTATTACGGCTGTAGATCGGTTATCTGTAATAATATTACCTCCTGTTAATATCGCGTCATGACATGATACTTGTGCGCGTGCGATGCAATGCCAGCGTGTTGCGGAAGTAGTGTATCTAGCCTAGCTAGACTATGAGCTGGACTAGACTAGATCATAAGAATTACTAATAAAATTGAATTTGTTTTAAGTCCAATCAACTTAATATCTTTCTTTAGTAGTAAGGCGCCACTGCCCAAGTAAACACTGCTCGTATCTTGCTCCGTTTGTTAAATGTAATTAAAAACCCCACAGCGTTGATTAAACATCATCGATAGTAAATAACAAGTGTGAAAGAAGTGCTGTATTGTTGGCAAAGCATACAGTTAAAATAAATCTGTGTCTTTTGAAAAACTAAATCGTATTGTGTGAAAGTGACAAGTGCATTTGCTTCAAGTTCAGATTATCACATCATCTGGGAAATTAATATATTTTTATCCATTGTTATGGACTTGGAGTGAGTACAGCAACCAAAATATCTAATTTCGGAACAAGTTTTGGAAATGGCCAAACAGATTATTGGTTCGTCATGAGTATTCCGAGTGTCTGCATAAATAAAGAATATTTCCTACTACCTACAACAGCTGACTGATTACTGGCCAAACAGACTGGTTCGTCGTGAATATTCCGAGTATCGGCATAAATACAGAAAATTTCGTACTACCTACAACAGCTGACGATCAGCGTCGTGACGACACTATCAATTATACGGCTCCTATTTTCGCTGAGCATATAATCTACTCGATAGCTCAGCGGTTAAGTAAGAAGGTTTGGAATATGATGTCACGACGTCCCGAGTTCAAGCCCAGCTAAATTCGACAATTATTTTTATTTTATTTTTAAGTGACATTAGAGTATTGTTGTACTTTTATATATTTTTTTTGTTATTATTAATTTATTATTAATTGTTTTGGTTCTATGTTGACAAGTTTGTAAGCAACTACTAGCTAGAGGAATGGTAATTAATTGGAAATAACAATTTACGGTACAATGTTCTAGTATTACCTTAATATTAATTAATCTTGTTGATGATTTTTAAGTTTACCTAATTAATTTTTAATTTTATTTTGCTTTGACATACATATTCGATCGTTTTTTTTATCGCTACGACATTTTTGGATTCGTATTAAACTGCATACATAGGTTACATTTTACCTCATAGGTATCTTATTATCATCCTGTTTTTTTTTTTATCCAATGATTTTAACAATTATCTATTAATGAATTAAATTGATTTATTTTTTAATTTTATTTAAAGCGAACACATTATAGGTATCTGAACTGAATTTGTATTGTCTTTGTGTTATTTTGAATTTATTGTAGTATTGTGTACCCAAGTCTCGCATTCGGCATTTTTCCTTGTTTTAAGTTATTATTTTTTTTTTTTGTACTTACATTTATCATTGTTATAATTATATTTTGTTATGTGCGATGTGGCTAGAGTTCGTTGTCCATACTGCCCAACTTCCACTAAGGATTATGCCGGCTCTCGTGGGCTCCAAGTGCATATCGGTCGCAAACACAAAAATGCGTCCCAGGTTTCAACTCCTATCCTTGTACCTTCGAACGACTCTACAGCTCCGTCAAGTTTAAACAGCTTGCCTGATGCTCCACCAGTACAAAACCGATTACATGAGCTAGCTAAACTTAAAAAGACGATTCAGGTCCTTCGTCACATACCTAAAGGAGCTAGATGTCAGGCGGCAGGGAAACTGTGTGAGTTGATTCATTGCTGTTTGCGATCTAATGGCATTGACGAGTGGTTCTCTCTTCTCTCGTTCGCTTACACGGCCCTTCGAGTGCCAGAAAAAGATGGACAGGGCTCTCTTACCAATAAGGTAAAACAAAATATTAATAATCTCGCTTATTTTCCTGGCCAAGACAACACTACTCCCAGACCTTACTCGATTTATAAATCAATACAGTCAAAAGTATTCGAAGGGGACCTTAGGGGAGCCGTTCGGCTACTCGTATCGGACGGATCGATGGCTCAGCCTAGTGATGCAACCTTATCTGCACTGAAGGATAAACATCCCGCTCCTTCCCGTCAGCTCGATTATCCTCCACCACCAGACTCGTCAGTCGAGCGTTTGTCCGTGAAATCAGAGGATGTTGTTCGTGCGCTTAATTCATTCCATAACGGCTCTGCCTCAGGTCTGGATGGCATAAGACCCCAACATCTAAAGGAACTCTCATCTTCAGCTGCAGGAGAAAATGGGCCCCGTCTAGTCGAGTGTCTTACGAGACTAGTAAATTTTCTACTAAGTGGCCAGGTGCATTCTGAGGTGTGCCCTTTCTTGTACGGTGCGTCTCTTTGTGCTCTCACCAAGAAGGATGGCGGCATCAGACCCATAGCGATTGGGAGCACTTTTCGACGCTTGGCTGCTAAGGTCGGGTGCTACCATGTGAGAGAAAGTATGATGACAGTCCTCCAACCACACCAACTAGGCTTTGGTACTCCCCTTGGATGCGAGGCAGCAATTCACGCGACACGAACTTTTGTCCTGGCGCCTGAGAACGTTAAAAATGTTCTAATAAAGCTAGACATTAAAAACGCCTTCAATAGTATTGAAAGGGACGTTGTTTTGACGGCCGTAAAAGACAAAATCCCCAGCCTGTATCCATATTTAAACCAAGTGTATGCCGCAAATAGTAATCTATATTATGGTGACAATCTGATACTATCACAAGTCGGGGCACAGCAAGGAGACCCTTTGGGTCCGCTGGTTTTTAGCTTGGCAATTCATGACCTCGTATCTGGGCTTAAATCTCCACTTAATTTGTGGTACCTTGATGATGGGACCATAGGGGGAAGCCCAGATATGGTCAAAGAAGATATTCAAGCTCTCTTCCCTAAATTGCAGTCTCTTGGCCTAGAAGTTAACACGAACAAATGTGAATTCTTTGCGTGCAGTGGTGAGGGAGACTCCAGTTTTTCCCTTTTCTAATCGCTGGTACCCGGACTTAGCAAACAAAATAAGAAATCCTTGTGCCTCCTGGGGTCGCCAATCTTTCTTGAGGCTGTCCCAGAGACGCTAGAGGGTAAGAAAGAGGCATTATCATCTGCTTTTGAGCGTCTTCAGCACTTGCCAGCGCATGTCGCTCTTACCCTTTTGCGGCTCTGCTTTTCAGTCCCCAAATTGACTTACTTGATCAGAACCTGTCCAACTTGGCTTTGCCCTCAGGAGTCTGACGCGATTGATGAGGTCTTACATCAATCTCTGGAACGTATTGTCAACGTTGCGCTGGAAGGTGACGGCTGGGTGCAGGCGGCTTTGCCAATCAGACACGGCGGTTTAGGAGTGCGTCGTATTAGGGACGTTGGGGTGTCGGCATTTCTTGCCTCCGCTCGAGGGGTCGTAGATCTTGTGGCTAAAATTCTTTCATGTGAAGGCTGTGAGGTCAATATACCCTTCGAAGAGGAGGCTTTGTTTGTCTGGTCATCCATGAATCCGGGCCATGCACAGCCTAATCCATCCCACATTCAACGTTCCTGGGACGATGTTGGATGTAGAGCTACTCTGACGCGTCTGATTGACACAGCTACTGGGGCCGACGTCGCGAGGCTGCGAGCAGTATCCACACCGGAATCTGGGGCGTGGTTACATGCGATGCCATCCCCGAGCATAGGCACGTTACTCGATGACGACTCTCTGCGTGTGGCCGTGGCATTTCGGTTGGGCTGCAATGTTTGCGAACCTCATACATCCATTTGCGGCTCAACTGTAGAAGCTAACGGTCACCATGCATTGAGTTGTTCTCGCTGCTCGGGAAGATTCCCACGGCACCACGCCCTAAATGATATTATCCGTAGGGCTCTTGTTGGGGTGAATGTCCCCTGTGTGCTCGAGCCACCAGGGTTGAGCCGCTCTGACGGCAAGAGACCGGACGGTCTCACGATGGTCCCTTGGGAGAGAGGTCGTAGTCTTATTTGGGACGCAACTTGCGTAAGCACATTTGCCCCCTCTCACCTTAGGAAGACTGTTATAACGGCCGGTTCTGCAGCCGAATCTGCTGCAAAATTGAAACATTCAAAGTACAGTGCCCTGGAGCAGGCGTACAGTTTTGTGCCTTTTGCTGTAGAAACAGTTGGGCCGTGGTGCAGCGAAGCAAGGTGTTTTGTCTCCGAACTCAGCCGACGAATGCGAGAAAAAGGTTTGGACCCCCGCTCAGGGTCTTTTCTGGTCCAACGGCTGTCAGTGGCCATCCAGCGCGGCAACGCTGCCAGCGTAATGGGAACCTTTGGACCAGGATTTTCCCGCGGCGGGGTGTTCCTTGAATGACGAAGAATTGTTTCGAATTAATTTTACATTTTATGTTTTGTGACTGTTTTTTAATATGTATCATGAATTAAGTATTAAGTTGATAACTGAACATTAAATTTATTAATTTTGTTAATGAATGTAAATGTTAAATAAATAAATATTTTTGAGACAAATCTTATCTAGTTTTTAAACACGAAACCATTATACTGTTATAATCATTTAGGGAACTTTAGGTTTATTAGAAATTGATTTGAGTAATTACTGTACTTTATGTAGAACTGTTTGTTTCTTAAAAATAAACAAAAAAAATACACGTCAAATTTTATTAATTGCTTTGCTTCTTGATGATGAGGCATGCAACGTACCTGGGGAAACAATTCTTGAATATCACCGGGT
Organism: Athrips mouffetella; assembly: GCA_947532105.1. Classification (NCBI taxonomy): domain Eukaryota; kingdom Metazoa; phylum Arthropoda; class Insecta; order Lepidoptera; family Gelechiidae; genus Athrips; species Athrips mouffetella. The sequence continues at coordinate 7,437,099 of OX383980.1, read as the reverse complement.
GATAAAATATCACTCAAAAAATTAAAAATCATAGATTTTTGTTTTCAAAAGTTGAGATTGATCTTCTTAAAATATAAAGCAGTCTTTGATTGTTAATTATATTTCGTAAGTTTCATTCGAAGATATAATTAACCCAGTAGTCCCAATTCTAGCCCGCGGCAACTAATCGCACATACTTTAGAGATTTTTTAAAGGTTTTGAACCAGTTTTGTTCATATCGTTTGAAAAAAGCGCGCCAACACAACACGCCACCTGGCAACCCGGGCGGCACCTTTACTCATTCTTTTTCTGTGCGTGGCAACGAAAGCACATAACGCGCTCTCAATTTTCAATATTTAATATTAGTTTTATTTTAATTATTATATGCTTAAATCAAGTTTAAATTCGTGTAAATTTAGTGTGGAAAGAAGTGCATTTTAGTGAAAAATAGCAATCGAAAAAAGCATACAATGATGTAAGGTGAGTAAAAAGCACGTGGCTAGCCTCCAAATTTTGGAGTGCTGGGATCTTCAGAACGTAATTCAGGTGGGTCAAAGCTACTACTTTATTTTCATATTATTCAAAGTGTTAGTACGGATTTAGTGTGGTTCAGAAAGGCAGTAATTGTTCTATCTGGGAGGTTGGATGTAGTCCAACACGAAGGAAAATTCCGTCTGGAGGGTAACCGTGTGTTATCACGAAGACAAATTCGGTCTGGAGGCCAACCGCGTGTTGACACGACGACAAATTCGGTCTTGAGGCTAACCGTGTGTTAGCACAGACCTATAAATTGTATTGAGTTATGCAGGTTAGTGATCGATTGTATGTAGGTACACATGCATACTCAAGTCAAACCTGTCTTATTTATGTATTTTTTACAAGGTTATCCTCATTTTGAAAAACAATAATAAATAACCACAATCCGTCTGGAACAATTTTATACTACCTCAAAATGGTACTTGGTGATTCTTATAAAATGTGCGATTCGGAAAGTTGGACATGAGCCAACACGACCGTAGATACGTAATAATCATACAATTACAGGGTCCGGAGGGTAACCGTGTGTTATCACAGGGACTTGTAACGGAACTGGCATCGTCCGTACTATTTCACTCAAAATTTTAGTTGATCTTGAAATCATTTACAATACAAATAGATACTGAACTTTGAATTATTATTTTCGTAATTTATTTGATCTACGGAACTCTAAAACTTTGAAATTTTGTAGGAAACTTTTCCTACTTGTTTCTTCAAATATTAAAAAGGTTGAATATGTATTGGAAGTGAGCAAAACAAAGAGTTTCTTAGCTGTTTCATTTTTGCTGTTTCTTGATTGGAGGGGAGGGATAGCGAGAATTTGAAATTTGTTTGACAATGTGGAACTACATCGCATTCGATGTTCATTTTTTTCGTGTTAGTATTTTAGAAAATAAGAAAGTTACAATTTTACACAAAATAAAAAAAACCAGTGAATTATTAAATTTCAGAGAAATTATCAAGATAAAAATAGCAGTTTACAACATCTACGAAATAAAAGCTAAGTTATTTAGATATATTGTCAGATTTGTATTTAAAATAGGTTCAGATTATCGAAATTGATCAAACAAACCTATATGAATCTTGGTTTATCATAAAATGAAGACCAATAAATGAATATAAATATTATTCAAACCTAATTTACTTTGTGTTTTTAGCTTTTCTTCTGGAGCTCTGGATGATGAGTCCAATTTTTGAGTAAGAGATAAGTAGTATTTAGTGGTATAAGGAAAGAAAGCTTTTCATACAAGAGTCGGGCAATGTGTCTAAATTCTTAGTTAATTTTTGTTTAACTTTATAGGAGGTGGTAAAATCTGGATATTTTCACAAGAAGATCAGGAAATTATTTCTAAAGTACCTAACTACTGAGTGAAGCAGACTAAATCATACTAGACAGTTAAAGTGATTCCATGATGAACTGGAAAAGATGGTATGTAGTTTCATATTTATAAATTCGGATTTCATGTTTCTCGCCGGACAGTTGCAATTCAGCTTCCCTTGGATCGTTAAGAAAATTCTAAAGGTTAAACTTAAATTTTGCATTGAGAAATGCCTAAATATCTGTTTTCAAATTTCTCTAAGATTTTGTTAAATTAAGTAAAACTTACTAAAACAAGTATATTATAGGTATCATTACATTTCTGATGAGCTATTTTAAAGTAAAGTTTTATTGGTTCAAAATGTTTCTACAGAATGGAGATATCATACATTCAAATATTCAAATTGTTTATTCTTTTACTAAGACTACAAGCTTAAATAAATAGCTGATAATGTATGAAATTGTTTGAGAAAATACAATCTCAGTATATTAGTGATATACCATATGGAGTCATTATATACACAAAAACAGTTTTATGTATCATCTAGTACATAGTATCAAAGAAAATTATTTATTCAATATCAAAACAGATTGAACTAAAAGGACTAGAATAATATCAGATTCTTTCATTGTCAAAGTTAAACTAAAGAAAAATGTAATAAGATAAATTACAGTTTTAGAGAAGTTTGATTGGTTCTTTTATGAATTATGTTTGTTATTTTGTTTTTGCTTGCTTCCATACATTCAACTGAGTAGATAACTAAAACATGGGTTTGGTACCTATAATAAAATAATCTCTAGGGAATGATTTTATAAAATAATAAGTGATTAAATACTCAATATTCTACTTCAATTTAAAATCTACTTATTTGCTTTTATTCAACGGAGAAATAATTTAGAATATAGACTAGAAATATTCAGGTATTTTTTTATTTTTAGGGAATTATATTTATTTTTAGGATATTAAGTATATTTATTTTATTACGGTTCACACTTAGAATTTCTGGGTTGCTACTTAGTGTGGGGTATTTTTCTAGACGATTACTCTAAAGGCCACTAAACAGTTTAAAACAGACTCAATATATTTTTAGGTTTTAGGTAGATCAGAACTTGCGCTAGAAAATATTAGATCATAGTTAAATTATATATTTTTCTTGGATCAATTAGACTTAGGTTTTTAGTTAAAACTTAATTCAGTTATACATTTCAGGTTCTTCATAATCTTTTAAACTTACATACTTTTTAATAGAATAGAATATAGTTAAGTAGGTAGGTTGTTACAGACTTAACGGAATTTTAGTTCGTAGCTCAGAGTTTACTTATAAACTATGTATAAACTAGACAATTACCTACCCACACAATAATAAAATTATACAGACTCATTTCATCATTCGTCAAGTTCTACCCACAAAAAGAAAAACAGATTTCATTCCGAAATCATTTAAAATAGCTTACTGACAACCCACGAGCGATGTGTACTGGCCAATTGGTTTACGATTGTTTTAGTCGGTGACCCTATGAAAACGTTTGATTTGATTTACTATAAAACAGATATATGTGTTCCGTAACCAAACACAAAACGGACAAGCCAGATAGACCCATTACACACTTCAGTAGTCGTTCGAAGGGAAATAAATGAGTAAATAATTACTTTTGAATTTTAACTGGTGTACGGCAATCTCTCAAGCGAACTACCTACATATGCCAAAAATATGTAAACACACAAGTTTTTAGCTCTCATAGCTTAAATAAGATATATATTACGCATCAGAAGTCCGTAGACCATAATAACTTTGAAAATATTATAAATTTATCAGGGCACTGACAAATTCTAGCCAAAATATGGCTGCTGTTATCGATTTTGAAATAAAAACTTAAATAGTCTGGAGGCTAACCGCGTGTTAGCACGTGGACGTGTTATTATTAAATTGACGTTCAAGCATCGTTCAACAACAATGTTCGTATTTCTATACGGCCATTGACATATCCATCTTGCTTGCTGGATAAATAAATGTACCTGTTAGAAGAAACTGAATCTTTTAAAATCTTTATTTAATATCAATCAACGTTAAGGCCAGACTTTGAGAAGTCGTTTCTAAATGTTTTACTTGTTTAATATGGTAAATAAATGCCTACCTTTCATATGTAATGAATGATGCATCAAAAGAGAGGTTCTACTTGCAGCGTAAAAAGATTTTTCTTCATAAAATATTTCTACATCACCGTTCCTAAAAACGACGTAATCTAGCAAGATTGGTAGCAACCAGGGAAGTCTGGACAGCCTCCCCTCAATTTCACCAATAGCTGGAAAGAAAGGGGGGGGAAGCACACAGGGCCCCCTTCGTGAGCAACGGAGGATTTCATATGGTCAAAAACCAGAATCATTTCAAGTCGCGTATGCATCAACTCCATGGCGACTGAGCTCGTGACTTGTCCCATAGACGACCTGATCCTGTTCTGCTGGCCGTCCTCTATTTATTCTATGCATAAATGTATAAATTAAACAAACATACATTATTGTACACATTAAATGAAAATAAAGACTGATCCAGATATAGCAATGAACCATGAGTATTGAGTAGCTCTAATTTGGTTCATTACATTCATTTTGACGGCCAGCTAAGTGCTATCTGTCGCAAACTACCCCGTAATAATCCTATAGCTAAGGATTGCTTTCTATGAAATTTTTGCTGTGGCAAGCCAAGACCTTAGTGGGAGCAAGTCTATTCAAAACTTGCGCAAATGGAAGGCTATCGGGCTACTACTAATTCGATAGCTTAAGACTGTTTTATGATCGCACACTGCTTCAATCTAAGAAGTTAACGTGTTCTCTTCATTGAAAGTGTAATAATAGTATGATGACTTGGGGTAGTTAACATAAATTATTATATTATTTTATTGTCATAGTGTACACTCGGCCGCACGCCAGTGGAAACACTTGGACCTTGAGCAAATATCTGCTTTCGGGTGTTTGTAGCGAGCGTAGCGCTAGTTCAGCTTAAGCTGGTTTTGTTTCAACTTCCATGCTGAAGGGTGTATGACCTTTGAGAAGCCGCAAATATTTCACTAACCGATAAGCCTTAAATCACGCTTGCTGCTGACTTCACATTGACGTCAAATATCTGGGCTGTATAATACTAATACTAGGTAACCGTACCTTCGTAACTTATGTGATTAATTTTTTTTTTGCTTTGTCATGCTCTCTTATGCGCGCATCTGCGCATCCCATACTTCATCATAGTTAATCGCGATACCGAATAACTTTTAAAAACAAACTAGCGAAGAAAAACGTTGTACGACCTAAACAACCATACCGATTTTTAGGCTTCATTTCGCTATATGTAAAGCCTTGCAAAAAACTGCTCAATTTATAGCACTTATTTCTCCTAAAATTAAGAGTGATTCATTGTTGCGCATTGTCCATTTTATGGCCATCAACAGGTTATTTGATCGGATAATAACAGAAATATAAAATTCATTCAATAGAATGACTTGACCAAAACAATGCGGAATCGATACAATGAGAATTGGTGTAGCTTTTTAATCGGTTAAAAAGATATGAGTAACTAACAAAGATTACAAGAATTTTAATCCTAAGTTTTTGCTGATACTCCTATGAGTACTACAAAAGCCCTCTTGTCTCTAACACCAATACTGAAGGTACGTGCACGTAAGTGTCAATTTACTATTGTCTAATGTGCGGTAGTACCTACGTTACGTATACGCAATCGATGATTCCATCTAAATTCGAAGTTAGTTGATTTCATCGTATTTTTTTTTCTTATTCGCATAACCCTGAACAAAAACTTTATTCATAAAATATAGTTATTTGCAGCCAAGCTTTAGCTACTTTGGAATTTCTTTCCTGACCGTGGCAGAGCAGACCTAACTTCCCTTGATTTTAAATTCAACGGAAGTTGTAAGTAAACTTTTGTTATATTTGGTAAGTAAACTGAAAGGTCATAATATCCTTCTTCTTGTAGTGTTATACCCTGGCAGCGATGCCACTTTCCAGGTTTTACTGGTTTAAAAGGAACATTAATAGCGACAAATCACTTAACGATGATTAAACATTTATTTCATACACGTAAGTTTACCCTTTTCGGTCCCAGCGTCCCCAATAGGAGATAATTGTTATAAATAAAAATAAAACTTATGGTTTTATTGTATCTTATAGTACATAATAGAACTGTCAAAATTCTGCGCTGGGTTTGACGAGACTATAAGTCTCGTGTGACATGGATTGTTTTAAATTTCTACGAAGTCGAAAGCGTGATCGATTTTATGTAAAAACAACAAAATTTAGGTCTTATGTGCCTCTGTTCTTGTAACATTATATCTGTTGTTTAATACTCTCATAAACAGCAGTTACTGTTCATTACCTATTCTCCCTTCTTTAAGTAGGCAGAAACACTTAAGTAGAGACCAGATACATCCGATTTTCTACCAGAAGGGTTCTCCGAAACTTAAGTTTGCATTTGGTACTTATACAAAGTTATAAACAATAATCATAAAGAAATGTGCCAAACCAAGCACAATTTTACAGCATTGTGGCTCAGAGAATAGAGACGTTATCTCATAATAAATATTAAATATCAAATGAATGCTCTTTATCTAGAGAAATTATATGATATTAATTACCAGGGCAGTGCAGAGCAAAGATTTATTTATATATTTAAAGATACATTAGGGACACAGACGGACCTCGGCCAGGGGCCTTGATCTGATGATTTTTCCTGTTGCTCTTCTAGATTTCATACACTAATGTAACTGAGTTATACTCAGGAGAAATAACATTTTGCTCTGACTGTGTAAAAGTTCATAATCAGTTCATATTAGCTCTGGATACATTTGATCTCGATATATGGTCTGATTCTTGGTGCAAGTTGCCTAAATACTCTCGTGACAAGAAACACCGGCACAATTCAAACAACAGTAAGCCGGACAAAAACATTCAAAACGAATTGTATTCCTTCTAAAATGTTTTGTAGTTGCTTTATAATTTTAACCGTTTATCTCATCAGCTTGCACTGGCTCACAGCATTCATATGCATCCTTTTGTGAACCTTATGATAAATTTAACCAATTTGAAATTGAAATTTTTGATATTTTTGCACTTAAACATTTGATAATGTATTTTGTTATACTTTTAAAAACGTGTAAAAGTATTTAATGTGTAATAAAGTACGAAACTTCCTGCTCTAAACATCTACTGGGTTAATTATATCTTCGAATGAAACTTACGAAATATAATATATGATCAAACGAACTTCTTGAATGAAGTTCGATCAATATTATATGAGTAAGCTTCATTCGAAGATATAAGGTCCCACCCCTCCCAACCCCGGAATAGGAAGTTTCGAAAGCTCTACAATCTCTAAATAATGAGTAAAGGTGCCGCCCGGGTTGCCAGGTGGCGTGTTGTGTTGGCGCGCTTTTTTCAAACGATATGAACAAAACTGGTTCAAAACCTTTAAAAAATCTCTAAAGTATGTGCGATTAGTTGCCGCGGGCTAGAATTGGGACTACTGGGTTAATTATATCTTCGAATGAAGCTTACTCATATAATATTGATCGAACTTCATTCAAGAAGTTCGTTTGATCATATATTTTCATGTATTCCGATGTACCTTTCAACAGTTTATCAGCGCAAATGTGAATTTTTAAAGTCTCAAAAGTGATATTTTATCACCCGGTGATTTTCAAGAATTCCCTGGGCTTTTCTGGAAAGCAAGAAGAAAGAAATAAAAAAAGGTTTATTTTGGAAACAAACAAAAAGAATGCTGCTGCTGAGAAAACTCTGACCCAAATGTTGAATATTACCGAGTGATAAAATATAATTTTTGAGACATCAAATAAGACAGTGGGTGCTATGGGCGGTGGTGGTGACCACTTACCATCAGGTGGCCCACCTGCTCGTTTGCTCACTTTTAACATAAAAAATATCAAATGTACCCTGATTGGTTTAGATTTTTAACAGATAAAAATGTAAACCATAATACATTAAAAGTAACAATCAATCACTACTTTATATTTAACGAATATCATTCTGCACTTTTGTGAAGAAACATTTTTAATTTTGAATTTTTCGGGTGATAATTATTTATCATCCGGTGTTATTCAAGAATTGAGCCCAAGGTACTCATGACATGCTTGAATAATGTTCATGACATGCACATACCATGCTTGAATAATATTCTCATGTTGTACATGACATCCTATGAAACGTACACTGTACGTACATTACGATACCCACGGGTGGAGATGGGTTGGTAGTTGGTACTATAATTTGCCGGCACCAAACGGACTTGACTTTATTTACCTCTATGTCTCTATAATTGAGCCACGAGCCAAGCGAGTGGTTCTAAAGAAGAATCCTCAGCGCTGCGAGGATTTTAAGACACGAAACACTTTGTTGCCGAGGGAAGCACAACTTATCAGGTAGAAACTAAAGGATAATATCCTGCCAAATAAAATATTAAAAATGAAGCTGCTGTTCCAGAGGGCTTTCATAATATTACATCCGGTAAGACGGTACTTCACACCAGCACATCGCCTTCAACTTTAGGCCACATATGGAGTACTGTTGCCACCTTTGGGCCAGGGCGCCTCAGTATCAGCTCCTTCCTCTTGACCGCGTTCAACGTCGAGCGATCCGAATCATTGGCGACGATGTCCTCACCGGCCGTCTTGACCATCTAGCACTGCGGAGAGATGTTGCATCTCTATGCATCCTTTATCGCGTGTATCATGGGGAGTGCTCTGAAGAATTGTTCGAGCTAATACCTGCTGCAGAATTTCACCACCGCACCACTCGCCAGAAGTTAACATTTCATCCTTACCACTTAGATAACTGGCAATCTTCCACCGTACGTTTTACAAGAAACTTCTTACCACGTATGACCGCACTGTGGAATCTGCTTCCTGCGCAGGTATTTCCGGACGGGTACAACAAGGCAGCCTTCAAGAAACGAGCCTACAAATATCTTAAAGGCCGGCAGCGCACCTGTGATCCCCCTGGTGTTGCAGGTGTCTATGGGCGTCGGTGATCACTTACCATCAGGTGACCCGCCTGCTCGTCTGCCTCCCTCTTCTATAAAAAAAATAATAAAAAAAAATCCCCAAGCGTAAAATAGTTAGGTCACCCTACTGTGTGAAAGAGATGCCACCGCGACTATTGGATATACTCGTCGTCACGCTTTTTTTGGCCATTCATCTCTCCTTACTAGAGCGTAGCGTGGATTAAAACCTCCTTGTTCTGATTACACAGTATTTTGTTTGCCAATCGTTCGCCGATGGATGAAAAATAAGAATTGCAGATATTAAGCGATTCCTTAGAATCAGTCGCACCTTCTACGGACAAAACTGAGATAAATGACAAAAACTAAAATCAGGGACCTGTTTGAGGTCGGGGAGGGGGGAGCGTACATGGGATCAACGGAGAATTTTCTAGATATGTTCAGGGGGACCTAAGGAACAGTTTTAAAACAAAAAACCTTACACTATAAATGAGCCTAGGTTATTTTTTGACTTTTTGTACTAGTAGGATTTCGGCTTGACAACATTGATTTCTGGATTCTGTGATGTCCAAAACCCCATAAAACCTTTGTTGTCAAAGTGGTGCCGTTTTAGTTCTGAGAAAATTGAATTATCATTTATTTCCTACAGACAGATGTAGACGATCTCGACGCCGCGTACACCGCATAAGGCCGGGCGTCACCCAAGGCTTTAGATTGTATTTGGATCGACTAATCTTATGTGTATGTTTAGCGATTACTCCCGTTAAAATGTTCATAAACACAACAGTGTTTTCGTTAACGTCTGGCTTATTTAGTCAATAGACCGATTAATCAATAATAATTCTTTCTCAATTGCCTCCATATCTCTTTTAAGAGTAAATCTGCTGGGTCGCACAGGTTTCTTTTTGTTTAACTTTAACCCTAGCAATATAATGTCCTGATGTGATGTCCATTTTACATATTGGACCTAAAGACAGTTTGTCACTTCTTACGAAAAAGTGATCTAAACCTGCTCTACCCCTATAGTTGCTTTAGTAATCGTGGGTAAAAACCCATATTCTCCAGTTAGACATAGGTATTCCAAACACTTCTGGTCCTCTTCTTCAATATTTACGTCACCAGTTATAATAAGATCTTGTCTATCATTAAAAGTATCTAGTGTGGGCTCTAGCGATAATAGAAAAGGTTCAATATTTTGGAAAAAGGGAAGCGATAAATGGCGAGAATTGAAACAATATTTGGAATACTAATCACAAGACAGTTTGCCTCCTCAAACATGGGCTCGTGGACCACGGTATCCCAAGAATCTCTCACATATACAACTACGCCACCGTTTTGATAGATATATTTTTCGGTTTTATAGGAGGTATAGTTTGGAATCTGTAGTATAATATGATAATCCATATGATAAGTGGTATGATAAGTGGTATGATAATCCGTTGATCAGCGTAATCAAAATCTAAAGAAAAATCTCTTTATTCTTATAAGGATATTACCTATAAGTATATCAGGTTTATGACATCACATCTGTTAAGTTAAGCCTAAGGGCGGTTACAGGCTTAGGTGTTTGACGCTCGTTATGGCTCAAGCGCTAAAACAGGCGCTATACCTACTATAAAACAATCGTTTGTACACGCTCATAATGAGATTTACTTGTGACCGACCATGGAAAGTATTGGAAGGTCGCATGTGAATCTCGTTTGATTGAGAAGCGTACAAAAATAAGCTTAAAAAGGCGAAAAAAAACGGTAGTTGAAAACCGCTCTAACATGAAATAAATCATCAAGATAATAATGAAATCAGTATTAACTAGGATAAAGGGGGGCCAAAACGTGTCCATTCAGATAAAGAAGTAAGAACATCTATACAAATAATAAAATCGTAAGCTTGCCGAATCGTTACATTTGATATCTTCGCGAAAATATGATCTTGAGGTTTGCAGAAAAGGACGAAGGAGGAAGGAAGGAAAGAAGTCAGTTCTTGTGTATTGTATTACGGTATGGGGTGGAGTTGCTAAAACGGAGTTTCTGAATGTTGAACGGGCTCAACGGGAACTGATCACAGTCATGTACTTTAAAAAGAGGATATTCTCTACTGTTTGATTATACAGGGTGTCCCGTATATAGAGGATATCCCTTCACCCACCAAGAGGCCTCATCCTACTACTACATGCCAAAATGTAGCATGATAAAAAGTGATGTTTTTGGGTCTTAATTTTTTTTCGATTTTTTTCCGCGTTGTAGCAGTTTTTTTGTTGCTGTGTCAACAAATGATAACTTTTTGGCTTAGTTTTTTTTGTGTGGACTGGTGGACATTTGCTTTATCAAAAACAGTTTTTTTCAACAGTGAAATTTAAAAAAGTCAAATTTATGCAGGGTCCAAAATGCGACTTTTGTCCTTAAAAAATTCAATAAAAAAAACCATTCGGAAAATGTATAACAATGATACCATTCTAAAATAGGCTAAGCAAGTTTTTAAAGTCATGGGCACGGCACCTGTCGTACATTTTTTTTACACCATAGCCCACCAAAGTTAGTGGTTCTTTTTGGTCAATTTAAAAACATCGCATTGACTTTTCTAAATTTCAGTTCTAATTCACTGTTGAAAATAAGACTGTTTTAGATAAAGCAAATGTCCACAAGTAATTTAAAAACAAAACTAAGCCAAAAATTATCATTTGTAGACACAGCAACAAAAAAACTGCTATAAGGCCGAAAAAAGAAGAAAAAAGGTTCAAACTCTAAAACCTTACTTTTAATAAATTGACTTCAGTTAGAAAACTATACATAATACACACTGTTATTAAAAACACAGGAACTTATCGTACCAACCTACCGATAACAACAAAAGAAGGCATAATTTAGCTGTGATGTCGACAAGAACAAACACGGTGTTTGCTGATAGGCAATATCCAAAACGTTCAGCTCTGCTATACAACCTGATCAATAAAGAAGTAAATATATTTCCGTTGAATTATTTTAATTGTAAACGAGCTGTAACGAAATGGCTTCTTCCTAAGACATAATGATGAAATCGAGGATTTGTTGGCTAGTTAGCGGAGGCTGCTTTGCAGTTTCCTATCCCAAGATGATGTCGTAGGGCTAACTATCAACTAATAAACATTAAATAAAATATAATGATAATAAAATATACACAAAATAAACATAACTACGTAGAAATACATAAATAATATAATATTTTTTATACTAACACCTCGTTTTACAATTAAATTGTACCTAAACTACAATTCCAATATGGAATTACAGCTCATCTGTATGTATAACCAGCATCAATAAACATAAACGACGGTATGTTGTAGTAAGAAATGTCTAGTAAAGGTAACTCTAAACTGTTATTGTGATACTCGTTTGCATCTTTTTGCACTACACGACCTATGTACAATCTTATTAACTTATATGTTTTTGCCCACTCATATATATAACGCATACACACTCTCTCACTTACACACACAAACACTCACTCACGCACACACACACTCACACACATAAACACGCACACACACACATACACTTCTACAAACGTACACACACACATATTCCAACTCAATCACCATCTAAATTGAGAAAAAGTGTAAATTTAAAAATTTATATTGTTATAATTAGATAGATAGATAGATAGATAAATTGTTTATTTAGGAATACAGCACAAATCCACAACAAAATATTTTTGTAGGTACTTACATAATTAGCTTATGTAAGTACCTACTCTATATGGATAAACGTTAAACTTCTGCGTAAGAACGATGCCTCCTGACACAGGCGTTTCTATCCTTAAAAGGAGGTCCATTGTTTAAAGAAATAAAGAATTTAAATTTTACTTATTTTCATTTTTTTTTTCATCCATTCAGATCATTATGGAAATTTTATTGACAATAACACAATAAAAATATATATATAATTTACTTAATGACAAGAAGTTAATAGAACCCGATCTTTGTTTTTGTTTGTCTATCTGTGCGCAATAAACTCATAAACCATAGAATACATGAAACTCTGTTTCATGTATTCTATGTCATAAACCAATGATCCTAATGAGACGGAGTTTTTATATGCACTAAACAGTTTTCAATTTTTGTTTTCACTCAAACAGAAGTTATGCTAGTACATAGTTTCAAGCAGCGAACGGAAGAAAGCTAAATACATTATGAAAAACCTCGTTTAAATCGGTCTAATTGTTTATGTTTAGGTACAACTGTAAAAGTCTACTTATTTCCTTATTCCTCGCGAATGAAGCTACTTATTTCCTTATTTTCTTCAAATCATCATAGCCCTTAGCCTTATTCCGTTTATGCCAAATGGTTTTAATGGCCAAATGGATTTGACGGGACACTACTGGTTTTTACACAGAGCGAGTGCCACCTGACATCCGCAACCCAGAGGGCAAGCCAGGACCAACGGCTTAACGTGCCTTCCAAAGTACGGAAACGCTCTTATTCTTGTGCCGCTAGGTACCTCGGTCACCTATCCGGGTTTTCGTTACTTTCGTCACAGATAATATAATACTATACTAGTACAGATGCCTCACGTCATAGAACGAATTTGTGTATTTTCTTAGAATAAATTGATATCTGGATGTTAAAATTGAATTAATGTCATAGTTTACACCTTTACCTACCATCCTATTAGAAACAAAAGGGCCAAATGAATTCGGGCTATTTACTCCGTCGAAAAAACCGTAGTACGGAATGGGACCCCATGCTTTCGTCAAATAACAAAAAATTATAAAACTTGCATGACGCTATAATTAATTTCCTTTTGTTTTTCGTGAATAATTTAGCTTATCAGCAAATTACGAACACGAAAGTCAGTAAATCAGGTCACTAAAACAATTAAGAAGCGTTTTCCAAAAAATGATAATTCATTGTAATTAATTAATTAAGGACTACAGCATTATGTGAAATTCGCTTATCATTAAACAATTTGATGGTTTTAGTCCTTTAGTTTTTTTTTGGAAATGTTTTTCCGTCAATTGACCACACTATACACCTGATGTAATAGGTAGATTGTGCTGGAATTTATAAATTTGACATCTTTTACACTGTACCGCATTCATACAATAAATTATCTTATATCTTTATCTTTAATCAAAGCGCACGACAGTGCGCCGGCCAAGTTCTAGCACAGGCCGCGCGCACACCGTGCACTATTTACCCGAACTGCTTCGAGCCACTTTTGACCCCCCTGTATCTTCTTACATAATAGATCTGGATGAAACTTTACGGACAAAATAACACCATTTAATATACTCTGATTCTAACTACTCTAACTAGCAACTCAACTCTAATTTAGCAGATCGGCAAAGTTGTTTGTGATGTGCTCGTCATTATCATATTATCAACAATGAACTGATAATGCAAAGAAACAGCCAAGGGCGTTTTGGGCCACGCGCAGTATAGGGTTCCGTAGTTGTCTTAAGAATCGTTACTTTTACGCAAGTTTTGATTTTTTGATAAACATTTTCCCTCCTAACGAATCTATCCTGATAGCTATATCTGTTATTTTCATTATTTTGACTATTACTCGTTAACCTATACAGACTACTTAGCTGTAATAGTTTTTCTTTTAAATTCATCATAAATATACACTATCACTGTAATTTTTTTCATGTTTCCGATATCAACCATTAATCTAGCAGAGGGGCACTAGACTATAAAAAATTACACTAACTAAACTAATTTTTTTGCAAACGGAACTTTAAATAAAAAATTTTTCACCTCACACCATCAGGTGAAAGCGAAAATAATTTTTATTTTCAATAGTTTATTTTAGCACTTTGTTAGCTTGACTAACGTGTATACCCAGAACAAATTACAGCTTTCTAACTATGAGTCTCTGAGCTAAGCCGCGGACTGACAGACAGACGAGCTTGACGAAACTATAAGGGTTCCTTGTTGACTACGAAACCCTAAAAAGAACCAAATTGTTACGCAAAAATTTTCAGCATGGGCACTGAATGGTGTTTGTTCTTGTTTTACCAAAGGAAAAATACGTATGAAATTGCAGAACCAAGATGATTAATATTTTAGCTATATCTTAGCGTTTTTGTAACAAATTTAGTTATCGGCAGATATAAACATGAACGAAAGTACACGGTACTAATAAGTCATTTTTAATAGGCCTTCTGATAACTTAATGACATGGTTCACAATTAGGTAATTTGTTTGTAAATAAAATATCTCAATATAAAAATGATTTGAAATAATGTAAACAGAAGGCCCTCTACACATAGTTCGCGGTACAGTGACGAAAACGCTAAGTGTGGACTGTGGAGCCGCCGTTTTGCATATGTCGTGGGCCGATCGTTGAATTGGGCCGATCGAGATATGCCTGGGCAGATCACGATGTGCCGGCATTTCGTGATTTGCCCATCTAATACCCGCCATATCGTTCAAAGCATAACGTTTGATGATTTGCCCGGCCATGTTTGGGCAAATCGTTTCTGTAGGGTGACCAAATTACAAGCAAATAAAAAAGTTTAGGTAATAATTGTTTTACTAGATAATCAAGATTTACTCAGCCATGCTGTGATAAATAGTCTATAGGGTGACCAAAATAAAAATAATATATATTAATTATTTTTAATTGTGTTTATTGAAAGTCATCATATTCAAAAAATCTAAAATATGGCACATAGAAATATAATCATTTGGTAGCCACATTTGGTACAAACTTATAATTAAAAATATCTCATCTTATTTTCTCCCGACCGCCATGTTCTTGAGAGCCTTATGCACTTCCGTTAACAATTGTAATATTCATCTAACGAGACTATACGAACCGTGGGATCATCAACAGATTTCTTTTTGTCTATTAAAAATTCTTGGCCTGAAATTTCCATTAGGTACATCATACCTATTTAGAGGTCCAGTAAAAGTCTGAAGAATCCCGTTGCATGGACACCCTACTTTTTTAATGTGCTCGATAACATAGAAAATAATAAAACATTTTGTTACTTATAAATCTCTCATTATATATAAAAAACAAAAAACAAAAGACTAGTCATGAATTTTATTATTGTTATAATTAGCACAAGATACCTATTTAGTTGAGGTGAATTTATTCACTAACAAGAACTAACCTGTGCAATACGGTCGGAAGTCCATGGTTTTTTCACATTGTGCGTTGAATTTGCGTGACTCGTATAAAAATCCATTAACTGACGCTCGTAATTTACTTTTTTCTTCAATTAACTCACTGCTATTGTTTTTATTGTCCCAGTTTTGAATTTCTTGTGTCGCCGCCATCTTGCTCGCACGAAAACGTACAGCTGACAGAGCGCAAACAGCGCCACAAGCGTCGCGAAACGGAACTACATTACGATGCGCCTAGCCATATTTCGATGTGCCCAGGCATATCGCGATGTGGCCAAGTGACTAGTACGGCAAATCGACAAATAGGTTGCTCTCGATCGATCTGCCCAATTTTATATTGGGCACATCATGAAATAATTGGCCAGATCAAGAAATGCCGGCACATCGTGATCTGCCCAGGCATATCTCGATCGGCCCAATTTAACGCTCGGCCCACGACACATATAACATTCTTCACGGTTTTGCACTTTGTTCCCCAATTTTTGTCGGTTTCTGATCCGCGTCAAAGACACCGCGAAGCGTGATAAGATTGTGTGGAGGTGTGGAGTCAAGATAAAGACACACCGGGAAGTATCAGCAAAATAGAGCCGCGAAATCACGTCATGATCCGCGCACTAACTCAGAAAAAGAAAGCAATATATGTGATTAATCAGAAAAAAAAGCAATATATGTGATTAATTTATTGAGAGTTTTTTAAATCAAAATAGGCTAGAAAATCATGCAGGATATGGGCCTAGGGATTAGTGGCTTTCTTTTATCGTAAACTGGCGTTTACGCGTTTTGACGTACGTACATTCTGAATGTGATTTACCTACATAAGCTAACGAAATGTTGCCTAACAGCTAAATTCCATACATTTTCATTCTATTCTAATAGCGTTTACGATTACAGAAAGCCACTTATCTAGGTACTCTGGATATTGGCAGCAGCTGCATTTTGAAAAAAATAAATGTCAGTTAGTCTTTTGCTAAATATGTTTATTACAATGTGAATTTTCATTGGTTTCGCCCCGGAGGCCCAGAGATTATTTTTTTAATGTTACAAGTGAGCAAACGAGCAGGTGGGCCACCTGATGGTAAGTGGTCACCACCGCCCATAGCACCCACTGTCTTATTATATTTTGACACTAATAAGACAGCAAAGCGCGTTGCTCACTTTGAGGACTAAGATGATATGTCTCATGTGCCGGTAATTTCGCTGGCTCCCTTGCCCTTCAAACCGAAACACAGCAGTACAAACACTGCTGCTTCACTGCAGAAAAAAGCAAGGGGGTGGTACTTCCCCAGACGGACTCTCCACAAAAGCCCTACCACCTTCAGATTCCACTCATCAAAACAAGCAACGCTCCCGAAGAAGAACCAAACTCGAATATTCCACTTCCTAATTCCTATACAAAATGGAGTACAGAGAGATGAAAAGCTTTATCGAGTATTTTTTTTTCTTCGGAAATGTTGCTTGTTTTTATTAGTAGAACCCACAGAGCATACTTACTAATATGGGCACAGAGCTCTGAAGTGAAGCGCATGCGTCTTGCTCTACATCTAGAGACGAATTCTTTATGTCATTCAATTCAAATCAGTGTCACCATTTACTAAAACTAACACGTTTTCCGCACCCACACTACTAGCGTCATTTGAGTGCGATAAACATAGTACTATTATTGCGAGAGAGTAAGATGCAAAAAACCAGTGACAGCGTCTCTATGGCAACGAATGTGTTTATGATGTGCATTCAAAATAAGCGCCTACAAAAATTGGATAGTGTATCTCTTCAACAAGGAACCAAATTTTTTTACTATATTCGCTTCTATGGGGTGGTGCGCGCGCAGGCAAAGCCCTATCGTTGTTCTGTGGTAGAACTAAGCTGCCGTTATTCATAATCTAAGGGTAGAACCACTGGGCTTTGGGAGTGCAACCAATGAAAATTCACAGTGTATACTGTTCTTATACTAAGCCAGTTATCAGTTATATATTCTGTGGTTATAATGAAGAGTAACAAACTTTGTTATTAATTTACAATGACTTTATAACATTAGCAAGAACGAAAAGCGTTAGGGTCTTGAATAGACGATCCGTCTGCGCACTGAACCCCTTCCACGGATAAAAGACGCTCCCGAAGTGCACGCGCAAACCACGCATGCGTACAATCGCATGGCAGTCGCGCGTCTGTCAGGACCTTTATCTTACTCCACCGCGTCACTGCTGGATCATTCTAAAAACAATTTTTCAGTTTACATTCTTGCATTATGACCAAACTAACAAGAGAAATGCGGAGATCAACTTTCTACTTCTGACCGAAGGAACTACTATTTCGATATACTTATTGAAAAGTCAAAATGTCATTTTTAAAGCTTTAGAGCGTATACAGGGTAGACATAGTACTCAAGCCCATGTCCATCATTTTACTCTTTCGACCTATCTAGATCGCTTGGGACTGTTCTACTGACGCCGAGACTATTGGTCATTGTGACCAAATCGGTCCGGTATAAGTTCTATGGACGCTCAAAGTCTGGATTTTTGAAAATCGATTTAATGTTTTACTATCAGAATTTTAATATCTTAATCGCTTGGGGCTCTCCTACTGACGAATAGTCTATTGCATTTTGCTCAAATCGGTCCGGATAAGGTTCTATGGACGCTCAAAGTCGGAACTTTTGAAAAACGGTTTCCTTTTTTACTATCAGCAAATTTCATGTCTACATCGATGAGCGGTCTTAAACTGATGATTAAACTGAAAACCATTTGGATCGAATCGGCCCGGATAAAATTTTATGACCACTTTAGTTATGAAAAATTAAACTAATAAAGTAGAAATCGTCGCGTTCTTACCGCATATTTCTATATTATTTCTTATCCACTACAGCTTTTTTGAACCGATCTGCGCTGGTAGTTGGCTCAGGCAGTCGGTACCGAGCAAGGAGTTAGGTACCAAGTCTCTATTTTTGCCATACTGTGTTCGTCTGTGTGTGTGTTGTGTGTGTGTTAATATCATTGATTGTGGCAAATAAATTAATTGTTGAATTTGAATTTTCCCTGTCTTGTAGTGGACGTTTCATGGGATGTCATGATGATGATGAATAAGTAGTTGAAAGTAGACCACCACATAACTAGTGCTCTGAATGAAATATTTAATGAAAAAAAAAAAAAACCGGCCAAGTGCGAGTCGGACTCGCGCACTGAGGGTTCCGTACCACCACATAAACATAATTGTATTAGTTGAAATTTCAGTAAGTTAATGTGCTAGATTTTTTGAGTCCGACACGCGCTTGACCAAATTTTATTATTTGTTGTTATTTTATAGCTTATGCACTATAAACATACCAATTTTGAAGTTTGTAAGTGTTCCCGTTTTTAAATAGAACTAAAACAAAATCGCCTCAGCGACCATCCAACTCGACCCCTCTCTTATATGAATGTTCTTGAAACGGGAGTTCACCACAATTGGTTACCATTAGTTGTGAGAAAAGTTGTAATATTTAATGATTTCAGACTTTTCCCATTATTTGTACTGTGAGACCTAGCTTCTTGCCAAATTTCATAATTTTAGGTCAACGGGAAGTAACCCCTGTAGGTTTTGCATTTTTGAAGAAATGTATGGAGATGAGGACATAAAATGCAATATCTTTTGATTGCGTCGCTGTAAAAAATTTAAATTTTCAGATCTTGTGTGGTTCATTGATCCTAATATATGGTATTAATTTAAAGTTGATACCTTTACCGGTTCGTGAGATAAAAGGTCTTGACAGACAGACAGACGGACAACAAAGTGATCCTATAAGGGTTCCGTTTTTTTCTTTTGAGGTACGGAACCCTAAAAACGATAAGAACAGCCAAAAATTTAAAAATATGACGCCAAACTATTGACGCCAACATGGCACGCCGCGGCATGCACATATGGAATCTCTATCCATAGCATACTAAGAAAAGATTTCTTAAACTCTCATTTGATGGCCCAACATCGCAACGGAAACGTGAACATATTTTTTTTGCTTTTCTAAAAGTTTCAGGCACTATACAAAAATTTTGGAAATGATAAAAAAAGTCTGCATATTTACCCGTTTCATGGATTCGTAGTCATTTTTGTCGAAAAGAACCTTCTGTATCGGGTTTCGTCTCGCATCTACTTCCAGATGTTCGCTAGACGTCCAGAAGAAAGTCCGATACTGAAAATTTAACTTTGATAAAGAAACACGTTGGTTTAAGCTACAAAAGGGTTTTACGCAAAATCTAGAACAAAAAAGCAAGAGCAAAAAAAAAACGGGTGGGTAGTTTTTCCTGTGTACATTTTCATACAATGATGGGTTCAAAGTAATCGTCAATATTTTATCCAAAACGAATCTAATTAATCATATCTTTAGATAAAAATCTTGTAAAAAATGTTCAGGAAAACCCGTGCGTCACTTAAATAAATTGATCAAGGAAAAAATATGGGAAATGTAATGTACCTAGATTTGTTGACAAGGTTCTTAGCTAAAGATCTGACTAATCAGATTTGTATTTTATTCGATTTGGATAAGATATTGATGATTACTTTGAGCCCATCAATGTATGAAAAAGTATGGCGGAAAAACTACCGACCCGTTTTCTTTGCTCTTTAGTAAAAAAAAAATCTGTGTTAGATTCAAAACTGTGTCAAATTTTGGTGAGTCCGTCTCGCACTTATTATCATTACCTATGTTATTATCAAAAATATTTTTTTTGCGAACACAGATATATTACAATTAACGTATATTTTCGTAAAATTTTGATTCCCGTGCGTCAGAATGGAATTTAGTCATAGCCTAATGCAGAATTTAAAACAAAAGCTGTCATGTCACTGAAAGAGGTGATAGTTTTTATTTTTAATTCTTTAATGAGCTAAGACTATGTCTATTCTGCCATAAGGGAATCAATATATTACTAAAATCCTATACCATGAAACAAGCAAATTTGCACAAGAATACATAGTACCTGGTCGACCGAGCTTCGCTCTATAGTAGCCGCCTCAATATTAAAATAAAATCGGGTGAGCAAGCTACGCTACTCGCCAACAGATGGCACTGTAGGTTTCTGTCTAAAACGCGGTATTTTTTTAAAAATGCTTAAAAACACGGGCAAAACGATTTTTCGCAGACATTAGACCTAGCTAGATCGACTTTTCGTCCCGAAAAACCCCCGAATACCAAAATTCATCAAAATCGTTAGAGCCGTTTTCGAGAAACCGATTACAAACACATATATTTATATATATACAAATATTGCTCGTTTAATAGTATAGGATATTTGTAATCGGTTTCTCGAAAACGGCTCTATTTCGATGGATTGGTCTCATGTTTTATTCCCCGTGTTTTAGACAAAAACCTACAGCGCCATCTCTTGGCGGGTATCATAACTGGCTCACCCAATGATATTTTAATGTTGAGGTGGTTATTATAGAGCGAAGCTCGGTTGCCCAGGTACTAAAATGCTAACTGCGTTATTTGTGTTCGAAAAATCGGAAATAAATGATTTTTTAAAATAAATTAATGATCCTATTTCTATTTATAGGCGAAGTTTCGGGGTTTCTTATATTATTATTTCTGTTGAAAATTGTATGCAAATGACATCATCTCACTATTTTTCATCTCAATTCCCCAACGCCTAACGGATCTCTCAGTCTAGAGTTACTTACATTTATTTCGGTAAGTTGGTTGTCCGAAACGTTCAAGAATTCCAGCTGAGGTAAAAGAGTCATTCCAAAGCAAAGACGCGGTAATTTCGTTGCAGAGAGAGAAACCCTTCTCAAAGCAGACTGCAGTTCTAAAAAAAAATAACATTTCTGGAGTTAATAAAATAGCCTATGGCCAATAAGTATATAAACAACTTGGGTGTTTCTTTTTTTTTGTAAAATTTGTCAAGACAAGATCATTTCTAGTAGTTTTTCATGGAGGGAAAGTTAAAAATTTTCCAGGTGAGTAATGATGAGATAATTTACGCTGATGACACAGTGCATTAACCAGTAAGACGTCTTAAAACAAACGGCCGCTATGTGCCAAGTATCACGCGCCTCGAATCCTCAGTATACCTTGGCAGCTATCATAGTCCGTAGTTAGATTTAGTATTCAGAGCTGCCGTTATTCATAATCTAAGGTATTCAGAGCCCCTACATACCTACTCAATCTAACTGCGGAACACTTGCTTGGCGCATGTGGGTGCTTGGCGTATTACGGCGGATTATATAAATATAATGCTTAATCTCTAGACTGTGCTGATGACCTGAATATAGCTTTATTACGTCTTAACTTAGTTTTCACCGAGACAAACATATCATATCATACTAGCAATTTTCTAGGTATATAAATCAAAATTTTCTGTAACCAAGTTAAGTATTCCTAAGCTCATTTTGCATGAAGTAAATCTACAACATTTAACTTTTAATGCTTATTTTGTTGTACTGAGGATTGTACAACGTTGTGGAGAGAACGAAGGCACGCGTTTGCCCAGCACTGGGACAGTTAGGGGCTATTTGAGATTAAATTATGAAGTCAGTTCTAAGCAACTTTTCATAGAATATATACTAATATTAAATTAAAAGTAGAATGTAATCCCTCGTATAATTTTTCCTTTTCCTGTAGTGAGCAAATTTTTTTTTCAAAATGGCTTGAAGTGTTACTTCTTACCAAGGCTTTCCTTCATGGTAATATCTATCTAAACTAACAATAACTTTTTAAACCAGGCATTGTTACTCGGGTTTCGTAATCTGTATTACCTTTACGATATTTTCTATCATCCTCTCTTGTTTGAACTATATTATCACGAAATCCAAATTTGTTAACACATTTATCTTCGAAATTGTTGCCATCCAGCCTGAGTTCACGCAATTTGTATGAGTCATCGGAGTACATTAAGTAACTGTCGAAATAGGTTAAATTATTGTAAGAGATGTCCAGGGTTTCCAGTCCTTTGAAATTCCTTAATCTGGAAAAGTAAATATAGGTAAAATCTAAACAGAGCCAATGCAAATATACAAAGGCTATCTATTAATAAAAATATATATTTACAACTTACTCAGAATTTATACCATACTGAATATTGTTATGCGATACGTCAATGTGCTTAATACCTCTATTTTTATATTTAATATCCATTCTGTTAATCAAATAAATAGTATCCAGGAACCTATCAAGAGAGCAATTACGAGCAGTGATATTTTGAATTCTAAAAGAAATTTTATCCAATATTTTCTTTGAAGTGTCTAAGGATAAGTTTTCCAGTTTCAATTCTTCAACTTTTTGACATGGCATAATCCATCTTTCATTGCCATCAACCAGTTTTATATTATTTATGTGTATTATTTTAATATTGGAGCAACCTCCAATGTTTCCACGAAATATAACATCTGATGAATCCAAGATCTCAATGTTCGTTGAGTTAGGGAAAGGACCCCATACATCCAAATTATTAAGAGTGATTTTTTTCAACGAAGTTAAATCTCTAAGGAATTCTAAATCAATAGCCAAAACAGAAACATCTTCTTTATTTAGAAGTTCCAGATCTTCCAGTTCAAACCCTGAGAAATGCAAGGGCTGTAGCCTTTTTGGATCTGGTCCTGTGGAACTGTTGTGACCTTCCGTCATCCAAGGATTCACCAGAATTAGCTTCTTTATATCAGCTACTTTGACATTAATTGCTGACAATATAACTGCGTAGGAACTATTCGGGATTTTGCATGACTCAATTATAACTTCTTTCACACTTTTATTTTCGTCTAATCTTGTAAAGTCATTTATGTTATCTAATGTGTGCTTGTCATCACATTTGATCCGAACAGTCTCTGCTAAAACATCTACATCTGTAAACACAAAATAAAATATTATGTAAACATATTAAACATCCTATATAGAAATTACGCTCAATTAAAATAAATACAACACGTTCGAAGAAATTTTAAGTTGAAGATTATTCAAATCGATAGCTGTTACTTTCTGTTATGCTATTTGACAATTAATCAGAACTAAAAAAAAATTACTGGTCTCACAACATTGGATTAATAATTTGGAGTTTTCTATACTTACTGTTAAAAGTTGATAAACTATTCACTTCCAACACAATTAACACCACAATAAAAAACACATTAGAGTTTGACCAAGCCATTAGATTCATATTCAAATTATCAGTAACAGTTTAACTAGACGTGTAAGCGGGTCAACGTTTTGACCTCAACTAACTTGGCTGATAAGTACTGCACGACCAGTGATTAAGTGTCCATCTTGGTACAGGATGTTTTAATATTATGTGAAACTTGAAGGCGTAAACCAGCTAGTTTTTTTTCATGCAGCCAATTATTTTTTTGGCATATAAAATGTAATTAGTTCTCTCTTGCTACTGAATAAATAAATAATAGCTTTTTTATAAATAAGTTTTCTTTCCGATCACGAAAGTTGAAAGCTATGTATGGGACGACATTTGACATATTATGTCACCCATACATTTTAAAACGTTCGCTTTTGTCATCTCTAAATTTCATGTCATATTGTCTTGACCCCCTGGTTACTAACACTGGTAGTAGTTGTAAAGCCAAGTCCTCAAGCCACTCTGACAGCCAGGGTGGCCAAGTTGGCTTTGTCTAACACATATTATCATCACATCTTTTGGGTTGTATGATCAATGACCAACCACACAAACTCTGGTGTTAGGTTGATCTATCAAAGGTCTCCCACAGGGCTTATTATCGTCTAAGCACTTTTGTAGATATTAGTTGGGACCTATTGCTTTACGTGCCTTCTTGAGTACGAAAGCGTTGTCGTTGTGCTACTAGCAGTCGCATACCCGGATTCCGGGTTTCTAACCACGGCCAAAGTTGCTTATTTTTCGTCATTGGAAGGAAAGAACAACTACTTACCATCCGGCCACGAGCTTCTAATCGCATTGGATTGCCTTCATTAAATACTTAAATGGTTCAGAGCAGTTTATAGCAGTTTTTATATCATAGCGTTTTAGCATTGAATAATTTTAGTATTATACAACGTGATTATGTAATGTCTTACCATACTTGAGTATGGTACTTAGTACATGTAACTAAACAACTTTTCCCAAGAAACATAGGTTGGAAAATGAAAAACAAATTTGGCTTCCCCATACAAACCTAAAGCCTAAATTCTGGAGAGAGCTCCTTGTCCTGTAGTGGACGTTTCGTGGGATGCTATGATACCTTTCAGAAAGACCACAGACGGTGGTAGTTTCAGGTTTTTGCTCATACATGTACTTGGCCCAATCAGGAGTCCCTCAAGGATCCCATTTGGGTCCTATTCTCTTCTTGATTTTTATCAATGATTTAACTACTGCTATACGCCATAGTAATGCTTCCCTATTTGCCGATGATTTAAAGTTATATAAAACCATACATAATTCTATGGATGCACAGTTTCTTCAAACAGATTTAAATAATATAAAGATATGGTGCGAAGAAAACGGTATGACTTTAAACGAACAAAAGTGCTTTCACATATGTTTTACGAAAAAACTTAAACCTATTCAAACTCAGTACACCCTGAATAATGTGTTTCTAACAAAAATTAATGAAATAAAAGATTTAGGTATTTTACTAGACTCGAAGTTAAAATTTACCTCTCACACTAACTCAATTGTGAATAAAGCTGCTCGTATGTTAGGTTTCTTAAAACGGAACACACGTGGTTTTAAAAATCGGAAAACTAGGATTATTCTTTATAAAAGCTTGGTTCGTAGCCAGTTGGAGTTTGCGTGCACTGCGTGGAACCCTACTTACTGTGCACCATCCCAAAGAATTGAGACGATTCAGCGGGCTTTTACAAGGCACCTAGCCTATATATCGCACGACATCTCCAACAAACTTCCTTATGACCAAAGACTAAAAGTATTCAAACTACCGAGTTTAAAAAATCGTCGAACAATAGCCGACCTTATGTTTCTGTACAAGATTTTGAACAATAGAATTAACTGTTCCGACTTATTAGGTTCTATTAACTTCGCTATCCCCTACAAAAATCCACGACGACCACAAACAAAACTTTTTTCCATACCAAGATACAGAACCAATCTGGGCTTGCACCATCCCCTTGCGTACAACTTACAATACCTTAAACACTAAAGAATTAGTTAGACATATTTTCTGACTCGCAAAACGTTTTTAAAAACAAATTGCTGAAATTATTTGATTATAATTCTTAAAATAATTTAAAAAAAATAATTTTTGGATCTCATATATATTTCGTTTCTTCTTTTGTTGATATTATTTTGCTTTAAAATTTTTAGTTTAAATAACAAAGTGTTGTTGATTATTTTGAATGTTGTGTATGCTTGTAATAGGTAAGCACATTCGATATGTCATACTATTAAGTTCAAAATGTAAATGTTTTTAATGTGTATTGCTGTAAGCGTACCTAATCAATAAATAAATAAATAAATAAATGATGATGATACAAACCTTGCGCTAGTGCTGGAATTTGTATGGGACGACCAAAAAAAGATCTTATTTTTCAACTTATGTTTTTTGGTTAAAGTTGTTCAGTTTCATGTCCTAAGTATCATACTCAAGTATAGTCAGACATGACACAATCCCGTTGTATTTTAACCATCGAATATAAACAAATCGATGTCAATAAGCCATTTTTAATAGGCCCTCTGATAATCTAATGACAAGGTTCATAATTAGTGTATCTGTCGTTAAATTTTCTTCAATAATTATTAATTAGCCACAAGCTAAGTAAGTGATTATGAGATAAGAATAAGTAGTACGCATACTTTTATTTATTAAGAAAATTTATTTAAAAAATTTGATTGGGCTACAAAAACCCATAGGGTTGACGCTGTGAACGGATCTAACTAAGTTAAGTGTGTGGTTTCCGCACTTGGTCCTATATGGACCATTGTGCGTGGGCCTATTTGGCCATCAATTTAGCCACCCTAACTGTTGCCAGAACTCAGTCAGTTTGTCCAGTTTGTTTAGTAGTTGATCCAAAGTTATGTCTGCTCCAAGCGTGTTTTCTCTGATAGTGTTGATTACTTCGCACTCCAGAATAACGTGTTCGATGGTTTCGTCCCTTTCCATACAGACCCTGCATAGAGGGCTGTCTGTTATGCCTAAAGTGTAGTAATGTTTGTTGAGAGCAATGTGTCCTGTTATTGTGCCTACTGCATTAGACAAATTGAATTTTATTTTTGATGTTGTGGTTCTGAATTGTAATTTTGTTGTGCTTTAAATATGTATTTTTAAATTTGTGGGTCACAGATGCCTGAATAAATAGATTTTTAATTAATTAATTACGGAGCTTTGTCCTATTCACCTGTAGTAGGCGTATTGTCAAACGGCTGTTGGTGGCTGTTGAATGTCATTCCATTGTTTGTCTGCTTCTTTTCGTGTTTGTTCTCGTATCCATGTCCGAAACTGGTTGAAGGGTAGCGGCAGTATTGGTTCTGGTCCTTCATAGGTCTTGCCTTCACTTGCCAGTTGGTCTGCCGTATCCCATGGAACCACTGTGTCCTTTTATCCATTGTATTGTATTGTTGGTCGTTTGTGATGACTCTTGTAATTCTTCATTGCATTGTAATATTCAGTCCTGAGGTCGTGTCGGTCCGAGACTGGAACGGATTTTTTATCCATTAAATATAATTATCATGGCCACAAGAAAACGCCAGCGTAATAAATAGTGGACACCGTAGACACATTTCAATATTCCACACATTCGCCAAAAAAAAAAAACACTCAGTCTTATGCAAGTCAGTTTATGCCTTGGAGGAGACATATGACAATAAACATGACATTACACAAAATAAGTATTTTTTATTATTATTGATGTTTATTATCTACAATGACTCTAACATTAGCAAGAACGGAATACGGTATGATCTTGAACAGACGATCCATCTGCGCACTGTATGTACCCCGTCCGCGAATAAAAGGCGCTCCCGCAGCGCTCGCGCAAACCACGCAACCGTACAATCGCATGGCAGTCGCGCGTCAGTCAGGACCTTTATTTTACTCCACCGCGTCACTGCTGGGTCGTTCTGAAACAATAATTTCGATTTAGATTTAATTCTTTCAATATGACTGAGATGCCAAGAGAAATCTGAAGGCCAACTATCAACTTTCGAATGAAATTCACACTTTTTAGATTCCTCGAAAGCAGAATATCGATCGAATAGACGAACAACAACGAATATAATTATCATTGTCGATTTGATCTCCAAGGAAAACTAGACACACAGTTGAATTGGAATTTTTCAATATAAATCAAAGTAAGTATCAAAGTAGTTGAGAGAAGACAACCACAAAACTAGTTAGCAACAACCTTAAACTTAACGATCGGTCCGGGGCGCAAAATTAATAAAATTGTCGCGAAACTGGCTACGCAAAAGTTGTTCTGTACAAAAAGCTTAGACACTATGAAAAAACTCAGGCACTTATAATAAAAAGGATAAATAAAATAAAAAAATACTTACCCGTTCCATGGCATCGTATTCATTTTTATCAAACACAACTTTTTGTATGGGGTTGCGTCTCGCATCGATTTTCAGGTGTTCGCTGGACGTCCAGAAGAAAGTCCAATACTGAAAATCATTGAAAATAATAAAAACTTGGTACATGAACACGTTGCTGAAAGCTACAAAAGGGTTTAACGCGAAATCTAAAAAATCTTAACAAAAACGCTTAAAACACTTTTTTTTTGTACAAGCCTTCTTATTTTTAATTTTCATTGATTTATATTTTATTTATCAGGGTATGCGACATAGTGACACATACTGTGTTTGATTGAAATTTCAATGAATTAGCTTTAATGGTTCAAAAAATACAGCTGTGTTAAATCTTCGAACATACAGACAGACAATGAGCATCCTTTGAGTATAACTCTAAATTCAAAGTTTTTTTTATGTTACAAGTGAGCAAACGAGCAGGTGGGCCACCTGATGATAAGTGGTCTCCACCGCCCATAGCACCCACTGTCTTATTAGTGACATACTTTAATCATAATCATAATCATCATAATCATAATCTTTATTTGCGTCAAATATGGTAATATATACAGATGTAAAACTAGAATAGGTCTCTCATACTTCACCAAAATATTTGGCATGCAAATGTAAGTACATTGAAATTGTCAATATAAAAATAAGAAAGCAAAAATTACAATGTCCTATGATGTCGTAAGTTCTAAAAATTCCTTAACATTATAAAAACTATGCCCAATAAGCCACTTATACAAACTTTTTTTGAAATATCTAAGAGGTAGGTCCTTTATACATTTAGGAAGTTTATTATAAATTGTACGTGACATGACTAGACAACTTTTATGGTACACCATTGTCCTTGGAATTTGGTCTAAGAGTAGTTTGTCTACATTTCTTCGATTACGTGGATTTACGCTCCCCGCCGTAGTAAACAAATTAATATTTTGTTTTACAAATACACTGACATCGAAAATGTACAGTGAGGGCAGTGGTAGGATACCCAATTTCCTAAAGTAAGGTTTACATGATTCATACGGCGGTAGATTACATATTGCTCGTATACATTTTTTTTGTGCGATAAAGGCTCTATTGACGTCCGTGCTGTTACCCCAAATTATCAATCCATAACGGAGAATTGAACCAACATACGCATGATACGCAGTTATTGCAGACGCTAATTGACGCTAATAAGACAGCAAAGCGCGTTGCCCACCCTGAGAACTTGTATGTATGAGGATTTGTATGCATGTAGGAGAATCTTTGTCAATGTATAGTTACTTACATTTATTTCAGTAAGTTGGTTCGAAACATTCAAAAATTCCAGATGTGGTAGAAGAGTCATTCCAAAGCAAAGATGCGGTAATTTCGTTGCGGAGAGAGAAATCTTTCTCAAAGCAGACTGCAGTTCAAAAAAAAAATTACGTGACTGGTGGTAATAAAATACCCTAAAGACAAGTATACTAAGTTGGTGACGTATGATATAAAAATATCATTCTGTAAAATTTATTTGAGCAAAAGACTTGACTTATTACAAACTTCTAGTTTTGGAGAAAATTGGGTTTCCTGAAACCAAGTTAAGTATTCTAAGACCAATTTTGCATCAAGTACCTTAATCTACAACTTTTAACTTTAAGTTGTTTATGTTGCTGTAGCAACTAAGATTTGTATAATTTTATTAAGATCAAAAGTAGTATGTAGTCCCTTCTAAAATTTTCCTTTGTTTTTTCATTTCCTGGGGTATAAATAGCAACTTTTTTTCACATTGCCTTGAGGACTATCTTGAGGGACAAGCCTACTGCTGAATTTTGTGATCAATCTAAAATACCTTTTTTGAATAAGGCGTTATTAATTGAGTTCCGTATTACCTTTACGATATTTTCTATCGTCATCTCTTGTTTGAACTCTCTTCAAAGGAAATCCACTTTTGTTAACACATTTGTCTTCGAAATTGTTGCCGTCTAGCCTGAGTTCACGCAGTTTGTAGGATTTATCGGAATACATTACAAAACTGTCAAACAAGCTAACCCATAACTTGTTGTAGGAGACGTCCAGTACTTCCAGTCCTTTGAATTTGTTTAATCTGGAAATATAAATATGGGTACAATTGAGTCACAAATATACATCTGTAGGTAGAACATAAACTGAGTATATATAGTTCAAATAGGGCTGTCGATTTAAAAATACTTTTGTGCCATAAAATGAGTTATAAAATTACTTACTCAACACTTATACCTAATTCAATATTGTTATGTGATACGTCCATGTATTTAAGGACTATATTTTTATATTGAAGATCCATTCTGTTGATCCAATTAATAGCATCCCAGAATCTATCAAGAGAGCAATTACGAGCAATAATATTTTGAATCCTAAAAGAAATCTGATCCAGTATTTTCTTTGAAGTATCTTGTGATAAGTTTTCCAGCGTCAATTCTTCAACTTTTTGACACGGCATGATCCATTTTTCTCTGACGTCGACCATTTTTATATTATTTATGTAAAGTATTTTAATTTTAGAGCAACCTCCAATGTTTCCATGAAATACAATATCTGACAAGTTCAAGATCTGAATGTTTGTTGAGTTTGGGAAAGGACCCCATACATGCAACTTATTTAGAGTAATTTTTTTCAAAGACGTTAAATCTTTAAGAAATTTTAAGTCAATTGTCAAAACAGATAGATCTTCTCTATTAAGAATTTCTAATTCTTCTAATTCTAAACCATTCATGTGTAAGAGTTGCAGTCTTTTAGAATCTGGTCCTATAGAACTGTTATGACCTTTCGTCATTTGAGGATTCACCAGGATTAGCTTCTTTATATATTATTGGCTGTTAATATTGCTGCGTAGGAACTATTCGGGATTTCGCATGATTCAATGATAACTTTTTTCACATTTTCATTTTTGTCTAACCTTTTTAAGTCGTTTATGTTATCTAATGTGTGTTTGTCATCGCATTTGATCTGAATAGTCTCCACCAAAATATCTACATCTAAAAACACGGAATAAAATGTTATATTTAATTAAGATATACGATTATTGTCGCAGAAAGCATCTTTTCATTTTAAGATATATTAAATGGATTGCTGTAAATATCTGATATGATCTCCAACCGTTGTTGATTTAAACTTGAAAATTTTCTTAGAGATAGTTTTCTAAGAAAATGTAACCTTTCCATACTTACTGCTATTAGTTGTTGAACTATTAACTTCCAAAACAATTAACACCACAATAAAAAACACGTTAGCGTTTGACCAAGCCATTCGATTCATATTCAAATTATCAGTAACAGTTTAACTAGACATGTAAGCGGGTCAAAGCTTTGAACTCAACTAACTTGGCTGATAAGTACTGTCAGACCAGTGAATAACATTTCATTTTGATACAGAGTGATTAAATACGAAATAACAAAAACAATGGGTTGAACCAACCAGCCGCCTTAGCACGCTTCAGTTGTCAGTTTATCTAGGCCTATAGATTAAAACTTTAAGCATGGTCACATTTTTTTGACATCCGAGCAGTGCGACACATTTTGAAAGACAAGGACGGCTACATGTATTAGTGTGTAAAGTATCAAAATATCAAAAACGTAATTTGTCGATTTGCCTAACATTTTCCTCCACTGACATTTCTTCGCGCTTGGAGGTGATAGATTAGATGACATAATTCCCCAATTAAAGTGACATTTCTCCGAGATATATTTTCTCTCGGGGAGCGTGCTAAGGGGAGTTTTGTTTCATGCATAACACTTTGAAGCCAATGTTGTTTTTTACGCATATAAATTAAAATCACCCAATCAATAAGTTTCCGTCTTCTTAATCGTTTCTAGTACTTGTTATATCGTCGAGTAATAGCTTGTCAACGATTATAGGTGGCACTCATGGTCAAGATGTAGTTGCTGTTTCTTCGCGATCAAGAATGTGAAGGTTCGTTTACTTTGGGCAGAATCTGGACGAAAGATTGTTAGTAGCACAACTACTAGAGCTTTTCCATTCATCGAAAAGCACATTAAGCCGTTGGTCCCAGTTTCTACCACAAACAGAAGTCGTTAAGCCAATAGCAAATTTGGTAAAGGCCGAATTCAGCCTTTACCAAATTTGCTAGTACTACCAAAGACAGACTGAACTAAGTTCACCAAAAAATTCTTATAATAATAGCAGTTAAAAGACCTTATACTTCATTTGATTTGGTTGTTTAATTAATGGAGTACAAACTTACTGGTATCTCTAGTGCGAATACTTTTTTTAATACCAACATTTTTTTCTTTGTTTATTTTTTATACTTTGTTTATGAGTTCTTTCTCTTATTTCAAACCTTATAAAAACCTATTTATAGAACGTAGTATTTTTTTATCCGTATCCATTATCCGTCACTACCTCGATGTTTCATTATAATAATTAAATAAATATTTGCGAGAGATATTTTGATAAAAGCGTTATATAAAATCTGTGGATGAAATTTTGGGACACCCTGTATATTGTTTACAACAACATAGTGGCATATTAGTCATGTTCCCAGAAAAAAACTACATTTAGGTTGTAATAGATGATTTTCGGGTCTTTAGAGTACCTACCTATTTACTTCATTAATTAGTTTTTTGACTTTTTTCCATTACATTGTGAACAGGTTTATTATTTTCAATAAAATTATGGGGTTGTTTATACTCGTAGAGATTTTTTTGACGTTGTATAATTTATCAAGAATTTTAATTCTGAAGACTATTATATGAATCACATAACTTTCTAACTCGCAAATCAATTTCAATCTTCGGGAGCTAAACCATTGATTTATGCAATACTAGCGACCCGCCCCGGCTTCGCACGGGTGCAATGCTGATACTAAATATACTACAGAATGTTTTTATATACAACATTCACAGCTCTTTTGTCATTAGAAAATACAAACACATTTTCTTAAGAGGTTACTCTTGAAAGAGCTACATATAATAGGTCATGTGAAAAACACTCAACGCACAAATCTAAGCCTGCAACGTTGAAAGTTTGACTCTGCGATTTATCAAAAGATATCTTTACCGGAAATACTAGGCGTTTAAATTGGAAAATCGACCGGTACTGCCGCAACCTCTATGCCCCTGCATTTTAAATCTGTAATATCTTCGAAAGTATTCATTTAAATTGCATGCTGTGAAGAGCCATTTTGATCTATATTAAATGCACAATGTATTTAACTTAGGTACTTACTTAATTAGTTAAGGATTAATGCTGTATTGCTTAAAATCGCTTCGTAAATAAGCCAGTATTTCTCGAATGCTAAATAATGTTTATTGTGGGTTATCCCTAAGAGATAGACATATACTATCGCAAACTTTTTTGTAGAGCTTTTTAATGTATACAATACTGTAGTAAATTTTTTAATTACCAGTGTTCCTATACTATATTATGCATGTATTATACATAAAAATCCCACACACCCCAATCACTCTATCAATTAAAAAAAACCGCATCAAAATCCGTTGCGTAGTTTTAAAGATCTAAGCTTACATAGGGACAGAGAGACAGATATACTATGTAGTGATTTCTGTAGTATGTATAATGTTAATTTTGCTAAAGCTTGAAAAAAAATTATGCTTATCGGGATGTTTCGTTTATAGACTATTTTGTAAAAAAGTAAAAAAAAACATTTCGACATGGGTATCATAGGAAAAGTTGTTTACTGGACGTTACTGAGTTACTTCTTCGATATACACAATGCTAACACCCTATACAGCGTGAATTTTCATTGGTTTTGCTGCCGAAGTCCAGTTAGAATAACAAAACAAGCAACATTCCCGATGAGAATATCTTATTACTCGATAAAATTTCGCCTACAAATTTGTCGATCACGTAGCCGACCACTATGGAGCCGAAAAAAAATCGAGTAAAAATATTTTTTCTTTACGAAAGTTACTTGTTATCATGAGTAGAATCACTGGGCTTCGGGAGCGAAAATAATAAAAATTCACGCTGTATAATGCACCCTAACACCCTATATTTTACACCAGGCCAAAAGAGCGTGATTTGGACCGAGTAAGCGATTTCTATTGAGGATAGAATTAAAAAAGTATTAAAAATGCAGATTGCCAGACTCGGAAAATTTGCTTTCGTCTTTATTACCCTTGCGGTAAAGAGACAGAAAAACCTCAGCTGGACCACAAACTTTACATAAAAATTTCACCATTAGTATAGAGCCACTTAGTCTACGGAGAGACGTCGCCTCCTTGTATGTCCTGCACCGCTTGTAAAATGGTGAGTGTTCTGAGGAACTATTCAGTCTGGTGCCAGCGGCTCAGTTTCAGCACCGTACCACACGCCATATGGACAAGTTCCACCTATATTGGTTCGATGCTCATTCCCCTTACACACTTGTGAAATGTAGGATGAGCTTCCTTCAGCGGTTTTTCCTGCATCTTAGGACATAGGGGCTTGTAAAAAGCGGGTCAACCAAGTCCTAGAAGGCCGGCAGCGCACCATTAACAATTTTTTTTCGTATTTCAACCTTTTAACTCATGTTCCTCGGGAATAGAACTAACTCGTAAAATATCAGTGGTGATAAAAATAAAGCTGTAGAATGTTTTTCTACAAAACAAATAAGCGCATTGACATCGATACGAAAATATGTCCATCATTAGAGATACACTACACATGGTCTGTCTGTTCACTGGCTTTTGTTTGTGTAGGTAGCAGTTTTGTACCAAAAGAAATGTGGAGAGGTCGGCCATGTTAAATTGGTTTATCTCAGCATCGCACTACTTCCGACTTCTTGAATTACTAATTAAGACTACATGAATGAGAAGAAAATGTGTCATGAGTTCTCTTCAACTGCATTTTTAATACTTTTTGTTACATTATTGTATGAGGTAACATAATAAGGTTACGGACACGTGTACGTACATACATAGAACCTATGATTCTAAATACGCAAAACCTCTCAGTGGGTAGTTCCACCCATATAATTGAACTACTTTTGAAAAAAAAAAATAAAAAAAAATAGGTTCACCATACAAATTGACCCTGTGAATTGACCGGATCAGAGTTTCTATGACGAATCAGATTTTGTATGAAGATTCGATTTTTTAAAATATTATTTCCAAAAGTTGTAGCACAAAAAGAGGTATTGCGTATTTAGAATTACACGTTGTAAATGCATACATGTACGTACACTCAAAATAATGACCTCCTGCCTGTAGGATTCCGTAGCCAAAGGGTGAAAGTTAATATGCCTCCGATGTCTGTATATCAGCGGGCTGTGTCTCATGAACCGTAATAAGTAGACTGTTGAAATTTTCACAAATTATGTATTTCTGTTGCCGCAACAAATACTCATAAATTGTCTCTTCTTCGTTACTGCCCGTCTATAACTAAGACGGTATTTTTACTTTAGTGGTACGGAACCCTCGGTGCGCGAGTGCATTGTAAGAAATTCGTCGTCGTAATTCGTAGCGACCGAGCTTCGCTTTATAATAGCCGCCCCAACATTAAAATATTATCGAGTGAGCAAGCAATGCTATCCGCCAACAGATGGCGCTGTAGGTTTCTGTCTAAAACGCGGTATTTTAAAAAAAAAATGCATAAAAAGACGGAGAATACGAATTTTCCCAGACATGAGACTTAGCTAGTTCGATTTCTTGCCCCCGACAACCCATGTCTGGTAATTTTCATCGAAATTGTTAGAGCCGTTTTCGCGAAACCGATTACAAATATATATCAAATATTGCTTGTTTAATAGTATAGGATCAATAGATTTTGCAGTCGTTTTTTATCAAGCACTGCCAGAGCCATGCACACCATTTTATTGCAAAGATATTGAATTCACATTCTAAGAGATTATTAAATTTTATTGCACTTTTTAAAGCTTAATAAAACCAAAGTCAACTGTCTGTTTAATTGTCTGTTGTTCACAGGGTGTTTGGTAATATGTCTGCAAACTTCTCGAAAATTAAAAAAAAAATTGAACTATCAGCTGATACAGTTTCTAAGGGAATTAATTCTGTTCCTAAGGGAAGTTGTTCAGTTTATAATCTTTGTTTGTATTCGTATCTAGCCGAACCACTGACTTTCATAACACAGGTTCTCTTAGCATATTTTTTTTGGCTAAATAAATAAATATGTTTTTAAATAAATGCTTTATAAAGTTTTATATGCCTTGGGCCAAAAGTATTTAATAAATTGCCCCACGCACTAAAGGAACTGCCAATGAACATTTTCTGCAAGCGTCTGTTTGCTCTACTAGTGGATAAGGCTTATTATAAACTATATTTATTATTTATGGACCAATTTTAAATATTTTATCATTAATTTAAATTGACATTGATATTTTTGTATAATGACATTGCTAGAATTTGAAGTGACATTGCCATTGTTTTTGTATTTAATTTGTTTGTTTAATATATTTTTTAATTTTATTAATGTAATGTTTTGTATTTTAAATGACTAATTTTTTTTCTTTTGTTCGCTGGAATTTTGCATACCTATTCAGGTGAAATAGTGTCGGATGTATATTAAATGACCAACATGTAACAAAAAGTACCACAATTTTTGGCAAATAAATGATTTGATTTGATTTTGATTTGAATATGATATTATAAACAAAATTATGAGGTGGTTCTGCCTATGAAACTGAACAACTTTTCCCAAGGAACATAGGTCGAAACACAAAAAACTAATTTCGACTCTCTGTACAAACACGGTACCATCATTATCATTTTGTATGGGAGGTCCAAACATACTTTTCGTATTTCAACCTATGTTCCTTGGGAAAAGTGGTTCAGTTTCATGGACAGAACCACCTCTTAAAATATCCGGGGTGGTAAACAAATAACGCTGTATTCAACGAGTAATGGAAAGGAGTGGTAATACTATTGGGTGTGAATCTGCCAATGAAACTGAACAAATTTTCTTACGGAACATAGGTCGAAATACGAAAATCAATATTTGACCTCCCATAGAAACTGCATCAGATGATAACTCATTTTGTCACACCTTTACATTACACGTTGTATGTACGCGGCTAGTGGCTACATACAAAATGAGATGATCACCTGACTACTTTAGTATGGAGAGTCATAAACCTTTTTTCTTTTTGAAAATTACTTGTTTTCTTTTATTAGTAGAATCTCTGAGCTTCGAGAGCGCAACTAATAAAAATTCGCGTTGTGTGTATATTCTTTAGGCTTTGTCTAGTTTTGATCGACCGAGCTTCGCTCTATAATAGCCGCCTGAACATTAAAATATCATCTGTTGAGCAAGCTCTGCTACTCGCTAATAGATGGCGCTGTAGGTTTCTGTCTAAAACGCGGTATTTAAAAAAAATGCTTATGAACACGGGCAAAACGATTTTTCCCAGACATAAGACCTAACTGGATTGATTTATCGTCCCTGAAAACCCCCGGATACAAAATTTCATCAAAATCGTTAGAGCCGTTTTCGAGAAACCAATTACAAATACACATACATATATATTTTATATTTAGTACCTGGTCGACCGAGCTTCGCTCTATAATAGCCGCCTCAACATTAAAATACCAACGGGAGAGCAAGCTATGCTACCCGCTAACAGATGGCGCTGTAAGTTTTTGTCTAAAACGCAAAAAAACACGGAGAAAACGAATTTTCACAAACATAAGACCTAGCTAGATCGATTTTTCGCCCCCGAAAACCCCCGAATGGTAAATTTCATAGAAATCGTTAGAGCCAATTTCGAGAAACCGATTACAAATATGTATATTTATATATATACAAATATTGTTCGTTTAACAGTATAGGATATACAAATTGCTCGTTTCATAGTATAGGATATCCACGGTATTAGAAAAATATTTTTTACAAGAACGGTCATGGAAATTGAACAACCCAAAAGGCGCCCAGGTCGTCTGACGACTGGATGGGTACCATTTCCAAAGATATGAAGACGATGGACTTAAAACCGTAATGACACAAAAACGCTAAACGCTAATCGAAATAGGACTAGGTGGGCCGTCCCCAAGAGATATGGGAAATAAGCTCGGGAGAAGAAGAAGAAAATGTAGAGAGTTGGTTATTTTTGAACCTATGGATTTCTGGACCCTTGGACCTAACGAAATACGTATTTTTAAGAAAAATAGTGACAGAAACAGGATAAACACTAGAAACAATTGTCAACTTGCTGCTCATTCTGCCTGCATGTCTGCTCAAAAACTTGAACACTTCTATAATAAGGTACTATTGAAAGTCTACCGCTACAAAAACTTTAAGCTGTTATCAAGCAAAAACTGTATAAGAAAGGTTATTATAAAATATCCGATTATCTAGAGAATAAAATCTATAGGAATAGACTGCGGTTCTATAAGGCTAATTCAAAATAAATTATGTTTATTGTATCAACCTTTTGCATTACAATCACATATTTTTAAAAGAGCCCGTGGGCTTTTTCTTGTCACTTCTTTTTCTCACATGGCGCCACTTTGTTTGTGAAGTGACGTATTTAGCTTTTAGTTTCATTGACGTCATACTCGTAGAGTGATCAAATAATCTCTAAATACGAATAAAGTTGTGAATAAAATATACTTTGACTATGGCTAAACTCTTTTCTTATACTCCTTCATTTCGAGAGGTACAGTGTGAGTGTGACCGCAGTATCTGTTCAGGTGGTCAAAATTGGAACTTTTCTTTTTATAGTGAATTGGCAAAGATGTTATGAAAAATCTTGACGACTAGCGCCGATGTCAACTGAACAGATATCGCGGTCATACTGTACGGTGAACCGCACAACAATATAAACTTTTTCAACTCTATTACCATGCCATAAAGCCCAAAAGTGTTCCTACTGATGTGCTGTTGTGTGTACATCTCTAAACACGGTAGTAAAAAAATCTGATGTAACGCGCTGGTTGATTTTCGCTAATTAGCCTTATCTGTTATCTCGTATCTTATCATCTACACATATAGTAAACGTGTAAATCTGTACTCACATTTAAAATATTTGCAAAAATATGATTTGAGGGGTCGCTAAAACTGTTAAAATATCATTTTTAGGGTTCCGTACCTCAAAATAAAAAACGGAACCCTTATAGGATCACTTTGTTGTCCGTCTGTCTGTCTGTCTGTCTGTCAAGACCCTTTTCTCACGAAAGAGAACAGGTATCAAATTGTAATTGATAACGAATATTAAGGTCCATGAACCACACAAGATCTGAAAATTTAAATTTTTTACAACGACACAATCAAAAGATATGGCTTTTTATGTCTTCATCTCCATACATTTATGCAAAAATGCAAAACCTACAGGGTACTTCCCGGTGACCTAAAATTATAAAATTTGGCAAGAAGCTAGGTCTCACATTACAAATAAAGGAAAAAGTCTAAAATCATTAAATATTTAAATTTTTCTTACAAATAATACTAACCAATTAAGATGAGTTCCCGTTTCAAGAACTTTTCTATAAAAGAGGTGTCAAGTCGGATGGTCGCGGAGTTTTTAAAATCAAAGAGCAAAAGCTTTTAATATATCATATGGTAGATAGGTACGGAACCCTTAGGGCGCGAGTCCGACTCGCACTTGGCCGGTTTTTTTGTAATGTTTGTCTGTTGTCGCGTGTGGTGCCGGCAAAGAATAGTACCAACCCATACATACCCGTGGGTGTCGTAAGAGGCGACTAAGGGTTAACTGGAGGATGGGCAGAAGCATCCTCCTTTGTATATTACACCTTACTTACTGCGGTCACCTACAACCGCGGTCCATGGTGTAAGCCGTAACGCTAACAAGCGAGGTGACTATGGTACTTCCCCTCCACATTGTTTCAGCAAAAGCTAGAATTCTGGAGGGAGCTCCCTGTCCTGTAGTGGACGTTTCATGGGATGTTATGATGATGTTTGTCTGTTTGTATGTGTTTGGTTTGTTGGTGTGACCGCGATTCACTTAAAAAGTAACTAGCTTTTACCTGCAGCTTCACTCGCGTTAAAGTTGTCCTTTAGGGATCATGCATTTTTCCGGGATAAAAATCCAGTGCTTGATCTATCTACCTCACTAATTTGATCGAAATCTGTTCAGTCGTTTAGGCGTGATAAGATAATCGAACATCCATATTTTTGCATTTATAAAATTACTAGCTGGTGCCCGCGACTTCGACTGCGTAAGTTTATAAATTGAAGCCTAGGTGTTATTCCTATATTATTGTAAAGTTTCAATAAAATCCATTCAGTAGTTTTTACGTGAAAGAGTAACAAACATACATAGATGTTTACAAACTTTCGCGTTTATAATATTAGTAGGATATTAGTGAGATTGAAGAAGAAGTGCAAAGAGTCCATTTACTTATTTTATCACAATAAACTTTTAAATTCAACATCACGAGAGTTTAACTTATAAACGGTCCTGAAGGATACATTCGCTCGAAATAATGAAAAGAATTAAATATAAAATATAATATAAAATTAGAAACAGTTTAGAGCATTTTAAAACACAAAAAAAAAATCATAAATATAAAATAAGTCCTTGACAATTTCGGAGAATTTGTTCAGTTTTCATATTTCAACGGAGTAAATGTTTTACTACAAAATATTCTACTATTCTAACAAGAGTGAGTCGCGTGCGGAAGCTTGTTGCATCATAAAATTTTCTGTATTTTCATCATATAGTGTGTCCCACGGCTACGCCACCTGGTGGAAAAGATCTTCATTAGTACACTATACAGGGTGTAAAAAAGTTATAAGATCCTTCTCAAAGGTGATCCTCCATATTTTTTTCCCAAATAGCGCAACTTTGTGAAGCGATGTGATTAAACTAAGGTCATTAATTCACCATCATCATAACATCCCATGAAAAAAAAACGTCCACTATAGGACAGGGAGCTCCCTCCAGAATTCTAGCTTATGCTGGAAAAATGTGGAGGGGAAGTACCATAGTCACCTCCCTTGTCAGCGTTACGGCTGGCACCATGGACCGCGGTTGTAGGTGACCGCAGTAAGTAAGATGTAAGATACAAAGGAGGATGCTGCTGCCCATCCTGTTAACCCTTAGTCGCCTCTTACGACACCCACGGGTATGTATGGGTTGGTACTATTCTTTGCCGGCACCACACAGGACATTAATTAAGATGTATTTTTTCCTACAAGAAAAAAAAAAAAATTCTCCCTTCCTGCCGATCTTTTCTCGGAATAATATAAATTGGAATATTCTCAAGGCTAGAGTGAACTGATATTATTTAGGTAGCATGTTAAATCTTCAACCCCATGTCACTTACCGTCAGGTGAGATCGGGGTCAAATGCTTATTTATGCACGTATGCTAAAAAATACCAGTGTTCAAATAAAGTTTTATTTCAATCGGTTCAGCAGTTTTTGCCTGATGCTCGGACAAATGAACAAACAGACAAAAAGTCCAAAAATCTGTGATTTCGGTTCTGGGGCATCAACATACCATTACGAAATTTTATATAAATGTCTTAAATGTACAAACAAAACCAATTTAAAATTTTATAAGTAGTAGAGATAGAAGAAAACATCCTGTATTTGCAAACGTCAAAAATTATCTCATTTTAATGGAGGCTGTAAAACAATTAGATTGTGGTTTATTAAGATTGATCTCGTTGTTAAGAAGTTAAATAACTTAATTTTAATTACTCACTTGCAGTCGAAATACTTCTTTTAGACGATAAACACACGGTATTAATAACTTATAGAATTCTGTGCAAAATTAAGACTGCGAATGGCAGTGTGGATGTTTTAACTATGGGTCCTTTTATAAGACAGGTAGGATTTTTAGTATATTTTTGTGCCTTATCTACTACTATACGTAGATTATCTATTTGACTAAGAATAAATTTTCATAACATTAATTATAATCATGATGATGATGATTAATTATTGCTCATTTAGGTCTGGGTACGTCCTATAAGGATCTCAATGTGCAAAATTCCATGCTTCTTGACTGCGTTTGAATTTGCAAATTAATAGTTAGGGTGCTGGCTGCAATTTGGGTATATGATTTGCTCATGATTCATATTAATAGGGATGATAGATCAGCTCAATACGAATCGATTTGGTGTTAACAAGTTTTTCTGTGCGTCGCTGCGTTTTTAAGTTATAGCAAAAAAATAAAATAAGATACTAAACAATGTTTTTTTGTGGCTGCTGTTTAAAGTACTTCTGAAGATGTAGAAAACCGAAGAGGCATACATGCAGAGCATTTCCTTTTCAACAATAATTAATGACGAAATGCATACCAAACTACCAAATGCAATGGGAATGATAATGAGCTAAACTCGATATGGACATATTAGTAGTCAAATACGTTTTCCACTATCCACCTTCCAGCTTCTTCATCTGACTCTCGTTTTCAATTTGAAAATTATTCTTCTTCGTTCGTATCAATCAATGGCAAAAGCGTAATAGTAACTACCCTAAGGCACCTAGTACTTAGCCTAAGGTTTTGTCTTTGTGGTGAGAGGACAGGCCAGCCTATTAAGATATGAGCTGGGAAAATTCTTACCAATAGGATTTCGCCATTCTCCTAGCTTGTCAAATGCGCTGTCAAAAGGAGCAATCTTATTGGCTGGAATTTTCCATCTCACTGCTAAGCTCCCTCGCACAGCTCTGGTGGAGATTTACCCTTACTGTGTCTATTTGTTTGCGTATTGCGCCGCGGGAAGGTTCTTTTCGTACACCCGAATTGCAAATCATCATAACATCCCATGAAACGTCCACTACAGGACAGGGAGGTCCCTCGAGAATTCTAGCTTTTGCTGGAAAAATGTAGAGGGGAAGTACCATAGTCACCTAGCTTAGCGTTACGGCTGGCACCATGGACCGCGGTTGTAGGTGACCGCAGTTAGTAAGATGTAAGATACAAATTGCAAATATAAGAAACATTTATCAAGACGTTTCTAATGAATGAACCCAAACTCGATGGTTGTAATAGTAGCTCTCCTAAAGTTCCACTATCCACCTTCTAGCTCCATCATCAGCTAGATGATGCTAATTTTCGTTACAATTCTTCACATTTGCCAAGTTTCAAATATATAAACTTGTTGGGTAAAAGCCAGTAGGGTATCTGTTTAATTAATATTCTTTGATTTAAATCTTTAAAAATCTTTCTACACATTTAGATTTTGGTATTTACTAGCTTTGTTTTGATAACACTACCTATCTTTATACGTATACATTGGCTTGGCGGTTTCTTTTTTACGTATCAGTCAAAGTTTTTCCGTGTGTAGAATAACATCTCAAAGGTAAATGCGAATGTCTTGCAA
Source organism: Athrips mouffetella (assembly GCA_947532105.1). Classification (NCBI taxonomy): domain Eukaryota; kingdom Metazoa; phylum Arthropoda; class Insecta; order Lepidoptera; family Gelechiidae; genus Athrips; species Athrips mouffetella. The sequence goes on along the minus strand of OX383980.1, from coordinate 7,393,472 downwards.
AACCTTGCTTGCATAATCTTATCTTGAAAATAAAAAGACAAACGTGAAAGAATAAATACAACTTTACGATTTATGTAACACAGTTAATATAAAACATGGATACACAATTTACCACGGAATACAAAAATGTACTACCGATAAACCTAAAGCGGTGTGAAACATTAGAAAGATAATCATTATTTTGACCTTCGCTGCGTCTCACATGGCCCAAACGACAAGAGTGGCAGGTGCTGCCACTGAGGAGGCAGCCCGCCTCAAGCACTCGAAATAGGCGGAACTGGAGCGTGGCTATAAGTTCATCCCTTTCGCGGTGGAGACAGCTGGCTGCTGGGGGTGTGCAGGACATCGGGCGTCGAATGCGAGACAGGGGCTGTGACTCTCGCTCCGGGGCATTCCTGGTGCAAAGGCTGTCTGTGGCTAAGTGTCGTGGGCACCTTTGTACCGGGAGTGTTGAGGGGCGGGTTGTTTATTTGACATTATTTAAGGTGTATTATGGTGGCAGACCATTTTTCTGGGGTTTTATACATTGTATTTAATCAGATAGTCATAGTCTGCCAGGTGTACATTTCATTGTCAAATTTCAAAATACTTATGATTCCTCAAAAACGCAGGGGTGGATGTCCGCCGATATTTTTTGTATCTTCTAGAGGATGCTCCTTATCATCAGTCAAAGAGGCAGACATGAGCAAATCATATAGAAATTTGTCCTTTTTTGCCCTTACTATAAAGATTATTTATTAAAATTTAATTTAATTCCGACATTTGTACTGTATGTAATTTACATTTTAAATATCAATAACAAAAACGGCCAAGAGTGAGTTGGACCCATACACAGAGGATTGCGTATAAACCCTTTAGCCATCCTATCCTCCAATCATCCATGGTATACCTACTATTAAACGAGCAATATTTGTATGTATATAAATATATATATTTGTAATCGGTTTCTCGAAAATTTCTCTCATGGTTTCGATGAAATTTTCTATATGGGGGTTTTCAGGAGCAAAAAATCTATCTAGCTAGGTCTCATGGAGAAATACGTTTTCTTCGTGTTTTTGTCTATTTCTTGGAAATAGAGCGTTTCAGAAACCCAACAGTGCCATCTGTATAATAATATTTTTATTTATGGTTTAAGAGTTTATAAGGGCTTATCTAAACAATTATTTATTCGTAAGGGCTTATTTTAATTTTTACAACACCGAAAATCAGCCAGTCAAAAATTGCGATTAGTTTTTCTACTCCATACTAGATAGCGCTGTGTGTGATGGGTCATGGATGGGTTTAGATTATAAAGAGCAAAGCTTGGTCTCCTAAATACTATTTATTAAAAACAGTTACTATGGTCTTCCCCTGCAAACTATACAACGAGTTCTCATTTGAGCTCCATGTCCTATAGTGGACGTTTCATGAGATGTTATGATATTATGATGATGGTTTAAAGTATTTAGAAAATCCTAATTATAAATTATCATTTAGTCGACTGAATTTAAGAAAGTGTAATGAGCCAGGTAACAGAATGGCTACCCAGGTGTTCAATTCGCTTGATAGGTAGACCACCAGACAGTTGGTCAGACGACATCGTGGCCATAGTAGGGATGACCTGGATAAGGGAGGCCTATGCCCAGCAGTGGGTCGATACGGTCTGATATGATGATGACGAATAAGTTTGCATTAAATTGTGTATTAACTGAACAACTACACTTTTTTTCAGGCATGGACGGTATCGGGCGTATTATTGAACATGGTCGGCCAAGGCATGGCTTTGAGCTTCCCCTCGTCCCTCATGCCGGCTCTGATGGCTAAAGATGCAGAGATCAAGGCTGACCTGAATACAGCTTCTTGGATTGGTAAATAGGTAGATTTATCTAGTTTTAGCTTGTACAGCGTTCGTAGGTTGCTAAAGGGCGATGAATTATCTCAATGTCGCGGAAAAATATGTAAAACAATTAACCCATAAATCATTGATATACTTACGTAAGGAATTTAGATTGAAGAGTTATCTAAATAGAGATAGTCGAAGGGTTTGACTCTTGAGTCTCTTACGCACAAGAAAAGAGGTTATGAAGGTAAAAGTTAGTTTTTCATGAAGATGAGAATAGCATGAAATTCTGTTACTGCAAATATAGGTGGTTTTCAACGAAACAATGTTTTTATCACACCAGCTGAACCTGTCTTCAGAAATAAAATATCCAAATATACAAAATTGCCTTTATAATGTTAATCTGAATAGTGTGAGCTAAAAATATAATATTTTATTAAGAAACAGATTTGTTAGGCCATCGCAGTTTCATCCTCTATATTTTGCATATTTTCTTTCCAGCATCATCAATTGGCATAGGGAGCTTGCCTGGAATATTTCTATCATCATACTTCATGGACCGATATGGACGTCGCATCGCTCACGGCCTAGTCATTATTCCTGGATCTATAGGATGGCTATTAATCTACTTCGCCACTGATACCAAACAGCTTTTAATAGGAAGACTGCTTTGTGGCCTCACTGCCGGAGCTACTGTTGGACTAGGGGCAGTCGTAATTGGAGAATACACCAGCCCAAAGCATCGAGGAATGTTCCTGAATTTAAAGACTGCAGCTGTCTGCATAGGAGGAATGATAGTTCATATTTTGGGTAACTTCTTCACTTGGAGAACTGTTGCACTTATTTCGATAGTACCGTACATTGTTGCTTTGATGATAGTTGCGACGTGGCCAGAAAGCCCAGCATGGTTGGCTGAGCATGGAGAATTTGAGAAAAGTGAAAAGTCGTTCTACTGGTTGAGAGGAAAAGATGAAAGTTCAAAAAACGAGATAAAAAAATTAATTCACGTGCAAATGAAAAGAGAAAATTATTCAGAAGAATCGTCTTTCGGGCAAAAGATAAAGGATTTCTTTAAAAAGTTTACCAAGAAAGACTTTCTGAAACCACTTTTGATTTTATTTTTGGGTTTCAGTTTACTAGAGGCATCAGGGCGGCATATTTTCCCTGCATACGCGATAGATATAATAAGTGAAGTTACTGGTAATAAAGACAAAACTTTCTTCTTTACGTTGGGGCTAGATTTGATAATTACTGTGAGCGCTACATTCTCTTCAGTGCTTGTGAAATTGATGAAACGCCGTGTTCTTCTATTTTCAACAGGGTTTGCTGCTGTTACCGTTTTGGCTTTAGCTTGCACGTATCTCTTTTTAGTTTCAAGGGATATGATCTCCAAGGATTACCCTTGGATACCTATGGGACTCTTTATAGTATTTTTCATTTTAGCTAATTTTGGCTGCACACCCATACCTTTAGCTTTCCTGGGAGAATTACTGCCTTTAGCTCATAGAGGAGCCGGATCCGCAGTTTCTGGCGTATTAATGGCTTTAGTACTGAATTTATCTTTGCAAGTAACACCGTTCTTACTTGTAAATTTTAAAGTTTATGGAACATTTGCAATTTTGGGAGCACTCATGGCAGTTTTTCTGTCTATACTGTATTTCATTTTACCAGAAACAAAGGACAAAACGTTACAAGAAATTGAAGATAACTTTAATGGACGAAAAACTAAAGATGAGGATGCTATGGTTACGATGATTGATGCGAAAGATAGCAAAGTAAAAGCAAAGACGGTGTATGAAACTGAAGTTAAATAGCCATATGGAACCCCTGAAAATGATTCAACGTGTAACGAAAGGGTCAACTTGTACAAAGAATATCCTTGAACCATGTGAGTCTGCCCATGGACTTGAACAATTTTTATGACAGATTCTTGTCCTTCAGGGTCGTTTTCTCTATTTGGTTCATCTTACAAGTGTAATAACTCAAGACCTTTTCAAAAATTCATTTAAATTTAAATACAGTATATATGCGCAATTTTGTTCGATGACTTTCTGCCATTTTGTAGGTTGTGACATGATCCCGTTGATGCAGAAATTTTGAGACATCTGATCAAAAAACCGTGACAAGCGAAATAGTTTTGCCAGTCCTCTCTTGATGTTAACCTGACACTGCCCAATGAATTCTAAAGGGGCCGAAACAGGTGGAAATCTGAAGGTGCAAGGTCAGGGCTATATGGCTGATGCACTCCGCTGATGCATAAACACCTCCCAGCCAAACTCTCTGAATTTTTTCTGAATGGTTAAAGATGTGTGTGGTCTAGCGTTATCGTGATGAAGTACCACATCCTTTCTATTGATCCATTTCGGCCTCTTTCTTTCAATTTCTTGCGTTATCAATTGTTAATGAGGAATACATAATAAATATGCTTTTCCAATCCCACCATACACACAGCATCATCTTATTGTGATTTAACTCGGGTTTTGCCCACTGGTTTTGCCACAGTCAGTGAAGCCTGACCGACCTTTGACCACGACCTTTTTCACACGCTCTTGTCGTACGTGATCCACTTTTCATCACCATAGTTATCAATCTCTTCAGAAACGGTTCGGTTTCATTACATCTCAAAAAAGAATCGCAAATGAGTACACGGTTCATTTAGGTATATTTCAGTGAGCTCGTGTGGCACCCAAATATAGAGTTTTATTGTGTAGGTACCCAGCTTCTTTCAAATTGATCAAAACTGTTTTGTTGTCAATTTTCAGTTCTTCAGCTATGTCGTGACACTTCTGTACTATACTTACTAATCTGGGGTCGTGACTACTGATATGCCGATTTTACTCAACTTTTTCAAAAATGGCGTCCATTTTATCTGTAACACCGGCGACCAGTATGCATTTTTGACATCAAAATTCCCAGGTTGAAAACGCTTTAACCAACTTTGTGCCACTCTTAGGTCCTTCGTACACAAGGCTACGCGAATCTTCGATACTAAAGTAATATACTACATTAGTATCGAGTCGCGAGTATCGAGTAGCGCACGGTCCGTACACATGAAATTGAATCGCAAGACGCAAATTGCCTATACAGCCACATCAGGCGTAGCGGCTAAACAGATCACACGTTTACAAAATGTCTGACACAAGTGATGATGAAACTTGAATTTTGTACTATTTTTACCGGAAACAAAGAAATCGTCGTAACAGAAGATACTGGCTTCATCCGTATATTGAAAGAACACTACAACACTATAAAAAGATATCAACCTGTTAAATTAACGGCCTTTACTACTGCTACCCAAGCTTTTTATGTAATCTCCTTTTTTGAATATTCTTTCAAGTTATAATTATACAAACAAGGATATTTTTCCACCTCAAAAACAAATTTAATTTTTAATAGTTGCTCCGCCATTTTGAATATCGCTGTGACTTATGTAGCGACGATCTCGTCCGGCAGGTAGCGCACGACTGGCGGGACGCGAGTCGCGGGACGAATGTCGGCGACGCGACTCGTGTACGAATCTCAATGGATTTGTATGGCGGTACTCGCTTGGAGACTTAAGTCGTCGAGTATCGAAGATTAGCGTAGCCTTGTGTACGAAGGACCTTACTGACATCGAATTAGGTCGTCAACAAATTTTTAATGCATTGCATTTTAAAAGTGTTTAAAATATATCGAGTTTCTTCATTAGCCCAGATTAGTAAGTTAATGTACAAGATTCATTAGATTCATTCATTTTGACAGAAAGAAAAACAAATGAAAAATAGCTGAGAGGCTGGAAAGAACATTTTAGTAATTTCTTTTTTTATGTTACCTTTTTAATGTCATCGAAACCAGCCAGATAGATACAAGTGGTACAGCACAAAAATATTTTATTAGGTACAAGTTTTTTCCCCGACCTATATATAGGTGAGGTCCAAGTAAGTGAAAATAAAAACAACCACCTTGGGCACTACAGATAGAGTACATTGAAATCCAAAACTCAAGTAACATTGATTCCTTATTTGATCGCTGTAGATTTGACAAACCATCCACGAAGTTTTGGATTTGTCTGGTTTGAAGCAGTATCGGAATCGTTTTCTTCGTCAAAAATATGAAGTAGAGTTCCAGACAACTTATAAATAAACGATTTTAATACTTAAAGGAAAGTATTATGCTATGTTTAGTTTTCTCAGATATATGTCTGTTTTAACAATGACTTATGGCAATGTTGTTATTAAGTATTTAAAAACTTTGTTAATATAAGATTATCTGTAAATTATTTGCTATAACAAAAATAAAATACTTATTATCAAAGTAAATCTCACTTCATATTGTGTAACTACCCACTTAGTTATCTATCTAGATATAATGTAATATCATTGATCGGAAGTAGTCAGTAATTTATGGCCTTTGACATGGCGTAACGACTACCATCGAAGATAATAAATACCATTTGCGGACTTTAGAATTATCAAATCGGTTCTATTGTCCAATAATCATGTCATAGAAATCTTTTCGTAAGAGGAAAGACAGGAAGAAGATATAATTAGCACTACCACTGTGGCAAGCTAGACTTCAAAACTCTGAAGTACACGTGCCTTGTATCAAGGCTTTTGCAGTTTTTATTATTAAGTTAGTCTTCTTGTGACTGGAAACGTAAAATTTGCCTCGACAGACATTTCAACAAACATAATACCAATAAGGCAGTTTCAATAGCTATCATTTATACAGAGTGTAAGGGACGGTGTACCGAAAACTGAAAGGGCGTACTTAGTCAACGAAACTGAACAACTTCCAAAGAAACATATATGTTGGGAAAATGAAAAAAATTTTTGACCTCTTCATACAAATTGTCCACTCTGGTCGAACAGTTTGTATGGAGAGGTCAAAAATTTTTTTCACGTCCCAGCATATGTTTCTTTGGGGAAGTTGTTCAGTTTTGTTGACTGAGCACGCCCTTTCAGTTTTCGGTACACTGTCCCTTGCACCATTTATTTTTTACAGCAGTACAGTCAACTACAGGTTAAGCTTGGCACTCGCAGTACAACTCTAGCCCATAGGTTGATCCGTTGAGTTGATCATAGTGGAAGTACCGGTCTATCACAAAGTCCAAACTTTCAAGGTTGATGTGCTCCTGACTGTACAACCAGAACACAAACCATGATTGCTGTCTCAAAGTGGTAGCTAACCTAAATCCCGTCAATACCATAAGGTCATAAGGCTCATAAGGTTATCCACATATCGGTATAACTTGAGGGTTTAGTTTTAGTTTTCCTTTACACAAAAGTTAGATAGGTTTTAAAAACAACAAAAAAATATATTGGGGAACGTTTCACACAAGGTCATCAGATCCCATACTAGGCATAGCCTGTACTATGGGTATCAGAGACTTATCTATATGTAACAGCCTCCGTGGTGTAGTGGTTAGAGCGCTCGGCTCTCGATCCGGAGGTTCTGGGTTCGATTCCCGGTGGGGACACTGTCAAACAAAAATCTCTTTGTGCGACCTCCCCAGTTTGGTTAGGACATTGCAGGATGAATCACCTGATTGTCCGAAAAGTTAAATGATTCCGTGCTTCGGAAGGCACTTTAAGCCGTTGGTCCCGACTACTATCTACGGATGTAGTCGTTAATGAGCCATGTCAGAGGCCTTTGGCGGCTCAACAACTCTGACACCAGGGTTTGTGAGGTCGGTCATCGACCTTGCAACCCACACGATATGATGATGATGATGAGAGACTTATCATCATAATATCCCATGACATGTCCACTGCAGGACAGAGAGCTCACTAATTATCACCACGCTTTTAAGCGTTGCGGCTGGCGACCACTAATGCCGGTGACCGCAGTATGTAAGATGGTACAATACTCAGAAAGATGCTGCTGCCCATCCTCCGGTTCTTAAGCCCTTAGTCGCCTCTTAGAAATAACATTATTACCTACTTGAAGGATATAAATTTACAAAATACAAACAAAATATCTGTTTGTGGGTTGCTTACACACAGTAAACTTTATTGTTTGCAATGAATAAGTTATAATTGTTGTTAATTTGCAAAATTTTGGGGCATGGTGGAAATTTTTGCCAGTTTAAATAAATAAACGCACACGTTGAAAATCAAAATTGGTCACGCGTTTTGGGCTCTTTGTTTATCTAGAGTCTAGATAAACAAAGAGCCTGAAGCGTGTGATTCTAGACGTTGGATGTGATGTCAGTAAAACATCTAGCTATGGTGGGTTGTAAGATCTTAGTAGGATCGATGACCGACATTATACGACGTGTGACGGAAAGGTGTGATAATACCTAAGGGTGTGAATCTACCCATGAAACTGAACAACTTTATCCAAGGAACGTAGGTCAAAATACGAAAACTCAGATTTGAACTCTTATACGAAATACGCTATCAGCTGATGCAGTTTCTATGGGAGGTAAAAAAATTATTTAGTTTTATGACCTATGTTCCTTGGGAAAAGTTGTTCAGTTTCATCGGCAGATTTACACCCTTTAGTATCATCCTACAGGTTAGTTACTGTTACACCGTGTATGTAATAAATAAAGGTTCAGCATTATACGTCTACGTATTAGGTTTTATCTTTGTAATTTTTACCTCATAAGCTCGGAATGCTTTATCGGTCGAAATGTGCATGCAAAATTAGTTTTTGGCCACTTGCGTGGGAAAAGCTTTTGAAATTTGTCGCTTACCTCTTTCCGCAAATCCACCGACGCTCGCTTCTCGCGACTGTCGCGACTTATCTCTTTAATATTTTAATTTTTGTTTACCATTTAAATTCTTTTTTGTCTGACCGTCGTGTAAACTCACCAAAATATATTTCGAAAGAAGATTGGTGCAGTTTCCTTTATTATTACTCCAAACCGCATTACCCTCACTACCTACACTGAAAAAAAAATTGCTGATTCAATCAAGATTTGATCTTGACCCGTTTGAGCTTGCAAAGACCTTATTGGATTGTATTAATTTGATTATTGAATTAAAGATCACAAATTTAAATTGAACGCTTTATTGAATCTTTCAATATCTTTTTCGATTTTATCACAAAATGCCTAACAAGAGAAAATTAATCTTGGTTGGCTCTCCGTTTTTTCAATGTACGCTCGTGAGAACCGCCGTTAGAACCAGGACATTTCTCCTGGGAGGAATTGTGAACACTATTTTTGATCATATTCAGAAAGAAGTTCCAAAGGCGATTCTAGAACAAACCACACGACAATTCTTTTGAATTCTTTCGAGTCAGAGTTAACGTAACGCCATTTTATCCTGACAGTCTAGCATTGTGGTTTCCGCAATTAGATGGCCAATTTATACTTTCTGGCGTCAAGCAAGATAACACAAATATTTATTTTGTCATAGCAAAACTGGAGAATCGCTACGCCGCCGTAGAAATTGCAGACCTCGTAACAAAACCACCGGAAAAATATTTGTATGAGACACTAAGAAACGAAGTGTATTGGAAGAACAGAAGGTGTAATAATTAAAGTATTGACGTAAAGTCAAAATAAAGTAATTAGTCGGAACAACAATTAACAAATGACGTTTACATTAATTACACTTCATATTGATATATATATATATATATTATTGCCTGAAGACTCGTGATTCCCTGAGAGAACTGTTCAAGCAAATCAACATTATGACAGTGCCATGCCAGTATATCTATGAAAATATAATGTATGCTAGAAAGAACATTCATCAATTCTATTATGAATTCTGTGTCAATTACCAAAAATTTGTGACATACATAATTTTAATACTAGAAATAAGCATAAAATTGATCAACCATATACTAGATTAACTAAAGTCAATACATCTTTCGTTGGTCTGTGTATACCATACTACAACAAAATACCTGACAATATAGTGCAATTACCTGAGAGAAAGTTTAAAGAATGTGTAAAGCAAACGTTATGTAAAAAAGCTTACTATAGATTGGATGACTATATGAATGACAAAGAGGTATGGTGCTCTGATATTCCAGCGAAACACAAGAAACACATTGTAAAAAGCCGACTCTTAAAGTAGGCCGTGCTGCAGTGGTTTCTTGCCGTTTCTTTTACGCTGCCATAGCACGATCCGAAACGGCGTAGACTCGCTCTATTTGCATTGTATTCTGCATGACATTCAATAAGTATTCTGTAAAGAATCTACATTGAATAAAATTATCTGAATCCGAATCTGATATAAACATAGGTACTTCAAAACGAGGTTTTTAAATGGATAAATTGACCATTACATTAATTTATTCCGAAAATATTTCTTAGTGGGAAGCCAATTTTTTTTTGTACGAAACATTTATTTAAATAGAGCATCAGAAAGAGCGCAAAAAACTGAACATGCTATCATTCCAAGTCCATTTTCGATGTTTTGTACATACATACATACATAACATCACGCCTTGTTCCCGATGTTTTGTCCCTTAACTTAATTGATATAAAAGGTATAATAACCCTGAAGAACGTGAAACTGACCATGAAATTGAACCATTATTTTTTTCATCTGTGACAAAATAAGTTACTAAATAAATGAAAAATAAATTACTATTCAACCAAACAACAGGGACATCCTGTTTATGATGCGTGAAAATTCAGCTTGAAAATCGGTCTTGTCTCATTTTGTTTTTAGATACTATCCATTACAGACCAAAATAGTGCAATAGGAATTTTGTTTAAAAAAATTAGTATGGATTCAATAGCAGTCTAGGACAAAGGTGGATGTTGGATGAAAATTATGGGTCCCTTTATGAGACAGGTAAGATCTTTGTGATGACGAATGATTTTAATTAAGTGATAAGAGTAATTTTGACATTTGATTTGTAAAAGAATAACAATTAAGTCTTAATCTTAAACAAGTTATAATTAAAATACAAAAATGTATTTGTTAGTCAAACAAACCGCCCCTTGACGTTCCTGGTGCAAAAGTGCCCATAATGCTCGCGGTATTACCACGTTGAATGGCTATGGACAGCCTTTGCACCAGGAACGACTCGGAGCGGGGGTCACATTGCTTTTGTCGGAGCCGACGGCCTATTTCGCGCACAAATCGTTTAGCGTCCGCTCCCCAGCAGCCCGCCGTTTCCACCGCCAATGGGACGAAAATGTAGCCCTGTCCCAAGGGAACATACTTTTGGCGCTTCATCGCCGCTTGTGATTCAGCTGCCATGCTGTGATTAAATTATTACTACTGTTAAATATTATAGCCTTAGTAGATTGATCGCAGAATATAGCTATACGTGAGAGCAGGGCCCTGAGTCAAGATGCTTTCTACAATCGCAAACGCTATAGAATAGAATAAAAATGTATGGGATTGACATTAGCTGTGACGCAACATTTCTATCGCTAATGTCATTCCCGTACATTTTCATTCTATTCTACTAGCGTTTGCGATTGTAGAAAGCATCTTGACTCAGGGCCCAGGATGTGATGATAGCGATACGTGAACACTCCATCCTGCTATCACCCTACTGTTTTAACCTCAGAACAAAAACCTCCTAGCTTCGCTCGGAGAAGAAACCATGCTATTTTTTTTTCAGTATGGGATGACAACTGCTAGCATGTCTCATGCCATGTCAAATCATCAATGATCACATCCTACCAAATTAGATGAACGACGCGTTCATTGCATTTACAAAGTTTATAGGATTATTGTAATTTGTTGGGATTTTAACGGTTGAAAATATTTCCTAAATTATATGTTGTAAACATTGTGTAAATTATAAAAAACATATAGTGAACAAGTTAAAAATATCGTGAATTTATTCTTAAGGTGCTCTCCATATTAGTGATTGTTCTTTTTAATAATAACGTGTGTAGTTCATGGCTGTACATCTTCAAAACAACAAAACGAAAATTGCAAAGAAATTTTGTCTTTTCATCTGTAAGTGTTATTCAGTATTTTTCATGTTTGTGGATTATTATCACAAATGTTGCATAAAAAAAAGTCAACTTATCATTTCTACAGTTAGATAATATGGAAATTGTATTAATTATTAATTTTATTGTAATTTATCGTTTTTTGTGGGATCATGTTGGAGTTTATGAGTGATGTATTTTTTATCGATAGTAGTATTTTTACTTTCGAGCTGAGCGAGAAAGGTATTGTATTCGTGAAAAAAGTTGCACAAACTTTCTCAAAAATGTGTTCTATATCACTTAAGCAAGTCCCCTAAAAATGTCCGCCCGTCGGTCGGTCGGTCGGTCTGTCCGTCACGCTTTGGCCTAGCGGCTAAACGAATGGTCCTATTAACACCATATTTTTAATTTAAGACTTTTATGCAAATTGGTCGAAGGGTTCCTAATGGTTTTTTGCTGGCTCTCATTTTGAGGGTAGCTGTCATACAACAAAAATGAAGAATTGAATTTTTTTGAAAAACGGCTAAAATGATTTTTATGAAACTTTGCTTGACTAAGGATCTCCATGCAAGGTATCTTGCGCTATCATCAGTTTGTCTGTGTGATTTCATATAAGGGGTGTTCCTGTACTACCAAAACGTAAACTTGTGATTTACTCATAATTGGTTCCGTTAAGTTTATATTATTTTCTTTGAATTTAATTCTGTTTTGGTTATTTACTTGAATGGATATTCAATTTGATTGGTTTTTGCGAAAATTTAGTACACAGGATGTACGAAAAACTGAAAGGGCTTTTTCAGTAGTCAAAACTGAACAACTATTCCTAAGAAACGTGTTTTGAAATAAAAAAATCGGTAATTAATCATATACAGGGTATTCTAGTACTACCAATAATTGAACATGTGATTTGTTCGAAATCGTTTACGGTTAGTTGGTTTTAATATTTAACAATTCGAATTCTGAATTTATCTGCTTATTTCATTAGAACATTTTCTAGAAAAACCGAAATAAAAATTAGTATTTCCATACTATGTGTATGGTATAACAAATATAAGTTTGCGGCTGATAGTTTTACTTGCATATCGCGAGAAAGAAAGTGCAGTGCTGCTGGCTCATTTACTATATTTTACAATATTCAACGCGTTTTGTTTTTAGGGTTCCGTACCTCAAAAAAAAAACGGAACCCTTATAGGATCACTTTGTTGTCCGTCTGTCTGTCTGTCTGTCAAGACCCTTTATCTCACGAACGGGTAAAGGTATCAGGTTAAAATTAATACCATATATTAGGATCCATGAACCACACAAGATCTGAAAAATTCAATTTTTCACATCGACGCAATCAAAAGATACGGCTTATTATGTCCTCATCTCCATACATTTATACAAAAAAGCAAATTCTACAGGGTACTTGCCGTTGACCTAAAATTATGAAATTTGGCAAGAAGCTAGGTCTCACAGTACAAGTAATGGGAAAAGTCTGAAATCATTAAATATTACAACTTTTCACACAACTAATGGTAACCAATTGTGGTGAGCTCCCGTTTCAAGAATATTCATATAAGAGAGGGGTCAAGTTGGATGGTCGCTGAGGCGATTTTTGTTTGTTATGTTTATAGTGCATAAGCTAAAAAATAACAACGAATAATAAAATTTGGTCAAGCGCGTGTCGGACTCAAAAAATCTAGCACATTAACTTACTGAAATTTCAACGAATACAATTATGATTATGTGGTGGTACGAAGCCCTCGGTGCGCGAGTCCGACTCGCACTTGGCCGGTTTTTTATTCTGAGTTCGAATCCCGATGGGGACACTGTCAAACAAATATCACTTTGTGTGTCTTCGCCAGATTTAAATATCTTAAACAGCATGAATCATCCTGAATCAACAAATCGTAAGAAATATGATAAAAAAATAATTAAATTAATCTACATAAAATTCTACACAAAAAAGGTTTTGAAAGTTTTTCGCTTAAAATAATACTTTAAAAGATTTAAAAGCGAAAACATGGAGCAACTGTTGTGCACATGCAACGCTTTGATTTTGATTTGAGCTACTTAGGAGAAAACCACAAACCCGTATTTCAGCATGTTTGCAAAACCATCGCAAATGCACCCCCTGCATTAAGGGATAAAAGTTTGTGTTAAAATCCTACATAATTTGTATGTAAGCTAGAGATATATATAACCTTTACACCTCCTACCCCTCTTGCCTCCACCGCAACCGTACTTTTAGTAAGTAAGTAAGTAAGTAAGAAGTTTGGTATCAAACAGCTACGTAAGAAATCACCGTTAGTAAAAAATACTTAAAGTATTATTTTCCTGAATGAATTTAATAACTGCTTTTAACAGATTTGCCTTTTATTTAAGTGTAGTACTTCAACTTTTTGGTGAAAGTTTCGACATCGATTTTTCCTTGTGTTACTTATCGACTATCGATAGATGAAAGCATGCACACATCCCTACTTGTGACGAATTATTTCTTATATATTACTTCTATATGAGGTCAAATTTATTTGGTTTTAACCAAGCTTTGTGAGCTTATACCGCCATCCCCCTTCGACCATCGGGAGTCCAGAGCCAGACGCATCGCATAGGTTATCGTGATACGCATCGCATATCACCCATACTTGGTTGATATTCTGTTCATTCGAACAAAGCGCTTGCGCAATAAAAGTGAATGCGCACACTAAGGAGTTAGGCTTCTTCTGGGCAAGCTCGTCCTATTGTCGACCTCATCTCTGTCCTCAAGACTTCGATCGAGATCAAGAGTAATGGCCCATTGATAATAAAAAAGGGAGTGGAATTCTCTGCTTGTGTCTGTGTTCCCGAGTTCATATAAACCGGATCTATTCAAGTCGCGAGTGAATAAGCTTCTTCAGGGCAAATTCGTTCTATTGTCGACCTCATCTCTGTCCCCAAGACTAGATTAAGGTCAAGAGTAAGCTCATTAGCATTAAAAAAAGATACATGATTTTGACTGTCTGTGCCCACGATTCAGTCGCGTGGAGTACGGTGGGCTTTTGTACTACAGTTTTTTTTATAGTTAATGGGCTTACTCTTGACATCGATCTAGTCTTTAAGACAGAGATGATGTCGACGATGCAACGAGCTTGCACAGAATAAGCCTATTCACTAGCGACTTGAATAGATTCGGATTATATGAACTCGGGAACACAGACGCAGGCAGAGAATTCCACTCTTTAGCTGTGCGCATTATAAAAGATGTTTCAAAGCGCATTGTGCGAATGTGCGGAATATCAACCAAGTATGGGTGATATCCTGCGGTGCGTCTGGACTCCCGATGGTAGAAGGGAGATGGTGGAATAAGCCATACAACTGGTGGTGGCATAAAACTAGAAACTCGTTTAGTTACAGTGTTTTTGGCGCATCGTATGGCAAAATAAATAAACCGTTAGGAGAAGTAATTTGCTCCATAACCTCTTCTGTGCAAGATATATATTCTTTATTGTGCACAAATAACATAAAGTTGTCAAGTGAAAATTGTTCACAAAGGCGACCTTATCTCTTTTAGAGATCTCTTCCAGCCAACCTATCAGGTGTGGAAGAATGTCATTAAAACGGTCACAACGGTGTCAACATAGTTATTATTCAAATTAAATTTAAAAAGCCTGGCCAAGTGCGAGTCGGGCTCGCGCACTGAGGGTTCCATACAGAACTGTACGTATATAAGTAAAATTTATGGTATTTTTATTGCTAAAAAACTTTGTTATGTGATGTAAGTAATTAAAATTTATATTTCAGTTCATTGAATGAAAGGCAAATTGCGATTTACGATTTATGACGTATAAAAAAACTACTTTTTAGATCTCGTTCAAACCAATTTTCGGTGGAAATTTGCATGGTACATCATATATTTTTTTTAGTTTCATCATTCTCTTATTTTAGAAGTTACAGGGGGGGGACACACACATTTTACCACTTTGGAAGCGTCTCTCGTGCAAACTATTCTGTAATGTTTACATAAATTTCTGCGAACTGTAATTAATTCATATTTTTCCTTTCACAAACTTCGGAGATAAGGGAATGGTATTTTTTTGACATTTTTCATTATAACTGGAAAACTAAGAGACGTAAAAAAATACAAAAATATATTTTAGAATGTACAAGTAAAGCCCTTTCATATGATACCCCACTCGACCTAGTAGTGACAATTTGAAATTTGCCCCCCTCCCCCTCTCCAATTTTGGCCCCCTTTACATTAATAATCATATTTTTTTCAAAATTATTTCATGTGCAATTAAGTTGGACAACCATGTTCTAAAACTATTCTCAATTTCAAGTCGATAACATGAGTGGTTGCTGAGATATAGAAGTGTGACAGACAGACAGACAAAGTCGCACCATAAGGGTTCCTTTTTTTTACCATTTTGGTATCGGAACCCTAAAAATGATCGAAATTCTGCATTAAAAAAGGACCTCCAAATTTTATTTATTTTGTTTAATATTGTTGCAAGTTGATATCGAATCCAAATTTACTGGCAGTCTGATCTAGTCTTGATCTAGTTCTCTTTTCTCAAGTTCTGTTTCAAGTTTCTGGAAGATAAAATGTTAACTTACATCTCAATTTTACATGGCTGTAAAAAAGCGATTTGGATGTTCTTTTGAATAAAAAAATATTCGAAGGTGTAAAAAGGGATTATGGGGAACACGATGCGCCAAACACCCTGTATATATGTTTTGTGCAACTAGAATGAAAAATGGCGTTTTATACAGGATGTAAGAACTTTAAACACATAATCAGTCATAGATTAACTTGCCGTAAATTTCCGGGACAGTTTGGCAACAACTGAAAGGTTATGATCAGTCAACGAAACTGTACAACTTTTAGTGAATAAAAGATTAGATACAAACTTGACGAATAAATATTAGATAAAAACTCGGGCTACAAACTTTCAGGAAATAAAAAAAATAGCCCTCTCCATACAAACTGTCCAATCAAGTTTGCAATTTTCTATGTAGAGACCGATAATTTTTTTTAATTTCACTAAAAATTTTTACAATTACGTTGACTGATCGTAACCTTTCAGTTTTTGCCAAACTGTCCCTGTCACTCTTAATGGGTGATTAGTGGGCTTACTCTTGAGCTCGATTTAGCTCCGCGGACAGAGCTGATTTTGAAGATGGAACAAGCTTGCCCAGAAGAAGCCTATTCAATTGCAACTTTTTCGCAAGATTCAATACTTTAGAAGATCTTGAGAGAGAAAATGGGCAATAAAGAAACATTTTAATGAACAGAAAAACATTTCTTAACTGATGCATCAACCGTGAGCCGTAACCGTTGAAGTTTGTATGAAAATCCTAATTTCTGAAAATCTTAATTAACATGTATCTTAATTCAAAAGCGGAAGTCTTACCCATAATAATTCATCCATCATATTACTCCAGTGAATATGATAATCCAATAATACTGATAAATGCGTGTTTTCTTATTTTTTGTTCTGACTCTAAATCCGAATCTTTATGCTTAAAAATGTCATAGCGCATTTCACCCCCAAGAGGGATGATTTTACAAAAATGATGAGACACATATACCTATATTTTTTTTATTAGCTTTAATCCAAATGATTATTATACATCTCATTCGGATTCCAAGTTATTTACAAAAATGTTTCAAAAAATTATAAATAAAAACAGTTAATTTGAAAAAATATAATTTATTCATAAGTGTTACTTAAAGAGCTATCGTTACTTAATATAAAGAGATACTTAAAAAATAAAAAAAACCAATGTCAAAAATGTAATAGAAAAAATAAACAATGTCCTAACTGGACGGACATCTAGTCGAACAGTCCGCCCCGAATCGTGCCAGTCGCAAAGGTGCCCATGACTCTAGCCGTGTTGCCGCGTTGGATGGCAATGGACAACCTTTGCGCCAGGTAGGATCCGGAGCGAGCATCATACCCTCTCTCGAAGCCGACGACCGACTTCCTTTACGAAGGCAGTGGCCTCCGACCCCCAGCAACCCGTCGTCTCAAACACTAGCGGGACAAAGTTATAATTGGCGTCTAATACAGAGTATTGTTTCCGCGTTAGGCCGTCGAGTTTCTTGCCGTCAGAACGACTAAGACCCGGCGGTTCCAACATACAGGGTACGTGGGCTGAAATCAGGGCCCTTTAGACTATGTCATTCAGGGCATGGTGACAAGGGAATCTCCCCAAGCACCGACAGCAGCTCAATGCGTGATGTCTATTGGCTTCCACCATAGAGCCACAGATGCATTGATGTGGTTGACAAACATCGCAGCCCAGGCGGATGCCCACAGCCACACGCATAGAACTACTGTCGAGCAGGGTACCCATACATGGTGAAGGCAAAGCTTGCAACCACGCCCCAGACTCAGCCAGAAAAGCTGGCAAACTCAAGTCTAAAACACGCCGCACACCCAAACCCCCATGCCTAATGAGAAGAGATTCCTGACTCCACTGTGTCTCATTTAGGGAAACGTTTAAGACAGTTTCGACCGTCAATTTTGCCGCCAGGTTGGGGTTGTCCTTAAGACCTCTTAAGGACAGCCCCAACCTGGCTGTATCCAGATGATGTGACTTCTTTTGACGACGCTTTAAAATTGACGGTCGAAACTGTCTTAAACTTTTCCCTAAATTAGACACAGTGGAGTCAGGCGTACCTACGTGATCTTGGGCACTCCGAAACAATGTCAATGGACATTTCAGAGATGTTATAATCTGTTGAATCGCGAGGCTTAAAGTGTGCGGCCCAAGTGGGTCTCCCTGCTGCGCACAGTGCACAGTTAATATTATAAACTTTTAAATATTTATGGTACATGCTAATGAGCCTTAAAAATATCAAATTTATCGTTGGAAAGCTCATTTTCTCTTACTTAATATTCTAAAAAATAAACCGTAGTTGTAATGAAAAATGTGAAAGCGTGTCACAAAACTTTGTCGGCCATATTGATTACGCCATCAACACTGCTAGAGGGCCAGATATATTTGTGTCCCGGGCTTTGTAGACTCGTCTACTCATATACTATCTAAATACAAAGAGGCATTTTGGTTACAAGCCTCAAAATGATTTGAAGCCATCCAACCCAACTATACGAACAAATGTACAAACATACATACACTTATGATTGGTAGATACATTTTTAAGAAGCTCATAAATATAATAGGTAGCATACGTAACATACGCAAACATTTTGTATTTTTGAGAATATAACATACGTACGGGTCGAATTGCTCCTTTTTATGAAGTTGGTTAAAAAAATCTAAAACTGTTTAGTCAGACCGTGAAAATTAATAATTTTATTTAAATTTAGTTGGCGATCCAAAAAAATATTTGTACTGTTTTCTTATAATCTGAATCCTTGGGGCGTAAGTCCAACTATCAGTTGACCGGTTTTCATGAATAACTAGCTGTTGCCCGCGGCTTCGCTCCCGTGGATTTTGTATTTTATATTATAACGTGTTTTCCCATTGATAGAGATATTTTCCCGCTGTAAAAAGTAACCTATAGTACTCCAATCCGTTGTTCCAAACTTTTGCCCTATCGGATCACCCTACGCCTTTCCCTACCTCTAACCCTACCCCTGCCTCTATCCTACCCCTATCCCTACCCCTATCCCAAACCTCACCCCTATCCCTACTGTGTTGGCCAGTATGGGCTCAGCACAGATGTCAAGATGTCAGACGGCTGCGGCAGGATAAGAGGTGAAGATGTCAGGGTGATATGTCAATAATTAAAATCCAACCGTTACCGTGGAGCGTGTTTATTACACTGAAGTACTTAAGTGACGCGTTACCCCCAAATCTAGGTCGCACGTCAGCTAAAACAGAAAACTGCACTTTGTACGATCGATGGCTCGTACACCTACCCCTATTCCCAATCCTACCCATTTCCCTACCCCCTATCCTACTCCTATCCCTATCCCTACTCCTACCCAGACCACTATCCCTATCTCTACCCCTATCCCTTCCACTATCCCTTCCCCTATCCTTAACCCTATCCCTACCCCTATCCCTACCCCTACCCCTATCCCTATCGCTATCCCTATGGCTATCCCTATCGCTCTCCCTACCCCTACCCCTACTCCTTTCCCTATCTCTATCCCTATCCCTAGCCCTATCCCTAGCCCTATCCCTATCCCTATCCCTATCCCTACCCCTATCCCTACCCCTACCGCTATCCCTACCCCTATCCCAACCCCTATCCCAACCCCTATTCCAACCCCTATCCCTATTCCTATCCCTGTCCCTATCCCTATCCCTACCCCCATCCCTACCACTATCCCTACTCCTATCCCTACATTTTCAGTGACAGCCAAGCGGCACTAAAGGCTCTCACATCCTACAAGGTAGACTCCAAATAGTCCTAGATGCCATCCAAACCCTTAATACTCGTAGGTTAGGTAAGCACAACACAATACGACTAGTTTGGGTCCCAGGACACGTAGGAGTAGAGGCCAATGAAGCGGCTGACAGACTAGCCAGGGAGGGATCAGAAAAACATTTATGCGGACCTGAATCTTTTATTGAATTATCAGGGAGTACCATCAGAAGCGCACTCAAGGATTATGCCCAGAGAAGGCACTGCACTTAGTGGGCAAACACTGTTGGACTTACTCATTCGAAGAAATTGCTAGGGACCACAAAGGTAGGTGTCTTCAAATATCTAAGAAACCTAAGCAGGCACCAGACCCGTAACATTGTAGGCGCTTTCACCGGCCATTTCGGCACTAGGGAGCACCTACACAAGATGGGTCTGTCGGGTACAACTACTTGCAGAGCATGTGGTGAAGAAAGCGAACGCATGGAGCATCTTCTATGCACATGCAACGCTTTGGCTAGCAAGCGTATGAAGATTCTGGGTCAGGCTTATCCGACACCAGAAGACTACAGGCTCCTTCCACTGAAATCTACATCAAAGCTCATAACGGGCATATTTGAAGACAGCGGAAGAAGAAAGCGACATGCCCGCTACAACCAGGCTGCACCAGAGGCAAAAACAAAGGCCAATGGTGGAACGCGGGTCCGAACAAGCTGAAAAAAAGACTAAGGAAACTGTTCAACAGAGCAAAAAACACTAGGCTAGAGGAAGACTGGGCAGACTACAAAGACGCCCAGTATGTATACAAAAAGATGATCAGAACTAGCAGAAGAAAGGCATGGCACCAATACTGCGAGTCAATAGAATCAAACAACGAAGCAGCCAGGGTAAGAAAAATCCTAGCCGCAGAGCCTCACAACATTATAGGCACTCTCAAAAGACCAGACAACACATACACCACCACGGACAATGAAACCTGCAGGATTCTACTAGAGACACACTTCCCAGACTGCCGAGTCACGGAGACCAACATGTAGACAACAACAACGAAAACGACCACAGAACAAGATTGGAGGACAGCGATAGCAATTGTAACCCAAGACAAGGTAAGGTGCGCCTTAGAAACATTCCAGCCTTACAAATCCGCAGGGCTGGATGAGATATTCCCCGCCTTACTACAGTGGGGAAAGGACACAATCACACCCTGGCTTGTGGAGATATATCGGGCATGTCTAGCTCATGGGTATATACCACTGATGTGGCGGGATGTCAAGGTAATCTTTCTGCCAAAGCCAGGTAAAAGCGACTATACACAGGCCAAATCGTTTAGACCAATCAGCTTAACATCATTTCTATTAAAAACTCTAGAAAGACTATGCGACAAACACATGAGAGACACTATACTTTACAAAAAACCGTTACAGAAACGACAACACGCCTACATCACGGGCAAATGCACTGACTCGGCACTACACGAGGTGGTAGGGAAAATGGAGTGTGCTATACAACACAAACTATCAACACTAGGCATATTCATAGACATAGAAGGAGCCTTCGACAAGACAACGTTCCACAGCATGAGAACTGCATTAGAAACCCACAGGGTGGAAACAACCCTCAAAGATTGGATATGCAACATGCTAGAACAAAGGGCAATACAGGTAACATTGAACGACAAAACATGAGCCGTAGTAGCGAGAGGATGTCCATAAGGGGGAGTACTGTGTCCGCTACTATGAAATCTTGTAATAGACAGCCTCTTCACACAACTAAATGATAATGACTACTTCACAGTAGGATAATTATGCTGATGATATCACTATCCAAAACAAGTAAAATAGTAAAGTACCATGGATGTCAATGATCTAAATATGCATTTCTCAACTCCACCCGTAATTCTTAGTGAAAATACTAAAGTCTCCTCTCTTTCCTATCTTTCGAACCTTGTTCTACCTGACTGTACCCCTTTCTCGTTACAACCGGTTACTGAGGACGACGTCAAGAAGAGCATCCTTTCCATATCCACAAAGGCAGTGGGTAGCGATGACCTGAGCCTAGACATGCTTAAACCTATATTGGGACTTGTTACACCTCTTATTACACATATTATAAATTTCTCACTGGAGGCTAATGTCTTCCCATCCACTTGGAAAAAGGCTTATGTTATCCCACTGCCTAAAGTTTCTACCCCAACTACCCTTTCTCAATATCGTCCTATCTCTATCCTACCGGTACTTTCGAAAGTTCTCGAAAGTGTCGTCCACAAGCAACTTTACTCCTATCTCATATCCAATAATCTCCTCTGTCCCTTCCAGTCTGGATTCCGCCCTTCCCACAGCACGGTTAGTGCGTTGCTGAATGTCACAGAAGATATCCGTTATGCTATGGACAATACTAAGCTTACTATTGTATCTCTTCTGGACTTCAGCAACGCATTTAACTCTGTTGATTTTGATATACTCCTTGGCTCCCTCCGCTCTCTTAACGTTGCTTCTCCAGTGATCGAGTGGTTCCGTTCTTATCTTCTTGGACGCCAGCAGAGTGTTAAGACCGATGACTTGTCTTCGAACTGGTTGGACCTTACCACTGGCGTACCACAAGGCGGTGTACTTTCTCCTTTATTATTTTCTATTTTTATAAGCAATGTTTCGCGTGTTATTTCTTCTCCCTACCACCTGTAAGCAGATGACTTGCAAATTTATAGACATTTCTCTCCATCTGAAGTCACCGAGGCTGTGAGTGCAGTAAACTCCGATCTTGTTGCTGTTCAGCAGTGGGCAGAGGATTTCGGGCTTCTAGTAAACCCAACCAAGTCCCAGGCCATGATAGTTGGTAGCAGTAGACTAAGGGGTAGGTTGGGGGATTTAGTGTTGCCAAAAGTATTATACGACGGAGTCTGTATTCCCTACACTGACAAAGCAAAAAACCTAGGGATTATCATAGACCGTGACGTCGGTCATCGACCTTGCAACCCACACGATATGATGATGATGATAGACCGTGACCTATCATGGTCAGCGCAGGTTAGTGAGGTGAGTAGGCGCATGCACTACTCTTTTCATTCCCTTAAGCGACTCCAGTACTTCCTTCCCTTTCAAACTAAAATCTTGCTTGCACAAGCTCTACTCCTTCCCATACTCGACTACGCTGATGTGTGCTACCTTGATGTGACTGAAGAATTGCTGAACAAACTTGAGCGCCTACAAAACCTGGCTATTCGTTTCATCTTTGGTCTTCGCAAATATGATCATGTATCTGAATTTCGCGCTCAATTAAAGTGGCTACCTATCCGACTTCGTCGTAATGTGCACATCCTTTCTGTCCTGTATAAAATCCTGAATGACCCTGCCACTCCTGACTATCTTCGCTCCCGCTTCCAACTTTTACCTCCTGATCCCCGCTCCAGGCGCGACTGCATCACTACGATGTTGGAGTGTCCTAGAGCGAACACCAAATTCTTTTTTAACTCCTTTTCTTCCCATGCTGTGCGACTATGGAACAAACTTCCAAAGGCTATACAAAGCAGTCCATCAATAACATCGTTTAAGATGCGATTAAGAGAGCACTACTTATCGCAATCATTTTGAGTAATGTATTTAGTTTATGTATTATGTCTATGTATTATTTTTATGTATTTTTAAGTAAGTTTATCAATTTTTATATATACCTTAATATAATGTGATTAGGTATAAGTATATTCGTGTGTAGTTTAAGTAGGTTTATCCCTATTTTTTATTTTTTTTATTTTACTGTATTTTAAACTTTTATTTGAATTTAAAATGTCTTATCACGATTATTAACGCACATCCTTGTGCCCGTTTTAACGACATTCTTCCACACCTGATAGGTTGGCTGGAAGAGATCTCTAAAAGAGATAAGCTCGCCTTTGTGAACAATTTTCATTTGACAACTTTATGTTATTTGTGCGCAATAAAGAATATATATGTAAAACGTACCCTAAAACGACATCTAATAAAAGACGAGGAGCAGGACA
This sequence comes from Athrips mouffetella, assembly GCA_947532105.1. Lineage (NCBI taxonomy): Eukaryota > Metazoa > Arthropoda > Insecta > Lepidoptera > Gelechiidae > Athrips > Athrips mouffetella. The sequence goes on along the minus strand of OX383980.1, from coordinate 7,369,513 downwards.
GCGCTGATTTACAGCCGATCCCATAAAAAAATCCTATGTAGTAACTCAGCACTTATTGTAAATTTAAAACAAAATTCTGTGTAAAGTAATTCTAACCTGACTACCTGTTGTAATTTTTTGTTATTTTTTATAAATTTTTATTTAAATGTACTTCTTTAAGATTAAGCGTCTGACTAATAATATTATGCATGTGAATTGTTTTATGAAATAAACAGATTATTTTTTTTTTAACTGCAACCAAGAAAACACCTTATGCAACCTCATGGGACAAGCACTAAAGATAGTAGAGAAATGGTGCGATAAACATAATCTTTCCGTAAACCCCACCAAAACCGAAATGGTCCTTTTCACGAAGAAAAGGAAACTCCCAGCAATGGAAATGCCAAAACTTTTCAGAACAGAACTAACTTTCTCAACTCTTGGAATAACCCTAGACAACAAATTAACTTGGCAAAAACACCTAGACAACACAATTAAAAATGCCAGTATAGCCATGTTTCCATGTAAGAGACTCCTAGGACAGAATTGGGGTCTCACACCTAAAATTTGCTTACTGGCTGTACACAACAGTAGTAAGACCGATAACCACATACGGCGTGCTGGTATGGTGGCACAGGACGACCCTAAGTACCGCTCGAGCGCACTAAGCACAGACTCCAGAATTCACCACACAAAAATAAAAGACAAGGCCTTAAGCCACCAGCTGCTTTTAGCCGCATCATGTGACAGGATACCCAAACAAAACACCTTCAACAAAACAAATAACATAAACCTGCAAGAAGAGACACATGACTACTCAGCTATTAACGAACTGCGCATATATACTGATGGGTCAAAAAAAAACTGGGCACAGGTGCAGGCACATACTCACAAGATCCTAACAAAGAAATATCAAGTGCCCTAGGACAATATAACACGGTATATCAAGCCGAATGTGTCGGCATTATACAAGCTGCAAAAGCAATAACAGCAAGGAACATCACTAATACAAGCATTCGTATAGTCTCGGATAGCGCATCGGTACTCCAAACGCTAAGAGGTAGCTATACAACCTCAGGGCTAATACTACAATGCCATGAAGAATTACAGAAGTCATCACAAAAGAACAACATAACATTACAATGGATAAAAGGACACAGTGGTTCTCAGGGAAATGACGCGGCAGATCAATTGGCAAGGGGAGGATCCAACGAGATCTATGAAGGACCAGAACCAATGCTGCCGCTACCTTTCAACCAGTTTCGAACATGGATACGAGAAAAAACACGAAATGAAACAGACAAACAATGGTATGACATTGCAACATGCAAACAATCCAAAAAAATTATAACATCAACTAACACACGCTTAACAAGACGACTACTACAGATGAACAGGACTAAGCTCCGCAATGCAGTAGGCACAATAACAGGGCACATTGCGCTCAACAAACACTACCACACTATAGGTATAACAGACAGCCCTCTATGTAGGGCCTGCATGGAAACGGACGAAACCATTGAACACGTCATTCTAGAATGCAAAGTAATTAATAGCATCAGAGAAAACACACTTGGAACAGACATAAACCTTGATCAAATACCCAACAGACTGGACAAACTGACTGAGTTCTGGCAACAGTTAGGGTGGCTAACTTGATGGCCACATAAGCCCACGCACAATGGTCCATGTAGGATTAAGTGCGGAAACCACACACTTAACTTAGAACAGCGGAAGATTTGCCTCTTTCAAGACGGCGGTGTGGCAGGTGCTAAATAAACTAGCTGCTCAGACTGAGCTCCTGACCTTGGGACATGACCGCCATGAAACATTCCTGCGCAGAAAAGTCCTCATATTCCATGGAATTGCTGAAACTAAGGACGAAAAGGTCAGTGAAGTGATTAAGTCAGTATTAACCGACGAAATGAATTTACCGGACATTACCTTGGGGGATTTGCATTCTTGTCATCGTCTGGGGACCTCAACAAAGAAGTCACGTCCTGTTCTGGTTCGATTCCGCGACTATGAAATTAGACGTCTAACTTGGGACTCAAAAACAACACTCAAGGACACCGGGATTGTAATTTCCGAGTTCCTCACCAAAGCCCGCCACGACATCTTTATGGCGGCTAGAAAATATTTTGGCGTAAGGAACTGCTGGTCTTCAGAGGGAAAAGTGGTCATCATCTTGCCAGACAAGTCCCGCAAGAAGATTGAAACAGCTTCCGAACTGGAGTCTCTTACTTTGCTGTTTCCAACCTCACAAGAGCGAGAGCCCCCCAGCCCACAGCCAGCATCGGCAGGTGCAAAGAGGGCTGGTGCTAAGAAATAGCATCCTTCACGGGCATCCATCATACTCGTAAAGCTCTACTCCAAGGAACATAATTTAGATCCGACTACCTCTCTCTTTTAGCCGTATTATAGGTATTAATGAAATCATATTTTTTCCTTTGTCAGGTAGTTTCTATCCAAACTCTTTACGATTTTATCACTTTATTTCATGTAGGTGAGAAAAAAATATACTTGTATATATATTTATTTAATGGCATCACATCTCATTACAAAACGTATTTCGCCAATGTCAAAGTAAAGGAATTGTTACAAAAATATGGCGACACGCCAATGTCCAGTGAAAGAAAGATTTGCACAGGAATCCGCATCTCGAAGATCGCCGACGAGGAAAGCCTGTGCACCACGACGACTCCGATAAGTTGATAGGGGATATTATAAAAGACTCGAAGAAAGCCGCTTCTCACCATCCAAAAACTTTAGTAGACGAATATATTTCCATTTTCCATTAAATTTTCACTTTATAAGATGTTTATTGGATAATATCCTATCTTTAAACTCTCAAATGAACAAATAAAATCAAAATTGAAACAAATTCGCGTCTGCCATCTTCAAATGCTGACAAACGACCCAAAAAATATACTTGTTTGTTTTGTTGTGTTGTGACTGATTATCGAGTGACATTTTACTTTTTAAACTATTCTTATCGCTCACGCGAAGTGGTACCATGTGAAATCGAATCTCATTTGGATCTCACTTGTTGTTCGTCTTTTCTTTTTGTGAATGTTTTTTCTTTTCTCATCTTTATTGTTTTGTAACTAGGTTAACAATAGTGAGTGCTCAAAAATGTTGTGTTTAAAATATTGTAGCAAGTGTGGATTTGGCTGGCGTTAATTAATTAGGGTCTATAAATTGTATATAAGTAATTTGAAGTATCTTTAATTAGTACGTTTACATTTTTTATAATTTTTTATATATATTTATATTTAGTAGGTATAATAATAATTATTATTTATGGATGACTTAGCCGACATCAACAATAGCTTTTTCTCCTGCTCTTCCTCGTCTGATCTTTTTCTTAGTGCTGAAAGTGATGGGGATAGTTCTACAGACTTGTCTGTTCATGATCAGTTAAAAGTTTCCTTCTCCAAATTCCCAAATAATTTCAACGTCGTTCATATCAATGCTCAGAGTATTCCTTGCCACTACTCCGATCTTCTGGCGTCCTTTAGCAATTCCTCTGTTGATGCAATCCTCATTTCTGAATCCTTTCTAAAACCGTCCCTTCCTTCTACCCAGTTTCCTCTTCCTGGTTACAAGCTCATACGCAATGATCGTACGGGTAAAGGAGGCGGTGGTGTCGCGATTTACCTGCGTGCTGATATAGTACACACGGTACTAAGTGTGTCTCCTAGCGTGTACTCACGATCCGCTGAACACCTCTTCATTGAGATTACGCTTAGCCATAAGAAGTTGTTGCTGGCAGTGTATTATAGCCTCTCACTACAAATCGACTATTTTAATTCATTAGAGACCCTCCTTACCAATTTCTGCCCCAGCTATGACCACATTCTTTTACTCGGGGACTTTAACACCTGCCTCATTAAGGATGACACCCGCTCTCGTAAACTTAAGTTACTCGTTTCCTAACTCAATCTGCACATCCTTCCCCTTTCCCCAACGCACTACTCCCCTAACTGCACTCCTTCCCTCCTTGATCTAATGATAACTTCCTGTCCTGACAACATCGCCGTTCATGGTCAATTTCCAGCAAATTTTTCCTATCATGACCTTATTTATTTATCGTATAAAATCAAACCTCCTCGGCGTAGACCTAAATTCCGTTTATTGCGTAGTTTCAGGGGTATAGACTTGGAGGCTTTAAGACGTGACGTGTCCAACATTGACTGGACTCCTGTCCTCGCAGCTGACCACATTGACGTGAAAGTGCAAGAATTACTATCAATTATTCTGAAATTGTACGACATTCATGCTCCTATAAAACGCGTGAAAATCAAACACACACCTGCTCCTTGGCTCACGCAGGACATTAAAAATTGGATGGCTCGGCGTGATAAGGCTAAAAAACGGTTTCAGAGGTTCCCCTCTGAGTCAAATTTAGCTAGATATAAGTACCTGCGAAGCTTTTGTAGTCGTCTGTGTAGAGATGCTAAGAGACGCCACATTCACAACTCTATCGAAAACTGCGATCCCGGGCAAGTGTGGACATTCCTCAGGACCCTGGGTATCGGCAAATCTTCAGTTCCTTCAGACACTCCTATTGATCTCAATTTACTTAATGCTCACTTCTCTTCTCCACCTGTAAGTTTAGGCTATCGTGTTAAAGCTAACACGATTTCTCAAATTAATAATCAACCATTACCTTTTTGTTCTTCCCTTCACTTTAACACTGTAGCTGAAGAGGAGGTTAGAAAGCATATTCTATCAATCACCTCTACTGCTGTGGGCAATGATAACCTTTGTTGTCGCATGATTTCCCTTATCCTTCCTGAGCTTTTACCAATTCTCACTCATGTCTTTAACCATTCCCTGGTAACAAGTTCTTTCCCTTCAGCATGGAAACGTGCTGACATTATTACGCTTCCTAAAACCGCTAATCCCACTTCCTTTACTGAGTTTCACCCGATTTCCATCTTACCTTTTCTTTCTAAAGTCCTCGAACACGTTGTCCACAAGCAGCTTGCTGGTCACATCGTATCTAATAGCCTTCTCTCTCAATTTCAGTCTGGATTTAGGCCAGGTCACAGCACAGTTACTGCACTACTAAAAGTTACTGACGACATCCACCTTGCCATGGAGAATAAATTCGTCACCATTATTGCGTTACTTGATTTTAGTAGTGCATTTAACTCTGTGGACTTTGATGTGCTTCTTGCTATCCTTCGCTCCCTCAACATCTCCGCTTCAGCTATAGCATGGTTTGATTCATACCTTCGCGGTCGCTCGCAGAGGGTCCGCTCGGATGAGGCTTCCTCTGACTGGTGTGATCTGGCTGCGGGTGTACCGCAGGGTGGCGTTCTCTCTCCTCTTCTCTTCTCTATCTTTATTAATACTGTTACACCAGTCATTACTTCTAACTTCCATCTCTACGCAGATGATTTGCAGATATATCGCAGCTGTCACGTCTCTGATGTCAATAGTGCAATAAACGTAAAATAGTGCCTTAATGCAGATCTGGAACGTATCTCCACTTGGGCTAATTCATTTGGTCTGCTTGTTAACCCCAATAAGTCTAAGGCTATGATCATCGGTAGTCCATACATGTGCAGACAACTGGATTCTTACGTTCCTGCACCAGTTCTTTACAATGGTACTCCTATTGCTTTCGCTAAAACTGTCAAGAATCTTGGTGTGGTAATGGATCCAAATTTCTCCTGGGTTTCGCACGTAAATGAGGTCAGCCGGAAGATGCACTTTTCTTTACATTCACTTAAACGCCTTCAAAGTTTTCTACCCCTGAAAACTAAGATTTCCCTTGCCCAAAGTCTCCTTTTTCCTATCCTTGACTACGCCGACTCTTGCTATTTGGACGTCACTGAGGAGCTTTTAAACAAGCTTGAGCGTCTCCAAAACTTGTGCATTCGATTCGTTTTCGGATTGCGCAAGTATGACCACGTGTCCTAATTCCGTTCGCAGCTCAAGTGGCTCCCGATCCGTTTTCGCAGGAATACTCATATCCTTTCACTCCTGTATAACATCCTGAACAACCCCAACTCCCCTCCATATCTCCGAGAGCGCTTTTGTTACTCGCGTGATCAACACGAGCCCTGTCGCCCTAGCGTCAGGACAAATCTTTCCATCCCCTCCCACTGCTCCGATTTCTACTCCTATTCTTTCTCTGTTCATGCGGTCAGGCTGTGGAACTCCCTCCCTCACACAATACGTGAAAGTCCATCTATCGCTGTTTTTAAGAAGAGAGTTAAGGAGCACTATCTCTCTTTGTCTAAGTGATCCATACAGTTTATTTATATATGTATTCATGTATTTATTTAAAGTATATATTTATATATATGTGTGTATATATGTATAGTTTATGTATGTATTTGTATAGTATAAGTGTTATATTTAGGTTTATATTTTGTAGTTTATGTGTGCACGTTCTATCTGCCTCTTCCAGTCCAATCACGCTTCCGTAGGTCTGCTGGAAGAAATTTCCGTGTAGAAATGAGCAGCACCTGTTGTGTCTTTTTTCTTAATTTTAGTTTTATGTTTGTATTATCTTGTGTACAATAAACTGTAAATAAATAAATAAAAAGATCACAGGAGCAATAAGGCAGATCCCATAGGGCCGAAGTGCTCTGAGGTCCATTAAGGAACTCAGCCCCACGTAATAAGATAGGATAAGACCCCTATCCCTTACCATATTCCAACCCCTACCCCTACCCTTACCCATATCCCTATCCCTACCCTTTGCAGATCCCTGTGCCCGTCCTCCGTATCCCTATCCGTATCCCTATCTTTATCCCTATCCGTACACCTTTCCCTTCCCCTATCCCTACCCCTACCCCTATCCTTACCCCTACCGCTATCTTAACCGCTATCCTTATCCTTACATAGGCATAGAAACCCTGGAACTGCCAAAGGCATCATGTACCAACGTGTCTACTGACCGGTTGCCTTCAACCTGCGGTTCAACGTCAAGGTTTGCTAACTGGCGATTTTCAGCTCGCCTTACGAGGAAAGAACGTCGCAAAAAGCGACACATGCTCAATCGACGTCAGCAGCGCGGAGCCCAGCATGAGCAGACTGCTGTAAGTGACGTCATCGTGGTAGCTCCTCGGAGGCACATCGTTGAGAGCGTGGTGACCGCTAGTGAAGGCATCTCCGCGGCGCCAGTGCTGCCAACACATGATGCCGCCGCCGGTGGTGCCACGGTAGAACCACAGTCTACAGTCAGCCTACAGTCACAGTCATGTATTGAAATATCTTGTGTTGAGCTGGACAAGCATGTTGTAGTATGTGTATACCGACCTCCCGCTTATCAAAATTTTTCTTTGTTTGAGTTAGTAATGGAAGATGTTTTAAAAATAGTGACCAAAGTAAATAAGTTTGCGGTAGTGTGTGGCGACTTTAATTTAAATATTTTAGAAAATACTACCTATAGTACCAAACTTTTAAGTCTTTTTAAAAGTTATAATTTAGAGCATGTATTTTTTGAACCTACTAGGGTGTAAAAAAGCTTACTATAGTAATCTATATCTATTGAATGACAAAGAGGTATGGTGCTCTGATATTCCAGCGAAACACAAGAAACACATTGTAAAAAGCCGACTCTTAAAGTAGGCCGTGCTGCAGTGGTTTCTTGCCGTTTCTTTTACGCTGCCATAGCACGATCCGAAACGGCGTAGACTCGCTCTATTTGAATTGTTTTCTGCATGACATTCAATAAGTATTCTGTAAAGAATCTACATTGAATAAATAATCTGAATCTCAATCTGAATCACGTCCACCACGTTGGATTACAAAATCGTTGTTGTTTTCGTAATCAGTGACCCAAAAAACCATACAAACGATACCCATATTTGTTTTCAGACTTTTTCACCCCATTACCTCCTTTTAGGGGTTGAATTCTGAAAAAACTTTTAACACGTGTTTACTCATCTATTAATAGGAGTACTCCTGTGAAGTAACGAATGAAATGGTGTAACTTATCAAACTTTGAACCCTCTTTAAACCCCTTTGGGGGGGGAATTTTCGAAAAGGCTAATACAAAATTTGAAGATCCTAACTTCAAAACTGACGCAGTTTTATACAAACTTTCAACTCTTATTTCACCTGTTTGGGGGATGAATTTTGCAAAATCTTTCCTTAGTGAATGCCTACACTGTGGTATCTACTTGCAAAATTTCAACTCTCTAGGTTCAGCTGTTTGGGCTGTGCGTTGATATATCAGTCAGTCAGTCAGTTTATCCTTTTATATATTAAGATAAAATGATACTGTTTTAGACATGGACGGTATCAGGTGTACTAGTGAACGTGCTGGGGCAAGGAATGACTGCGGGTTTCCCCTCATGTCTCATGCCGGCTTTGATGTCTAAAGATGCAGAAATCCAGGCTGATCTAAACATGGCTTCATGGATTGGTATGATGATTTCATAATTTATTAAATTTCTAGTGCGTACAGCTAAGAACTGGAATTCCGTCCCTTAAAAATATAATCTGCATGTGTTCAATGCCGCCTGAGTTAGGAGGCATTATTTAGGCAAGCATATTTTCGATGCCATCGTCGCTTAACTCTAAGTGAAATCGGGTGAAATGCTTGTAGTCTATGCCACATAAAAATAAGAAATTATGAACAAACCTATATGTCTTGCAAACCGTGAAAAAATTTTGGTTCGAGAAACGCGGACAATTCTTTACAAATTAGTACTTTTTTCTTATTTTTCCATTGTTGTGTTTCTAATATATTATATTCTCTCTCATTCCAGCATCATCAATCGGTATAGGTTCTATTCTTGGGGTTTTAATATCTTCTTACCTCATGAGCCGATTTGGACGTCGTATGGCTCACATACTGATCACTTTACCTGGATTAGTTGGATGGCTTTTAATCTACTTAGCTACTGACACCACCAGCCTTTTAACAGGGAGATTGCTTTGTGGCTTTACTATGGGAGCTACTTATGGATTAGGAGCAGTCGTGGTTGTAGAATATACCAGCCCAAAGCACCGAGGCATGTTCTTAAATTTTAAGACTTCGGCTTATAGCGTGGGAGTAATGTTAGTTCATATTATAGGAAAGTTTTGCCACTGGAAAACGGTTGCATTAATTTCGCTTATACCAAACATTGTAGCTTTGTTGATAACCGCAACTTGGTTGGAAAGTCCAGCCTGGTTGGCTCAAAATCAACAATTTGAAAAGAGTGAAGAGACGTTCTCCTTGTTGAGAGGAAAAGACATAAATTCAAAAGACGAAATAAAGAAAATGATATATGTTCTAACAGAAAAAAGCAAGCATATACAAGAGATATCTTTCGGACAGAAGATAAAGGACTTATTTAAGAAGTTTACTCAAAAAGACTTTTTGAAACCAACGTTTACTGTATTTCTGGGAGTTTGTTTAATGGAGGTATCCGGAAGGCATATTTTCCCTGCCTACGCTTTTGATATAATGCGCGAAGTTACTAGCAGTAAGGAAAAATCATTTAACGTTATTTTGGGACTAGATTTGATAATTACCGCAAGCTTAACATTCTCTTCAGTCCTGGTTAAAATAATGAAGCGCCGTCTACTACTTTTTTCAACTGGATTTGCCGCAACAGCAGTTTTGGCTGTAGCTTGCTTATATCTCTTTTTAGTGTCAAGGGATGTAATTTCTAAGCACTACCATTGGATACCGATAGGGTTATTTATAATCTTTTACATTTTATCTAACTTTGGATGCACGCCGATGCCTATAGTTTACTTTGGGGAGTTATTTCCTTTAGCTCATAGAGGAGTTGGGACAGCGATTGGGGGTGTCCTAATGTCTTCAGTAATGAACTTTTTATTAAAAATAACGCCATATTTACTTGTGAATTGTAAAGTTTATGGAACATTCGCAATTCTGGGAGCACTCATGGCAGTTTTACTATCAATGTTGTATTTTATTTTGCCCGAAACTAAAGATAGAACGTTACAGGATATTGAAGATATTTTTAATGGACGTCAGTCCAATATTAAGGATGTGAAGTATAAGATGATTAATAAGAACAGTGATGTTAAAATTAAGGCGGATTGCGAATCTGATGTTAAATTATCGTTGTTATAGTTGTAGATTATAATAATTATAATAAACTACCTAATTATAATAAACTACCTACTGCTTTTCATGCCAACTACTGTTTTTTACTTTTTATGACTATTAATTTTAATAACCCGCTTACCCATAATAAACAATAAGATTGTACTGATTTCCTACTAGAAATCGTAATCTATCGAGTAAAGTTAGCACAAAACAAGATGGTGTTAAATCGTACTTTGGTATTTTAGATCAATACTATTTAGAACCATAAAGTACAATTCAGGTTATTTTTGGAATTTTAATATATTTATCTGTTTTTCCATCGATCTGTTAATCTGTATCGTTGTCCACTATTCAGGTAAAATTTTTTGAATACTGATTCAAAATATTCAAATACAAGCAGCCAGACTTGGATTCGTGTTACATCTCAATTATTGTTATGTTAGACGACGTGACTTTGCGAATTTTTACATAGATATTTGTTTTTGGTGGCATATTTTATTTTTGAGTCCTTTAGAATTTAAGATTTGAAGGTTAAATATAATCAGACTAAAGAATATATGACACGGTTAGTTAACAAAATAATGGTCGAAATGTTCTCTCAGCTGCCAAAGACAATGAAGTGTTTCGAAAAAAACAAGAAAAAACACAATAACTGTGGGATTTTGTAGAATGTAGAGCCAAAGAATAAGTACTATCATACAGAACGGAGACTCTCCGCCCCCCTTGCAATCCACCCCGCACCCTTGCGCGCAACCGCCCGTTAGATTGTCATGGTCCGTCTGTGGGTTTTTTGTACTGAATATGCGAGCCTACGCAACCTTCCAATTTCAAATTTCAAATTCGCGCTCGATGTATGTAGTTCCCGGGGTGTGGTAGAGCTTTAGGTTGGGATAGTAAAATTCTTTCAGTCAAAATAACGAAACTTGATTAGAATAAAGGCAGGACTCAGGAGCTATGCCCGAGAGCAAGACAGAGCGGTACTTGTCTCTGTCACTCCAATTATTAGACGCATCTCTCCATCCTGCTTTCACGCTGATGTACGGTCAACCGCTCGTCGGTAGAAAATTTTTCAACTCTATTACCACGCCACAAGGTCCAAAAGTGTTTCTACCGATGTGCGGTCGTGTGTACTTGATGCTATATTATGTTCTTTGGAGATCTACACCTTCAGTGGAATTGTTTAGAACGAACGAAACTGCAATAAAATTGTTTAGAACGTGACATCATCGTGATATCCCATGAAACGTCCACTAAAGGACAGGAAACTCCCTCCAAAATTCCAGCTTTTGCTGAAACAATGTGGAGGGGAAATATCATAGTCACTACGCTACGGCTGGCATCATGAACCGCGGTTGTTGGTTACCGCAGAATGTAAGATGATACGATACACACACAGAAGGTTGCTGCTGCCCAACTCTGGTTCATTACGTTCACAAATGATTGTAGTACCGTTCACAAATTATTATAGTACGGAACCTTTTACTAATGTTCTTTGTAAACTATTTGACTTTGTAAACCATTTGACTCTTACGACACCCACGGGTAGAGATGGGTTGGTACTATTCTTTGCCCCGTATGGAATGTGACATCATACCTTGTAAAATTTCCACCAACAGAATATCGTTCAATTTTAATTATTATTGTTCAAATACATGATAATTCCTGTTTAGATCTTAATAAGATAAACTAACAACTACTTAGAGCAACGCGTCAAACCGCGCATTCCAGGCTTTGCGCGCGAAAATCGTGTTACTCTATGAACAACTATAACTACTTACTTGTAATATAAAAGGTATGATAATCTTGAGGATCCTGAATCTGCCCATAAAACTGAATACCTTTTTCCATGGAACTTAGACTTAGAAAAAGTTTTCAACTTCCTGCAGAAAATGCATCAGCAGGCAGATTTTTCCGGTATTTTTCCTAATTTTGATCCACGTTCCTGAGGGAAAGTTGTTCAGTTTCATGGGCAGATTCGCATCCTCTAGGGTTGGTACATGTAAAATAATAAATGATAACCACATAACATGAACATCCTGTTTATAATGCGTGCAAATGTAGCTTAAAATCGGTCACGTCTCCTTTTGTGTTTAGATAATTTACATATCAACAAATTATAGAACCTATTGAATTTTGTTTAAAAGTTTTAGTATGGAATCAACAGTAGCCTGTGACACAGGTGGATATTAAATGAAAGTATAGAGCCCTTTATGAAACAAGTAATATTTTTGTGATTTATTTCTTACTACATTCAAAATGTTTTAGCTTGATTAGAGTGACAGCATGACAGAGCTATGCGTAAGAACAGGATGACGTGGTACACTCAACAGCACATCAGTAGAAACACTTTTAGACCTTATGCCGTGGTAATAGAGTTGAAAAAGTTTCTACCGACGAGCGGTTGACCGTACGTGCCTCTGATGCTCCAACATGTTACGCATTGCTCTACAATGCTGTCACACTACTATCCTTTTTCGACTGAACAGTTTCGGTGGTGGGGTTAGGCTTTTACAGGAGATACAAACAACTAGACCGATTCAAATCAGCGTTCATCAACCCGAGTTTTTATGCCTGTCAGTCCATTCCAAATAAAGTCCATTTCGCAATGCTCTGCTCTACGTTTGGTATGCGCGGACCCTAATACGGACTTCTTCATCATAACATCCTATGAAACGTCTACTGCAAGACAGAGAGAAGTACAGAAGTCCAGAAGTACAGGACATACGCGTGGTAGTTCGTAGGGGATTTACCATAGTCACCACGCTTGTAAGCTTAAGGACTACTTACTTACTACTGGTAATTCACGTAAATAATTAATTAATTTCGCCCGCACTCCTAACCTGTCGCGTATACAGCAGTTGGGCCCACGTCTTCATTCGCGTGGAGTTTTAAAAAAATGTATTTGACTTATTTCCCTGAAACATTGAGCTTTGTTGCATCGCAATCGATTTCCTCAAAAAAAAAGATATGCGAGTAGGTACAAAAGATTCAAGCGGCAAAGCCGCTTGCAAGGAAAAAAACCGGCTAAGTGCGTGTCAGGTCAGGCCACGCGCATTATAGGGTTGTGTAGTTTTTTTAGAATTTTTATCGTAAAGCAGGTTTTGATTAAGTATTTCATAACGCTCATAACATCAACTTTTTACCTCCTAATGCTGTTGCAAATTTTATTATACTCAATTTGTCGGTTATAGGGCATTCCTGTGAAGCCTACTTATCTGTGATAGTTTTCTGTATTTCATGCAAATAAATTTATCATCATTATCCTTTTAATTTCAACATTACAACACAACTGCCATATTTCTTACATTTATAACAACAACCGTTTAGCTGGCAGTGGGAGGCGGGTGCACATGACTGACTCCAACAAAAAATTGCGCTTTCATGCTAAATATTTCGCAAACGGATCCCTACATTGAAAAGTTATATTTGAAGACTAACATTATATTTGAAAGCCCTAACTAAAAACACCCCACAAGATGGGCCGCTCCCGTTACCCCCGCCACCGCAATAGACAACAAAAAAATCACTTTCACTACTTTATACACTTCTCAATACAATACTTGTATGGGAGGTACCTTAAAAATATATTTTACAAGATTGTTTTCAAGAATATCCATACGAAATTACAGCTTTCTAGTACTTAGGGTCTCTGCACTAAGCCGCGGACAGACAGAAAGACAAACGAACATCGCTAAACTCTTATAGGTCCTTATGTTGACTACGGAACCCGAAAAACGTAATAATGCATTCCTGCAGTACTTTACTTAAAAAACTTCTGTAGAATTTGGTACCCATTTGATTTCTCTCTCACTTCCTTTATTGGAAAACATGGCCATTATTTCACATTTTTGTTTATAGTACACTACCAATTATACTAAAGGGCTTATAGAGCTAGTATTTTGTTGTATTTGTAAGTATTTTATTTTATAAATCCCATTAAAGTCTACTCTCGAAGTACCTTCAGAATTTTACAGCAAAATGCGGTGTACTTTTGGTAAGGAGAGTTGCGCCTTTTACGTCACCCACAGGCAGAAATGAAGTGGTACAGTCAACGACAGGTGAAGCTTGACACTCACAGTGCGACTCTACCCCATACGTCTAATGAAATAAGAACGGTACAAAGTCCAACGTGTCAAGCTTGATGTGCTCTTACATTTGTAGCCGGCACTATACGGACTATTTTTAAAAATCTCTGTACGCACCAACACAGAATATATAATAGTAATCACTAATATAAATACCAATCACGTAGAAACAAAACCATTATAAGCTGAACCAGCACTACGCTACAAAAGGCCGTAACCAGACCAGCTCAAAGGGTTTCCACCGACGTGTAGCCATTTGTACATATTATATAGGTACAAGCAAAGAAATTTGACCTCATATAGAAGTAATATATAAGAAATAATTCGTCACAAGTAGGGATGTGGGCATGCTTTCATCTATCGATAGTCGATAAGTTACACAAGGACAAATCGATGTCGAAACTTTGACCAAAAAGTTGAAGTACTAAACTTTAATAAAAGGCAAATCTGTTAAAAGCAGTGATTAAATTCATTAAAAAAAAATACTTTTTGCATTTTTTACTACAGGTGATTTCTTACGTAGGTGTTTTAATATTAAAGATACCAAATTTCTTACTTACTTACTTACTAAAAGTAATGGACGGTAGCGGTGGAGGCAAGAGGAGTAGGAGGTGTAAAGGTTCTTTTTTTTTTCATGAATATCTCTAGCTTACATACAAATTATGTAGGATTTTACAACAAACTTTTATCCCTGAATTCAATCCATTTGGGATGGTTTTGCAAAAATGCTGAAATACGGGTTTGTGTTTTTCTTCTAAGTAGCTCAAATAAATTTTCAAGCGACATTTCGTGTATCTTATCTTGCCTTATAACGTGGAGCTGAGTTCCTTATTGGACCTTAGAGCACAAGGAGCCTGTAGTCTTCTGGTTTCGGATAAGCTTGACCCAGAATCTTCATACGCTTGTGAGCCAAAGCGTTGCATGAGCACAAGAATTGCTTGTCAGGATTGTTTGTAGCGAAAAACTTTCAAACCTTTTTTGTAGAGAATTTTATGTAGATTAATTTAGTATTTTTATTAATTTTCTTACAATTTGTTGATTCAGGATGATTCATGCTGATTGAGACATTTCAATTTGGCGAAGACACACAAAGTTATATTTGTTTGACAGTGTCCCCATCGGGAATCGAACCCAGAATGAAAACAAAACGCGTTGAATGTTGTAAAATATAATAAATGGTACAGCAGCACTGCACTTACTTTCTCGCGATATGCAATTAGAACTGTCAACCGCAAACTTAAATTTGTAATACCATACCTACACATAGTATGGAATTACAAACGTTTATTAAGGTTTTTCTGAAAAATGTTCTACCACATGAATTCGGAACTCGAATTGTAAAATATTAAAACAAACCAACCGTAAACGATTTCGAACAAATCACATGTTCAAATTTTGGTAGTACTGGAACACCTTTTATATGAATTTTCACAGATTTTTAAATTTCAAAACTCTGTTTCTTATGAATAGTTGTTCAGTTTTGTCGACTGTAAAGCTCTTTCAGTTTTTGGTACATCCTGTGTACTAAATTTTCACAAAATCCAATCAAATTGAATATCCATTCAGGTAGATAACCGAAACAAAATTAAAATTATAGAAAATAATACAAACTTAATGTAGTCAATTAGGGTCAATGTAGGTACCACTAGTTGACCATTTAAGCGGTTATATGACGAAATTCATAAAAAAACTAAATTATTAGTTCTACTTTCAGAGTCACTTCTAAAAGTTCGACTATGAATTAGTTAGGCTTGTGATATAATAAGTGTTAAGGACTTTACAAAATATGCTCTTAAAGTTTTTTTTTTCAAATGTTACATTGCATGACCACTTCGAATAAACATACTAAAGTACTAGCTAGACAAACCCATAACTTTATTGTAAGACGCCAACATAGTTAAATTCTATATAAAATCGCGGTATTTTTAAATTTTCTTACTTTCAGTTCAAATTTAAGTTTTGGTCAGCTATTGGTGCTTGGTCATCTAGTGGTGCACTGACCCTATGAGTGAATCACAAGTTTACGTTTTGGTAGTACAGGAACACCCCTTATATGGAATCACACAGACAAACTGATGATGGCGCAAGATATCTTGCATAGAGATGCTTAGTCAAGCAAAGTTTCATAAAAATAATTTGAACCGTTTTTAAAAAAAAATCAATTCTTCATTTTTGTTGAATGACAGCTACCCTCAAAATGAGAGCCAGCAAAAAACCATTCGGAAATAAAAGTCTTAAATTAAAAATATGGTGTTAATAGGACCATTCGTTTAGCCGCTAGGCCAAAGCGTGACGGACAGACCGACCAACCGACAGACGGACATTTTTAGGGGACTTGCTTAAGTGATATAGAACACATTTTTGAGAAAGTTTGTGCAACTTTTTTCACGAATACAATACCTTTCTCGCTCAGCTCGAAGGTAAAAATACTACTATCGATAAAAAATACATCACTCATAAACTCCAACATGATCCCACAAAAAACGATAAATTACAGTAAAATACGTAACAATTTCCATATTATCTGACTGTAGAAATGATAAGTTGACATTTTTTTATGCAATATTTGTGATAATAATCCACAAACATGAAAAATACTGAATAAAACTTACAGATGAAAAGACAAAATTTCTTTGCAATTTTCGTTTTGTTGTTTTGAAGATGTACAGCCATCAACTACACACGTTATTATTAAAAAGAACAATCACTAATATGGAGAGCAACTTAAGAATAAATTCACGTTATTTTCAAGTTATTCACTACATGTTTTTTATAATTTACACAATGTTTACAACATATAATTTAGGAAATATTTTCAACCGTTAAAATCCCAACAAGTTACAATAATCCTATAAACTTTGTAAATGCAATGAACGCGTCGTTCATCTAATTTGGTAGGATGTGATCACTGACGACTTGACATGGCATGAGACATGCTAGCAGTTGTCATCCCATACTGAAAAAAAATAGCATGGTTTCTTCTCCGAGCGAAGCAAGGAGGTTTTTGTTCTGAGGGTACAAGCATGGTACAAGTATTTTATCTTTTGTTATTTCATATTAAATTCTCAGACTGCCAATGACACCAAAATTGTCGTCCAGTGACAGTTCGATATTCAATATTAAAAAACTTTCACAGAGTTCACGTTCTATTGCACACGTCGGACACGTCGATTTCTATCATTATACATTGATATATGATTGCCTAGAAATAGCCTTAGCTTGATAGAACACACCAGATTTTTTTCAAACACTGCAAACTTGCATTCTAAGATGTTTTAATTATCACTTTGGCATGTTATGGGATACTAAGTTTTTCAGGCACCACATTATATTTTCCCTTTCCTATTCAATTTTAGGGTTCCGTACCTCAAAATGAAAAAACGGAACCTTAATAGGATCACTTTGTTGTCTTTCTGTCTGTCAAGACCCTTTTTCTCAGGAACGCGTGGAGGTATCAAGCTGAAATTCATATCAAATACTCAGGTCTACTGTCCCTTAGAGCTTATATTAATTTTAAGCTATTATGGTTTTTATGTTTTTATTGACTTGTGGTCACATCCAGATAAAAATATTTAAATTCATGTCAATGTTCGCTTTTATCTGCACCCGCAAAACCGAAGCGTACCATGAAAAATGAATGTAGGATTGTGCAGTGGGACAGAATTGTATTGTACCTTCTCTTTGTCGAGTTTATATCTGTGGTTTTTATTTATTTCTCAGCCTCTGACCAAAAAAGAGGTGTTACAAGTATGACGGTTATGCATGGATGTATAAATTATTATTGGACTATAAATAAAATAGAGACACATTACAGACAAAAGATTAGTATGCTAAGGCGGATTTATGCCAAAATGGAATTCCTTCCAGCGAACTTTAGAGGAGCTGTAAGAGATGATAATACATTTTTGTAGGATACGTGTATACTTGAGTGCTAATAGAAAGATTTATAAAAACATTTCCTTAACTAAGTACCTGCAACAAAAAATATATAAATTAACATATTTAATTTACCTACATAAAATAACCAAAGTTGTTCAGTTTCATATCCAGAGCTACCCAAGCAAGAGGATTTTCGTTATTTGTTTCACACGTTGTATATGAGGTGTTAGGAACAGTTTTCCGATAACTGAAAGGGCATGATCAGTTGACATAAATAACTGAACAACTTTCAGTCTCCATACAAACTGTACGATCAAGTTCATGATTTTGTATGGAGAAGCCGATTTTTTTAATTTTCTGAAAGTTTCATGCACTGAAAGTTGTTCAGGTTCGTTGACTGATCGTGCCCTTTTAGTATTTTGAAAGCTGTCTCTAAATACAGGGTGTTACAAAAAGGGTATACTAACCTTGAAGGATGTGATTCTGTCCATGAAACTAAACAACTTTCCATGACAAACTTAGGTCGAAATACGAAAAAAAATTTTTACCTGCCGTTAAAATTGAATCAGCTGATAGTGCATTTTGTATGGTAGGTAAACATTTTTTATCGTATTTCGAACTTATGTACCTCAGGGAAAAATCTTTAGCTTCAAGGGCAGAATCACATTTTTCAGAGTCGATGTACCATTTATGTATCACCTCGTATACCAATTACGTAAAAAAGTGCAATGATCCTTTTAAGTAGTGATTCTACGTCAAAAAAATACTAAAAAAGTGTTTCTAGCTCAAGAAGAAATGCAGCGCCTGGAGGGTTAAATTACCTCTATGGTCAGCTGGTGATGCAGAAAAAGAAGTTTTTTCTTATAATATCCAGTCACTAGCAAGTACCTATACATTTCAATAAATTACTGTAATGTTATTCAAAGGAAAAATAAACTTCATAATCAACCTAAATAAAAATATTTTTTTTTTATTTATTTAGATAACCAACAGCTGTTTACAAAAAGAATAGTTTGCTTATATATTAATGGTACATGAGCCTATAACAGGTTTCCCTAAGTTAAGTTTACAACTTATTAATTACATAAAATCACCCCTTAGAAGGATCATCGTACTTTGTTTACACCCTGTATTGATAGGTAATATAATAGCAGCGTTTTACCTACCATTAAAACGCTTATTAAGCGATAACCTTATTTGAAGCCTAAATATTTGAGAGTAGCGTACTTGACTTCCTGTAGCGAGTCGGTCTTGACACGAGTACTACCATTTATCCCCTCTACGTATGACGTCACTTCCTGTGCACCAGAGTGGGGGCGCTAACTTCGGAGCTGATTCGAGCGCCCTTGCTTCATTGGCACTCAAATATTTATGGTTTTGACCAGGCAGAGATAGACCTTAGGCTTCAAATAAGGTTATCGCTTAATAAGCGTTTTAATGGTAGGTAAAACGCTGCTATTAAGCTTTGAACCGTTATTTGAAGCCTAAATATTTGAGACGTGTTTGTTATCGCCTGGTGGACAGGACAAGTGATAGGTGAAGGGAACATAAAAAGGATTTATATCAGGTATACACCAGTAAATTAAACAATACAACATGGTTTTTACCAGAATATATATTTTGAAAACACAGGTAAGTGCAAAAATCAACAATAATCAATAATTATATAAACATTAGTAGAATTGTACGGCTAGGTAATTTATTATAATCTTAATACACATTTATCATAAAATGAAAATATTATAATTCGTTTACAGGTGCGAAAAGATTAGAAATTGAATCAGATGCAGATTGAACGGCTGGATTCTTAACGATTTCACGACAATAAAATTTAAGGAATGTATTTTCAGAACGCCAGTTACCCTTTGCCAGTATATCATCGATTGGACAGTTTTCTACCCAGCTCTTCGAGGCAACAGCGGATCTTACGCTGCCAGGGCTTGCCTTGATGCCGGCCCGTTGCAGAACGTTTTTCACCCAACCACCAATGTTTGTACGAGATGCTGCTTTGGGGACGCCAGTACAAGTTAAGAATAAGTTATCTAAATTACAGATCTCTCGTCTTGATTGTGATAATGTAATCACTCTTTTTATCCAAAATAAAGGATCTAAAGTTGAATGGTCTTTATTTTCGAGAATTCCCCAACCTGACTGCCGCCTACAAACTGAATCAGTTTTAGAACCATACTTAGGCCAAAAAATAATCGAATTTTGAGTTATAGAACAATGATCACATCCGATAGCTAAAAGTGTCAAATCGTGCACCCGGCGTCCTGAGCACAGGAGAAGCAAAATAGCAGCTCGAGCCGAACTTTCATGTAAATTGTCAGAATTAGGCATGTTAGACTTTAACCAATTAATCAAAACATTTGTGTCCCAAATGGGGGCTTTCCTAGGTTTCACACTAGACATACTGATAGACTTCAATGCCTGACGCACCAGCAAGTGGGAACTAAGCCGGTTATCTAGATCAGGATCACATAGCGTAGAAATTGCCGATTTATGTACCTGAATCGTGCTGTAGGCTAAGCCATGTTTTTGATGTAAATCAATTAAAAATTTTGCAAGATCAGCCCCCTTAGGACGCGAATAATCAATATCATTTTGATGAGCCCATTGACACCAACGCTTCCATGCCGGTCTATAAGTTTTTAAAGAGGATTCGCGCCAACTCTTTTGTAACAATCTTTTTTGGTCTTCCGTCCAACCTGCTAGACTCTCCGTCCACCCCCACATTTCCAAACCTCCAGGGTCATCTCTGCAATCATTGGAGGCGGGTGGCCTGTCGTTGCATCGACTAGTACCTGGTCTAGATTGCGGACTGTGAACGGGGGCCCTAGAGCTCGACTCTTTAGATCTGACCGCCAAAAAACTTTCATCCACCGCGGTGCGACCACTAGGTAAATTCCCGTCGCAGTATTGAGATGTTGTAAGACACGGGGAATAAGGAATGGCGGAGGGAACACCCATGCCAGGGGATAGTCCCACTGGTGACTGAAAGCATCGTACAGATGGGCTTGCTGGTCCGTCAGGTCTAGCGTTCCGTAAACTGGGACTACGTGAGCCACGGCCGACGCAAAAAGATCTATCACTGGCGTGCCTAACTTCGAGAAGATCAGATTTGTGGCTTGCGGTAAGAGGTGCCACTGTGGGGGACAAGCGAGACGGGATAGGCGATCTGCTTCGGAGTTGTAACGTCCGGGTAGGTGATATATCTCTAAATGAATTCGAAAACGGTCTAGTATTGAGAGAATTTGATAGGTCAAATTCATGAGGAGAGCTGATTTCATCCCTCCTTCGTTCTTTAAGTATGCAACAACTGTCCTGTTGTCGCTCTGTATCATCAGAGAGGAGTCTTGCAGGAGACGGGCATAATCCTTGAGGACATACCAAATTGCCAACATCTCGCGAATGTTGGAGTGGAGCTGAGCTTATTCCAGGGTCCATTGACCCGATAGACTGACACTGTTCAGTTGGGCTCCCCAAGCCACACCTGACGCGTCTGTTACTAAGTAGTTGGAGGCCGGAGGGAAATGAATCAGTGAGCTGTTCTTGACATTGATACTCCACCATATTAACTCTTTGACTGCTAATTTTGGTATAGGATATTTGTGACGGGGATCCTTCACCAATAGTTGTTGACAATGCTTGAGAAGGGCTCGATGATTCAAACGCCCTCTTGGTACAGGAAAGCTCGCGAAATTGACCATTCCTACTATACTTTGAATTTCGCGAAGGTTGGCCTTTTTTCTTTTTAGAAGGCCTGCAACTCTTTTTCTTATCTCCAGACTTTTCTGGCGAGGCAGATACTTTTCGTTTGTGTGAGGATTCCAGACGATTCCCAGATACTGAAGGGCCTTGTGTGGAACAAGTTCCGACTTGGCATAATTCACTTGCCACCCTAGGTACTCTAAGCTTCTGATTGTTTCCTGAGCCTGCTTGATCAGAATTTGAGGGTCTTGGTGGACGAGTAAATAATCGTCTAAATAAACTGCGATACGAAAGCCCTTTTCTCGGAGAATTTGAGCGACCCAATTTGTTAGTGATGCGAAAACTTTTGGTGCGCAAGCCAGGCCGAATGGCAAACACGTCATTTGATAAAGCTTCTGATCGTAAATTACTCGAAGGAAACAGCGGTGAGCTTTGGCTACTGCCAGATGAAAATAAGCATTCGACAAGTCTATTTTGATTAACCAGTCTTGGGGTTGTAAAAAGCTTGAAATTTTGTGTGCATTTATGAGGCGAAACTTTTGAACACATACAAACTTGTTTAGATTTTTTAAATTGAAAATCGGTCGTGCATTTCCGTCTTTTTTGGGAATCAAAAACATTTGAGAAACAAAACTCGGGCTGGGATCTGCAGGCTCCAACACCTTCATTATCAACATTTGACGAATAACTTTGTCCATCTCTACTGATACAGGTGTTTTTATGCGATGATTCGCCAAATTTGGAATAGCCAACGGTGGCCTTGCTAAAAAGGGAATCCGAAAGTTTTTTATTATGTTTATGAGGGTGGTTGGAGCCTGTAAGTCTTCCCAACGACTCACAAAGTTTATTAGTTGGCCCGCCAGAAAAGTGCTCGAGTCAATATTTTCTTCTCGGTTGTCCTCGTGGAGCATTAGATTGACCGGAGGTTCGGCTCTGTCCCTTGTTGGTACTCTGGTACGCCTCGTTATGAAACGAACGACTGGGTCTCTGACGAGAGGACCTTGGATGTTGAGCTGTTGATCTTTGCACTGGCCGATGAGGGTAGTCGCGCCCGTGATTTTGAAAAGCATTGTTTACATTTGGGAAAAATTGTGCGGGTGGTTTGCTCATGAAATCCGGATAAGTGTACGCCGGAAAATTAGGTGGCTTATTATAAGTAGGAGCAAAACTAGGCAGGGCCTGAGTCTGCTGTAGGGGCTGTGCCAGGGCAGCAGCTTTATTTTGAGTAGGCGCACGTAGCGGCCAACATATTTTGGATATACCGCCTGATTTTTCAATAGCAGAGGAAAAAGCTTCTTTTTGAAACAAGTTCTCGCCAGAAGGGGGTATTTTGCGAAGGCTAGCTTTCAAAAAAAACTATCTTTGACGGACCTTAAAAGACTATCACGTCTTTGTTGAATCATTTCGGCCCTATGGCCACAAGCTAGCTGCAAAATATCACTACTAATCTTTTGAAAGCTACCCTGCACAAAAACTTGTTGAATCTTTTGTTGTAATGACCTAGGGTTCACTTGTTTAACAGAACCTACCCATTCAATCAAATCTTTAAAACCGCTCTGAACGGCTTCGTTTTGCTTTATAACTGCCTGCGTAATAGCAGCAAATCCTCGTTCAGTGAGTGCAATCGAGTTATACTTGTCGTAAGGCCGTAACTCGTCATTCGTGTCTAAGTAAGTAAACCCCGGGGAGGAGCAATATAATTTTTGGACCTCTGCATAACGAACACTGTCCCATTCTTCAGTATTGAAGTGTTGCATACTATTTAGCAGTTCAAGGTGTTTAGAAGACGATTTGGGCATAGTTGGCTCTTTCAACACTGTATTTAAGGGTAGATCTAAATCAAAACAAACCGAATTTTCGGGCGGATTTTGATCGGAAATTTTTTCTCGACCTTCCTCATAAAGCTCCCTACTCACATTTGCACTTATTTCTGACATTGCGTCGTTAAATTTTTCATAATCCGGCCCATGGGGACTAGAATGGGCAGTAGGTTGAAAAGCCATGCTACTCAAGAAGTTTTTAATCCCACTTACTTGCTCAGCTAAAATACCGATAGCCTCCTCTATTTGCTGACGACGGCGTTTACTTTTCTGATGCGGATCAGCCATTAACGACCTTTTCTTTGGCCGAGAAGAAACTTCTCGAACCGGCTCGTCGTCCTGCGGGTCAGGCGCTGGCGGCGCTACCGGCTCCACTGCACGCGGTCGCGGCGGCGGCACCTGCTCCGCGGCTCGTGGCGGCGGCGGTGATGCGGCATTCGGTAAAGTCGGGGTATCCGACATGCTGGTAGTAGTACTCGTGTCAGAGTCGGATCCAGAGGAAGAATCTGAATCACCAGACTCTGTATTTTCCATGAAATTCTGGAAATAACAAAAATATTACAAAAAGAAAGAAAAAATCGAACGGTAACACCGTTATTTTACTTCGATATAAAAATTAAACAAAAATTTATTTAAATTTTGCAATAAAAAGGAAAATATTTTTTGCTTGTAAGCACAAAGTTGGTACTTACTTGCAATGCAACCGATCGCTACGACTAGCAAGTCGCCAATGAAGCAAGGGCGCTCGAATCAGCTCCGAAGTTAGCGCCCCCACTCTGGTGCACAGGAAGTGACGTCATACGTAGAGGGGATAAATGGTAGTACTCGTGTCAAGACCGACTCGCTACAGGAAGTCAAGTACGCTACTCTCAAATATTTAGGCTTCAAATAACGGTTCAAAGCTTAATATACCTATTATAGAATAGGTAATATACAAACAGGGTGTAAATGCTAAAACTTGTTACAGCTGAAGGATGTGCTATGACCACTCAATTGAACAACTTTTCCGAAGAAACAAGGGGACTATTTAGGTTTTCGAAAAAATTGCTGTGAAGTTGCCGACGACACTGGCAGAGACGAATTTTTTGTTGCCTCAAAAGTCGGCGTTAACACGAATACGAGGATATAAACAATACATTTCTTTTTAAAGAAAAAACATTTTTTTGGGTTAACTTCAAGGGGTTACAAATATATTTTTAAAATTATTATTTTGTGTTTGCAGGTAAATCATGCGGGCTTACGCTTTGATTCTGATCGTTTTTGTTCTATATTGAATGTATTTCAAAATAGTTTTGGAAGGAATAAAGACACCAGAAAAAAACCTAAAATGCCTGAAAAGAATGAAGTCATTCAAAACCTTTTTGTTCATAAAAGGTTTGGTTAACCACAGATAAGATAGTAAACTAACGATGCTAAATGTAAGAAAGAATTTCTGAAAAATAAATGTGATTAATTTTTTGGCGATTTGTTAAAGTCGCATATTAAAAGTTGTTAAATTAAGCATCCAGCTCTATCCCACTCTTTGGGTATTTTTTGCTTAGGTATAGCGGTATAGAATCTTTTAACCGTTCATCACTTATTTTCCTCTTATCTTTCCTAAAGGGGAAACATTTTCTAACCTTCAAAAAATCTCGTAGCTTCATATATCACGTAACGGTCAAAGTGCGAAACAGGTCTCATGGGTCTGTGCCGATAGGTATCATATAAAGGTTTTCTTCTTCAATGACGCAGTTCCTCTATGGCACAAAAATATTACATAGTATCAAACTTTTTTTTTGTTTGGGATAAGAGTAAAGAATAAAATGCTAACTGATATAATCTTTCTG
This sequence comes from Athrips mouffetella, assembly GCA_947532105.1. Taxonomy (NCBI): domain Eukaryota; kingdom Metazoa; phylum Arthropoda; class Insecta; order Lepidoptera; family Gelechiidae; genus Athrips; species Athrips mouffetella. The sequence goes on along the minus strand of OX383980.1, from coordinate 7,344,177 downwards.
TAACAGCTAGGTTACGTCACGACATCACATGCCATGGGAAGAGAGAAGTTTAAGTAGTGAAAGTTGCGTTACTTCGTACCTGGGTGGGACATGTCTACCAAAATGTATGAGTCACTAAAGTAAGGCCACCGTGATAGGTCCGTTGTGACCTGCAGAGGAAAATAAACCCTGTGAGTTTATGTTAAGGAAACGTCAAAACGGACTTCTTACGTAGAAGGACACAGAAGGGAAAGAGTCACACCACTCGGAAGTTAGCTGCCATTCAAAAAAATTGCTCGTCACTTCACGTCACACAAAAACCGTAATCATGACTCGGAAGTTCACCCGAAATGGCCATTCTGATTAAACGCGCAACCATTACAATGGAATTTTCAACTATCATTTATACATGGGGTAGAAAAAATAGTAAGTATAGTGTGTCACTCAGACAGACCTTGAAACTGAACTACTTTTCCCGAGAACATAAACGAACACAAAGTCAAAATGTAACAAAAATATCAATTTCTCATAGAAACCACATATTGCATGGGATGTAAAATTTTCTTTTTTTTGTATGGGATGTAAAATTTATGTTCCTTAACAAACGTTGTTCAGTTTTATGGTATAACTAGCTGTTGCTCGCGGCTTCGCTCGCGTTGAATTAGTATTAATTTTATACTATAACGTGTTTTCCCATTGAAAGATATATTTTTGCGCTGTAAAAATTAACCTATAGCACTCCAATCCGTTGCTGCCAACTTTTGCCCTATCGGATCATCCTAACCCTTTCCCTATCCCTGCCCCTATCCCTACCCCTTTCCCTATCCCTGCCTCTATCCTACCCCTACCCCTGCCCCTATCCCTACCCCTTTCCTTACCCCTACACCTACCCCTATCCCTACCCCTACCCCTATCTCTATCCCTACCCATATCCCTACTGCTATCCCTATCCCTACGTTGGATTTCAAAATCATTGTTGTTTTTGTAATCAGCGACCCGAAAAACTATACAAACGATACTCATGTTTGTTTCTAGATTTTTTCTCCCCATTTCCCCCTTTTATGGGGTTGAATTCTGAAATAATCTGAAACACGTTTTTGCTATTTTGTTTATAGGAGCCTTCCTGTGAAGTTACGAATAAAACGGTCTAACTTATATCTTGCTTCCCCCTACAAACTTTCAACCCCCGTAGCCTTGGCACGCACGCACTGTGAAAATTTTTAAGCTTCAAACACAATCAAAAGACACGGTAATATGTGTCTCCATCTTCATACATTTATGCACCAAACCAAAACCTATAGGGTACTTCCCGTTGACCTAGAATAATATTTGGCAAAAAGCTAGATCTCATAGCAGAAATAAAGAAAAAAGTTCAAAATGATTAAACATTGCAATTTTTCACACAATGAGCCGGTTTCGCAGCTAAGCGTCAACTGAGTATTCAAACGTGTCGATGGATAGCGCTGAAGAAAGTTGCTAAAGAATTTACATGAAGAATTTTAAATAAATCTGTCATAGATGAAGCGTGATGTAAATAAACCTCCTTCTTACATAGACAGACAACAGATAGGATAAAATAAGTTGACAGTTAAATTTTCCAACAACAACGCTATCTATCAAGAAAATTTAAACTAGTTTTTCTTTTTTTAAAACCGGCTCATTAATCACAACCAAATAAGTTGAACTCCCGTTTCAAGTACATTCAGATTCAGATAATTTTATTCAATGTAGATTCTAAACAGGACATTTGAATGTCATGCAGAATACAATTTAAATAGAACAAGTCTACACCGTATCGGATATATGGCAACGTTAAAGAAACGACAAGAATCCGCGGCAGCACGGCCTACTTTAAGACTCGGCTTTTTACAATGTGTTTCTTGTTAGGGGTACCTCCCCTACAAGTAAAGTGGGGACGAAATTATTTTTTCTTGTCTACCCCATAGTGTGGGGTGTCATCGGACAGGCTTTTAAAAATAAATTTTAATAAAAAAATTGCTCTTTTTTATTTTCATAATATAACTAACGTAAAACTCAGTACTTTCTTTTACGTAGCAACTTGCCCCATCGGGTTGAATACTCCATAAGACGAATCCGGCACTAAGTTCAAAAACCTTGACGTCTGGTGAAGTTTGGTGGAAAGTAACGTATTTCGTTAAAAGTGCGATCACCTTCAAAACATTTATGTACAGAAAAAAATTATTAACTGTATTTATTTGGCTATTTTTTTTTATTCACAACCACAAGCAGATTCAAACCTCTGTCTTCTCTGTATTTGCCAAAGACCCCTAAATGTACCCTGGAGCTGTTACTTCTACAACAAAACTACAAAAAAAAAAATATTGCGATAATTTTTAAACTACAAAACATATTTTATCTTATCTTTTATCTCTTTTCTCTTATCCTACTTTTTTAATTCGGCGGCGGCCCCGACTCTAAGTAAAAGATACAGTTTCTCTCTATAAATTATCGAATAATCATTATTAGAAAATTCAACATAATGGGATTTCAACATAATGGGAATTCAACATAGTGGGAATTCAACATTATGGGAATTCAACTTAATGGGAATTCAACTTAATGGGAATCCAACGTTCGGAGAATTCAACATAATGGGAATTCAACTTAATGGTCCTGAAGGAAAATTTTGTTCGTAGAACTGGATAAAATATATCAAGGTTTAAAATAGAGTTTTAATTGAAACCAATTCATCAATTTAAAAGAACGAGTTTATATTAGCCATACATATTTTCAACTAGCTCTATCTTTGTATTGATTATATGGTTTCAATTACTCTAAACCTTGATACATCTTCCAGTTCTACGTAAAAAAAATTACAAGTATTTTGCAGTTTTGTTTTATTTATAAAATTTTTATTTTTATGTCTCAAGTAGCCAAACGAGCGTGTGGGCCACCCGGTGGTAAGTTGTCACCACCGCCCATGACACCCAGTGTCTTATTAGTGAAATAATTGTTTACGCATACGCGAAGGCTTTTATGTATTACAATAGACCAAAAACCAGTGGCACAAAACTTCTATAAAGTTAAACCTTCTCTAAATCTATTGCTCTCACTTTCTTTGTCATCAAACTGTAGCGTCAGCAACAGATTTAAAGGAGCTTTAGCTTTAAAGCTGCTTTGTGCAACTTGCCTTATACCTTGTACTAAATCACTAGGAAGCTTATCTTTGTTATCGTAAGCGATAGGTAATTTTTTTTTCTTTAGCCTGGTTTGTCCCACTGCAGGGTAAAGGCCTCCCCTTTTTCTTTCCAATTGTCACGGTCATGAGCCATGCCCTGCCAACCCTTCATGAAGGCATCGAGGTCGTCGCGACACCGTTTTTTAGGCCTTCCGCTCTAAATATAATAAACATAAATAGTTTTGCCAACAAATGTCAGTCGTTGTCAGTCATATTGTCAACATTGGATGCAAATAAACTTACCAACAAAATGGAATGTTCTTAGTTGAAGAAACAATATACTCTTATTCTTATTATTGTATTTCTTATTATTGTTTTTGACTATAATCCAATTACTGATACTGAAAAACCAGACCTAAATCACATATGAACAGTAAAAAGCTTGTTTTGTTTTTTCCCGCCATATTATTTCCATTCCGTGTATTTAGCACCGACCGAAGTACTACACAACGTAGTTCACGCGATTTTCCACAGATGGCGCTATTTTTTCTTGTATGGGGAAATTTTGAACCGCTTGTTCCCAAGACCCTATCTTGCTTAGACTATAATAATACTAACGTATAACTATCTTGACTATATAAATCTATGAGTTTATGTCAAACAAGGCCTCCGTATTATGATACGTACAGAAACTTATGTGATTGACAGTCCTGATAAAATAGAGAACATAATTTTAGAATGTTACAAGAATTTGAAGCTTAACTACTTTTAAAGGAACATAGGTCGAAATGCGAAAAAAATAATTGTGCTGTTGGCAGTTGCACAAAAACTTTTTTATATGTCGACCTATGTTCCTTTGTTCAGTTTCATGGTCTGAATAACATGCTAAAATTTATATTTACTACTTCATCAGGACCTTATATAACTAGCGAACCATTCCAGATCGCACGGTTAGTTAACCCTACAGTTCACTCAAATAAATAAACAGTCAGATCATGAATAGACATAGTTTTGTATGGATGATTGATGAACACTAAATTTGAATACAATATACTTACCAATGATATGATGATGTCTCCGTCAGCCAGCAATGATCGTACGGTATTTCTCATAGCGTTTGTCAATAATGTTCATACAAGCCGATAGATGGTGCTGATCTGAGTATGTCCAAAAAAATGAAGACGTTAGGTAACAAAACCTAAAATTAACTTTTTAACTGTGATGGAAAATTCCCCAGCTAAAACGGTATCATTCCGAAAAGTTTAGAATTAACAGCACTACACTTTGCGCCCATAAGAGTCTTAAGTAAAATTAACTGTATTGTACCAATTTCAATATATTAAGATGTGTGTTTCGTATCAAAGAGTTTCATGTAAGTATGCCAAACTCTCTACCAAGTATCGAACCACATTTTAATTAGAAGTTGTTTTAACAATGGTTTATCTTAACATGTATAGTAAAAGAACCTTGAATATAATTAATTGACTTATTCAGTTATTAGATTTCACGTTATACAGGATGTTTATTAATAACTTTCACCAATAAATATTTTTGGATAACAACTCTACGACGCCATTTATTCGTAACGACCTCAATTTGAAAACGTATTATGGGCTTAAGGTCATCTCATACCGAAACGGTGCAAATCAGGCATGAACTCCTCGTACTCGTTTTGTCATTTAACGATTCCATAAGAATTTGCAACGGTCTGAATTCACACTTTTTCTTATTTAGAGTGGAATACAAGCAAGCAAGCAAGTACGGTTGTTAATTGTTTGACACATTGCTTGACATGGTTATGTGGTTCTTATTAGACTCACAAGTTCTGCTATTATGTTGCCTCTTAACTCATGTGGCCAGTGGCACGTCTCCGAAACTGAATATTTAAAACCCATTCAAATTAGGCGATTGTCATGCTACTGGAGACCATAGACACAATAGCAGCGCAGCTATCGCGCGGCTTCCACGCTGCATTCGTGCAACAGCAGCGCGGTTTTATGCGAAAGCACCTGGCGCATAGTTGTTTCGCGACCTAGCGCTGCAGCGTTGTAGCGCTGAAGCCACCGTAATAAGAAGGGGACTGCGGTTGCAATGCTGTTGCCGCCCAAAAACGGGACCCATTAATATGCCTCCTATGTCTGTCTGTCTGTCAGCGGTCTGTATCTAATGAACCGCAATAGGTAGAACCTTGAAATTTTTACAGAATATGTATTTTTATTGCCGCTATAACAACAAATACTCAAACTAAAAAAATAAATGGTACAGCAGCACTACACTTACTTTCTCGCGATATACGAGAGTCATCATTCGACAGTGTCCCCACCGGGAATCGAACCCAGAACTTCTGGATCAAGAGCCAAATGCTCTAACTAACTACTAGATTATAAGGAGCTGCGGATAGTAAAGAGTAAATAAGGACCAAGTGCAAACTTAAGTTTGTAATTTCATACAAATGATATGGAAATTCAAACTTACCTATATTAGATTTATGTAAAAATGTTCAAATGAAATATGCAGTCAGGTACATAACCAATTTAGAATTCCTATTTGAAGGATTAAAATAAGCTCATTTAAACCGATTTTGATTATATCACATTTTTAAATTTTAGTAGTAAGGGAACCCCTTATATGAACTCCCACAGACCAATGGATACTACCGAAAGATACCAAGCATGGAGATTTTTGGTCATGCAAAGTTTCATCAAGATCGTTTGAGCCGTTTTTGAGCACATAGTAATTTTTCATTTCCCTCTTATGACAGCTACCCTCAAAAAGAGAGCCAGCAAGAAACCACTCAGTACCCTTCGATTAATTTACAAGAAAATCTTAAATTTTAAGTATGGTGTCAATCGGCGACCGACCGACCGACCGACCGACCGACCGACCGCCAGACGGAAATTTTTGGCAGACTTGCTTTTTATGATGTCTAAGTGATATAGAACACATTTTTGAGAAAATTAGAAAAAAAAAATTTCACGAGTACAAATACCTTTCTCGCTCCGCTCGAAAGTAAAAAACAACTAATATCATGTTTTTAGGGTTCCGTACCTCAAAAGAAAAAAACGGAACCCTTATAGGATCACTTTGTTGTCCGTCTGTCTGTCTGTCTGTCTGTCAAGACCCTTTATCTCACGAACTGGTAAAGGTATCAGGTTGAAATTAATACCATATATTAGGATCCATGAACCACACAAGATCTGAAAATTTAAATTTTTTACAACGACGCAATCAAAAGATATGGCATTTTATGTCCTCATCTCCATACATTTATTCAAAAATGAAAAACCTACAGGGTACTTCCCGTTGACCTAAAATTATGAAATTTGGCAAGAAGCTAGGTCTCACAGTACAAATAATGGGAAAAGTCTGAAATCATTAAATATTACAACTTTTCTCACAACTAATGGTAACCAATTGTGGTGAGCTCCCGTTTCAAGAACATTCATATAAGAGAGGGGTCAAGTTGGATGGTCGCTGAGGCGATTTTTGTTTTAGTTCTATTTAAAAACGGGAACACTTACAAACTTGAAAATTGGTATGTTTATAGGGCATAGGCTATAAAATAACAACAAATAATAAAATTTGGTCAAGCACGTGTCGGACTCAAAAAATCTAGCACATTAACTTACTGAAATTTCAACTAATACAATTATGTTTATGTGGTGGTACGGAACCCTCAGTGCGCGAGTCCGACTCGCACTTGGCCGGTTTTTTTTAGGTGACTTTAGCTCGATTTTTGTTTTAGCTCTATCATAAAACGGGAACACCTACAAACGTGAATATTGGTATGTTTATATTGCATAATCTGTAGAATAACAACAAATAATAAAAACTGGTCAAGTGCGTGTCGAACTCGCACATTTTAATATATATCTGCGTGATTGTGCGTCCATAACTAAGACGGTATTTTAACATTAGTGGTACGGAACCCTCGGTGCGCGAGTCTAAATCGCACTTGGCCGGTTTTTATACTGTTGCCTCCAAAAGCAAGGAGGTTTTTGTTCCGAGGTTGCCTCTTTACTATGAAAATGTTCTGAATCTATAAAAAATAATTATTCATCTATCTTTTCAAATCAAAACTTTATAAAAGTTCCGGAAAGATAGAATGGGGAATTTCCAGACAGACCAAATGGTAATGAACTCTAGAAGAGCCATCTTTAGGATATATTTAAGGATCTTCGCCATTGTTTTCGTTGTTTTGGTACAATGATCTTATTCATTCTTATTATTTAATCCTCTAATATAGTCGCTGAGCATGGCTTCTACCGGGAATCCTTCATGATTCCTGTGAAGTGGATTTCCACACGCCTCTTAGCTAAACTTGCAGCAAACACAATAAGGATATTATAGTGAACAGACGTGATTCTGCCATCAGTCTGACTGATGCCAGACTGATGGCAGATGCTAATTCATGATTGATGGTATACTTCTGACAGTATACCATCAGTCAGCCCTCAAAAACAAAAACATAGCGACTGATGAAAAATTTCTCATCTAAATTTGATCAGTCTCCCATCAATCTGACTGATGTCAGAATCGTCGTATAACCGCTAACTAATAAGGATTATGGTTAACTTTAAGTTTACCTTTAACGAGGTAATTAAGTGTCGTTTATTTTCTTTATTAGGGAACTAAAAAAACCTTTTTTAACTTTTATTAGGGAACATAATTCGTCTTGCGTCAGCCAGTATGGAAAATAAAATATTTCTCTTTGCGATTTCTAAAATGTTTTGTTTTTGGACGATCTTTGACTACAGGGTGACTTTGACGAAATCCTACAAATTTTAAGGGTAACTTCTATTAAAGAATATAGTAAAAAATTTTATAAGTCTAAGGAAATTTGGAGTTGTCTAATCTTTTTTTGTAGGTATTGAATTAAATATTCTTGAAACTGATACACAAATGTACTTCACCATACCATTCCATTAATCCAATACAGGACAGCGAGCTCTCTCCAGAATTCTAGCTTTTACTGGAAAAATGTAGAGGGGAAGTGCCATAGTCACCTCGCTACAGCTGGCACCAAGAACCGCGGTTGTAGGTGACCGCAGTAAGTAAGATGTAAGATACAAAGGAGGATGCTGCTGCCCATCATCCAACTTATAACCCTTAGTCGCCTCCTACGACACCCGTGGTTACGTTTGGGTTGGTACTATTCTTTGCCGGCACCACACGGGGCAAACGTATTTAAGAAATATAAAATAAGCATAAAATTATGCATTTTTTTTGCATAACATATGCTTATTTTAGTATAATTATTTCTATGCAAGTAACGTAGGTACGTACGTACTTACTAGTAATGGACGCGCAGTCAGGCAGAAGTGTCATTAAATCTTATCCTATCCTACTTCCTACTAATATTATAAACGCGAAAGTTTGTAAGTATGGATGGATGGATGGATGTTTGTTACTCTTTCACGTAAAAACTACTGAATGGATTTTAATGAAACTTGGCAAACATATAGTTTAGGTCCTGGAAAAACACATAGGCTACTTTTTACCGCGGGAAAACACTTCATTTCCACGGGAAAACGCATTTAGTGTTAATGAAGAAGGTGACTGACTCACTGACTTACATATCAACGCACAGCCCAAACCACTAGGTCTAGAAATTCCAAATTTGGCATATAGGTTCCTTATGATGTCTCATGGTGCACTAAGAAAGGGTTTTACAAAATTCCACCCCTAAGGGGGTAAAATAGGGGATGAAAGTTTGTATGAAAGTCCGTCAGTTTTAAAGTAATATCTTCAACTACATTAGCATGTATGAAAGGACTGATGAAAGTACAGGAAGCGAGGGAAGTATGTCAAGATCGTAGCAGGTGGAGGATTGTAGTCTCTGCCTACTCCGACGGGAAATAGGCGCGATGTTATGTATGTGCTTACAAATTTTCACCCTTATAAGTGTTCCCGTTTTTACGATAGAGCTTAAACAAAAATCAAGCTAAAATCGCCTAATAAAACACGTTTTTACTAGGGAAGTTAATAAAATTTAACCCTTAATCGATTTATTTTTAATTTTTATTATTTATAGTTATAGCGGTAACAGGAATGCATAATCTGTGAAATATCAACTGTCTACCTATTACGGTTCATGAGACACAGCCCGCTGACAGACTGACAGACGGACATATTAAAAGGGTCCCGTTTTCCCCCTTTGGGTACGGAACCCTAAAAAACTAAGATGTTAATAAAGAAGAAAGTAGAAAATCGCAATAATTTATTATCGTAATCGGGAGTGAAATATCTGGTATATTTCGTCTGATTTGAAATATCCGTCTGGCCGAGTCAACACTCACCTTTATGACATTCGTATCTCTACTACTCTAGAATATAACGGCTCTAGAATAACGTAATTTTATGATTATTATAATACTAGGAACAGACAGACTGTGTCAGAGAAGCTTAGGTGTAATACGTGTCTATCTAATATCTAATTCAATAAATGTACGTCACTCCTGTAAGATGACTCGAAATAATAAGGTTTTATTGACGTTGGGAACTGCAAATATAGAAGCCAAGACCAACCAACTTTGAAAATATTGTTTATTCTTTTTAAAAACATTTTTTATTTATTTGACGATAGGGTGTTTTGAATCAACACAAAACTATTAAAATTTTAAAGAAGCTATAAAAAAATATAAAGCTGACATGTTGCTTTTTTTTAAATTATCTGGGGCACGGTAGTGAACCCGCCAAGACGCAAGGGCACTACCTACCTTTTCTCGAAGCGCTTCGTGGTTTTTTTGAACCGTCATAACATGGGTTTGGATTATACTAGATAATCAAAATTCACAGGATATATTATGATTTCAATAGTATATTTATTAAACATATTTAATATAGTTTCAGTTGCATAGCTCTTATACTTTAGATTTTATTAATATCCTTCGTCAATGACTCACTCACTGATGGCTAGCTTATCAAAATTCTTAGGGTACTTCCTCAAGTCCTAGAAAGCTGAAATTCGGTTTGTAAGCTAGTATTAGTACAAAAACAAAAAAAATCCTAAAATTTTGAACTTTTTCCGCTAAAAAAAGGGGACGAAAGTATGTATGAGACTTCCGCAAATTTTATAATAGAGACACCTTGTTATATGGTTTTGTTTATTTGTTTGTTAGTGGGCTGCACCCCAAAAAAGAAAGAAAAGGTTATCAAAATAAAAAAAGTAGGTAGGTACTATGAAACTTTAAAAAAGAAGTGAAATCCTACCAAAAACATTTTCATACAAAATGTTGCCAAGATGACAACGTAGGTGTAGCTCAGATTTTCAAAAAGTTATCAGATCTCATGTAAAGTCAAGCTTCTTACTCTCATCATCATCACCTTAGTCAAAATATGTAGCTTGGGCGTTTCGCTACCGTCACGTCGGCGTAAGGTGAAAAATATATTCACTGTTCAATGCTTTTCTTTAGTACAATAGTTCTTGTACTAACGAAACGGCCTAGCCACATATTTTGACTAAGGTGAAGATGATTGATCAATTTACATTTTTTTTATATTTTCTGGTGACATGTACAGACGCACAATACAATACAGTAGATAATGAATATCAATTAACTTACTAATCTGGGATGAATATGACAGGCCTCCGAGGCTGTAAAGGGTATAGGAAAAAAAATTAAACTCGTCCGTTCATACCAAAGAGATTTGAACCCCCTCTAGCAGCGAGGTTCAAATCTCTTTGGTTCATACCTCGTATTGTGTGTGACGTTTTAAAAATAAACAAGGTGCAGGATGTCACCTTGTTTTGTTACTGCTCCGCAGTGAGGAGAATAAACACCAGGAACTCATACCACTGAGTGATAATATACCACCCAATTTTTTTAAAATCAGACTTCCTTTTAGGGTTCCGTACCTCAAAATAAAAAAAACGGAACCCTTACAGGATCACTTTGTTGTCCATCTGTCCGTCTGTCTGTCAAGACCCTTTTTCTCACGAACGAGAAGAGGTATCAGGTTGAAATTGATAACGAATATTAAGTTTCATAAGCCACACAAGATCTGAATTTTTTTTTTTTTTTACAACGACGAAATTAAAAGAATGGCTTTTTATGTCCTCATCTCCATACATTTATGCAAAAAAGCAAAACCTACAGGGTACTTCCCGTTGACCTAAAATTATGAAATTTGGCAAGTATCTGGGTCTCACAGTACAAATAAAGGGAAAAGTCTAAAATCATTAAATGTTTCAATTTTTCTCACAACTAATAGTAACCAATTAAGGTGAGCTCCCGTTTCAAGAACTTTTCTATAAAAGAGGGGTCAAGTTGGATGGTCGCGGATTTTTTAAATCTAAGAGCAAAAGCTTTTATTATATCATATGGTAGATAGGTACGGAACCCTTAGGGCGCGAGTCCGACTTGCACTTGGCCGGTTATTTTTTGTTATTTTTACGAATTTTAAAGTCTCAAAAGTGATATTTTATCACCCAGTGATTTTCAAGATTTGACTCCCGGAGGAAGAGCATGACTCGCGCGAAGGCACTGGTCGCGTTCATAACGAGATTCCGGAGTAAACCATCATGAACTGTGAGGATTTTCGTAAGGTAGAACCGTAGAAGTCTAACATTACCCGGGCGCTTCATGGATTTCCCCTTGACAAAAAAAACTCTTCCAAGTACAAGTCAGACTCGCACTGCGTACCATCACGGTAAAAATACAGTTTTAGTCAGGGACGCACAGTCGTGTAGAAGTGTTATATGCGCGTGAATCCGACACGCACTTGAATAGTTACTATTATTTGTTGTTATTTTTTAGCTGATGCACTATAAACACGCCAATTTTCCAGCAAAAATGTTTTTTTTGTTTGTAAAATAAAGCTAAAAAAATCCATCATAACAACATATTCTCTGAATATTTTTTCGTACTATATAACTACTTCGGTTTAAAAGATACAGCCCTTTATAGGTCGAAGAGACAGTCAGACAGACGACGTAGGTTTAGTTATAGGTTTGGTCTCGCTGGCACCCTTTGGGTACAGAACCCTAAGTGGGGCAATAGCCCCGTAGCCATTGCCATTTTGCCATTTGCTTACCATTTGATTTTCAACACGAACTACTGCGCAAAGCCCAGAAGGGAGTGCGCAAATAGCACCTGTATTTTTTATATTGGCAGAGAGGAATGGTGTGTAGAGCTACTCTCTTCCGGGCTTTGCGCGGGGATTTGTGGAAATGGTTACCATTATGACAGATACGTTCCCGCTACCGAGCGCGCCAGACTAGCTAATAAAGCATCTTTTGTTTTGTACACAGAGAGGAATGCTGTGTAGATCTACTCTCTTCCGGGCTTTGCGCGGGGATTTGTGTTGCAAGGGAAATGGTTACCATTAAGACAAATACGTTCCCGCTACCGAGCGCGCCAGACTAGCTAATAAAGCGTCTTTTGTTTTATACACAGGGAGGAATGCTGTGTAGAGCTACTCTCTTCCGGATTTTGCGCAGGAATTTGTGTTGCAAGGGAAATTGTTACCATTATGACAGACACGTTCCAAGAGCGCCCCAGACTAGCTAATATAGCATCTTTTGTTTTAAACACAGAGAGGAATGCTGTGTAAAGCTACTCTCTTCCGGACTTTGCGCGGGAATTTGTGTTGCAAGCGAAATGGTTACCATTATTACAGATACGTTCCCGCTACCGAGCGCACCAGACTAGCTAATAAAGCGTCTTTTGCCCAGAAAGGGCGAATTCGCCGCGATTTACTTGCGCGTGTTTCGCGCGTTCATCTGGACGCAAACAAGGCGCTCCTAGTATCTCGACTCGCGCGATGCTTGTGGACGCAATGTATTGACACCCAGTACCTCGCCTACGCGCTTAATAATTCGCTGCGAATTCACCCTTTCTGGACAGGGTCTTATACACAGAGAGGAATGCTGAGTAGAGCTACTCTCTTCCGGGCTTTGCGCGGGGATTTGTGTTGCAAGGAAAATGGTTACCATTATAACAGATACGTTCCCGCTACCGAGCGCCCCAGACTTGCTTATAAAGCGTCTTTTATTTATACACAGAGAGGAATGCTGTGTAGAGCTACTCTCTTCCGGGCTTTGTGTGGGAATTTGTGTTGCAAGGGAAATGGTTACCATTATGACAGATACGTTCCCGCTACCAAGATCCCCAGACTAGCTAAAAAGCGTGTTTTGTTTTATATACAAAAAAGACGTGAGTTGAAATCCCGCTTGCGGTTGTGAGTTAGACCTTTTCAAAATTTTGTGATAAACAATTTTGCAGATGCAAATAAATTCTGTACACTAAGGATATTACTTTGACATGGAGCTTCAAAGGGAGACCCATATCTCTTGATCGAAGAAGGGTCCTCCAAGGCTCTTTATTATGTGACGTTATTGTCCTTTGGTTATAACTGCCTTCGGTGTGGATAATCGACTATTATGTTGAACCTCAAAATCGTTATTGTTTTTAGGGTTCCGTATCCAAAGGTTACCAACGGGATTCTATTACTAAGCCTACATGGTCTGTCTGAACTTTTTATATTTTGAACCGTAGAAGGTATATACTCAGTTAAAATTTACACATATGTGTGTTATTATGGCGGGTTACTTACCTAAAAAAAACAATGAAAAATTCAAAAGTAATGCAAGAAACGTGTTTTTTACTGGTAATTTACAAGCGTAAAAACTTTTATGTTTATTCTTACCTGTGTAAGCCATAGAATAACAACAAATAATAAAAACTGGTGAAGGTCGAGTTGGACTTGTGCGCATTTACACTTCTGCGTGACTGCACTTTTGTGACCTAGACAGTATTTTACCGTATTGGTACGGAACTCGTGTAGTGTGAGTCTGACTCACACTTGGCCGGTTTTTTACTGTTTAAAGACTTACCTACTAAATTTGTTAGACTTCTAGGATACTCGTATTTCATTTCTTTAACCAAATTTTGTATTACTTAGAACAGAAATCTGAACCATTTCGAGAAAAACATGCCTCCTGCTTTTTAGCTAAGCCATGGACAGGCAGACTGATATACAGACTGACGGACTTAATGAATTTTTAGGGGTTTTCTATCAAACGACGCATCGGCAGCTGAATTATTACCTTCGAGGGACCGCGGACTAGACCGAATAGCCACTACTGAACGACGCCGCGTCTACCACCGGCTAGCTCAAATAGCCACCCTCGTCGCACTCAACTTATTGACTTATATTGTTAGAAATATGGATCAAAGTCGGTTGAATGTTATCACAATGTTATGTTGCTACGTTCAGTATGAAATAAACTGACCAATGAGAACAAAATAGCCGCGTCCTTCATAGAAAAAAATATAAATTTTGGCAGTTTGAAGTTCACTCAGTTGTCACTCAGTGCGCGGTCTTTCAAGATGGCTGGTAGACGGCGTCGGTTTTAGTGTTTGTGCCTTGGTGTTTTACGGTGTTTCGGACAAAACCACTTATGTAAGTTTAGTTTCATATATTTATTACATAGTTTTAAAAGAAACGTGTCATACGTCCATAATAATAAACCGAAAACCAGGCTAAAATAAAAAATCGGGGGCCCGTTTTTTTTCAACGCCATTTTTTTCGTTATGCCGTCGTATAAATCGGTTGTATAAACGAACCATATACTAGAACAACTGTGTAAATAATTTATTAGAACGCTGACATCATTAGCTTACAAAAAACAAACTCTTCTAAAAACCCATAATGTAAACATTGTGACTGGCGAGCGATTAAATCTCAAGTGGGTCGTGAAGTGCTCGCCGCGGTGTCGAATTACATAAACACGTGGCCCCCTTGGGTTCTTAAACTTGTCTAGCCCAGTGGTGTCAACACCCTTTCCCTCACCCTCTGACTCATCCAACGCTTGAGTACGGTCAACCGCTCGTCGCGTCGGTAGAAACTTTTTCAACTCTATTACCACGCGATAAGGTCCAAAAGTGTTTCTACTGACTTGCTGTTGAGTGTACCAATTATTGCCGCCAGAGGGCCTATATCCACTTTGCATAAAATGACCCCCCATACAAAAACATAGACGAACCCACGTCAAAAATAATTTTATAATCATCATAACATCCCATGAAACGTCCGCTACAGGACAGGGAGCTCCCTCCAAAATTTCAGCTTTTGCTGAAACAATGTAGAGGCACAGAATTAATAATAGTACTACATACAGAACGGAAGCTCTCCGCCTCCCACCAATCGGAGTACCTCAAGTGCGCGTGCATCACCCCGCGGGGCCCTGCGCGATATCTCGTCCCATTTCTCGTCCTGTTGCCACGCGATATGCAACGCTTGCAAAAGTTGAAAAAATGGTGCGTGTTTGTGCAGTTTACGGTTGTCTTTCGACTCTCCAAGACAAAGTAAAATTTGGAATAAAGTTAAACAATAATAAGAAGCAATTATTATGGAATAAACACCATAAGGTAGACACAGATGTTTTCTTTCCTTTAAACATTTCTTTCATTGATAGATTTAATAGAGCATTTTTTGGGTTAAAAATAAAGCTTTGATTAGTATGTATTTATTTATTCCTTTCCACATTAAAGCAATAATATAACAGCATTTTTTTTCATTTTCTAGAATAAAGTTTGGCAGATTTTTTTGCAGTGATGATATGAGCAGATTCGCCATTTTCGCGATAGTCACCCTGGTGCACCGGCGGGGCGGCGGCCAGCCAGCCGTCAAAGATAAAGTTTAGTGAAAAAAATGATTGTTTTTAGAGTTTGTGAGATTATTTCAACGTGTGTTTGTTTGTTTTAATTGAAATTCGATAACTAAATACAACAAAGTGAGGTGACGAGTGATAGTAAAGATATAATTCGTTTGTGAATTGTGCAAGTCGCTTTACAGTCAAACGAAAAATGTGCAACTCGAAACTGTAATAAAAGTATAATGCTAAAGTTCTGTTATCTACGTTTTCTAGGGTAGGTAAGTGTTTTCTAGATACCATCAACCCTACACTCACACGTCTTTAACCCACCCACACATTTGCGCGTGTAAAAATGACAGCTGTCACTTTTGAGCCCGATTGTATGGAGCTTCCGAGGTGTGGTAGAGGGGAAGTATCATAGTTACCACGCTTGTTAGTGTTAAGGCTGGCACCATGGACCGTGGTTGTTGGTGACCGCAGATTGTAAGATGATACGATACACAAAAGGATGCTGCTGCCCATCCTCTGGTTCATTAACCCTTAGTCGCCTCATAATACACCCTCGGGTAGAGATGGGTTGCTACTATTTTTTGCAGGAACCACTGGGGCAGAAAAATAATTGATATCGCAGTATCATATTAGGGCAGGACAACCTCTTTCGTTGTGTTTTACACGTGCCTCCTTAAAATTAACGCTTCAAATTGAAGGGCTCTTGAGATTTCTCTAGTATGTGCTTTCTCCTTTAGTTACCAAGCTAATATTTGTCCTACCACTTTTGGAGGATATTATAATTAGCGGGGAATGGAAGTAGAACACGAACTTTAATTGGCTGAAATTACTGTTTATTAATTTTCGCGATAAAACAAACTTTTTAAGTATCTGTTTCAATTTCGATAGATACGAGTATTATTACACACTGATAGGCAAAACATTAACGCGCACTTTTTTACAGACACACACTCACACACGCACACACATTCACATACATAAAAGCATTATAATATTATAGTATACGACGCACAAAATAACTTTGGCCCTGTCATTCATGCGCAGAAGAAAAAAATGGCCCATTTTTGACTACTGCGCATCAATGACAAACTTTTTAAGTAAATTAAAATCGAAATTGAATAAATTGAAATTGAAATTGAAAATGACAGGGCCAAAGTTATTTTGTGCGACGCTTACCGTACACTCATTCCCTAATTTTAATTTAATTTTCTTTTTCATTTTAATTTAATTTTCAGCTTCATTACTACTGAGACGAATGGCATGATAGAGGGGAGGCCTTTGCTCAGCAGTGGGACACTACATAGGCTAATAATAATAATAAATTACTACTGTATTGTAATTAGCAATATATGCTCATGGTCATGGGGTGAGAGCCTGGTGTTCCGTAACAGAGGTATATCCCAGTATGGACACCAGACTCTCACAAAAGAAACAAATATTAAGCTAGGTATTCCTTCACTGTGTTTCATTTGTGAGAGTAATAAAGACTTCAATTTTTTTTATTTTTTTTATTATAATGCGTGATACAAACAGCCAGAAGCTCATACAAGTTGCTTATTAACAAATTTCGTCTATTTAAGTAATATAAATCAAAATGCAATGAAAAAAAATTTGTTAAGCGTTTTTCTGGTACAGTCAAGAACAGATCAAGCTTGGTACTCGCAGTGTGATTTCTATTTCTTACAAAATCTAATTTATTTTATTTATTTATTTATTTATTATAATACAATTAAAACGGTATACCAATTACATTAATTGTTCAGTCAAATTTGTCAATACATTAATAAAATAACATTTAAGTCTAACATAATATTCAACAAAAATACAAATCTACTGCACTTGCACAAGAGAGGACGGACAATCATCCCTCATCTCACAGAACATCAAACACTCACTCAGAATTACCTTCCATTCATCCACAAAGACATCACATTCACGCCTTTGGTCCAAGAGGGCATTGAGAGATCGCAGGATCCTGCAGACAGGTGATCCTGCACGAGCCACGGTGCGGCTCGGTGGCAGCGCGAACGCTAGGGGGCGGTGTCGTAAGCCGAGCGATGCATTGTGGTACCTACAGTTGGGGACTTGCAACCTCATCAGCTGATCATGCAAGTCTGGTACGTCGATGCAATAACGAAGCACCTTCAGGCCAATATTCATCTGTCCACAAGCCCTACGGACATTTAGCGAGTTGAAGCCCAGAGTTCCGAGCAGAAAGGGTGTGGGGTAAAGGAACGGGTAATATCCATACTGGCGCTTAAATAAGTATCTTAAGAATGCTTTTTGCACTTTTTCGAGCATTAGGCTGTATGAGGACTCATTCGGGTTCCACACACAGCTACTAGCTTCCAGTTTGCTTCTGACTAGCGTACCATATAGCAATTTTATGACGTGAGGTGTGTGAAAGTCTCTCGAGTTTCGGAGAACGAATCCCAGCCGTCTGTACGCTTCCTTGGCTAAAGCGGATATATGTTCGTGAAACGTCAGTTTGGGATCAAATAACACACCAAGGTCTTTCATGATAGTGTTCCTTATAATTATGTCTCCTCCTAGTGTGTACGGATGGTGTAAGGGACGCAGCTTTCGACCGAACGTCATGACGTGGCATTTGTTAATGTTGAAATGCATTTTGTTTTTTACGCTCCAGGCATATATAGCATCGATGTCCTGTTGCAAGCGTCTGAAATCTACTTCGTCCTTGATTTCCAGGTATAGCTTTAAATCGTCCGCATACAAGAGACATTTTGCATATCTAACAACGGTGGCTAAATCGTTAATCATTATTGAAAATAACAAAGGTCCCATTATTGATCCTTGATTTACACCCGACCTAGTGTGATAAGGCTTGGATGTATAGCAACCATATCTGACGTATTGCTGTCGATCTTGCAGGTAGTCAGCAAACAACTTAAGTAGAACGGGGTTGAAACCCATATTGTACAGTTTGCCAAGGAGTATGGTGTTGTCAACTCTGTCGAATGCCTTCTGAAAATCAAAGTAGAGGACATCAACTTGGTGTCTTTGGTCTAGGCTTCGCGAAATATAATCCGCTACAATTAAAAGGTTTGTGTCAACCGACCTACCTTGCCTAAAGCCGTGCTGATTATTGCATAAGAAGGGTTCAACCTGTCTATAAATATTACCATGAAGCATACGCTCGTATATCTTGGCCGGGGCACAAAGAACTGCTATGGGGCGGTATTCTTCCACTGAGGAACCATTGTTAGACTTGGGTATGGGTGTGACTCGCGATACCTTCCAGGGCATGGGATATTTACCAGTCTGAAGTGAAAGATTAGCTATATGGGACAAAGGTAAGCTAAGGAAGTGTTTGCCCAGTTTTAGTACAGAAGCTGGGACATTATCAGGGCCTGTAGCACTACTGGGCTTCAGCTTGTCAATGCTACGAACAACTTCAGTTGCAGTAAATAGTTTAATACTTATTTCAGTGTTGTTAGTATTACCCTCTAAGCCTAGGTTATTCGTGTTTAATTGAGGCGAGTCAGGTAAAAAGACACTAGAAAAATATTTGGCAAAGGCTTCGGCTGCTTGAGTGCCCGAAAAAGAAGCATTGTTGTACGATACCGATGGTTTAAATCCACCCTTAGTTCTCAGATCACCTATGTGTCGCCAGAATTCACGTGGATCTCGTAGGATATTATTTTCTACTCGCATCAGATAGACGTCATATGCGGCAGTCACCCGTGATTTTAGGTCTTCTCGTAAATCTGAGAATACATTGTACGTTTCAGGTTTATTATCTAGCTTCCAATTTTTATGAAGTTCGTTTTTGAGTTTAATATCTGCAATAATATCAGGAGTGAACCAGACCGGGTAAGTACTGCAAATATTCTTTGGTCTCTTTTTCTAATATGTCAAGCTTGACGTGCTTTTGAATGTACCTTCCTAAAAATCATGGTTATACTAGCTGTGGAATGAATATTATAGAAATCTTTCAAAAGAGCCATAATGGGAGTGCAGTGCAATTCAGTACTGTTTTCAATTCCGCGCGATTTTTCTGGATTTATTTCATTCTAGCGGGATACCTTAAAAACAAAAAGCATAATAAATAGCATCGATGTGATAATGTTCCAATTACATTTTATGGGATAACATAAACTATCAGCCAAAGGCCAAACAGACCCTTTATCAACTCAATAAATAGTCAAGCAACGATGAAACAAAGTCAAATATTTCACTTTCAATTTCAAATGCTTCCAATTCTATTATCTAAATTTTTGGAAATCTTTCTCTATTTTTTTTTGCTGAAATGTCCTTAAAAGTATTTTTTTTGCAAATTTGTTCGATTTGCGAGTTGCGTGTTCCCGCAGAACCTTAAATAATGCTCGATCCCGCTGGGATAGGGCATCCTATCTTACTAGATTGCAATCCCTAATATATACAATACTTGGCCACCATAATAATAGGTCTTTTCCTATGAAATTGCCGAAATTTTCTTACAGATTAATGAGATCATAATTCCTATAATTTTAATGCTATTTTTTTCATTTGTCTTATATTTGAAAGTTGACTTCAAGGTTATCAATTTACGCATAAAATAAAGTTTTTTATTTTAGTATGATACATAAAATTAAAGGTTCGAAAATAGTTCGTCTTAAATGTCGTCCGATTTCATCATTAGATTTGTTATATTTTTTTACATATAATATTTTTCGAAAATTAAATTTAAGCTTCTGTTAGCTTAATGTCTTCCCAATAATGCTTACACAAATAAAAATAATTGGATTTATAATTCCAAAGAAAAATGCAAAAATGTTAGTACTGAAAATTGAGTTTACCTAAAATTCGCCATACAAAACGGCAATTTCATAGGTAAAGACCTAATAAAATTGATAAAATTTAAACAATACTCGTAGATCACATTAAAACGAAGAGAAAATGTTATATATTAGTCTCCTTTTCCAAGACTTAGGGCAAAATCAGTCACTATTATTAGTCCCTACAACAAAAAAATGCAGGTTGTTTTTTTATGTGAAATAGGTGGGCATTTGACCCCGATCAACAAATACAAAAATATTTTTTTTTTTAAGAAAGACGTAGCATATGCGTAGCATGCTTACCTAGATCACACCCACGAACTGTCAAAGTTCGAAATTAGAACACGCGTAGGCTTGCATATTCAGTCCAACGGACCCGCATCAGCACCACCCGATTCGCGCGATCGGGTGTTCTTGGGGGTGCGGGGCGGATTGCAAGGGGGGCGGAGAGTGACCATTCTGTATGATAGTACTATTCCTTTATTCTGTGCCTAGATGATGTCTGTTCACTCTTACCTTGAATAGATCCATCCAGATTATATTATTCGGGGAAATAATCAGCAGGGAGGGAATTTCACTCTTTAGCTGTGCGCAAAAAAATAGAAGAAGAAGTAAGTTGAATTTTACAAAATATTAATTTATTTTAAGAAATTCCAAAAGGAAAATGTTGAATTAGTTTTAAATCTTAAAATGTTGTTGGTTGCTGTAGCTACCAGATACAGGCAGGTACAAAACTGTTAAAGTTGGTGAACAAAAGTGTTACAAAAGAATGAATAAAAATTTTACTTCAGGTACTTTGTTGACAGCATCAGATGCAGGCTCACTTTATACTCGCTTTAGGGTTCCTTGGAGAAAATCTTTCAATAATCATCGTTGGCGCAGGAACCGAAAGGTTCTCCAGTAGTGCCTGGATGTCCTGAACAACTCTAATACAGCGTGAATTTTTATTAGTTTTAAACTCGAAGCCCAGTGATTCTACTCATGAAAACAAGCAACTTTACTGAAGAAAAATTTTTTTGACCCGAAACAAAAAATTTTCGCCTTCCCATACAAAATGAGTCGATCACGTGACCACTTAACTATGGGGAGACGAAAAAATTTCTTCAAGTAAAATATTTTTTTCTTAGGGAAAGTTCAAGCAACTTTTCATGAGTAGAATCACTGAGCTTCGGGTTTAAAACGAATGAAAATTCACTCTGTATAACCCCATTTTCCCCATGAATTCCAAACAAATAGGAAGAAATCTCCCAATAGAAATTCAAACAGCTAACATCACATTTTGCATGCTATTCAATACTTTTTCGTATTTTGATCAATGTTTCCCTTTAGTTCCATGGGTAATTATTTATTTATTTATTTATTCAAATATACGGAACACCAACACTATACATAACAAGACATTATAGAACATTACAGTTATGTACAGAAATAATAGGTGAGCACTTAATTTAACCATTTCATCCTATAAATGAGTGAAACAAATTATCATAAAATTTTCAATATAAGTTACAAAATAATAATAAAATAAGATAACACAAATCCTTAAATACAAGTTTAATCAAGTGATGTCAGTAACCATGCCTAATATTAAGTTTCTAAAAGACGACAAAGAATTATGAAATATATCTATCTCTGGCTTTTCCGACTGGACAAAATTATACTAATGGTAATTCTCGAATATATCATCAAAAATATTCAAAGCCCCTGATTTTTCTTTTTTTTTGGGTTTCTGAATCGTCTAGTTTAAAGAAATTCTCAAAACTTGAGACCTGGCTAGATCGAATTCTCGTAGAATCTTTAGAGGACATATCATGTTGTAATGATTGTGATTAAATAGATAAGGATACATCGTAATTATCAACTTTGGCACAATATTTTTGAAGATCCAGTCAGGTTTTGATATGAATGTTTTTGATGATACGGAATCTCACTTTGCTGAAAATAGAATCCCACTTGACCGGTTTTTCAACTTTAACTACTTGCCACTTAATGCAAATATTTCTTCATTTTGTTTCTGTCTGAAAGTGAAATCTTCAAGTAAAATTACCAACGTTCATAGTTCGTGATATTTGAATTTTGAAACGTTATAAAGCTTTCTAAACGTTTTGAATTTATATTGCTTAAAGTTTCTTAGTATTGAGTCTGTATTGTTTAAAAGTAGAAATAAAAGAAGACTTCATTTAGTTGTGCTTTTAAAAGTTAAAAATCTTTTTTGAGAATCATTCTCTAAAACTGACAATAATTCAAACTTCTATTTTTTTTTTACCTGTGTGGTGCCGGCAAAGCCTACTACCAACCCACTTCTACCTGTTGGTGTCGCAAAAGGCGACTAATCGAATAATCCCAGTTCATAAGAACTGGAAGATGGGCAGCAGCATCCTTCTGTGTATCGTACAATCTTACATAGATCTAACATATTTTTATTATTATTTTAAATGGGTGCCAAAACAAAAAATTACAAACTAGGTTTAGTACTTTGTTAAGACTCAAGTTATGGTGGAAATTTTCTGAAAACAAATAACATTCCACCCCCTTATCTCTATATTTACATATAGGTAAGCTAATGAAAATATTGCAGGGAAAATATAACGCTCTCTCTAAGCAGCACATTCTTTTTGAAATCTACAAAAAGCCTTAACAAACAAACTTAGCTTTGCGGTCCTAGAAATAGACTTTATTACTTCTAAAAATTATAAAGGTACATCGGAACCCTCGGCGCACAAGTTCGACTCGCACTTAACCGGTATTTTTACGTATTACGGCTATGTTCCTCTTGAAAAGTTGTATTGTTCAGTCTCACCTCTACTAAAATGTTCCTAGTTGATAAAGACATAAACGTGTTTAAATAATTATGATATATTTATCTCAGTTTAAATGTTCTTTAAAATGTCATCTTGATTACGACATTTCCGAAAGTCCAAAGTTAATTAAGGTAATACGAGTAGAGTGAAACTCCACTGTCGCCCACCTACAATTACCTAATTCTATGTTGCCCACTCACAGAATTTTCCCGTTTTGGAGTCGAGATAAAGGGTTCGTGCAGGCTACGTTTATACAGATAATCTATCTCTCAGGTGGACTAAGTACGATATTCTCATCATTTTAATCCAGTGTTAACCAGTCAAAACTGGTTTAGTTGCCTCTAAACGGGTTGGTTTACGCGGCGCTGCGGTCTAACTGCGCGCTTCAAGCTGGATTAATTTAATAATAAGCGAAGTAGTGACGTGACGTGTTCAGTCTTGATATCGATAAATATATCCATTTGCGTCACTTCATTTGCTAACCAAACAAAAAGTGACGGCAAAAGATTTTACTTAGTGAATAAATATGCCTGTTTAAAGGTCAACTTCTGAAAAAAAATCATTATGTTATTGTATATACTTAATCGATAATGGATGCCGCGGCGGGCATGGAGTGTCCGTTCTGAACGATTAGTTTGGGTAATTTTTCTTTAGTTAGTGCATTTACTTATACGATAGTTGGATAGTAGCATAACATAGTACTTCAATTGGTTTCGCGACTTGGCTGGCACCGACTCCAGTATTACTGTTGTAATGTACCTATAAATTAAATTAAAAATACAGGCTTGGTTATTTTCTATTACTTCACTTAGTAACTGATTGTTAGCTACTATGGTTATTTTATACTTTTTAGTGCTAATAGACACCTTGCTAAATTTGAAGGAGGTGCGTAGTTTTTATTAAAACTATTTTTATTCAAAATTTAATATTCATGATGCTATGCCTGAAATGGTCTTCTTGGGCATAGTTTCCTGCAATAATTTCCTTTTGGGTGTGATGATACAAAGCTTGTGATCGCGGTTTGGAAAATATATTTTATAAATTGGGAATCGGTACATTTGGGATACTCATCTTCACTAAAAATTCTTCTTGTCAAATTGGTGCTTAGCGATTTATATTTATGTGTCGTGCGTTTGGTAAAGCCTGTAGGCTTCGCAAGTGTATTTATTCTTTATTGCTATGTTTTTAATTTACTTTGTGAATTCAATGGTGAACTGTTATTATTTAAAATTTATCTATTTGTTTTTAATGTTGAGGAATCATTATATCAAAAACTGCATTAGGAAGCTTTAAGAGCACCCTCTGAGCTAACTGCCCCCAACAATTAGCTTAGGACTGTTATACTACCTACATAGACGTGTCCACTTAAAACTAACGGCTGTATCAAAGATACAGCAAACCAGAGATTTTATTAAAATGCTTTTGGTTCCCGGTACTCTTTTGTAATATTTTTGACCCTTTTAAGCAGTACAAAAAACGGTTGCTTAACCTCCGGCCTTCAGGAGGCAAGCAATGTCTCAGGAGTATAAGTCCTAGATAGATAGTATAAAGCTCTTATATAAGGTCTAGTTCATTGTACTGCGGAAAGGACCAGAACATTTCAATATAAATCACGTACTTCCTGCTGGACTCGCAGCCTCTTCCGGCAGGACGTTTTACAAACTCCTTCAACAGGAGCTCGTAGCGGCACTGATATATAGTATATATTACAATACAATACAACAATACAAATATACTTTATTGCACACCACAGGACAGAAATTTACAAAACAAGAAACATTAAAACAAAAAAATTTACAGAAGGCGGCCTTATTGCTAAGGTAGCAATCTCTACCAGGCAACCTTTCAGGTGTTGAAATCTGTACGGTGAAGAGTGCGACGCGGATATTATTAAGATTAAATGCCTTCAAAGCTTTCGAAATTAAAAAAATAATATGAGTGTACTATTAAAAACTTATGTCGGTTAAAGTGTAGGAAAAAAAAGAAAACGTAAGTAATGAAATAACGAATGTCTGAAAATAAGTTGAGACATTAATTCTTTATAGAATCCTATGATATTAATAATCCATACGTATTGTATAAAAAAATATTAGGTTAAAACAACTCGCGAGCCCTCGTAAGGCTGTGCTTTTTGCTAGTAAGTAACAGTATTGGCGTTTTGTTCTGCGGAAGCCAAATGCAGCAATACGATGGCGCTGAATGCAATTATTAATTAAGGTTATAAATAATTGAACTTTTTATAGGTATTTAATTTGAATTCGCTTTATAGTGGGTGCCAAGGCAATAATTTTGAATTCAAACAACATACCGAAATCACCAGCGAATCGCAAAGTTGCTGCTATGTGATCCAGTCCTTATTTCTGTTGACTTTCTACTTTTCTAACAAGTGTTATATTATTTTTTTATTATACTAATCGCATATGCTTTGCATACCTTTATTTTTAGGGTTCCGTACCTCAAAAGAAAAAAACGGAACCCTTATAGGATCACTTTGTTGTCCGTCTGTCTGTCTGTCTGTCTGTCTGTCTGTCTGTCTGTCTGTCTGTCTGTCAAGACCCTTTATCTCACGAACGGGTAAAGGTATCAGGTTGAAATTAATACCATATATTAGGATCCATGGACCACACAAGATCTGAAAATTTCAATTTTTTACAACGACGCAATCAAAAGATATGGCATTTTATGTCCTCATCTCCATACATTTATTCAAAAATGAAAAACCTACAGGGTACTTCCCGTTGACCTAAAATTATGAAATTTGGCAAGAAGCTAGGTCTCACAGTACAAATAATGGGAAAAGTCTGAAATCATTAAATATTACAACTTTTCTCACAACTAATGGTAACCAATTGTGGTGAGCTCCCGTTTCAAGAACATTCATATAAGAGAGGGGTCAAGTTGGATGGCTGCTGAGGCGATTTTTGTTTTAGTTCTATTTGAAAACGGGAACACTTACAAACTTGAAAATTTGGTATGTTTATAGGGCATAGGCTATAAAATAACAACAAATAATAAAATTTGGTCAAGCGCGTGTCGGACTCAAAAAATCTAGCACATTAACTTACTGAAATTTCAACTAATACAATTATGTTTATGTGGTGGTACGGAACCCTCAGTGCGCGAGTCCGACTCGCACGTGGCCGGTTTTTTTTATTTGGATACGTTTTTGTCGATGTATTAAGGGTATTATCGACTCCTACCTCATCCCTATTTAGCAGCATATTGCACGTATTGCACGTGTGGCCAGCCGCGTTTAATGGCAATTTGTGTGGAATACTAAATTCATGAACTAGATATTTTTGGGTGTTTCATACATAAATGTTGCAGATTGCAATCGAAAATTACCTAAAATATTAATTCGGTGGCCTTAACTTAAGCTGGGAATGGTTTATACATAACAACCTATAAACCACTGTACGACAGGGAGTTGCCTCCAGAATTTCACCATAAACGCATGGTACTTTGGCGAGAAATTACCATAGTCACTACGCTTGTAAGCGTTGCGACTGGCGACCGCTGTTGTTGGTGACCGCAGTATGTAAGATGGTACGATGCATAAAAAGATTCTGCTGCCATCCTCCAGTTTATAAACCATTAGTTGGCTCTTACGACACCACTATTGGTACTATTCTTTGCCAGCACCACACGGGACTTTTGTACTTCTTATCGGTAAATGTATCATGAGCTTAAAAGCACATTCCGCTATCCTCTTTCTTTTATTGGGAGTCCAGACACAATGCAGACAATCACTTCCTAAGAAGTTGGTTTATATTCCTCATAAGTATTCTGTAAAGAATCTACATTGAATAAAATTATCTGAATCTGAATCATAGTCGAATAAAACAGTACAGTGTGTAAGAGACGGTGTACCGAAAACTATAAGGGCGCGCTCAGTTAACGAAACTGAACAACTTTACCAATGAAAAATTTTTGAAATAAATTTAAAGCCGCGGGGGAGGCCTTTACCCAGCAGTGGGATTTAGAAGGCTAAAAAAAAATTTTTTTTACCTCTCCATACAAACTGTTCGATCAGAGTGAACACAAAATTTTTTTCATTTTCCGAAAACGTTCCTTTGGAAAAGTTGTTCAGTTTCGTTGACTGAGCACGCCCTTTCAATTTTCGGTACACCGTCCCTTACACCCTTTATATTTCACTGAAATTCAGTACAGACGCAGGCAGGAAAGGAATTTCCTGCCTGCGTCTGTACTGAATTTTAGTGTTCAAAAACCTGATTTTAGTAAATTCACGTGTGAATTGAAATGTGGGTTAACACGTTCCATCGCCTACCTCACCTCTGTCCTCATAGTCCAGTCAATCTACGAGTGTGTACGAATAGGGTTGCATTAAATGCACTTTAGGGGATAATTTATTAAATTACCAGTAATGCATTCAAAAATTTAAAACTACAGTAATTCCCGATATAACGTTGACATTCTTAAAACCAGTATAAGGTGAACTGATTGATTTTATATTCATAAATCCTGTGTAATCGAAGAGACTCATTCGCGCACGTATAAACCTTAATAGGTTTCTGTAGCGCGTCTTAGTTATAAAATTTATGTAAAAAATCGTATTGGATAAATGATAAATAAAACTGAACCTGTATTATGTAAACCACTAGCTGTGCCCGCGGCTTCGCCCGCGTGATATTCAGACAATTTGCAGTCTCTCCCTCTCCCCCTCCCTCACCCATTCCCTCTCTCTCTACCTCCATCCCACTCCTTCTCCTTCTCCCTCTCCCTATCCCTGCCCCTAACCCTACTCCTATCCCTATCCTTAACGCCGTCTTAACAGCTATCCCTATCCTTATATAATCCATACAAACGACACCCATATTAATTTTTAGACATATCAACCCTATCGCACCCCAACCCCACCCCCAAGGGTTGATAGTATTTCACGTCCACCACATTAGATTTTAAAACTGTGTTAGTTTTCGTAATCAGCGACCCGATAAACTATACAAACGATACCCATATTGGTTTTTAGACTTTTTCGCCCCATTTTCTTCTTTAAGGGGTTGAATTTGGGGTGAAATTTTAATAACAGTGATGTATGTTCCACAAAATTACAACCCTAATGCCTAAGTAATAAATTTAGTGGATATTACTTTGAAATGAAGGAGTTTCAACCTCATCCCCCATTTCACCCCTTACGGTGTAGAATTTTCAAAAACCCTGAGATACGTAGAACCTAATTTTTAGCCGTCAGTCTAAATACAAATTTTGAAGATCCTAACTTCAAAACTGACGGACTTTCATACAAACTTTCATCCCTTATTTCACCCCCTTAGGGGTTAAATTTTGAAAAATGCTGAAACACGTTCTTTTTTATTTTTTACCAAAAGCTCAAAAACAAACTTTTATAATTCTACCTTTAAAAATAAAAGACTTCTAGACTAACATACGGAAAAAATATCATACCCTTTTTCACCCCCTTTTAGGGTGATTTTTGAGAAATGCTTAACACGTATTTCTTTATTTTTTACCAAAAACTTAAAGTTAAATTTATATGAATCTAACTCAAGAAACAAAGGACTTTCATACAAATTTTCATCCCTTATTTCACCCCCTTAGGGGATGAACGTTGAAAAATTCTTAAACACGTACTTTTTTATTTTTTACCATGAGCTCGGAACCAAATTTCTATAATTCTACCCTTAAAATGAAAGACTTACAGACCAACACACAACACACTCGAAGGGTGATTTTAAAGAAATGCTTAAACACGTGTTTCTTTATTTTTTACCAGAAGCTTAAATTTAAATTTGTGTGAATCTAGCTCAAGAAACAAAGGACTTTCATACAAACTTTCATCCCTTATTTCACCCCCTCGGGAGATGAATTTTCCAAAACCCTTTCTTAGTGGGTGGTTTCGACGTGCATAGAACCTGTGTACAAAATTTCAGATCTGTATCTATAGTGGTTACGGCTCGGCGTTGATGAATCAGTCAGTCAGTCAGGACATGCTCTTTTATATATTTAGATATAGCATAGGTCAGCTTATACTGGTACTTCTACAAAAAAATGTCTTTTTACAAAATTGCCGGAATTAATTATTTACAGCCTCAAATAGTATACATATATATTACTATTTAAAATAATTTTCTCTAAATGTGCATTTAATCGTAGATTGACTATGGACTATCAGGGCAACAAGACAAAGCCTATTTAAAATAATTAAGAGAAAAACAAACGCATTGAACACTTGTCGTACACATAAAACGCCATGGCTAACAAGTGTAATATGAAGATTCTGGGTCAGGCTTACCCGACATCAGAAGACTACATAAAAAGCGGCTCCTTCCGCTGAAATCTACATCAAAGTTGATAACGAGCATACTTAACGTTTGAAACGTTTAGTCTCATAATGACCACTTCCCAAAATTACCACTTCCTAAAATGACAACAGGAAGCATACTTACAACAGGAGCATGAAAGCAGGGGAACCACAAAATATCCCTTAGGATCGAAGTGCTCAGAGGTCCACTATCTAGGCCCACGTAAACTATTAAAAAAAATATTTTGCTTGCTCGAACTCATGTTAAAGAAAACGACAGCTAAAGGAAATATTAGATCCTTACCTATGAAAATTGCGATTTATATGGAGAATTTTAGGTGAACTAAATTTTAATTACTAACCCTTTTGCGTATTTCCAATTTTTAAGCATGATTGGGAAGACATTAAACTCACAGAAGCTTAATTTTAATTTTCGAAAATTATTATCTTTAAAAAAATATAACAAATGTAATGATGAAATCGGACGACATTTAAGACGAACAATTTTTGAACCTTTAATTTTATATATCAAACTAAAAATAAAAACATTATTTTGTACGTAAATTGATAACCTTGAAGTCAACTTTCAAATATAAGACAAATAATGAAAAAAGCTATAGAATTATAGGAACTATGATCTCATTAATCTGTAAGAAAAATTTCGGCAATTTTATAAGTAAGGACCCAATAGTATGGCCACTTTACAAGAAAGAGACAAACGGCTTCGGATCTACTTATCTTGCTCAGTTCATATAATTTTTGATAAAACCCAATCGTGACAAGATTAAAGGCACCGCTGAGCCCGCTTTTATGATAAACCATGGGCGTAGCATTATTGTAATATACTATGCCCTAGGCAACATAGCTCTCGAACCATGAAAAAAATTCATTGAATGATTTCCCCAACCCAGAAAATTTGGCTTGTCACGATGAAATATGAAAGCTCTAGGGAAAACTCTACGTAAATCATTGTTTTTGTCGACGCCACAAAAGTGAAACGATATTTTACAGTCTTTTGGGCGGGCATAAAAACATTTCTCGAATACTGGTCTGTAGGCACAGAATAAAGTATGTATTAGTACTATCATTCAGAAGTCCGTTCTGCTTACCTCCGTGAGTGGTGCTGTTCTCGTGGTGCTCCTGAGGGTCCTTCGTACTGAATATGCGGGCCTACGCGACCTTCCAATTTCAAATTTCATTTTGAGTCCGGGGTGAGCGTGGGGTGAGTTGTTGGTTCAGAGCAAGAGACTAGTTAAACTAAACCTATACTTTTTTAAAGAGAATTCGAAATATTATTTTTATAAAAACACAATGTATGATTTTTTTTCCGTTTTGAGAAAAAAAAAATAATAATAAATAAATTTTGTAGCACATTTCACACACGTTTATTAGTTTAAATGTTTGCCCAGGGAGGGGCTTAAACCCGCGGCCCACTGCGTGATAGTTAGGCTCACTACCAACCACACCAACGTGCTTGTCTATTGTTCTATTTCATGGTCATTACCCACACAATTTTCGGTTTTTCATACATTGTCAATTACTTGCTGACTAAAATCGCTTCCTAATTAACTTAGAATAACTTTCTCAAAGAAATATGGGTTAAAAATGAGAAAAGTTTTTGTTGTCCCATACAATAGTTATTTGTTATTCATGGCAGTAAAATTGTTATTTCGCGCGAATGCCTTGTACTGAAACCCGAGCAAGTGAAGGATTCTAGGATTCAAAAGAAAAAAATCTTTAGCGACTAGAGCGTAGTGTGGGGTTCTAGGCACGATTCGCGAGATAACTGTCTGCCGAGCGTTACAGACAATTTTTTACCTCAATGCAGCGAGGAAAATTCAAAAAAATTGTGTCAGTACTTAAAAAACAATACAAAAAAACACACAAGATTTATTAGACCGATAAAGCATAGTGTTCCAAGCTTGTGAGGTAAAAATCCATATTTAAATATTTAAGTTTTTATCATGAGTTTTTATAATAAGTTTTTATATGAAGAAGCTTATTATAAGTTTTTACCTACAGTCGGTTTCAATATTTTGTAGTTTTCTGTGGAAAACAGGGATTTTACTCTGCAATTTGTTCAGTAGGCCAACGTGTGTTTGTTAGAGCCTAAACTAACATGCATCAAAACGACAGTTGGTAAGCGGAGCCAGGTTATTTACAGGGTGTAAGGGACGGTGTACCGAAAACTGAACGGGCGTGCTCAGTCAACGAAACTGAACAACTTTCCCAACGAAACATTAAAAAAAAAATTTTTTTTTGGGAAAGTAGTAGTTTCGTTGACTGCACAACTTTACCAAAGAAACATTTTTGGGAAATAAAAAAAATATTTCTTTGGGAAAGTAGTTCAGTTTCGTTGACTGGGCATACCCCTTCCCTTACACTGTATACAGGGCCTAAGGAACAGTCAAGTGAAAAGTGAATGACACTGGATAATTTTCTTCTAGACTATCATCATCATCATCATATCGTGTGGGTTGCAAGGTCGATGACCGACCTCACAAACCCTGGTGTCAGAGTTGTTGAGCCGCCAAAGGCCTCTGACATGGCTCGTTAACGACTACATCCGTAGATAGTAGTCGGGACCAACGGCTTTACGTGCCTTCCGAAGCACGGAATCATCTAACTTTTCGGGCAATCAGGTGATTCATCCTGCAATGCCCTAACCAAACTGGGGAGGTCGCACAAAGAGATTTTTGTTTGACAGTGTCCCCACCGGGAATCGAACTGAGAACCTCCGGATCGAGAGCCGAACCCTCTAACCACTAGACCACGGAGGCTGTTCTAGACTAGAGAACGTATCACCTGAAATGAAAAAACCGGTCAAGTGCGAGTCGGACTCGCGCGCTGAGGGTTCCGAATTCCGATATACCTTTACTTTAGTATTTTTTTAAGCAATAAAGTCCATTTTTAGGACCGCAAAACTAAATGTGTTTGCAAATGTTTTAGCCGATTTCTAAAAAAAAAGTGCAACTTAGAAAGATCGTTTTATTTTTGCTGTAATATTTACATAAACTTCTATCGAGTGTAATTAATTTAGATTTTTTCTTTCACAAACTTCGGAGATAAGGGGGAGGGGGGATATCATTACTTGAAAACTAACAGCCGTAAAAAAATACAAAAACATATTTTGGAATGTACAAGTAAAGCCCTTTCATACCCCACTCGACCTACTAGCGACAATTTGAAATTTACCCCTCCCTATCTGGGCAAAAAAATTATTATTAAAGTAAAGGGGTTACTTTAATAATATATTTTTTTTAATTCTTTCATGTGCAATTAAGTTGAGCAACCATATTTTTAAAACTATTACAAATTTTAAGTCGATAGCATGAGTGGTTGCCGAGATAAACAGGTGTGACAGACAGACAGACGGACAGACAGACAAAGTCGCACCATAAGGGATCCTTTTTTTTACCATTTTGGTATCGGAACCCTTAAAAGGCTTCTCATACAAATTGTCTAATTAAGAAATTTGTAAGTGATAGTAAAGAGACCTAATTTTAGCCCGATACCCCACTCGACCTACTAGCGACAATTTGAAATTTGCCCCTCCCTATTTGGGCCCCCTTTACTTTAATAATAATTTTTTTTAAATTCTTTCATGTGCAATTAGGTTGAGCAACCATATTATAAAACTATTACAAATTTTAAGTCGATAGCATGCGTGGTTGTCGAGATATACAGGTGTGACAGACAGACTGACGGACAGACAGACAAAGTCGCACCATAAGGGTTCCTATTTTTACCATTTTGGTATCAGAACCCTAAAAAGTCTTCTCATACAAATTGTCCAATTAAGAAATTTGGAAGTGATAGTAAAGAGACCTAATTTTAGCCCGACGTAGGGTGTCCAAGCCTTATGTCGTCTGTCTGTCTCTCTGACCTTTAAAGGAACCTTTTGAACCGTGGTATCATAACTAAGTATATTGTTGAAATTTTAACAGAATATGTGTTATTATGGCAGACTACCGAATAAATATTTAAAAAAATACACAGAAAATTTAAAAAAGTAGAGGTTCCCAAATAAAAACTTATTAAGTACGAGTCATTAAGAGATTTTAATATCCAACAATTAATAAACGATTTTGAATTTGAGTTTTGTTGTTGAGTCGGACTCGCGCGCATTTAAAACACTTCTGCGAGAGTGCGCGTTGCTAAGATTGTGGTTTTACCTTCGTGATACGGAGCCCTCTGTGTACGAGTCCGACTCGCACTCAGCCTATTTTTTATTTGCTTCCCTTGATATTTTTGTAAGAGTTGTGTTTTTTTTATTTCCTTTTAGGGTGTCGTTCAGAGACATTTCACTAGGACGGGGCCAGCAAAACCCAGGATCAACCTTGGTCTAGCTTTTTCACAGGCCTGTCACTCAACACTGACTTTTTTCTTATCACGGGCATAGACCAAGAATAAATGTATGTATGTATGAATGTAATCATTTATTCCATAGAAATTTACATAGTTTTGCAATATTTTGCATTCTGCCAAACTGCGTAGCAGTTTATTGGCAGACCAACTGCTCTAATTACATTTTCTTTATACCTTTACATACATTTAGTATCAATTGCAATTTTATTTTATAACGCATGCAACAAATGCTTTGTGATATGAAACGAGCGTGCCACGTGGTGTTCATTAATACCTACTCGAAACTAAAAAAAAAATATCAAAAGTACACACACCATTGCTCACCCGATCATACACATTGCTCAACACGTTTGCGAGAAAAAAAATTATGTAGTTTTTTTTTATTTTTTTATTATTTCAATGAAATTAACTAATATCCCTTCATCATTATCATTATCATTATCATCATAACATTCCATCAATACACATAACATTGCAATAATAGTTTGACCAAGGTTAGACCTGGGTTTTGCAGGCCCCGTGCTAGCGAAACGACTCTGAATGATCTTTAGTTTTGTCTATCTTTTAAACCTGTATTACGTTGCTAGTGACGTAGGAGTGCCTGCTACGAGCGCAGCGAGGTTAAAATCTCTTTGCCTGTCACCGTGCCTGTGTGACGGAGGTAGAAAATTGCGTATAAAGATAAAATTGGTACTTTATAGGGAAAATTTCATTAATAAACTAGCACAGTATGACACCTACTTACTCATACAAAATTAGAAAATGTTGTGGGCGGCATAGGAACTCGAAGATCTTTATAAATGTTTCCAAATCGAATCTAAATATGAAAATCAATCCCATCAACCGCCTACGAAAGCAATGCTACGTAACGAGTTTCGAGTGAAGAATTATGTCGCGTTAGCAACTACTTATTTGACCCATTTTTTGTAGGTACTACGAAACTAGTTGCGTAGAAAGAAGTTTTATTCTTCCAACAAAATTAGTTACGCACGACCGCCTACGAAACCAATGCTACCAATACGTGTGAAGAATTATTTTAGTGTTATTTTAGTATTATTTTTTATATATTATTATTATTTATAACTAGCTGGTGCCCGCGACTTCGTCTGCGCAGGATAAATTGTAGCCTATGTGTTATTCTCATGTATAAGCTATATTGTGAAGTTTAATTAAAATCCATTCAGTAGTTTTTACGTCAAAGAGTAACAAACATCCATACTTACAAACTTTAGCGTTTATGATATTAGTAGGATTTTATTATTATTTTCTTGCTTTTTATCGTTCACCATCATCATATCGTGTGGGTTGCAAGGTCGATGACCGACCTCACAAACCCAGGTGTCAGAGATGTTGAGCCGCCAAAGGCCTCTGAAATGGCTCTTTAAGGACTACATGCGTAGATTTCTATCTACGCATGTAGTGCGACTGACTTCTGTCAGGACCGACAGCTTAACGTGCCTTCCGAAGCACGGAATCATCTTACTTTTCGGACAATCAGTTGATTAATCCCGCAATGTCCTAACCAAACTGGGGAAGTCGTATAAAGGAATTCAGAAAATTCAAAAATCGAACCCAGAACCTCCAGATCGAGAGCGGAGTCCTCTAACTACAAGACCACGGCGGCTGTTAACGTGCTGCTGTTACTATGCTGTTTTGTTTTCTCGTTTAGATAACATATTGATGACACAAAATTATATCAAAGATCAGAAATTAAATAATGTGCCAAAATATTTTAATTTGTCTAGCGACAGACCTGCAGACTTTCCGCGTCGGATCTGTCCGTCAAGTGTGACATATTGGAGCGTTTCAGCGTCGAAACTTAAAGCAAGGTCTTGTCACATGTAAAAGATCCGTCGCAGATTGTTCCGACGCGGAAATTCCACTGGAATGTCGCTACAAGTGATGCTTTTATAATTTGTTGTAAGAAAGACCTGCTCTAAAAATAAAACCGGTCAAGTGCGAGTCGGACTCGCGCGCCTAGGGTTCCGATAAACCTATAGTATTTTACAAGCAATGAAGTCCATATTTCGAAGCGCAAAACTAAAGGGGCTCCACGAGCTTATTCCACCATCTCCGTACCATCGGGAGTCCAGACGCACCGCAGGATATCACCCATACTTAATTGATATTCCGTACATTCAAACAAAGCGCTTTGAGGCATCTTTTATAATGTTCACGGCTAAAGAGTGGAATTCTTAGTCTTTATTAATTTATTTCTTTATTCATTCAATTATATATTCATCTATCCATTCATTAATCCATCCATCCATTCATTCATTCATTCATTCATTCATTCATTCATTCATTCATTCATTCATTCATTCATCCATTAATTCATTAATTAATTCATTCATTCATTCATTCATTCATCCATTCATCCATTCATTCATTCATTCATTCATTCATTCATTCATTCATTCATTCATTCATTCATTCATTCATTCATTCATTCATTCATTCATTAAATAATTCAATAATTCACCCCTTAAATAATTCATTCATTAATTCATTCACTCACTCACTCATATCTCTTTAGGCTAGTATAATAAAATAATTATTAGTGGCCGCTGAAAAAAGAATTACGCCCAGAACCCATACAAGTTTAATCAATGCCCATTGTTTGTAAAGGTTTTTTGCATATTTTTTAAAAACGATGTTGATCATTTTATTTTTACCCGACTGCCCCAAAACAGGAGGGTTATGTTTTTCGAGTGTATGTATGTCTGTATGTATGTATGTATATATGTATGTATGTATATATGTATGTATGTATGTATGTCGATTTCTTTGTCGCGCTCTGCAGCCTAAACGGCTTGGTAGATTTCAACATGTGAGGTGTCGTTAGGTTCGTATTCATTGTAGGAGTGTCATAAAGTATAAAAAAAAATAAAAAAGTACTAAATAAAAAAACTATTTCAAAATATAAAATACCCGACTGAAAAGAGAAACCCAATCGGTTTCCGATTGAGATGAAATTTTGCATGCGTATGTGAATCGGATGACAATGAAATATTATTGTAACTTAGAGCTGATCTGATGATGGAGCCGGAAGATAACCATGAAAAAGTGGAGATATTACCGCGTTTCAGAATTCTACACCGCCATCCGTTGGTGGGTAGCGTCGCTTGCTCACCTGGTAATATTTTATTGATAAAACAACCTGGGAGGTTTCTTTATAAAATATTTGGGTTTAGCTAGGAACCTTTTGGAAAAAAAATTATTAAATAACAAAAAACCCAACTGCTTAGCACAAGAGAGGAAAACAAGCTTAAACCTATTGGATTTGGTAACTTGAATTGTATAAGAGACTGAAGGCGGGGACGAAAAACCTTTTGTGGATGTTTACGACTTAATTTTGTTCGTCCCCGCCTGCAGTATCTTATACAATTCAAGTTACCAAATCCAATAGGTTTAAGCTTGTTTCCCTCTCTTGTGCTAAGCAGTTGGGTTTTTTGTTATTTAATATTTTTTTATTCCTGTAATATTTACATTAACATCTATCGACTGTAATTAATTCAGATTTTACCTTCAGCAAATTTAGATTTAGACATTTTTCATCGTAACTTGAAAACTACATACTTATAACACGTCTTGTTCCCGTTGGGGTAGGCAGAGACCACAGTTCTCCACCTGCTACGATCTTGACATACTTCCCTTGCTTCCTGTACTTTCATAAGTAAAGCCCTTATGTAATGTCCCACTCACCCTAAAATAGAAAATATAAATGTTTTGCATTACAACAAAACAATTATTATGTGTCGAATAAAATACACAGCGTTGTATATGAAGAAGGCTGTTTGTAAATAGGTGATAGGTAGGTATAAATACTGCAAACTTACTTGAAATTCCCGCGTTTCTCTATACTCACGGCAGGGCAGCCCTAGCAGCTAGCTGTCACTGTGTGCTGTCAAATCTGACATTGGTTGTCTTCATAGACCAGCAAGGCCCTTTGGTGCAACGCTGTGTATTTTATTCGACACATAATAATTGTTTTGTTGTAATGCAAAACATTTATATTATGTGTCTTTCAAAAATACACAGCGTTGTATATGAAGACCTGTTTGATATCTGCTGGTGAGATAGACACAAACGCCAATGTTAATATTTTATAAAATTTTGGTAAGTAACCATGTATGAATAGACCAAAATACAAGGTAAAACTTATAAACACACGTAGTGATAAAAGTAAGAAGTTAAAAACTGAAAATTTATTTATTTCTTAGAAATATTAAGACGTAAAAACGGATCAAGATGTAGGTTAGCTGAAAAAATGTTTTTTTTTTTTTTTTTAAAGGAATTGAAGGTAGGAAAGGAATACCATGCAATAAAATCTTACATTTAAGCACAGTTATCAACCCATCAATTGTCCCATGGACTTGAAAGTATCTCACAATGAGGACTTCAAAGATTTAACAACACTGTGTTAAGTAGCAACACTAGATTCCATGGATTAGAAACTATGTATATGACAGTGATATTTGTAGGTACCTATATCACCAACTGTGGTTCCATGCTGGACTAGGAAATATTTTACAATGACCATTGCGTTAAGTAGTTAGCCAAAGACCCAAAATAATTATTTTTCCTTTATTTCTTATAATTCATATTAAGGTCTCATGAGGGTTGAAATTCACTATATTACCATAATTACTATAAGGAGTAAATATTTTCTTACAGTTCAGGAACTTCCCTGGTACCGTAATTGTAAAATTTTCCGACGGGTAAATCTCCACTCTTTACGCTAAGCTAGATTGTTAACCTATTAAAACTAGACGATAGCTAACAGGCAGTTTTACCGCTTTTGAAGCAACTTAAGTTGGATTCGTAGTATAAATGACTATAATCGACCAATTGGTGCTTACATACTGTTCTTGATTGAGTCAGTCATGTTCGAGTCAAGTCAAAAGTATTTTTTTGTTTTTGTTTGAAAGTACATATTTGTGTGTCTTAACGCCTCTTGTCCAGGGGTCTGGTTCAGACCTAAATTTAGGCTACGATTTATGTTATTTGTTCAAGTAAAATAATTTATATGACATACTCGTATTTCTACCTGGAATGTCGCGTAGCGTCAAATCATGTAATCTGCCTTCCGGAGGCGAAGCAATGAAGCAATGCAGGCTTGGGTCCACTAAATAGGTTTTCTGAACCTTGATGTTTTTAACTAATTTTAGTTTGGAGTTCTGAACCTAAAAGTTCCAGTAGAATTTTAATGATAGGTATTGTAGTAAATGAGTTGCTTGCCTCAGCTCTGAAACCTTGTGTCAGAATTGGTATAGTTTTGTTAGATACACATTCTGTACGTAGTAACTTGTCTAAAAACCTAGTACCTAATCATTTTTATTGTTACCATGTTAGCAAGTGAGTTGTAGTAACAAAGCTAGCTGATTGCTCTTCGCTACAGACGCCCGCCACGCTCAGGTAGTGTTACCACAAACGTGCGGTCAACTTTGCTAAAGTACAAAATAACAAATGTATTTCATATAGTAAGTATAGATGTCCGCCAATTTATACTTACGAGCTTTAACTTCTATAGATTTAAGTGGGCAACTTGGTCTGTTTTCGCACTTGTAGGAACAGTAACGACCCTTGGTATATGAAGAGTGCTTAGTGCTTAGACGTCCGCCATCCAAAGCACTGATTCCTCTGAAGTTTATTGGAACATTATTTATGAATATTTGAATGTAGGTATATCG
Organism: Athrips mouffetella; assembly: GCA_947532105.1. Taxonomy (NCBI): domain Eukaryota; kingdom Metazoa; phylum Arthropoda; class Insecta; order Lepidoptera; family Gelechiidae; genus Athrips; species Athrips mouffetella. The sequence goes on along the minus strand of OX383980.1, from coordinate 7,304,529 downwards.
AGTCTTTGAAATCTATTTTATAGTTTTACAGAAAGACCTTACCAATTTATTTGGTAACCCTACTTTATATTGTTTTTCAAACAAGTTCGAGGCACACTCAGGTATGGCTTCCGTAGCCTCTGGTAACAAGTGCCACTTTGGAACTGATCGAAGTCTCGACCGGTGTTTCGCTATTCCGTCGAGCCTTCCTAGTTGGTAAGAAGTCGATGGGGTGAGATAGAGCTGCTCGGTAATTTTTTGTAGTTTTGTTATTTCGGATACTACCAACCAGGCTTCCGTAGCCTAGAGTAACATGCAACTCTGGAACTGGTTCGATTTATCGACTTATATGCAATCCGCTTTTCCGTTAACCCTGCTTGGCAGGTAAGCGACCGACAGCGTCAGATTAAGCTGCTCGGTTAGTTCCATATTTGTAGATCTTGTAAATGTTAAGGTGTCTTCACCCATCCCCATCCTTTGTGTCTAGTGTAGTATAATGAGTCTCTTTTTGTCCGTGCAATGCTATTGAGTTACAACTCACTGCCTTTATCTGCCAGCGCACCACAGTTTGAGGAGTAACAATTGCAATTTATTGCAATGTTACATTTATCAGGTACATGGTTTACGTTATATAAGGTCCTAATCTATAATTGTGGTGCTCTGTTAGGGCATAGCAAATTCGTGTAGACCATTGGAATAATCTAAAATAACAGCAATCAGTTTTGGTCTTGACACAGTAAGCAGATCTGACAACACTCTGTGTTAGTTGGGCATATTTTATTATAAATATATTTTAAAGCTCTCTGTTTCAGGCTTATTATCAGGGGGTATTATTTGACCAGGCTGGTGATACCAGTGTCGAGAGCAGACATCTGCGAATGTCACAGAACAGAGTCTCAAGTTTAATTGAACGCTTCTGCATTACAGCCCATTTTGAAGCTTAACCTTCTTGGTGCCAAAATTTCAGTTTCTGGCTCGCACAGTCGTCCCAATACTTCCGCAGTAGTTAGGGGTAGCAAGTGCCATATCAGAGTCGGCCGTCTCCGCGACAACCGATCTGCTATAATTCATGATTAAAAGCGTGAACCATGTCAGAGGGCTATGGCAACCCAGCAATTCTTACAGTGGTTTTGAGATCGGTCATCGATCTTATAACTCACAAGATATTGTGATAACGACAACAAGGGTCTCCGTGACCTGGTCCATTATTTTAGACGCTTATGGTTGCTGGAAAAATGTTGTCCATAAATGAAATTTTGGGCTCGAAGGACTTCCGCAATCCAATTCGAAACAACCACAAGACTATGTTTAGGAAAGCTGAACAGAAGTGAAAGCAAGTGCACTATTTATCTGTTGAAACTTATTATTAAAAATTTCGTTGCCCTTCTAAAGTTGGCACCTATGTAAAAAAATTGTCTTGCCGGAGATGCATATTGTTCATGTACACAAAATGTATATTTATAGAAGCCAGTTATTTGGAAAATAAATAATTTATTTATTTTATTTATTTATATTTATTCTGTAATAGGACTGTTATAATTTTGTAATATAATATACTAAGGATTTATAAGTAAGAACTAGAAATGTCTTGTAATTACATGATTAAAATAATTTTCTCCTGAGGATGAAAATTTTGAACTTGGCTGGCACACTGTTGTGTGTCTAGACACATTTCTCTAGTATTAGTTTTGGATCTGGACCTATAAATTACAAATTATAAGTTAAAGTCATGCGATAGAAGCTGTACAACGCTTCATCATCATAACGTCCCATGAAACGTCCCCTACAGGACAGGAAGCTACAACGCTTACTCGTATCTGTAGTTTATATTGTAGTATTTAAAATGAACTTGAATATTTGAGATTGCCTTCCAGACGCACCCATACAGGTTTACTTCTATTAGGGAACCTTTCTGTTGTATGTATGGTACTGGACACTAGTACTTGCATGCATATGCAGGCTGCTTTCTATTATAAATTGTATTGGTGGTTTCCGCAACCGGCACCCTTTTTCTTCAATTTTGTTTTTGCTTATAGTAGCAGGGGTTTCAGCCATGTTTTGTGACCCCCCCCCCACCCTTTCCGAAGGACTTATAATGGGAGCATTAGGGGCATCTTACCAAATTAGGTATTTTGAGCAGGGAGGAGTCCTGTGAGGATATCTGCGTTGATATAAGATTTAGAGATAAGGAACAGTAAAGCTACTACGTTGGTTGAATCTTATCACTACATTACTTGCTCCCATATGCATTCAACATGACAATGTCACAGATTGCTAAAACTCAGTAATAATATGATATAATTAATTACTGATATTTTGTGGCCCTAGCTTTAGTAGTTCTATTTGTTATAGTAAAGCATTGGATATACCTGCTACAACTTGTTCTGTTCTAGGTAAAGAAAAATTATGACATTCTTTGTTAGTGCCGAGTAGTTTGTGGCAAAACAAATAATTACTTTATTGAAACTGATAAGGCTGGCTTTCTTGTACTAATGCCTTGCCAAGTCTGGGGTAGGTAGGTGTATGCATGCAGGCAAGTATAGGTAGGTATACATTGCCATAATTGAACAAGTTTTGATGGTGATGGCTTCCTGTTAATGAAGCACCATTTTCAATCGCAAACGGTAGGTATTTATAATCTCTAAAAGGAACTGTCCTTTAAATAGGGGAATATCCAACACTTTGTAAATGAGTCTGCTGTGTAAAAGGTTGAGTGAAACTTACTTATATGTATGGTGTACCTTAATGAACATGATCCGTAGTCATAACGGAGTTACAAATAGGGCATAGGTCCCTTCATACCATCCAAAAAAGGATGATGCTTCATGCTTTCATTCGGAGATATACGCAGTATGCGTTGCTTTTTTCTCACCACTTTCTCACATTTCTCACGGACTATCACATGAATCTAGCTTTTGCTATTGCTATTTCGTAATAAGTAGGTACACTGTGCATAATAATAAGTGTGAATTATTAGCTTATTTCTCTAAATAATCACTAAAAGTTTTCATCAAACAATTGCTGACGAAATTTACAAACGCCAATGTCAGATTTGACAGCACACAGTGACAGCTAGCTGCTAGGGCTGCCCTGCCGTGAGTATAGAGAAACGCGGGAATTTCAAGTAAGTTTACAGTATTTATACCTACCTATCACCTATTTACAAACAGCCTTCTTCATATACAACGCTGTGTATTTTTGAAAGACACATAATTAAAAATTTCGGACAATCATATTCTAAAACCATTCCAAATTTTAAGTCGATAGCATGTTTGGTTGCTGAGAGGCGCGGGCGCCAGCAGAGCTATAATAGTGAAGAAATAATTCTACAACGCAATTTACAAATTTGTTGACTTGTAAAATAACACTTAGAGACACCATATTCAATAGATGTTTTGATCCAGGCAGACACGTCTAAGTATTATAATTTATTCACTTTAATTTGAACAGAATCCTTTCATTGCTTTTAAGTGGATTAATTCAGCTTTAAGCTTTAATTAGACGGCAGACAAGATATCTTTCATTTAGTAAGGAAGACATATCACGCTTAATTTGGGTTATTTCATGGAAATAAACACCTTATTTGAGGCGCGATCTTCAAAGAGCAACGAATGATCTGTTGGCTGGCACACGGACGACGGTAAATCACAGGGCAGGAAAGGAACATATTTTGTCGCGGTGCCCGCTACTAGAGACGGCAGTGCCTGTAAAATTATGATAAAGCCAGGATAAAGCTAAATGCGGCAGTGATAAAAAACCAGCCAAGTGCGAGTCGGACTCGCGCTCTGAGGGTTCCGTACAAACTTGTACGTATATAAGTAAAAGTTAAGGTATTTTTATTGCTAAAAAACTTTATTATGTGATGTAAGTAACTAAAATTTGTATCTGAGTTGATTGAATGAAATGTAAATTGCGGTTTACGATTTATGACGTATGTAAAAAAACTACATACCAGCAGCGCTAGAATTGAACACAATCGTGATCGTTATCCATTGAGTTGAAGCCAATGCATAGGTTTCACGGTAGCACCGAACACAATCGTTATCGGCTTCAAGACGATTACCATTTGAACCGTCTTCAATGATAGTCATTCGATCAATTGAATGAATGATTCGGTACTATTTGACATTTGAAAGCCATTATCGGTAGCACCGAAATTTAAAAAAAAAAAAAAGAAACAAAAATTGATTCCGATTCCGAGTCCAAAACGTCAAATGAACAAGGTTACTCCATCGTTACCTTGTTGGCATAATTTGGTAGATTTCCTGAATTTTTACGGTGTTTTCACCACATATTGTTAGGTATTGTTTTTTTTGCTGTTGCTTTTGATCGTTTCTTTTGTGTTTTTGCACTCCTCCTAGCAGCGGCAGAGCAAGAATGATTAAAGAAAAGAGATCTTTTGGAGCGAAGAGTAATGAGAGACTCTTGCTTGCAGATCTCTGCTGCTGCCAGACAAATCATTCATCGACAGTTTTTGCCTTTCGAAAAGGACTTTTACAGATCTTTGTAAAGATTTGATCTCACTTTTGGCACAGGATTAAAGGAGCAGCGCAATGCGCTCAGATATTTTTGGTACTTACCTGTGTTTTTGCATCATCAATCAAGATGATGTTAGTTTGTTATTTGACTACATACATACATACAGAACATCACGCCTTGTTCCCGTCGGGGTAGGCAGAGACCACAGTTCTCCAACTGCTACGATCTTGACATACTTCCCTTGCTTCCTGAACCTTCATCAATCCTTTCATACATGCTCGTCGGTTAAGGGTACTTTTAACCTGGCCTTTATTCAGAACGTCTTGAATTTGGTCCTGGTACCCTGTGAAATTTATCTACTAAAAGAATGTAGCTTCGATCAACCCTCTCCCAAAACAGACAAATTTATTGACTTCTACTTTGTTAATTTATTGACTTTTCAGATTCTGGAGTTTTGCGAGTGGTTCTTACCAACATAGTGTTGGAGATCACAGGATGATTAATGTGTGTCAAAGGACAATGCCGAATTGCCTGGCAGAGGTCACCAATGCCTCATATTTAAACTCGCCACATATTTTAAGAAAAAATATATAAAATTCCCACAGCAACTTGAGAGAGAAGCTCTTCTATAGAGGTAATAATTAATTTAAAATTCCCGTGTGGTACGGGCAAAGAATAGTACCCAAGGAACATATATACTCAAGGAACATATATACTGATGTGGCGGGATGTCAAGGTAAATTTTTCTGTCAAAACCAGGTAAAAGTGACTATACACAAGCCAAATCTTTTAGACCAATCAGCTGAACATAATTTTACTGAAAACTAGAAAGATTATGCGTTATTATATATATTATTTTCATAGACATTGAAGGAGCCTTTAACAAAACAATGTTCCACAGCATGAGAACGGCACTAGAAACCCACGGGGTGGGAACGACCCTCAAAGACTGGATATGCAATATGCTAGAACAAAGAGCGATACAGGTAACAGTGAACGACAAAACAAGGAGGTGTATTGTCTCCTCTGCTATGGAATCTTGTAACAGACAGCCTCCTCACACAACTAAATGACAAAGGTTATTTCATGATAGGATATGGCGATGATATTACCATCCGTATCAACGGCAACCACAAGAACACTTTGCAACCTCATGGGACAGGCACTAGTGTGATAAACATAATCTCTCTGTTAACCCTACCAAAACCGAAATGGTCCTTTTCACAAAGGAAAGGAAACTTTCAACAATGAGAATGCCAACATTTTTCAAAACAAAATTAACTCTATCAACCGAGGTTAAATACCTTGGAATAATGAATGACAACAAATTAACTTGGCAAAAACACCTAGACAACACACTGAAAAAAGCCAGCATAGCCGTGTGGCAATGTAAAAGACTCCTAGGTCAGAACTGGGGTCTCACTCCCAAAATTGTGCACTGGCTATACACAACAGTAGTAAGACCAATCACCACATACGGCGCGCTGGTATGGTGGCCCAGGACAACTCTAAGTACTGCTCGAGTGGACCTAGAAAAGCTACAGAGACTAGCAAGCATCTGCATAACGGGTGCAATGCGCACCACACCAACAGCAGCCCTGCAGGTGATGCTAGACCTGCCACCCCTAGACTTATACATACAACAGGAGGCAACTCTTGCATCACTCAGGCTGGGACTGTCAGGGACACTGAGCGTAGACTAGAATTCATCACACAAAAATAAAAGACAAAGCCCTAAGTCACCAGCCGCTATTAGCCGCACCATGTGACAGGATACCTAAACAAAACACCTATAACAAAACATACAACATAAACTTACAAGAAGAAACACATGACTACTCAGGTATAAATGAACTGTGCATATACACTAATCGGTCAAAAACAAAACTAGGCACAGGTGCAGGTACATATTCACAAGACTTTAATATTGAAATATCAAGCGCCCTAGGACAATTTAACACAGTATACTAAGCTGAATGTGTCGGCGTTATACAAGCTGCACAAGCAATAACAGTGAGGAACATAACTAACACAAGCATTTGTATAGTCTCGAACTTTAGAACTTACCCGTGGGTGTCGTAGGAGGCGACTAAGGGTTAAAAACTCGAGGATGGGCAGCAGCATCCTCCTGTGTATCATACCATGTTACTTACTGCGGTCACCTACAACTGCGGTCCATGGTGCCAGCCATAATGCTGACAAGCGAGGTTACTGGTACTTCCCCTCAACGTTTTTACCGCAAAAGCTAGAATTCTGGAGGGAGCTCCCTGTCCTGTAGTGGACGTTTCATGGGATGTTATGATGATGAATAATTAATTTAGATATTATATACACTTTCAATCTAAATGCCCTTAACAGTTGATTTTTTTTAGATTCATGGAAAAGTTCAGTTTCCACGAGTACTGGGCTAAAAACTTAAGACAAATGCTCCTATCACTTGCTCATGAAAGTTAAAAAGTTGCATTGGAGATGAAATAAAAACAAAACTCATGACTAACCATATAGAAACTCCTCCCTGCCTAAAACTAGCTTCAGGCAAGGAGGTAGTCATAGCCCGGATGCCTGGACATATGGGCAAAGAGACTGCTGATAAATTGGCAAGGATGGGAGTGGATGAAGTCTTGATAGGCCCAGAACCCCGCCTACCCATCCCCAGCAAGATAATTAAAGGGGTTTTCAAGAGAATAATTATTACAGAGGCAATTGCTCATTAGAATACCATAGAAGGACACCGACAATCCAAACTCTTTATAAAAGAGTATGATAAGACAAGACCAGACATTTATTACAGCTTCCGAAAGCAGATATAACTAAGATAGTAGGCATAATAACAAGACACTGTATCCTGAATAGACACCTAACTATTATGAAGACGAAGGAAGATCCAGCCTGTCCAGCCTGGAGTGCGGAGAAGATGAAACTAGCTTCCACTTCATCGACAACTATTGTATCATATAAATATTCATAATGATGTTTAGATAATAGCCGTGGTCATATGCCATGCCACATTCCCTAACTAAATGAAGTTATTAAGTTTATGCCACTTTCCGCCAGTTGCACAAATCATCTTTAAAATTATTATTATTATTTGATAGCCCAGCAGCAACTTACAACAATTAAAGCGCTTTTAAGTCTATTGCAGACTCTTTCTGTTTTGCTGACAAAGAAAGTGACAGTAATAGATTTAAAGCAGCTTTAACTTTAAAGACGCTTTGTGCAACTGGCTGTTTGCCCTTAAGCTTCTTTGAGGGAAGGTGGCATGGCATTACCCGTCTACGGCAAAAAGAAGGGTGAATTGTAACTCCGTTCAAAGAAGCTCGACAAGCGATCGAAACCATTGTCGGTCTGACAAGGGCCTAATCCGCAAATCAGATATATAGATATATTTTAAGTTCAAAAACTCAACAAGTAGGTACTGCAAAATGTTGCTTTAAAAAGTATGAAACAAGAAAAATTGTCAATTCAAATTATTATGTACAAACTATTATATTAAATAAATATTCATAGTGATGTCAGATAATAGCCGTGGTCATATTATGCCACCAACCCTAAAAGTGAGCAAAGGCTTTAGGGAAAAGTGACAACAATATAACCACGGCTATTATATGAACATCAGTATCAATATTTATTAAATACCATAGTTTATACATAACAATTTTAGTGACAATATTTTCTTGTTTCATACAATTTAGAGCAAGATTTACCAGCTGTAGTCGGGTTCTAGATTTTTAACAAATTTTTTATTTGCCATACTATTTTTCAAGTAGGTAAAGTTATGTTTAAAACCATTACATCTTTATTGACCTACTATTTAGTTAGATATAACACTTTATTGCTCACATAATAACAAAAAAAAACCGGCCAAGTGCGAGTCGGACTCGCGCACTGAGGGTTCCGTACCACCACATAAACATAATTGTATTAGTTGAAATTTCAGTAAATTAATGTGCTAGATTTTCTGAGTCCGACACGCGCTTGACCAAATTTTATTATTTGTTGTTATTTTATAGCCTATGCACTATAAACAAACCAATTTTCAAGTTTGTAAGTGTTCCCGTTTTTAAATAGAACTAAAACAAAAATCGCCTCAGCAACCATCCAACTTGACCCCTCTCTTATATGAATGTTCTTGAAACGGGAGCTCACCACAATTGGTTACCATTAGTTGTGAGAAAAGTTGTAATATTTAATGATTTCAGACTTTTCCCATTATTTGTACTGTGAGACCTAGCTTCTTGCCAAATTTCATAATTTTAGGTCAACGGGAAGTACCCTGTAGGTTTTTCATTTTTGAATAAATGTATGGAGATGAGAACATAAAATGCCATATCTTTTGATTGCGTCATTGTAAAAAAAATAAATTTTCAGATCTTGTGTGGTTCATGGATCCTAATATATGGTATTAATTTCAACCTGATACCTTTACTCGTTCGTGAGATAAAGGGTCTTGACAGACAGACGGACAACAAAGTGATCCTATAAGGGTTCCGTTTTTTTCTTTTGAGGTACGGAACCCTAAAAACGGTCGTTGTAAAAAATTGAAATTTTCAGATTGATTGATTGATTGATTTTTTTTTGTGTGGTTCATGGATCCTAATATATGGTATTAATTTCAACCTGATACCTTTACCCGTTCGTGAGATAAAGGGTCTTGACAGACAGACGGACAACAAAGTGATCCTATAAGAGTTCCGTTTTTTTCTTTTGAGGTACGGAACCCTAAAAACGGTCAAGTGCGAGTCAGACTCGCGCGCCGAGGGTTCCGTTATATCTTTAGTATTTTTGGAAGCAATAAAGTCCATTTTTAGGACCGCAAAACTAAATTTGTTTGTAAAGGTTTTTTGCAGATTTCTAAAAACCTGTGCAACTTAGAAAAATTATTTTATTTTTGCTGTAATATTTAAGTAAATTTCTATCGAATGTAATTAATTCAGATTTTTCCTACCGCAAACTTCGGAGATAAGGGGAGGGGAATGGTATCTTTTTGACATTTTTCATCATAACTTGAAAACTAAGAGTCCTAAAAAAGTACAAAAATATATTTTAGAATGTGCAAGTAAAGCCCTTTCATACGATACCCCACTCAACCTAATAGGCCCCCTTTACATCAATAGTCATATTTTTTTTTATATTCTTTCTTGTGCAATTTAGTTGGGCAACCATATTCTAAAACTATTTCAAGTCAATAGGCCCGTCCACACCAAGCGAGCTGCCGCGCCTGAGGCCCGCCGCGCGGTGTCGCGCCATAAGGGTTCCTTTTTTTACCATTTAGGTATCGGAACCCTAAAAACAAATGTACATGGAGAACTTAAACCTAATGTGGGCAAAGGCGGCCTATTGTTTATTTATTGATATTTATAAAATTATTTAAGGTAAAGTGTGGACTTTACCTTAAACAATTTTATAAAATATTCTTATAGTAGTATAAGAATATTTTTTTTAAAGAAAACAATGTTTAAAATTTGTATTTTTTTAATAGGAAATAAACATATACCTACTATAACTTTGTTTTAATCACAGCCGGTTCTTGTTAATAAAACACCGTAGCCTAAATTAAGATTATGTATAATCACAGTATTTACTGGCTTTTACAATCATCGTCAGGTAATATCATATTGTTATGAGCTAGCGGTTCGGGATTGGAGTGAAACACCAAAGTAAGTTTTTCCGTTTATTAGGACTTAGTATCTGGGCGACCGAGCTTCGCTCTATAATAGCTGCCTCAACATTAAAGGAAGTGGTCCTTTTGGGAAGTGGTCCTTTTGGGAATTGTCCTTGTGGGAAGTGGTCCTTGTGGGAATTGTCCTTTTGAGAAGTGGTCCTTTTGGGAAGTGGATGTTTTGGAAAGTGGTCCTTATGGGCCTAAAGGAAAATATCGTCGGGTGAGCAAGTTATGCTACTCGCCAACAGATGGCGCTGTAAGGTTCTGTAAAAACACGAGGAAAACGAATTTTCTCAGACATAAGACCTAGCTAGATCGATTTTTTGCCCCCAAAAACCCCCGAATGATAATTTCATCGAAATCGTAAGAGCCGTTTTCGAGAAACCGATTACATACATACATAACATCACGCCTCTTTCCCGTTGGGGTAGGCAGAGACCACAGTCCTCCACCTGCTACGATCTTGACATACTTCCCTTGCTTCCTGTACTTTCATCAATCCTTTCATACATGCTCGTCGGTTTAGGGTACTTTTAACCTGGCCTTTATTCAGAACGTCCTGAATTTGGTCCTGGTACCGATTACAAATACCTGGTACCGATCACAAATATATATATATATACAAATATTGCTTGCTTAATAGTTAGGACTTATATACAACCCGAGCTTCTCACACCTCACCAAGTTCGCCCTCTGAGCCTCTTTGTACGGTCTTCCCTCCATGCACTCTTCCCTCAGGGATCTCTTCCACAGAGTTTTCCCTCCGAGCAGTCTTCGCTCTGGGAGCTCTTCAACGGAGTCTTCCCTCCGGGACCTCTTGTAAGGGGTCTTCCCTCCAGGACCTCTTGTATGGAGTCTTCCCTCCGTACTCTAGTACCTCCGGCACCTCTTTCAGAGTGTTCCCTCTGTACTGGAATAGCCAGTCTGGAGTAGCCATCATCATTGGTATCTTCTCAGGCGCCCACAGTCCTAACTGTTCGATGAGGAGTAGTGGGCATGGGCTGCCTAGTGGCCACAGGGTGCGGCGGGGGAGGGGAGGGGCCTCAACGGCGTAGCCGCTTGGTGGCCCGGCTTATATATATACCCATGCTACTTGTTTCCGAACATTCTGGACTCATTTTTTTATTTAGGTTTTTGTTAGATATTTCTAGTAATTAGCTGTCTTTCTTCAGCTATCTCTTTCTTTTCTTTCTAGAATGTTCTGAACAAAAAACAAATTATAAAACAGCCATATGGGTGGGTGGGATTGGAACCGGCAACCATTGGCTTGTTAGCTCAACGCCCTAACCACTGGACCATGGGGCTATTAACGATGAAATTTTGATAGTTCTTTTTGAAAGCTAGCAACCTGACGTCATGCTCGTGTCACTATGTAGGTTATAAGGTTGATGACTGACAAACCCTGTTGACAGAATTGTTAAGCCGTTAAGGCCTGTGACTTCTTCAGAAAATAGGACCGAGATGGCTTACGTGCCTTCTGAAGCACGAAATCATTTTACTTTTCGCACCCACTAGGAGGTGACTAGAGGTTGCAATGGGGGTCACCACTATTAGCTATGCCGCTCCGAACAAAATTAGTATGTCTCCATATTATACATAAGCATTACATCCATCTGCTGCTCCCTTGAAACCGCTCGGGGAGCTGGCATCCTGAAATGTTGTACAGAATGTTAAATGCATATCTACTAAACAAGAATGGCAGACTAGACTACCGAAATGCAGACAAAAAGTAATTCACAAAATATTTGGATTTCAGTCGAAAGGAAAGTGCATGATTAAACTAAAACATTTCTGTATTTGAGAATCACTACAAACTAGACATAGCCTATGTATCTGCAGAGGAAATTACAAGAGAAACAGAAAATTTGTAACTAACCTTGACTTCCACTTTCTTCTTTCTTTTTGTCGTTTATAATTTGTGACTGCTGCTGAGCGAATATTAGGGGTAGGTAAGGGCTTTTCACACACAATATGAAAGAAACATCGTCAAAAGCGCCAGATAGAAAATTTTATAACCTAGGGTGGAAAACATAACCTAAAAGACTGTCGTGAGTTTAGTTGCTCGCTTTTTGTTCAATACTTTTTATTTTTTTGAGCTAAAAATCAAATAAAAAATAATTATTTCACTCAATTAATCCCTTTCAAGCCAAAATACTGTATAAAAAGTAACATTTTTCTAATCAAAGATTTTTAAATCGCTTCCGAAATATTTTCATGGTGAAGAAACGTAACGCATATATTTAGTTCACTTTAATCATTCATGAAACCCATCAATCGTATTCAACCCAACTGATAGTTACATGCTACCGTTTTGTTCAACACGATTACGACTCAATGGGAATCATGATACCGATTCAAATCGTTAACGATTGAGTTTCAATTCTAGCGCTGCTGATCTCGTTCAAACCAATCCCACCAAAAACATTCTGTAAAAAACTAGCCAAGTCTTGATGGAGCTGCTTGTTTATCTCTAAAAAGTAATGAAATCTAGACAAAGTCGTACCAAGTCTAAGGTTCCTTACTGCGATTTCTATATTATTATAGTTAATGTTGTGTGACTTGGCCGTTGAACATTCTTTATACGTTAGTGGGAACAAGTCAATTTTGTTTACACGTAATGTTATATCTGTTGTAATTACCTATGTTTGTTAAGCGAGATAATAGTCCATACTGGTATTGGTAATTGGACGCTAGTGTCTCATTTTAGGCTGTTGTTGATCGTCAATGGATAGCGGTTCTGGCGACAGATTGGTGCAATGGTGTCATAAAGCACCTGGTTTTGTACCCTTCAACGGCCAAGTCACATAACATTAACTATAATAATAAAGAAATCGCAGTAAGGAAGCTTAGACTTGCTACGACTTTGTCTAGATTTCATTACTTTTTAGAGATCGAGACTTGGCTAGTTTTTTACAGAATGTTTTTGGTGGGATTTCACTTCTTTTTGTAGAAACGTGGGCATATTGATTTATTTTATTTTTATTATTGTTTTTTTTTTATTTATTTTTTCGGGTATCACCGCCACTCTTAGTCCAATGCATTATATTTTGACCAAATTTTGAGCGAAATTAATATTTTAGTAGTGATGGGCCGACTATGGGGTTTGCCGATCAGCCGACTAGCCGACTAGTCGGTTTTGTTATTGCCGGATAGTCAGCCGACTAATCGGCAGTGCCGATCATGCTTATTTCGTACTTGATCCCAGATATAATCTGCAGTTTTTTTGAGCTGCAAAATATATTAACAATGAGGTTACCATTTTTACTAGAGTTTTAAAGATTCCTTGAGCAACGATGATAGTGATGCACACCTTATGTCATGGCTAAGGACAGAACATAATAAATATTCAGATCCTGTATTTTTATTTCATACTTTTACTGCCGAATAATCGGCGTAGTTTTTACCGATTAGTCGCCGACTAGTAATCGACTATAAAATATGCCGAATAGTCGGTTTTACCGACTAGTCGGTGAAAAGTCAGCTCATCTCTATATTTTAGTGTAATTTGTTTATTTCATCTTGTGTTTTCTAATCAGGGTCACCAGGTGCTCCAGATCTTCGATTATCCTAGTTTTTATTTATTATAAGTATGCGTAAATTGATAACCTTGAAGTCAACTTTCAAATATAAGACAAATTAAAAAAAATAGCTTTAGAATTATAGGAATAATGATCTCATTAATCTGTAAGAATATTTCGGCAATTTCATAGGTAAAGACCTATTATTTGTAATTATGGTCTTTCCAGCATGCTTGCGTCCATGTAAACACAAACAATTAATTTTGTAAAAAAAAAAAAATTAGGATTTAGTACACTGTAATTACAGTGAGGTTTTCAATTTGGAACGAGTCATTATATGTACTAATTTATTGGCTGTTTTCACGGAAGAAAGTCGTAATGGCAATCTTCCTACATCACCATAATTAGGTTGTTATTTTCCGAAAAATTTCCTTTATTTGTAGTAGGTACAAGAATTTTCATTTTACGGGTTATTTTCTAAAATGATATGTTTTTCTTAAAAATTCTGAGACTTGGATAAATATCCTTCCAATTTAAAAACATGTAATATTTATAGTTGAATTTCGTTAATAAATAATGTATGTCTCAAGTCTTAAAAATATCTACTATTTTTCGATCCTCCTTTGATGTGTGCTCGAAAAACTGACATATAGCAAGACGTGCTATCGAATATCTTCGGTGTTCAGACAAAATTATATGTCCCCGACACGTTTGTAATCACCAATATTCGCTTGTACGTTCATTTGGCAAACGTGAGGAGGGCCCTTAATAAGATACCCTATGATTTGGCCAATAGATTCGTCTGTAAATATTAACAAGTACTAGTAAATTCATTCAGGGTGTCATTTACGAGCTCAGCAGACGAGAGCCTGGCAGACACGGGTAGTCACGGACTTTGTCCGCTAGTGTAGCCGGTATTGTGACAATTACAGTTTTCATCAGAATAAAATTCAACATTATCATTTTTCAAAATTGCTCTACATTTCAAACTAAATAACTATCAATCTGAGCAACCTTTTCAAATAAATAACTCTTTGAACTGAACAACTATTCAAGCTGTTTTCCTTCCAAACCAAAGATTTTGGAAAATACGCACATATAGGGCATGCAAACCGGTTAACCGGTTAACCGAAAAAACCGGTTAACCGTGAGTTTTGCTACCCGGTTTTCCAATGAGATAAAACCGGGTTTTTCGGATATTAAGGTTTTTTTTAAATTATAATAAATACTTAGCTTTTTACTACAAAAAATCTGTACGACATAAATGTAGGGGTATATTCAATTCAACGTTATGTTTCCATACCTACCACGTTATCCTACTTCCTACTAATATTATACACGCGAAAGTTTGTTAGTATGGATGGATGTTTGTTACTCTTTCACGTAAAAACTACTGAATGGATTTTAATGAAACTTTGCAATAATATAGCTTATACATCAGAATAACACATCGGCTTCAATGTATAAACCTGCACAGACGAAGTCGCTGCGCAGACGAAGTCGCGGGCACCAGCTACTTATTAAATATTTTCCCTCTTGCGTTCACACTATGAAGAATCAGGAAGAAAACTGTTTTAGTTTCGTTCGTAATTAATAACTCATCGTCTTAGAACTACAATTAAATTTACAAAATCAATATAAAAAAAAACGGCCAGGAGCGTGTCGGGCCACGCGCAGTACAGGGTTCCGAAATTCTTTTACGGTTTTTTTTTATCGCAAAGTGGGTTCTCCATAACATAAACTTTTTACCTCGACTAATGCTCAGCGAGGTCCTAGCGCCTGATTGCTATTTCTTTTTTTATTATTTTTAGTTTTTCGGCCTTCTTAACTGTGATAGTTTTCCTTTAAATTTCCTTAAATTTTTTCACATTTTCAATAACGACTGTTTAGCTGGCAGGGGGACACTCAACTCCAACCAAAATTTTTTTTTTTATTTATTTATTACGTTACAAGTGAGCAAACGAGCAGGTGGGCCACCTGATGAAAAGTGGTCACCACCGGCGTTGCTCACTTCGAGAACTAAGATGGTATCTCTCATGTGTCGGTAATTTCACTGGCTCCCTTGCCCTTCAAACCAAAACACAGCAGAGAAAATTACACTTTCAAGCTGAATATTTCGCAAACAAATCCCTAACTCAAAAAATTATCTGAGTAAACTTACATTATTTTTAAAAGAACTATCGAAACACACCCCACACTATGGGGTAGACAAGAAAAAAATCATCCCCTCTTTACTTGTAGGGGAGGTACCTTGAAAAAAAAATTATTTTTAAAAATTTTATTCTACCAATTTGTCGGCGTAGATAAAGGATATATCTGTATCAGCTTTCTAGTACTAAGGGTCTCTGAGCTAAGTCGCGGACAGACAGACAGATGGACATAACGAAACTATAAGGGTTCCTGTTAGACTACGGAACCCTAAAAAGATAACTTTTATGAAACTTTTATTGTGAATAAGAAGAAGAAGTGAATAGTCATTTATGAACGCGCGAAGTCAATTGTACAATATTTAAATACATAATTAAAAAGTGTTAACTGTCATTTCAACGTTTGAACAAAAAGATTAATTTAGGTTAGGTTAGGTTGAAAATACACTTGGTTGATTTTTGAAATGTTTACTTGATGACAGCTATTTTGAAATGGACAAATAATAAGGAAGAGCTCATCTGTCATTTCAATGTTAATTTAGAGAAGATAAGTATAGATTAAAAACACATTTTGTTCATTTTTAAATCATCATCATCATATCAGCGGAAAGACGTCCGCTGCTGGACATAAGCCTCCCCTAAAGATCTCCATGACGACCGGTCCTGCGTTGCTCGCATCCAGTGGCTTTCCGCGACCATGACCAGATCGTAGGTCCACTCAGTGGGGGGCCTGCCAAGCCAACGCTTCGTCTTCCGGTATGTGGTCTCCACAGGGCTATGTCAGTTACTTTAGTTCTTCTGCGGATCTCCTCATTTCTGATTCGATCGCGCAAAGAGACTCCGGGCATAGCCCGTTGGGTGAGGCCCATCGTGAGCGGCCACGTCTCGGTGCCATATGTCATCACTGGCAACACCACTGGTCAAAGACTTTTGTCTTGAGACACTGCCGTATTTTAGACGTGAAGTTATTGCGGAGCTTCCCGAACGCTGCCCATCCGAGTCGGATTCGACGAGTGACCTCTTTCTCAAAGTCGGATTTACCCAGCTGGACTGTTTGTCTCAGGTACCTATACGTATTCATCGACAACTTCGAGCGTAGAGCCTCCAACTTTAAGTGGAGTAGGTACAACAAGGGCGTTAGACATAATTTTCGTCTTATTTTCGTTTTTTAATTGTTTACATTATAAAGAACTGTTACTGCTATTCTAACAATAAATTTTAATTTATCTGATTCTGGTTTTTCATTTTAAAACTCAATAAATACCTCGTTCTAAGAACTGACATGAAAATTACCCGAAAAAACCGAAAAACCCGGTTAACCGGTTTTTTTATACAGAAAACCCGAAAAAACCGGTTTTGCTTTTCTACCCGGTTTTTGCATGCCCTACGCACATAGAAGCGGAGCATTTTTCTCATGTCAATGAATATAATTATATCCATAGATAATTATATCGAAAATAATTGCAGTACCGGCATTTACTTATATATAAGTACTAGCCCATCGGCACGTTACAATGTCCCCAATTCGTTGGTCCGATAACTGACGTTTAGGACCAACAAACGTCAGTCGATGTCAGTCATATTGTCACATTGGATGCAAATAAACTTACCAACAAAATGGAATGTTCTTAGTTGAAGAAACAATATACTCTTATTATTATTATTATTGTTATTTCTTATTATTGTTTTTGACTATAATCCAATTAATGAAACTGAAAAACCAGGCCTAAATCACATATAAACAGTAAATAGTTTGTTTTGTTTTTTCCCGCCATATTATTTCCGTTCCGTGTATTTAGTACCGACCGAAGTACTACACAACGTAGTTCACGCGATTTTTCACAGATGGCGCTATTTTTTCTTGTATGGGGAAATTTTGAACCGCTTGTTCCCAAGACCCTATCTTGACTATATAAATCTATGAGTACCGGCCACACTGGCGGACTGTCATAACAAAAAATCTGCCGTCTC
The DNA here is from genome assembly GCA_947532105.1 of Athrips mouffetella. Taxonomy (NCBI): domain Eukaryota; kingdom Metazoa; phylum Arthropoda; class Insecta; order Lepidoptera; family Gelechiidae; genus Athrips; species Athrips mouffetella. Next base: position 7,286,773 of record OX383980.1, on the reverse strand, counting down.
TTACTATGTTATCCACTCCCTTTTCTTTTCTTTATCTCCTTTTTTTAACTCACTTTGTCTGCTCTGAACATCAAAATTCGGAACACCATCTTTCTGCTGCCCTTGATCAGCTTCATACATATTATGAGTCCAATTCTTTGCGACCTAACCCAAGCAAGACCGAGTCCTGTGCATTCCACCTCCGAAACCGAGACAGTGGTAAAAAAAAACCGGCCAAGTGCGAGTCGGACTCGCGCACTGAGGGTTCCGTACCACCACATAAACATAATTGTATTAGTTGAAATTTCAGTAAGTTAATGTGCTAGATTTTTTGAGTCCGACACGCGCTTGACCAAATTTTATTATTTGTTGTTATTTTATAGCCTATGCCCTATAAACATACCAATTTTCAAGTTTGTAAGTGTTCCCGTTTTTAAATAGAACTAAAACAAAAATCGCCTCAGCAACCATCCAACTTGACCCCTCTCTTATATGAATGTTCTTGAAACGGGAGCTCACCACAATTGGTTACCATTAGTTGTGAGAAAAGTTGTAATATTTAATGATTTCAGACTTTTCCCATTATTTGTACTGTGAGACCTAGCTTCTTGCCAAATTTCATAATTTTAGGTCAACGGGAAGTACCCTGTAGGTTTTTCATTTTTGAATAAATGTATGGAGATGAGGACATAAAATGCCATATCTTTTGATTGCGTCGTTGTAAAAAATTGAAATTTTCAGATCTTGTGTGGTTCATGGATCCTAATATATGGTATTAATTTCAACCTGATACCTTTACCCGTTCGTGAGATAAAGGGTCTTGACAGACAGACAGACAGACAGACAGACAGACAGACAGACAGACAGACAGACAGACAGACAGACAGACAGACGGACAACAAAGTGATCCTATAAGGGTTCCGTTTTTTTCTTTTGAGGTACGGAACCCTAAAAACTGTGAATTACTTGGCGAGGGGTGGAAATTGCCCATAACCACAATCCCAAATACCTGGGTGTTACTCTGGACAGGTCTTTAACATTCAAAGCTAACTGTCAAAATTTGAAAAGCAAAGTTAGCGCCCGAAATAATATCATCCGCCGTCTTACAACCACCCGTTGGGGAGCAGTGCCTCATGTCCTCCGTACTAGTAGCCTAGCGCTATGCTACTCAGCAGGTGAGCACGCATGCGCCGTGTGGGGCGATCGGCTCATTCGAGGGATGTGGACACTGCTCTCAACGAAACCTGCCGAATAGTTACGGGCACCCTGAAGCCAACATCGCTGGGCCACTTATACTCCTTTGCTGGATTAGCTCCTCCGGACGTCAGGCGTCGGGTAGCCTGTGCTATTGAGAAGCAAAAACAGGAATTAGACAGCAGACACCTACTTTACGGCCATAACCCACCACCCTCACGCCTTAAGAGCCGTCACAGTTTTATCAAAGACACCATGCCGCTCGATTTAGATCCATCCAAGGCTAGGGTAGAACTGTGGTCAAAAAGGTACCCTCCTGACAACATTCATATCCCAACTGCCGAAAAGCTGCCACCAGGTCACGATCTTCCTTGGTCCATATGGAAGTCACTAAACAGACTGCGGTCGGGCGTTGGCAGGTGCGGGGAACTCATGAAGAGGTGGGGCTTCTCTGATAACGACAAGTGTGAATGCGGTATTTTGCAAACCATGACACACTTGCTGTCGTGCCCTACTTCTCCAGTTTCCTGCACTCGGAGAGACCTTTTTGAAGGCAACCAAAAGGCTATTGATGTGGCTACTTTTTGGGCTAAGCGTTTATAGTCAGTTTTGCCATTGACTCGAAAAGAAGAAGAAGAACTATACCATTCCTCTAAAGTGTGTTTCGAGTCTACATTTACTATGAATTTGGCCAAATACGTCTTAATAAAAGATGTGAAAGCCATATTGAAAAAAAAAATGTTATCCACTCGCATTATAAAGAGATAGGTTACCTGTACCGACTGGTTAAGTTGTCAGGAGAGAGGTGCTTTTCTTGAAGTTATGTGCGTTGGAGTACAGAGCTGGTGAGTTACAGATTAGTATTTTCTGGAGAGCAAATTTGTTTGCATATCGTGCTTTTGAGTCTTACTCAGGATTCAATATAACTCGCAACAAAAACCGATTTGGCTTTCTCGTTGAAAAAAAAATAAAGGTGAATAAACATAGATTTTGAAATAATATTTTGATCATGACTCTAAAATAAAAAAAATCTTATTCACCAATGATCCAAAGACACGAGGCAATCAATTAAGTTCTTTAGTGAATCATACGTACAAACACAAACACTTGTATTTTCCCCTCCAAGAGATATAATTAACTTATATTATTTTCAACAAATTCAATTTAGGTAGGTTAATCAGTACCTTTCATGTAATCTCTCTGTAGTATCATAACAAAAAAAGATAAATAAAAAATATCTGATACAAGTTAAATCGCTGTGCAAATAAATAAATCGAAAGAGGAAACAACCACTACAGGATGTCCTAAATCAAGTTCAGGGTAAGCTCCCAAGTTATAGCCTCTTCGTTACACGGACAAGAGGGCGGGCGCTTCGCCTCAGTCAGTATCAGTGGGTAGAAACTCTCATATAAAAAATAAAATGTATGAGAATGGAGGAATTCTCGTAGGCAAACCCATAAAATGACAGTGGACTGCTAGCGTTAAAAATAAATATGTTTGTGGTAGCAAAATACGTCGATTAAAATTTGCCAATTTCTTTAAATGGACGGTAATGTTATAGTGATTCTAATCCGAAATCTTCATTCGACATGTTTAAGTTAAAGAAATATCGTTAAAATTGCTTTAGTCAATTTACGGAGCCATAAAGCTTATTCATTAGAAATTTTGAAAGATTCAACATGGTATCACCACAAAACAAAATGTCTTCCTGTATGGTTCGCGTATCGATGGTTTTGTTTTGTTTTTATCTCTCTTATTTGTGAATATTGTGATTTATTTAGTAAAATAGCGTTGAGTTTGAGAGTTTTCTCGTCCGCATCAAACTTTTCTGTGAGACAGGACTCAATTTATAAGTGAAACGTATGGAGATAGGACTCACTGTTTGTTTTCCCATTGTTTTTTCATTAACTGTATTTATAATGGGCTCTGCTAATACAAATCGTGATATTTGTGTTATTCTCCTCTGCATAAAACTTTTTTGTGAGACAGGACTCTATTAAAACTGCAATTTTCTGAGATTGGACTCGCTTTGTTTTCTGTTGTTTTTTTCATTACATTACCTTATCACAATGGGCGGTGCACGCAGAAAATGTGAAATTTGTGATATCAAAGAGAAAGACTGTGGTGAAAAGTTATTGTTTGCAAAAGACCCTTTAAGGGAGCATGTGTAAGTATAATTTATGTAATTCATATGCCAAACACTTGTTACATTACAAGTTTTGTATTGTTGTGAAGAAAAGACAAGCTGTACAACAGCTGTAAGCCATGGATTAGCTTACTTTTTTCAAATATTGCAAGACATAAATGCTCCATTCAAAATCTATAGACTGCAACATCAATGCCACTTATTTTCTTCAATTTGATTTATCTAAGTGTACAGTAGTAATGCGTTTCAAATGAGAATAAAACAGCCTAAAGAATAAAGGTAATTTTATTTAAACTAATTTAAATCTTTTTGTTTATAGATGTAAACAGTGGGTCAAGGTAGTAGGCAAAGAGGATCTTGTTTACTTGCCCATTGAAAAGCTTCATGATCTCCGCTATGTTTGTGGAAATCATTTTGGAAAACGGGATTACACAAAATCAAAAACCAGATTAAAGAAGCATGCCATACCAAAATTTGGTCTCAAACGGCCTCCATTTCCTGATGAACTTCTTGAAGGTTTTCCTCTGCATATGGCGAGAAGCAGCCAAGGTAAGTTGGTATAGGCCTCTCTCTCTAGCTCTGACCGTTAGTGCGCAGAACTCGAAAATGAATTGCGGGAGTGAGCGGGGCAGGTGAAGGCGATGAATTGTTCGCAGAAAGTAACAGTCAGGGCTAGAGTTACTTTGTGTTTAGTGTAATTCATGTTTTCTTAGATATTGCCTGTGACTGTGTTTGCATAGAATTTTATTATTTCATCATGCCTCATCATGTCTCCATTGACAACAATGCAATATTTTCAAGAAATTTGTTTAGGTTATTCCTCCTAGGGTTTCTTACCCAAAGGGTGAAAAATTGGAACCCTATCAATATGCCTCCAATGTCTGTCTGTCTGCGGGATGTCTGTCTGTCAGTGGGATGTCTGTCTGTCAGTGGGATGTCTGTCTGTATCTCATGAACCATAAGGTAGACAGTAGAAATTTTCACAGATAATGTATTTCTGTTGCCGCTGTACATCAAAGAATAAAAATAAAAAGTTATAAATTAAGGGAACTTTCCTTATAAAAAGTGGTTTTTAAAACGGAAACACTTGCAAGTGTAAAAATAGGTGCCCAATAAATAGTGCATTAGCTATAGAATTTTTTTTTTTCTTTAGCCTGGTTTGTCCCACTGCAGGGCAAAGGCCTCCCCTTTTTCTTTCCAATTGTCACGGTCTATAGAATAGCAACAAATAATACAAACTGGTCAAGTGCGTGTCGGACTCGCGCGAATTTAATACACTTCTGCATATTGCACGTCCATAACTAAGACGGTATTTTTACTTTAGTGGTACGGAACCCTCGGTGCACGAGTACGACTCGCACTTGCTTGTTTTTGTTTTAATTATTATGAATAAATTTTAATTCAAAATATAATATAAACAAATAACTTTTAATTTCTGTAGATCTGGTATCCAACTGGAAACTACATATTATAAAAAGGCTTTAAATTTTCATAAATATAATTTAAAAAAAGAAATATATGAAGTACATAATATAAACTAGATTTGGACCAAGGACTACTATTCTTATACTACTATTCTTATCCCCGGCAAGCATCCCTTCAATTGTGGCTCTACGGCTATGCGAGTGAGGCAATAGTTTAATGTTATAATATGAACATTATTTTATAGTCGTAGTTGTTTGTTTTTCAAAATATTTATTTCAATCCTAGAACATGTGCTTTATACAATGCTGATTTCACATTTGTTATTACAGTAGTCATCCCGTTGGAGGCTGCAAAAGCTGCGGATGTTGGTCTAGGTCCTCCTGCAATGGGACCCGTTGAGTCAACTTCCCAAGACCAAAAATTTGAGTCTGTTCCACTCTCCGGCCAGATAGCTCGTGAAGCAGGTATGTTGAAAATTAAAAAGTGAATGACAATATTATTTGATTTGATAGCCCAGGATATATAAAGCTGGATTCGAGTGACTCACTTATAGAAATTATTAGGGTATAAGGAGTAGATTTGGAAGGGTATGATGTATGGAGAAAATGTTTGAAGGTGTCTGAAACCAAAAGGAAAATTGTCAAGTGTAGACCACGAGGTCCTGATGAAAAGTTGTTGAACTGCCCGCCAAAACGAAAAGAGATGGAGGGAAGCTGTCATACAACAAAATGTAGCAAACCTTGGGCAGTTTGTTGGTGGGTTGAAAAAAAATAAAAAATATAAAAACCAAGATGGCGGCGGGTCGAGAAACGTTTGTATGAAAAACTTTGAGGTGGATAAACACCCCGAAGGAGAAATTTTAGAGGCCATAAACTCAAGTCAGATCTGGAGTGGGTGGGGTTGTTTATCGATGTGACGAAAAAAAATGTGGTGATGACCTTCTTGGTGACAAGTTGGTATACTGCCCGCCGAAACGGTAGGAGATGGGGAGTGACCGCTATACAAGAAAATGCTGCAAACCCTGGGCAATTTGATGGCAAATTAAAAAAAAGTTGGAATTGTGAAAAACAAGATGGCGGCGAGGGGGTAAAGTTTGTATGAAAACCATTCGAGGGGGAAAATCACCCAGAAAGCGGATTTTCGGGGGTATAGGCTATGATTGTGCTTGTATATGGTCACCGGATGTATGGGAAGATGTCATAAAAATGTGGTCTCCATGGACTCGTTTAGAAGCTGGTGAACTGCCCGCCGAAACGGTAAGAGATAGAGAGTGGCCGTCATACAAGAAAATGTTGCAAACCCTGGTCAATTTGACGGAAAATTTAAAAAAAGTTGAAATTTTGAAAAAAAGATGGCGGCGAACCAGTGAAATATCGAAAATCAAACTCGCTCCAAGAACTCTTACCAGAGATTTTATTCGGGATATTTTAAAATTTTGTTGTATAGAAAGCTAAGGTGTGTATTTGAGAAAAATACGAAAAGTTGGAGATCAGGTCGATGTGAAATTTTGGTCAACTGCCCGCAAAAACCATAAGAGGTGGAACTTGGCCGGTATACAAGAAAATGTGTCAATTCCTGGGCAATTTGACGAGGAATAAAAAAAAAATCATAATATTTAAAAACAAGATGGCGGCGAGCAGATAAGTTTTGTATGGGGCAAACTCGCTCCAAGAGCTTTTTCCAGAGCCTTTTTAAGGCATTTTTTAAAATTTGATTGTATAGAAGGCTATGGTGTGTATTTGGGAAAACTATAGAAAGTTGGAGATCAGGTCGTTGTGAAATGTTGGTGAACTGCCCACAGAAACCATAAGAGATGGAGTAAAGCCACCATACAAAAAAATGTGTCAAACCCTAATCAATTTGACGGCAAATTAAAAAAAATTCAAAATATTGAAAAACAAGATGGCGGCAAACCGATATAGTTTTGTATCGAGCAAACTTTTTTAGCCAACAGAAAAGTTAAGTTTGCCTTGCATACATTTTGTACACACTTTGTAGGGAATACAAACTTAAATTTGCTTACGCAAAACTCGGCTTTGAAGATTTTGTAACTTGCGAGGCCCCCCCCCGAAGAGACAAATCAATAAATTGAGACAAGATCAAAAAAACCGGTCAAGTGCGAGTCGGATTCGCGCGCCGATGGTTCCGATATACTTTTTGTATTTTTGGAAGTCCATTTTTAGGACCGCCAAACTAAATTTGTTTGAAGAGGTTGTTGAAGATGGACTACAACTGACAGCGGCCTCATCACCAGTGCAGTACTCAGACTCTGGAGCTGAAATTACAGAAATATTCTGATTATTAATAATATCACAGTTTGTTTTGTTTTCAGTCTTATCTAAATTAATTTCACTATTATTATTCAAATTATTATCAGATTTGCTTAAAATATTATCATTATTGCAATTATTATTTAAATTATTATTGGAATTGGAGACTATGTCAAAATTATAAAAAATCACTTCCTCTACAACCTCATTTGTGTCACTCATTTTTAAATCTTTCAGAAACTTGTTTTCTAAAAATGCAACATTCCTGGCATAAATAATACGCTTTGGATTTGAAGGGTTCACCAATCTATACCCCTTAGTAGTGTCACTGTAACCCATAAACAGACACATAGTGGATTTAGCATCAAATTTTCTTCTTTTCTGCTCAGGTATCAGTGTATAAGCAACGCAACCAAATACTCGCAGGTGACTAAGTTCTACCTTTGAACCGGTCCAAACCTCCTCAGGTACTGATCCCTCCAAAGCGCGGGTGGGACTTCTGTTCTTTAAATACAATGCTGTCATAACAGCTTCCCCCCAGTAACGCTGGCAGAGACCGGATTCCTGCAGCATGCAGCGTGCCTTCTCTATGATAGTGCGGTTCAGCCGTTCCGCTGTTCCATTTTGTTGTGGACTGTAGGGAACCGTGACCTGATGTACTATACCTTCAGATTTTAAATAATCAGTAAATTTATTATTACAGTATTCAGCACCACCATCAGACCTGAGACATTTTATGGGAAAACTGGATTGTTTTTCTACTAAAGCTTTAAAATTTATAAAACAGGACATTACCTCACTCTTATTGTGAAGCAGATAACCCCAGCTCTTTCTGCTGTAATCGTCCGTGAATGTCAGGAGGTATCTGGATCCTCCCCAACTGACTGTTGACATTGGGCCGCAGATGTCAGTATGAACAAGCTCTAGTGGCTGATGAGCACGCTTAGCTTCACCGATGGGGTAGGGTTTGGCAGCCATCTTCCCCTCAAGGCATGCAGTGCAATCATCCAAACTAGTCTGAAACATAAGACAGTTATTCCGCCGCAGAGCACACATACCATCGTAGCCAAGATGTCCAAGTCGTTTGTGCCATGTCGCAGTCGGCACACTCGCCGTCAGCGCACTCTTATCCCCCTGGCCTTCATACGTCAGGGTGGCAGAAGAATGACTTGGCTGCTGCGAACATAACCTATAAGTTCCATTGACATTCTCAGCTTTACCCAAACATTTCCCATTAATTTCACAATGTTTATAAAAGTGACACCCTTTCTTATTAAAAACAATAGAAAAACCTGCCTCCGCTAGCTTACTTACAGATATAAGATTTGTTGATAAGCCCGGCACAAGCAACGCATCTTTCGCTATAACACACTCATTATTAAGATTCAATTTCAATGTACCAACACCTGTACTGTCTAACATGTCATTATTAGCCACACAAACTTTATTTTGAACTGATTTAAAGTCTCTAAAAAAGTCCTTGTTGTTACTCATATGATTAGTACAACCTGAGTCCACAATCCAGTCACTTTGCTTCACATACAACGCCTTCTCAGCCACTAAGAAAGTCTGTGTATCAGTCTTACCAGAGTGTTTTCTGTCACGGCGGTACTTAAAGCATTTCGACTTGATATGGCCTGGTTTCTGGCAATAGTGACATAATAATTTCTTGTTCTTCTTCACAGTAAATGCTGTCGCAGTCTCATTGTTATTGTTCTTACGAAATTCCTCTTGCAACAAACGAGTGCGTACCAATTCACTATTCAGAGTAGCAGATATACAGGCCGTTTCCATGTTCGAGACAAGTATGTCATATTCAGCTGGCAATCCGCTCAACATTATTTCTGCCACTTCTTCATCTTCAATAGTGCGACCAATATCAGCTAATTGCTGGACTATTGTCATAATGGTATTAATGTACTCACTCATATTTTCAAATTGTGTGTATTCGATGTGATGCAGTTGTCTTAAAAGAAGCACTCGCCGATACAAGCTTTTGTCATCAAAAATAGCGGCTAGCTTGCTCCAAGCATCCTTGGCTGACTTTGCCTTCTGGATATATTGAAATAGTGCCGGCTTCACTAGCAGGCTGATGCGCGCCAGCGCACGCTGGTCCTTTGCCGCATCTGGATTGGGCTTGTCTATTGTTTCCCAAAGACCTTCCAAGATTAAAAGGTTTTTCACCATAAATTTCCAGCTGCTATAGTTTCTTAATCCTTCTAATTTTTCAATCTGAATACTCCCGCTGCCGTACGTCGTATGCCGTGGAGTCTCCTCATTGTTCTCAGAGTTGTTCTCACCTTCACGGTGCTCTCCGTTGCCGTTTGATTCCGCCATATTTTGTCAGCAGCTCCACACGAAGAAATCGCCGATATAATTCCAACCGTCTTCCGTTCCGTTGGCACTGGGCCGCAGAACCTATTAGCGAGAGAATATGAAGGCTCGCGCAGAGGAATGGACGAAGCGTGGAAACAGGCGTGGCTGGTGAAGACTGCAGCGGAGATGAAAAATAAACTTGAGAACTTTATCACCGGCTTTTATTTATCAAAATGAAAGGCACGGGGATACGATGTAAACTAAGATTATTACATTTTATTAAGATTGAATTAAAATTAACATGAGCACACAACGGGTGCAAAGGAAGGAAGGAAGTGATGAAAAAGCAGTGACGTTTTAATATGACAGTCGATGTCAGATAAAGCTTAGTTGCTACTATGGTTAATAAACCATACAGCCTAGTTCCATGTAACTAATGAATACTATTTCAACAGAGGTTATTTGCAGATTTCTAAAAAACTGTGCAACTTAGAAAGATCGTTTTATTTTTGCTGTAATGTTTACATAAACTTCTGTCAACTGTAATTAATTCAGATTTTTCCTTTCACAAACTTCGGAAATTATCTCCGAAGTTTATGTAAACATTACAGCAAAAATAAAACGATCTTTCTAAGTTGCACAGTTTTTTAGAAATCTGCAAATAACCTCTTCAAACAAATTTAGTTTGGCGGTCCTAAAAATGGACTTCCAAAAATACAAAAAGTATATCGGAACCATCGGCGCGCGAATCCGACTCGCACTTGACCGGTTTTTTTGATCTTGTCTCAATTTATTGATTTATTTTATATTTGTTCTACAGTGGTCAACCCGTTTGAGGTTGCGAAAAATATGGATGTTGCTCCCATGGAACCTGTTGCCTCTACATCCCAAGACCAGCAAGCCCAGAAAGTTATGTCTGTTCCACTGTCCGGCCAGACAGATTATGAAGCAGGTCCATCGAAAAAAAAGAATTTAAAAACTATTGCTACTGGTATGTATAGTATAGGAGTTAATTAATTAATTTTTTAAATTTAATATTTTGTTTTAATCTCTAATAAAAATACTTTTCCTATTATAAAATTGCAAAAGAATTTGGCTTGGTAGTATTAAAGATATTTAAAGAAATATTTCCATATACTCTGATTATAGGAACCGGAGATACAACAATTTTTTACATCAAAGTATAAGTGAGTGTAAGCAGTGAAAAAAAATGAACCTCCCATACAAAATGAACTACCAGCTGATGAAGGTTCTTTCTCCTCAATGCAAATGTCGATTTCATTGACACGTCAATAAAGTTCATATAAGAGTGCGCTGCAACATGGCTGTTACGACCGAACGTACATACTGATTGGTTGTACAGTTTCAAGAAAAACTTATAAAAAATAATTTTGCTTAAAAATTTTGGAAATACATCCATCCGTTTAGGAGAAATATCAAATTTAGTTGGATTTTGGGAGAAAAAAAGCGCTTTGTTTTATTATTTTTTTCTTAAGGTATTTTAAAATAAAAATGTACCAACCATAGATATACACACACACACTTATACACACTCTATTCAAACTTACATTCGTACACACACATTCACAATTATATTTCATTTAAGAGATGTTAAATCACTTTTTGTACCCAACAAAGTTATTTTTTATTTATAGGATAAACTCGGATAGTCAGCATATATTCTTTTCTCAGATTTTTTTCTAGAATAATTATCTACTTATATCGTCTCAAAAATGCCCAAATTTGCAGAACACAGTGAGAATGGCCTTAATAGGTTCTAAAAGTTCTTTAAATAAGCTAATACATTAATGTCTTCAGTACATTCACGTTAAAGAGAATTAAGCTTTAATTTAGTTTTTGTACAGGATTGTTTTTTGACTAGTCCAACAGTTAATTAGTATTGGTAACTGTGATTTTTCGATCTTGTCTCAGTTTGTTGATATATTTTATATTTGTTCTACAGTGGTCACCTCGTCTGAGGTTGCGAAAAATGTAGATTTTGCTCCAATGGAACCCGTTGCCTCTACATCCCAAGACCAGCAAGCCCAGAAAGTAGTGTCTGTTCCACTGTCCGGCCAGACAGATTGTGAAGCAGCTCCATCGAAAAATAAGAACTTAAAAATTCTTGCTACTGGTAAGTATAGTATGGGAGTTAATTTTAAAAATTAATATGTATACAGGCCAAGTTTTAGGAACATGAAACTGAAAAACAACCGAGAGGAAACACAGGTCAAAAAGTCTTAATTCTTTTTTGTTGTTTACCCTAAAAAAATATATTTTCTTAGATTTAATTTTACCACTTTCTCGGTGTGAATAAAATACATATCCATACTAAATTTTAGATTTCTTGTACGAAGGGTCTTTGAGCTAAGCCGCGGACAGACAGACGGACATGACGAAACTATAAGGGTTCCTTGTTGACTAAGGAGCCCTAAAAAAATAAAGATAAACTGGTCATGAAATTTGTTTAACACGTGGTTTAAAGGAAATCGGTACTTTTCCTAACACCCTGTATAATTGTATGTACTATGTTCAAGGTATGGCGTCCGCACAGAGAACCAAGTGGTGCGACATCAACATCTACAACCCGAAACCTGGTGAGCCTCAGATAATGATGCTGTCCAGGAAGCCAAGAAGCACATGAACGGCACATACAGCAAATAACATTCCAGTTTAGCCATTCGAGAGCGTCAGCAAGCAACTAGCACCAGAACCAGCCGGGCAACTACAAGGAAAGAATCAGCCCGGGTCTTCACTACCTTCACTGAGACTGAACACCAGAAGGTTTCCATGTGCTGTAGAAAAGACTTCACCCTAGCACAGTGCAAGAAGCTACAGCAACAGACGTCCTTCGAGGAACGCTGACCATATTGAAGGATGACGTGTACGTCATCTTGTACGTTTCTGACAAGGGCCAAGACAAAAAAGTGCGGGTTCTACAATTGCCCGCACTCACACCATGATACATAACAAGCATCCCTGCCCCCAGAACAGAAGGTCCAGAACGAGAGACCGTGGCAACGGCCTCGCACATCACATTCAGCAGTCTGTGGTACTGTTGACTGCTTTGTCATGGTCCAAGCACATGGTGAGCTGTGGGTGCACGATATTCTCGACAAGGGCTCGACCATATCACACTTACGGAGGCAGGTCTCATTAGTGAATACAGAAAACTAACCAGCTAAAGCGTCTGCTTGTGGGTACAAAGGCAAGCCTCAAAGAAGCACCCGAACCCGTCACTTTGGAACCTGTTGTCTGTCTGCAGACCCGATCCCTCAGAATTTGGCGACTCTCAATCCGATAGGAGGCGTCAACGATCCAGGGTGTCTACTCTCAACGTCCGATATATCGAAACGATACTACTCAAAACATGCAAATGCAAAACTTCGTCCCTTGACAATAGAGTAGAATATTGGTTGGATGAATTTTCAAACTGCATCCAACCAATATTCTACTCTATTGTCAAGGGACGAAGTTTTGCATTTGCATGTTTCGAGTAGTATCGTTTCGATATATCGGACTTTGAGAGTAGACACCCTGATATCGCTGAACGCTGAAGAAGTCGTCGCCGAACGAGTCGTCACCAAATAAGATGTAATCGAACCAGACTTTACAAAGAACGTAACGCGGAGAGATACCATAATGTGACCGAACACCGTCATTGCGACTTCAGACCCCAGAGCACCGAACTGCAGGGCGCAAAAGAACTTGATTCGCATCGTTGCCGAATACATGAACGCTGCAGCAGACATCGCATCAGATCATCTTTAAAGTCAAAGCCACTTTCTGTTTAGTTGACAAAGAAAGTTTCAGATAATCACAAACAGATCTATAGGTTCTATATCTACAGTTTACTATGTGATTTAAATTCATGAAAGATATTACCGTAAAATAAGGAAGGTTCAGTCAAGAGCACATCAAGCTTGACACATTGGACTTTGTATCGTCTTTATTTCAATAGACGAACAGGTTAGAGTCGCACTGCGAGTTTCAAGCTTGACCAGTCGTTGACTGTACCATAAATAGGTTCACATGTCTTTTTTGGAATAAAATTCAGGCTTGCTGTCATAGAAAAGAATAAAACTACTACTCAAAGAGGGCAACAAGGACCAGCATAGTTCGATACGGTCAAGAGCACGTCAGTGAAAATACTGTTGCCAGTGTTTCTACTGACGTGCTGTTAGGTGTACTACCCCTCTTCCTTTATTTTTCACCATGCAGATTAATGCTGTCATTTAATAAGTAATAACATTTATTGAATTGATCATTCAAATATATATTGTCCAATAAAGTTTTCGTGCGAAAATTATTTCAGTGTTTTACTTTACTTAAAAAAGAAAATAATTCCATTAATGCGGCTAGCATCAATAATTTTAATCGATGTCGATAAACTAGTGCGCAACACTATTCGCTCTATCGATATCATCGAACACTTTGTCCCAACACTACTTGTCACCATGACATTCAACACTGCTGTCATTATGACAAGTTAGCTTTTCAACGTTTGCCGAGGCGAGTCCTCTAGTTTCATACTATTGCTGAAGTATCATAGTAGTATGAAACTTCGGACTCTTAAACGGTAGTGTTTATATCCTCTTTGGTCAGTATTTATTCCACCTTCCCAGAGGGTGCACATACGTATCGCTCTCTCTAGCGCGCGTAAATTATATATTCGAATTTCGAACTGCGTGAAAGTAACTTCTAAAATATTACCAACTAAGTTACATAGTAATTTTAACTTTGTGTTGTGCTGAAAACTTTTAGTGCAATTTTAAAGTGAACTTTTTCCTTGTGAAAGAAAGTTTTGGTAAGTTTTTTATTATAATTGTATTAAAGTAAAACTATCGTAGCTTTAATAAAAATAACGGTCGCCTTTTTATACTTTGTTTATTTTCCTCTAGTTTCGTTCATTAACATTAGCTAGTTTTTTTTAAGTGTGAATTTAGCAGATATACCACGTAAGTAGTTTGGCGAGACTTATGTTAAAATTTTTGTAAAAGTTCTTAAATAAAGATTTTTATCTATCTATCTAAAAAAATAAACCAGTAGGTACATAACTTATTTATGAAATATTAAAAACGCATTGATTTTCTGTTTGCTTTTTTTATTGAAAGTGTGATTTTAACAGACAATATGAAAAAGAAATCAACTTACCTATTAACATAATAATACAAGGGAAATCCTGATTTTACAAATCCAAAAAAAGTATCTAGACCTAGAATAAAATTGGGCAACAAATTAAATGATTCCCAAAATAATTTTTTATACCCCAATACACTTCAGACAAAATGGATGAATGTACACCAAATTGGCTGTACGTACACCAAATTTGGGTAACCGGTTCGGTTAGGTTGTGTTAGGTTAACTTGCGACCACAACGCACGAGCCGAGCGAGCGGAGCGAGCGTGCCGCCGCAGCGGCCGGCGAAGTGCCAGAAGCAAATTTGGTGTAAGTACATTCATCCATTTTGGTAGACAATTTTTTTTAAATATTATTTGGTAAAAATTTACTCCAATTTGGTGGCACGTTAATACACAGCCATAAAATTGTATCTATCTACTTACTGTAGTTTTGCTCTACAAGAAGAACGTTTTACCACCAAAATTCTGAATAATTACGTCTAAGTATACAAAGAATAAAAATAAATAAATAAAGGCACCTATTTTTCAAATATTTATATTTTTTAGACTGGCCGTCTATTTTCATAATTAACAGTACGATTGATTTAAGTTTTAATAATTCAATGAAATTATTGGTAGTGAGCCTGCCTTTGCCAAAATTTTTGTGATGAACATGAGTGTTTGTTCTGTGTCTAGGTGATATTTATCTATGTATGTACATCTATCAGTCTCTGGCTTTGCCTAGTTTGGGATCAGGTGACTTTGTTTTTCCGCCAATATATATTTTTTATAATGAAATCGCAACCAGCTTCTTATTTCGTATACTGTCTGTGGTTGTAATATTTGTCAATTTTTAAGTAGTGAGAAATATTTACATAAAGAAAATATAAAGTAAGAAAATATATATTTTTTTAAAATGATAAAAATATTTTTTTATAAAATTTTATCACGTATCTACAATTTATTGTAATGTTACTTATAATATCAATATTAATCGATACTATTTATCATCTTAAATTAAATTTTACATAATTTGCTGTGTATGGTTTAGGGGACGATATTATTGTAACAACATCCTGTTTTTTTTTTTTTCAAATAAAAGCCAACTGTAGGCACTGGTCGCGTTCCCAAGGAGATCCCAGAGCTACCCGTCATGCGCTGAGGTTGGTCACCGGGAGGTTTTAGTCAGTGGAGTCTGACATAACCCGATCGCTTCCCCCAGCGACCGGGTATCCATAATGGATTTCCCCTCGAAAAAAAAAAGTACAGTCAAACAGTCTTTGTGGTGTAGTGGTTAAAGCGCGCGGCTCTCGATCCGGAGGTTCTGGGTTCGAATCCCAGTGGGAACACTGACAAACCTAGTTTGTTTAGGACAATGCACGATAAATCACCAGATTGTCCGATAAGTTATATGATTCCGTGCTTCGGAAGGCACGTTAAGCCGTTGGTCCCGACTACTATCTAATACTCGTAATGTAGTCGTAAAAGAGGCATGTCAGAGGCCTTTGGCGGCTCAACTACTCTGATACCAGGGTTTGTGTGGTCGGTCATCGACCTTGCAATCCACATGATATGATGCTAAGGTTGAGCTTGACACATTGGACTAGCGCAATTTATAAAATGAAGCCTAGAGAGTCTCTAAGCAATAAATTTAATGAGATCAACATTTTGACTTTCGTGTTGCAATACCTTTATGAAAATTTTGAGTATGTCGAAATATAAACATTTTCGACAAAAATATTGACAGGCATAATGTTAACACAAGAAACTATAACAACTTGCTTCTCATAGTAGTCGTGTTGATAAGATTGATAAATCTTATAAAGGTCAATGTATACGCTTCTATAATAAGGTACTTACTGATATTGAATGTTTACCGTTTGTACCTTTATGAAAATTTTGAGTATGTCGAAACATAAATATTTTCGACAAAAATATTCACAGGTATAATGTTACGAGTAACACAAGAAACTATAACAACTTGCTTCTCATGTTAGTCGTGTTGATAAGATTGATAAATCTTATAAAGGTCAATGTATACGCTTCTATAATAAGGTACCCACTGATATTGAATGTTTACCGTTTGATAAATTCTAAACTGTTATCAAGCAAAAATTGTATAACAAAATATATTATAAAATATCAGAAGAGAAAAATTTATGGGATTTAGACTACGGTCCCAACAGGCTAATTCAAAGTGACTTATGTTTATTGTATCAAACCTGTATATCAAACATATTTAAAAGAGCGCGTGGGTTTTTTACCGTCGCTTTTTTTTTTCCACATGGAGTCACTTTGTTTGTGTAGCTACGTAAACGTAAATGACGTCATCAAGAGATTTTCAATATCCTACAATGAATAAAGAACACTTTGATTTTGAGTGCATGATCGTACCAATAAGAATAGATTAGGAACACTTAAGTTGGATGGCACAACTAGTTGTGCGTAGCAATTAGTCTTATGGGAAGGATCCTTTGTATCGATCTTATGTCAACGACTCTATGTGCTAGAATCAAGCTGAAACAATCAGGCTTGATGTGGTCTCGACTGTAAATATCACTTTGGATGAGTTCCAAAACTTCAATTCAAAGATATTGAGACAATTTCACTTAAGTTAAAGTAACTTGCCCTCTGCGATAATAAATCATTTCGCATTGAAAACACCCATAAATTTGTATTACTTGGCAATTCCAATTAAATGTTGCAACGGGTGTCCGTAATGGGTTAAATTCTGAATTTATTTAAACATTGGTTACAAGGTGGTTGGTGGTGGTTCGTTGTTGGTGATTGGTTACATTGGTTGGTTGGTTAAGAAGGGAACATCCTGTTAACGCAAAAATAACTATACATGATGTCCATAGCTATAATTATTAATTTATGTAGTTATATAAGTAGTTTAGCTATGTATATTGTGCACGTTTATCTGCCTCTTCCAGTGCCATTTCACTTGCCTAGGACTGCTGGAGGAAATTTCCTCGTTGAAATAAGCAGTACCTGTTGTGTCGTTTTTCTTAATCTATGTTTTTTTGTGTTCTTTTCATGTGTATAATAAATAATTAAATAAATAAATAGTTTTGGTGATACATAGCTTTTGGTTGAGGTTATTCAAAAACGGTAAAGAAATGTTTAACACAAGAAAAAAATATTTAAACAACTTTCCTTATTAGTATAATATTTCTGAATATATTTTTACGTTGTGTGGCCAAGTTGGCGATTTTGTATTTAAATGCCACACACAATGCATAGTATTTTCACGGTTGGCTTACAATTATGTATAAGGAAAACCCAGTTAAAATAAACAGGTACCTGGGCAACTGAGCTTTGTTTTGTATTTTCTTAACCAAAGCCCGCCAACAGATGGCGCTTTAGAGTCTCTGAAACGCGCTATTTAGAAAAAATATAATAAAAACGGATAAAACAAATTTTCCCAGACAAAAGACCTAGCTTGATCGAGTTTTCGCCCCCAAAAACCCCCTTCTAATAAATTTAATCGAAATCAATAGAGCCGTTTTCTATGTACATACAAATATTGCTATTGTCACCAACTAAAAGTCTTTGAGCACATCAAATATTATAAACGCGAAAGTTTGTAAGTACGAGTATGTTGTAAGTATTTGTTACTCTTTCACGTAAAAACTACTGAATGGCTTTAAATGAAACTTTACAATAATATAGCTTATACATCAGAATAACACCTAGGTTACAATTTATAAACCTGCGCAGACGAAGTCGCGCGCACCAGCTAGTATACCATAAAAACAAGGTTTGGTAAGTGGACGTTAAAAAAAAATTGTTTAAAAAATTACGCCACACGGCCATACTAAATCGGCATTAATTACCCTTTCCACATTACTATTTCCACATTACTCTAGTGTGTCATACTTGATGGGAAGGTTCGTCGTGGATCGTTCCGATGCGGAATTTCCGCAGATGTATCGCTACACTTACAATGATTGGAGCAGTACCAAGCCACTACTGAGTGTGAAAAGCTGAACCAGCAATGGACGTTATTCTAAAGAAGATTTAAAGCTTGGTGATTCTGTCCCATTGACTTTACCCTTAGCTTGCATATTGTAAGCGGTTTTTTTAATCAGCTCATTACGATGATGGTAACCCTAACGGATGCTAATCTGAAAAGTAATGAAACTGAATTATTTCCCTAAAATTGCAAAAGTTGTTCGGTACGAAAAATAGGCCTCAAATTAATGCAGTTTTCATAGGATGTTAATTTTTAGGGTAATATGCCTCCGATTTCTGTCTGTCTGTCTGTCAGCACGGTTTATCTCATGAACCGTAAATAAAGCGTCCATCGTTCTATTTGTGCCCACAAGGACTAATAGGCTCATATAATGCTAAAAGCCAAGGGTAGATGGCGCTAGTCGTCCTGCTAGCGGCCAAGTGTATAAAGAATACGGAGGAGAGAAATTTGAACTAGCCGCTTGAATAGTAAGGGAGATGAAAAATATTTCGCTATATGATTTGCACGTATTTCATATCGTTAGAGATGAAAGTTTAGATTATTACAAATTGATTTGGTTCAGTAAAGTTTTTCTGTCCGTCGCTGCGTTTTTGAGTTTCAGATTTTCAAAAATGTAAAAAAAAGAAGGGTACTAAATCATTTGCTCATGTCTGCCAATGGAGCTGCTGGTCAGAAACATCCCAAAAATTAAAGAAATCGAAGAGGCAGACGTATAGGGCTCTGCATTATCACGGGAAGTACTAGTAAATATGTAAAAAAAAAAGGCTCTACTAAACCATTTGCTCATCATTCTAGTTGCTTTTATTCGCTTCATTTGGTTTCACTGAAGACAACAAAAAATTGGCAGACGATTTACTCACTGATTTTAAGAAATATTAATTTTTATAAATTCGTACTAAATCAATCATATCCCCAATATAGGGTGCGTCCTAATTCACTTTCTTCTTTCAAGTAGACAAGGCTTATAATGAACGCGGGTGGGGGCGCTGGCTTGTATAAGGAGAACACTCAAAAGTGACGTTTCACAAGGTGGCGGTGTTAGTTCCTTTTATTGCCACGTTCATAATAAGCCTTGTCGCAATTGTACACACGACCGCACATCAGTAGAAACACTTTTGGACCTTATGGCGTGGTAATAGAGTTGAAAAAGTTTCTACCGACAAGCGGTTGACCGTACATAGATAATTTCGTTTCAGTCAGAAAAAAATAAACACCGGAAAGAAATTATTCATTGATTTTAAAAACCGGTAATAAATTGCGTAGGAATGGAACGCTAATTAAAAAGTTGATATCTCAATGGGTCCCCGCACACGTTAAATCCGCGATCCGCGATCCTGCGATCCGGTGAGATGCAGCTATAAGAAAGAAAGAGACCATAGGCTAGGTGTATCTATGGTGTGTCTATGGTCCTATAGCTTTCTCTTTCTTTCTTATAGCTGCATCTCTACCGGAACGCAGGATTGCGGATGTTACGTATGCGGGCACCCAATGTGTGAAGGAAACGTCGGGTGCCCGCACACGTTAAATCCGCGATCCTGCGATCCGGTAGAGATGCAGCTATAAGAAAGAAAGAGAAATAATAATGATCGCGAAGTCTGATCGCGAAACTGTTTGACCATGTGCGGGGACCCAATATCGTTCTTATCAAAGATTAAATATACTTTCGAGTGGTAGAAATGTTCAAGGGCAGAAATCCAACACGGGCTCTACACGACGAGCCGCAAACGGCGTTCACACGTTGGCCGTGCCTTTATTTCAAATAAGTGCGTAGGAGCAGAGGGACGTTTTATTTTATTCTAAATAAGTAAAAATAATATTTTTTTTTTCAAATATGGTGCAGCTGGAAACAAAACTTAAAAGCACTATATAAGTATATTTCAGCGGCAGCGATAGTCACCGCGTATACGTCCATCTTGCTTGCTTGACAGACCTACACGGAATGAGCCGCACCAACGTGTGAAAGCTGTCAACAAGCTTGCCGAGCCGGCGCGGCCAACGGTTGGGCCAACGTCTACTGGGTGCTCAAAACGAGTGGGTCAGACCCATTGACGTAAGAAAAACGCTGCGCTTCTAACGCCCCCTGGCGTAGTTTCCAAAATCTTTGGTCAGACAGAATTCACAGGTATAAATATTCAAAAATAGCGATATCACTGATTCGTATACGAATCTTGCCAATACGAACGCTTCAAAAATGCGTCTCCTGAGACTGCAACTGCTATGTCTTTGATTGATGTCATCCATTCAAATCTTTGAACAAATGAACATGAAAAAATTATGTATCAAAATACCAGCCAGCATCTTACTAAAAATGTTGCTTTGAAAGTAGCTGATGCTTTAAAAAAAAACCGGCCAAGTGCGAGTCGGACTCGCGCACAGAGGGTTCCGTACCACCACATAATCATAAAGTTAATGTGCTACATTTTTTGAGTCCGACACGCGCTTGACAAAATTTTATTATTTGTTGTTATTTTATAGCTTATGCACTATAAACATACCAATTTTCAAGTTTGTGTTCTCATTTTTAAAATAGAACTAAAACAAAAATCGCTTTCGCTACCATCCAACTTGACCCCTATCTTATATGAATGTTCTTGAAACGGGAGCTCACCACAATTGGTTACCATTAGTTGTGAGAAAAGTTGTAATATTTAATGATTTCAGACTTTTCCCATTATTTGTACTGTGAGACCTAGCTTCTTGCCAAATTTCATAATTTTAAGTCAACGGGAAGTACCCTGTAGGTTTTGCTATTTTGCATAAATGTATGGAGATGAGGACATAAAATGCCATATCTTTTGATTGCGTCGTTGTAAAAAATTTAAATTTTCAGATCTTTTGTGGTTCATGGATCCTAATATATGGTATTAATTTCAACCTGATACCTTTACCCGTTCGTGAGATAAAGGGTCTTGACAGACAGACGGACAACAAAGTGATCCTACGAGTATAAGGGTTCCGTTTTTTTATTTTGAGGTACGGAACCCTAAAAATAAAAAATCAGAGGCACAGTAAATACATGGGCTTATCAGGAGTATGGCAACTAAGCCTAATTTTAACCGACTTCAAAAAAGGAGGAGGTTCTATGTTCCACTGTATGTATTTTTTTTATGTATGTCCACCTTTTTTTTTCCGTCAAGTGTTAACGATTTGCAAAATTCCTTTTTTATCCGAAAGGTTATACTCCTGAAGTGGTCCCATTGTCACCAAGTCAGGATCTGATGATGGGATCCTAGGGAAATCGAGGGCAACCCTCAAATTTTATAGGCACGTATAACGTTTTTCATATATTTTTCAAAGCTACACAAGTATTTGTGTCTGGTATTCATCATCTCATGTTGATGGTCTGATGATGGAAGGTCCAACTCCTTAACGGTTAGGAGTTGGAGGATAATTGTTCAAAATTTTAGTCACGTATTGATCGAAAGTTTGAAGCGCTCGTGGCAAAGTGGAAGTTGGTCTTTCTTTGCGATCTCTAAAATTAAATAACGTTAGTCGTGGTGTGTGACCGCTAGTGGCACAACAATTAGAACGTTCTGTCAAATAATAGAACGATTTTCAAAATTCTTTTTTTATCCTACCAAACATACTTCTGAAGTTGTCCCATGGCCACTAAGTCAGGATCTCATTATGGGATCCCAGGGAAATTGAAAGCAACGCTCAAACTTTATAGGCACGATTACCTACGTGTTTTAATAACAACGCGTTAGGTAAATAATGCAAAATCTCTCAGGTGAAAGCTCTACACAGGAAATTGAACATCTTAGAGATGCCATGCCATGGAACGCACGGCATTGTACACGTAGAGACAAAACCAGTGTAACCTTTAGTCAGCCGAACCAGCGCTACGCTGAACTTGTTTACTATTATAGTACCTGGGCGACCGAGCTTCGCTCTAGAATAGCCGCCTCAACCTGACAATATCATCGGGTGAGCAAGCTATGCTACTCAAACCCAGGTGGCGCTGTAAGTTTCTTAAACGCACTAAAACGCGCAAAGAAATGATTAAAAAGACGGTGAAAACGAATTTTCCCAGACATGAGACCTAGCTAGATCGATTTTTCGCCCCGAAAACCCGTATAGTAATTTTCATCAAAATCGTTAGAGCCGTTTTCGAGAAACCGATTACAAATATAAATATTGTTTGAATATTCTGTGGCTACGTTACAAACGCCTTAAGGTGGTTGCTGAGCAGAAGTGCTGCCACTTTGAGAAATAAATTTATTGCGTCATAAATACAGAACATTTAATAAGGATTGTTTGATTGGCGGCAATATGGGGTAGTTCTGTGTTTTATTATCCATCACATCACATCTTGGCTTATCGTGAATAGCTTTGTATTGTACAACTGCCAAAAACGGCCACTTTTAGCACTTTACCAATACAAAGCTATAAATGATAAGCTGAGCTGTGATGTCATGGGTTATAACATGTATAACTGCCCTATATTGCCGCCAAACGAACAAAACTACTGAAAAGTTTTGTATTTGCGACGCAATAAATTTATTTCTAAAAGTAAGGTGCTGCCACCCAGCAACCGCCTTAAAGAAAATACTCGCTCAAGGTCAAATTGTTTCCACCGAAGTGCGTACCTGTCTATAAGTTGGTTACTTATTACTGACCATCAATTTTAGAGACTATCCATGAAATGCTCGAACTTTTTTAGAGACATCATGATTGTAGTGATATGACAACACTACGTCATTCGTGCTTCGGAAGGCCTTTCAGTCGTTTGTCCTTACCACTTTGAAGGAGTGATCATCAGGTTAGTAGTTTAGATCAGTTAGGGTTACCAACCACCTTTTGGTGCCTGTACCTTACGATGTTCGCTTAACACTAAAACTTGTAAAATAAAAATATTTATAACAAAAACTACACACCTCCTTTAAAGTATTTCAAGGTTTCTATTAGCGCTACAAATTACAAAATAACCGTAGCAGTTTATAACCAAGAACTAAGTGAAGTATTTTTTTGTAATTTTTTTGTCGTATTTTAGGGAAAGTTGTTAAGTTCTATGGTCAGAGTAACAAACTCAAAGGAACGCAGTTGATTAGGAAGTACCCTATACAACGTGTTAACGGAATAAGCGAAACCATAGAAAAATATAGGTACTTAGAAGGAGGATTATAGAAATAATTCGTCACTAGGTGGTGTAGGCGTTTTCTATGGATTTGACAGGTTATATTGAATGTTTTCTATGGATCATCGATGATGGGGTTGTGACATGTTGGCAGATGTCATCCCCTACTAAAATAAATTAGCAAGGTATCTATTCCGAGCGAAGCAAGGAGGTCCGAAATCTTTGAGCGAAACTGAGAAAATAGTTTATTCAGAATCGAGAGTGGAATCAATTTCACGGGTTTTTGATGGGGGTGATTTTTTTAAATTTTTATTTCTAAAATTTTTATTACTTAAATTTTTGCCGCTTCTATTCTAAACATTTCTGTGGATAAGCGCGCTGCCGACCGGTGCCGCGCGGACCATGAGCGGTGAGGAGGGGAGGGAAGCGTGCGCGGAGTGCGCGGACTAGAACAACGATAAAACTAGAACTATGATAAAACTTTAAAATAACAATATCTAGATTAAAAAAAAAATATGATATTTTTTACGGGAATGGATTTCTTTTAATAAAAATCAGTTGGAGTGTATGAGGGTTTCGCTTATTCCATCAACACGTTGTATAGGGTGACTTTTAATTAGTTCTTGATAGCAAAAGATATGCATGTACTCATGATACTGAAAAACTATTCCTAAGGAAAATTGGTCGAAATACGAAAAACCCAATTTGACCTCCATCACCATCCGCTGATGCAGTTTCTTTGGGAGATCAAAACTTGATTTTCGTATTTCGACCTATGTTCCTTGGGGAAAGTTATTCAGTATCAATTCATACCTTTTTCTATCAAGAACGAATTAAAAGTCACCCATTTACTTATATTTTAGTACTGGCCCATCGGCACGTTACACTGTCCCCAATTCGTTGGTCCACAATCTGACATTGTGGACCAACAAATGTCAGTCACAAATTGTCAACTTTATCTGAGCGGACGAGCAAGGAGATCTTTGTTCAGAGGAGCGGACCATGCGAAACGCGCGACTACATACAAAAATGCCAGCCTGTTGCATAAAAGGGTGCACTACCGATGATAGAAGAAGTAAATAAAGCAAAAGATTTAAGGTGTAAAAAGTAAATAAGTAAAAATGTATCAATTAATTCGTGTAAGACGCGACTTTTCAATAAACAGATGTAAGTTTTCCAAATAAAAAACAACAAACTTACTAATACAAAAATGAAACGATGATTCATTTTCTTAGTTAAAAAATTACTTACTTTCATTGTTTTTTACTATTATCTAATGAATAACACTGAAAAACCAGGCCTAAGTCACGTATAAACAGTAAAGACTTTGTTTTGTTTTTCCCGCCATATTATTTCCATTCCGTGTATTTAGCACCGACCTCAGAACAAAGACCTCCTTGAAGTACTACACTACGTAGTTCACGCGATCTTTCACAGATGGCGCTTTTTTTTCTTGTATGGGGAAATTTTGAACAGCTTGTTCCCAAGACCCTATCTTGACTATATAAATCTATGAAGTCACCCTATATATAAGACTATGAATCAAATGGTCTGCCTTTGGTAAATCAGAGGTCTAGAGGTCTGCCTCTTCGATTTTTATGGTTTTGAGGATGATTGTAACCATCAGTGCAAGCGGCAGACATGAGCAAATGATTTAGCACGTGTTTTTTTTTTACATTTTTAAAACCCTGTTAATTGATAACGCAGCGCTACCAAGGTGGCAGACTATTTTTCTGATGTTCTACTCATCGTTTTTAATCGAACGATCTATGTCTGCCACATGAGCAAATGATATACACGTTTTAATATCATAACAAAAAACTAAAAAAAATATTCCTTCAAAACGCAGAGGTGTGGTGGTCTGCCTCTTCAACTTTCATCGTTTGGAGGATGATTCTGACCATCAGTGCAAGCGGCAGACATGAGCAAATGATTTAGCTCATGATTTTTTTTTACATTTTTAAAGCCCTGTTAATTGATAACGCAGCGCTACCAAGGTGGCAGACTATTTTTCTGTGGTTCTACTCATCGTCTTTAATCGAACGATCCACGTCTGCCACATGTGCAAATTATATAGAAATGCTGGAAGCCATCACTACAGTTCAGTTGGAAGAGCGACGGCACGGCACGCCGAAAGCCGCAGGTTCAAACCAGGCTCGCGTTAAATTTTTCTTAATTTTTATCTATTTAATACTATTTTTTTTTTAACAGTGGCACCTTATTATTATTATAATCTAAGGTGCAAACTGCCATGTCTAAATCTCATAAAAATATATTTATCAGAGAGGTTTTTAAAAATAGACTGTTTATCAGATTCAGACTCAAAGAATGATATATTTTTTTAATAACCCTTAATATACCTCTGAAGGGCAAAGGCCTCCCCTTCCAAAGATCACGATCATGGGCCATGGTTTGCTAATCAGCTTCGAAAGCGTCTCGTTCGTCATTAATTCATAAATAACTAAAAATAATATCATTTTACTCCCACGTATTGTTTTCTGAACGCTACTGTAATTAAAGGAAACTTTCTCGGAGGTAATTTCCTGAACAAATATCAACAAAGTCGTTTATTTCCCAAACAAGAACCCACAGAAACAATCAGTGAAGAGATTTGTATCAATTAAAAACTTTTTCCCGATTCGTTGGTTTTATAAAAGTCATCTTGGGCAAGTGGGTAAAGCGCAATAATTTCCGCGAAGATGTCGCAAAAAAGCTAAGTACTGAGTGACCGTAAGACGAGGTGGTAATAGTAGTTTAGGATACAAGTGCCGTAAGTAGGGTTATTACAAACGAGTTGACGTTTTGTAAACCCGAGACGAAGTCGAGGGTTTACCATCGGCACGAGTTTGTCGTAACCCTTACGGCCGTGTATCTTACGACGTTTTTCAATACATTTGTGAGAAAACAGGTATAAGTACCACAGGTGTAAGTAGGTTGTGTTTTCTTGTGTGCAATAAACTATAAATAATAATAATAAGTAATACACTTGTTATATTGTTAAAGGAACATCAGATAAATTTTATTGCTAAGCAACTGATAAAATCAAGACCAAAATTAAAATCACAAATATTAGTTTTTAAAATTAATATTAAAATTTGAACAATAGGGAATATGCATATTTTTTTTTAGTTGCATTTATTAACACAATATGAAAAACCGTATTAGAGATGACACAAAGTGAAATTAAAATTTTAATCTGCTAAGAAATACGGCTGATATAAGCATTTAATTTTTTAATTACGCGCCGATTAGACAGAGAGATCCGACATGGCATGTGACGTCACATGCCACTATGGCCATATTAACTTCGTATTAAATTCCGTTTTGCTAGAAAGAGACAGAAACAAATCTTCGATGGCTTATATCTTTTTTAATTTCATAGTTATTCGAAAAATAGTTTTACTAAACTGTTTATTACATGAATGAGGATAATTTTTTTTATTAAAAAAGAATCATGCATATTCCATATTAATGAACTTTCATTTAATTTTTCGTATAAAGTTAAAATTATTTTATGATCAGAGTGTAAAACTCCTTGGTTGTATACTTTTTAGGGTTCCGATACCAAAATGGTATATCTCAGCAACTACTTATGTATCGACTTGATATTTAGAATAATTTTAGAATAAGTTGCCCAACTTAATTGCACATAAAAGAATTTTGATAAAATTATGATTGTCAATGTAAAGGGGGACAAAATAGGAGGGGGGGGGGGGGGATTTCAAATTGTCGCTACTAGGTTGAATTGGGTATCATATGAAAGGGCTTTACTTGTACATTCTAAAATATATTTTTGTATTTTATTACAATTCTTAGTTTTCAAGTTATAAGGAAAAATGTAAAAAAGAAATATCTTATCTCTTAATAATTAATTACAGTCGATAGAAGTTTATGTAAATATAACAGAAAAAATAAAACGATCTTTCTAAGTTGCACAGTTTTTTTAGAAATCTGCAAAAACCTTTACAAACAAATTTAGTTTTGCGGTCCTACAAATTGACTTTATTGCTTCCAAAAATACTGTAGGTATACCGGAACCCTCGGTGCGCGAGTCCGACTCGCACTTGACCGGTTTTTTTACTTACCGCACTAGTTCGGTAAATAACTACTTACGAGCAACGTTTACCTCCTTGTAAGTACGTTTTTCGAGCAAATGTATTAAAAAACAAATTATGTCTCATTTTTTTTATTTACATGTAAGGAGTAAGAAATAACCACACTTTATTACTTTTTGCAATGTATTTCGTTAATATCTATTATTATGATAAAGTTTGAATAAAATCTAAATCTTTTGAATTTTTATTAATTTCACTTGAAATGAAATGAAATGAAATGAAATGAAATGAAATGAAATGAAATGAAATGAAATGAAATGAAATGAAATGAAATGAAATGAAATGAAATGAAATGAAATGAAATGAAATGAAATGAAATGAAATGAAATGAAATGAAATGAAATGAAATGAAATGAAATGAAATGAAATGAAATGAAATGAAATGAAATGAAATGAAATGAAATGAAATGAAATGAAATGAAATGAAATGAAATGAAATGAAATGAAATGAAATGAAATGAAATGAAATGAAATGAAATGAAATGAAATGAAATGAAATGAAATGAAATGAAATGAAATGAAATGAAATGAAATGAAATGAAATGAAATGAAATGAAATGAAATGAAATGAAATGAAATGAAATGAAATGAAATGAAATGAAATGAAATGAAATGAAATGAAATGAAATGAAATGAAATGAAATGAAATGAAATGAAATGAAATGAAATGAAATGAAATGAAATGAAATGAAATGAAATGAAATGAAATGAAATGAAATGAAATGAAATGAAATGAAATGAAATGAAATGAAATGAAATGAAATGAAATGAAATGAAATGAAATGAAATGAAATGAAATGAAATGAAATGAAATGAAATGAAATGAAATGAAATGAAATGAAATGAAATGAAATGAAATGAAATGAAATGAAATGAAATGAAATGAAATGAAATGAAATGAAATGAAATGAAATGAAATGAAATGAAATGAAATGAAATGAAATGAAATGAAATGAAATGAAATGAAATGAAATGAAATGAAATGAAATGAAATGAAATGAAATGAAATGAAATGAAATGAAATGAAATGAAATGAAATGAAATGAAATGAAATGAAATGAAATGAAATGAAATGAAATGAAATGAAATGAAATGAAATGAAATGAAATGAAATGAAATGAAATGAAATGAAATGAAATGAAATGAAATGAAATGAAATGAAATGAAATGAAATGAAATGAAATGAAATGAAATGAAATGAAATGAAATGAAATGAAATGAAATGAAATGAAATGAAATGAAATGAAATGAAATGAAATGAAATGAAATGAAATGAAATGAAATGAAATGAAATGAAATGAAATGAAATGAAATGAAATGAAATGAAATGAAATGAAATGAAATGAAATGAAATGAAATGAAATGAAATGAAATGAAATGAAATGAAATGAAATGAAATGAAATGAAATGAAATGAAATGAAATGAAATGAAATGAAATGAAATGAAATGAAATGAAATGAAATGAAATGAAATGAAATGAAATGAAATGAAATGAAATGAAATGAAATGAAATGAAATGAAATGAAATGAAATGAAATGCATGCAAACACGGTATGTTACAGCTGTTAAAGTGAAAAAAAAAGTACAAGCGTGGTGCACCAACAAGTTGGTATGCAAATTTTTTAAAAAGAATGAATGAAATATTATTTATAAGGTAATGTCAAATATAAAATGTCAAAATAAAAATGTCAAATAAAACTCTAAATGTCAAATAAAAAAATCTTAATAAATTAAATGTGATGTATGTCATTTCATATTGGACGCCACCTATTAAAGTCGAAATTTACAAATTCTGTCACAGAATAAAAACAATTTATTACAAGCATGTTGTGAAGAAGTTTTTTAAATTTGATTTCCGGTAATAATTTTAGAGAGTCTGGTAAAAGATTGTACAGCTTTACACACATATTTGAACTGTTTCTGGCAAAAGTAGTGGTAGTATGCGTAGTGCTGGCTAACCTGTTAGGGTACCTTGTTCGAAAGCTGTAATTCCTGTTCTCAAAGAGGTTTTGGTTCTTTTTAACAAACGTACACGCCTCGTAAATATACATTGAGGGTAGAGTCAGGATATTCAGCCCCCTGAACAGAGGTCTGCATGGTTCTATCGGCCCTGCACCACACATGGCTCTCACACACTTTTTCTGTATAATGAACAGTTTATGGATTTCTACAGAGTTCCCCCACATTATTAGTCCGTATCGTAACGCAGAACACACATAGCCATGGTACGCTATAAGTGCAGTCTTTTCATTGCAAATACTTCGCAGACGGTACAAGGCGTATATAAATCTGTTGATTTTGGTAATGACTGCCTCTACATGCTGTTTCCATGACAAGTGTGTGTCCAGCGTGATACCAAGGAATTTCGTTTCTGTGGACTCTACTATAGGAATGTTTTTAGCTAGTATGGTGATGTTTTCTGGTGGTTTGTTTCTATTCATGAACTGTAAGTATGTAGTTTTCTCATGGTTAATATTTAGATTATTGCGCACTAGCCAATCAACAACTTTACTGATGGTTATATTAATTTCTGATTCATAGTCTAGATCAGGGGTTTTGCATATTGAAATAGATAAATCATCTGCAAATAGTGTGGAAGGGTATTGTGTGATGGCTGGTAGATCATTCACGTACAAGATGAATAACAAAGGTCCCAGGATACCACCTTGGGGAACCCCAACCTCGTTATGCTTTAAATCTGATCTATGATTGGCGGTTTCTGGCTGGTCACTAATATTATTTAACTCTACACATTGTGATCTGTGACTGAGGTAGTCTTTAATCAGTTTATTGGCTACACCCCGAATTCCATACCTGTCTAGTTTCCTTAAAAGGATTTCATTGGCTACACCCCGAATTCCATACCTGTCTAGTTTCCTTAAAAGGATTTCATGGGAAACGCAGTCAAATGCCTTACTCATATCAAAGAAAACTGATGTCACAGGTACCCTCTTATCCATTAAGTCTGATATATGTTTGATTAGTGAAAAACATGCATGCGTCGTGGATTTCCCTTTCTGAAATCCGTACTGTTCCACACAAATGATTTTGTATTTTTTAACAAAGGACATTAATCGGTCATAAATTACCCTTTCCCAAATTTTTGATAGTATTGGTATTAATGTGATTGGACGGTAATTATTTATACAATCTTTGTCTCCTTTCTTAAATAGAGGTTTTACTATGGATATTTTAAACGTCGATGGAAAAATGCCATGTAAAAGCGACAAGTTAACTAAATGTGCTAAGATTGGGGCCAATTCTTTAACACAAAGTTTAATAATTTTTGTGTTTATCTCGTCGTATCCAGTCGAGTTAGTGATTTTTAAGGATTGGATGATTTTGCTTATTTCATTTTCATCAGTAGGCCTCAGGAATATGCTTGCATTATTGTTATTTATAAGTTTGATGTCACTATTATTACAATTATTATTATTCTTATTATTTATAAAGTGATTGTTAAATTTATTTGCTATTTCTCTAGGCTCGTAGATTATTTTGTTATTAACTTTTATATATTTAATATAATGTTTATTACTAGGATGTTTACTATTTTTATCGTTTATTACATTCCAACTCGCAATACATGTGTTTTTGGCGTTCTTAATATATCTATTATTATAAATTTTTTGTGCCGTAACTATTAAGTTCTTCAATAAGTTACTGTAAGCTCTATACTTTCTTTTATTATTTAAACTTTTATTAATGTAGTATGACATGCGTAGTTTCCGTTTTTTGAAGCAAGATTTCCGAATTCCACGGGTTAACCAGCGCGGTTTATTGATTGATGAATTAATGCGTTTGACTCTATATTTAGGGAAACATAAGTCGTAAAGTAATTGCAGTTCTTTATGGAAGGAGGTAAACACTGATTGGGTGTCCTCGGAATTAATAATATGGTGCCATGGATAATTTTGTATGAAGTACTTAAATTTTTCCACATTTTCAGCATTAAAATCTCTTTTAAATTCAAAGTAACATTTTATATCGGGTCTCTTTTTGGATACTGGTACCGTTAACAATTGAGCAGTATTATGGTCTGATATCTGTAAAGGTAGAGTTACGCCAACTGCTTCTGTATTGCTTGCAAAATGATCTATGCAGGACGATTTCCGCGTCGCCGATTCGATGTGAAGTTCGAAATTGTGACTTTCGAGTATCTCCCTTAACTTTTTTGCTAACCTTAGTTTTTCAGGCCTAGGACTAAGGGTGTCAATATTCCAGTCGCCTGTTAGGATTATTTTTCTGTTTCGCCTACTTTTTAATTTATGTAATAAGATTTCAAGTTTGTCAAAGAATATTCCAGCATTGGAGGCCGGAATCCTGTAAATACATATTATAATTAGTTTGTACTGTGGTATATCTACACCACAGCATTCGAAACTCTTTTCAGTACCTAATTCTTTTACAAATGAAATTTCTTTGACTTCAACGGAATTACTAGCGTGCATTATACAAACTCCGCCTCGTGACCTATTATTCCTGCTCTTTTTATCTCTACAAAAGGAAGTTACTACGGAATAACCATTCAAGATCATATTAGCTTCACTGCCCCGTGGGATAAAAGTTTCAGTAAGACAAATTAAGTCAAGGGAGTTGTTGTATTTTTTTGAAAGTTCATGTAACGCTACCTCGAAAATACTCCTCTTTGATAAGAAACCTTCAATATTTTGGTGTAAAACCCTAAAGTTGTAATTTTTTATAAAAAAGGCTCAGGGTCTTGATTACGTTCAGCACTGTTTTCATTGACTGATTGGGCTAGAGGTGACAGGGAAGTTAAGGTTGTTTTCCTAGTCGGTGTACTAAAATTTAAATAGTGTGGAGTTGACTTCGATTGGTGTGACATGTGAATAATTTCTCTGGTTATCGAGAAACCTAAATTTGAGACAAAGAACTTCGACCCATGTCTAGCTTTTCTATAGTACATAGTCACAAAAGCACTGTGTGGGAACCCTTTAAAATTAATTTTTAACTTAAGAGATGTTATCAAAAACATAGGCCGTAACATTTAGAAACGTATAAATATTGAGATAAAGTTCAACAGCCAGACAGCAAAGCAACTTGAAAATTGAGAAATACGAAAGTTTTGATAGATGACATTCAAAAAGCCGAGTTGGAATATGTTAACTACTTTCCCCGCTTACTACATTTAACTAACAGTCCTCTACTTATAGTGTCTTCAATCTGTTCCCCAAACGGAAGGAGATCATGGTTCCCGTACGGAAAACTTTGTAGGACCACAATGAAAGATTTATTTTGCAAAGGGATTGAAGCGTCAGAAAACTGCCGGATTCGGAATCCAAAAACAAGTTGAAGCCAGAAAAGTACATTATTAATTTGTCATTGTGCATTTATTTTCTAGGTCATTGTCACTACCTTTTGAACACCGTAGTACCTACAGTCCTCTAATCAGATGTGACATTTATTTTGGTGAGTTCATCTACCAAATTGCTTATTTTAAATGAAATTTACATCTCTCATATTCGGTAAGTAGGTCCTTATTACCCCCAAATGGGGCTTGTAGGTGACCAATTAGCGCTCTAGGGTAATAATGTAGCTAGAAAAGCCCTAGGGCGGTAAGTAATTAAATTTTGAAAGAGAAGTGTTTTTTTTTAATTACTTACCGCCCTAGGGATTTTCTAGCTACATTATTACCCTAGAGCGCTAATTGGTCACCTACAATTTGGTGGTAATAAGGACCTACTTACCTCACAATCGAGATGTATAGCAGAGTAGTTAGCTCGGGTGTAAGCATCAATTGCGCCCTCGAACTATAGGCGCCCTCGCTGCGCTCGTGCGCCTAAATATCTCGGACTGCAATTGATGCCTTACAGCCCTTGGCTACTAATCTACTATTAATGTCTGGAAAAGGGGTTCGCTTATTTTTCTATTGACCCAACTTTGTCTTATATGTTATTGAAAACCTACAGCCCTAATCTTTATCTTCTTATACAGCATATGTTTTTTATCAACCCGAATATATTAAGAGGTGGTTCTTCCTATTAAACTGAACAAGTTTTCCCTAGGAATGTAGGTCAAAATACGAGAAAAAAATCAACTTCCCATACAAATTTCATCAGCTAACAGAGTTCGATTTTGTTTTAGTATTGCGACCTATGTTCCTTGAGAAAAGTTGTTCAGTTTCATGGGGAAAACCACATCTTAAAAAATGCAGGGTGACCAAAAATGAAGCTGTTTTTAAATTTTATTGTTTACTATTCGAAAGATTTTCCCAAATTTTCGCGAACTAACAGCATCTTAAAGCTAAGGATGTATAGTAATAAATTGATGAATACGAGCCTTGATTTAGGGAGTCGCAAAAAAAAACCGTATATATCCGTATCAGCCTATTAAATTCGATAACATTTTCCAAGGAACAGAAATCGAAATAATAAAAGGTTTTATGTGTTTTCTGTAACAACTTACCCACCAAAAACTTTTTCATGTAAAAATCTTGCCAAGACGAGACCATATGGCTCACATTTTGTAAAAGTTATCAGATCTCATGAAGAGACAAGCTTTTAACTCTACACGCCCTAGCTTCACAAAATCTTTTTTTTATGTGACAAGTGAGCAAACGAGCAGGTGGGCCACCTGATGGAAAGTGGTCACCACCGCCCATGGAGCCCGCTGTCTTAATAGTGGCATAACTTGACACTAATAAGACAGCAAAGCACGTTACCCACCTAGAGAACTAAGATGGTGTGTCTCGTGTGCCAGTAATTTCGCTGGCTCTCTCACCCTTCAAACTGAAACACAGCAATACAAACTGCAATTTATCGGTAGAAAAAGGCAAGGGGGTGGTACTTCCCCAGACGGACTTTGCACAAAAGCCCTACAATCTATCTACACCTTAGTCAAAATATGTGCCTAGGCCGTTTCGTCAGTACAAGAACTATTGTATAACCGAAAAGCAATGAACAGTCATTAAATTTTTCACCTTAAGCACACGTGAAGGTGGCGAAACGGCCAAGCCACATGTTATGAGTAAGGTGTAGATTTTGTGAAGTTATAGACGGAGAGCGCGTGGTCGTCAACCCTACCTCATCGATTACCAAGATGCGACTAATCTAGGGTGATGCACGTTAAAAAGTTATATCCGAATCAACAGGGTTGCCTGGGCGCAACCTGGCAGGTTTTGTACAGTGGGCAAAAAACTTGTCATTTTTTGGGCAAAAATTACCTCATCGAATACCAAAAAGGTACATAGTACATTTGATAGTACTCATCAAGGAGTGCCTAAATCAACAGGGTTGCCTCACTCAATCCTGGCACATTCGGGGGTTGGCCTGATTTTAAGGTGGTCAAAAATGAGAAAAATTACCTCATCGATTACCAAGTAGGTACTTATTACAACTGATAGAGCTCTTCAAGAAGGGGCAAAATCAACAGGGTTGCCTCGCCAAATCCTGGCACATTCGTGAGTCGGCCTGATTTTAGGTCGGCAAAAAAATACAAAACTTACTTACGATTATGAGTAATGAATTGAAACTTATACCATTTGAAGGATCTAGACATCTTAATAATATTTGCTATAGTATGCCGACACTTAAACAAGTTTCATATTATTATACAGGATAAAAAGTTAAGATGGGGTACACACGGCAGCTACTATAAAAGCATTATGGCTACAAAAAAATTTTGTAAAGAGACTAACCCTAACTTTTAGAGATATTTTGACCTACATTTACAGATTTTGGAAAAAATGTACAGTCAACAAGAAAAATGACAATTTTCACAAAAAAAAAATTCATTTTATTTGATCTTATTATTGATAAAAAACATAATTTTCTATGGGCTCAAAAGAGGTTAAGGTATTAGAACTGTCAGAAAGCACATTATTATTTTCCCATACATGTAATAGGAGAAACAGAAATTTTCATGTACCTTTTTTACGAAACATTCCATCTTCTTGTTACTAAGAAACAGAAGTCTGTAAAAGGTCCACCAGGGTAAAGGTATTAGAACTCTCAGAATCCGCAAAATAAATTTTGACTTTTAGAGCCATTAGCAATTTCTAAGTGGGCAAAACACTTTTTGGGTAACAATTACCTGTACGAATGTAGATTTAATGTAGTGAACGTATGTGTGTGTCTGAGTGTGTGTGTGTGTTTGTGTGCATGTGATGTGTTTGTGTTGTAGAGTAGGATGTGTGTGTGTGTGTATGTTGATATAGTGCTCTTTAAGAAGTGGCAATATCAATACGGTTGTTATTTTATTACTGAATACTGCATGAATGACTGATATATCCACGCCCAGCGCAAGCCACTGGACATAGAGACTTGAAATTTTGCACATAGATACCTCATACAGTGTAGGCAACATGGTTGCTTCCCCCAATCCTGGCACATTCGGGAGTCAGCCTGATTTTAGGGTGGTCAAAAGTTTAAAAAATTACCTCTTTGATCACCAAGTAGGTTTTAAATGGAAAAATGTATTAATTAAAGTACATTCTGATCAGTATTTATTTTAGTTTATGATAAGTTATTTATATGTAAAGTATTTTAATTTTACTTTTGCACTATTGTGTCCCGTTGCTATTCACTTTTTCACTGCTTCAGGTTGGCTGAAGAAATCCTTTAATTTTGTTGTTTTATTTTACCTATGTGTGAAATAAGGAATATACAGGGTGTAAGGGACGGTGTACCGAAAACTGAAAGGGCGTGTTTAGTCAACGAAACTGAACAACTTTCCCAAAGAAACATTTTTGGGAAACGAAAAAAAAATTTAGACTTCTCCATACAAGTTGCTTACTCTGACCGAACAGTTTGTATGGAAAGGTCAAATTTTTTTTTCATTTCCCAAAAATTTTTCTTTGGGAAAGTTGCTCAGTTTCGTTAACTGAGCACGCCCTTTCAGTTTTCGGTACACCGTCCCTTACACCCTGTATACGAAATCAATAGGTTTACCCGCCAAATACAAAATTTAGCTACATGAAAACATACTATGGAGACTAACCCGATATTTTGGAGAAATTTTGTCGCACATTTACTGATTTCAATTAAATGTACAGTAAAAAAAACTGCAATGTTCACAAAACTTATACTTTTCATTTCATTCGATCATCTTACTGATAAAGAACAATTCTCTGTGGGATCAACCGAGGTATTAGAAAAGTATTAGAACTCTCATAAAACGCAAAATTGGTTTCCCATACATTAAGTAGTAGCATTAAAACTGAAACTTTACATACCTTTTTTCATACCATTCGATCATTTTGCTGATAAGAAACAGAAGTCTATGTAAGGTCAAGTATGGTGAAGGTATAAGAACTCTCGGAAAACATAATATAAAATTTCAACTGGCTTTTAGGGCAATTTTCGTATTCTTAATGAGAAAAAACTTCTCTTTAAAAATCACCTTATCGATTTTCAAATAGGTACATAGTATATTCGATAGTGCTTTTTAGAAGTGGCAAAATCAACTGGCTTGCCATAGTGAGGTTGCTCCGGTTGCAGCGCTGGACTCCGGCATGGCGCCGCGCCGTAAAAATTCACGGCGTGCACCGTGGAAAACTACGGCATGGCGCCGTGCCGTACTCTGGTGCAGTGCCGTGCCGTGGAAAAAGAAGAGTGACCAGACAAAAGCTGGTTACTGCTATTTTAGCAGGATTCGGTCTCTAATTATTTTGACGATTTACGTAAGAAAATGAATCTAAGAATACAATGAATTGCAAATGCAAGTTTGCAATATCATAAAGATTTTAAAATTAACTGAAATAATTTCAAATTTTAATTTACATTATATGGCAATTGGATTGACATTGAATTGGAATAGGATATAATCTGATTGCAATTGAAGTAGAATTACATTAGATTTGAATTAAATTAGAAATGATTAGAAATAAAAGTGGAACTGAATTCGAACTAAACTGAAATTAAATTGACCCGAGTTAGAATTAAAATGGAACAAAATTGAAACTAAATCATAACTGAATAAAAATTTAATTGGAATTGAATTTTGAACTTAAATTGGAATCATGGAAACTTTATTTCGGTTGACAGCTGTCAAACTCACAATCACTATAACTCGGTTACTACTGACCCTAGACTACTCGTATGTTCGTAATAATGCTAGATCTCGTTGAGATCTCCGTTTCAACTGACAGCTGTCAAAATTAAAACGGCTATATCTCGTAAACTAGCGATGAAAGACTAGTATAGCTCTGTTTGGGGATAAAAATTGTGTTCTTGAAAAGGTCTTCACTTCTAGTGAAATAAAGCCTCATATCTCGTAAACTAACGATATAAAAATACTTAATGTAGGAAAAATATTAATTTGACACTTGTAATGTAGATCTCTTTGAGACATATATTTTTTCCTCAAAGAGTGCTAGTCTAGCATAGCTAGTTTATGAGATATGGCCATTTTTATTTTAACAGCTGTTAACTGAATTTAAGATCTCGATGAGATCTATCTTTTGTCCCAACATACAAGTAGTCTAGGGTTAGTAGTTTCCAAGTTATAGGTATTTAAAGCTGTCAAATGAAATAAAGATCTTGACGATGTCTATCATTGGTCCGAACATACAAGGAGTCTATTTTCATTAGTTTCCGAGTTACAGCGATTTTGAATTTGACAGCTGTTAAACAAAATAAAGATTTCGACGAGACCTCGCATTTGTCCCAACATACGAATAGTCTAGGAACCGTATTTTCCGAGATATTATGGGGATCTGATCCAAATGGCAGACATAACATCGGCAGAGAGATAGACAGACAGCTAAGTAACCCTGTAAGTGTTATTTTTTTCTTTTTGAGGTACGGAACTCTAAAAATAATCGAACTTAATAATATAAATAAAATTAACTTAATAACGTTAACATAATAAAATTAAAATGACCACTAATCCTTTAAAATCAGACCGACTCGCGAAAGTGCCAGGATTTGGCGAGGTAACCCTATTAATTTTGTATATATTCTTTAAACAAACATACATATAAATAACTCATAATTATTTTAATCTACATAATTTTTTAAATTATTTTAATCTAAAAAGCTAAGAATATACTACTAACATAGTAATTACACATGTACATAACTAAATTAATACATTTTGCCATTTAGTACCTACTTGGTAATCAATGAGATAATTTTTGAGAATTTTGACTACCCTAAAATAAGGCCGACTCCCGAATGTAACGGGATCGAGGGACGGAACCTTGTTGCCTACACTGTATAAGGTATCTATGTGCAATATTGCATGTCTAGGTCCAGCGGTTCAGTAATAAAATAAAATCAGGCCGAAAGTGCCAGTATTTGGCGAGGCAACCGTTTTGATATTGCCACTTCTTAAAGAGCACTACATCATCATACACATACACACACACACACATCCTACACTACACACATACAAACACAAACACACATCACATGCACACAAACACACACAGACACACACATTGTTAACGATGGTAGGTACAGAAATACCTATAGAAGGATATCTGCAGGTTTCTACACGAAATTATAAAGGAAATACTAAGAATTAGACCGATGAAAATATATTTTGAAAAATTACAAACAATTGATTGACAACCAAAACGTAAAGACAATTTTGCCGACGAGCCACATTTTAAAAAGTAATAACTACAATGTTCTATGAAGGTCGTACTCGACATCCTCCCCGCCTTGCAAGCTACAACTTGCAAGATCAAAGATCCAAGCGGCGCGGAACCTTTATGGCGTATCCGCTTTTGGACATCTAAGACTTCGGAAGTTCGGAGTAGCTTCAGCTTGATCCTCTTCCTCTTGTGTCTCTTCCAAGTCTCGTGTGCCTCGTTTATTTCCAGAGAGACTGGCCATTTTTCCCCGCTTTCTGTCCACCATGATGGGCCTTCCCGGCCAAGCGCGGCTAAAGCGGCTAACTTCTTAGCGGAGCAGTCACTTGAAGTAAGATCAGCAGGATTTTGCATCCAATCTTCTTTTATAGCATTTTCTCTTATTTCTTGGATTCTGTTTTTTGGCAGTATAGGGCAGTCGATTTTCCTAGGCAAGTCAACTTTACATCTACCTTTTTCTTCAACAGGAATGACATCCTCGAAATTTGCCAATTCTTGCTCAGTATAACTGCTTTTGTTTATTTCATCTTTCGGGTCCTCGATACCAAGGGTCTCCCGTTTCCAAACATGACTGATCTGGTCCGTTAAATCCACAGTTGCCACAATACCTTTAGCTTCGCTCTGCTCGGAGAGCTCGGGCACTAAGCGTGCAGACAAGTTTTGTCTGAATGGCATAGAGGTTCTTGCCAATATTGATAACTGAACCAGTCATCACTCCTCCGGAATAATCTGCACCGATCAGTAGATCAGACCGATAAGGGTCAGATTGTACTTCTTCAGTTTCTTACTGATGGCTGAATCATCACGGATTCTTGGTATGTAACCACATATTTTTTCTTTGCTTAAAGCAGAAATATTTAGGGAGGTTTTCCCGTTCAAGCTTTTAACAGTAAACTCGAAGATTTTATGAGTTTCCTCTTTAGTTTCTACTCCTCCGAAAAGGTAGTGCCTTATAGTGTCTTCTCCTACTGGTTGGAGCTTGAGTTTCATTGCGATGTCAGTTCTAATATAAGAACGTTGAACACCAGTGTCAATCAAAGCTCGAATGGTTTCTCCACCAATTTTTAGAAGAAGTGTTTGCAGGAGAGTAGTCCCGTTGCTCTTTGCTGACATTGTGTGTTCGGCGTTGTCGGAGCTGCTATCAGTAGTACCAGATGCCTTGTTTATTTCAGGGCACAGTAGGACAGCGTGTCTCTTCTGACAACCGATACATTTAGGGTACATTTTGCACCTTTGCCATGAATGATTTGTCTTCAGACAGATATGGCAGGCTTTTTTCTTGTTCACAAGCTTTTTCCTTTCCTCTAAAGTCATCTTTTGAGCCTTAATGCATTCGTGGCTCCCATGAGTAGCGCACCAAATGCACATTATAATGTTGTTGGAAGATGTTGTTGGCGTACTTTCAGCATTT
The DNA here is from genome assembly GCA_947532105.1 of Athrips mouffetella. Lineage (NCBI taxonomy): Eukaryota > Metazoa > Arthropoda > Insecta > Lepidoptera > Gelechiidae > Athrips > Athrips mouffetella. Next base: position 7,246,183 of record OX383980.1, on the reverse strand, counting down.
CCAGTAATCAAGAAGGCTGCTGTTAGAATTTTACCTTCAGGTTTACCAGTCAGTCCCTCTCTAGTAAGCTGTATGCGTTCTTCACTTTCTGCTTCTATTTTTATGAAGTCAAGGAGTTTGTTAAGTAAGTCGGTGTTTTCGGTTCTGCTTCTTTGTCTCTCCCACACACGCAGAATATCCGTGGGGAGGGCAGATTCAACCAACGGGTACAGCATGGCGGCGTACTTTTCACTGGTGACACCAAGAACTTCCAGTGCCCTTAGCTGAGTCTTCAGTTTATCATAAAGAGAGGAAAGACACCTCGTATTACTGTTATCTCCCTTGGCTTGTTGAAGAACTAGAGCCAGCAACTCTCGTACATAAATTTCGATAAGTAATTCATCACGTGCGTACCTGGATTTGAGATGTTCTATAGCTTGGGAGTAGTTTTCACCACATGGAGGAAAGCTGTGGACTAATTCAGCAGCTGGAGAATTGGCTGTCATGCTCTGAATAAGATAAGATCTTCTTAAATGAACTCCAGAATGTAAGCCAGTTTTTGGCGTTTCCGTCAAATTTCTGAAGTTCGAGCTTGGGTAGCCGTAATGCTCTACTAGAACCTCCATTGCTGCTTATGGAAGCGCTGTCGTATTTGGATTGGTGGTCTTCCTTTTGTAATATGTTGTCGCATATTCGTTGAAGCTCGATCCACTATTTTTTATAGGCATCAACAGACTCGCAATCCTTCAAGAACGTATCCTCTTCCAAATCTTCGGATGAAAGCCATTGAGTTTTTATACGTTCGTCGACGTTGAATAAATTTTCAGTTTTCTCCAAGAAATACTTGAAAGTATCTTGAATTTTGGCCATGCTGTCCTCGCTTGAGCTATTTATGCTGAGTTTGAGATCATTTTTAGCTTTCGTGAACAATTGTCTTGCAACCGATCGTCCTGTCACGGTCGCCAGAAATGTTAACGATGGTAGGTACAGAAATACCTATAGAAGGATATCTGCAGGTTTCTACACGAAATTTTAAAGGAAATACTAAGAATTAGACCGATGAAAATATATTTTGAAAAATTACAAACAATTGATTGACAACCAAAACGTAAAGACAATTTTGCCGACGAGCCACATTTTAAAAAGTAATAACTACAATGTTCTATGAAGGTCGTACTCGACACACATACATCCATTGTTACCCAAAAAGTGTTTTGCCCACTTAGAAATTGCTAATGGCTCTAAAAGTCAAAATTTATTTTGCGGATTCTGAGAGTTCTAATACCTTTACCCTGGTGGACCTTTTACAGACTTCTGTTTCTTAGTAACAAGAGGATGGAATGTTTCGTAAAAAAGGTACATGAAAATTTCTGTTTCTCCTATTACATGTATGGGAAAATAATTATGTGCTTTCTGACAGTTCTAATACCTTAACCTCTTTTGAGCCCATAGAAAATTATATTTTTTATCAATAATAAGATCAAATGAAATGAATTTTTTTTTTGTGAAAATTACCATTTTTCTTGTTGACTGTACATTTTTTCTAAAATCTGTGAATGTAAGTCAAAATATCTCTAAAAGTTAGGGTTAGTCTCTTTACAAATTTTTTTGTAGCTATAATGCTTTTATAGTAGCTGCCGTGTGTACCCCATCTTAACTTTCTATCCTGTATAATAATATGAAACTTGTTTAAGTGTCGGCATACTATAGCAAATATTATTAAGATGTCTAGATCCTTCAAATGGTATAAGTTTCAATTCATTACTCATAATCGTAAGTAAGTTTTGTATTTTTTTGCCGACCTAAAATCAGGCCGACTCACGAATGTGCCAGGATTTGGCGAGGCAACCCTGTTGATTTTGCCCCTTCTTGAAGAGCTCTATCAGTTGTAATAAGTACCTACTTGGTAATCGATGAGGTAATTTTTCTCATTTTTGACCACCTTAAAATCAGGCCAACCCCCGAATGTGCCAGGATTGAGTGAGGCAACCCTGTTGATTTAGGCACTCCTTGATGAGTACTATCAAATGTACTATGTACCTATTTGGTATTCGATGAGGTAATTTTTGCCCAAAAAATGACAAGTTTTTTGCCCACTGTACAAAACCTGCCAGGTTGCGCCCAGGCAACCCTGTTGATTCGGATATAACTTTTTAACGTGCATCACCCTAGATTAGTCGCATCTTGGTAATCGATGAGGTAGGGTTGACGACCACGCGCTCTCCGTCTATTAGGGCTTGTAGAGTTAAGGCGTGAAGAGTTAGAAGCTTGGCTCTACATTAGACCTGATAACTTTTTGAAAATGCGAGCTATATGGTCTCGTCTTGGCAACATTTTACATAAAATTATTTTTTGTGGGATTTCAAATCAAATCAAGTTTCATACTCGTAGTACTAAAAATTCTATAATATGTGTTTTATTATTTGTATTTATTGATAAGTCTTTATTATAAAATTTGCGGAAGTCCCATACAAACTTTCTACCCCTGGTTTTAGGGGTGAAAGATCCAAGTTAACTTTTTTGTTGTTTTTAGGGTTCCGTACCTCAAAAGAAAAAAACGGAACCCTTATAGGATCACTTTGTTGTCCGTCTGTCTGTCTGTCTGTCTGTCTGTCAAGACCCTTTATCTCACGAACGGGTAAAGGTATCAGATTGAAATTAATACCATATATTAGGATCTATGAACCACACAAGATCTGAAAATTAAAATTTTTTACAGCGACGCAATCAAAAGATATGGCATTTTATGTCCTCATCTCCATACATTTATTCAAAAATGCAAAACCTACAGGGTACTTCCCGTTGACCTAAAATTATGAAATTTGGCAAGAAGCTAGGTCTCACAGTACAAATAATGGGAAAAGTCTGAAATCATTAAATATTACAACTTTTCTCACAACTAATGGTAACCAATTGTGGTGAGCTCCCGTTTCAAGAACATTCATATAAGAGAGGGGTCAAGTTGGATGGTCCTTGAGGCGATTTTTGTTTTAGTTCTATTTAAAAACGGGAACACTTACAAACTTGAAAATTGGTATGTTTATAGTGCATAAGCTATAAAATAACAACAAATAATAAAATTTGGTCAAGCGCGTGTCGGACTCAAAAATGTAGCACATTAACTTACTGAAATTTCAACTAATACAATTATGATTATGTGGTGGTACGGAACCCTCAGTGCGCGAGTCCGACTCGCACTTGGCCGGTTTTTTGTACTAATAGTAGCTTACATCATACCAAATTTCAACTTTCTATGACTTAAATTTGCGGAAGTCCCATACAAGCTTCTATCCTGTGGTTTAAGGGGTTGGGGGGTAAAAGTTCCAAGTTTTATAGTTGTTTGTGTACTAATACTAGCTTACATACTAAATTTTAGCTTTCTTGGACCTTTTTTATGGTAATCGTGGAAGTAGTTTTTCCTTCAAACCTCATTACAGTTATTTTTTGAAACGAATATGTACTTGCTAGTTGCTAGTGACTTGATGATATAACAAAAAACTCTTTGTCCGTATTTTTTTAACAGAAAATATTTTTATACAACTCAAACTCAAATTCAAAATAGTTTATTCATTGTTGGATATTAAAATCTCTTAATGACGTCAGCTAAACTACATCGCATCACAAACAGTTTGGAGCCAATCTATAAGTGATGTAGAATTACCCCTTAAAAGGACTATCGTTATTTTTTTACACCCTGTATATTTGGGACAGGCTTCCGAAAACAGAAAAGGCGTGATCAGAAACGTAACTGAACAATTTTTAATGAATAAAACTTTCAGGTAGTGAAATAAACAAAACTACAAACTTGAATAGACCGTTTGTATGGAGAGGTCAAAATATATTTTCGTTTTCCAAAAATGTTTCTTTGGGAAAGTTGTTCATGCTTTGTATGCAAGTGCAGTAGTTTGTATGGAAAGGCAAAAAAAAATTTTCATTTCCCAGAAATGTTTCTCAGTTTGGGAAAGTTGTTCAGTTTCGTTGACTGAACGCGCCCTTTCAGTTTTCGGTACACCGTCCCTTACACTCTGTATTAAAGATTCGTCTATGTTGTCATGTCGACAACTTAATCCAGAGCTAAGTAACTCCATTCAAGCGTCGTGAGTTAATGAAACCTTGTGTAGGTATTCTGAGATCATTGACGTTATAATTATGAAAGAAAATTCTTCGTCACTTTGCGTAAGGTTGTCCTAAAGGCGAATAAAGAAAAACGGGATTACTTTTCATGAGAAAACTTGAAAGAAGTTTTTTAAAAAGACTTTTTGTCTGGAAGCCTATTTATTACGTCAAAAACTTATTATATAAACATTTTTATACAACATTACATTTTCTATACATATAATAAAAGAGTAAAAACAGCGTGTCTGTACTTTTGATGAATTTATCAAAAAACGAGTGTAGGCTATAAGAAAGGACTAATAGAACACAAGAATATGTTTTTTGAGTTTTTTGTCTGTCTGTCTGTCGGTCTGTCTGTCTGTATGTATTCGATAAACTCCGAAACTACTGAACGGATAGGTTAAACTTAGCTCTGAGCTACATATAGGCTATGTTTCATTTAAATCGGTTCACACAATGAGAAGCTACAGTAATGTAAAGTATCAAACTACCTCTGCGAGAATAACTCACAAACTACTAAACCGATTCAAACTGGGTTTTCAATCACGTGTTTGGCTTTTTTTCGTGCAACATAAAACATGAGTTTCATTGCAAACGGTTCACTCAGACAGAAGGTACGCAAAGTTTCATGCGGAGGCGCAAATAATTCACAAACAACTGAACCGATTAAAACGAAGTTTTCAGTAACGTATTTGGCTTAATTCGTGCAACATGTATGCTTAGTTTCATTGCAAACGGTTCACTCAGACACAAGATTCACTAAGTTTCAAGCGGCGGCCCCAATAACTCACAAACCACTAAATAGAATTAAACGGGGTTTTTAATGACGTGTTTAGCCTAATTCTTTGCAATGTATTAGCTTAATTTCATTGAAAGCGGTTCATTTAGACAGAAGGTGCGCGAAGTTTCAAGCGGCGGCGCAAATAGCTGACAAACTACTGTACCGATTCCAACTGGCATTTCCATGACTTGCTTGGATTAGGTACTTCCGTGCAACATATAAGCTTAGGTTAGTTGAAAACGGTTCACTCAGATAGAAGTTAAGCAAAGTTTCAAGGGAAGGCGCGAGTAACTCACAAACTTTTGAGCCGATTAAAACGTGGTTTTCAACAACGCGTTTGGCTTACTCCTGTACTAAGCTTAGTTTCAATGCGAAAGGTTCGCTCTAACAGAAGATACGCAAAGTTTCAAGCTGCAGAACCAAGAACTCACCTCCTTAACTCATTTAAACGAGGTTTTCAATGACGCGTCGGGCTTCTTTCTGTGCAACATATAAGCTTTATTTCATTGCAAACGGTTCACTCTGACAGAAGGCTCGCGAAACTTTAAGCAGCCGCACCAATACCTCACAAAATACTTGAACGACTCAAACGGGGTTTTCAAAAACGTATTTGGTTGGCTTTCGTGCAATATTTGAATTTTTTTTTATAGCAATTGGTTCACTCAAACAGAAAACAGGCGATTTGAAAGCATAAAGCGGTGATGTTGAGCTGAAATCAAACAAAGCTCATAATTTTGAACGGAAGAAAGCCAAATACGTATGTTGAAAACTCCATTTGATCCGGTCCAGTTGTTTGTGTAAAAGTCTTGGGTACAGGTAAAGATTGGTAAAATATAGATTTAGTTTTATGATAAAAACAATAATAAAAAAATGTTTCGGCATGGCGGTGCAACAAATGTAAAAAAATGTATGAAAGTTCTAGAGTTTTGAAAACTTAGATAAGTAGTGCAGTGAAATAAAGTAAATTAAATAGTAAAAGTACTGCAGTTAGATAAAAATAGAGTAAGAGTTAACTTACCTTAAACTAATCAAGCAAACAAAGAAATATAACACACAATATTTTAATAAAAACAGATTGACCACAGTTTTGTTGTATAATTTCACTAATATATAACCAACGTAATAGAGTTTAAATTTGATTGTACGATCGGAGATTAAATATAAATATATAATATTGTTTAAAATATTAAAAATCAACGTTAGGTGTTAAAAATAAGACAAATAAATTTTGAAAGGAATCCGCGATGCGTGCATCAGGTAAAACGCTCCGTCTATAGCTACTAGATAGTATCGCTTGGAAAAGTCTAGTGATAACTTTAAGTGGCCACCTAACTTATTACTATAGCGACTAGTTAAATATGGTCATAGTCGTACCTTCCGCAATGTATCGCGGATAAATGTTCTAAAAGTTTAAAAATTACTGCCAAAGATTCGTATCTAAATAAATCATGGCGCGTCTGGAGGCCTTTTTTGAATTTTGGGAATAAAACTTAAAACTAATAATATAAATGAATTAAATATCTGGAATAAGGTAGTAGATGGTTTTGCGCAGTTCGTGGCGTCCTCCCGTGCTGGTAGGAAACCCGCAGTTGAAGAGATGCAGCGGCAGAGAGCACGGTGCAAGCTGCTGATGACAAAGTCTCTCTGGAGACAGGGCTTGGCTGTGTTGAAGGTGCTAGCCGGAACCTACTGCCCGTAATCGGACAGCTTTAGCTGCACGAATAAAAATGCGGCATAAGAGAGTGGCAACCTCCCAGCAACAAATATTACGTAAAGACAAAAATACTTACAAAATTGTAGGCAAAAATAAGACGGAAAGAAAACTGTGCAAGAAAAAATCTGTTGCTTGAAGATAACTTTTTAAAAAATATTTTGATTTGATTTTTATATGATTTATCTTGATGTATTATATAAATTTACTAAATATTCAGATCAATTTGACACAATATCTATTGTATCCAAACAAATAATAAGCACCGAGAAAGGAAAATCAAAATTTTGAATCCACTGTCAAAGAATACAAACAGCCAGTCAATACGCTACAGCCATCCAACTTCCCCAAAAAAAAAAAAAAAAAAAAAAAAATTAGAAGCTCATTCATTAGAAATATTTTTTAACAGTGGGCTCCTAGTCTATAATTATTTTTACAGTTGGCTCCTAGACTATAATTATTTTACAGTGGGCTCCTAAACTAACAATCCAAAAAAAAAAACTAAGACTAAAAAATCTAACCAACCAAAAGCAAAAAAACTAATTAAAAGAGGGTCCGACAGGTAACAGCAATCCTATCGAACAAAAGCAGAAGCAAGAAAAAATAACCAAAGAAAATTATAGAACAAATTAAAATAAGAGACTAAGAGGAAAAATTAAATTAAAAACTATCTTATGCTTCTGACCACACATCGGAGACCGGCAACCGTTAGATAACGTAGCATTGCGTACAGAGCCCTTTACGAACGAGGCTTGTTCGAAAAACCAGCGATCCTGAGCTGACAGTAAACGTTGTGCCTATCAGGACATAAGAAGAGACTACAAACTAGCTAACCTAATCTTACAACCTAATTAGCCTAACACTATAACCTAGCTAGCCTAACTAATCCAAAAAAACACCCACAATAAAATAAATTAACCTAACAATAAAACAACAAGTAGTTGAAACGCAAAGATAAAAGTTGAAAGTACTTTGCAATCAACTTGAAAACTTCAAAAAAAGAAATCGAGATGGGCGAGAGCCGACAAAAGACGAACGATCTCGGAAACCACCGAATATATCAAAGAACTTTTTCGCGGGCAAACGAGAAAAAATGGCAACTGCTCACCATATGATTTATGTCAGCATCAACATTATGACAAGACATCATGACAACATCAAAATGCTATGGTGTTTGACGCTATACGTCATAACACTAGTTGCGTCATACTTGTTTGTTAGAGTACGCAAAAAAAAGGTTTGCGAATGAGAAAGTAGACTTTAATCTAGGGTCTAGAGCGAAACAAAAACTGTGTGAATGGCGAAAACGCGGACGAAAAGACGCGCCGTCCACACACACCAAAAAAAAGCCTATAGTTAAATAAAAGTAAAGAGTGATACTTAAAAAAAAAGGTGTGGTTCAGTACATTTTTATATGAATTAAAATGGTAAATATATGAAGAGGTATTCCAGAGGGAAATTTATTTCAGGACATCGTTAGTATGACTGGAGTTAAAATCAGCACAAAATGAACACACAAATGTAAACCTAAAAAATAAAAGAAATGAGCATTATATAGCACAAACGGACCATTCAAGTACGGTACCCTAAAAAATAGAAATTTAGTTTAGAAATAGTGTGGGAAGGAGGGGTTGAATATGAACATACCACGACGTGTATGACTATCAGTCAGGTACAACAAGGTGAACCACGAAGTACGGAACCCTAAAAAAAATAAAACTAAGTTTAAATAAAGTGAGGGCAGGAGGGAGTGAGTATGAACAACAGACCACAAAGTGTATGACCATCAGTCTGAGACGACACGACACTAATGAACCACGAAGTACGGAACCCTAAAAAGTTCAAAGATGAGTATAAATGTGGAGAGAGAAGGAGGGAATATAAGACCCGACTGCGGGATACACGACCAACAGTCTGATACGAAAATAAAAAAAAACTATAGAGGAAAGTGAAGCAGACGCGTCCCGACTCTCTCCTACATGGGCGAAAAGTCTGGACATGAGCGTCCACCTAGAGTTATGAGGACTAAGTGAGGACTCTTCAAAAAAAAGGCGTTCATAGAAGAAAGAGGCGAGTGCAGGAGAAAGAGCCTGTCACTACAACAAAAAAACTACTACGAAACAAAAATTAATGAAAAGAACTCAGGAGTACTTAGCTGTAACCAAAGAACTAAGCATTCACAATGCCTCACTAACAATACTTACCACTATAATTCCATACCTTGACATCCTCACACCGGAACTACATTATATGAACGAGGTATGGGCTTAGATCTACTCCAAATGGTGGTTCATGGTCACCAGTATCTTCAAACCGAATTACCATGGTCAACTACTAGAGGTACATGTTCTTCCATAATGAAGGGATAGGTTCAGCAGGCTAAGTATACGCGACGAAAAACTGAAAGTAACCTGAAAGAAGGTCTAACTCTCACAAAAAACTCGCATAAACTAACTTACCTTTAGTTCCCTACACAAGCATTCAGACATACAAACAGAGTAACTACTACAAACTACTGAAATGAAATTCAGGGTAAAATTGTATTTTTGGAGAAAATAAAAGACGTTTCCAGTTAAATGTATAGTTAATTTTACAATAAATGAAATTACAAGTTAAATTGCATTTGAAAAAAATTGTCTATACAAGTCGCGTTTATAAAAACGCACATCCGCGCGGTCGAGAAAAAATGTTGTAACTAGTTAGAGAACCTGAAAAAAAGCAGAATAAATCAATAATTTGAGTTCGGGCGCCATAAAATGCAGTGAAATAAAGTAAATTAAATAGTAAAAGTACTGCAGTTAGATAAAAATAGAGTAAGAGTTAACTTACCTTAAACTAATCAAGCAAACAAAGAAATATAACACACAATATTTTAATAAAAACAGATTGACCACAGTTTTGTTGTATAATTTCACTAATATATATTACCAACGTAATAGAGTTTAAATTTGATTGTACGATCGGAGATTAAATATAAATATATAATATTGTTTAAAATATTAAAAATCAACGTTAGGTGTTAAAAATAAGACAAATAAATTTTGAAAGGAATCCGCGATGCGTGCATCAGGTAAAACGCTCCGTCTATAGCTACTAGATAGTATCGCTTGGAAAAGTCTAGTGATAACTTTAAGTGGCCACCTAACTTATTACTATAGCGACTAGTTAAATATGGTCATAGTCGTACCTTCCGCAATGTATCGCGGATAAATGTTCTAAAAGTTTAAAAATTACTGCCAAAGTTTCGTATCTAAATAAATCATGGCGCGTCTGGAGGCCTTTTTTGAATTTTGGGAATAAAACTTAAAACTAATAATATAAATGAATTAAATATCTGGAATAAGGTAGTAGATGGTTTTGCGCAGTTCGTGGCGTCCTCCCGTGCTGGTAGGAAACCCGCAGTTGAAGAGATGCAGCGGCAGAGAGCACGGTGCAAGCTGCTGATGACAAAGTCTCTCTGGAGACAGGGCTTGGCTGTGTTGAAGGTGCTAGCCGGAACCTACTGCCCGTAATCGGACAGCTTTAGCTGCACGAATAAAAATGCGGCATAAGAGAGTGGCAACCTCCCAGCAACAAATATTACGTAAAGACAAAAATACTTACAAAATTGTAGGCAAAAATAAGACGGAAAGAAAACTGTGCAAGAAAAAATCTGTTGCTTGAAGATAACTTTTTAAAAAATATTTTGATTTGATTTTTATATGATTTATCTTGATGTATTATATAAATTTACTAAATATTCAGATCAATTTGACACAATATCTATTGTATCCAAACAAATAATAAGCACCGAGAAAGGAAAATCAAAATTTTGAATCCACTGTCAAAGAATACAAACAGCCAGTCAATACGTCGAGAAAGAAGCAAAAAGTATCGAACACGAAAAAGGAATTTGAGCGATAACGCTACAGTAGGTACTTATAAATAATATACTTAAAAAAATAAAGAGAGATTTTAATCATTGTTTGTAAGAAATTGTCTTTTAAGAGGAGAAATAGGTAAGTTACAAAGACTGTCTGACTGTCTGTCTGTTACGCTTTTATGACTAATCTAATAAACTGATTGTGATAAAAACTTATGCAAAGATAGTTTGAACCGTGGGAAAAGTCATTAGCTACTTTTTCTGAACCCCACGCGGACGGAGTCGCGGGCAACAGCTAGCAAGTTTTTTTTATCTTGCATTTCTTATTAGGTATGAATTTCAAATACAAGCACATTGTCAACATAAGAAACAAGAATGAAGTTGCTTCTCATGTTATACTTACATACATACATAACATCAGGCCTCTTTCCCGTCGGGGTAGGCAGAGACCACAGTCCTCCACCTCTACGATCTTGACATACTTCCCTTGCTTCCTGTACTTTCATCAATCCTTTCATACATGCTCGTCGGTTTAGGGTACTTTTAACCTGGCCTTTATTCAGAACGTCCTGAATTTGATCCTGGTACGTTATACTGTGTACGAAATAACTCTGTCTGTGACCGTTAATGCGCAGAAATAAAAAAATTAGTCGCGGGGGTGAGTGCGGCTCCCTCCCCGCCCCCGTGCGGCTCCCGGGGGGGGGGAGTAAGTGGGGGGGGGGGGGAGCGAATCGTTCATTGGCTCTCCGCCTGTCATCCATGCGCGGATAATAACCGTCATAGACAGACTTGTTCTGACCGCGCTGTAGCTGTGTTCACAAAATTAGTAAAAAGTATAAAGGTCAATGAATACGCTTCTACAACGTGTAACGGAAAGAAGTGATAATACTGAAATTTATTTTCGTATTTCGATCTATATTCCTTGGGGAAAGTTGTTCAGTTTCTTGGACAGATACACATACTTCAGTATTATCACACCTTTCCTTTACACGTTGTATAATAAGGTACCCACTGACATTGAAAGTTTACCGTTAGATAGATTCAAAGCTGTTATCAAGCAAAAATTGTATAACAATGGTTTTTATAAAATATTGCCTAAAAGAGAAAAATCCATGGGATTACGCTAGGGTTCTAACAGGCTAATTCAAAAATCAAATTGACTTATGTTTATTGAATCAACATTCTTAAAAGAGCGTGTGGGTTTTTATTGTCGCTTCTTTTTACCCACAATGGTGCTACTTTTGAGTACAACAATTTTGAGTTTGAAAACACTAGTATACAATAGTTTCATACACTGAAACTTTTCATTTAATTCACATACAAGCTTCCATCTCTTATTTGACCCCTTAAAGGAATTTTTAGTTTATCAATACTCCAGTAAAAATACGGTTTTGCAAAACATTAAATGTCAATAGCTACTTTTTTGTGTATATCGTATCTAAATATGATGTTAAGACACAATATTTACGAATCCATCTAAAATTTAAATCGGAATATTTTTTTCGAAATACGGCTTAGGCAAAAATAGTAATAGACAATTATATACTTTATTTCATAGACAAACGTATATTTTACATATAGGCATCAAAATCCACCATAAATATATTTAAAAATATCAATATTTTTAAAATATGAGATCGACACTTATTTTCATATATAAGGCCCAATAAAGTCGAGGTAAAATAATAGAAATAAACTGAGCTAAACTTAACCTTTTTAAATGTAAGTGGTTCTTATATATATTCACAGAAATCCCATACAAAATAAAAAAAAGTTTTTTGTAATCGGTGGTTTACAAAGATTTTGCAAACATTTATGTTGGATTTGCCTAAAATGTGAGTACTTAGCACTATTTGAATTATTAGAAAGCAAAACGGCTCTATTACTATTTTTGGTTGCGAAGATAAACTTTATTTAAATTTCGTGGTATAAAAGTTAAATAATACAAAAAAGGTAATATTTTTAGGTAGATTCATGTATAAAATGAAAGTATGTATACATAGCAAGCCGTAAATAAAAACAATAATTTATTAACATTTTTTTCCGAAATTCCATATTTTTTTAATCTTTGGACGGCAAAATAAATAAATAAATGGGGTAAATATAGGTGGGTTCCATTAAAAAGCTTTACACAGAAATATAATCTATAGATATGAAAAAGAAACACGGCTATTACAAATTATTTCCGTTTCGCCATACAATGGTCTCGTAATTTTACTGGAGTACAAGGAATATCCCATGATATATTAAAAAGGATATACTGTGCTAATAAATTAAAGTAACAAAAATATATACTTTCATCATAATAATTCAAAACACTTTGCATAGGATATCTACCAAACATGTTACGTATATATTATCAAGGATATCCTGAAAATACTTGGCCAGACACTTTATACACGTGTATGAATTTAATTACATAAAATGTGTAAATAACTTAAGACTTCCCGTCAGGCAAAAACCTTAAGGTCACAGAGGTTGTTGATTTTGTCATGTAAGATGGCATAATAATATGCGACATATCAGCGACTTCAAAGGGGTTAATATAAAAAATAATGCTTTACTTATTTGACTTCCTCCTAAATTTAGTACATTCTTTTATCATGGAGCCCTATTTCTAGCCACCTGCTGATTTATGCTCTCCTGGTAAGTACTTTCCTATTTAGATGAATTTTTCTTAGTTAAGAGGTTTTTGTTTGATGCTCTTTACAGACAGAAAGATAGACAAACAATATTTAAAAAAAATTGTGGATTTGTGGTCTACATCGATAAAAAGTTGAGTCTAATTCATAATTTCGAAAAAATCTATATACTTACATGAGTACTCTGCTCTACTCTACTCTGTTTTATCATATGTATGTATAGGATAAGAATAAGTCAACGTAAAAAAATGTTTTAAAAAAGCTTTTATTACTCAAACAAAACTCTTAAGAAAGAAAAAAAATCGGGCTCCAATCCAATGTGTCTCAAATGGGGGTGCATTTTTTTCTCTTTATTTCCTGAAAAATTTCATGCACTGAAAGTGGTTCAGCTTCGTTTACTGATCATGTCCTTTTATTTTTCGGAAAACTTTTTCTTAACACCCTGTATATGTCGTCAACCTTGCGCGTGAGGTTGTTGATTTCAGGGTGACAATGTGAGGGACCTTGGAAAGCAAATTGACAAGAAAGTGTCTTAAGGAATCACGTTACACATTAAGGGCTTTAGAACCATATATCGAGAAGTTCGGGGTCACGATTAGGGAATGCAATCTCGTTCTCACGAGATCTCGTTTTCGCGAGATCTCGGCCCTTTTCAGCGAGATTGATCTCAGTCGAAAAATGGGCGAGATCTAGCATAAAAACGTATATTCGAAGCGTGGCAGCGCGAACTGACCTGGAGGTTTTCAAAATAATTCTTAATAATGGCGTGTGATGTTTAAACTGAACAAGCCTTTATTTGATTGATATATTTTTTAATTAAACTCTAATTTCTAATAAATCTCTGAGTAGTGTAGCGTTATCGCTCATATTCCTTTTTCGTGTTCGATACTTTTAGCTTCTTTCTCGGTGTATTGACTGGCTGTTTGTATTCTTTGACAGTGGATTCAAAATTTTGATTTTCCTTTCTCGGTGATTATTATTTGTTTGGACACAAGAGTGTTTTTGTCAAATCTAGCAAAATATAGATAAAATCTAATCTAAATACTATTTAAACTATATTTTAATACAGCAGTTTTGCTGCTGTAGTTATTTCTTTGACTTGTGCAATTATAATACCTCAACGATTTGGATTTTTACTCGTTATGAACTCTACAATTTTGTAAGTATTTTTGTCTTTACGTAATTTTTGTTGCTGGGAGGTTGCCACTCTCTTATGCCGCATTTTTATTCGTGCAGCTAAAGCTGCCCGATTACGGGCAGTAGGTACCGGCTTGCACCTGCAACACAGCCAAGCCCTGTCTCCAGAGAGACTTTGACATCAGCAGCTTGCTCCTTGCTCTCTGCCGCTGCATCTCTTCAACTGCGGGTTTCCTACCAGCACGGGAGGACGCTACGAACTGCGCAAATCCAACTACTACCTATGACAGATATTTAATTCATTTATATTATTAGTTTTAAGTTTTATTTCCCAAAATTCAAAAATAGGCCTCCAGACGCGCCATGATTTATTTAGATACGTATCTTTGGCTGTAATTTTGAAACTTTTATAACATTTATCCGCGATACATTGCGGAAGGTACGACAAAGACCATATTTAACTAGTCGCTATAGTAATAGGTTAGGTGGCCACTTAAAGTTATCACTAGACTTTTCCAAGCGATAGTATCTAGAAGCTATAGACGGAGCGTTTTACCTGACGCACGCATCGCGGATTCCTTTCAAAATTTATTTGTCTTATTTTTAACACCTAACGTTGATTTTTAATATTTTAAACAATATTATATATTTAAATTTAATCTCGGATCGTACAATCAAATTTAAACTTTATTACGTTGGTTATATTAGTGAAATTATACAACAAAACTGTGGTCAATCTGTTTTTATTAAAATATTGTGTGTTATATTTCTTTGTTTGCTTGATTAGTTTAAGGTAAGTTAACTCTTACTCTATTTTTATCTAACTGCAGTACATTTACAATTTAATTCACTTTATTTCACTGCATTTTATGGCGCCCGAGCTCAAATTCTTGATTTATTCTGCTTTTTTTCAGGTTCTCTAACTAGTTACAACATTTTTTCTCGACCGCGCGGATGTGCGTTTTTATAAACGCGACTTGTATAGACAATTTTTTTCAAATGCAATTTAACTTGTAATTTCATTTATTGTAAAATTAACTATACATTTAACTGGAAACGTCTTTTATTTTCTCCAAAAATACAATTTTACCCTGAATTTCATTTCAGTAGTTTGTAGTAGTTACTCTGTTTGTATGTCTGAATGCTTGTGTAGGGAACTAAAGGTAAGTTAGTTTATGCGAGTTTTTTTGTGAGAGTTAGACCTTCTTTCAGGTTACTTTCAGTTTTTCGTCGCGTATCCTTAGACTGCTGAACCTATCCCTTCATTTTGGAAGAACATGTACCTCTAGTAGTTGACCAAGGTAATTCGGTTTGAAGATACTGGTGACCATGAACCTACATTTGGAGTAGATCTAAGCCCTTTCCTCGTTCTTATAATGTAGTTCCGGTGTGAGGATGTCAAGGTATGGAATTATAGTGGTAAGTATTGTTAGTGAGGCATTGTGTATGCTTAGTTCTTTGGTTACAGCTAAGTACTCCTGAGTTCTCTTCATTAATTTTTGTTTCGTAGTAGTTTTTTTGTTGTAGTGACAGGCTCTTTCTCCTGCACTCGCCTCTTTCTTCTATGAACGCCTTTTTTTTGAAGAGTCCTCACTTAGTCCTCATAACTCTAGGTGGTCGCTCATGTCCAGACTTTTCGCCCATGTAGGAGAGAGTCGGGACGCGTCTGCTTCACTTTCCTCTATAGTTTTTTTTTTTATTTTCGTATCAGACTGTTGGTCGTGTATCCCGCAGTCGGGTCTTATATTCCCTGCTTCTCTCTCCACATCTATACTCATCTTTGTACTTTTTAGGGCTCCGTACTTCGTGGTTCATTAGTGTCGTGTCGTCTCAGACTGATGGTCATACACTTCGTGGTCTGTTCATACTCACTCACTCCTTCCTTCACTTTATTTAACTTATTTTGTTTTTTTTAGGGTTCCGTACTTCGTGGTTCACCTTGTTGTACCTGACTGATAGTCATACACGTCGTGGTATGTTCATATTCAACCCCTCCTTCCCACACTATTTCTAAACTAGATTTCTATTTTTTAGGGTACCGTACTTGAATGGTCCGTTTGTGCTATATAATGCTCATTTCTTTTATTTTATAGGTTTACATTTGTGTGTTAATTTTGTGCTGATTTTAACTCCAGTCATACTAACGATGTTCTGAATTAAATTTCCCTCTGGAATACCTCTTCATATATTTACCATTTTAATTCATATAAAAATGTACTGAACCACACCTTTTTTTTAAAAAGTATCACTCTTAACTTTTATTTAACTATAGGCTTCTTTTTGGTGTGTGTGGACGGCGCGTCTTTTCGTCCGCGTTTTCGCCATTCACACAGTTTTTGTTTCGCTCTAGACCCTAGATTAAAGTCTCCTTTCTCATTCGCAAACCTTTTTTTTGCGTACTCTAACAAACAAGTACATATGACGCAACTAGTGTTATGACGTATAGCGTCAAACACCATAGCATTTTGATGTTGTCATGATGTCTTGTCATAATGTTGATGCTGACATAAATCATATGGTGAGCAGTTGCCATTTTTTCACGTTTGCCCGCGAAAAAGTTCTTTGAAATATTCGGTGGTTTCCGAGATCGTTCGTCTTTTGTCGGCTCTCGCCCATCTCGTTTTCTTTTTTTGAAGTTTTCAAGTTGATTGCAAAGTACTTTCAACTTTTATCTTTGCGTTTCAACTACTTGTTGTTTTATTGTTAGGTTAATTTATTTAATTGTGGGTGTTTTTTTTTTGGATTAGTTAGGCTAGCTAGGTTATAGTGTTAGGCTAACTAGGTTGTAAGATTAGGTTAGCTAGTTTGTAGTCACTTCTTATGTCCTGATAGGCACATCGTTTACTGTCAGCTTCGGATCGCTGGTTTTTCGAACAAGCCTCGTTCGTAAAGGGCTCTGTACGCAATGCTACGTTATCTAACGGTTGCCGGTCTCCGATGTGAGGTCAGAAGCATAAGATTGTTTTAATTTAATTTTACCTCTTAGTCTCTTATTTTAATTTGTTCTATAATTTTCTTTGGTTATTTTTTCTTGCTTCTGCTTTTGTTCGATAGGATTGCTGTTACCTGTCGGACCCTCTTTTAATTAGTCTTTTTGCTTTTGGTTGGTTAGATTTTTTTAGTCTTAGTATTTTGGTTTGTTAGTCTAGGAGCCCACAGCCCTTAATTTTTTTTAGAAATAATTATAGTCTAGGAGCCCACTGTAAAAATAATTATAGACTAGGAGCCCACTGTAAAAAATATTTCTAATTAATGAGCTTCTAATTTTTTTTTTTTTTTTTTTTTTTTTTGGGGAAGTTGGATGGCTGTAGCGTTATCGCTCATATTCCTTTTTCGTGTTCGATACTTTTTGCTTCTTTCTCGGTGTATTGACTGGCTGTTTGTATTCTTTGACAGTGGATTCAAAATTTTGATTTTCCTTTCTCGGTGATTATTATTTGTTTGGACACAAGAGTGTTTTTGTCAAATCTAGCAAAATATAGATAAAATCTAATCTAAATACTATTTAAACTATATTTTAATACAGCAGTTTTGCTGCTGTAGTTATTTCTTTGACTTGTGCAATTATAATACCTCAACGATTTGGATTTTTACTCGTTATGAACTCTACAATTTTGTAAGTATTTTTGTCTTTACGTAATTTTTGTTGCTGGGAGGTTGCCACTCTCTTATGCCGCATTTTTATTCGTGCAGCTAAAGCTGCCCGATTACGGGCAGTAGGTACCGGCTTGCACCTGCAACACAGCCAAGCCCTGTCTCCAGAGAGACTTTGACATCAGCAGCTTGCTCCTTGCTCTCTGCCGCTGCATCTCTTCAACTGCGGGTTTCCTACCAGCACGGGAGGACGCTACGAACTGCGCAAATCCAACTACTACCTATGACAGATATTTAATTCATTTATATTATTAGTTTTAAGTTTTATTTCCCAAAATTCAAAAATAGGCCTCCAGACGCGCCATGATTTATTTAGATACGTATCTTTGGCTGTAATTTTGAAACTTTTAGAACATTTATCCGCGATACATTGCGGAAGGTACGACAAAGACCATATTTAACTAGTCGCTATAGTAATAGGTTAGGTGGCCACTTAAAGTTATCACTAGACTTTTCCAAGCGATAGTATCTAGAAGCTATAGACGGAGCGTTTTACCTGACGCACGCATCGCGGATTCCTTTCAAAATTTATTTGTCTTATTTTTAACACCTAACGTTGATTTTTAATATTTTAAACAATATTATATATTTAAATTTAATCTCGGATCGTACAATCAAATTTAAACTTTATTACGTTGGTTATATTAGTGAAATTATACAACAAAACTGTGGTCAATCTGTTTTTATTAAAATATTGTGTGTTATATTTCTTTGTTTGCTTGATTAGTTTAAGGTAAGTTAACTCTTACTCTATTTTTATCTAACTGCAGTACATTTACAATTTAATTCACTTTATTTCACTGCAGTAGGTATAGTTTTCTTTAATTCATAATAATGATAATAATATCTCAGTTTAACAGTCAATTCAACTTAGTTAATCAGCTTCATTTTAGTTTTTGACTTCTTTTTGTTTTGTTATAAAAGAACTGTTTTATTATTAAAAGACTTTTGTTTGATATTAGAAAAGAAGACTGGTTGTTTATATCATTTCTTAATTGATTAGATACGTCAAAGTTTACTACTTAAAAGTTTGTTAAGAAAATGATAGATAGAGACATCAAATAATGTTAAATACGTAAAAGTTTATTGAAAAAATTCGTAAATAAGTAATAATGTTTATTTCATAATACCTATAATTCTTATTATTTTTCTTCCTATTTTTTTTAAATATTGTGATTATTTGCAGGATTAAACACACAATACTGCCAATCTCGCGAGATCTCGAAATTGGCGAGATCTCTCGGTATTGTTTTTCATAAACTCGCGAGATCTCGCCTGAGCCCCAATCTCGCGAGATTGCATTCCCTAGTCACGATCCTAATTGGTAAAATATTTGGCTAAATGGTAAAAACGAAACCCTCATGATGCAACTTCGTCTGTCTGCCTGTCTATCACACCTGTTTAACTCAGCAACTATTAACGCTATCGACTAGAAATTTGAAATAGGTAGGTACTTTTAAAATATAATTAGCTAACCTTAATTGCAAATTAGAGCATAAAAAATAGTTATTTGTTATGCAAGGCAGCAAAAGCGTTATTTGGCGTGAGTGCCTTGTATTGAAACCTGAGCAAGCGAAGGATTCTAGAATTGAACCACGAGCGAAGCGAGTGGTTCAAAAGAAGAATCCTGAGCGTAGCGAAGGTTTCAAGGCACGAAACGCAAAATAACTTTGCTGCCGAGCGAAACACAAAATTTTTCACCTCACTAAAGCGAGGAAGCAGCCAGTACCGCAGCGTGGAGGTCTGCCATACTGCATCACGTTCGAATTTCAAAAACCTTTTGCCCGCTAGCGGCCAAAAATCGCTTTTGGCCGCAGAATTTAACCGACAAAACAAATGTTTCCGAGCTTTGGAGGTGAAAACGTATATATTATTATTGTTGTAAATGAGGCCCAAAAAGTGGAGAGGGGGGTGGATGGACAAAATTTGTGGTATGAATAATTATATTTATGGGCAACCAATATGTTGAACCTTTTAACAATTGTTTGCACCTCTTATGTAATTCCATCTTTTTAAGGGTTTTGTAGTCAACAAGGAAGGAGTCCTTATAGTTTCGTAATGTCCGACTGTCTGTCTGACTGCGGCTTAGCACAGTGACCCTTAGTACTAGAAATCTGTAATTTGGTATGGCTATACATACATATTGTGGTACCGGCAAAGAATAGTACCAACCCTTACATACCCGTGGGTGTCGTAAGAGGCGACCAAGGGTAATAAACTGGTGGATGGGCAGCAGCATCCTCTTTTGTATCTAACATCTTACTTACTGCGGTCACCTACAACCGCGGTCCATGGTGCCAGCCGTAACGCTAACAAGCAAGTTGACTATGGTACTTCCCCTCTACATTTTTCCAGCAAAAGCTAGAATTCTAGAGGGAGCTCCCTGTCCTGTAGTGGACGTTTCATGGGATGTTATGATGGTACATATTAGTCACGCCGACAAAGTAGTATATTAAAATATTTAAAAAAAAATGTAGGTACACGAAAAATGGGGATGATTTTTTTTTCTGGTCAAACCCATCGTGTAGGATGTCGTTACATAGTTGTTTTAAAAATATTGTGAGCTTGTGAAGACTCCATTTTGGATTTAGGGATCCATTAGCGAAATATTTTGCTTAGAAGTGCAAATTTTTGCTAGACTCAAATATGCCCCCCCTGGAAGGAAAATTCTCCATAATAGCATATATGATGAAATTAAAAGGAAAACTATCATAACTACAGGTTACAGGGTAGGTTTTACAGGTTTAGGAGTGATAGTCGAAAAACTAAAAATAATAGAAACATAAATAGCAATTACGCGCTGGGGTTCGCTGGTCGTTAGAACGGAAAAAGTTTATGAAGAAATCGAAACCTGCTTAACAATGACAATTCCTAAAACATTTTTTTTTTCACACAA
Source organism: Athrips mouffetella (assembly GCA_947532105.1). Classification (NCBI taxonomy): domain Eukaryota; kingdom Metazoa; phylum Arthropoda; class Insecta; order Lepidoptera; family Gelechiidae; genus Athrips; species Athrips mouffetella. Next base: position 7,225,405 of record OX383980.1, on the reverse strand, counting down.
GGTCATCTGATCCCAAACTAGGCAAAGCCTGTAATATGGGTACCTGATATACATACTTAAATAGATAAATAACACCCAGACACGGAACAAACATTTGTGTTCATCACACAAATGTTTGCTCTGGGCGGGTATCGAACCCGCGGCCCTCGGCGTGTGAGGCAGGCTCACTACCAATCACACCAATGGGCTTGTTTTACTACGGAACCTTACATTTCGCGTGGCGTGACACGCACTTGGCCGGTTTTAAAATACAAATGCGAAAAATACTATTTTATAACCTAAATTTGATAAACATTGTTACACCAAATACAGGAATTACAATGTATGTATATTTGATGCAATAAAATGCAAATTACTACGTACTACAAACGTAGCTAAATCCGTTTTTACTACGACATTTACACTCGTAGCAAATTGCTACGCCGTAGGTAAACGCTACGGGATATCAGGATCGTCATGAAATTTATTTTGCACTTTGGGGAAAATCTTTTAAGCTGATAGCGACACGGACTTGAAAAGAATGTATTCGGTTGGCGGATAATGTCCAGGGGTCTCTTTTAACACGCTGTCACGTGACTAGGTCTCCTTGGCACTCGTACGGATTCCACGAAAGTATAAAGCAAATAGTAAACTATATAGCGCAGTATTCTATGCCAAACAAAATTGATGTTTAAGTGTGGGTAACAGTGAGTACATGTGTAAAATTGATGTGTAATAGTGGATATTTTTTAAATAAATAATTATAACTGTTCGTAAATAGATGTGAGAGCCATTATTAAAAGAATGGCCTAAGAGACAAACATAAAAATAATGGCCTAAGACATTACCTAACTAGGGCCGCTTTCAGGGTTCCGAACCAAAATGCTGTCAATCTATCTGTCTGTCACATCTGTCTATCTCAGCAACTTCACGCTATCGACTTGAAATTTGAAAAAAGTTTTAAAATATGACTGCCCAACTTCATTGCAAATGAACAAAATAAATTATGATGATAAAGGGGGCCCAAAAAAGATAAGATAAGGGCTATTCTTGTACATTCTAAAATAGACTTTTGTATTTTTATCACGACTGATGAAAATTTACAAAAAAAATACTAGTCCCCCTTATGAGAAAATTGAATGAAAAATGAAATTATATTTAATAACAATGGTAACACGTCATTTTTTAAAAGAGCAAAATTATGTAAAAATATTAGTATAAGTATAAAATGAATATAAGTACCTATACAGGGTGTTAATTTGATTGCGTGCCATAGCTTAGGGGGTGGTTCAGTAACGATAAAACAACTCAAAAAAATATTTAAAAAATCCTACTTAATTTTTTTTTTAACTCCATTGAAACTAAACTAACGCGAATTGCAATGACCTTGAGCACCGCGCTATCAAAAGCGCGCGAAAGAGTTGCAGTTATGTATGTGCCTACCTTGTCCACTGATACTGCGTACCACTGATGCTCCACCCTCCGCGTTCGTTAAGTTTTAGTTTTGGAGTTTTAGTTTTTTTTTTAGTAGGATTTTTTTTAATATTTTTTTTGTGTTCCTTTATCGTTACTCAAACACCCCCTAAGCTATGGCACGCAATCAAATTAACACCCTGTATAAAGGGTGTAAGGGACGGTGTACCGAAAACTGAAAGGGCGTGCTCAGTCAACGAAACTGAACAACTTTCCCAAAGAAATATATGTTGGGAAATTAAAAAAAAAATTGACCTCTCAATACAAATTGCCAACTCTGGTCGAACAGTTTGTATGGAGAGGTAAATTTTTTTTTTAATTTCCCAACATATATTTCTTTGGGAAAGTTGTTCAGTTTCGTTGACTGAGCACGCCCTTTCAGTTTTCGGTACACCGTCCCCTTACACCCTGTATAATAAAATTCTTACTAAACATTTAATAAATTTATAATGTCAGATTATTCGATCCAAATGGAAAAACTCCTTGTAATCGTAAAATTGGTATTCCATAATCCATTTCTTGAGCCTTTTCTTAAAAACTTCCACCGAACCTGCATCGCGCACTGTTAGTGGCAGCCGATTAAACACATCTGGTCCGACCACATAGACTGACTTCTCTGACTTTGTCTCAGAAGTTTGCGATAGAAGGAATTTGAATTGATTATAGTCGACAGAACTTTACGTACAAATTGCAGAAAAAACAAAACAATCTACTTATCTTTTGAGAATCTACAAAAAACCTTTTCAAACAAATGTAGTTTTGCGGCCCCGAAAATGGACTTAATTGCTTAAAAATACTGTTGGTATATTTGAACCCTCCGCGCGCAATTTGGCCTCGATTTTTTTACTGTCAAATTGCAAAATAATACAGCTTTATTATTCTAATCAAAACAATAGACTTATTTTTTTTTTTTTTAGGTCGGTCATCGACCTTGCAACCCACACGATATGATGATGATGATGATTGTCATTGGGCTTACTTTTACTTTGATCTAGTCTTGAGGACAGAGATGAGGTCGACGATGGGACGAGCTTATCCAGAAGAAGCCTATTTACTCGCGACTTGAATAGATTCGGGTTATATAAACTCGGGAACACAGACGCAGGCAGAAAATTCCACTCTTTGGCCGTGCGCATTATAAAAGATGTTATTTATAATATCTTTTATTATGCGCTTTAGCGCTTTGTCCGAATGTGTGGAAGTGTGTGGTGCGTCTGGACTCCCTATAGTAAAAGGGGGATGGTAGAATGAGTTCAGGGAGTTCTTGAGCACACTCTCCGAAGGACAATCTGTAAAAGACCGACAGACACCTTACGACGGTGGGCCAGACTGTGGAACTAGACATAATAATATACATTTTGCATTTATTTACACCCAGCATTGACAGCTGAACAGAGAGATCCGACAGGGACTCAAACAAAGCTCTGTCTTGCAGTTCCTCCCTCAATATTACCAGACTAATGGACTGAAATGGAGGTCTAGACAACGTTCAAACAATGTTATCTGATCCTAAACTAGGCAAACCCTATGTTCTGGTACAATCGTTAGAAATAATCACTTCATGATGTCGCCGATCATTTCAGAGCAATTTGATGAAATGTTATGTTAAGTTAGGTTGCCTTATCATGAAATGGTCATGAGAAAGTCGATCACATCATAAAATGGCCAATGCCAAGAATGGGCCACGACACATACATAAAATAGATAAATAACAACCAGACACAGAATAAACACTTGTGTGTGTAGAGATGACGAAAGCGAACGTTATAACAAAGACATTCGAAGCAAGGAGGTTTTTGTTCTGAGCGTTATAAAATATAAGGGATGACCATAGGGATGACATAAATTATGTCAAATGACATCCTATACATTTCAGCTTGACCAACTTATCTGGAGAATTTTGTGATGGCGCCACTATCGAAAAGGGTTGCCACCTATTACAAAAATAAACAAACTCAGCCTTTTTTAATACTCTTAACTACATGATGAAATGTGACATGACTTTTTACTGTTTGCCTCCTTGCTCGCTATCACATCTAAAAGATACCTATACAGGGTGTAAAAAAAAGTACGATGATCCTTCTTAGGGGTGATTCTACATCACTAATAATTTAAAAACTCTCCCGGCGGCGCTTCACTTCTACTTGAGCTAAAACTACTTTTTTTAAGGAAACGTATTTTTAATATTTTTTGTACAATCTATTAATGATGTAGAATCACGCCTTAGAAGGATCATCATACTTTTTAGGGTTCCATACCTCAAAATAAAAAAACGGAACCCTTATTATAGGACCACTTTGTAGTCCGTCTGTTTGTCTGTCTGTCAAGACCCTTTTTCTCACGAAAGAGAAGAGTTATCAGGTTGAAATTGATGAAGAATATTAAGGTCCATAAACCTCACAAGATCTGAAAATTTCAATTTTTTACAACGACGCAATCAAAAGATATGGCTCTTTATGTCCTCATTGTCCATACATTTATGCAAAAAAGCAAAACCTACAGGGTCCCGTTGACCTAAAATTATCAAATTTGACAAGAAGCTAGGTCTCACAGTACAAATAAAGGAAAAAGTCTAAAATCATTGAATATTTCAACTTTTCTCACAACTAATAGTAACCAATTAAGGTGAGCTCCCGTTTCAAGAACTCTTCTATAAAGGAGGGGTCAAGTTGGATGGTCGCGGAGGTTTTTAAAATCAAAGAGCAAAACCTTTTAGTATATCATATGGTAGATAGGTACGGAACCCTTAGGGCGCGAGTCCGACTCGCACTTGGCCAGTTTTTCACACCCTGTATAAGTAAATACAAAGATCGATGATAAAGACAACGGCCCTGACTAAACGGTAAGGGTTTTTAGGCAAATTGGCCTCGGAATCATTAAAACATACAAGTAATATATTAAATGTTTAAAATTGCTTGACAAGTACGTTAAACGAGCTTGAATTCATTGAATAATAATCTGGGTAACACTAACCTGTAGCGGCAGCAATGCGTTTGTATACCTACATGAACAAATGGTGCTATTGGAGATTCTTGCTCCTTTTCTTTTCTGCATCAAAGAATGATTTCATTATGAGAATCTTTTCTCGCACACCACTTTCCATCGCTTTTGAAAAGATTTTCTCATATAATACTTGGAAATATGCAGAAAAACAAGAAAAGCACAGACAACACTGACTGATACAAGGAGGTTTAAGTAGCAGCTCTTTCGGCTAAGGAGGGAGCCATAACCGTATCCATTTCTTGCGAGGGACCTCCATACTAAAATGTATGTACACTTGTTCACGTATGGACTGTTAGGTCGCCCACTATCCTCGTAAGTGTAAAATGCGGACGAATTGTCATACGGGTTTCTTTATTTCATATACAAAACAAAACCTGTAACTAAATCTGAGGCTCAGTCACTTTAGCTTCTGTAGCTACTGAAAAAAGAGCGGTACAAAGTCCACCGTGTCAAGATACACAGGCTTTTGACTGTAGGTACATGTACCTGAACACAAAACTTTAGTATTTCTATAAAACTGTTTGAACACTTATTTCCCCCTTTAAAAGATGATTTCTAAAACATGAAGGTTCACGTCTGTCTTTATTTCTTAAAGTATTTTATTTATCTATTTTACCTAAGTTTTCAAAACTCTATAAGTTTCATACGTATATTTTTTTATGAGTTGCGTATCTTCTGTTCGAGTGAACCGATTACAATGATACACCGCTTTTATATTGCAAGAAAGAACGCCAAACACATTATTGAAAACCCCGTTTGTATCAGTTAAGTTGTTTATGAGTTATTGGTGCACAGGCCGTGATAATTTGCATTCTTGTGGCTTCTGTTCGCTTCTTTTTGAGTTAACCGATTGCAATGAGTCAAAAATAAGTCAATGAGTTCAGAGGTTTTCGAGTTACTAGCGCCACCGCTTGAAACTTCACGTATCCTCTGTTTCAGTGAACGGTTCGCAATGAAACAAATCTGAGTAATGAAACAAAATTAAGCCTAATGTGTTATTGTTAACCTTATTTCAAGCAGTTGAGTGGTCTGTGAGTTATTGGCGCCGCCGCTTGAAACTTCGATTGTACTCTGTTTGAGTGAACCGATTGCAATAAAACTAAGCTTATATGTTGCACGGAAATAAGCTTAATACATTACCTATCGAAAACCCGGTTCCAATCGGTTCAGTGGTTTGCGAGTTTATCGCGAATACACAACCAGACAATCAGATCAACAGACAAAAATTCCAAAAATGAACCGAATGGTTTCTATTACCTTTTTTGTGACCCTCCAGATCAAGATCAATTTTTCCCGATAATTTTTAATGAACAGAATCGGCGAGTATAATTATATGTATAGAATAGATGATCAATTCACAAGTAAAAATTATATATTTTCACTTCCGCATATAAAGTTTGGATGAAACATTAGATTTTTTTATATATTTGTAAAACGTAACCAAGACCCTAGTTTTTTTGACCGACTTGTCATAGTCGACTAGGAGACGCTTTACACGACGTTTAGGACGGACTCTACAGTTTTTACTCTGAGGACTGTCAACAACAAAATGACTTTTTCAAAATGACGTAAGTAGTTCCGCTTTTGGCCATTCTACAGAAATATTGGTCAAACTTGTAACGTTTGTTATGACCCCCTGATGTCAAACTGAATGAATGAGTAACTTTTGTCTTATAGTCAATCTTACAGTATTTCGACTTTAGTTGCTACAACTTTAGCAGACATCCATCCGGACCCAAAATAATACTAACTTCGCTTAAATTTTATGACAAAGCGCTTTATTTGTGTACCTACTGTTAAGCAAAATGTACATACAACATGTAACAAAATAGGTGGGCATAACAATCCTAAAATATGTTAATCTGCCCATAAATCTGAACAACCCCATGGATCATAAATAATACACCCTTATTTTTTGTCACTTTGGATATAGAGAATCTTTTCGCAAGGAAATTACGGATAAGTATTTTCGGCTTCCCATCCAAACTGCATTTGCTGACAGCACATTTCGTACGAGAGGTTTTTGACCTACGTTTTATGTGAAAAATTGTTTAGTTTCATAGGCAAAACTACCTTTAAATTTCCGGAGTGATCAAAAATAATAAAAAACTCTGTATATTGAAAAATTATTACTTGCTATTAGAAATTCGTATGCTAATAACGCATTATATAATAATGTATTTCGACCTATGTTCCTTCAGAAAAGTTGTTCAGTTTCATCAATACATTCACATTTTTTGCATTGTTATTCTATTTTTTTACACCCTGTATAAAAATTGCAAGCACCAGCTTTACCTAATCGCCTTCACGAAAACCTTTTGATCTTATTGAATGGGAATAACAAAAGACACCCTTAAAGTAGGTTTCCCTCAGACAAATGTGATACCATTTGTTATGGTAATATTTCAACCAATTCATTGTTATCACACTTTAATGGTAATAGGTTAGCCAATGGCTGTAACTCTTGAACTACGTATTTATTAAGGTGCCATTTCCTTCACAAAAGAGGGATTGGAGGTGGGCGCTTTTGAATCGAGTCACTGAGTTAGATTCAGAATTAGTTTTTTTTTAATATATGCAGTTTTTATTTTTCTTTTATTTAATGTAAAAATTAATGCTGATAGAATGAGTCTACTACAGATGCGTGCAATTTTAGTTAAGTCATAGTTAGGTGTGTATTAAATAGGCTCTATATCTCATGTTTAGAATTTGTGTTCTTGTCACTTTTATAAGAGTTAAATAAAATCAAAATATTATTTTAGACTATTTCTTAGGACTGGATATTATTTTTTTATGATGTTTTAAATTCAATGAGCTGAACCGATAATTGAAATCAAGAAAATTTTATTTTAAGTGTAATTAGTTCTACAATTTTTATTTATATTTCAAAATTGAAGACAGTATGCGCGTATAAAGGAGTTCTAACGGATGAAGAAGACGCACATTATATTACACCCACATTATACTTTTACATATTAATTGCTTGCTGTGTGCCAGAACTTAAATAAGTAAATAATAAAGTTATTATTTATCCGCCACATTTCAATACATATAAAAATTAATAATAAAAATCCAGTTCAGAGTCCAGTCTAACCGATTTAGGTTGTGCAGTATGTCAGTTCCCGAATTTTAATAACCAGACTTTATCATATTTTACACAAAACTCTGTGTCAACTCACTGTGATAAGTCAGTTTTTCACCTTCTTATGTTTGTTTCTCACTTATCTTGATTTACGTAGAATTTTATGCCAAAACAATATAATGTATATCCTTGCAAAGCTACCGAGTATTAGTTTAATTGTTTAAAAGACAATAAATTTTGAAATTGTATCTGATTTGATGAAATATAGGCTCTAGTTGGCCTAATGGAATAACTTTGTTATAAGACTTTAGGTAGGTAAGAAGTTAGTAGAATCAGTAAATTAAATTTATTTAATGACAGGAACGACAGTAACTTGATGCGTAGGTAACTTCTATGCCGACAGACTTTAGTTAGTAAAACATTATGTTCAGCAAAATAATATGGTTTTGAGGTAAACCTACTTAATTTTCGTCTCTTTGCTTTGTTTTGAAACTGTTAGAATATTTTTTTACAGATAAAACATAAAGTAAATGATAATATTACATTATTATAAAAGCCAAGAAATATATATTTTGTGTTATACGGAAACTATAATATCGTGCTGAACAAATGTTTTGTTATTTTGAGAGCTTACTATTTATTTATTATTTATTTAATAAAGCAATATTATAAAACACAAAAATCGTCTAAACTGAATACTTTATGCAACTCTTAAAGTTTTCCTGAGTGCTGAACACTTTTCATAAAATCTGCAGATAAAAAAAAACGTGGTGTGGTCAGAATTTTGAAATAAAGCACAAAGTTATGATTTTAATCCATATTCGTTATTGCACAAAGCGTAAACGATATTAATGGTAATAGCGGAAACTCGAAAGTAATTAAAACGGTATTGCTCTCTAGCATCAATGAATGAATTACATTTCATATTCAATTCAAATTGTAATATGTTTATTGCGTAACTATAGGTTTTTGCATACACATGTTAACAATATGTCATTTCATTTCTATATATAGTTTACCAAAATGGTGTACAATGTCAAAAAATATATATATATTTATTCACTCGCATACTTGGTACAGTCATCATTAAAAGTAACTAATCATTTCAGGACCCCTAAAGAACCACACATTCAAAGTAACTATAACAATCTACAGGGTGTAACAAAAAAGGTATACCAACCCTTAAGTATGTGAATCTGCCTATGACTGATCAACTTGCACTAATTGGTGGAAATACGAAAAAACAATTAACCCCCCATAGAAACTGAATCAGCTGATAGCGCATTTTTTTTTCGCATTTAGGCCTATATTCCTTAGGGAAAGTTGTTCAGTTTCATGGTCAGAATCACATCCTTCAGGGTTGATCTACCCTTTCTGTTACACCTTGTATCACTAAATCTATACATCAAGCGCGAATTTGAAATTAGATGGTCGCGTAGGCTCGCATATTCAGTACTAAAGACCTGCAGGAGGACCACGAGAATCTCGCAGGCGAGTTTGCGCGGGGCTGTGGGGTACATTGCAAGGGGGGCGGAGTCATAGATTTATTACTTCGCGCGTGGCGCTTTTAACCAGATTGCGCTCTTCCAAAAATTATGCGAGCAGAGTAGGACGTAAGATGAGAGGAAGCTGTCCCTTTCTAATAGATTTTGCATGACATTTCGTTAATGTTGTCATGGCAACATAAACAAAATGTCATGCAAAATCTTTGTTAAAAATCATTTTACCAAAGAGTTTTTAATCCAGATAAATCAAAATAAAATGATTTTCTGCATTTATCAATATTAAATGAAAACTGAGAGAGAAGTTTATACTTTGCACGTTGAAAATTAATCAAATAAGTATTTAAAAATACGTATAAATAAAAATTTGTGGATATAAAACTTAACTTTTTTCTCGGAAATTGTGCAAACTTCATTAGTATGGCAATAATTAGAAAGGGACGAAGTACATCGCCTATGATGTCTTGCTCTGCTCGTTTTGCCTCTGTACAAATTGTTAAGAGTACGCTGTCATGGTATATGTAAGGTCATTGGGCGGAGTATCCGTTCTATATGATAGTACTATAACTTTATTCTGTGTCTGTGGTCAGGTGTGACTAAATGTGCCTCAATGATCTCCAAGATCAAAATCTTCGTTTTACAAAATAATTTCAACTTCCCATAAAGTAAAGTATTTGATCCAACGCAATGGTATTTGTCATCGACACGAAGAAGAACTTCCCGTAGAAACTGAATAAGCTGTTGACGCATTTTGTTTTGTGTGAAACGTCAATTTTTTTTCATTGTCGATCTATGTTCCCGGAGAAAAATTGTTCAGTCTTCTTCTTCTACGTGTCAATGTACAAATACCGGATCAAATACTGACTATTGAGAATGAAAACGGAAACTTTTGTTCCAGAATATTCCTGTTACAGAGATAAGTCACCTGCAATCACTTCACTTTTACGACTCAAAGCTGTAAAACTACTGTAAAGCAGCAGTTCACTAGAAAATCGGTCTTAAACGTGCGCTTTAAAACTATATTACTTACGAGACGTGCTTTCACAATTTGAATTCGGTTGCTTTCTAAAATCACAAAAGACAAGTCTGAAAATACAACCTTTCACCAAATAATTCATCTGTAAAGCCACGATCACACCTAGCTGAATTCAAAGACTAATTCGGCATACATTGCTTGTTGAAGTAAGGATATTGCAATTAACATAACCAAGCTTCCTAGCAATGTATGCTGAATTAGTCCCTAAATTCAGCAAAGTGTGATCGTGGCTTAAACAAAGAAGCAATTTATTATTTAGGTCATGGTGTAGGCTTCTGGGGTACGAGACAAGTGGCTTTCTTTTATGGTAAACGCTACAAAAATTAATATGTATGGGATTGACATTAACAAACAAAATTTTACGAAGTAGAAAATCGCAAAATTTTACAACCACAAACAGCAAAAATGCTTGCTAGGTGGCAGCACAAACGCAACGTTGGAATGCGTATAGGGGTCGCTAAATTTCACAACATCGGGCAGGACCACAGTAGCCTAGTTGGTAAAGCGTCTGCGGTACTTACGCAGAAGACGCAGGTTCGAATCCTGCCTGTGGTTGTGAAATTTTGCGATTTTCTACTTTGTAGATTTATCCGAACACAGGAAGTGTTAAAATAAAATCATTTTCAAAATTTTACGGTTAAACTCACGATATATATTGACGGCAAAGGACCGACACGTTTCGATCCTGTACGAGGATCTTCAGGGAGGTCAGCAGTTTCACGGACCAACGTCTGTCTCCGTATCCTGCCGAGCACTACAATGCTGAAGAAGATCCTCATACAGGATCTAAACGTGTCGGTCCTGTGCCGTCAATATAAAACGTGAGTTATCCGTCGAAGTATATAATTATGTGTGACACTCACGAGTCGTTTAGTGATGAAATTTAACGTGATAGGTACTGTCAATCCTATACATTTTTATTCTATTTTCCTGGCGTTGACCATAACAAACTGCTACTTGATAGGCCCAGTTGTCTATGTGTATTAAGCTTAAATATAAGTAATACCCGCCGCCGCGTTTTGACCGCACCTATTTTTAAAACTCTTCATTAATAGGTTTCGTTTCTATTTGTTTGCAATAGTATAACATCAGAAGCGCTCGTCGCCGAGTGGTAATTGCTCTCTCTTTCCAATCAAGAAAGTTAAGCAACGTTTGCTGTGGTCAGAACCCGGATGGGTGACCGGTAGTAGAAAAAGAACTCGAGCGTTTCCGTACTTCGGAAAGCACTTTAAAGGAGTGATCACACCTAGCTGAATTCAAAGACTAATTAGGCATACATTGCTCGTTGAAGTAAGGATATTGCAATTAACATAACCAAGCCTCCCAGCAATGTATGCCGAATTAGTCTTTGAATTCAGCTAGGTGTGATCACTCCCTGTTGGTCCCGGGCACTGTCCAGGATATTAGTCGTTAAGCCATTTGGCGGCTTGAAAACTCTGATAGACAGGGTGGCCATAAACCTGGTGAAACCAACCTTATCTAGGATTGGGTCTGGTTCGTCCTCTGGTTTGCAGAGGTCAGATGGCAGTCACTCTGTGTAAAAACCAGTGCCCCCGTCAAATTCCCTTAGCCAAATCCGTAAAAACCATTTGGCAAAAGCGGAATAAGGCTAGGGCAATGTTGGTGATGATGCAATAGTGTAACATCTCTTAAAATCTGACAGTGTAGATACAGGCAATAAAATTGCGCAAATACCTCCTTCCATAGATCGAAACATGAAAAAAAAATTGAATCCAATCCCTTTGCAAACCACGGAATACAAAAAAAGTAAGTGAAAAACTATATGTGAAAAAGTGTATGTTTATGTTTAAGTGTATGTTTTTGTTTACGTTTGTTAAAGCACACTTTTTACGCACGGAAGCAAAGAAGTGGAAACAAAACCAGTATAAGCTGAACCAGCGCTACGCTACCAGCGCCCGAATCCAGAGAGTGTTTGCACCGACGAGCGGCCGTGTTAACGACAAGGTTTTTTCAAACATTTGGGAAAAAAATATTAGTTTTATGGTCTTGGGCGCTATCACGGTAGTAGGAAAGTGTCTGCCATATTATTATGTGAACCATTTTCGTTGCAACTAAAAATTCCCGCGCAAAGACCGGAGGAGAGTAGACCTACGCAGAATTTTTCTCTGCCAAAGTCAATAATGTCAGTACTATTTGCGTACACCCTTCTGGGCTTTGCGCGAGAGTTCGAGTTGCAGAGGCACGTTCCGGCTACCGTAATGGCCTTACCCAGAATCCACAGTAACCGTTATTAGGAGACGTCTTTTTAAACCCTATAAAATGACCAAAATGACAAACATACAAATGTAATTGGGACTAGTCTAGTCTGGGGGACTATTCAAACGATGAAAAGAAAAAATAAAACTTCGAACAATGGGAATAATTGGAGTTTACTCAACTAAGCTAAAAGTGTAAGTAAAATTTACGACTTTAGTCTTCAAATTTGCAGTAAACTAATACGAGTATTTTAGAAGAAATCTCTTCTTTAGGGTTCCGCATTCAAAAGGTGAAAACAGGACCCTATTACAAAGCCTACATATTTTTTTATATGTTTATCTAACTGTCTGTCCATTCGACAATAAAAGGTAAAGATAATGGTTTAGTTTATCAGGAATCAAGCGATACATGATCATCTAAAAATTTAATCAGTAAAGGAGGAAATCAACCAATACAGCAAGAATTAAATAAAAATTGAAAAAGACACTAACATCTTGGCAAGGAATTCGCTGGAAGAAGCGTAACGGAATAGGCTAAAGCGATGGAATGTTCTACGAACTTAGAAACGATTTTTTTTTAAATTGGGCCAGATGGTCACTGCCACTAATTCAAAATCCCAATGATATCTGACAGAGGCTATAAGAGTAGGGGCAGATTATTAAAGGGAATAGTGAAAAATATAATATAGGTAGCTGGTCCATAACAGAGATTTCTTTAAACAATGTTGTGTGGTGGTAGGGAATGGAACCCACATTGCGTTATTTCGACTCGAATCTGGCCTATTTTTATGTAAGGCTTCGCTCCTTAACTTTTACCATTACCTCACTAATGGAATTGTTCAGTTTTATCTTTAACATACCAACATTTTGTCAAGTGGAGTTCTGTAATAATAATGGTAATAAAAGCCGTCTCATTTCTCGAACAATTTGTTAACTTCTGCAATCAAAGTCAAAGTTTCGTCAGGGCGTACTTTGTTGAAATATCTTCGACAATATCTGCGTCTACTACTTTTAAGTGCCAACCATAACACTTCATTAGAGATTAAAAGTATACAGGGTTTAAGGATATACCTTTGCAGCTACATGCTCGTCAATGTTAATTTCGACCTCATTTACATGTCAATAACGTTCAAATAAGCGCGCCTTGCAACGTGGCTGTTACGATTAACGGTGACCCTGATATTTACAAAAATGAGAGTAAAGTATGTTTTTTCTGTTATATCAAAAATGTAAAGCGATCACATCAATAAAAATTGTTTTGTCTAAAATATTGTAAATTTTCATATATTTTTGATAAAAAATGTAACAGTAAAATGGTTACAAATAGGAAAAAATTTACAAAACAACAACATTTTAGAATTTTTTTCTTTAGTTATACATATTAAATTAAATATCTCTCTCGAGCTCATCACTTCTCATATCTTGTTTGTAACTACTTTTTTTCTGTTAATGCTACATTAAATGTAAAAAGTCATTACGAAATTATTCAGTCTCAAGCTCATTCAGGAAGGATTACGTAAATCGTACGTCATACGCACACTTACGTAATTCACGGTTGCTTGCATCTTGCTGGCATCTCGCTTGCATCTTGCTTGCATCTTGCTTGCATCCACACCACAGCTTCATGACAAACACATACTACGATCACCAACAACATCAGTCATGGTGTCAGCCGCAAAGCTATCAAGCGTGGTGACTATGGTGCTTCCTCTCCAAGCACCACGATGGAATTCTGGAGGGAGGTCCCGTCCTGCAGTGGACGTTTTGTGGGATGTTATGATGGGAGGCGAATATATTTTTCTTCTACTTATTTCAAACCGTATTATACGATACGGTTGTTTACTTACACTTCTAAGAAGGTTTAAAGATACTTATTTCTCACTGTCTCTAACATCTTGTATAGACTAATAAATTAATTCAAAAATTACCTCTGAATATGTTTCAGGTACATTAATGCTTTTAGTTTCTTCAGAAACTAAAAGTGCTTCGAAGATTAGCGATAATTTCATGTAAATTTCAAAATATCACCCGTAGATTATCGCGCGCTATTAATAACGTAACACGCACGTGGCAAGCCTGATGTCGCCAAATAACTTCTGACTTGGCTTGACGGAGAACGGGTCATCGGAAACCTTACCTCATCGCATATTAAAAAGGGGCTAACCCAGCATGCTGCTCAAAGAAAAGGTGCGTCATAAATATAGAGCAAATCAGAGCATTCTTTATTTTGGAGTTTGAATAACCTAAATATAACATCGTGGCTCACGAAAGTACCAGGATTAGAAGTGGTAGCCCGTATTGATTTTGGTACTTCTTGACTAGCATTTCGGAATTTTCTCTTGTTCTTACAATTTTTGCAGTGTATAAAAAATAAGCTAAAGTAGAGCAACCCCTTTGTTTTCAGACGTACTTTGGCACCTTAGATTGGTCGCTATTCGAAACTTGTTGAGGTGGGGTTGCGGACTTTAAGAGATTGTTCATATCAAATGAACCTTAATACTTTATAATGTAGGTCTTCGCTAAAAAACCTGTATCGGATAACATTATAGTTGTGACTAACCCTTTTCCTTGTATTTTCTGTAAGAACATGAAAAGAAAAACTTTGAAACTGAACCAGACCAAATAAATCTTACCTTCCTAAATTCAAAGACTAATTGGAATTCGTTACTAGGAGGCTTGGTTCTGTTAACTCCACTATCTTTACTCCAACGAGCAATAAATAAATATTGGGGGACATATTTTCACACAAGGTCATCTGATCCCAAACTAGGCAAAGCTGTACTATGGTTACCAGAGACTGATATACATACACAAATAGATAAATAACACCCAGACACAGAACAAACACTTGTGTTCATCACACAAATGTTTGTCCTACGCGAGGATCGAACCCGCGGCCCACGACGTGTGAGGCAGGCTCACTACCAACCACACCAACGGGCTTGTCATGTATGCCGAATAAATTTTTGAATTAAGGAAGGTGTGACATCGGCTATTCAAATAAAGCGCTCGTGGTCGAGTGGAACTCTTGCTTTCCAGATTCAGATTCAGATTATTTATTCAATGTAGATTCTTTACAGAATACTTATTGAATGTCATGCAGAATACAATTCAAATAGAGCGAGTCTACGCCGTTTCGGATCGTGCTATGGCAGCGTAAAAGAAACGGCAAGAAACCACTGCAGCACGGCCTACTTTAACAGTCGGCTTTTTACGGTGTGTTTCTTGTGTTTCGCTGGAATATCAGAGCACCATACCTCTTTGTCATTCATATAGTCATCTAATATATAGTAAGCTTTTTTAAATACCGTTTGCTTTACACTTTCTTTAAACTTTCTCTCAGGTAATTGCACTATATTATTTAGTATTTATTTATTAATTTATTAAGATTTAAAAAGTACAGTAAACTTAAAAACTAAACGTTGCCCCACAAAACTGCAAAATCCAGCAGTTTGTCTGTGGGATCTATGAGTCTCAAATTACAGCATTAGAACTTAATCCCAAGTATAATTTAATTTAAAATATATATATATATAATTTGAATTAGGTGCTAATACTTAAAAGGTAGGTTTTTAATTTTGTTATAAATTTTCCTTTTTTTGGTTCTAATCGAATGTCCTCAGGTAAACTGTTTAAAAAGTATGGAATTCGTTTCTGTAGCGTACGGTCGCCGTAATAATTTGTTACTCTCGGTACAACAAATTTACCTGAGGTCATCGACTTAGTGCCATACTGATTATTAATCGATACAAGTGACATAGAAGAATCGTTTCGACCATGGTTATTTACAACGAGAAGAAATTTGTGCTTTAAGCTAATCGGTAAAATTTTACAAATTTTGAATAAAATCCTATAATTGCCTTTACATTTAGTTTTAGTTTTTCTGTTGACTATTAATTTTAAAAATCTCAGTTGAATCTTTTCAAGTTTATCCAAATTTGTTTTCGTTGTAAGACCATATGAATCCAAGGCATAACTTAATATTGAGTCTATTAGTGACATATATAAACATCTTAGCGTGCTAGTGGGGACTTTGTAACTTAAATGATAAAACTTACCTAATAATACTTTAAGTTTATTGTAAATAAAATCAACATGCTCAGACCAGGAGAAACTTTCGTCTACTTTCATGCCCAAATATGTTACACATTTAACCCGCTCTATTGGCATACACTTACAATTATTCATATCATCATGAAAACATTTAAAACACACACATTGTCAAGTATTTTGTTATAGTATCGTACACACAGACCAACGAAAGATGTATTGACTTTAGTTAATCTAGTATATGGTTGATCAATTTTGTACCAATCACGGTAGTTAAGCAACGTTGGCTTTATCAAATCTCAGGTCAACAATTAGAGCGTTTCCGTGCTTCGATAAGCACTTTTACATACATACATAAATACATAATATTACGCCTTGTTCCCGTCGGGGTAGGCAGAGACCACAATTCTCCACCTGCTACGATCTTGACATACTTCCCTTGCTTCCTTACTTTCATCAATCCTTTCAAAGCACAGGAAGCAAGGGAAGTACTTTTAGCCGTTAGTACCGGCTTCTGTCACGTCAGAGGCCATTTGGCGGTTTGAAAACTCTGACACTGAGGTAGGCCACTGGAAAAGCTTATCTACGATCGGTTCTAGTTTACTTACGCACACTTAGTTGCGGAAGTCACCATTTTAGTAGCTCTATGTAAAAACCAATGTTTATTATATATTCTGTGCCAATGTCTACAAATCCCCTAGGTAAGGTAGCTGACTCAGTAAAAACTGGCCAAGCACGAGTCGGACTTGCGCCCTCAGGGTTCCGTGCCCATCCACCATATCATATTCTTCAAGTTCTGCACTTTCATTTTAAAAACTCTGCGTCCACACTAACTGAACTCTCGTTTGTATCATTGTTCTGCACTTATGGCTCGCTTATCTTATTTTATTGTTGCTCTGCTGCGTCATGCAAGACCACATTACACATTTAACCATCTGTCACACACATTCATACATTCACTACCACGTACTCTCTTACTTCTTTTATATTGTATCATCATCTCAATTTTTTAATGCTAATTATAACTCATAATATAAAATAATTTTGTTTTTACAATACTACACTTTTCTCTCCCCAAGATAATATAGAAATATCAATTTCCAAAGGTTGCCTGGTACAGGTTTACCTAGTGTAGAGGCCAGCCTCCACAAGCAAAATCATGATTTTTTTTAATTTAGGCTTATTGTTACCATTTTAGTTTCGTGATTTGTTTGTCTGAGGAAATAATTACATTTTTTATTATTCATTTATTATGTGAATGTATTTGAAACGGGACCTCACCTTAATTGGTTATGACTACTTGTGGGAAAAGTTAAGAAAAGAAAAGGACAAGAAAGTGATTCTATAAATAATTTTGCCTTTTGAGGTACGGAACCCTAAAAACTGAATAAGCCTTAGGCAATGATGACTCAACAGTGTTTTCCTCCACTAAAAAGCCTCAATCGATACAAAATGGGCAATTTGATGACAGCCAAAACAGTAGGAGGCCGGGACATGGGGTTGAGTATTAAGTGATCATCCGGATCGGCCTTTTCAAAACGCATTGTCATGATGGTTTCAGAATATATACTACTATACAGGCTGTATCATAGTGTAGATATATTCTTTATTACTAACATATAGAGTAATAGAGTACTTGCTTGTGAACTGTGTATTTTTCAGTATGTTACTCAGACCTTAAAAATGAACACGTAGGACGAAATAAGGAAAAAAAAAACCGGTCAAGTGCTGAACTAAATTTGTTTGTAAAGGTTTTTTGCAGATTTCTGAAAAACTGTGCAACTTAGAAAGATCGTTTTATTTTTGCTGTAAAGTTTACATAAACCTCTGTCAACTGTAATTAATTCAGATTTTCCCTTACTCAAACTTCGGAGATAAGGGGGGGGGGAATGGTATTTTTTTTGACATTTTTCATCATAACTTGATAACTAAGAAACTTAAAAAAATACAAAAATATATTTTAAAATGTACAAGTAAAGCCCTTTCATATGATACCCCACTTGACCTAGTAGCGACAATTTGAAATTTGGCCCCCCCTATTTTGGCCCCCTTTACATTAATAATCATACTTTTTTCAAAAAATTTTCATGTGCAATTAAGTTGGGCAACTATATTCTAAAACTATTCCAAATTTCAGCTCGACAGCGTAAGTGGTTGCTGAGATATAGAGGTGTGACAGACAGACGGACAGACAGACAGACAGACAGAGCGGCACCATAAGGGTTCCTTTTTTTTACCATTTTGGTATCGGAACCCTAAAAACTACAATAATAACTGCATTTTAATAAATCAGTTGACAAATTACTTTGTAGGGGAGGTCAATTTTTTTTAATCAATTTACATGAACTGAGTAACATATTCATAAGAACGCAGTTATATTAAAATGTGTTTTTAGGGTTCCGTACCTCAAAATAAAAAAACGGAACCCTTATAGGATGACTTTGTTGTCCGTCTGCAGACCCTTTTCCTCACGAACGGGTAGAGGTTTGAAATTGATAACGAATATTAAAGTCCTTAAACCACACAAGATCTGAAAATTTCAATCAAAAGATATGGCTTGTTATGACCTCATCTCCACACATTTATGCACTAAAGCAAAACCTAGAGGGTACTTCCCGTTGACCAAAAATCTAAAATCATTAAATATTAAAAATTTTCTCACAACTAAAAATAACCTATTAAGGTGAGCTCCCGTTTCAAGAACTTTTCTATAAATAAAAGAGGGGTCAAGTTGGATGGTTGCGGAGTTTTTTAAGTCAAAGAGCAAAAGCTTTTAGTATATCATATGGTAGAGAGGTACGGAACCCTTAGGGTGCGAGGCCACCTCGCACTTGACCGCTTTTTTTATTACGTTACAATATTTACAATTCAATTTTCCACTTACTTCGTTTCTTCCTAAGTTAAAATCACGTTATAATTTCTGTTTTTATATTATTAATTATAATCTCCACATACAAGAATCACACCATAAAATTATCATTCTTCTTTTTTATATTCTCGTTTCAGAGGTCACAGTCGAGTCATGGTAAAAAAAATATTTTCATACAACCAAAAAATAAAACTGTTGCATCTTTTTTCTTAAATATAATTTAATTTTTGTATCATCTTGTGTACAATAAACTGTAAACACTTAAATAAATAAAAGTTTCCTTACAAACGACTGCCTTTCGTGTCGTTATGGCATATTTGCCTACTCCAATAAATGTTGATTCATCACATTGTTAAGGCGGTTGCTGGGTGGAAGCACCATACTTTTAGAAATAAATTTATTGCGTCGCAAATACAAAACTTTTCAGTAGTATTGTTCGTTTGGCGGCAATATAGGGTAGTTATATATGTTATAACCCATCATCATAGCTTAGCTTATCATTTATAGCTTTGTATTGGTAAAGTGCTAAAAGTGGCCGTTTTTGGCAGTTTTACAATACAAAGCTATTCACGATAAGCTGAGATGTAATGTGATGGATAATAAAATATAGAACTACCCCAAATTGCCGCCAATCAAACAATCCTTATTAAATGTTTTGTATTTATGACGCAATAAATTTATTTCTCAAAGTGGCAGCACTTCTGCTCAGCAACCACCTTAAAGCGTGTGTGCGTACTCTTCTGTTTTCTAAGATTAGACCCGTACAGTCTAGAACTCGTCAAGCTTAATATTAGACTTTTTCTGTTCTTAATTTAACCGTAGGAGCTAGACTAGACTGTACAAGGCGGAGCCAGTTTTTTATCTGTCACTGGCAACAAAAGGTCTTATCCTCTTTATTGTCGTTGACAACTTATAAGCAAAAATCCTACTAATATTATAAACGCGAAAGTTTGTAAGTATGGATGGATGGATGGATGGATGGATGGATGGAGGTTTGTTACTCTTTCACGTCAAAACTACTGAATGGATTTTAACGAAACTTGGCACACATATAGGTTACGAGTAGGTCCTGGAATAACACATAGGCTACTTTTACCGCGGGAAAACGCTTCATTCCCACGGAAAAACGCATTTTATGTTAATGAAGAAGGTGACTGACTCACTGACTGACATATCAATACACAGCCCAAACCGGTGGGTCTAGAAATTCTAAATTTGGTATGTAGGTTTCTTATAAGGTCTAACGGTGCGGTGAGAAAGAGTTTTACAAAATTCCACCCCTTAGGGGGTAAAATAGGGGATGAAAGTTTTTATGAAAGTCCGTCAGTTTTTAAGTTAGGATCTTCCAATTTTGTATTGGACGACTTAAAATTAATAATCACGTGTCTCAGGGTTTTTGAAAATTCGACACCCTAAAGGGTGAAAAGGGGGATGAAGTTGAAAATCCTTTATTTTTAAAGTATAATCCACATAATTCATTATTTAGGCATTAGGTTTGTAATTCTATGCAACGTTCATCACTGTTATTGATATTCCACCCCAAATTCAACCCCTAAAAAAGGGAAATGGGGTGAAAAATTCTAAAAACCAATATGGGTATCGTTTGTATGGTTTATTGGGTTAAGATGGCGTTAGACGTAGGGATAGGGGAAGGGATAGGAATAGGAGTAGGGAGAGGGAGTGGGTGGGGGACAAGGAGAGGAAAAGGGAGGAGGGGGGGAGGGAGAGGGGCAGGGACAGGGATGGTTTAACGGACGGTTGGACAGATGGTTGGACGGACGGACGGACGCCAGATAGACGGAAGGGAAGATGGATGGATGGTCAGATAGATAGAATCCCTCGCGGACGAAGTCGCGGGCAACAGCTAGTTGTACATATTTGTGCTCTATCCGAGCTAAATGGTACCTTTCCGCGACAGCTTCCGGTTACCTCGCACAGCTCGGGTGGAAAGCCTTCCTAAGTGTAGCGACACACTCGCGGAAAGTTCCGCGACCGACAAATCTATCAAGTATGACATCAGCGGAAATTTCGTCAGATTTGTCATACGTAACCTAAAAAGCACTTTGAGCGTAATGAGCGGAACTCTCCGCGTCTTAAAGATCCACAAGAGAGTCACTACACTAATGGTTTTTGCGGACGATAAAGACAAGATGAAGATACGACGAAACATTTTTTATACCATTCCTCCTCTAAAAAGATTCTTTTATTCCCTGAAAACAGTTAATAAAAAGCACTTATAATCACTTTTTGGTGTTTGAATTTAGAACATATAAAATCTACATTTTAATTAATTTAATCTTTCTTTTTTTCTATATTAAATGTATATTTTCGCTTAAATATTTCTTTTTTCCCGTATTCATGGTATAAAATATAGTACTGCAACTCTTGAATAAAAGGGATTTAAATCGAGGGCCCTGAATCACTCGCGTCCCTCAGGATTCTAACACGCTCGCTACGCTCATGATTCATCTCTGGCCCGCTATAAATCCATCTTTTATTCACTAATTGCATAACAACTATTTTCTGGCGGAAACTAAATTTGCCATTGCGCGAAACTGCTTCTACAAATCTTAATTCCTAATTGATTGTTAACGAACATTTTAATTAGGCAGCAGTTGGAAATTATTACTCCCACGTGACTCTCACATCCCTACTGTGGATAAAATCAAGGAAAACCAAATTGATTGATTACTTATATCTTGAAGGTCTACTTTATTTTTATAACGTAACCCTTTATTAAGTAACTAGCGACCCGCCCCGGCTTTGCACGGGTGCAATGCTGATACTAAATATACTACAGAATGTCTATAGGCACGAGCCGCCGGAACCCCGGCCGGTACCGCCGCAGCTGCTATGTCCCTGCATTTTTATTCTGTAATATCTTCGAAAATATTCATTTAAATTACATGGTGTAAAGGGCCATATTAATCTATATTAAATGCACAATGTATTTAAGATTGAATAAGAATTATCGCTGTATTGCTTAAAATCGCTTCGTAAATAAGCCATTATTTATTTAGTAAAGGATAAAAAATGGTTTATTGTGGGCTATCCCTAAGAGATAGACATATACCATCGCAGACTTTTTTGTAGACCTTTTTAAGGTATACAATACTGTATTACATTATCTTGATCTATAATAGGACATACTATCTCAACATGCTAGCAGTTTATGGCATCCTTCCAGGCCACACTCTGCCCACCAGAGGACCAAATTTTCTGGACCACTTTATGCTAAAAATAAACACCAAAAAGACTTCTTCATTTATTGCTATTCTACAAACTTCAATAACGGATCACTTCACAACTTTTTTGTCTCTAACTAAAATAAACAATAAAAATTTAAACACAACTAAAAAAATACCACAATTGATTTTAAAAATGCTTTAAAATATTTACAGAACCAGAACTTAAATGAACTACTTTTTTGTGAGGATCCACATTATGTGACTAAACAGCTTATTCATGAGCTTGCTAAATCTATATAACTAAATTCTAAAACTACATGTATACCTAGCAGTAAACGGATCTTGAAATCTGGCATTTTGAGATGTATCAAAAAACGAAATAAACTCCATAAAATGACCCATAATGACCCTTCTAATGAAATTAAGAAAATAACATACTCACGCTTTAGGAATTACTGTAACAACCTGATAAAAACACTTAAAAGACAATATAACAGACAGCTAATAATAAATTCACTCAAAAATAACAAACTCCTCTGGAAAAATATAAAATCATTAAGTACCTATACAAAAAAATCTAATAACCTAAATTCCGAAATAAAACATACAAAATCTTCACCAACTGAATCAGCAAACAAGGTGAGCAGCTGGCTCAAGATATTCAATCTAAAATTACTAATGAAGAATTAAACAAATATCTTAAGGACCTACCAAGACAGCCTAAATTTTTTGTTTTGTTAGAAACCGACCATGATGAAATTAATCGTATAATAAGATCTTTGAAATCGGAGAGTGCCCCGGGCTGTGATAATATTTCAACTAAGTACCTTAAGTATGTGAAACACGAAATTATTCCTATTATTACTCATCTCGCTAACCTATGTTTTAAAACTAGAATTTTTCCTATCGCTCTAAAGCAATCCATCATCACACCTATCTATAAGGGTGGGGAGAGAGATGACGTCAGCAATTACAGACCGATTTCTGTTCTGTCTTAGTTTAGTAATTTTTCTAATATTTTGGATATACCATTATCAGTGTTTCTCTGATGTATTATGCATGTATTATACATATAAACCTTCCTCTTGACTCTATCTATTAAATAAGCACCGCATAAAAATCCGTAGCGTAGTTTATAAAGATATAAGAATATATAGGGACAGACAGACACGGGAAGCGACTTTGTTTTATACTATGTAGTAATGATGATTAATTGACATCCTGAGTAGGATCTCATTAGCACCTTTTTGGAGTGAAAGCCTAAAAAAATACGTGTTTTGTACGGGGATTCCTCTTAATTTATCATTTTGTTTGTTATCATATTTGATACAATAACATATTATGTGAAAACTTCAGCCAGTTAGGTATTACAATTCTAAATATACAGGTAAGATAGAACAGACAAAGAAATGGTTTCGTTTGTGTAAGGAACCCTAAAAGTTTCAATGACAAGCATTATTTCCTTCCGCTCCATACTCGCCTTCATCCATACTAATCAGTGTTATGTAACGCGATACAAACAATATTATTATAACACGTGTAGTGAAAATAATTCATAACATATTAAATCTCACATTGGGTACGCTAAACGCTTCGGTGCGTTTTTACTTTCGGCAGAAATAGATTCTTACCACTGTCCACGTAGACCATTTATGTCAAAACAGACAAACGAGCAGACAGCTCACATAATGGAAAGTGACACTGCCCCAATGGCACCATCCATCCATGGGCACTTGCAACACCGATAGAGGCGATGCTAGTGCGTTGTTGGCCTTTTAAGAATTTACGAGTATAAACCGCATTTTGAAGCCCCCATATACGTATAGCTATATACATATACCGGGGAAAACCGCAGAGGGAAATTCGTTCCACATCTTACTTGTGCGCAAAAGAAACGATCGCAAAAACCGCGTTGTGGTGCAACGCCAGAGGTCCAAATTATTGCTTACATCTTGCTTGCAAACTGCATATAAACATACGAAATTATGTCCACGTAATGGCAACGTCGCATTTGCGTATCGTTATTGGTTTGTGTGGGTATTAGGCCATATACGTCCGACTGATGTCGGCAAAAAATAGTACCAACCCATCTCTACCCGTGAAGAGGTGACTAGTAGTTAGGGTGCTGGCTGCAATTTGTGTATATGATTTGCTCATGATTCATATTAATGGGGATGATAGATCAGCTCAATACGAATGGATTTGGTACTTACAAGTTTTTCTGTGCGTCGCTGCTTTTTTGAGTAAAAGCAAAAAAACATGAAAAAAAAACTAAATAATGTTTTTTTTGTCTGCCTTTGTGGCTCCTGTTTAAAATACTTCTTCTGAAGATGTAGAAAATCGAAGAGGCAGACATGCAGGGCTCTGCATTATCACGGGACGAAGTTGTGAATTTTTGCATTTTGAAGCGCTGTAACTTAACAACGCAGGGCTATAATGGTGGCAGAACATTTTTCAGGGGTTTTATACATTGTATTTAATCAGATAGTCATAGTCTGCCAGGTGTACGTTTCATTGTCAAATTTCAAAATAGTTAAAACTTAATTCCTCAAAAACGCAGGGGCGTGGATGTCCGCCAATATTTTTTGTATCTTTTAGAGAATGCTCCTTATCATCAGTCAAAGAGGAAGACATGAGCAAATCATATAAAAATTTGTCCTTCATCACCCTTACTACAGGAGCTCTCTTTCCTGCAGTGAACGTTTCGTGAGATGTTATGATGAGGTCTTATTAGTGTGTAAGGGTGCAAACATAAAAACCGGTCAAGTAGGAGTCAGACTCGCGCGCCGAGGGTTCCGATATACCTAATGTATTTTTAGAAGAAATTAAGTCCATTTTAAGGACCGCAAAACTAAACTTGTTTGGAAAGGTTTTTGCGGATTTCTAAAAAACGGTGCTGAAGATCGTTTTATTTAATATTTACATAAACGTCTATCGACAACAATTATATAATAATAATTATATTTTTATGATTCTTTAATTTTCAATAAAGTTGGGCAAACATATTCTAACATACATACATAACATCACGCCTTGTTCCCGTCGGGGTAGGCAGAGACCACAGTTCTCCACCTGCTACGATCTTGACATACTTCCCTTGCTTCCTGAACCTTCATCAATCCTTTCATACATGCTCGTCGGTTTAGGGTACTTTTAACCTGGCCTTTATTCAGAACGTCCTGAACATATTCTAAAACTATTCTAAATTTCAGGTCGATAGCATGAGTGGTTGCTGAGATAAGGAGGGGTGAGAGACGGACGTACAGACAGACAAAGTAGCACCGTAAGGGTTCCTTTTTCTACCATTTTGGTATCGGAACCCTAAAAACGACGTAACAAACATCAGCCAATGCGGTCGTGATATGTTTTGCTACTCGCAAACGGGTTTCCCTTACCGACTTATCGAGTTAACGGGACTCATCTTTCATGACGTTTCCCTCTTCACCTACAAATTTACATGTTTATTTATGTTGACCTGATTTACCGGTATCGAATATGTCTGGGTTATGTAGCAACAACGTGTCTGCCTTATTATTATGCGAACCACTTCTTTTGCACCACAAATTCTGGCGCAAAGCCTGGAAGAAAGTAGCCCTACGCAGCATTCCTCTTTGCCAAATTTAAAATGACAGAACTATTTGCGTACTACCTTTCTTCTTAGAATGCTTGTGAGATACATAGAAAATGGTTGGCATAAGGCAGAAACGTTTCGGCTACGTTCCTACTGTAGTGAAGAATGTGTCAAAGATTGTGTTATTTGCTGATGATACTTCATTAATATTCAATGTAAGTAGAAAATCACAAAATTATAACGAAGTCAATGATGCACTTGGACAGATTCATGCATGGTTTACTGTTAACAATTTAGTCCTAAACGCCAAAAAAACTAAATGTTTTAAATTTGCACTACCAAATGTAAGGTCTACTTCACATAACATAGTATTGAATAATGGACCGTTAGATTTTGTAAATAGTACAGTTTTCTTAGGGTTAACACTAGACTCTAAACTTCAATGGGGCCCTCATATAACGGCTCTTTCTGGTCGATTAAGCTCGGCTGCATATGCTGTCAGAAAAATCAGACAACTTACTGATGTAGCTACCGCAAGGCTGGTTTACTTTAGCTACTTCCATAGCATTATGTCTATGGCATACTGCTTTGGGGCCGAGCAGCTGATATACATTCAATATTCGTTTTACAAAAGAGGGCTATAAGAGCAATTTATTGCCTGAAGACTCGTGATTCCCTGAGAGAACTGTTCAAGGAAATCAACATAATGACAGTGCCATGCCAGTATATCTATAAAAATATTATGTATGCTAGAAAGAACATTCATCAATTACCTAAAATTTGTGACAGGCATAATTTTAATACTAGAAATAAGCACAAAATTGATCAACCATATACTAGATTAACTAAAGTCAATACATTTTTCGTTGGGCTGTGTGTACGATACTACAACAAAATACCTGACAATATAGTGCAATTACCTGAGAGAAAGTACAGAATGTGTAAAGCAAACGTTATGTAAAAAAGCTTACTATAGATTAGATGACTATATGAATGACAAAGAGGTATGGTGCTCTGATATTCCAGCGAAACACAAGAAACACATTGTAAAAAGCCGACTCTTAAAGTAGGCCGTGCTGCAGTGGTTTCTTGCCGTTTCTTTTACGCTGCCACAGCACGATCCGAAACGGCGTAGACTCGCTCTATTTGAATTGTATTCTGCATGACATTCAATAAGTATTCTGTAAAGAATCTACATTGAATAAATAATCTGAATCTGAATAGCGCCCATCCTGGCTCTCTATAACGATATGTATCATGCCGTAAATAGAAGTTTGTGAAACAATTGTAATGTGTTAAGTTTTTGCTTTGCTGTTGCAAATGGTAATAAAATTTGCTAATATCTTTGGTATATTTCTACAAACCGCTTGTTTGGTTTACTCATAACTCTGAACAACTTTTTCTAAGTACACCAAAAAAATGTTTTTCTTCATAATAGGCAATTTTCTGTGACGTTTATCAACTAAATGTTTTTAAGGTAGCATATTTTATTTTTTATGGCCTCGTAAAATAAATTAAATCTTAAAATAGTATTTTACTAACATTTGATAGCACTGCAGCAATCAATATTTTACTGACATTAAAATAATGGTCTCTGCCTACCCCGACGGGAAATAGGCGTGATGTTATGTATTTTGAATGTAAAATTTTATTAGCAATCAAACTGCTGAAACTGGGCAGCTGCTGGATGCGAGCAGCGCAGGGCCGGTCGTCATGCAGATCTTCAGGGGAGGCCTATGTCCAGCAGTAGACGTCTTACCGCTTTTCCTAACGTTGATCAGCAGCGCAATCTATTTGGACTTACAAAAGCTGCTGGAAAATACCCTATTGTAATTATGTAATTATGTTGGGAGAAGAAAAAAAAACGAATTCTTACAAGCCGAGGTTTTATATACCAAAGACCATCATCCGATAGACCATCTTAAGATAATCTTCCTGTAGAATACTGTAGGTTAGTTATTGGCTCCGATATACTTTCGACTAAAAAGTACGCAAAAAAATCCTGTAAGCAAAAGCAAGTTGAAGATAAAACTTAGAACCTACGTTGTAAATCAATCCACAAGTAGGGCAAAGAATTTGCCTCTATAAAAACCAAATTAGGCCTACATTCCCGGCATTCCCTACAGTAAAAAAGATTTATGCATTCGTATTCAGAAGTTCTGAAATCAGATGTAAATTTTCTCTTAGTGATGCAGCGAGGGAGTACAAAGTACGGGAGTAACTTGTTTTTTCTCGGTAAGTGTGGAAAATAAAGTTTGCACACACTGGCAACTTTTCTGAACGAAACAAAAAGTTTTTTCTGTCGTGTCTCCATGTTGTCGTCAGTCAACATTGAACTCCTTGTTTTATTTACACAAAATACATTTCTCAAAAGAGTAGGACATTTTGTATACAATATAACCTCAAATTTCAAGTGTTAAAAAGTGGATATATTTGATTGATTGTATGTTTTTTTATCGTATCGTTATATTAAGTGTTTTACCGTGCAAGTGTGTTACAAATATGCGCTTCTTAAAAATAAAACTTATGAAAATGCCCAAAAAAAATGTGAAAATTAAAACGTTTAAAAAAAAAAAACCCCGACTGCGTAATAGAAAAGAGGAAAACAAGCTAAGATCTACAGGATTTGGTTAACTTGAATTTTATTAAGTATTGGAGGCGGTGGGGACGGAAACAAGTTTTGTGGTAGTAAACATAATTTTGTTTGTTCCCGCCTGCATAACTTATAAAATTCAAATTTCCTCAAATTATACTTAAATATTTACTTGAATTTGGTCTTTATTTATTTATTTATCATTTCAAAAACAATAATTTTTGTGTATGAAGTAGATAGGTACAATAAACTAATATTAAATGCAAATAAACTCATCATTAATAACTATAAATTAAAATTAAATGTCAAACTAAATGTCATGGTCCCCCAAATCCGCCGTATTTATTTTTCACAATTTAAATATACCCAGAGTCACTTGCGCTATTCAGACAAATTGGAAGATTATAAATCATTAACATTTTTACTAACTCATTAAAACTATTTTTTTTTTCTTAATCTACTGCTCTGTGATATTTTATAACTACTACTAGTCAAAACTTTGAAATCACTTTTATATTTTATTTTTACAATTTTCACTTTAGGGTTTTGAATTTTATTATTATTATTTTAAATGAAATAATGTTTGAATTGAATTTATTATTGCGTACTAAATGTGTTTAATTAAAATTTTATATAACATTTAATACTGTTAGGTTTAAACAAAAATTTTGATAAAATAATGATAATATGTTAATTTTAAATACCTAACTAATATTGCATAATCAATAAACAGGGCTTCATGTAGAACTTTATACTAGCACTACGACGCACTTGTACTCATGAAGGCAATTAATAAATGAATGAATGAAAATCGGTTCATCAGTTTAGAAGTTACGAGGAAATAAAAAACGGACGCACATACTTACATGCATACAGGTCAAACACATAACCCTCCTTTTAAGCTTCGCCGCATTCGGGTGGAGAAGAGACTCTATAAAAACCTTTTTTCTTCAAAAGTTTCAAGTGCGCGCACGTCCTAAAAATTTCAGAATAAGTTAGATATGTAGTCATATCACCGCTAAATTTACAACCTCAAGCGAGGATTGAATCCGTTTTGTTCCAAATGAAACAAAGGCCACTTTGGGTTGTACTAAAGCATTTCATAAAAAAACGGCCAAGTGCGTGTCGGGCCACGCGCAGTGTAGGGTTTCGTAGATGCCTCAGGAATCATTATTGTAAAGCAAGTTTTGATTATTTGTGCGAGGTCCAAAGTTTGTTATTCCTATCAATTTCAGTATTTTGACCTTTACTCGTCAACCTGAACAGTCTACTTAGCTGTGACAGTTTCCCTTTTAAATTTATCATTATACACTACCACGACGAATTTATTCACGTTTTTAATAACAACTGTTTAACTCTCAGAGGGGAGGACACTTGACTCTAACAAAACTTTGCGCTTTCAAGCTAAATATTTCGCAAACAGATCCCTAAATCATAACACATTCAAAAATGTTCTCTATATTTATCAAAGACCTATCCAATGATACCCCACACTACTGGGTCGACGAGAAAAAAACATCTTCCGCACTTTACGTGTAGGGGAGGTAACCCAAAAACGAACGAACTGGTCTTCCGCACTTCTATAATGTCGGTGCAGGTAACGGGACATAAACTACGTCTCGTTGCCCGGGCATAGCTTCTCGTCGGGCATACTAGCCCGACGATCACTATGCAATGGGCGCTAGGCCCTGATCATGGTTCCCCCTTACTGGAGCTCCGGCGACTAGACGGCTGGTCGTCAAAAACCGGCCAGATCACAGCCAGGGTCTGCGCTGCCGGGAAACGAGACACATCTCTCCCTCCTGCACCAGCTGCGCGGACGCGGATTTTAACTGTCGGCGCGAGGATTTGGTCGCAAGGCCGAATACTGTCCCCCTGGGTAGGGGACGGAGTTGTGGAAGGGGAAAACAAAAAAAAAATTTACCACTTTGTCAGCGTGACTAATATGTATCTCATACCAAATTACAATTTTCTAGTTCTAGTACTAGAGCTTAGCCGCGGCAGACAGATAATCAGACAGACCGACAGACAGACATAAATGACGAAACTATAAGATAAGATAAGATAAGATAAGATAAGATAAGATAAGATAAGATAAGATAAGATAAGATAAGATAAGATAAGATAAGATAAGATAAGATAAGATAAGATAAGATAAGATAAGATAAGATAAGATAAGATAAGATAAGATAAGATAAGATAAGATAAGATAAGATAAGATAAGATAAGATAAGATAAGATAAGATAAGATAAGATAAGATAAGATAAGATAAGATAAGATAAGATAAGATAAGATAAGATAAGATAAGATAAGATAAGATAAGATAAGATAAGATAAGATAAGATAAGATAAGATAAGATAAGATAAGATAAGATAAGATAAGATAAGATAAGATAAGATAAGATAAGATAAGATAAGATAAGATAAGATAAGATAAGATAAGATAAGATAAGATAAGATAAGATAAGATAAGATAAGATAAGATAAGATAAGATAAGATAAGATAAGATAAGATAAGATAAGATAAGATAAGATAAGATAAGATAAGATAAGATAAGATAAGATAAGATAAGATAAGATAAGATAAGATAAGATAAGATAAGATAAGATAAGATAAGATAAGATAAGATAAGATAAGATAAGATAAGATAAGATAAGATAAGATAAGATAAGATAAGATAAGATAAGATAAGATAAGATAAGATAAGATAAGATAAGATAAGATAAGATAAGATAAGATAAGATAAGATAAGATAAGATAAGATAAGATAAGATAAGATAAGATAAGATAAGATAAGATAAGATAAGATAAGATAAGATAAGATAAGATAAGATAAGATAAGATAAGATAAGATAAGATAAGATAAGATAAGATAAGATAAGATAAGATAAGATAAGATAAGATAAGATAAGATAAGATAAGATAAGATAAGATAAGATAAGATAAGATAAGATAAGATAAGATAAGATAAGATAAGATAAGATAAGATAAGATAAGATAAGATAAGATAAGATAAGATAAGATAAGATAAGATAAGATAAGATAAGATAAGATAAGATAAGATAAGATAAGATAAGATAAGATAAGATAAGATAAGATAATATAAAATTTATTTCATTTTACTTAGGCTAAAATATACAAGATATTACAAAATTGGAAAGATTTCGGTCTCAAATAGCATTGTAATGCCTAAACTAAGTAAAAAATTTACTTGTATCTTAGGCATTGTCAAAACTAAAGGCAGATTACAATTTTAACTAATAAAGGTAGTAATATATATTTATAATCTAATAGCACTAAAAATAAGTATATCACGTTATAATTTATGCTAAGTAACATGTTTTATAATTCTAAATTACAAAAAAATTATTTATTCACGAAGAACAAATTTGTTGCGTAATTTTTTGTGTTGCTTGCATTAGCCGAGTTTTCTATAAATTGCTGTGCCGGCGACTAAAGTTAGCCTAGTGAAGTCATTTTACTTTTGATGACGGTCCATAATCTAATTCTATGTCATGACCTACACCTTATATACGTGTCTTTTCATGGCGCATTTATCTAGATCACAAATTAGGGTTTATACGGACAGACAGCTTTTATACTTCCTGGGCAATATTGTCAGTTATTTTATGACGGTCATGAGGCTGCGGCGCTAAGCGCCTTCATAATCAATAGTACTTATAAGTCTGGCTTCAGCGCTCTTCCTAGCTGGGCACTGCTCATCTCCAGTTTTGTGCTCACAGGGTTTTTTGAAGCGCAGGCAGGTGGCGCACTTTGCGGGTTCAGATTTTTTAGGGCACTCCTTTATCGAGTGATCAGTGTTGCCACAGTGGCCGCACGTGGTGTGCTCGTCCTTGCAGTACTTGGCTGAGTGTCCGTACTGCTGACATTTATAACAACGGGTCACAGTGGTGAAGTCTCTTACGGGGCAGGATGTCCAGTTAATAATAACGCGCTGCTGATTAATGAGCGTTCTCCTAAGATTGGGTGTGAGTTCGAAAATAAAATTGCACGTAGAGGCATTTTTCTTACCCGATTTATGGCTCAATTTGATAGAGCTAAGAAATTGATCCTTATTCAGGCTGGGATGCTTATCCACAATGTTCTGCTCATAAATGCAATCCAATGCCTCATTTTCGGTTATGTTTGAAGGGACGGCCAGGACTATAACTTTCGGAAGCTTTTTCGAGGTTTCCTGTACTTTGAGTCCTGAATTAATGAGCTGTTTGGATCCTTTTAGCTTTTCAAGGTCGTCCTTTCTTTCTGAGCTGATAATAACGCCTCCGTTTTTAGTTTTTCTTATTCCACGGATATGCAACTTTAGTTCATCGGGCTTAATTAGATTTTGTACTAATTTTTTCGTGTCCTCACTAGTTATATCTTTATCGGCCGGGTAGATTGTTACGCTGCTTGTGGTCGGTGGGCGGACGAGGGGCTGGCTTCCTGTTCTTACCATATCGGCGAATGATAGGTTTGAGGGCGAGAACTTCGGTGAACTCTGCACGTGATCTTTAAGGTCTTTTATTTGTTCTGATATATCGGCTTTTTCTTTCAAAATCTCAATAATGTCAGTGGCTGTGAAGTATCTCTGTTTAATTGACTGGTATTGCACAGCCATCTGGCCTATACCAACTTGTACAGTCCTCGCAATGTTGCTTATTTTTAACTTCTGCTCGGTGTTCATCTTGCTATCGCCTGAGATCACACAAATGTCATTTAAACACTGCTCGATCATAGATATCCACTTCTGAACTTCAGGGGTCGAGACCGCGCTCCTGGCGGATCCAAGGGGCTGTGGTGATTCTCCATGCGTACCGCTGGAGCTTCTCGGGCTGTCCAAATTTTGTGGGTTCACATTCATTTTGGCATGTTTTATATAAATGAGTTATAATCGATAACGCGCTTAAGTCACAAACACATGAAGTCACCGAGTGCAAAAGTGCTGAGATGGCGTTGACACAGTTACACGATTTTTGGTATTAGAATTAATTTATTACAAATTAACTATGCAGTAGACACGTCCGTCTCTACCGCATGTTGCCGAATGAAAAACTATAGATTAGATTAGATTATAATTAGATTAGATTGTATTATAATATAAGGGTTCCTTTTTGACATCGGAACCCTAAAAAACGGACCGTGAAACATAACAATAGTTTACTGCCGTCGTTCGTTATATTATACAGAGTGTAAGGGACAGCCTTCCGAATACTGAAGGGGCATGCTCAGTCAACGACACTGAACAACTTTTAGTAAATAGAACTTTCAGGAAACGAAAATAGAAATCGGCATCTCCATATAAACTGCCCGATCATGTTTACAATTTTGTATGGAGACGCGGATTTTTTTTTTCGTTTCGTGAAAGTTTTGTTCACTTAAAGTTGTTTAGTGTCGTTGACTGATCATGCCCCTTCAGTATTCGGAAGGCTGTCCCTAACATTTTGTATTAAATAACCTTGATACAAAAAAGAAACGTTGATGAAATGCTCGTTAGGTGGAACGCTTACAGACTAACTGCGATTTTAAGCAAAAAGCGATTTAGAACAACCGCTACTAAATCGAGAATTAATGTTTTGGTATTTGTAAAAAAAATTGTGAACGTAAATCTTTTGTAGAACGTTCGATCGCAATAAATTAACCTGTGAAGACTCTTAATATCACATGTTAATATGTTGAGTGAAAAATTTTACATTTGATCTCTATAGCAATTTTCCATAGAGCTCCAGGAAAATTGAAAATTTATGAAAATTGTTGTAAAGGTTAATCAAAAATATACCTTATTACGTAAACAATGTTGTACGTATAGTACATATCTAGTCCCTGTAAACAACTTTATTTTCTTTTTGATTCCATAAAATTTTGACATGGTGCTTCAGAGGCAGTTCGATTACGACCGAGCTGTGTTCTGTACAGGGACTAGATAAGTACTAATTACAACGTTCTGTATAATCATAAGTGCCATCTAGTATGGAGTAGAAAAACTAACAGCAATTCTTGACCGGCGTGTTGTAAAAATTTAATTAAGTTCTAAAAATGTAAACATATTCTCCAACAGATGGCGCTGTAAAGTTTTCTGGCGCTGTAAAGTTATTTTCTAATTCTGCTGATATTTCAATCTTTTTTACTTTTATCTAAAAACTTGATGACGATACTTCTTAGAAATACCGTTTCAAAGCTTTTTCACAGGATTTTCCTATTGGACGGGTTTCCTGTGCCATTGTCTAACCTGATATCCGTAGCATCTGTGTTGTAAGGGTTTGCTATAATTTTTTTTTTGGTAGATTATAATCCCGGACCCCTGGGGTCTGCAACTTATATATTCTACAACTTTAGAGCATTCGCAAAAACGAATTTTTTGTCTTCTTGTAACGGAAAGGTGTGATTATGCCGAAGGGTGAGAATCTGCCCATAAAACTGAACAACTTTTCCTAAAGAACATACGTCGAAATATGAAAAACCAAATTTGACCTGTTGATGCAGTTTCTATGGGAGGTCAAAAATTTACCTTTGTTTCTTGGGAAAAGTTGTTCAGTTTCATGGGAAGATTCACACCATTAAGTATTATTACATCTTTCCGTAACACGTTGTGTATATCATTGACATAACGGTTATTTCTTCGATAAATGGTTTGGAGGAGGTTTTTATCTAAGTTATTTGTTATACAAGGCAGCAAATTTGTTATTATGCGCGAGTGCCTTGTAAACAAAGATTTCTAGGATTAAAAATGTAGAATCCCGAGCGTTACGGGTTTTTTATGACACGAGAATCGAAATATTTTTTTTTTTTTTTTTTTTTTTTTTTACTATGTATGGGCTTACTCTTGACCTCGATCTAGCCTTAAGGACAGAGATGAGGTCGACGATGGAACGAGCTTGCCCAGAAAAAGCCTATTCACTCGCGACTTAAATAGATTCGAGTTATAAGAGCTCGGGAACACAGACGCAGGCAGAGAATTCCACTCCTTAGCTGTGCGCATTATAAAGGATGTTTCAAAGCGCTTTGTGCGAATGTGTGGAATATCAACCAGATATGGGTGATATCCTGCGGTGCGTCTGGATTCCCGATGGTAGAAGGGGGATGGCGGAATAAGCTCATGGAGCTCTTGGGCACACTCTCCAAAGTACAATCTGTAAAAGACCGACAGACATGCAATTTTGCGCCGGTGGGCTAGGCTGTGAAACTTGGTTTTCACTAGCATCTCATCACCAACGAGCTTCTTGGCTCTGCGATCGATCAAGTCTAGAGCGCAACAATTTTAACACAACTTTCTACTCACTACAGCGAGGCACATGCTAGATGCAAGAAAAATAGTTGCACTAACTTTGCGAATGTTAATTCGTCATCGCTGCTGAACTCAATCATATATTATAATTTTCTTCGATTTTATCACAAAATAAATCAAAATGCAAAATTTTGCTCAACTCAAGCCCGTAACAAAACGCTCGTTTTCAATGTAGGAAGTCTTTTCACAAAATTAATTAGTTATACCATTTGTTTTCAGCAAACAACACCGTCCAGGGCCGGGCCACAGATAAAAGAAAATTCACATTCAAAGTAAGTTGACTCGACAATTTGCAATCAAAATTAAATAAATAGTAAAAAGTGAATTGTTTTGTATTAACGAGGACATTTGCTTTTGTAAGAGTATTTAAATTGAAATTAACTAGCAAAAGTAATAAAGCCTCTTTCCATGATCTCAGCAAAGATTTATATAATAACCATGCTAGTTTTCTTGACTTTTGAAAACGTCAAAACGAAAGGCCTCTACGGCCTCTATATTCCATCGCTAAGCATCTCAAATTTATATTAACTGCACATTCAATATGTATGACCCCTAAAAAATAGAGAAAAACATGACGTCCATTGCTGGACCTCAGCCTCCAACATTTTCCACCAGATAAGATTTTTAGAAGTGAAAAAACCCTAATCCTTTCTATTCGTTTTCTGTTTCTGTGCGTTTAGTGCTAGAGAAACAGAATAATGCTGAGAGAGACTCCTATCTTACTGCTATAAGGTTCCAAGCTCTACAGAGCCTGTAACCTTTCCCTTCCTGCTTGGAACTTTATAGCAGTGAGCTAGCGATCTCTGACTTTGCAAAAGTGTGCCTGAGAGATGTTAATTAAGATTGCATGCAGGATTTGGTCTAGTTTTCCACATTTTGGCTAGAAAATTTAATAAGAAGCGTTTGTGGGAGCGTCGAGGCTGTTTTGGCTTACTATCTAGCATCTATCATAATAAAGGAAAGTTTTTCCCGCGTTTCGGACTGCGTGAATTTTTGTTTTAAAAGTATGCTGTGCATTTCCCTAAATTCAAAACTTTTTCATTTTAAATTTGATTCTTTAGATTAGCCATAAATATTTTTTGAAGTTCAAGAAGTTTCGAGGAAAATTGCGACTGTAATGCCAACCCTTTTGCAAAGCGTGGCGAATGGCTTGCCTATGTCGTAGGCCGATCGTTGAATTGGGCCGATCGAGATCTGCCTGGCCACATCACGATACGTCGGCATTTCTTGATTTGCCTATAGAATACCCGCCCTATCTTTCAATTCAAAGCATAACGTTTGACGATTTGCCCGGCCATACCTGGGCAAATCGATCTGTAGGGTGACCTAAGTAAAAGAAAATAAAACGAAGTAATTAATAATTATTTCACTAGATAATAAAACCTAACCAAAGTAACCTAACCTAACACACAGTTAACAGAGCGCAAACAGCGCCACAAGCGTCGTAAAACGGAACTACATTACGATGCGCCCAGCCATATCTCGATGTGCCCAGACATATTTCGATGTGACCAAGTGACTAGTAGGGCCAATCGACAAATGGGTTGCTCTCATCGATCTGGCCAATTTTATAATGGGCACATCATGAAATAATTGGCCAGATCACGACATGCCGGCACATCGTGATATGCCCAGGCAGATCTCAATCGGCCCAACGATTGGACCACTACACCTACATAAAGAACTACAATTTTCGTTTTATATACTCTTTAGAGGTTTGTATTATTGCAATCTACGTTTTTATTCCATAATCCGTTATGGTTAATGATACGCAGACCAACGTTGGTGCCAAATTTTTTGTGCGAATCGGATAACTTCAGGCAAGATAAAATGCTGATCTTAAATGTAAGGTCAAATGCACATTGGTGGCAACCTAGGGCACTATTCAAAGTCCGTCAGGGGTATTACTTGCCTATTTCTGCCGTGAAGCAGCAGTGTTTGCACAGCTGTGTTTTGGTTCGAAGGGTAAGGGAGTCAGTAAAGTGAGACATAGGTAAGGTAAGGTAAGTAAGCAACGCGCTCTGCAGTCTTTTAAGTGTCAAATTATGCCACTTATAAGACAGTGGGTGTTATGGACGGTGGTGACCAATCACCATAAGGTGGCCCACCCGCTCGTTTAAACATTTGTAACATAAAACACTTGTAACATAGGTCCAAAATGGTTTACTCACGCACTATTAGGAAACTCAACTACTAAACGATAGCGTCCCTTAAAGCTCTCTTCAACTACCCTGTACAATATGTTTGTTTTTACTATTTCTTGTGATGCCACATCCAGTGGCTTCCCATGGCCTTGACCTGGAATTATCGGTCCATCTTGTTAGGGTCCACCTTACGGTC
The DNA here is from genome assembly GCA_947532105.1 of Athrips mouffetella. Taxonomy (NCBI): domain Eukaryota; kingdom Metazoa; phylum Arthropoda; class Insecta; order Lepidoptera; family Gelechiidae; genus Athrips; species Athrips mouffetella. The sequence continues at coordinate 7,187,219 of OX383980.1, read as the reverse complement.
CACCCTACCCTACGTCTTCCAGTACACCGGTGCTACTGTAGAGCCTTTTTGTCCTAGCAGCTATTGGTACTTCGAATGAAATGCCGCTTCATCATTGCATCATTATTTAAGCCTTATTTCGTTTATACCCGACTGCGGCGAAACCGGTTATGTGTTTGACCTGTTGTATGTAGGCATGTATGTGTGTCCATTTCTTTTTTACAGTGACGTCGACCGTCGACTATCTAATGTAGGGGAATTAACGAGGGCACTGCACTGGTTTTAACACAGAGTGACTGCCATCTGACCTCGCAACCCAGACAGCAAATCACACCGAATCCAGCCAACCTGGCGCAAGCATTTTGAAACCATCAAATGGCCTCTGTAGTTAATTGCTCTCTCAGTAAACGTGACAATTAAAGCTTTACGTGCCTTTTGAAATTCGAAAACGCTCTACACAACCCATCCGGGTTTTGACTACATAAGTTTCGTGATTGGAAAGAAAAAGTGGCTGCGAGCACTTCCAGTCTATAATTGCCGCCTGGCGATTGTAAATATACTCGTAAATATGTCGCATCATGTGAAAAGTACCTGGGCGGCTGGTATTCGCTCTTTGATAGCCGCCTAAACATTAATATATCATCGGGTGAGCAAGCTATGCTACCCGCCAACAGATGGCGCTGTAGGTTTTTTGTCTAAAACGTGGTATTTTACAAAAATGCTGTAAAATACGGGAAAGCTAATTTTAACGGTAATCTAGATCGATTTTTCGCCCCCGGAAACCCCCGTATTCGAGAAACAAATTACAGATATATATATAAAAATATTACTTGTTTAATAGTATAGGATAACAATGGACGAATGGGCACAGAGCATGGCCGAAGAGCTTGGACATCATCATTTCTTACACTTGACTCACATCTTCTAACTGACAACTCCTTACCTGCCCATGATTTCTGTCAGGTCCTAAGCACTTAGCTAACGGGCAGAGCTCGTTTTCCTACCTGTTGGTTTATTGGCACCATTAACTAAGATAAAAGTGTGTAGTAAGTGATACGAGGTGCATTCAATAAGTACCTAGCCTCATCGCCAGAGGGCGCTGTAGTTTCAAAAGAGTTTTACCACAGTGTAGCACATTCTTTTTTTATTCTTTTTTCAAATTTTCATTCCAATCCCTTAATTCGTTTTAATTTGACAACTTATGGAAGCGAACATGTCGATCGGCTTTACCAAAATGGTAAAAGAGCAATATCGTTCGGTGATTCGATTCCTATTTTTGGAAGGGAAAACGCGCATCGAAATCAAAGAGCGCTTGGATGCTGTGTACGGTGACTCTTCTCCATCGATGGCCACCGTCAAGAATTGGTTCAACGAGTTTGCACGTGGCCGTACGTCATACCACGTCCAGGTGCACCGTAAACAGCTGCTACGGAGGAAAACATTAAAAAAATCCATGATCTCGTATTGGCAGATCGCCGATTGAAGGTTCGGGAGCTAGCTGAGACTGTAGGCATTTCAGAATGTACAGTGCATCATATTCTTCACGAGGAACTCGGCATGAGAAAGCTGTCGGCGCGATGGGTGCCGCGTTTACTCACACCGGAAAACAAGCGCAACCGTGAGACCACATCGGAGACGTGTTTGGCGCTGTTGAAGCGGAATCCAGCGGTGTTTTTGCGTCGTTTTATGACCGTCGATGAAACCTGGATCCACTGGTACACACCAGAGACCAAGGAGCAATCAAAACCATGGATCCAGACCGGGGAACGTGCTCCAAAGAAGGCGAAAACTGTAAAATCGGCCGGAAAAGTTATGGCCACCGTTTTCTGGAATTCACAAGGTGAACATCGACACTATTCATGACACTGACGTGATTGTTCTTGATGAGCCTCTAGAAGGTTCAAGGTCACTCAAGGGGATAAAGGTAGAGAGGAACGAAAGCAATTTCTTTGTCAGTTCTCACAATAAAACGCGGAATCACTCTTATTTTTCATCCGGAAAAATATTTTCGTAACCCTACAGAAATTTGAGGGTCTTGAGGGAGAAAATCCTTGTCTCGCGAACATCGTTACCTAAAGTGGAACTCTTAAAAAATCTGCTATTCCATTTTATATATTTTCAAGAGCCTAATTTGCTGAAAAGCAAATAACTCTTGATTTTGGCATTAAAAAAATAAATTTTACTGTTTTCATTTCATGTTTTCTATATTTTGATATTTATTATGGAAACAGTAAAAGGACTCTTACCACGGTGAGCGCGTAAGTCTCAAACAATATTATATTTGTTCACAAAGAGTAGATAAACCTAAACTGAAACTTTTAATGAAATTGAACTGAAAACTGAAAAATGAAAATGAACAGCCTCCGTGGTCTAGTGGTTAGAGCGCTCGGCTCTCGATCCGGAGGTTCTGGGTTCGATTCCCAGTGGGGACACTGTCAAACAAAATCTCTTTGTGCGACCTCCCCAGTTTGGTTAGGACATTGCAGGATGAATCACCTGATTGTTCGAAAAGTTAGATGATTCCGTGCTTCGGAAGGCACGTAAAGCCGTTGGTCCCGACTACTATCTACGGATGTAGTCGTTAATGAGCCATGTCAGAGGCCTGTGGCGGCTCAACCACTCTGACACCAGGGTTTGTGAGGTCGGTCATCGACCTTGCAACCCACACGATATGATGATGATGAATGAAATAAAGATGCTGCTATGGAATAATAACACTATATACACAACATTTAGTCATCTTCGAAATGATTGATTCATATAAATAGGGCTGTACCAACTTTAATCTTAAAATTAAACAAATTACTAAAAACAAGGTTGCATTTTTTTTTTGTATTACTATTTTGTTACTTTCCTCTATGCTATTGCTGTTTGCATTTCTATTGCTGTCATATTGATATATTCAATACGTTCATATGAACAAAATGAAAAACAATCACAATCAATTAAAACAACATTAATTTATCTGTTTTAAATATAAGAAATTAAAAAATATTATAAGGGTGTAGTCCTTTACATGTCATCCCCCGGTGTACTGAAATCTGAAAGGGCATGCTCTGTCAACAAAACGGGTTCCGTACCTTAAAATAAAAAAGCGGAACCCTTACAGGATCACTTTGTTGTCCGTCTGTCTGTCTGTCTGTCAAGACCCTTTTTCTCACGAACGAGTAGAGGTATCAGGTTGAAATTGATAACGAATATTAAAGTCCATAAACCACACAAGATCTGAAAATTTCATTTTTTATAACGACGCAATCAAAAGATATGGCTTTTTATGTCCTCATCTTCATACATTTATGCAAAAAAGTAAAACCTACAGGGTACTTCCCGTTGACCTAAAATTATGAAATTTGGCAAGAAGCTAGGTCTCACAGTTCAAATAAAGGGAAAAGTCTAAAATCATTAAATATTTCAATTTTTCTTACAACTAATAGTAACCAATTAAAGTGAGCTCCCGTTTCCCCGGTGGGGTCGCGGAGTTTTTAAAATCAAAAGAGCAAAAGCTTTTAGTATATTATATGGTAGATAGGTACGGAACCTTTAGGGCGCGAGTCCGACTAGCACTTGGCCGTTTTTTTTATGATTTCCTAAAATTGTTGTTCAGTTTCGTTGACTAAGCACGCTCGATCAGTTTTCTGTACACCGTCCCTTACACTCTGTATCAGATTATAAATTTCATTTTTACCTTCGAAAAAAAGACAGAAATCTCTAGACATTTTAGATTTTTCAAACAATGCTACTGAACGCTAAGCTAATGCAATAGTTTTAAAAAATCCACAGGACAGGCTCAGCCTAGTGTGGAATTTTTCGAGAATTCTGTTTCTGGTACGGGAATCAATTGACAATAACCTTAATTTTCTTTATGTATTTTCTGTACTGTAAAGTTATGTTATTACTTTATTGTCACAAGTGTAAAGACTAAAATATGTAATCTCCCGTTATCTTTATGAATCTGGACGTATAATTAAATGTAGGACCAGGAAGGCTTATCCATAGAGCAGAAAAAAACTTTGTTTCTGCTCTGTGGGGTTATCACATACAGATCGCTGATAAAATTGAGGTCTCATAGCCTATGTTGTCTTATAGGCAGTAAGAGGAATAGGTAGGGCTTATTCACCTAAACTCTGAGGAACTGAGATGGAAATCGGTGACTTACTAATATGCCACTAGTTAGACAGTAGGTGCTATGGGCATGGTGACCACCTTCAAGTGGCCCACCTGCTCGTCATTGTAACATAAAAAAATCCAGGACTCGTGCCATAAGTACATTAAAAATGTATATTATTCAACATTATTTAAGTGACGCCCAGAATCCAGATGTCCTGGGGAAAAACATATAGTCGTAAGGAAGTTAAATAATATTATACAATATTGTACAATGCCTATGTCCGTAGTAAACTCGAATACGGAGCGTTAATTTGGGATCCGTATGAAAGTAAATATTCACTTCTGATAGAGAAAGTGCAGCGGAAATATGCTAGATGGCTCTATAAGCGTATGTACGGTTATTACCCATATACTCGTATGTACCCATCTATTTTTGTTTCGGGAATGGTTGGGTGCGACACACTTTTTCTAAGGCGGAAGCTTTTGTTAGCTTTGCACTACTACTCTTTGCTGCACAATAGAGTTGACAATCCGAATGGTCTCGGTAGGATCAGCCTGATTATTCCGAAGCTAGGCCCTAGATGCGAAGGGGTAACGCTCCCCCCGCGACTGCGCGCGCGCCTATTCTCGCGCTCTACCGCCCGCACTAACCGCTCGCGCAACGCGCCCACAGCGAGAGCGCTGATGCTTCTTGGTGACTTGCTCATGCAACACGTTGATGCTGATATTTTTTATGACTCCTTTGTTACTTTTACTAAAGTAGTATATTTGTATTTAAATAATGTACCTATGTGCCTATAGGTATTTGATGTTTGAACCTACATGTGCTTTGGGTCCTGTAAACTTGTAAGGTATTTTCTATAATAAATAATAATAATATCTTGTCGCAAGTTTGACCTGAATTCTGGGAAAGATGTCCCGGAAAAATATATGTCGTAAGGAAATCTCCGATTAGTACTCGTACCTTACCTCTGTTCCTCGAAGTTCAGGAGAACCAGCCCAACCTGTTCCTATTACTGCTTATAGGAAAACACATCCAACGTGAAAATGCGTTTTAAATTGCTCGTATCATGTGCGATTTCTTTTAAAACAACATGAGCATAAAACACAAAAACTAAAGTTACAGTTGTGTCACTTTTGCAACATACCCAAGGCCTAAGAAAAAAAAACTCATGTGAAAAACAGCCCCAATTCAAATTATTCAATTTGAATTTTCTATTGGCAACGTCGTCTCCTAATAAATTCTTGCTAAATGGCGTCGAACTTACTTATTAGTTTTCGAGTTAAGTTTAAATTGTAGTCAATAAATTGAAAGTTATTTTATTTTAGCCATTTAATAATTTTTTAGGGTTCCGTACCTCAAAAAAAAAACGGAACCCTTATAGGATCACTTTGTTCTCCGTCTGTCTGTCTGTCTGTCTGTCTGTCAAGACCCTTTATCTCACGAACGGGTAGAGGTATCAGGTTGAAATTAATAACATATATTAGAGTCCATAAACCACACAAGATCTGAAAATTTCAATTTTTTACGCAACCAAAAGATATGGCTTTTTATGTCCTCATCTCCATACATTTATGCAAAAAAGCAAAACCTACAGGGTACTTCCCGTTGACCTAAAATTATGAAATTTGGCAAGAAGCTAGGCCTCACAGTACAAATAAAGGAAAAAGTCTAAAATCATTAAATTTTCAATTTTTCTCACAACTAATAGTAACCAATTAAGGTGAGCTCCCGTTTCAAGTACTTTTCTATAAAAGAGGGGTCAAGTTGGATGGTCGCGGAGTTTTTAAAATCAAAGAGCAAAAGCTTTTAGTATATCATATGGTATCTACCAGGTACGGAACCCTTAGGGCGCGAGTCCGACTCGCACTTGGCCGGTTTTTTTTTAATTTTTTGGTCGTCCTTTGAAAAACCTTTTATCGAAAAAAAAGCAATTCCTAGTTTATAGCTATTAGCCAGCTTATCTAGAACCTTAGGTACACAAAACCAGTATAAAAAGAAATAGCGCTTTGCTGCAAACTTGAGAAATCCTCGTCTCCTTCTTTTTTTTGTCACTGTTATGATCAAACACTAACTAAATATTAGCCTACCAAACTTTTGCAGCTGCTATTGGGTTATATGATCCCTCAACCAGAATCAGATCCTCGTTAGTACCTACAGGTACAATGGACAAAAGAGCAGATGCGCCATGTTTCGAGATGGAACTCCACAATCACGATGCTTTAGCAACTGGTCTATGAAGCCCCAACTCCCATCTTGTCATGTTTTCTTTGCAGCGGCCAACCGGAGTTCGGCCAAACTGAAGCCATAGTTTTACCACTGACGCGCATCCTACTGTACTCAGATTAAGATTTTACAGAATGCCACAAGAGCTATATAAAACGTTTGTTTTATGTGCTTTATCGTATTTTATCACATCACTTCCTCTTTTCTTACTTTAGGGTGCATTTTGAAAGTCATATACATCATTTTTAGGGTTCCGTACCTCAAAAGAAAAAAACGGAACCCTTATAGGATCACTTTGTTGTCCGTCTGTCTGTCTGTCTGTCTGTCTGTCTGTCTGTCTGTCTGTCTGTCTGTCTGTCTGTCAAGACCCTTTATCTCACGAACGGGTAAAGGTATCAGGTTGAAATTAATAATATATATTAGGATCCATGAACCACACAAGATCTGAAAATTTCAATTTTTTACAACGACGCAATCAAAAGATATGGCATTTTATGTCCTCTTCTCCATACATTTATGCAAAAATGCAAAACCTACAGGGTACTTCCCGTTGACCTAAAATTATGAAATTCGGCAAGAAGCTAGGTCTCACAGTACAAATAATGAGAAAAGTCTGAAATCATTAAATATTACAACTTTTCTCACAACTAATGGTAACCAATTGTGGTGAGCTCCCGTTTCAAGACCATTCATATAAGAGAGGGGTCAAGGTGGATGGTCGCTGAGGCGATTTTTGTTTTAGTTCTATTTTAAAAACGGGAACACATGCAAACTTGAAAATTGGTATGTTTATAGTGCATAAGCTATAAAATAACAACAAATAATAAAATATAGTCAAGCGCGTGTCGGACTAAAAAAATCTAGCACATTAACTTACTGATATTTCAACTAATACAATTATGATTATGTGGTGGTACGGAACCCTCTTTGAGCGAGTCCGACTCGCACTTGGCCGGTTTTTTTTTTCTGATGAGGCCTACTTCCCGAGTGTTCCCGAGACCAAACCAAATATATTAAAGACGCAAGTGGCTTCTTCTGGGCAAACTCATTCCATCGTCGACATCGGAGTCGAAATTACCTACGCCCATTAACAGTAAAATAACTTGTAAAATATTGTGAAAAAGATTTGTTTATTTATCTTAGCAAACAGCCTTAGGAACTAAAGTAAGTAATAAAAGGTACTTGGGCTACGGAGTTATGCTCTGTGTCTGTATATAGGGTGACTTTTAATTAGTTCTTGATAGAAAAAGGTATGAATGTACTCATTATACTGAACAACTTTCCCCTAGAAACATAGGTCGAAATACGAAAATCAAGTTTTGATCTCCCATAGAAACTGCATCAGCTGATAGCGCATTTTGTATGGGAGTTCAAATTTGGTTTTTCGTATTTCGACCTATGTTCCTTGGGAAAAATTGTTCAGTATCATGAGTACATGCATATCTTTTGCTATCAAAAACTAATTAAAAGTCACCCTATATAACATGCAGCGTCATCTAGTATGGAGTAGATAAACTAACCATAACAAAAACTAAAATAAGCCCCTAAAATTCTTTAAACGTAAATAAAAAATAACAATAAAAAAAAATACAAAACCTTTAACATTAAAATGTCACCGGATTAGCAACCTATGCTACTCTCCAAAATATTATGGCACTGCTGTACGGTTTCTGAAATGCGTTTTTTAAAAAAAATGGTCAAAAACACGGAGAAAACGAAATTTTCCAGACTTGAGACCTAGCTAGATCGGCACAAACAGCACAAAACACACACTTAAGATTTGAGATTTGAGAAAAAGATAGGTAGGTATGGTAACATAAGAAATTCTACGGTTATATGATGGTTATATGGTTAAAGGTTCTTGGTGTTGCTTGGTAACCCTAAAATATCAACTATTCTACACACCACCCACCATATCGACGGAAATTTATATCCATATTCCGCTTACGGTAATAGCTGTACATTTACGGTAGTACACTCACTTCCATCAACATGGTATGAATAAATATGATTGATTTGATATAATGCTTCGTAGTTTCCTAAAGGAGTTTGCGCAAAGTTCGAGGCTGTTGACGTCATAACTTCAAAATGTATGACGTTAGCTGAAGTTGGGAGAAACTTATGTGATTTACATGGCGTTAGTGTGAGATGGGCCTTGGACAAAGGATTTTTGAAGTATAAAGTCAAGAGTAGAACAAGTTTGATACTCGCAGCGCGATTTTAGCTCCTAAAGCTACTGAAGCAAGAATTAAGGTACAAAGTCCAATGTGTTGTGGTGTGAAGTAACATATGATCATTATCTGGAGTCGGGCCGTGTCGCAATCAATCGGGCTGTGACGTCACGAAAGGGGCGGAGTTTATGTCATACTGGCAACGTGTCCTGTCCCACTGACTCGAATGACTGACTCTCCGTTCGTTAGTATTATATAGTCTAAGCTCCGTTCATTCATCCTCTTGACATGACCAAATCATTTCAGCGTTCCTTTATCAATTTTAGTCATTACATCTTATTTTACGCCACACTGTTCTCTATCACACTATTTCTTATGCTGTCACTGAATTTCATACAATTCATAATCCTCAACGCTCTCATTTCGACACACCTAGCTTTCACTGCCGTTGGTACCAAAAGGCATCTATGAATAGCCAGACGAGCTTTGAGACACCTTCTGTAATAATTGATCACTAAAAAGGCCTCCTGAATGTTTGAGTGACAGGTTTAGTTTATAGGGTGACTTTTAATTAATTCTTGATAGCAAAAGATATGCATGTACTCATGATACTGAACAACTTTTCCCACGGAACATAGGTCGAAATACGAAAAACCAAATTTGACCTCCCATAAAAAATGCGCTATCAGCTGATGCAGTATCTACGGGAGGTCAAAACTTGGTTTTCGTATTTCGACCTATGTTCCTTGGGGAAAGTTGTTCAGTATCATGAGTACATGCATACCTTTTTCTATCAAGAACAAATTAAAAGTCACCCTATGTGAACATTCTCTCTCACAACCATGGGTTAGCTGGAAGAAATCTCTTAAAGAGATAAGCCCACCTTTGTAAATGTCCTGTTATTTGTACCTTTCGGTTTGTAGTTGTGCAATAAAGAATATATTATGATTGTTTATGCTAATAGTAAGAGAGCAAGCACTCATTAACCACGCAAAGCCTCTTATAACGCTTACCGCTAACGCTAACTCCGGGACCAATAGCTTAACGTGTCTACCGCAGCACGGAGTCATCATACTCTTCCGACCATCAGGTGACTCAACCGCGAAACGTCTAACAAAATATTTTTGTTCGTCAGTCTTTACTGGGATTCGAACCACGAACCACCGGGTAAGAGACGAAAACTCTACTTACCTACTGGATCATAAAGGCTGCCAGATGTGTCATAACACATTTAAGACATCAAAAGCGCGTTGATCACCATTGGAACTACAGAGAAAATGTTGTTTTTGACGTATCTTAATAATTGTATTTGAATAATATTACTATGAAACAGACACAAAGTTTAAATCACGGTTAAGTATCACAAAGTAGAATTAAAACTTTTCAAATTTACTGAAATAGCCATTTTAATTACAACAAAACTCAGATAATTTTAATTTTATCACGTTTCAGAAGATTAGGTGTCTGGTGAGACAGTGTCGGAAAGTTACAAAATTGTTTACTTCTAAAACTGTTGTCGGGCGCTAAATACTATCTGACATAATCAGATGATTAAATCCGATTTATCACTTTCGTAGATGGTACAATTAAGAGCATATCAAGCTTGACACATTGGACTTTGTTCTGTTCTTAATTCGATAGACGTGCGGGCTAGAGTCACGTCGCAAGTGTCAAGTTTGACCTGTGGTTGACTGTACACCATGACATAAAACCTCAAATCTAACGAGCAAACAAGCAGATCTTGTATCACAAAGTCAAAACTGTATTATCGGTGTTTTTGAGTTATCACAAGCTGAAAAGATACAGTTTTTTATCATTCTTAAATGACGTCACTGATCCAGGGAGATAGAGAGAGAGAGAGAGAGAGACACAAGTTTATCAAATGACAATACAACCTAAGCTGGTGGGTCTAGCATCTAGAAGCATGAGATTTGGAGGATTAGTATATGAGACTTGAGCACTGAAAAAGGATATAAAAGGGTAGTAAAAATTTAAAATTAATCCCCTAAAAGTATCAAAAAAGGAGATGATTCTGTATAGAGGTTCGTAATTTTTAACGTAAGGAATATGGCATTGGTGCTGACACATCTTCACGCTTATAAGTAAGTTTTAATTTAATCGTTTTATGAAATTCATCCTCTAACTAAGGGGTCTAATAAAGTACGAAAGTTTGTACGAAAATCGATGAAAAATAATTTAAGCTTTTAGATGACGAAATAAGGCCGTGTGTATTGTATACTGTAATTTTAACAAGAACGTGTTCAGTTTACAAAACGATTCTCTTTTAGTTGCAACTTTGGACGTTGCTAATTGCTAAAATGTGAAACTTCTGCATGTGTACAAAGCCTTTGTAAACATGAGCTTGGAGTTTTAACGTTTTAAATTTTATTGTTTACGGCTTCGAAGCAAACTTTTCACAAAAAGCGGTTTTTGAAGATATTTATCGTGTCTCCTTGTGTAAATTTACTTATTTTGGGAGCCGTTAATTACGGTATTTTTAGGGGACAAACACAAAACACAAAAAATATAGTAAGGAAGGCCCAAGAAGCGGTGGAGAGATGATATGGATGATTTTAAAGACCAGTGGCCAACAGTCACAACAAATAGGGAGGAATGGAAAGGTTTGGGGTAGGCCTTTGCCCAGCAGTGGGACAGTGTAGGATATAAAAATAAAAACGATCTCTATCAGCTTTAAAAATTTACAAAATGTAGCGCTGGATGTAATGTAATTTACAAAATGTAATAAAATAAAAACCGGACAAGTGCGAGTCAAACTCGCTTTTCTTACTTGTCTACCTTATGATACAACAAGCTTTTTCCCTTTGGTTCAAAAAAACTCTGCGTTCACTCAAACCCTCTTTAATATGAATGTAATTGAAACGGGAGCTCCTTGAAACGATAGCTCCTTAGGAATTGGTGGCGAGGAAAGTTGTGATATTTAAAAATTGAGGATTTTTTTTCTTTATTTGTGCTATAAGATCTAGCTTCTTACCAAATTTCATGATTCAGGATCAACGGGAAGTACCCTGTAGGTTTTGGTTTGGTTCATAAATGTATGGAAGTGAGGATATAAATGGCTCTTTTGATTGTGTTGTTAAAGAAGCTTGAAATTTTTAGAGCTTCAAAGGTTCAACGAACTTTAATATTGGATATTAATTCCAACTTGATACTTTATACTGTTCGTGAGAAAAAGGGTCTTGACAGTCAGATAGACAACAGAGTTATCCTGGGTTCCATATCTTTTCCTTTTGAGATATGAAACCCTAGAAATGTCTTCTTTATCTTAATCGAAATTTGTGATTGAGTGAGGTGACCTCTGCACCCTACTTATCATCATTATTGTGTGGGTTGTGAGGTTGACGATTGACCTCAAAAACCCAGGTGCCAGAGTTGTTGAACCGCTAATAGTATATGAGATGGCATTAACTGCTCACTTACTTTCTGGACAATCAGGACATGCGTCTTGTAGAACCTCATCATCAACATCCTGTAAACTGAAGAATTCTCATAAAGAGTGTTTATGATTGATAGAGTCTCTACCCGGAATCAAACCCTAAACCTGTCCAAAAACGAGACCAGCACGCGGGCTGTAAGATCCAGCTAAATCTCGTCTTCATTCATTTGAGTTTTCTAAAATCAATTTCAGTACAAAAACATTTTAAAGTTGGACATCCTCCAATCTTAGGCATGATGTACTTGTCTTCGATTATACAGTAATTATTTTACTATGGAGAAGCTTTGAGAATCGTGATTTGCATGGATACAGCCGCGATTTAGTAGCGATACAAACGCGATGCTGCATTGATACAGCGTTGCCAGAACGATACTTTTGTAAGTTGAGTCGAGTCGTTATCAATGATGATGAGGTTGATGATAATCAACAACAACAACTACACTATGGTGATGATAAGGTTGAGGATGAAGACTTGACTCGACTTACAAAAGTAACGTACTGGCAAAACTTCATCGATACAGCATTGCGTTTGCATCGCAGCTGAATTGCGACAGTCGCGATGCAAACGCGCGTTTGTATCGCTACACGTGACTGTATCGATGCAAAAAGTCGCAGTGTGAATGGGGCCTTAGATCAATATCTTAACCCTCCCAGTTCATTTTAACACACACGTACGTATAACTGGTAATTTCTGCCATTTGTTCACATTTGTTACGCTACGTTGTTTATTATGTATGACAGTATGGTTTGTCGCTTTAGATAGAGAACTGATCGTTGTAAACCCCATTTCATCGCATACCAGAAAGCGACTTATATATTAAAAGCCGACTCTTAAAGTGGGCTGCGCTGCAGTGGTTTCTTGCCGTTTCTTTTACTTTGCCATAGCACGATCCGAAACGGTAGTAGACTCGCTCTATTTACATTGTATTCTGCAAAGCATTGTATTCAGCATGTTATGACATTCAATAAGTATTCTGTAAGGAATATACATTCAAAAAGCATAAACGAAAGGCTCCTTATCTAAACCAACGAGCATGTATTAAAGGATTGATGAAAGTACAGGAAGCGAGGGAAGTATGTCAAGATCGTAGCAGGTGGGGGACTGTGGTCTCTGCCTACCCCGACGGTAAAGAGGCGTGATGTTATGAATGTATGTATCTTAGGCATTTTGTGAACATCCTGGTAAGACAGGGTACGCTCAAAGATGAGTAGATTAAGTAAGTACCTGTGCAGTTGTATGTGTATTGTTTACTAACATGGCTTAAGTTTTGAACTGTATTACTTACATAGTGGGCTTCCAGGCTTAAATAAGTACTTTATTATAAATACTATTCATTTTATGTATTTGTTTAGGTCTATGAAAAATCTGAACTATCTAGGATGGAGCATAGAAAAAATTAAAATTGAAAAAACTAATGGGGTTGCCTGGGCGCAACCTCTGATCATATAATAATACTAGTAAGCGCAAATTGGCACGTTTAGTACAGTAAACAAATAATTTTTTTTTCTACAAAATCGTGTAATAATTTATTGCATAGTACATGCAAAAGTACTAATCAATACGTATTAAAATAAACAGGGTTGCCTTGCCTAATAACTGGCCCTATATAGGGTTACTTTTAATTAGTTTTTGATAGCAAAAGATATGCATGTACTCATGATACTGAACAACTTTTCCCAAGGAACATAGATCGAAATACGAAAAACCAAATTTGACCTCCCATACAAAATGCGCTATCAGTTGATGCAGTTTGTATGGGAGGTCAAAACTTGATTTTCGTATTTCGACCTATGTTCCTTGGGGAAAGTTGTTCAGTATCATGAGTACATTCATACCTTTTTCTATCAAGAACTAATTAAAAGTCACCCTATAAAAAGGCATGATGTAATTTTTAGGTTATACCAACTGACAAAGGACATTCAAGTGCAGGTCAAGCTGGACACTCGCCGTGTAACTTAAGATTCGCGCAGTTTAAAGTCCAATGTGTCAAGCTCGACGTGCTCTTGACTGTAGAAAGTTTGGGCGAGGCTATCCTGTTGATTTTGCTTCTTCTTAATTAGTACTATGATACTAACAAATGAACTATGAACTTGTAGGTACTATATGAGGGATTATTTTTAGCTTTTTGCCGTCTGCACATAATATGCTGGGTCTCGCACAGTCAACCCTGATTATTTAGACGTGCATTTTTTAAAAATCCTTGAGTGGTCACTATTCGGTATATATACAGGGTGTAAGGGACGGTGTACCGAAAACTTAAAGGGCATGTTCAGCCAACGAAACTGAACAACTTTCCCAAAGAAACATTTCTGGGAAATGAAAAAAAAATATGACCTCTCCATACACACTGTTCGACCAGAGTGAGCAATTTGTATGGAGAGGTCAAAATTTTTTTTCACTTCCCGGAAATGGTTCTTTGGGAAAGTTGTTCAGTTTGGTTGACTGAATATCCCCTTTCAGTTTTCGGTACAGCGTCCCTTACACCCTGTATGTATATGCTATGAGGTAGGGTTTGCAACTGCCAGCTCTTAGTCTACTTGTTCACTTCACTTTTAAATTTTTTGCCAATCCGTCGTTGTAAGGGGGAACAACCATTACAGTCAACCCTGATTATTTAGACGTGCATTTTTAAAAACCCTAGATTGGTCACTATTTGGAATGCGATGAGGTAGGGTTTCCAACTGCCAGCTCTTAGTGTACTTGTTTAGTCTTTGTCGCCTTAAATAAATGTCACAATATAGAAGACGCGTGGAGAACCTTGTGTTCCGAATTTCGGAAGACAACGTGAGGGCAACAGTGAGAAATGAGTAGGTAACAGAGAAGCCTGTATAAAACAAGGGGTCTTGTTATTTTTTTTTCTATTATCAATGATAAAAACACCGATTATCAATGAACACAATAATTTCGATCTGTTCAACGTTCGTGATCTCTCAGTTGTATATTTTTTTAAGTTGAGAAAAAGTAAAGAATGATCTTAAGCAAAACTTTAAAACAAGTAAGTACTTAAGTAATTTATTTTCGAAAAACCAAAGTACTAAGATGGATTTATTGAAATTACTTAAGTGATAAATAAAATATAATTTATTTCAAGCATTAAGATAAAATGTTGATTAAAATATGTGTTTATAGACAGGTATATTATGCGATTCTCGAAAACGGCTAAAAATATTAATTCGGTGAAATTTGTACCTTTATTTCAAAAGCAACGTCTACGGGGGCGAAAAATCTAGCAGTCTTAGTTCTGTGAAGATTCTTTTTCTCGGTTTTTGTAAGCAAAGCTCGGTCGCTTAGCTTGCAAGACATTTTAGGAATTCACTTTTACACAAAAGAGGTTCTAAAAATTTCATGTGAAAAAGTTTTTATACATTCGTGTAAAGATAAAAGGTACAGTCAACTACAGGTCAAGTTTGACATTCGTAGTGCGACTCTAGCTCGTACGACTTTTGTTATAATAACGGTGCAAAGTCCAATGTGTCAAGCTTGATGTGGTCGTGACTGTACAAATGTCGCGTGTGAGATTTACCTGCCTTTCTAAGGGAATGATCCCTTATTTTATCAAAACCATCTTGTTTTTAATTTACGCAAATGACCTGGCAAAGCTTAGTGAAGATTGGGTCTGATTTATTCTTTGGGTTGTGGAGGTCAGATGGCGAAGTCGTTCTGTGTAAAAACTAGTCCCTTCATCAAATTCCCTAGGTAGCCTCGCAACTAGCATGATATTTTATGAAAAGTGTTTATTGTAAGGGTTCAGTTTTGCATCGTTTTACTTAGCAAGCCTGCGAACTATGTCTTTAGGACTCAGATATGGCTTGACGACCATTACAATTCAATGCAATACAATACAATACAATACAATACAATACAATACAATACAATACAATACAATACAATACAATACAATACAATACAATACAATACAATACAATACAATACAATACAATACAATACAATACAATACAATACAATACAATACAATACAATACAATACAATACAATACAATACAATACAATACAATACAATACAATACAATACAATACAATACAATACAATACAATACAATACAATACAATACAATACAATACAATACAACAATACAATACAATACAATACTCTTTATCAATATCAATACTCTTTATTGCACACAGACAAAATCACCACCACTACCATTCAAAATCACCATTATTCATTTAAAGCAAGAAAAATTCGTAATAACTCTAGCGTCCGTCCAGTTCCCGAAGCTGTTTGTTATATTCCGTCTGGTAAGTTTTATGGTCTAATATGCACTAATAAAAAAATACCGATCAAGTGCGTGTTTGGTTGGCCACGCGCAGTATAGGGTCCAGTAGTTTTTTTTGCGATTTTTACCGCAAAGTAAGTTTTCATTAAATATTTCATAACGTAATTTTTACGGTTCCGTACCTCAAAAGAAAAAACGGAACCCTTATAGGATCACTTTTTTGTCCGTCTGTCTGTCTGTCTGTCAAGACCCTTTATCTCACGAACGGGTAAATGTATCAGGTTGAAACTAATACCATATATTAGGATCCATGAACCACACAAGATCTGAAAATTTAAATTTTTTACAACGACGCAATCAAAAGATATGGCATTTTATGTCCTCATCTCCATACATTTATTCAAAAATGCAAAACCTACAGGGTACTTCCCGTTGACCTAAAATTATGAAATTTGGCAAGAAGCTAGGTCTCACAATACAAATAATGGGAAAAGTCTGAAATTTACCTTAAAAAAAAAATATATAAAGAGGAAAGATTTGTACCTATTTTTGTATGTTTGTAATGAATAGGCTCCGAAACTACTGGAGCGATTTGAAAAATTCTTTCACCATTAGAAACCTGCATTATCCGGGATGAACATAGGCTATAAAATATTTTAAAAAAAGTTAGGGTTCCGTATGAAAACTTCGATAATGTAACCCAAGGTGTGAAAAAAATACTAAATAGCATCCTTATATCGAGTACGCTGCCGAAACTATTAACAATAGAGCAAAGTAATGTACTTAGAAGCCATCAATATCTACAAAAAAGTCCGCGATACCATATAGACCGTAAGGGCACTGCATGTTATCCTACGTCATCTAGTACACGAAATTTGCAACTTTGTAGCGATAGTAGTGGCCTAGTAGGTCCACAAAACGTTGGTCTGCCAATCCGAAACCTGGCAGGTTTTGTACAGATGGAGAGAAAAGTGGTTAAATGACAGATTACACGAATGAAATCTATTCGTAGAAATAGAAGGTACCTATATAAGTAAAAAACAACAGGTCTGCCTTGCATCCTCTTGGCAGTTTCGCCAGTCCGACCAAATTTGTGGTCCGATCACATCCGACCACATTTGTGGTCCGACTAGCGAAACTGCCAAGAGGATCCAAGGCAGACCTGTTGTTTTTTACTTGTATAGGTACTATAACGAACACGAGGACCGGGGTTATTATAAAAGAGACGCTTGGAATCGCATTTATGTTTTATATTCTTTTTTTATATAGAAAGCTAATAGCAACGTCCGTACCCAGCCGTGGGCAGGAGTTGACTGGCCATTGTTTTTAGAACGTGACGTCATTATTCGAAATCAAATTCAATTTTAGAAATACTCGCCAGCCAGCTCTGCTAAAAGAAGGCTTTCGAGGAGGATCACTACAGTACCTTCTATTTCTACGAATAGATTTCATTCGTGTAATCTGTCATTTAACCACTTTTCTCTCCATCTGTACAAAACCTGCCAGGTTTCGGATTGGCAGACCAACGTTTTGTGGACCTACTAGGCCACTACTATCGCTACAAAGTTGTAAATTTCGTGTACTAGATGACGTAGGAAAACATGCAGTGCCCTTACGGTCTAATATGTCTAACTATTACAGTTATGTCACAATAACTACTTTTTCATGTTAAAATATGTAATAGTAACGCCGGTACAAACTATATAGGCCACATTATTCGTACCTATTAATCCTTATCCAAATAAATGGTTTCGTATTAAAGGCTATATCAGTACCTGTAAATAACTTTTTGAATTATTCAAATCGGACATACCATTCAAAAGTTATCATGAGTGTAATCGTTCTCAAAATTGAAATTAAAGAAACAGCGTCCTAAGTTGTAATGGTTTTATCTACAACAGAGAATAGACACGAAAAATTTGACTGGTCAAGTGCGTGTCGTTCCGTGTGGTAGCGGCAAAGAATAGTGCCAACCCATCTCAACCTGTAGGTGTCGTAAGAGGCGACTAAGGGTTTACAAACCGGAAGATGGGCAGCGACATCTTTCCGAAGCCGGGGCGAACCGCTAGTCATTAAATATTTCAACTTTTCTCCCAACTAATAGTAACCAATTGTGGTGAGCTCCCGTTTCAAGAACTTTCATATAAGAGAGGGGTCAAGTTGGATGGTCGCTGAGGCGATTTTTGTTTTAATTCTATTTTAAAAACGGGAACACTTACAAACTTGAAAATTGGTATGTTAATAGTGCATAAGCTATAAAATAACAACAAATAATAAAATTTGGTCAAGCGCGTGTCGGACTCAAAAAATCTAGCACATTAACTTACTGAAATTTCAACTCATGCAATTATGTTTATGTGGTGGTACGGAACCCTCAGTGCGCGAGTCCGACTCGCACATGGCCGGTTTTTTTACCTCCAAATGCTCAGCGGGGTCCTAGCACCTGATTGCTATTTTCATTATTTCCAATTTTTCGGCTATAGCTCATTAAATAAATAAATAAAATAAAATAAAAATAAAATAGTTTTTATTTCTGTAGACATGTTTTCTTAACTATAACGTAGATTGGAGCCTCCATTTAAGCAGAAGTTGCCTGTGTTTGAAGGCTCCGCTCCTCCTTAAAAGACGCCGCAGTTGCAGACGGCATACAGCCCACCCAGCTATGTTTCTTCATCATATTTAGATTAGAGTTTATTATAAGAAAATGCAGCTGGGTGAGCTGCACGCATATAGTAGGTACATAAATGAGGTATTAACATAATTTAAACTTAAAGTAAAATTTATCAACTGAAAAAACAAATAAAACGGTTGAGAAAAACCTAGTTGAGCTAATAAACCTAATTAAGCAGGTTAGAGAACCTTATAGCCTAATAAGTAAGTAAGTAATTACCGCACTCAGAGACGCCACACAAAGCCAACCGCCAATCAAGTCTCGCGCTGTCATATTCTTATTCAATGAAACTGAAAAGGACAGCACGAGACCAGACAAACGAACAACTTCAAGCGACGTCCCCGAGCATGGAAGCACTCACTTAACCTAATAATATCTTATAAATTAATAAATTGAGGGAATAGTTGTTTGTATGTGCAAGAGTAAATATAGTGGAATATGTGTGTGTGCGTGTATGTGTGAGTGTATGTGCGTGTATGAATATAAGGATGTGGGTGCGTGTATTTTGTGTGTGTGAGTATGTAAGTGAAAGTATAGCTATGTAACACGTTCCAATAAAAGTTCAGTTTCTTCATACGATTTAGTCAAAAGCCAGGTCATGATAATTTTCTTTGATTCGTAATATGTTTTATCATAAAAATAAATTTCTTTGTTTATTTTATTATATAGGAAAGCTGAGCGGGAATTGTATTGCCTGCTAGCAAACGTAGTTGTAATGGATGGTATTGGGGCTACGATATCTTTACGCCGCTTTTTGGATAAAGAAGTGTCAAAAGGTAAGTTCTTATGGGTTTTAAGAATTGTCATTGATATATACAATTTCCTCACAGAAAGTAGTCCACTAATCTGATATAACTTATCAGTGGGGAATAGTCTTTTCTTGAAGTACATAACCTTGATTAATGTTCTTTGTGCTCGTTCTAAGTCAATAAATTGCGTTTTCGCTGCTCCACCCCATATTGGAATACAATAGGTTAATACTGATTGTACAAGAGAAACATAAATTTGATTAAGAATAGGTTTTGGGGAATCCTTTCTATCCGAATGCTCAGGTAGGACATGTCTAAGTGTTTTAAAAATCCATGTTAACTTTCTAGTTCTGTTTATAATATGTTCCAGTTGTGTGTACCATGATAATCTCTGGTCAACGTGAATACCTAGGTATTTAACAGCAGAGACTTTTGCTATAGATGGGCAGTTGCAGTTGCAGGTTGTTTTGTTGACAGTCCCAGAACAGTCATGAATTTTAATGCTGAAGTCGTGCTGTGGCTGCATGTTGTTAAAAATACTAAAACAAATATAATTTGTTTTAGATGTATTTAGTGTCAAAAGGTTTTCTTGCAGCCACAGGGCAACTTGAGACAGACCAAGTTCAGCGCTTACCCTGACTTCTTCCCAGGATGCACCAGCAAAGACAACGGCCGTATCATCAGCGTACGACAAGATTTTAGCGTTTGCTATATTCATACTACAAAGGTCGTTGATGTAGATGAGGAATAGGGTAGGTCCTAATACACTCCCTTGTGGCACGCCGTATGACACCCCCGCCCCTCCACTAGTGCATCCCGGAAGCCTAACCTTTTGCCTCCTGTCAGTCAAGTAGTTTTCGAGAAGAGCAAGTGGAGTTCCTCTTATGCCAATCTTTTCCAATTTGTGTACAAGGATAGGGATGGAGACGGTATCAAATGCTTTTTTCAGATCAAGGAAAACCGACAGACACTTTCTTCTATTATCCAACTGCTCTGTTACAAAAGAGCTAAGCTCAGAGATCGCATGCTCTGTTGATTTTCCTTGTCTGAAGCCAAATTGTGTAGGAGATAAGATATTAAATTTATTTAAGTATTTTACTAATCTCGCATTAATAAGTTTTTCTAAAATTTTGGAAATTGCTGGCAAAACAGAAATAGGTCTATAATTACTAATTTCGTCTCCATCGCCACTCTTGTACACAGGGGTAATAATTGACTGTTTAAGAGCAGCTGGGAATAAACCTTTGTCAAAACATAGATTTACCAGGTGTGTTATAATGGGTGCAGCATCATCAACTATCATTTTTAAATATTTACTAGGAATATTGTCCCATCCAGGGGAGCTGTCAGATTTTAAGTTGAGAATGGTACTTTTAACCTCGTCTATGTCAGTGTTTAGTAAAACAAAGGAATTAGGCAAGGATTGTAGATTATCTAAAGTACTAGTATTAGGATGAGTGCCGACAGTTTTTATTTTGTTTGCTAGTTGCATTCCAATATTTGCAAAGTACTCATTTGCGAAATTAGCTGATTCAGCATACGAGGGCTTAATATTTAATAATTCCGTATTACAGTTATGAGATTTACTAGTAAATGTAATGTTTTTAATATTGTTCCACAGCAATTTGTTATTGTGTAGGCAGTTGATGATGCTATCACGTTCATGTTTTCTTTTTAATTTTTTTATCAAATTATTACAGTAATTCCTGTACCGGCGGTAAGTGATACGAAGAATTTCATTATATGGATCCTTTCGGAGCTTATGCTGTAATTTGTTTCTGTTTCGAATGCAACGTAGGATTCCCGCAGAGATCCATGGTTTGATAGTTCGTTTACCACTCGGTACAGGAGTCACTGTAGTATTTGCTTGAAGGCTTTCAGTTATTTTATCTATTAGCAAATTTGTCACAGCAATTGGATCGTCTGAGAATAGAAGTTCAGCTAAGTTTTTATTTTTCAGGTAAAGTACCGCTTCTTCAAAATTTATTGTAGTTTTAGTTTTATTTATAATTATTTTATTTTTAATTTTAGAAATTGTAAGAAATGTAGTAAAATGGTCTGTCGTTGTAGTATGTAATACTGCAATCGTCGCTGTGTACTTAATTTTATTTATTTTTAACATGACATGGTCAAGGCAATTTTGCTCTCTAGTGGGCAAGGTGTGCCCAGCCAAGATACCATAATTTGAGAGCGTGTTCAGGTAATTGACCCTATTTTTATGTTCCTGTGACGGTTCAAAAGTTTTCAGGGCGATATTAATATTAATATCTCCTACGATAACGACGCTACCTGGTGAGGAAAGTTTCTCCAAATGGTTTTCTAAGGATTCAATAAATTTATCGGCATTAGAGTTCGATGGTGAGCGATAAATGCCCAATATCGTGTTATTTAGTACCTCTAACTGTAAGCACGATGCATGTTGTAGCTTTATCTCTTTAACAGAGTGTTTCAGAGATTTTTTAACGTAGGCGACTACTCCATCATTTTGGTTAAGTTGGTGCGTGGTGCAATAGGTAGCATAGTTATTTATTTGAGGTAATGGTTTACAGGGGTTTAATCTACATTCCGTTAAAATAATAATGTCTGTCTCAACTGGTAGGGTGGATAAGTTAATAATAAAATCGTCAAAATTTCGATATATACTTCTAATATTCTGTGATATTAGAGTGAAGTCGTTCTTGTTAATTCGAATATGTTTTCCCAACTCTGCAACATCACAATCAAAAGAACGTGCTATCTCAATTTTATCTATTTCATTTAAGGTATGTAATGGATCACCCATTTAGTAATAGAAATTGGGGGAAACCAGTTGTTTTGTCTGTTGGATGTTGAACGAGCGTAAACATTTCTGCTTTCAATTTAGGGTAGTTGTAGTTAGAGTTTAGTTTGTAAGTTAAAGTATGCTTATGTGTAGTGGAGCGTAGGGGAACGTGAATTTTAAATAATTTGAGTGAGTGTAAGTGTATGAATATGATAATAAACTGTGTGTGTAAGGTTGTGTGTATATATGTATGGCGTGTTTGATTTGGACTGTGTGAAGAGTATGTATCTGCAAGCAGAAGTATTAACATTTTATGAAACTGCACAAAGTTATTTTTATGTACTTGCTCAAAGTACGGCATAATAGTAACGTGCAGCAACATATATAATAGGCTTACTAGGCACAAACAAAGTACTACCACGAAGAAAACGGAATACAGTCAATTTTGATCTATAAGTAACATATGGATCTGTTGTTCGGATTTAATCAGTATAATAGGTGATTGTTCAGTTTTGCGTACGTAGACCTTACCATAAGATGTCCAGACAAATTTATAGGACTTTGACTTAGCCAGATCGCGGGCCAAATAGTACAGTCGAGCAGCTTTGTGCGTTAGGTTCTCTGAGACAAAAATCGGCGTATCTTCCTGTGTCCTAAAGCCTACATGTTTAGCACACAGTTTTGTTTTATTTTTTATATTAAATGATTTAGCCATTTTCAGAAATTCCATCTTTAGTAACGCTGAGTTTGTTTCTACGACTATCGGAGTATTCCTCTGCTCTGGCTTCTTGCCTCTGACTCTGTAAATGTCCTTAATATCCGATTTATTTATTTTACACTCAATGGTCTCGGATAAAGTTATAATCATATCGATAAGGTCTTGTTTAGTTTCCGACGCTTTTTTAGGCACTCCTTTGATTTCGAAGTTAGTTTTACGGTATGCAAGCTGAAAATCGTCCAATCTTTCTTCTAGAAACAATATGTATTCCCGATCGTCTCGAGTCAATTCTTCCAATTTATTTATCTTCTCTTTTAACTCATCGTTTTGAGTTGAGACGTGATCCAATTGTAGTTCAATATTTTTAGTAGTATCCTGTAGTTCTCTCATCGTGAGATTTAATTGCGACATCTCCTCTCTTTGCGAAGCAATGAAGGTGGTCATGAGTTGCCGCATTTCCAATCTAAAAGCCTCGAATTGGTCTTGTTGTTGCGATACTGCATTGTTCGGTCTGCGCTGGTCGGTATTAACAGCATTGATTGGCGAAGGAACCTCGCTTCCTTCCGAGGCACTTATTGACATATTATTCGGGGCTAAAGGCGAAGATTCCATTTTTACGGTGACGAGCTAGCGTACCTTATATCGCACCAGGCGCAAAGGAAATACCAAGAACCGCACAATACTCACGGCGAGGGAGATAGATAAACACAGCACGTATCACTCGCGCACACGTCAAGAAGCGGATTAAAGATATGGAGCACCAGTAAGAACGCAGCCGACAGGGTTTAGAGGTTGCTTACAACTACTATTGGCCGGCCGGAAGACGCGCAGACGCAGGGGGCAGGCAGTTCAGAACGCGGCGTCCAATAGCGACGCAGTAGGCGGGACTACGGTGACTCGTGCGCAGCTGGTGGGTGGGGCTTTCCGAGCTCGAAGTACCAGGCTGCTACCTCCTCACTACTTCTGTTGTCCTATTTTCCTCGTCCAATTTTTGAGTTGACTTTTATTAATTTAAATTATTTTAAACACAAATACGGTCTTAGAACACGTCTACACCTAACGGCGGTCCGGGGGGAGAGGAATTATCATTAACCTGTAAAGCCTTAGTTGTGATAGTTTTCCTTTTAGTTTCATCATCAACTGCAAATTGTAATATCATTGATCAACTGTGAATTCTTGCACATTTCTAATAGCAACCGTTTCCCTGCCAGACACTTGAGAACACTTGACTCCATGAAAAAATTGCGCTTTCAAGCTAAATATTTCACAAACGGGTCTCGAAATAGAAAAATTATCGATGTAAACTCACATTATTTTTAAAAGACCTATCCAACGATACCCCACACGATGGGGTAGACGAGAATAAAAAATATTTTACTTGTATTCTATTTTACCACTTAATCGGCGTAGATTAACTGTTCACGGCTTTCTAGTACAGTCAACCGCTTGTCGGTAGAAACTTTTTCAACTCAATTACCACGCCATAAGGTCCAAAAGTGTTTCTACTGATGTGCGGTCGTGTGTACTAAGGGTCTCTGAGCTAAGCCGCGGACAGGCAGACAGACGGACATTACGAAACTATAAGAGTTCCTGGTTGATTACGATGTTTATCCGTACTAAATTACAGCTTTCTAGTACTAAAGGTCTCTGAGCTAAGCCGCCGACAGACAAACAGACGGACATGACGAAATTATAAGGGTTCCTTGTTGACTACGGAACCCTTAAAACGTTCTGGTGCCGACACACAAGAAGGAGCGATACAAACTATGACAAAATGAAACCACATATACTCGTATCTTTATGCATAGCATTACTATGCACATATGAATTGTGTTTACTTTCACGATCTCATTTGAATACTGCAAAGATGAATTTGAGCGCGTATTGATCTTGGAGGTGGTAATATTCCAATTTATGTGCAGGTGCATAAAATAATATTTCACCGCAAAAAGAACAAATCGGTAAATAAAGCAAAACTCAGAGCGGAAAACTACAACAGGGTGTAAAAAATCGTCAGAATGGGAATCTTCAAGGAACAAAGGTAGAAATTTCGTTTTCATTCCATCTATTCGAAAATCGCTGATTATTTCGACGGTGTTTTACTTTAGTGGTACGGTAACCTCGGTGTTCATTTAACTTAGAAATAATAGGCACTTGTCACCAAGAAATAAACAGTTGCAATACATGTCACCGAAAGATAATACGGAATGATAAGTTAATTAATTTAGTCAATAAGGGGGCATGGTATTTTTTTGTTACTTTTCATCATAACTTGAAAACTAAGAGTAGTAAAAAAATAAATAACTCTATTTTTGAATGTACAAGTGAAGTCCTTTCATATGATACCCCACTCAACCTAGTAACGACAATTTTAAATTTTGACCCTTTATTTTTATAATATTCCAAATTTCAAGTCGATAGTGGTTGCTGAGATGTACAGGTATGACAGACAAACAGACAGACAGACGAAGTAGCATCACAAGGGTTGCGTTTTTACCATTTTAGTTCGGAACCCTAAAAAGAATTTGAAACAGCTTTTATTAATGGGTTTGGTTGGTAGTGAGCCATCCTTTCACGCCGTGGGTTGTGGGTTTGATCCCCACCCACGGCAAACATTAAATGTTTAACACAAATTTTGTGTGATGAACACAAGGGTTTGTTCTGTGTCTGGGTGTTATTTATCTATTTATGTACGTACTCGTATGTATATCAGTATCTGATACCCATAGCACATCCACGAAACTCCTCACAAACGGATTAATACGGAAATTTATTTACTAGCTAAAGGTAAAGCATACACCCTGTACGTTCAACCTCATCGATTTCAATGAATCAGCACTTAAGTAGGAAGTATTTTGCTGGAAGTACACTTTACTCTTGAATTCCTTACTGGTGGTTTCTTTTTTTGTGGGAGATTGGGAGTAAAACTTTTGTCAAAAAAAAATACAGAGAGAAACGTGTCAGTGCGAGATTTATAGAAGGTTTCACCCTAGTTTATGTTTGAATTTTTCTGGAATGGGAGAAGTTCAAACTTTTGAGGGTAACTTTTACTTTTTAGGCTTTATCTAGAAAATGGCAAGCCCTGTAGTATTTCAATCAATAAGCTTTTTTTTTATTTTCGTATAAAAAGTAGAACGAACGATACAATAAGAATAAATTTCAGATTAAGAAAATTTTATTCAATTTCTGATATAATTTTCTATTTTTCGTATTTCGTGTGGACCACTTGTGGACTATTGAAAAAATAAAACTTGATTTTTGTTGGTAAAGACTGCAAACACTGCATTTACTTTTAACGAATATTGAAAAAGACTCATTTTTTTTGGTTTTAGGGCTATTATAGACAATATGTAGTAGTCATTGAATTATTAAGTCTGAGGACATTGCTTGAAGCTCTGAGAGCTCAACTGACCTGGCAGAGGCTAATCTATAATTTGGTCTGGTTCGCCCGGCGAGTAACTATATTTTCTAGGTTCCAGTTTGGGAAGGTTTGAAAGTATTCGCTCTGTGTAAAAGCTAGTGCCTTCTTCAAATCCCCTAGGTCAGAAAGCTGACCGTGTAACATCGGAATAGGTAAGGATAGGAATAGTCTAGGCGACGAAGCGGATCGTTGTATGAAGACCCCCGCATTAAATCCTCAGTTGATGAAGCTTTGCTGAAGTATTACACTACATGAGACAAACCTTCTATAAAAAAGTCCTTCTATAAGAAGTCGGTACTTTTAACTTTTACATACATACATACATAACATCACGCCTCTTTCCCGTTGGGGTAGGCAGAGACCACAGTCCTCCACCTGCTACGATCTTGACATACTTCCCTTGCTTCCTGTACTTTCATCAATCCTTTCATACATGCTCGTCGGTTTAGGGTACTTTTAACCTGGCCTTTATTCAGAACGTCCTGAATTTGGTCCTGGTACGTTCGCCTAGGCCTTCCCCTTCCAACGTTTGCATTCACTCTAGCCTGGTAGATCTCTTTCGTCAATCTTCGTTCATTCATCCTCTCTACATGACCAAACCATCTCAGCATCCCTTTCTCGATTTTGGTCACTACGTCTTCTTTTACGCCACACTGTTCTCTTATCACACTATTTCTAATCCTGTCACTCAATTTAACACCAATCATACTCCTTAGCGCTCTCATTTCCACTGCATTAATTCTACTTTCATGCTTCTTCTGCCATACCCAGCTTTCACTGCCATACATCAGTGTTGGTACCAAAACTCCCCCATGAACAGCCAAACGAGCCTTGTGAGACACCTTCTGACTCCTCATAAAGGCGTGCAGGGCACCATTCACCATGTTTCCAGCATTCACTCTTCTTTCAATATCACTTTCACACTTTCCATCTCTCGTAAACTTTGAGCCCAGATACACAAACTCCTTCACTTGTTCGACTTGTTCACCATCTATTAATATAGTACACTCTGTCATACATTCTTCTCTTTCAAGTACCATTACTTTAGTCTTGCTTACATTTACTTTCATTCCTTTCCTGTCCAAAGCCACATTCATCATTGTTACCATCTCCTGCAACTCGTCAGCAGATGACGCAAGTACAACTTGGTCATCAGCGTAGAGAAGACATTTGATGAGTAACTCATTCATTCTCAGTCCACACATACTCTCTTTCAGATCAATCAAACAATTATCCATGAACAGGTTAAACAGCCAAGGTGACGCTACACATCCCTGCCTAACACCTTTTTCAATGCTAAACCATTCAGTGTACGCCCCGTTTATTCTGACACAAGCACTGGATTCCTCATAGAGAGATTTCAGTGCTTGAATCAGATGACCGTTTACCCCATACATAGACAATGCTGACCACAATTCATTTCTCACCACTCGGTCATAGGCCTTTTCCAAATCCACGAACGCGCAGTAGACTTTTTGGTTTTTAGCCAAAAACTTTTCAGCTATGCACCGCAAGGAAAAGACCTGATCTGTACATCCCATTCCCTTTCTAAATCCCGCTTGTACATCCCATATTTTATCGTCAGTATCTTTCATCACTCTTTCAATCAAAACCTTTGCATACAGTTTGCCGACGACACTGAGAAGGCTTATCCCGCGATAATTTTTGCAGTCCTGTTGTGACCCTTTTCCCTTGTACAGCGGCACAATCACAGCCTTGCACCAGTCACCTGGTACTTGGCCGTTCGTCCAACACAAGTTGAAAAGGCGGTACAACTGACTAGCCACAATGCCTCGCCCAGCCTTCAACATCTCGACCGACACTCTATCATACCCAGCTGCTTTACCTGATTTCATACTTTTCATCGCTTTCATAATTTCATCCATACTTATCTCACTTACACAATTCTCCTCTTCATTCTCATTCATTTCCACAGAAGACCTAGGTTCGCTGGCCTCTGCTTTTTCTCTCTCAAACAGACTTTCAAAATATTCCTTCCACCTCCTCAGAACACATTCTTCACCTTTTATAATGCTTCCATCCTGGCTTCTGATTTTACTCAGCTCCGATGTTCCAAACTTTCCTCGGGCTGTCCGTATGGATTTCCAGAAAAACTTTTGGTTGGACTGGAAATCTTCAGTAAGCCTTCTGTCAAACTCATCCTTACACTCCTCTTTCTTTCTCTCAACAACTTCCTTAACAATACCTTTCGCTCTTTTATATACCTTTCTTGCTACACTTACGTCATCACTTGTTGCCCTCTGCATCACTTGTTGCCCTTTTAACTTTTCCATACAAATATTACAAAAAATGTATGAAATATTTTTTTTGTAATTTTTTTTTTTTGGATATATTGAATTTACATTTAATTCATGATTCTTTATCATCCTGTCAAATAAAATCTGCCTGAGAAATTTATGTTGGGGTCAAGGCAAATAAAGATTCACATTTCGGAGGCCAAGACACATTTATAAAAAGTAAGGTAAGTAAGAAAGGAAAAAAGTTTGAAAATCAGATCACGATTCACCACTCTGGCCACTTTAGCCACTAACCGTCAGATAAAAATATATAAGTTCCCTAAAACCCTTTCCGTTCCTCAGAACAAAAAGAATTTGGAGTGAAACGTGGTCCCTTAGGGCTCTCATTTCGTATTTTGCAACACGTACAAAAAGAAAAGTAAATTGTATAAATTTGAGACCGTTTTCACCCTTTTTGGGGATCCTTGGAAGAACAGAGTAGGTATATATAAAAAAATATACTATTCAAAACAAAATGGTCACTAGACCGACCCATGGAGCATGGAAAGATGTTTTTTTTTACTCCAGTAAAATTACGAAAAAATAAATAAATTAATTAATTAATTATGGCGAAACGGAAATAATTTCTAATAGCCGTGTTCCTTTTTCAGATTGATAGATTATATTTCTGTGTAAAGCTTTTTAATGGAATCCACCTAAATTTACCCCATTTATGTATTTATTTTGCTGTCCAAAGATTAAAAAAATATGGAAATTCGGATTTTTTTTTAAATTGATTATTGTTTTTATTTACGGCTAGCTATGTATACATACTTTCATATTACACATGAATCCACCTAAAAATATTACCTTTTTTGTATTATTTAACTTTTATACCACGAAATTTAAATAAAGTTTATCTTCGCAACCAAAAATAGTAATAGAGCCGTTTTGCTTTCTAATAATTTAAATAGTGCTAAGTACTCACATTTTTGACAAATCCAACATAAATGTTTTCAAAATCTTTGTAAACCACTGATTACAAAAAACTTTTTTTTTATTTTGTATGGGATTTCTGTGAATCTATATATATAAAAGAAGAAGGTGACTGACTGACTGACTGACTGACTGACTGACTGAATGACTGACTGACTGACATATCAACGCACAGCCCAAACCGCTGGGTCTAGAGATTCCATATTTGGCACGTAGGTTCTTTATGAGGGCTAGGGGTGCACTAAGAAAGGGTTTTACAAAACTCCACCCCTAAGGGGGTAAAATAGGGGATGAAAGTTTGTACGAAAGTCCGTCAGTTTTGAAGTTAGGATCTTCAAAATTTGTATTTAGGCTGACTACTAAAAACTAATATTTACGTGTCTCAGGGTTTTTGAAAATTCGACACCCTTAAGGGTGAAAAAGGGGATGAAGTTGAAAATTCTTTATTTTTAAAGTAAAATCCACATAATTTATTATTTCGGCATTAATGATGTAATTCTATGCAACGTTCATCACTGTTACTGAAATTCCACCCCAAATTCAACCCCTAAAAAAGGAAAATGGGGTGAAAAAGTCTAAAAACCAATATGGGCATCGTTTGTATGGTTTATCGGGTCGCTGATTACGAAAACTACAACAATTATGAAATCCAACGTGGTGGACGTTAAATACCATCATTCCCTTGGAATGGGGTTGGGGTGCGATAGGGTTGAAATTGTGAATATGGGTGTTGTTTGTATGGTTTACCGGGTCGCTGATTACGAAAACAACAACAATTTTGAAATCCAACATGGTGGACGTGAAATACTCGTACCATCATCCTCCTAGGGATGGAGTTTGGGTGCGATAGGTTTGAAATGTCTATAAATCAATATGGGTGTCGTTTGTATGGTTTATCGGGTCGCTGATTACGAAAGCTACAACAACTTTGAAATCCAACGTGGTGGACGTGAAATACCATCATCCACTGGGGATGGGGTTGGGGTGCGATAGGTTTGAAATGTCTAAAAATAAATATGGGTTTCGTTTCTATGTTAGGGATAGCGGTTAAATTGGCGTTAGGGGTAGGGATAGGGGCAGGGATAGGGAGAGGTAGAGGTAGAGAGGAAGAGAGGTAGAGAGGTAGAGAGGTAGAGAGGTAGAGAGGTAGAGAGGTAGAGAGGTAGAGAGGTAGAGAGATAGAGAGGTAGAGAGGTAGACAGGTAGAGAGGTAGAGAGATAGAGAGGTAGAGAGGTAGAGAGGTAGAGAGGTAGAGAGGTAGAGAGGTAGAGAGGTAGAGAGGTAGAGAGGTAGAGAGGTAGAGAGGTAGAGAGGTAGAGAGGTAGAGAGGTAGAGAGGTAGAGAGGTAGAGAGGTAGAGAGGTAGAGAGGTAGAGAGGTAGAGAGGTAGAGAGGTAGAGAGGTAGAGAGGTAGAGAGGTAGAGAGGTAGAGAGGTAGAGAGGTAGAGAGGTAGAGAGGTAGAGAGGTAGAGAGGTAGAGAGGAAGAGA
Organism: Athrips mouffetella; assembly: GCA_947532105.1. Taxonomy (NCBI): domain Eukaryota; kingdom Metazoa; phylum Arthropoda; class Insecta; order Lepidoptera; family Gelechiidae; genus Athrips; species Athrips mouffetella. The sequence goes on along the minus strand of OX383980.1, from coordinate 7,156,000 downwards.
GGTAGAGAGGTAGAGAGGTAGAGAGGTAGAGAGGTAGAGAGGTAGAGAGGTAGAGAGGTAGAGAGGTAGAGAGGTAGAGAGGTAGAGAGGTAGAGAGGTAGAGAGGTAGAGAAGTAGAGAGGTAGAGAGGTAGAGATTTAGAGAGGTAGAGAGGTAGAAAGGTAGAGAAGTAGAGACGTAGAGACGTAGAGAGGTAGATGTACAGGTACAGGTAAAGTAGAGGGAGAGGGAGGGGAAGGGGGAGAGGGAGGGAGAGAGGGAGAGGGAGGGGGTGAGGGAGGGGGAGAGGGAGGGGCAGGGGGAGAGGGAGGAGGGGGAGAGACAGAGGGAGGGGGAGGGGGAGAGAAAGGGGGAGACGGTTTTAGTTTTTCTCAATTACTTCTGCGAATTGGCTCTGTTTTGAAATACTACTTAAAGGTGTCTCTCATCTCTCTCTTTATATTTGTTAGGATACTGCTGCTAAGTTCCTCTGCTCTGAGTACCTAATTTATGAGTAACGTCTGTATATTATATAAAATTCAGCTGGATCTTGAATTATACTCATTGATTTGCGCAGGGTTAGTCCTGTTTTTCCTTAGTTTAAAATTACCCCGAAATGATGAGATAAATAATAATTTCCCTGGACTAAAATATCTCATTGCTTCGGAAAACCGGTAACAACCTAAATACGAAATCCACGCGAGCGAAGCCGCGGGCAACAGCTAGTATACCAGGCCACTCAGAAAGTATTGCGAAAAATAGTTTTTATATATGGGAGACTGGCCGGTCAGAATCTTTTTCGAAAATATGATTACTTGTAAGTAAAAATATGTGTGTTCCATTTTCAAAATTTCCTTCCACATTTTTTGCGAGCCAATTCAAAGTATCGTGTCTTACTGAAAAATGGATCTGCGCCGGGAACATTTTAGAGCTATGATTTTTTACGATTTCAAGTGTCGCCTGAAACCGGATGAATCGTTCGATAGACTTCAAATTGCATTTATGGATGAAGGCCCCTCCAAGGCAACCGTGTATCGTTGGTATAACGAATTTAGGCGCGGTCGACCAACCTTGGGGGATGAAGAAAGAAGCGGTCGCCCTTTGACGGCTATTACGGAAGAAAACGTGCTAGCAGTGAAAAATTTAATCCAAGATAATAGGCGAATTACATATCAGGAGATTCAGCACATATTAAAGATTGGATCGGGAAGCGTTCACGAGATTCTACACGGGCATCTTCGCGTGAGGAGGATAGTATCGCGCTGGGTGCCGCACTACCTCACCGACGCTCAGAAGCAGGCCCGGGTGGAATGGTGCCGTGATATGCTGAACAAATTTGAAGCAGGCTCGTCTCGGCGTGTTTACGACATCACATTGGGTGTTTCAAAATGAACCAACGCCTACCAAAGTGAAGCGATCTCGAAGCGGGGGGAAGATTTTGATCGCCAGCTTTTTTAATTTGACTGGCCACTTGGCCTCAATTCCCTTACGAGATCAAAGAAGCATCAACGCCGAATGGTATACTACCAAATGTTTACCAGAAGTTTTTTCTGTTGTGAGCAACAAGCGACCAAACACAGGGCTCCGCGGACTACTGCTCCACCACGACAATGCGCCTGCACACACCGCGCTCAAAACGAGGGACTTCCTGGACAGCACACCAGTCAAACTCCTGGGTCACCCTCCTTACAGCCCTGATCTAGCACCGTGTGACTTCTTTTTATTTCCAAAAATAAAAAATCAGCTCAAGGGGATACAATTTTCGTCGCCGGAAGATGCGCTGGCTGCGTTCGAGCAGGCTGTAAACGAGGTGTCTACGGCGGACTGGAAAAAGTGTTTTGAAAACTGGTTCAGACGCATGAATCTTTGTATAGAGGCTGGTGGAGAGTACTTTGAAAAGATTTAATAAAAATATATGTACCTGTAGAACAATTTTTTTTAGTGTCGCAAATATTTCTGAGTGTCCCACGTATATATATATATATGTCGTAGTGCGACTCACATTTTGAATTTCCCGCGGTATTTTCAAAGACAAACGTTCGTGCCAGCAGCACCCATGCAGTGGCCCAAGCACGGCGAAGCTACTTTGGCGTCAAATTAGTACTGAATTTCCGTACCAGTGTAGATTGTCGATGTTGGACGATGATGTTGGCAATGACAGCTTTATTTAGATCGTGAGGTTGGTACTACTACAACGAATGGCGCGTAAAGGGGCGTGGTTTATGTCAGTTTAGCCAACACGTAGCAACGTGAAGACGAGGCCGCCATTTTCAACAGCTCATTCTTGTTCGAGATTTTACCACGTCAAGTTCTAAAGTCATAGTTGGCCGCGAGATGAAGCCTGCAGCCGCTGGCGGATGAGCCGTGGCAATTCTGCGATGACAGGAGCGACCCTTTAACGACAGCTAAGTGTTTATAGTCTTGTCTGCTTCTAAACTGTGATATTTTAGGTTATGATACGCGAATACCTTTTGTGATAGTAAAACACGGTGCACTGTGAGTTTGCTGTAGTTGAACATGTGCCTCTAACGTTTGGGGTAGTCGGGATTGTGCCACTTAGTTAATTTTACATTAAAACAACAGGTGGCACAAGCAGTCCTGCACACCGCTGTGTTTACCGACGACGTGATTGAGGAGAATACCGTATGAGAGGTCAATGGCAAGTCAGGATGAATGATCGTTATGCAAGTAAGTTACACTCGATTGAATTAGGCGATTGTCAAAGATGTTATCGATGTCTGCTACAAATAGTTCGGCCAATATCGTGTTCTCTGCTATTCCTGATGTCTATCCCTTGCCCACATAGTGCCATCCCTCTTCCGCCCCAGTTCGTGTCTTCTACATCAGAAGCGGGATGTAATCCAACACCCACGAATTCTGATGATACGAGTAGTGTAGTGTGACCTTTACGGTTTTGTTGGAATAGTAGTGAGGTGTAACAGGTTTTTTAGCATAGTGGTAAAGCGTTTATGATTTTTTTTGGATGGTGTAGGTAGGTAACCTACATTCATGCACAGTAGTCTGAAAAAAAAAGTTCAAAGTTGACGGTAGGAAAATAATTAGTTTGTTTATAGTTGACTCTGGACAGTTCTGAACCGCGTTAGTGTACCTACAATAGTTTAAATGTTTTGCTCGACGATAGGCAACGTCTACCTACATGAGACGTGACGTTTAGTTGCCTAAAATAGTTATGATATTGCGGTTAACTGTTACGATAAGTAAAGTGTAGTGCTGAAACCAGGCTGAAACGAATAAAGCATTGTAAATGTTTCTTTTGTCATAGTGCTATGATTTTCATAGTGTTTTTGATGTGATTTCTTGTTTACTTAACACGATATTTGACATTGCGCCCACGTAAGTACAAACCATAGGAAGTTACTCGTAAATATTGATCGTGCCATGACGTTTACAATATTCTTAGGTCCTGGAATAATAGTTTTAGTTGATAGATAACGTAAAGATTGCGTTCATAACATAACCTTCGTAAGGTAGTTTCGAGACAAAGTTCAAAATGTTTTACAATAACGTGATAAAAGCGTACACAAGTGATTTAGTGATTTTGATCAAGTGATTACTAAAACCATAATGATTATTTTTAAAAAAGGAACAGTAACTTTCAAGTGCTTGTAGTATTTTGTGGTCTCATGAAGTGAGAACGTAAGTAAATTTCGCGATTGTTTTGGAATACCATTTTGACATACCTAGTAGGATGACCGTAACCAGACTGAATCAATAGCCCAGTGAAATTTTATAGCGTTAATCCTGTGACATGTTGAACAAACCCATTATTGTGATAATTTTAATTCGATTTGAGATCAAGAGAACTTGAGATTGTTTTTGTGTTTTACAAAGCTCAAAGTAACCGGATGGAGGTTACTGGTTTCCATAATCGAATAAGTGGTTGAGTTATGTTTGTGGCCGGACGGACATCGCCGTTGTGGTGATGTGCCCGGAGGGCGGATATGTTTGTGGCCGGACGGACGTCGCCGTTGTGATGTGCCCGGATGGCGGATATGCCTGTGTGTGTGTGACTAAATCAGTTGCAGCTCTGAGTCGTAAGCCGTTTCTTATTGACTTGCTCTCGGGCGGTCCAAAACTGCGCGGCGATTAAGTGTTCGCTCTGGTTTAGTTACGTGTGAAAGACCGGATAGAGGTCGATTGAGGTGGCCGGATAGAGGTTGCCAGTTGTGTTCGTGACCGGATGGAGGTCACGTGTGAAAGACCGGATAGAGGTCGATTGTTGTAATGACCGGATAGAGGTCAGAGTTGAGCATTGTAAAATTTTACCTAGTTATTGTTGTTTGAATGAGTATGGTTTTGTTCAACATTACAGCTGCTGTTTCTAAATTGATAATATTTGCTACTGAAATTGATCTTACATTTAAATAACCTAAATTTGCGATTGTTTTTGAACGTAAATGTGATAGTTTTAGATGAATTTTTTTGCTAAGATGTGTTAAACCTGAATCGCATAGCAACAGTGAGTTTATAGACAGAGTAGCTCTGGTGCGAGCAGACAGTGAGGTGACCTACTTTTACCGATACCTGGACTAGAAGATTTGGTACCATACTGAGATGTAAAACGTTGTTTTGATTTAACTACTATGTTGATATGAATACTGATAGTGAAGTCCGTACATCGACAGTCGATCAATGATTAAATTTTATGTTTTGTTTCATACAGTTGTAACCTGATTTATTTTGAAGTTCTGTGAGCAAATTATTTTAAAGGTACTAGCCTGATGGAAGCGATGTACCCGCCATTTAAGGTACTAGCCTGATGGAAGCGACGTACCCGCCGGATAGAGGCGTTCGTTTTATTTGTGTACTAGCCGGAAGGAGGCGATGTACTTGCCGGATAGAGGCAATGATTTAACGAGTGTATGGTGAATTATTTTGATTACAGAACTTGATATCAATTGCTTTAGTCTGAAAATGGTTTTCACCTAATTTTGAAATTATTGATCGATGGTTTAATTAACTTTGACGTTTGCATAACGACGTGATACTGACTTTTTAGAGAGTTAGAGTGACTTTTTAATTTGATATGAGAAAGATGCGAGTAGTACCTACTAGTTAAAATTAGTTTTGATTTAGCTCTTTTAGATTTGACCCGTAGACTACAGTCATAAAGATTGGAAGAACGTTGAAGTTTTAACATTCTTGCTCAGGAGCGGATGAGTGATTTTGATGAAAGATTCCTGCAAATAGTTTTGATTCGTTTTGGTCAGGTTTGGCCGAGCGGTTTAGAAGATTGATTCTTGCAGTTACTTGAACTCGCACGAGGACGTGCGACCCGTCAGGACGGCCGTGTCGTAGTGCGACTCACATTTTGAATTTCCCGCGGTATTTTCAAAGACAAACGTTCGTGCCAGCAGCACCCATGCAGTGGCCCAAGCACGGCGAAGCTACTTTGGCGTCAAATTAGTACTCATAGAGGAAATAAATCACTCCGTTTTAAGAGGCGGGACTTTCTTATGTCACTTTTGCTTCAATTTGCCCTAAAATATTTGCCAACATAGATTAAAAAAAGCAATAGTGCCAATATTACGGAGTTACTACGGAAGTTAGAGCTGCGCCCTGTGGTAGCCTGCAGAATTTACCGATATCGATATTTTTAAAAAAAGCAGGTGGATGGGGTCTCATTTTTTATTTGGGAAAAAGTACGTATAAATAAAAAAACATTAATTTAATTAAACAATTTAATATATATTGATAAAGTATCCGCAACAGCCGGTTATCTTCATAGCGTTTTTTTTTTTAATTATAAGAGGAACGCTTCCAACAACTCTCTTATCTCCTCCCGGTCTTTGTGCATGTATCACTGGTTTTAAAATGCTGTATCCTGAAATTTTAAAAAGAAACGTTACCAATATTTTGGATTCACAAAAATAAAAAATAACCATTTTTATTTTAATTTCTTACTAGCTAGTTATCTTTAAGGTGTTTTTATTTTTCATTTCAAATAATTAGATGAAAGCTTTCAATACCTCTATCTCCTCCTAGTCTTTGTACATGTATCACTAGTTTCAAAATGCTGTATCCTGAAATTCAAAAAGAAACGTTACATATATTTTGAATTTACAAAGATGAAAATTAAAAATTTTCATTTTAATTTGTTACCAGCTAGCTGTTATCGTCATGGTATTAAATTGTTTATCTCAAATCACTAAAAGATCACTTTCAACGCCTCTCTATCTCCTCCTGGTCTTTGTACTTGAATCACTGGTTTCAAAATGCTGTATTCTGAAATAAAAGAAAAAAAATTAACATTTGAATTTGTTAACAGCCAGGTATCTTTATAGTGTTTTTATTTTTCATTTCAAATTACAAAATGAAAGCTTTTAACACCTCTTTATCTCCTCCTATCATTAGTTTCAAATTGCTGTATCTTGAAATTTAAATTAAAGACGTTACCAATATTTTAAATTCACTAAGATAAAAATTAAACATTTTCATTTTGATTTGTTACCAGCTAGTTATCTTCATGGTATTTAATTTTTCATCTCAAGTCACTAAAGGAACACTTGCAACACCTATCTCCTGCTGGTCTTTGTACTTGTGTCACTGATTCTAAAATGCTGTATCCTGAAATAAAAAAAGAAACGATACCAATATTATGAATTCACAATGATAAAAATTATACATGTCCATTTAATTTTTTTACCAGCTAGTTATCTGCATGGTGTTTTTGTTTTTCATCTGAAATCGCAAGAGGAACGCTTTCAACAGCGCTCTATCTCCTCCTAGTGAAAATGCTATATTCTGAAACAAATTTCATGTAATTAAAATAAAATTAAATAATTTAAATTTTTTTAATACAAAAATTATAAAGCCATTTCACAATGTTATACCTGATGAATGATCATTTATCCAGACCTTCAACTTTTGTTTATATTATTTCTCCCGACTGTTTTGTATTATTACGCCCATTGTATTCTGTAACCAAGTAGGTTTTGAATATTTTAAATTCACAAAGATACATGTAAATTTTCTACAAAAGATAATAACGTTTTTACCAATTAATTAATCAATTTTATATTTTTTGTTATTTTATATCTTGATATTTCTCTTAGTCGTGCATTTTAATTACCCCTGGTATCCTTTAAACAAGTAGATTATCAATATTTTGCTCATGATGATAAAAACTAAAACATATAAGAGTTAGAAAGGATACTGTTAATACCTGATTATCCAATTTCAATTAGGTTGTGCATTCTTATAAATATCGTATTTAGTATCCTGTAAGCAAATAACCAAAGTTTTAATACTTGATAAATCTACACTGAAAGTATTTGATACGCCTCTGGTCACACCGTAAATAATACGTACATATAGCATTCACATGAAAGTACCCAAAGAAGGTCATAATTCTATCATCCCACGTAGGGTCCACTGCTGGACAGGAAACTCCCCCAGAATTCCAAATCAAAAATATTAAGAACTAAATGCTTTCCACATACGAACTTCAACTGATGTAATTTCTCGATAGGTACATAAGCCAAATCCTCATTCCCAGCAGCTTTTACCCATTGTCTGCATCTGCAAACGAAAATATAATAAAACAATGTATAAAGGTTATAAATTCTCGTACGAATTTTTGGTTCATATTTATTTATCGATAATGTTCAACCACATCTCTAGAACTTTTTAGGTTATAAGATTTCAACTTTGGTTTTCAAGCAATACTATTGGGAAAAACATTGGAAATGTCTAGAAATCGTAGTAAACGATGAAATTAGTAAAATAAATTACTTACCGCGTCTCATCCGTCGGAAATCTAGACATAAATATACGTTTTTCTCCTGATTGCCGTCCCGATCTTAATCCACATATTTCACATTTTTTATAATGCATTTTGATGCCGAAACAATTGTTCGTGAAATAACTAAAGATTTGCACAACAATTTGATTAAGAAATACAACAAATTCACGGAAATTTATGAAAATAAACACCAGTGATCACATCGTAAATAAACAGTCGCCATATTGTAAGCTAATGACAGTACGTGACAAGGAAAGAATGTCCGGAAGAAAGAAAAAAAAAACGCTGCCATAATTTTTTGATCAAATTCCATAGTATTTTTCTTTATTAAGGAGTTTCGCTAGGCTGTTAGTACTGAATTTCCGTACCAGTGTAGATTGTCGATGTTGGACGATGATGTTGGCAATGACAGCTTTATTTAGATCGTGAGGTTGGTACTACTACAACGAATGGCGCGTAAAGGGGCGTGGTTTATGTCAGTTTAGCCAACACGTAGCAACGTGAAGACGAGGCCGCCATTTTCAACAGCTCATTCTTGTTCGAGATTTTACCACGTCAAGTTCTAAAGTCATAGTTGGCCGCGAGATGAAGCCTGCAGCCGCTGGCGGATGAGCCGTGGCAATTCTGCGATGACAGGAGCGACCCTTTAACGACAGCTAAGTGTTTATAGTCTTGTCTGCTTCTAAACTGTGATATTTTAGGTTATGATACGCGAATACCTTTTGTGATAGTAAAACACGGTGCACTGTGAGTTTGCTGTAGTTGAACATGTGCCTCTAACGTTTGGGGTAGTCGGGATTGTGCCACTTAGTTAATTTTACATTAAAACAACAGGTGGCACAAGCAGTCCTGCACACCGCTGTGTTTACCGACGACGTGATTGAGGAGAATACCGTATGAGAGGTCAATGGCAAGTCAGGATGAATGATCGTTATGCAAGTAAGTTACACTCGATTGAATTAGGCGATTGTCAAAGATGTTATCGATGTCTGCTACAAATAGTTCGGCCAATATCGTGTTCTCTGCTATTCCTGATGTCTATCCCTTGCCCACATAGTGCCATCCCTCTTCCGCCCCAGTTCGTGTCTTCTACATATATATATAAGAATCACTTACATTTAAGAAAGTTAAGTTAAGCTCAGTTTATTTCTATTATTTTACCTCGACTTTATTGGGCCTCATATATGAAAATAAGTGTCGGTCTTATATTTTGAAAAAAAAAAAAGATATTTTTAAATATATTTACGGTGGACTTTGATGCCTATATGTAAAATATACGTTTTACTATGATATAAAGTATAACATTGTCTATTACTATTTTTGCCAAAAATATTCCGATTTAAATTTTAGGTGGATTCGTAAATATTGTCTCTTAACATCATATTTAAATACGATATACACAAAAAAGTAGCTATTAACATTTAATGTTTTGCAAAACCGTATTTTTACTGGAGTATTTACCTAGTCAAGTAATTCTAGGATAACATTAATTTGAGTAAATATTGGCGGATATTTAACACGTGGTCATCTGATCCCAAATTAGGCAAAGCATGTAATATGGGTATTCGAGACTGATATACGTAAAAAAATAGATGTATTACACCCAGAAACAGAACGAACCCTTGAGTATATTACACAAAAGTTTACTCTGGGCGGGATCGAACCCGCGGCCCACGCACCACGGCGAGAAAGGTAAACTCACACAACACTCACTCAAACGGGCTTGTCGATTTTTTTAACTATTTTATTTTCATATTCTAATAAGTTGCTTGTTTTCAGTAGGATAATCACTGGGCTTTGGGTTCAAAACAGATATAATTTTACGGTGTACAACTACTAGTTAAAAGCTGAATTAAATAGCCAAGTAACGTATGGATTCACGAAAAACTAGGTCAAATTACTAATTAGTAGTTTTCAATTACCGCATTAATTTGATAACTGACTGTCAGGTTGGGTTTATCTTGGGTCCGTTTTGCCTCTGGGTTCCGAAGGTCAGTCAGACGGAATTAGCAATGTTTAAAATCTAATGCCCTCATCAATTAGGCTACAGAAGTCATTTACAGGTCACAGTGATCGTTGGGTACAAGGTTATTTTTTTGCACCTGATATGCGTATGTTCACTTTATTAGGTCAAAAGCAACAATTTTTGTTCTACGACTTTGCTAACAACGCACGAAAAATTATCAACTTCCCATACAAATTGGGTCGGTCACATGACCACTTTAATATGGGGAGTCGAAAATTTTTTGTGCGTTGTTAGCAAAGTCGTAAAACAAAAGTTGTTGTTGTAATAAGGTGAGCATACGCATATCAGGTCCAAAAAAATAACCTTGTATAATGAAGTGTGTAAGGGACAACTTTCCGAAAACTGAAATACTCGTAGCATGATCAGTCAACTGAACAACTTAGAGTGAATATAACTTGCAGAAAATGAAAAGAAAAATTTGCTTCTCCATGTATAAATTACTGTCCAATCAAGTTTGCAATTTTATATGGAGATGGCAATATTTTTTTCAATTCCTGAAAGTTCATGTCGTACGTCTTTTCAGTTTTCGGAAACTTGCATCTTACACCCTTACCTACAAAACATTACGTTACGTAGCCGACTCCGTAAATAAAATTTGGACAACTGTTTTGTACTCATCATCATAACGTCCCATGAAATGTCCACTGCAGGACAGGGAGCTCCCTCCCGAATTCCAGCAAAAACGCGTAGTACAATTTGGAGGGGAAGGAACCTAGTCACCACGCTTGTTAGCATTGCGGCTGGCACCACGGACCGCGATTGTTAGTGACCGCAGTATGTAAGATTGTACGATACACAGAAGGACGCTGCTGCCCATTCTCCAGTTCATAGTCCCTTAGTCGCCTTTTAGAGACACATTGGTATTATTCTTTGCTGGCACCACTTGGGTACTCTTTTGTACTTCTTGTACAGAACCATGAGTACCTATACTGTTATTCTCACCTGCCCCAATTTAGATGCGCTTGAAGGATCACCAAATGCTATGATTCGTTCCCGGCTGCTAAGCAAAGGATTGAAACCTTTTCTCCTTTGTGATAGACTTTTAAGACTGTGGCTTCTTGAAAATTGAGCCAGTTTATAAGGTTCAGCGTGTAGAAGACATTGACAAAGCGACAATCCAAGTGTATAATCGTTGTTTCATGAGTTCAACACATGGTTTTGTTGTATTTTGGAACTTGTAAACGTTGTGCCGTTACGGAATAATAAATAGGCACAAATCGTTTTGAATAAAGTTGGGTACAACCTCAAGGAGACGCTCTCCTTTATAAATCTGAGGGTACAACTATTATTTTGTACAGTCAAGGTCACTCAAAGAATGACACCCATCTTTCTTGTATCATTACCCCGGTGAACTTTGTACCGTGTTCTTATTTCAACGACCGAAGTAGCTTAAGTTGCAATGAAAGTTTTAAGATTGATGTGCACTTGACTGTACATACTATTTTAGGATGGTTTGCCCCATCTGACTTAATCATAACCGAATATGCACCTCTTGCTCTATCCATCCTTCAGAGAGCAAGACGCATATATTAGGTTATGGTTAAGCTAGATGGTGCCACCAATATACATCAGTACAGATGCGTATATAGGGTGACTTTTAATTAGTTCTTGATAGAAAAAGATATGAATGTACTCATGATACTGAACAACTTTCCCCAAGGAACATAGGTCGAAATACGAAAATTAAGTTTTGACCTCCCATAGAAACTGCATCAGCTGATAGCGCATTTTGTATGGGAGGTCAAATTTGATTTTTCATATTTCGGCCTATGTTCCTTGGGAAAAGTTGTTCAGTATCATGAGTACATGCATATATTTTGCTATCAAGAACTAATTAAAAGTCACCCTATATAATATAATTCTTTTTTCGTTTATTTTAACCTACCCTAAATGTAGCGACACACTTTAGGATCTTTCCAAAGCGCAGAGCTCCACTCATTCCGCTCGCAACGCTTTTTAGGGCCCTAAGACAAGTGGCTTTCTATTATCGCAAACGCTATAGAATAGAATAAAAATGTATGGGATTGACATTAGCTGTCAGGTGACATTTCGTTAGCTAATGTCAATCCCATACATTTTCATTATATTCTACTATCGTTTGCGATAGTAGAAAGCCACTTGACTCAGGGCCTAGGTAACGTATGACAAATCTGGCGGAATTTCCGCTGGTGTCAAATTTGACAGGTTTTTCGGGAACATTCCGGGTCGGAATTTCCGTAGGTTTGTCGCTGAACTAAGTTCGAATATAACTTAATCTTCTAAATATATAAAATTGCTTGTCCTGACTGACTGACTGGTTCATCAACGCCGAGCCGTAACCACTATAGATACAGATCTGAAATTTTGTACACAGGTTCTTTGCACGTCAAAACCATATACTAAGAAAGGATTTTGGAAAATTCATCTTCCAAGGGGGTGAAATAAGGGATGAAAGTTTGAATGAAAGTCCGTCAGTTTTGAAGTTAGGATCTTCAAAATTTGTATTTATATTAAGGACTAAAAATAAAGTTTAATGTGTCTCAGGGTTTTTGGAAATTCAACACCCTAAGGGGTGAAAAGGGGGATGAAGTTGAAAATCCTTCATTTTCAAATTTAAATCCACTAAATTTAATATTTAGGTATCAAGGTTCTAATTCTGTGGAACGTACATCACTTTTATTGAAATTCCACCCCAAATTCAACCCCTAAAAGAGGGAAATCTTGTGAAAAAGTCTAAAACCAATATGGGTATCGTTTGTATGGTTTATCGGGTCGCTGATTACGAAAACTAAAACAATTTTGAAATACAACGTGGTGGACGTGAAATACCATCATCCCCTGGGGATGGGGTTGGGGTGCGATAGGGTTGAAATGTCTAAAAATCAATATGGATATCGTTTGTATGGTTTATCGGGTCGCTGATTACGAAAACTACAACAATTTTGAAATCCAACGCGGTGGACGTAAAATACCAGAGAAGGAGAGGGAGGGGGTGAGGGAGGGATGGGGAGAGGGAGGGAGAGAGGGAGGGGGAGAGGAAGAGGGATCGAGAGAGGGAGAGACTGCACATTGTCTGAATTTCACGCGGGTGAAGCCGCGGGCACAGCTAGTGAAATCATAAAGATTGTTTTATAACAGCCCACCAGACGGCAACCCGAGTAGTGATAAAGATATTATTTTATTGTACAAATGCCAAGTTACAGATTAACAATAGTATATTTTGCCGTCTCGTATCGAAGGCAACCATTAAAAGACTGCTGTTTGGAAAAGTGATTGTTTGCTCATGTTTTTCCACTGGCTTAGATTTTTAGCTTATGTTATCTTTCGGCCTGGTTCCATTCTGCTTCAAAATCTTCCTTGAATTATTCATCATAACATCCCATAAGACGTCCACTGCAGGACAGGGAGCTCCCTCCAGAACTCCAGCAAAAACGCGTAATACATTGGAGGGGATTTACCATAGTTACCACGCTTGTAAACGTTGCGGCTGGCGACCACTGTTGTTGGTGACCGCAGTGTGTAAGATGATACGATAAATAGAAAGAGCTGCTGCCCATCCTCCGATTCATAAACCCTTAGTCGTCTCTTACGACACCCACGGGTAGAGATTGGTTGGTACTATTCTTTGCCGGCACCACGCTAGGGTCACTTGAATGATTAGTTGAAGAATAATTTTGTTTATCATGATGCAAGTCTTGGATTCATAAAGGTCTCCGGAGCGCGCGGAGAATCATCAATCATCATCAGTAATCTAAGATGTAAGTGATCAATTTCCTAATAAGTTGATTAACTGTCGAAAAAAAAAAAATCTGACCGAATTCGTTTCGGCACTCGCCGGCTGCCGCCGCAGCACGGTCGAAAGAGGACCTAACACAGCCTAACGGACCTATGGATATATGAATTTCCTTCGAGTTTATTATTTTTCGATAATTTATCAACTGACTTGGAAATTGATCAACTTCCGATTCTTATTATTTTCCGGCGACATATTCAAAACATAACTAAACTTTTAACATTTTAAATTAAAGTCACGTATCAAGGAAATGTTATTAAAACAAATAAATAAATGTCAATTTAAATACATACCTACTTATTAGTAGCACACCCACGGATCTCCCAGAAGCGAACTGATTTCGCTACCAAGACTCTCATAAGGAACTTGTAGTACGAGTATGCATGAGTGAGGGGCAAGGTACCGGCTGGAAATGAACGAGACAGACTACTGTGCCGACCGTCGAATTTTTGCCCCAGATTTAACTCTTTGTAAGCGGGTGGTAAAGAACAGTTTTGCTTCGTTATGCGTTAACTTAACATTGCTTATAGTGCTTAGGGCCGTGTCTATTAATTTACTGTTTCAAAACAGAGTCGTGGAGTTTTTAAAATCAAAGAGCAAAAGCTTTTAGTGTATCATATGGTAGATAGGTTCGGAACCCTTAGGGCGCGAGTCCGACTCGCACTTGGCCGGTTTTTTGTTGCTATGTCTACAAATGACAACTTTTTGACAAAGTTTTTTTTAAATTACTTGTAGACATTTGCTTTATCTAAAACAGTCTTTTTCAACAGTGAAATTTAAAAAAGTCAAATTTATGCTAAGTCCAAAATGCGACTTTTGTCCTTAAAAAAATCATTAAAAAAAATTCTTAAAATGTGTAACAATGATATCATCCTAAAATTTACATAAACTAAACAAGTTTTTAAAATCGTGGGCACGGCACCTGTGGTACATTTTTTTTACACCACAGCCCACCAAAATTAGTGGTTCGTTTTGGTCAATTTAAAAACCTCGCATAAATTTGACTTTTTTAAACTTCAGTTCTAATTCACTGTTGAAAATAAGACTGTTTTAGATAAAGCAAATGTCCACAGGTAATTAAAAAAAAACTAAGCCAAAAAGTTATCATTCGTAGACACAGCAACAGAAAAACTGCTACAAGGCGGAAAAAATCAAAAAAGGTTAAAACTCAAAAACCTTACAACTTTTTATCAGGCTATATTTTGGCATGCAGTAGGCCGTGATGAGGCCCCTTGGTGGGTGAAGGGATATCCTCTATTTACGGGACATCCTGTATATTAGCATGTGGCTCTCCTGTTGACGCTGAGACCACAAAATATTTTTTTATAGGACCGGTGGTGTTTAGATTTTATGAACGCTCATTGTCGGGGATGTTTTTGTATTTTTTGGGGATATTTTTCGAAAATCACAGTACTTATTCTTTGTAAATTTTATTATTCATCATAAACCCAGTTTTACTTTGAAAGTGATCTAAAATTACTGTAAAATTTGGCCCAAGGCACCAGCAATAACCATAATTCTTATGTTAGTACGGCCAAGTTCTCGTAATTAATATAGGATGAGGCACAATGCAAAGACTTGCAAACTGTGCTGTTTCCAGGCTATTCCAGACTAAATACATTGTAAATCTTATATTAAGTGTGATTCTGGCTAGCGCTTGCTTGCTTAAAAAGCAAATTAATTGTTTCGTACAGGGTGTAAGAAATGGTGTACTGAAAACTGAAGGGCGTGATCAGTCAACGAAACTGAATAAAATAAAAAATTAAAATTGGGAAATAAAAAAATTATACCTCTCTATAAAAAAATTCTTCTTCAATCGAATAGTTATTATACTGCACGCACTTTCAGTTTTTAGTACATCACTCCTTTAACCCCGTATATTTGTGAAATTAAAAACACGTCTAACTTAATTCTAAATTTTCCACAATCCATAATCCCCTTATCGGCTTCGTGAAACATCTTAAGGCGATTATGATCCTTAAAAGATTAAACGTCTCAAAGTCAATAAAATAAGACACATTAGATCAATGCAACTTGATCCAGCTTAATGGATATATTCCTAACCTTTTACCTTTTTTCTTGTACGGTCAAGAACACGTCAGTCTTGACACATTGGACTTTGTACCGCGCTTATGTTAGTCGACGTAGAGACGGAAATGGAACTGCAAATGTCAAGCATGACCTGCTCTTGATTGTACCATACTTTTATATGAGTAATATCCTATTCTACTAAACAAGCAATATTTGTATACATCCTATATTATTAAACGAGCAATATTTGTATATTATATATATTTGTAATCGGTTTCTCGAAAACGGCTCTAACGAATTCGATGAAATTTAATATGCGGGGGTTTTTGGGGGCAAAAAATCGATCTAGCTAGGTCTCATGTCTGGGAAAATTCGCTTTCACCGTCTTTTTAAATATTTCTTAGCGCGTTTTAGTGCGTTCAAGAAACTTACAGCGCCATCTGTTGTTGAGTAGCATAGCTTGCTCACCCGATGATACTTTAATCATACAGAGCATAGCTCGGTCGCCCAGGTACTAAAAATAAAAGTCGATCTAGCTCGGTCTAATGTCTGGAAAAATTCGTTTAACCAGTTTTCTTGTCATTTTTTAAAATACCTCGTTTCACCGACCTACAGCGCCATCTGCTGGCATAGCTTGCTCACCTGATGGTATTTTAAGGTCAAAGCGGCTATTGAAAGTTTTATTGTTAATACTATTGTGAATAAAGTTATAAGAGTTTATATTGGCTTGTTTTAATTTTTAATTCAACTCCGAAAATCACCCGGTCAAGCAAGAGTCGTGATTGATAAACTCTAGTGTTTCTACTCCATACCAGATGGCGCTGTATTTTATACAGAGCAAGGCTTGGTCGCTCAGGTAATTTATTACTGTTTGTTATCATCATCATTATCGTGTGGGTTGCATGATTGATGATCGACATCACGAACCAGAGTTAATTGCGCCGTAGCAAAGACTCTGGCATGGCTCATCAAATATAACTTTCGCATCTGTGGGACCAACGGCTTAGCGTGCCTTCCGAAGCACCATGTCATCTCGATTATTAGACAATCGCGACACATCCTGCAATGTCCTAACCAAACTAGGGAATTCTCACAAAGCAACTTTATGAATCGAACCCAAACATCCAGATCGAGAACCGTATTCTATAACCACTGGACTACAGAGGATTGATAATTATGGCATGGACACAAGTCTGTGACAAGGAAATTTAGCTCCAAGTGAAAAAATCTTCACCACTTAATAAATACGCTACAGAACTTTGACGATAAAAAATACAAAAGTGAAAGAAAACTGATTCAATATTTTTTATTATTAAGTTCCCTCTGCAGACAATTTTCCCTAAATAATATTATCTGAATTCTGCGGATAGATGATCGAATTTTTATCGTTTCAAATATACCTACACGAGCCTACTAACCTGAAAAGTTGGGGGCTTATGGGCTATCTTCAACACCTCTTGTCAACCCCTTGAAAGTGATAATAAAACAAGCGTAAGCAATATAACCTCAAATAAAAAAAAATACAAACAGGGTCTCCTTCATCAGTCTTAGGTCCTTCGTACACAAGGCTACGCTAATCTTCGATACTCGACGACTTAAGTCTCCAAGCGAGTACCGCCATACAAATCCATTGAGATTCGTACACGAGTCGCGTCGCCGACATTCGTCCCGCGACTCGCGTCCCGCCAGACGTGCGCTACCTGCCGGACGAGATCGTCGCTACATAAGTCACAGCGATATTCAAAATGGCGGAGCAATTATTAAATATTAAATTCGTTTTTGAGGTGGAGAAATATCCTTGTTTGTACAATTATAACTTCAAAGAATATTCAAAAAAGGAGATTACAGAAAAAGCTTGGGTAGCAGTAGGAAAGGCCGTTAATTTAACAGGTTGATATCTTTTTATAGTGTTGTAGTGTTATTTCAATATACGGATGAAGCCAGTATCTTCTGTTACGACGATTTCTTTGTTTCCGGTAAAAATAGTACAAAATTAAAGTTTCATCATCACTTGTGTCAGACATTTTGCAAACGTGTGATCTGTTTAGCCGCTACGCCTGATGTGGCTGAATAGGCAATTTGCGTCTTGCGATTCAATTTCATGTGTACGGACCGTGCGCTACTCGATACTCGCGACTCGATACTAATGTGTATACAACTTTAGTATCGAAGATTTGCGTAGCCTTGTGTACAAAGGACCTTACTATCAGTCCATAATTTTGCGTGTCACACGGTAATTCTTCCATCAGTCTGACCAGACTGATGGAACTGACTGATGCCAGAATTACCGTGTAACCGCAGAATTACGCGTCAGGGTGATCCAGTGCTTATTTCGAAGCACATACTAGTCACACTATGATCCAGTTTTTTCGTTTATTCCAATGTTACCTAACACATTTTTTTTTTAGTACATTTTGCAGCTATGTCAAAAGCATTCGGCTAAAGCTGACAGGAAAAACAAGTTTGTGAAACAATGTTACTCTCTCCGTCAAATATTCTCTGGTAAGCGTTAGAATAAACGAAATAAAAAATATTTATCATCACCACAGAATATATATAATAGTAAAAAAGTTTATCATTACACATATAAAGGTGAAAGTTCTTTCACGCATAAACCGCTAAACAGAATTTGCCGAAATTTGGCAGGTTGGTAGATTATGATCCAGAAAAACAAAAGATTGAAGTTACCGATTTTTATAGGAAAATGTGAAAATGCATAAAATTTTATTTTTTTGTAAATCCAACGCGGACGAAGTCACGGACAACTGCTAGTGTACAAATAAAGCTCTTTTATATTACGAGTATACCCCAGTTGAGCTAAAATACGATAAGAAAATCGACTTCAGAAAAATACCGACTTGTTTCAAGCAGAAATTGAAGTTGCTTAGCCTACGAGCTTTTCTGTAAAATAGTGTAATATTTGAAGAAAAACTTAATAACATTTTGGGGTTTCAAATGCCAAATGGAAAGCGATCGCAATAAGCATTGAACTTTGCTAATAAAGGCCCGCATAAAGAAAAGGTTGAGCGGTAAAACGGGTTTTACGGTTAGCGTAATAAGGGTTATTTTGAACTTAACGACCAAGTTTATAGTGTCATAAAATATATGTTACACCAATAAGGTGCTAAACAGGCTCTTTAAAACACAATAGGTAAAGATAAGTAGTTGGAATTATAACAACCAGTTTCACGCAGCTTTTAGTTAAAACTCACAGAGTATAACCAGTTTATTTTTCCCACTAACTGGACTAACTGTAGGTTAAGAGAAAAATTATAATTGTTTCTGTCTTTGCAAAATTTTTCAACTTATTGTTAAGTTTTAATACACCTTAATTTTTTCACCCCGCATATTTTCATAGGTTCGGTCCATAAAACTGAAAAACATTACCCAAGGAACATAGGTCGACATATGAAAAAAAAAAATCAATTAGCCATACAAAGTGCATCAGCTGATAGCACATAATGTATGGGAGATCGAATTTTGCTTTTGTATTTATGTTCCTTCAAAACCACCTCTCAAAATATCCGGGGTGATAAAAAAAAAGAATAAATAAAAAAAAAATAGATTTGTTTTTACGACAGAAATAGGCAAGGAGGTGGTACACACGGCCGCACATCAGTAGAAACACTTTTGGACCTTATGGCGTGGTAACAGAGTTGAAAAAGTCTCTACCGACAAGCGGTTGACCGTAACTTCCCAGACTGGCTCTAACGACATTTCCAAGGGATTTAAATCCATAACCTTCAGTTTCACTTTCACTACTGGTTTATTAACTTATCTATCTATGTATGTACTAGCTGTTGCCCGCGGCTTCGCTCGCGTGGTTTTCGTATTTATGTTGTTACCGGTTTTCCGAAACAATGAGATATTTTCCGGTCATTTCGGGGTAATTTTAAACTAAGGAAAAACGGGACTAACCCTGCGCAAATCAATGAGTACAATTCAAGATCCAGCTGAAGTTACTCATAAATTACTCAGAACAGAAGAACTTAGCAGCAGTATTATGCCTTAAAGTTGTCACTTAACCTAACAAATGTAGAAAGAGAGATGAGAGACACCTTTATGTAATATTTCAAAACAGAGCCAATTCGCAGAAGTAATTGAGAAGAACTAAAACCCTCTCCCTCTCCCTCTCCCTCTCCCTCTCCCTCTCCCTCTCCCTCTCCCTCTCCCTCTCCCTCTCCCTCTCCCTCTCCCTCTCCCTCTCCCTCTCCCTCTCCCTCTCCCTCTCCCTCTCCCTCTCGCTCTCGCTCTCGCTCTCGCTCTCGCTCTCGCTCTCGCTCTCGCTCTCGCTCTCGCTCTCGCTCTCGCTCTCGCTCTCGCTCTCGCTCTCGCTCTCGCTCTCGCTCTCGCTCTCGCTCTCGCTCTCGCTCTCGCTCTCGCTCTCGCTCTCGCTCTCGCTCTCGCTCTCGCTCTCGCTCTCGCTCTCGCTCTCGCTCTCGCTCTCGCTCTCGCTCTCGCTCTCGCTCTCGCTCTCGCTCTCGCTCTCCCTCTATCTGTACCTCTACCTGTACCTCTACCTGTACCTCTACCTCTACCTCTCTATCTCTCTGCCTATCTACCTCTCTAACTCTTTACCTCTCTACCTCTCTACCTCTACTCTAACTCTACCTCTGTACCTCTCTACCTCTACCCTATCCCTGCTCCTATCCCTACCCCTAACGCCAATTTAACCGCTATCCCTAACATACAAATGACACCCATATTGATTTTTAGACAGGGGATGATGGTATTTCACGTCCATCACGTTGGATTTCAAAATTAATGTAGTTTTCGTAATCAGCGACCCGATAAACCATACAAACGACACCCATATTGATTTTTAGACATTTCAACCTTATCGCACCTCAACTCCATCTCTAGGGGATGATAGTATTTCACGTCCACCACGTTGGATTTTAAAATTGTTGTAGCTTTCGTAATCAGCGACCCGATAAACCATACAAACGATACCCATATTGGTTTTTAGACTTTTTCACCCCATTTTCCTTTTTTAGGGGTTGAATTTGGGGTAGAATTTCAATAACAGTGATGTACTTTCCACAGAATTACAACCCTAAAGCCTAAACAATAAATTTAGTTTACTTTGAAAATGCAGGATTTTCAACTTCATCCCCCTTTTCACTCCTTATGGTGTAGAATTTACAAAAACTCTGAGACACGTAAAACTTAATTTTTAGTCGTCAGCCTAAATACAAATTTTAAAGATCCTAACTTCAAAACTGACGGACTTTCATACCCTATTTTACCCCCTTAGGGGTGGAATTTTCTGAAACCCTTTCTTAGTGCACCCCTAGGCCTCATAAGGAAGCTACATGCCAAATTTGGAATCTCTAGACCCAGCGGTTTGGGCTGTGCGTTGATATGTCAGTCAGTCAGTCACCTTCTTCTTTTATATATATAGATATCAGTCTTACCCATAGCCTTGGCTTTGTCTAGTTTGGGATAAGATGACCTTGTGCGAAATGTCCCTTAATATTATTTATAAATTTATTTATCAAGTGCCTAACCCTCTTGCAATAAGACAATTTCAACAGAAGTTGTGTAGACAAGTTCCTCCATTTGGAGGCTTTAGTTAACGATCTAAGGCTCGAACTTGCACAGGAAACTTGTATTGTGTTTTGTAAGTCTTCAATCTTCCTGCTTTACCAGCACTTAATGAGTTTGTGCTACAGTATAATACAGGGTGTGAGGGATAGGTTTCCGAAAACTTAAAGGGTATGACCAGTAAACATAATTGACCATCTTTCAGGAAATGAAAAAAATCGGTTGTCTGTAAAGTCGGTTTACTGACGATAGTTGAACGTGACAACGCTATTGATTTTTTACTCATCGTGAAATAGTTCTGTTAACATATTGTTATAGTTTTGTCAATTATAGCATAACCTACAATCGCTGCACTAGCGGACCAATGCTATTTATTTTAATGATGACAGCAGGAATATTCGACAATATATCACTGAACATATATTTAATATCGAAAGAATCATTACCTTTATCGCCGCAATTTTCGTTGCTATAAACAATTGACACCACATTCACTTTTCACTGCACTTCATACTTGACGAAAACATGTAATTGTATTATTGTATAGCAGCTGTCCACGCGGACGCATCGCTCACTCAAGTAGGAGAGAGACAGATATCGAACGCTGCCGAACGCGGAGGCCGATCGTGCCTCTTTGTCGCTCGTTCCGCGCTCTCGCTTGCACTTCAAGCCTTAAATGGAACGCCTCAGAGCGAGGTAACGCCGCATGAGTCATGTTTTTTCGTGCGTGCAGCCGGCTCCTCTATATATATATAATAAAAGAGTAAAAACCGTGAGTCTGTACTTTGAGAAATTTATGAAAAAAATAGTGTAGGCGATAAGAAAGGACTAACAAAACACAAAAATATATTTTTTGAAACTTTTGTCTGTCTGTCTGTCTGTATGTTTTCGATAAACTTCGAAACGACTGAACGGATTTTCTTGCGGTTTTCGCAGATAGGTTAGGCTTAGTTCTGAGCAACATATAGGCTATGTTTCATTTACTCAATGAGAAGCTACACTAATGTAAAGTATCAAACTGCCTGTGCGATAATAACTCACAAACTACTAAATCGATTCAAACGGGGTTTTCGATCACGTGTTTGGTTTTATTTCATGCAACATAAAACATTAGTTTGATTGCAAACGGTTCACTCAGACAGAAGGTACGCAAAGTTTCATGCGGCGGCGCAAATAACTCACAAAGTATTGAACGGATTTAAACGGGGTTTTCAATTACCTCTCAAGCTTACTACTTTGCAACATATTAGCTTACATTAATTGAAAACGGCTCATTCAGACATAACTCACAAACAACTGAACCGATTAAAACGAAGTTTTCAGTAACGTATTTTGCTTACTCCGTGCAACATGACAGAAGATTTACTATGTTTCAAACGGCGGCCCCAATAACTTACAAACTACGTTACTAAATGGATTTAAACGGGGTTTTCAATAACGTGTTTTGCTTTATTCTTTGCAGTGTATTAGTTTACTTTCATTGCAAACGGTTTACTCGCGAAATTTTAAGCGGCCGCACCAATACCTTACAAACTACTTGAACGACTCAAACGGGGTTATCAATTACGAATTTGGGTTGCTATCGTGCAATATTTGAACTTATTTTACTGCAATCGGTTCACTCAAAGAGAAAATAGGCGAGTTCATAGTTTCAAGCTTGAATAACGAAACTCGTATCACAGTTCGTCCGCGTGTAGTTCGACTATAATTTTACACTTAAGAGGATAGTGGGCGACCTAACAGTCCAGTCCAGTCAGTAGCAGGTGTTTAATTTATAAAAAATCCGTACTATCTGTACTCTGTATATACCCAATAATATAAAAGCGAGAACTGCACTGTCTGTTACGCTTTTATGACTAATCCGATAAACTGATAATGTGATAAAAACTTGGTACGAAGATAGTTTGAACCTTGGGAAAAGTCATTATCTACTTTTTCTGAACCCCACGCGGACGGAGTCACGGGCAACAGCTAGTCGAATTATAAGACGTTGTCACGTCAAAAAAGCCTCTCCATACAAACTGTCCCATTTTGCCACTTTGTACGAACAGGACGATTTGTTTATTCATATTCTGAAGGTTTTTAATTCCTTTCTTGGTATTCGGGAGCGATGGCTGAAAGTCGAATGTTCGTATTGTCCTTTATTTTACACGATTTATTACAATTACTCTTAGATACATTTAATTTAACAATTAAAGTCAGTTACGGAACGCTTGGGGCGCTAGCGAGTCTTGAGAATGATGAGTCTTGACTGATTGGCTGGGGTGCGAGCTTCTCCTTTTTATATGGGCTTCTCCCAGGGGTGGTTTGTGGTATGTCAAGTAGGCCCGTTTCTGGAGCAGTCGGCATTTACGATACGCTTGTGTCTATCATCTTATCTTATAAGATGTTATAAGATTATATATCTTGCATGCACGGATGTCTGCATAATGTCGCGTCAGCGGTTTCTGGAGAATTCGGTAATTTAGATATGAAGTGTATCGATGCAGTTTTAAATCTGTCATCTTTCTGCTATGCCGCCGTCGCGCCGGATGCTCTGGAATATATCAGACCGGCGCCGCTGTTGATAACGACGATGTAGTCTGGTCTTCATTTCTTAACAATACAGAAAGTTGTTCAGTTACTTTAAATGATCATGCCGTTTTAGATTTCGGAAACCTGTATACAGGGTGTAAGAGACGGTGTACCGAAAACTAAAAGGGCGTGCTCCGTCAACGAAACTGAACAAATATTCCAAAGAAACATTTCTGGGAAATGAAAAAAAAATCGACCTCTCCATTCTAACTGTTCGATCATAGTGAGCAATTTGTACGGAGAGGTAAATTTTTTTAACACCGTTTTTTATGACTCTAGCAGTGCCTAACTGCGTAAGAATAAATAATATTTTCAACATTTTTGCTCATAAAACAGCTCTATTTGCACTGTATTAAGGTTCATAATCCAGCTTATTAAACACGCCTCTTTTTTTCATTATATTACCGCACTAGTATTTTCTTTGCTTTTTTTTTTAAACTTGGCCAGGAGCTTTTATATTTATAACGTTAGTAAAATGTTCAAGAAATTAAGCTGAATCCGAGAGAATATCATAAGTACATACATACATACATACATAACATCACGCCTTGTTCCCGTTGGGGTAGGCAGAGACCACAGTTCTCCACCTGCTACGATCTTGACATACTTCCCTTGCTTCCTGAACCTTCATCAATAAGTGAATGTTCATTTTTTGAAATTATTTATACCAATTAACAAATCAACAATAAATTTGTCATTTACGTAACAAGATATTTTATTTTTCATAATTTATTTCAGGGAGGGAATAGTGCAGTTGCAGTTTAGTCTGTGCCTCTCAAATACACGTATAATCTGTGCCCGCTGAAGAAGAAATAATGCGCTAATATTTGTGGTATTTATTGCTGTATTTTTTTCTAAGTGTCGACTCCTACAACTAAAAAACTGTTCATGATCCGTCTAAAATACTCATACACGAAATACAATTTTGAAAGTTGTAAAAATCAATGGAAAACACTATATCCCTTTCGCACCTGAATGAAACGATCGTGAGTTCCAACTTTGTTAAAATAAAACACGCACACGAAATCCATTTCTACGGACCAAACCGAAATCACACGATAGTGCGTTCGCCTGTCAGCAGATACAAATTTATTTTGACGGTATATTGCACTAGTTATTGCGTGGACGCTAGAAAGATGGCTGCATTCATTGACCCCGTATCAGGATGCCATAAGTAATATTGTTTTTTTGACAATATTATTACAGTATTTACAATGTTTTTGATTGTTTTTGTATAATTATCTCATTAACAGTTTGTTTAATCTAGAAAAGTAACAGAATCATCCATATTTTTAAAATCACCCGAGATATTCTAGGCTAAAATTATGAACGCACGTGCGTGACATCCAGGTTTCTATTGTACCAACTCACGATAGTGCGTTCAAACATTTTCATACCATTTGTTAAGGCTTTTGTTACTTTTAGGTATGCAATTAAACAACGACATTGTGCTCGGAATCCTGGAAGATGGAAATTGCTCAAATTTGGATATAAATCACGCTGAAGAGAAATTTTCTCTTCCGTAACTGGACATTGAGGTGTCCAAAGTGTTCCTGGTGGAAGTTGTGTTTATTTTGATTGTTGTTGGTTGTTGTGTTGATTGTTGTGTTTATTTTGATTGACCATTGTTGGACGTGTTGACGAAACTGAACTACCATGGAATAGGAATGATCATGGCTAATGGAGTAAAGGATAGGCAACAAATTATTTTTAAAGATGACACAAGGATGACAAGAGGTGAAGGGAAGTTGAACAAAAAGTGTAAAATGACATACTTAGTTTTGGTCAAATGGAAGGACAGCAAGGCAGTGTTTTAATTTTTAATTTATTTATTTATTAAGGTAATCAACAGCACATTTCTTAAATAACATTTCCAAGTGACTTAGTCTAGTTGCAGAGCCAATAATAGATTACCCCGTATTGTCAGGGAGCAGAGTACGATACAGTCAATTGCAACTCAAACGTAGCGCTTTGTTGCTTAAGTTAGACTAAGACAGTATGCAGTTGATAGGTAATCGACTGCACGTACATACATTATTAAAGTAAGAAGAATGTGATAGTTATTGTAACAGTGTTAAAGGTAGTATCATTAGGTACAACTCAAGAAATGGAAGATGTAATTAAAACAAATAACAATAGTGAGTACTTAATACTTGTAAGTATATAAACAAAAACAAAGCTACTGTGTTTGCGTACATTACTAGGTGAATGAACAAATTACAAATTTATCTATATTTGTTTGATTGATCAAGCATTGCCAATCGATAATAGTAATTACTACTATAATTAAAAGACATAGCTACATGTAACTACTTGTAATTTTTACCTACTGTAACCATTAAAAAAAAAAAAAATTCTCTCTACGGTGTTGACTGCATCTTATTGTATTGGGGGCAAAGTTATTGAAATAGTGAAATGGTACGATAAAAAACAGAAATCCTATGTTGATGCACCATAAATTGTAACATCTTACAACTCATCCCACCCAGGGAGTTGATGTTTTGGATCAATCCATGGAGTACCTACTATCGGTCTTTCATGAAGACCCGCAAGTGGACGTTAAAAGTTTTGCTTCATTTTATGGATTTAGCTATGGCGACTACACAGATGCAATTCGCTGGCCAAAAGAGTTTCAAAAAATCGTATTCAAGATCTCCTCACATTCACATCTGAACTTGCTGAGACTCTTTTGTGGACTTCGTGACAGAAAAAAGACGTGATTCATGTTCAGTGGCTTAAAGCAAATCAAGCACCTTGACCAGATACAAATCAGTAAATGATCCGTCTGATGGAAAGAGATACGATGGCTATGATCACCTTCCTATTGTGAGGGTCACGGTCTTATGACCCTGTGATGGGAGTCGAACCCATGTATAAATCGAAATGTATTATCTCGATTTGTTAGTCTTAAATTTTGTTGATCGTCTTTTATTGGACCGATTGATAAAATAATACTTCACAGTTTTGTCTAGCCAAGCACTGTGTTATGAGATATTAATAAAATGACAAATTTACTTGTAAATGGCAAAGTTTTAGAATAGCTCGGCTTATTAAGTTAGGCAAGAGTAGGTGCTTACTTTTGGACCTGAAGGGTCTCGAATTATTACGAGTTAGGGAGGAGGTAATATGTTGAGAGAAACAATGAATTTTGTGGTAACAAACGATAAATATTTTATTTACCACATAATGCGCCTGCATCTTTATATTTACTCAAAACCAACGAATCCGATACAATATATCATTGTATTAAGGAATAGATAAAGTAAGGCGGGAAAATTACAAGTAATTGAATTTAATATAATATCGATATTCGTTGGTTCTTGTTCGCAAAATTAAGCCCAAATTGCAGGAAGTGGAAAGGAACAAGAGAACGAAAACCACTTTGGCGTTGCCCTAAACAACAATTAAATGCCTTAGATAGGTATTGACAATAGGCAGTGACATGAAATATAGGTACAATTAAATCATTACAATTATCGCTTACTTTTATTGTGGCCACAATAACACCTTAAGTTTGCCCTCTCAGATTACGGTTGACACTAGGTTCGACATTGCAATTTATATCAATTGGTGTAAAATATACTAGTCAATCTAATCTCAAATGGCAAACGGTAAATTATATCTATAATTAACAAAAGAACATGTTGGTATGCTTATCTGTGAACTAGTCGAATCCACATTTGTTCGACGGTGACTAATTTTTCTATAATACACTGGCTCTATATCGTGCCTTTTTGCACATCAATCACAAGCACTTCACTCACTACCCCTCTCGTGAGAGGATCCACACCGAATGTCCCGCTGGCCCTCTATATCGCCAACGCCGCGCGCGCCCCTGTTACATTCGTAACCATCATTGGCTCTCTGTCGCAAGCCACGCGATTCCTTATTGGTGGAAACCCAATGCGCTGCATTTACGCGCCAAAACTGCCTGACCTGAAACTGTTAGTGTGTTTGTTTAAATGTTCCTATACAGGAGCAAACAGATGCACTCTAAGTCTTAGACCTAAGGCTCTGCTTTGCTAAACAAGATAGTGGCACTTACGCCCTTTTTTATAAAATTTGCAATCCAAAGTCAATCCGAACGCTTACCGCGCTCCTTGCGTCTTTGTTATGTTTCTCAGAACCAGGGCAAGTCTCCGTATGTTTCGGGAGATCTCATTTCTATTGAAATGATAAAAAAAAATATGGTTGGGATTTTATTTTTATTAGCGGCAGGCTTGTCCTATTACATCCCTCTCCCTGTAGATAGTTAGAGAACCTGTTCTTCTGGCTCTCTACACAAATAGTAATCTCCTAATACTTCCTTCAACCTTACCTAATCATCAACAAACGCAACAACCCTACGTAACTTAATCTTCAGCTAATTTATTCTTCTAACTCCTCTAACAGCCTATAACCCTAATCAAATCACCTACTTTACCCTAAGCCCTATCTATTTATTACAATCTCCTACCTTTCTTTTATACAAACGTACCTGCGTACACATAACCTTATTTATTTACTTTAAATATACTTGCCTACATAATATAACCATATCTGCAAATAAATCTACCTAGCGAACCTATTTACCTAACTCTACGAACATAAATCCTGCCAATACTACACAGCTATCTATATGCATACAATTCCTATCTATAGTACATAGCCGTTACATAACCTAAGGGCTCGTATATAAATCCTCTATCCGTCTCAAAACCTACCTGCTCATGTACTATGTAACTAGCTTCCTTAGCACTGTCATAAATGTGGGCGTTACCTTTGTGTATTGACGCCCCCTTCTCATTTATTCTTACACAGAGTAAATGGTACCTAACCTGTTACTAGCATCTAATAATCTACTCGTTTACGCCCTCTACGGGTTTCAACTCCATCTGCCATTTTTCTAAAGATAAGTTAAACAATAATTGGTAAGAGATGTATCCGTAACTTCGAGTGCCTCTGTATCAATTAAATTATTTTAGGAATCGCTTGTTTTCTTTTTAAATATTAATTTATGCAAGAATTATTAAGACAGTATTCCAGTCATGCGCCAAGTCCAGGTCAAATCTTTACACAACATCGATCCAGATCCCCACTCACCGGCGGACGGTGGCAGCCGACCAAAGAGTCAATTTGTGTACGAAGCCGATTACTATCCCCCAACTAGAGCAAGTCCAGCCAAGACGACCGTAACGGCTTGATGTTGTTTGTCGATGATGTTTGCAACGATTTCCACACTACCTCCTCCGTACGAAGCCAGGTTGCAGGGAGAAACGAAGTAAATGCGGATTCATTGTTCTTTTTCACTCTATATGCATAGAAGTGTCTTCTCGTTGTATGTGAGTTGCGGGGCCCCTTTTCTTACATTCATACGACATATACGTTTGTATGGTCAAACTTAGTCTGGCCTGGCTCGGTCAGCAATAACTTCATAATGTCAGGTAATTAAGTGTCAGGACAGTTTATAATGTAAGCATGAACTTAATGCCCCAAAGGGTCAATCATATACAAGCGTCTTCAGTTTATATTCCAACATAAAATCTCTTTGTGACACTCCAGCTCTAATAGGATTATATAATTCTGTTACTACCTGACTGTATTGGTATTGAAGGTTTGTTGTCAGAATAAATAAAATGAAATAAAATGCTCATTCTGATCGATTTAACAAAATCAATTGGCACTTGATATGGATACGATCTCCTCACAATTAAAGCTTTCGAAACTCGCTTTTCGGTTTTCCTGTCTTTTCAAATTAAAATAGTTTATTGCATGTGGCATTATTATTCCTTTCAATAGATTGGCTATTTAAAAGTGAAATCTTTGAGACAGAGTGTCTATAGTGTAATAAGATGCCAAAAGCCTTTTTTATATGAAATAGTACAGCTGAGTGCCCTTTCCTGTTACTAGGGTAAATGGCTACTCTCATTGGTCATAGCAGCTCTTGAGTCCTTCCCTTTTCACCAGAGTATGGGTACAGCTATGTATTTATCTATATATTATATTAACCTGTATAAGAGTTTCGGCCTGACCGTGAGTAATTTTATTTATTTATTAGCTGGTGCCCGCGACTTCGTCTGCGCAGTTTTTTATAAATACTAGCCTATGTGTTATTCTGACGTATAAGCTATATTATTGAAAAGTTTTATTAAAATCCATTCAGTAGTTTTTACGTGATAAAGTAACAAACATACATCCATCAATCCATACTTACAAACTTTCGAGTTTATAATATAAGTAGGATTTATAGTACAATGAGGTGTTAGACCTTTTGTATATCTTGTATTTGTTTCTCGAGATCGGCAACACCTTTTGTTTAGACGAATGGCCTATATTGAAATAAGGTAGGTGATATGCGATCTCAATGAAGTTTATATAACCGTTTAATTGTAATGTCAACTACTCGTATCATGACATATTTTCGAATGATTTTACTTAACTGGGCTCTGTATAGCATTGTTTTGAGACGCTTTATATATCATGACTGGCAGTAAAACTTAGAGCTACTTATAGTTCTTTCTATCTAGCATATTCCGAATAGATCTTGATCTCACTTAATAATTGATTGCGGACCTATGACAATAACAATCTCCGATTTTGTCTTTGCCTTCGCAAGGTAAAGTAAATCACCATATATTTTAATTTATACGAAAATGTAATCAAACCTGTTTTTTTTTTTCTCTCAGCCTTATCTCTATCATTTTCCTTTCACATTTTACTGCTGGACAAATCTACCTAAATCGTATCGCACTTCCTTTCACTATCACCGAAATTAATTGTATTCAATAATCTTATTGCTCATTTGCGGCAAATAACGGACCCGTGTGGTTCCGGCAACGAATAGTACCAAACCAACCCATATCTTGCTATGGGTGTCGCAAAAGACGACTAAGGGCTTATGAACAGAAGGACAGGCAGCAGCCCTTTTTTTTCTCTCTCTCTCTATGCATCGTACCATTTTACATACTGCGGTCGTCAACAACAGCGGTCACCCGCCGCAACGCTTACAAGTGTGGTGACTATGGCTAATCCCCTCCTAAGTACCACTTGTTTTTGCTGGAGATCTGGAGGTAGCTCCTTGTACTGAAGTGGGCGTCTCATGGAATATTACGATCGATCATTTCATCACCAAACTCAATTATAGTAGTCCACTCCTGAGCTAAAGTATATACCTATCGATATTCCACTCGCTTCTACAAGCTCGACATTATCTTATTTCCTAATAAAATTATACCAGTTCAGTAATTTTTGAACCACGAAGTTCTTGTTTATAAGACCTCGATTTTTATTTCAATAACATACAACCATAAAATCTACTCTTGTAGCTACCTGCCTTATCTAGCGGTTAACTATTGCCATTGTCTGCCATTAGTACAGCCCGGATTGCAAACATCTAGCCATTCTCTTGGGTGCATTTTTAGGGTTCCGTATCGCATTATAAACGACATACATACATACATACATAACATCACGCCTTGTTCCCGTCAGGGTAGGCAGAGACCACAGTTCTCCACGAAATACAGGATAACTTGATACTTATCTGCCAACAACTAATCTTTTAGCTTTAACCTTGTACTAAGATATATCTACTTATACTAAAGAGAAAAATTATATTACCTATCACCCTCATGACCTAACTCGTTACTTATTCACTCCTTATGCCTAAATACTAGTTAATATGAATTATTGCCATACTGCCATAAAAGTTGTGGCTTTTAAATCAAGCTTCGTTTTTAAAATCTCATTTATCAGTTAATTTAACCTTTACTGACTTATCATTATAAACATTTAATGATATGCAACCTCCTCTGAAATGCGACTCGTTCTTAACCTTTGTAAAGGACTCAAGCTTCGGACTCGAACCGTAAGCGAAGTCATAACAAATCGCTAGTTAATTTTATCAGCCGCTAGAATTCTTACAAATAATCATAAAGTTCCCTTTTCTTTATCTTTCGGTAAAGTTTATTACTAACGTCCGGCTGCATGCTTTGTAGCTATTGTTTAAAGACCGTCGGCTTTCTAAATAACTCAATACACTGGGAATACCATTATTCTTGCCAGTTTCAAGAACAAGCAACAAAACAACAAAAAATTAAAGCTTACAATATTCAAAGGTCCTATTCGGTACACGTGTCTCTTTGTTAAACCGTGGCCTTTCTCGAATTATCTACTACCCAGGCGGAACTGAATGTAAAAAAAATATTCTTTTGTTTCGACCGTTCTTAGAACCAAAACTGCATTTCTTATCGCAATTTTAAAAATATTCTTAAACTTACTAAGTATTACCTCGCTCACTATTCCAAGCATTCTTAGCCTATAATCGAATACTTTCCTTTTCGTGCTTCGGAAAGCACGTTACCTAAATCAACGATCTCAGACTTAAGTCTTGGCTTGAAAACTCATAACATCTAAGTCATTTCAGCTAAACCTTAATAAGCCACTATCGACCTTTATTAACCTGAGTGATAACTGCCCTACCACCTAAATACCTAATAAATTGGCCTTGAAAAGATTCTTAGCTTGTTATAAGCTCGTATCGTTGTTCAAAATACGCTTTACACCCCTTACCTACCTACTTTATAAATCTAGCTTAACTTGAAGACCTGAGTGAGTTATCGTTGTTATCACTGTGCAAAACAACCGTAGGTTCATCTTTGGTACTCTTTTGATAATGCCCTTTTTATAGTCCTTATCCATTGTTAAGTCATGTGAACTTAACGCAGTAGTAATCCCTTAGTTTGTTGTTTTTTTTCGCAATGACCATACCATAGCAGACCAAAAGCTTTCAGAATAATCGATTCAAGTAGTTTTTGATTAAAGTTTATACAACTTTGAGATCATGAGAGAATCGAACCCTCTATGTTTAAACCAATAAAATTATGGATATGAACGCATTTAGATATGTGGACAGTGCTTACACACTCACTAGCGCTACCATACTGCAAGCTTTTTATGCTATCCTAAGTCTAGTACCGGACCGTACCTCATGGTCTAATAGCCTTTTTAATAAAGCTTGAAACAATACCTAAAGGAAGCTCTGGCTATTTATACCTATTTACCCTTTCGGTTTTATCGAAACTAACCTAACCTTAACGATATTACCTACCTAACTACTAACCTAACTGTAAATAACTTTAGCTGTGTATTTTTTTTTCTCTCTTCTCTAAATTGCTATCATATAACCCAGAATTTAAATTATGTAAACTTTATACCCGCTTGAACTCTTCGTCATAAATGTAAATATTATTTATAAATACTGACTGGTGCTTTGTATCTGATATGATGATGGATGATGAATCTAACCTAAAGCTATCAAAATGCAATATGCGTTTCGTCTGATATGATGATGAAAAATTTCTTTGAGCTTTCGGTGTTTTTAAGCCGACCTGATTTCTTAATCTAATAGGAGGTGGCCCTTTATTAAATTCGTATTGATTTCCTTTACCAAGATTGCACATAATTATTTACTTATCTATTTATTATATTTACTAACTTAGTTATGTGGTCATGAGATGTATTCAGTTCATTTGATCGTTATTTGATAACCCATTTTTCTTTATAAATTGGCCTATTCCTAATTTAATTTTAATATGACATATTGTTACGACTTAGACAAGTATGTCAGAGTAAATAAAATCTATTATTCATTAATAAAACAACTAACATGAAAGTGTAAATATTATTAAAATTACTTGCAATCAGCTAGAATGTGTGCTTCATTTAGCATTGTACCCAAGCCCTGTTACGAGTAGTAACGGCCTACCTGCTCGCTTTAAGAGTGGCGAGGCACCCTTTTGTTTGATGAGTAATATGCAACATTGTAGCCAAATCTTGGATCAACTTAAGAATGTTTATTTACGTATTTATTTTTCTTGTAATAAATTCATTCCGGGCTTGCTCTACTTTCATTATATTCTGCATGTTATTACGGTAAATGAATATTCTGTTAATAATCTACATTAAACAAATTAATTTGAATCAAAATTTTGTTGTGCGAATTTTATGATTTCGGATTGAACGTTGGATTGCAATTTAAAACCTGAAAATAGCACACAGTAATATCTCATGCAACAGTATAAGTAAAAGGTGTTTAAAATGGCCATAATAATAACTGTTCTGGAAATGTCATTTGCTATACCAGTATTCTCTCAATAAATTACCTCTCCCAGATATTAAAACTAAATAAGCATCTTTTGTATTTTATATTTCACCTACTTTATTATTATTTTAAATGCCTTTCTTTGAGTTGAGATTTACAATAGTTTATCTCTCAAAGTGCCTCTCCCAGATCTTTGGACTAAACAAGCACCTTTAATATTTTATCTATAAAAGTTTACGTTGTGTTATTAATTTTAAGTTCTTTCTAGCTGTGTGCTACTGCGTAGACACGAAATCTAGATCTTGGCTTCACGGCGACCAGATGTGAGGGTCACGGTCTTATGACCCTGTGATGGGAGTCGAACCCATGTATAAATCGAAATGTATTATCTCGATTTGTTAGTCTTAAATTTTGTTGATCGTCTTTTATTGGACCGATTGATAAAATAATACTTCACAGTTTTGTCTAGCCAAGCACTGTGTTATGAGATATTAATAAAATGACAAATTTACTTGTAAATGGCAAAGTTTTAGAATAGCTCGGCTTATTAAGTTAGGCAAGAGTAGGTGCTTACTTTTGGACCTGAAGGGTCTCGAATTATTACGAGTTAGGGAGGAGGTAATATGTTGAGAGAAACAATGAATTTTGTGGTAACAAACGATAAATATTTTATTTACCACATAATGCGCCTGCATCTTTATATTTACTCAAAACCAACGAATCCGATACAATATATCATTGTATTAAGGAATAGATAAAGTAAGGCGGGAAAATTACAAGTAATTGAATTTAATATAATATCGATATTCGTTGGTTCTTGTTCGCAAAATTAAGCCCAAATTGCAGGAAGTGGAAAGGAACAAGAGAACGAAAACCACTTTGGCGTTGCCCTAAACAACAATTAAATGCCTTAGATAGGTATTGACAATAGGCAGTGACATGAAATATAGGTACAATTAAATCATTACAATTATCGCTTACTTTTATTGTGGCCACAATAACACCTTAAGTTTGCCCTCTCAGATTACGGTTGACACTAGGTTCGACATTGCAATTTATATCAATTGGTGTAAAATATACTAGTCAATCTAATCTCAAATGGCAAACGGTAAATTATATCTATAATTAACAAAAGAACATGTTGGTATGCTTATCTGTGAACTAGTCGAATCCACATTTGTTCGACGGTGACTAATTTTTCTATAATACACTGGCTCTATATCGTGCCTTTTTGCACATCAATCACAAGCACTTCACTCACTACCCCTCTCGTGAGAGGATCCACACCGAATGTCCCGCTGGCCCTCTATATCGCCAACGCCGCGCGCGCCCCTGTTACATTCGTAACCATCATTGGCTCTCTGTCGCAAGCCACGCGATTCCTTATTGGTGGAAACCCAATGCGCTGCATTTACGCGCCAAAACTGCCTGACCTGAAACTGTTAGTGTGTTTGTTTAAATGTTCCTATACAGGAGCAAACAGATGCACTCTAAGTCTTAGACCTAAGGCTCTGCTTTGCTAAACAAGATAGTGGCACTTACGCCCTTTTTTATAAAATTTGCAATCCAAAGTCAATCCGAACGCTTACCGCGCTCCTTGCGTCTTTGTTATGTTTCTCAGAACCAGGGCAAGTCTCCGTATGTTTCGGGAGTTCTCATTTCTATTGAAATGATAAAAAAAAATATGGTTGGGATTTTATTTTTATTAGCGGCAGGCTTGTCCTATTACACTATATTTGATGTTTCAAAGGCTCCACGTACTTGTCGTTTGGAATTTTGCTCTACAAAAAACGTGCTTTTCAGTGTGAAAAAAAAGTAAAATTGTTAAATGTATAGTTTTTATTAAAACACCCGACGTTTTGGCTTATAAATACTTTGAAAAACTATGAACGCACGTTCGTGATTAGGTAAAGATAAACCCTGGATAGCACGATCGTGCGCCTAGCTTTCTAGTACACTGGCATATGCTATATTTTATTCACTATTTTTCCCTCACCAAAGTCATCCTACCTATCTCGATTTAACAGAAAATTTTAAAGTTTGAAGTAAAAAAAATCTCAGGTGCGAAAGGGATATAACATATGCAGCCGACAAAATATTCCGGTGGACGTGCGGTGGACACACTTCCGTGGGTGGACATAAGGTTAGCAACGTTAAATCCTTTCGGTCTATTAATGTGTTGAAAAACGTCGTCGTCGAATTTTTATCTTTAAACATACACACAGATCACATATAATGAACTATTTCCATACACATAGTTCCTACTAAATCCTGAATTAACTTTTTTATTTTATTTTTGTTTAAATTTATTCATTTACTTTTATATTTTTCGTGTTACTTTCTCGTTTATCACACGAGCAAGTGGGTTAAAATGGAAAAAAAAACCTCTAGAGTTTAAACTCTAGCTGCCAAATACCATGATAATATATGAATTTTACGTAAACAGTTATAGGCCTAATAGTTAAAAAAAAACCGGCCAAGTGCGAGTCGGACTCGCGCACTGAGGGTTCCGTACCACCACATAAACATAATTGTATTATAAATTTCAGTAAGTTAATGTGCTAGATTTTTTGAGTCCGACACGCGCTTGACCAAATTTTATTATTTGTTGTTATTTTATAGCCTATGCCCTATAAACGTACCAATTTTCAAGTTTGTAAGTGTTCCCGTTTTTAAATAGAACTAAAACAAAAATCGCCTCAGCAACCATCCAACTTGACCCCTCTCTTATATGAATGTTCTTGAAACGGGAGCTCACCACAATTGGTTACCATTAGTTTTGAGAAAAGTTGTAATATTTAATGATTTCAGACTTTTCCCATTATTTGTACTGTGAGACCTAGCTTCTTGCCAAATTTCATAATTTTAGGTCATCGGGAAGTACCCTGTAGGTTTTTCATTTTTGAATAAATGTATGGAGATGAGGACATAAAATGCCATATCTTTTGATTGCGTCGTTGTAAAAAAATGAAATTTTCAGATCTTGTGTGGTTCGTAGACCCTAATATATGGTATTAATTTCAACCTGATACCTTTACCCGTTCGTGAGATAAAGGGTCTTGACAGACAGACAGACAGACAGACAGACAGACGGACAACAAAGTGATCCTATAAGGGTTCCGTCTTTTTCTTTTGAGGTACGGAACCCTAAAAAATTGACCCACCTTTCTTATTAAAAGTTGTTCAGCTTTGTGGTCTGAAAAACATACAAACTTTTTTGCTGTTCAAAAATGATTTGTTGAAGGCAACAGTGTTATTTTCTTTAGGCTAACAGATTTTTGTAGTCGCCAATCACAACGTTGTAAATCGTGGCGATAATTTTTTTATGACACAAGAAGTACACGTGATACGAAGCGTTGAAAACCTACTTGTTTAAGAAAATAAACAACTGTCAAGAAGATTAACCGACGCAATTTTTAACGCAGAAGAGAAAAACGGATACATAATATCTTATATTTCTTACCAAGTTTATTGGCATCAGTTTCTTTTGTTTTTACTTTCGAGCGGAGCGAGAAAGGTACTCGTATTGTATTCGTGAAAAAAAAGTTTTTCTCAAACATGCTTGGAAATTCAATCATTATTTTGACAACCTTCTTAGAGCAAAATCGAAGTATCCGTACTGGTAAAAAACCGGCCAAGTGCGAGTTGGACTCGCGCACTGAGGGTTCCGTATGTGCTAGATTTTTTGACTCCGACACGCGCTTGACCAAATTTTATTATTTGTTTATATTTTATAGCTTATGCACTATAAACATACCAATTTTCAAGTTTGTAAGTGTTCCCGTTTTTAAATAGAACTAAAACAAAAATCGCCTCAGCGACCATCCAACTAGACCCCTCTCTTATATGAATGTTCTTGAAACGGGAGCTCACCACAATTGGTTACCATTAGTTGTGAGTAAAGTTGTAATATTTAATGATTTCAGACTTTTCCCATTATTTGTACCTAGCTTCTTGCCAAATTTCATAATTTTAGGTCAAAGGGAAGTACCCTGTAGGTTTTGCATTTTTGAATTAATGTATGGAGATGAGGACATAAAATGCCATATCTTTTGATTGCGTCGTTGTAAAAAAAAACCGGCCAAGTGCGAGTCGGACTCGCGCACTGAGGGTTCCGTACCACCACATAAACATAATTGTATTAGTTGAAATTTCAGTAAGTTAATGTGCTAGATTTTTTGAGTCCGACACGCGCTTGACCAAATTTTATTATTTGTTGTTATTTTATAGCTTATGCACTATAAACATACCAATTTTCAAGTTTGTAAGTGTTCCCGTTTTTAAAATAGAACTAAAACAAAAATCGCTTCAGCGACCATCCAACTTGACCCCTCTCTTATATGAAAGTTCTTGAAACGGGAGCTCACCATAATTGGATACTATTTGTTGGGAGAAAAGTTGAAATATTTAATGATTTCAGACTTTTCCCATTATTTGTACTGTGAGACCTAGCTTCTTGCCAAATTTCATAATTTTAGGTCAACGGGAAGTACCCTGTAGGTTTTGCATTTTTGAATAAATGTATGGAGATGAGGACATAAAATGCCATATCTTTTGATTGCGTCATTGTAAAAAATTTAAATTTTCAGATCTTGTGTGGTTCATGGATCCTAATATATGGTATTAGTTTCAACCTGATACATTTACCCGTTCGTGAGATAAAGGGTCTTGACAGACAGACAGACAGACAGACGGACAACAAAGTGATCCTATAAGGGTTCCGTTTTTTTCTTTTGAGGTACGGAACCCTAAAAATTTTCAGATCTTGTGTGGTTCATGGATCCTAATATATGGTATTAACCTGATACCTTTACCCGTTCGTGAGATAAAGGGTCTTGACAGACAGACAGACAGACGGACAACAAAGTGATCCTATAAGGAACATGCGAGCAGCGGCCGGGAAAGTTAGTATGAAAATCCATTTCTTCCGTGTCAGACGGTCGGGAAAACTACTATGAAAACTCATTTCTGTCATCTAATTTCAAAATGGAACCAGCTTTTTCTCCAAAGCATGGTAACCAAGGAGATGGCAACCAACGAAAGAGTAATGAACAAAGAGGTCTCACATAGCTTATTTCGCGCAAGACCGTAGTAACTAGTATATAATCTGTGGCACTGGGTCCGAGTTTTGAACTCATCTAATGACAAAAATAATTTCCCTAATTTGAAATGCCTTGATCAACTCTAGATTCAGATTCAAATAATTTTATTCAATGTAGATTATTTACATAATACAAGTAGTACCTGGGCGACCGAGGAAACACACTCACATGTCATGCAGAATACTCGTACAAGAGAGAAGAGTCTACGCCGTTTCGGATCGTGCTATGGCAGCGTAAAAGAAACGGCAAGAAACCGCTGCAGCACGGCCTACTTTAAGAGTCGGCTTTTTACAATGTGATTCTTGTGTTTCGCTGGAAAATCAGAGCATATAAAAAAGTAAATTATAATTATTTGTGTTATTTGGAATCAAATATTATTTCATAGTTAACAAATTTTATTCTTTAATTTTATAGATTTGATTAAGATTTTGTTTTTATTCTAAATCTATTAATCACTAGAATAGGGTCAAGAGTAGGTACCCCGAACATCATTCTTTATTAAAAGTTATTAGCGGGAAAATCATATTGACTTATTGTATTTAATTTAGTGTAATTTAGGTTGTAATTCTATAAGTACGAGTATTCAGCAAAGAATCTACATTGAATAAATAATCTGAATCTGAATCTGTAATTGTGGATAAAATTAATAAATCAATGGAATTTAGAAATAGTGCCTCAAATATCATGTAAGTTATGACTATTTAAAATCTTATGAGAACTTTTTCAGTGGCAAAAAGAGAAGAGACTGAAAATGTAAGTATTTTTTTGTAAGAAGCTGAAAATCCGCGCATTGTTTGAGAAAAGCACTATACATGCCTTGGCCGAAACCAGGTATTGATGGACTCACGTATGTGGGCCTGGGCATCACGTTCGTCCCTCAATACCCG
Organism: Athrips mouffetella; assembly: GCA_947532105.1. Lineage (NCBI taxonomy): Eukaryota > Metazoa > Arthropoda > Insecta > Lepidoptera > Gelechiidae > Athrips > Athrips mouffetella. The sequence goes on along the minus strand of OX383980.1, from coordinate 7,116,239 downwards.
TTTTTTCGACCGCTGCAGTAATGTACTATTTCTAATTTTCTCAAAAATGTGTTCTATATCACTGTGTGTTCTACATCATAAAAAACAAATCTCCCAAAAATGTCAGTCCGTCGGTCGGTCGGTCGGTCGGTCGGTCGGTCGGTCGGTCGGTCGGTCGGTCGGTCAGTCGGTCTGTCGGTCGGTCCGCGTCGGTTGGTCTGTCCGTCACGCTTTGGCCTAGCGGCTGAACGAATGGTCCGATTAACACCATATTTTGAATTTAAAAGTTTTATGCAAATCCATCGAAGGGTTAAACGTTATACATGACATTCAATAAGTATTCTGTAAATAATCTATATTGAATAAACAATCTGAATCTGGTTCTGAGTGGTTTCCTACTGGCTCTCATTTTGAGGGTATCTGTCACACAACGAAAATGAAAAATTGAAATTTTCGCAAAAACGGCTCAAATAATCTTGATGAAACTTTGCATGACCAAGCATCTCCATGTAAGTTATTTTGCGGCAGTATCAATTGGTCTGTGCAATTTCATATAAGGGGTGTTCCAGTACTTCTAAAACGTAAACATATGATTTACTCAGATTGTTTGACTGGATAATATTTTTTTTCCGAATATCTAGTACAGAGGGTGTACCAAAAACTGAAAGGGCTTGCTCAGAAGACTAAACTGATCCACTTTCCCTAAGAAACATGTGTTGGGAAATTAGGAAATGTAAAAAATCTTCATGCAAAGTATCTTGCGATAGTATCTATTGATCTGTGAAAGTTCATATAAATGTTTGTTCCAGTACTACCAAAATTTAATCATGTGATTTACTCGAAGTAGTTTACGGTTAGCTTCTTTTAATGTTTAGCAATTTGAATTCTGAATTGATTTGCATTAGAACATTTTTTAAAAAAACCTAAATACCTATATCTTTGTATTTCCGTACTATGTGTATGGATTTACAAATTTAAATTTGCAGTTGATACTTTTTTTTTGCATATCGCGAGAAAGTAAGTGTAGTGTTGCTGTACCATTTATTTAGTTCGCAAACTACAGGGTGACTTTGAAGTAATTCGACAAATTTGAGGGTTGTGGAAATCGTACGGCAATCATGTAATTTTATTATTGCCATGCTTTTTTTAGCTTTGGCACCTATTAAATAGGTCATAGGAATGGTCACGAATAAAGAATATATACTTAGTTATCGAATAGTCCTCGTTCGACCACACTGGTGGACCTGCCTCTGTTGATTATAAGTTTTTGGGCCTGCCGAAAATGTGTTTCGTATAATATTTTGGTACTATCCAATAGAACAAAATTGCAGTGCTTAGTGCAATCAAGAGCAAGTCAAGCTTGACACTAGCAGAACCACTTTCGGCCCAAAGGCTTTTAAGTATGAACGTTACGAAGTCCAATACTTATTTCAAGCTTCACGTGCTCTTAACCTGCATCTACCTTATTAGTCTAAATATTAGTAAGTGTAAAGTTCGCGATCATTTAACTTCTTACCCAAAATTTCTTCGAAAGTTGTCATAAAACAAGCGCAAAATTTATTTGGAAAATGTACCTTAATGGAAATTCTTCGACTCTGCATATTGATCTCTTTGAGTTTATTTAGGTCGCTTCGTCGTTTACACACAAATATGAAAGGAAATCGACTGAAAAGATGTATTCATACAAGAACGACCGAAATTGAAAAGTAGATACAAGTAACTAAGTATGTAACTAAGTGTATCGCATGTATCATGGGGAGTGCTCTGAGGAATTGTTCGAGCTAATACCTGCTGCAGAATTTAACCACCGCACCACTCGCCAGAAGTTAACATTTCATCCTCACCACTTAGATAACTGGCAATCTTCCACCGTACGTTTTACAAGAAACTTCTTACCACGTACGACCGCACTGTGGAATCAGCTTCTTGCGCAGGTATTTCCGGACGGGTACAACAAGGCAGCCTTTAAGAAACGAGCAAATATCTAAAGGCCGGCAGCGCACCTGTGATCCCCCTGGTGTTGCGGTTGTCTATGGGCGTCGGTGATCACTTACCATCAGGTGACCCGCCTGCTCGTCTGCCTCCCTCTCCTATAAAAAAAAAAGTTCGGGAAGCATTTACTTATGTTATGTTATGCCAAGTGATATGGCTTGATCTGTTAGGATCCCGTACTTCAAAAGGAAAAATACGAAACCCCAAATAGATCACGTTGTTTTATGACTGACCGGCTTGCTGACTATCAGACTGTCAAGAGCATTTTTAGGGTTCCGTAGTAATGTTTGTCTGTCTGTATTTTTTACTCGACTGCCCCAGATCAGTAGATTTATATTTTTCGAGTGTATGTAATTATGTATGTCTGTCGATTTCTTTGTCACACTCTGCAACCTAACATTTCAACTTGTGAGGTGTCGTTAGATTTTTATTCATTGTGGGAGAGTTATATGATAAAAAAAAATAAAAATAAAAAATCTGTTAACGAATCTTTCATTAATAAAACTTAGAGTACTAAAGAAAAAAAATATTTCAAAAAACATTCTACCAGATTGTGTAGTAAAGAACCAAAAAGAGAAAAAAAAGTTCTAAAATCTTAGATAACATAAACATAACTTGAATTTCATGACGTATTGCCGGCGGGAAGTTTTTTAGTTCCATGGTCTCAGTAACATAACAAAATACTGCTTACAATTTTGTTTAAAATTTATTTTGTTCACACCTTGTATATCGTTGGGTTGTACGGAATTCTTAGTTCAGAAGTCTTACTCTAACTTGCTTAATATTTGGACATGAAAGTCAAATCATATGAGGTCAAAAAAGTTTACTTTTTCGTCATCAAGTGTTCGATAATTGCAGCTCTAATATATTAATCATCTGATAATTATTCTTTTAATGAAAATCGCGACCGACAACTTCAAAGCGCCATATCGTCGTTTATGTTCTTAACATGAAATTCGTCTCATAATTTAGAAGTAACCACAAAACGTCAAATATTTAGTTTATTTTACTAAATTTTTTTAAAGTGTATTTTATATATTTTTTACCTCGGTCTTCCTTTGGCCTAGGTCTGTCCTAAGACTTCAAAAATATTTGCGGGAAATTTTCCATATTGTACAGAAATTTAACTATAAGCCAAAACTCCACGCGAAAGAAGTCGGAGGCACAGTTTAGTAATAACAAAAAATTTTAATAAGAAAGAGTTATTTCTTTGAGCGAACTTTCCTCGAGTTTAATAAACTAGATTATGTTTACGTGACGTCTCGTAAGTCATTTAGTATTCACGACATAATATTCAGATCTGAAAGCAGGTTGTTGGAAATCTAATAAGATACCAAAAGAGTTCTAGAAACTTCTTAATATTTTGGAGAGTTTGCAAATGTCACAGGAAGTTAATACGGAATCGGAAATTGATCAATTTCCTAGTAAGGTGATCAGGTTTAGAAAAATAATAAACTGTACCGAATTCGCTTCTGGCACTTGCCGGTTGCTGCCGCAGCATACTCGCTTCGCTTGCTCGGCTCGTGCGTTTTGTCGAAAGAGAGATCGGTTAGGTTGTGTCTGCCTTACCTAACGGACCTATGGGTCAAAGAATTTCCTACGAGTTTATGATTTTTAGAAAGTTGATCAACTTACTGGGAAATTGATCAACTTACAATTCTTATCATTTTCCGGTGACACAGACGTTTTACGGTTTGCAAGCGCTGAGCGAAAATGGAAGATGTAACAGCAGTTTTAAAGAAAAATTACTAATGCTCCATAGTCCAGGTCTGGGTCATACCCCCATGGCTTTTTAAGATTTTTCCTATTAAGGTACAGAACCCTTAAAAAGTATTAGGCTTAGGTTTTACTTCAACCTGTTTCAACTGGTCCTACAGCACCAAAATGTAATACTAAAATTATGGTACCTTATCAGTTTCTTATCTTTATAATATATATAAACTAACATTTTATATGAAAGCATTGATGAAAGTACAGGAGGCGAGGGAAATATGTCAAGATAGTAGCAGGTGGAGGACTGTGGTCTCTGCCTACCCCGACGGAAAAGAGGCGTGATGTTATTTATGTATGAACATTTTACAAAAAATATCCATTGCTAAGAAAGTACATACGTTCTCACCCTTAAGTTCTTATTTTCTCGTCGTACAATTTTTCTCTAAGGACCTACCTCATTATATTGCTTTGGTTTATGATTATTTGCTCCTAAGGTGTGCGTGTAACGTCGAATATGTAACAACTAGAGACGACGCACTGACCCATGTTTCATATAAAACTATCTGTAAATTCCGATCTGCGAAGAATGAGCAATCAAACTTGTTTAATACTCGTAACATACTTCTCCTGAAATTATCAAAATTTTAGAGAATATAAATTACGAAATGAATTCACAATTGAAAGGAATATTAAAAATAACAACAACACACACATTCACTGCTTTCAGTAAGTAGTAATTTTCTGATCCCTAAACTAGGTAATCCGTTAAACGGTCACAATCTAAATAAATAACCCCAAGTCAATTCGGGCGCAAAGATGCCAGAAAAGGTCGACAGTGATGGGACTCGTACGAGTACTTACCTAAAGACGGAGGTGAAAAACATTTTCACAAGACTAGCTCGGAAAACATTGCTTTATCGGTTGAAATCTGCGTGCAAATGTAATTTTTGGCAGCTAGCGTGGAAAAGGCTTTCAAAATTAGAACTCGGTGATGAAGTATAGTATAAGGTACAGGCGCTATACCAAACACTTCGCTGTAGTGAGGTGAAAAAATTATGAGTGTCACTTGGCAGCAAAGTTATTTTACGTCTCGTGCCTTGAAACCCTCGCTACGCTCAGGATTCTCCTTGTGAGAGTTGTGAGCCAGATTCAGATAATTTTATTCAATGTAGATTCTTTTCAGAATACTTATTGAATGTCATGCAGTATTCAATGCAAATAGAGCGAGTCTACGCCGTTTCAGATCGTGCTATGGCAGCGTAAAAGAAACGGCAAGAAAGCACTGCAGCACGGCCTACTTTAAGAGTCGGCTTTTTACAATGTGTTTCTTGTGTTTCGCTGGAATATCAGAGCACCACACATTTTTTAAACTTTCTCTCAGGTAATTGCACTATATTGTCAGGTATTTTGTTATATTATCGTATACACCGACCAACGAAAGATTTATTGACTTTAGTTAATCTAGTATATGGCTGATAAATTTTGTACTTATTTCTAGTATAAAAATTATGCCTGTCACAATTTTTAGGTAATTGATGAATGTTCTTTCTGGCATACATAATGTTTTCATAAATATATTGGCATAGCACTGTCATAATGTTACATACATACATACATAACATCACGCCTTGTTCCCGTTGGGGTAGGCAGAGACCACAGTTCTCCACCTGCTACGATCTTGACATACTTCCCTTGCTTCCTGAACCTTCATCAATCCTTTCATACATGCTCGTCGGTTTAGGGTACTTTTAACCTGGCCTTTATTCAGAACGTCTTGAATTTGGTCCTGGTACGTTCGCCGAGGCCTTCCCCTTCCAACGTTTCCATTCACTCTCGCCTTGTGGATCTCCTTCGTCAATCTTCCTTCATTCATCCTCTCCACATGACCAAACCATCTTAGCATCCCTTTCTCAATTTTAGTCACTACGTCTTCTTTCACGCCACAACGCTCTCTTATCACACTATTTCTAATCCTGTCACTCAATTTCACACCAATCATACTCCTCAACGCTCTCATTTCTACTGCATTAATTCTACTTTCATGCTTCTTCTGCCATACCCAGCTTTCACTGCCGTACATCAGTGTTGGTACCAAAACGCCTCTATGAACAGCCAGACGAGCCTTGTGAGACACCTTCTGACTCTTCATAAAAGCATGCATGTCATAATGCATGTCATGCATGTCATAATGTTGATCTCCTTAAACAGTTCTCTCAGGGAATCACGAGTCTTCAGGCAATAAATTGCTCTTTTCGTAAAACGATCAACAATCTAATACTATAATCCTTCGCTTACCAGAGTTTCAATACAAGGCAATCGCGGCAAATAACAATTAGGCTGCCTTGCATAACAAATAACTATTAGTCCTGATTACAGCTCTATGTGTTTTGTGTTCGGGTAGCATGTTAACATCTTACTTGGAGGCTCTTCGGGTGGTATATTATTAATCCTAATTAGGCTTTATTGCACACTATTTATATAGGTTTCTAAGTAAACTTGGCATCATAAATATCTATTAGCGTGAGTAGTGTTCTGAGTCACGACATGATCATTAAATGTTATGTCGGATTTCAGTAATAGTTAAAAAGGTCTGCTGCTCGATAGGTCTTAGAATAAATGTAAGACCTTTTCATTCTCGCTGTATGTTTATTAAAAGATTTTATTATTCAACAATGAATAAATTATTTTGAATAAATTAGTTTATAGTTATATATGGTTTGTATATAGGGTGACTTTTAATAAGTTCTTGATAGCAAAAGATATGCATGTAGGTACTCATGATACTGAACAACTTTTCCCAAGGAACATAGGTCGAAATACAAAAATCCAAATTTGACCTCCCATAGAAAATGCGCTATCAGCTGATGCAATTTCTATGGAAGGTCAAAACATGATTTTCGTATTTTGACCTATGTTCCGTGGTAAAAGTTGTTCAGTATCATGAGTACATACATTCATACCTTTTTCTATCAAGAACAAATTAAAAGTCACCCTATCTATATATTGTATGTTTTTATTACTTTTTAGGGTTCCGTACCTCAAAAGAAAAAAACGGAACCCTTATAGGATCACTTTGTTGTCCGTCTGTCTGTCAAGACCCTTTATGTCACGAACGGGTAAAGGTATCAGGTTGAAATTAATACCACATATTACGATCCATGAACCACACAAGATCTGATAATATAATTTTTTACAACGACGCAATCAAAAGATATGGCATTTTATGTCCTTATCTCCATACATTTATTCAAAAATGCAAAACCTACAGCTTCCCGTTGACCTAAAATTATGAAATTTGGCAAGAAGCTAGGTCTCACAGTACGAATAATGGGAAAAGTCTGAAATTATTAAATATTACAACTTTTCTCACAACTAATGGTAACCAATTGTGGTGAGCTCCCGTTTCAAGAACATTCATATAAGAGAGGGGTCAAGTTGGATGGTCGCTGAGGTGATTTTTGTTTTAGTACTATTTAAAAACGGGAACACTTACAAACTTGAAAATTGGTATGTTTATAGTGCATAAGCTATAAAATAACACCGAATAATAAAATTTGGTCAAGCGCGTGTCGAACTCAAAAAACCTAGCACATAAACTTACTGAAATTTCAACTAATACAATTATGTTTATGTGGTGGTACGGAACCCTCAGTGCGCGAGTCCGACTCGCACTTGGCCGGTTTTTTTTTATAAAAGATTAATCATGCGTATCTTATGAAAAATTACGTTACGTTTTACATAGATGAATTTTATTATATCGATGTAAGGCGAATGCATGACGAGAATCGTCACCCATTGGGCGTTATCCAATACCCGGCCCCGGCTTACACCGACACCGGTGACGTGGCTTTCGTGTTTCCACTGCGCCAGTGCCGATACCGGTTTACGCTCGATGAGTGGTACAGTACTGACACGGACTTCAGTACGACGACGACAAGTAAAGTTCAAGATATGGGAGTGAGTAGGTCGGTAATGAGGCTATAGATATCCACTATGGGAGTGAGTAGGTGGATATTGAGCCTATATTCTGCTTGTTGCCTGCTTTATGGCTCTAATCTGGTTTATTGGTTTACTAAGAAGCCCCGCGCACTCACACACGCACACGTGTATATACATCGTAAAAATTTTTCTTAATAGCGCGAGTGACACTGCGTATATTGAAATTATGAAAAGTCAATATGGCGGATTTAAGAGGCCAAATTAAGAATCTAGAATTGTTTTCCCTAAACCTATAAAATGGGGTATCAAAATTAATTTATGTAAGAGGCGTTCACAAAAATATACACAACTTATACGTTCAATCAAATGTTTAAGAATAACTTGACGAAATAAATATGAAAACTAAAGGGTACAAAATAATTAAAAACAAAAAACCCGACTGATTTTAGAAGACATTGCAGGCGGGAACGAACAAAATTATGTTTACCAGTAAAAAACCTGTTTCTGTCCCCACCGTAAATAATTTTAACTGTTATACTTAAGTTCGCAAATCTCATTCTCATTTGCCATTCAGTAAAGAGTAGTTTATTTGAATATGCTGGAAACTAGTGGATACCCCGATTTAACCTTAAGCCCGCCATCAAAAAGGTCGACTAACATGACATATTGATGGATTTGCGGTCCGTACGTACAAGGGTTGTGGCAAGATCAATTAATTTGCTAATCCTCCTGACATGAAGGTTCTTAGAATAATTATTCAAAGGACTATCATCAACCTCAAGTATGTCATGTGACAAACAGTCAGGTGCAGGTAATACGAGTATGTACCTTGGAAGTTTAGATAGATCTTCAGATATTTTCAAGGACTTATCTTCTATATCCAAAACAAAACAACAAAACAAAAGTTATCAAAATCATATAATGTGGGTTGTGAGATCAATGACCGACCTCATTAACCCTGGTGTCAAAATTGTTGAGCGACCAATCAGTAAATTGGTCCAACAGCTTAACTTGCCTTCCGAAGGACGCAATAATCTTATAAGACTGACTTGAGAGTAAATTTTTCACACATAAGTTCTCCGATTCCCGAAAGTGTGCCACTTAGTCAAACGAGTTACGCTTCATTGAATGTAAAAAAATGTGAAGTATTTGAACGATACCTTCATTATTTTTAACATTGAATTAATTGGGTGCGCATCACTTTGTATAAATATTTTTCGTATATCAACGTTTCAATAATATTCAATTGATATAATAAACGTTTCATATAACAACTATTAGCATGATTTTGTTTGACATAACGTAACTTTACTATAATGAACGTTTTCTGTACTAACATTTGGCATAACTATCATTAGAAAGGACACATCAAATGTCAATCTCCACCACATTGTGTGTTGCCAATATGGCCGATAAATTAAAATGTGTTAAAGTATTAAAAGTAAACTACGCCGAATTAAACAAAAATCAAAACATAACTATAGGCGGTCTACTAATGTATTTAAAGTCAAATAACATGTGTACAAAGACATGTCCCATAGTAATCTGAACCGTATCTTTTAAAATGATTGGCTTTTCATAAATTTTAAAAGATTTCTTAGATGCAAACAGAATTAAATTAAATTTTTGACCTTATTAACTCGCGGATTCAGGTAATATTCATAGATTTAGGTAATCATATGGTATCACTGCTAAAGCCGCTATCACACCTTTCTTAATTCGGAAACTAATTCGGCATACATAGCTCGTTGAAGTTAGGATGTTGGAATTAACAAAACCAAGTCTATCAGCAATGTATGTCGAATTAGTCTTTGAAATTAGGAAGATGTGATTGCGGCTTAAGCTGATAATTGGTGATATTCTTGAAAGCCACCATTTGGTAGTGATTCGAACCACAAACCAATTTGCTTTCTGAAGGCCGAGAAATGCTCTAATTCAAATGCTGTTTTGGTCAGCCATCCTTGACCTCCTTAACCTCTAATTCAAATGCTGTTTTGGTCATATGCTTAACTTGCCTGATCTTTGCCTGATAAGTAATAAGAGTAAATGGCTTGTTTTCTTTGCAATTTTCTTTATAAGAAACTTACCAGTCTACCACTCCTCTCAATAAATTGATTTAGGCAGGGTCCAATCCATGATATTGAATTTGTCAAAATTACTTAGACGAGCCTAAGTGATTGTTTCGTTGGGTATGTTTTTTTACTTTATCTCGTAAATTTGTAATAAGCTGTACAATATCTCGAGAAAACTGAGTTTTGAAAATATTATCAAAAATGAAAACCGGCTAAGTGCGTGTTGGACCACGCGCATCGTAGGATTCCGTAGTAAAGTTGCTTTAGAAATTATAATTAGTAAATTTGCAGGTTGGTTATGTTGCAGGTTTTGATTTTTTCATTAACTTTTTTTCTTCTAACGATCAGCAAAGTTCATTGCTATTAATATTTCTATTATTTTCAGTTTTTCGACTATTACTCCTTAATCTGTAAAGTCTACTCAGCTGTGATAAATTTCCTTTTAATTTCATCATATATACAATTACTACTACGTTTTTTTTACATTTCCAATGATAACCGTTTAGCTGGTAGGGGGGCACTCGACTATGAAGAAAATTTGCGCTTTTAAGCAAAATATTTCGCATACGGATGCCGAAATTAAAAGGTGGTCTTTGTAAACTAATAATATTTTTAAAAGACCTCTCTTACGACTCCCTTACTATGCTTGCAAAGAAAAAAATTCATCCCCACTTTACCCAAATTTTTAATATTTTATTTACCTCTTTGTCAGTGTGACTAATACGTATATCCATACCAAACTACAGCTTTCTAGTACTAAGGGTCACTGAGCAAAGCCGCGGACAGACAGACAGACCGACAGTCAGTCAGACGGACATGACGAAACTATAAGGGTTCCTTGTTGACTACGGAATCCTAAAAATGTAACTTCAGGGGACTCTCAAACATTAATGGAAAATAAAATGTAATTTTTGATTGGTTTTGGTTGCAAAGCCCTAAGCAACTTTACCAAAGAATAAAATATCCAGATTCCCATACAAAATGAGTTGATCGCGTGACCACTTTAGTATGAAGTTGTTTTATTTTTCGAAAATTTGCTTGTGTCATGAGTAGAAAGCCCAGCTGCCTTAGGGAGCGAAAGCAATGATTTACAGAATATTTAGATAATGTTAAGACTTCTGTCCGTCTATCTGTTACTTTGTCCGCGATTTATGCAAAGTTTTGAATATGCCTCTGTTGGCAAGAAAAAGCAATTAACTGTCGACCATAAGCTATTACCCAAAAACCCAAGATAACAACCATTTTATTCCGTCTTTGTTTCAATCAAAATAATAAAAAGGGAGTAACAGTTGAACTGAAATAAAAGAAAAGCTTTCTTGAACAGGCGAACAATGCAATATTAGGAGATATCGTGTCTTTTGGGAGAAACACCTGGTTATCAAGAATAATCTCGTTAGTTCCAAACCATCTCTACCCGTAGGTATTTTAAGAGACGTAATGAATAGACAGCAGCCATCTTACCACACCCCGTAATTTCCATACAACGAATGCCTATTTGCGAATCGCGCGGGCGGGTGCGTGCGGGGATGCGGAGGAAATTGCAAGGGGTGCGGAGAGTGTCCGTTCTGTATTCTGTGGTCTTACATGATTGCGGTACCTAGCCAATAAACGCTGTCCATGATGCCAGTTGCAAGTGTTGCAACGCTAACAAGCGTGGTGAGAATAGTGCTTCCTGTTTTAGCAGGACTACTACCCTTGTGGTGCCGACAAAGAACAGTACCAATCTATGGGCGTCGTGAGAGATGACTTAGGGATTATGAACTGGATTATGAGCAGCAGCATCCTCCTGTTAATAATTTACAATTTATTACTGCGATCATCAACAACCGCGGTCCATGGTGCCAGATGTAACGCTTTCAAGCCTGGTGACTATGGTACTATTGGATTTTGCTAGAATACTGGAAAGATTTCCAGTATGTAGTCCCGCAGATTCTTTCTAAAATACTTGTGGAATCATCGATTACAAATGGTAGATTCGCTTTCGCATTCGAGAGAAGCGCTCGTGGCCGAGTGTCTTTCTTTCTGATCACGAAAGTTAAGCTACGTTGGCCGTAGTCAGAACCCGGACGGGTGACCGTTAGTGCCACAACAACTAAAGCGTTTCCTTGCTTTGGAAAACACGTTAAGTCGTTGGTCGCGGTCAATGATAGTACCAGTTAAGCCAGGTCAGAGGCAATTTGTTGGCTTGAAAAACTGACAGGCAGGTTGGCCACTAATCTGGATCGAAAAAGTGTGCCATGTTTAGTTGCTTCACGTTGCATGAAACATGACATTCAGGATACGAGAGTGAATGCTCCATCGATTGTCTTGATGAACAGCTTTCATGGTTTAGTGGTTAGAGCGCTTGGCTCTCGTTCCGGAGGTTCTGGTTTCGATTCCCGTTGGGGGCACTGACAAACAAAAATCCCTTTGTGCGACTTCCACAGTTTCGTTAGAACATTGCAGTATGAATCACCTGACTGTTTGAAAAGTTAGATGATTCCGTGCAAGTCTAGCCGTTGGTCCCGACTACTATCTACGGATGTTGTCGCTTATGAGCCATGTCAGAGACCTTTGGCGACTCAATGAATCTGACACCAGGGATGGTAAGGTCGGACATCGACTTTGCAACCCGCAACATATGATGATGATCGATTGTATGCCACCGCAGCTGCACTTATCGTCATCCGAAAAGCCCTATTTATTTTTGTTTTCTGTACATCTGCCTATACCTGCCCGGTTGTGAATTAACACTTATGTTACCCAGGGTAGTTGTTGTCTGGGAGGTAGGTTTTCTGCGTGAGGGATTCAGTTTGGGGGAACTTCTCAGACCCCAGCTCTAGCCTTGCTTTGGCTGTGTTTTGGTTTAAGGGCGTCAAATTTCTAAGAAAACTGGGGCTTTTCAGATACGAGGGAGGTTGTTTGTGCTAAGTACACACACTCATTTATACCCAAACTCGTCCATGATTATTTTACTAATTAGATTGTCTCTTTAAAAGACCCATCATAAATACTAAAGGACTCATCATCGTGAAATTATTGATCTTTTTTTAAGCGTAGGTGACGTTTAAGTGCTGCACTGTAGCTTGTTTGGCTGTAATAGCCTAGCTACTGCCACTAAGAAAAAGTTAGAAACACCCGTTGTGCACAAGCAATGCCATTGCCAAACTTATGAAGATTCTTAGTCAGGCTTATCCGGCACCTGAAGACTTTAAACTCCTTCCGTTAAAATCTACATCGAAGCGCATAACGAGCATATTTGAAGACAGCGGAAAACGGATCCCATAGGGCCTCATAAGATAAGGTAACATAAGTTTACCATTATCACAGTCAGATAAATAAGATGGAAAGGAGAAGAAACGCCGTACGATAACGAAAATAACAACAATAGTTACGATGGCACAAGCTTGCCCAGAAGAAGACTATTCACTCGCGTCTAATCCCGTAATTCCGTAATCCCGATGCGATAGCATACCATCATCACTTCACATTATTTTTTTCTTCCCTCAACATACTTACACTTATTTTGTATTTATCATCTGCTTCTTAGACACATTTTAAGTTTGTATGTATGTACCTGTATGATGTATGTTTATTTTATGCACACTAGCGTCCGTGCCTCACTCAGCGCAGGGTCCACTGAAAACCAGCGTCGCAGCATGCGTGCTGCGGCTTTTGCTGAGTAAGGCCCTTTTATCACTGCCGATGTCACAGCACTGATTTTATTTTTATTTTTTTTCTACTTTTGTATTCTACCTTTACGATAATATTTATTTGATAATGCTACATATTTATTGTATTTTTTATAGAATTGTGTTGTGATGTCTTAGTGTTAATAAAAATTTCTGATGTCTGATTTGATTTCTAATTTCTTGAATAGATTCGGGTTATGCGCACTCGGGAACACAGATGATGCAGGCAGAGAATTCCACTCCATATAGCTGTGCGAATCATAAAAGATGTTTCAAAGCGCTTATTTATTTAACAAAGCCCTTCTCTATCTCTGTAACGCATTCTCTGGTTTTGTTTCTTTGGTTTATTCACCTTTTACGACACCTTCGGGAGCAGTTGGAGAAAACCCAAGGGTTCCAATATCCTCCTTCATTTATTACGGAACCCCAAACGTAAGAGATAACAAAGAAAACATGTTGTTTATTTACAAGATCAGTGTAAATGGGCCATTAGTCGCCCATTTCTCCTACGCATTGAATTTATTCTTTTTTGTTTCCGAAGTAAAAAGTTTCCCTTGTTGTCGAATTTATTAACTTTCTTGTAAAGTTTTTGTTTCTCGTTTCGTTGGGAGAATTTTTAACAGGATTTTTACGAGTATTTTTTTTTTTACTGGTTTTTCTTCATAATATACAGGATCCTTAAGTCTGTGTTAGTAAATCTAGTACATCATGGTTTTATGGCATCTTGTCGCTGTTCTTAAAAAGCATTAGCATTACCCATGCAAAGCCAGTTCCACGTAAAAAATTGAATTTCTACGTGATACCTACGGTTCGTAGCATGTTGCTACGACGTAGCACTTGGGCTACCATAATAATGTATTTCATCTCTACGTTCTCAAATCTTTACCAATACAAGAGAATTGTCACGGCATTCTCCACAAGAGTTTTTATTTGAACTTTTAGCTTTTCGTCTTCTTATAGAGTCGACAGCAAATGCGAAAAAATAAAATTGACCCAATGTTTAGCTACAAACCCAGCGTTTTGAGTAGATTGCATTAGTTCATCCCACGTGCAGGTGATAGGGCATGCAGGGCAGGATGTAAGGTGGACCACACTTTGTGGGTAAAATAGGTAAAATAGGCGCAAGATAGGTCCGTCTCATCATCCCCACCTGGGTCTGTTTTCCTCGCAGTTGTCGACCAGAGTACGGAGTATGTTAAGAGACTTCCAGGTTAGCCATGGCAGCTCGTGACCAGCTTGTAAAGCTTCGAGAAATAGCTTTGGGTTGTAAAAGATATCTCCCGAAAACCCATGCAAAAACTAAAATGTATTTATTTATTTGTATGGATAGACAACATTATACATATTAGTTTAGAGATTTAAAAATATAGGTCTATATGTTACAAGCGAATATATCACACACATCATGCTAGTTTTGGCCGATGAACTTGAAACAGGAAAAGTAAAATTCTTTTTTCGTATTCCGACCTATGTTCCTTGGGAAAAGTTTTTCAGTTTCATGAGCAGAATCACCTCTTAAAATTTCCTGGGTGAAACAAAATTAAAGGTGTATACTCGTACAACCCTGTTCCAGTTTATGAGGGATTTCTTTTTACAGTCAGTATAGATTTTGAATACGTAAAAAACTATTTCTTCACAGAATTAATGACGCAATAGACGTTGATGAATCGATATTCTACGATAAACATTGACATTTTTAGTTAGAAGGGTTGTGTTGTTCTAAGACCTCAGTCTTCCCTGTTTGCTTCTTGTTAAATTCGCGTGTTTAGTTCCTTAAATCCCGCTTAGGCATTTTTTACTATACAACGTGTAATTTCAAATACGCAAAAATATTCGGGGGTATTTCTACCCATGTAACTGAACAACTTTTGTTCAACAACTTTAGGATTTTTTTTTAATTTGATTCTCTATACAAATTGACCGAATCATTTCATTTTGTATACAGATTCGATTTTTTTATTTCCAAAAGTTGTAGAACAAAAGTGGTTCAGTTACATTGGTAGAACTATCTCCTGAGAGGTTTTGCGTATTCAGAATCACACGTTGTATAGACAGTAAAAAAAACCGGTCAAGTGCGAGTCGGACTCGCGCGCCGAGGGTTCCGATATACCTATAGTATTTTTGGAAGCAATAAAGTCCATTTTCAGGACCGCAAAACTAAATTTGTTTGTAAAGGTTTTTTGCAGATTTCTGAAAAACTGTGCAACTTAGAAAGATCGTTTTATTTTTGCTGTAAAGTTTACATAAACCTCTGTCAACTGTAATTAATTCAGATTTTCCCTTACTCAAACTTCGGAGATAAGGGGGGGGGAATGGTATTTTTTTTGACATTTTTCATCATAACTTGAAAACTAAGAAACTTAAAAAAATACAAAAATATATTTTAAAATGTACAAGTAAAGCCCTTTCATATGATATCCCACTCGACCTAGTAGCGACAATTTGAAATTTGGCCCCCCCTATTTTGGCCCCCTTTACATTAATAATCATACTTTTTTCAAAAAATTTTCATGTGCAATTAAGTTGGGCAACTATATTCTAAAACTATTCCAAATTTCAGCTCGATAGCGTAAGTGGTTGCTGAGATATAGAGGTGTGACAGACAGACGGACAGACAGACAGAGCGGCACCATAAGGGTTCCTTTTTTTTACCATTTTGGTATCGGAACCCTAAAAAAGCTAGATTGGAGTCAAGCCAATTTAGCCCCAAAGACAGATGTTACTTTTAACAATGGATTCTATGTTCAAAACAAAGCTTATGTTCAAAACAGCAAACTAAATTACCTTGCGAACACCATGTGTCTTCTCTCTGAGTTTAAAGGTAAAAATTAAATAAATTTTAAATTGAGCTGTAAAATATTTACTTCAAAATTATCTTTTGAGTAAACGTATTTACATTTTTTATTTATGTAACAAAATAGTGAAATTAATATTAAGAACATTTAGGTCATCTTTTCTCAAACGAAGCTATGTAGATACGCGTAGCAGCTCGCGCTGTGACAATTCGCTAGTGCCGATCTCAAGAGCCGCTCTGCAATTTTTTTTTGAAAGAACGTCATTGCGTTGTATGTGTCGTGGGCCGATCGAGATCTGCCTGGGCACATCACGATGTGCCGGCATTTCGTGATCTAGCCAATTATTTCATGATGTACCCGATATAAAATTGGGCAGATCGATGACAGCAACCTATTTGTCGATATGCCATACAAGTCACTTGGCCACATCGTGATATGACTGGGCACATCAAGATATGGCTGGGCGCATCGTAATGAAGTTCCGTTTTGCGACGCTTGTGGCGCTGTTTGCACTCTGTTAGCTGTGTGTTAAGTTAGGTTTTATTATCTAGTAAAATTGTGGCGCTGTTTGCGCTCTGTTAGTTGTGTGTTAGGTTAAGTTAGTTAGGTTAGGTAAGGTTTTATTATGTAGTTGGTTGTACTTTTATTTGGTTGTACTTTGGTTAACCTACAGAATCGATTTGCCCAAGCATGGCCGGGCAAATCATCAAACGTTATGCTTTGAACGATATGGCGGGTATTAGATAGGCAAATCAAGAAATGCCGGCGTATCGTGATGTGCCCAGGCAGATCTCGATCGGCCTACGACATATGCATTTAGGTTTGCCACTTTCAAACATTGCTCGCGTGTTCGACTGAGTTGCTACGCAAAGTCGAGTAGTACGAGTAAGTAGTCCACAATAAAGTCTGGCTGGGCAAAGATTGAATTCATAGGATCATTACCAACCACGCCAACAGGCCAATCATACTATTCATATTTATTCGCATACGGTACCTGATTTTGTTTGAATTTATTAGGCCCATGTCCTACTTTAAATTTTAACTAAATTAATTTAATTTAAGTGAACTAAAACTATTTATTAAATTTAAAATGTAAACAAATCATAATTTGTACATGTAATTTGTCCACGCCAAAATGTCAAATTTTAAAATTCATCCACGAAATCGGAACCTTTCCAATAATAATAAACCCTTTTCTTTATCGTTTAAGGTTTCCCATAGTTTTCAACTCAGTAGAAATTGTTTTTAGGGTTCCGTACCTCAAAATAAAAAAACGGAACCCTTATAGGATCACTTTGTTGTCCGTCTGTCTATCTGTCTGTCTGTCTGTCAAGACCCTTTTTCTCACGAATGAGAAGAGGTATCAAGTTGAAATTGATAGCGAATATTAAGGTCCATAAACCACACAAGATCTGAAAATTTCAGTTTTTTACAACAACGCAATCAAAAGATATGGCTTTTTATGTCCTCATCTCCATACATTTATACAAAAAAGCAAAACCTACAGGGTACTTCCCGTTGACCTAAAAATATGAAATTTGGCAAAAAGCTAGGTCTCATACATACATACGTGGGACACTCAGAAATATTTGCGACACTAAAAAAAATTGTTCTACAGGTACATATATTTTTATTAAATCTTTTCAAAGTACTCTCCACCAGCCTCTATACAAAGATTCATGCGTCTGAACCAGTTTTCAAAACACTTTTTCCAGTCCGCCGTAGACACCTCGTTTACAGCCTGCTCGAACGCAGCCAGCGCATCTTCCGGCGACGAAAATTGTATCCCCTTGAGCTGATTTTTTATTTTTGGAAATAAAAAGAAGTCACACGGTGCTAGATCAGGGCTGTAAGGAGGGTGACCCAGGAGTTTGACTGGTGTGCTGTCCAGGAAGTCCCTCGTTTTGAGCGCGGTGTGTGCAGGCGCATTGTCGTGGTGGAGCAGTAGTCCGCGGAGCCCTGTGTTTGGTCGCTTGTTGCTCACAACAGAAAAAACTTCTGGTAAACATTTGGTAGTATACCATTCGGCGTTGATGCTTCTTTGATCTCGTAAGGGAATTGAGGCCAAGTGGCCAGTCAAATTAAAAAAGCTGGCGATCAAAATCTTCCCCCCGCTTCGAGATCGCTTCACTTTGGTAGGCGTTGGTTCATTTTGAAACACCCAAACTGTCGACTGGCGCTTGGTTTCTGGATCGTATTGATAAATCCAGGACTCATCACCTGTTACGATGTCGTAAACACGCCGAGACGAGCCTGCTTCAAATTTGTTCAGCATATCACGGCACCATTCCACCCGGGCCTGCTTCTGAGCGTCGGTGAGGTAGTGCGGCACCCAGCGCGATACTATCCTCCTCACGCGAAGATGCCCGTGTAGAATCTCGTGAACGCTTCCCGATCCAATCTTTAATATGTGCTGAATCTCCTGATATGTAATTCGCCTATTATCTTGGATTAAATTTTTCACTGCTAGCACGTTTTCTTCCGTAATAGCCGTCAAAGGGCGACCGCTTCTTTCTTCATCCCCCAAGGTTGGTCGACCGCGCCTAAATTCGTTATACCAACGATACACGGTTGCCTTGGAGGGGCCTTCATCCATAAATGCCATTTGAAGTCTATCGAACGATTCATCCGGTTTCAGGCGACACTTGAAATCGTAAAAAATCATAGCTCTAAAATGTTCCCGGCGCAGATCCATTTTTCAGTAAGACACGATACTTTGAATTGGCTCGCAAAAAATGTGGAGGGAAATTTTGAAAATGGAACACACATATTTTTACTTACAAGTAATCATATTTTCGAAAAAGATTCTGACCGGCCAGTCTCCCATATATAAAAACTATTTTTCGCAATACTTTCTGAGTGGCCTGGTACATACATAACATCACGCCTTGTTCCCGTTGGGGTAGGCAGGTCTCACAGTACAAATAAAGGGAAAAGTCTAAAATCATTAAATATTTCAATTTTTCTCACAACTAATAATAACCAATTAAGGTGAGCTCCCATTTCAGAAACTTTTCTATAAAAGAGGGGTCAAGTTGGATGGTCGCGGAGTTTTTAAAATCAAAGAGCAAAAGCTTTCAGTATATCATATGGTAGATAGGTACGGAACTCTTAGGGCGCGAGTCCGACTCGCACTTGGCGGTTTTTTTTATTTTACCTCTCCTTTGGTGCATGGCTACAGTCGGTTATAAAGCCCCACTGCAGTTGACGCAAAATAGAAAACTCCAATTAGTCGTACAAGCGACTACTTTTTCTCTTTGATCAGAACATAATTATTTCCGATCGTTCTACCGTGGCATGACCGTGGCGAAATTAAAACGAATTCAAAGGAACTCCCTTTGAAATATAAACAAGATACTTTCAATAAAATTCAATATTTTTTGGAATAAGCTTGGCTAAAAATGGCTGAAAATAGGTCAAGTACTCAATTGATACTTTTTTGAAGTTCAAGTCTGTTACAACCTCGATTTTTTAAATTAGGATTCTATTTTTATTGTTGCGTTCAATTAAAGTAATATGAACGTTACCAAGGAATTTGGAATTTGTTTGGAACGTTACCTATTCAAATTAGGTAAGAAGGTTGATTGAGCTTCGTTTTGGCGGGATAATGAAAAGGCGGTACATCGTATTGGTTTCTGTTTTTATTCATTTTTGCGTGTATTGTTGGTAAATGAGTATTGATTTTGTTCGTATTTAATAGTTCTTGCTGTTCGGTAAGTCTTTTAAAATCTTTTTCCACTCTTCCTGAAGATGGAGGAGCCTGCTCCTCCAAGGCCTCCTGATCCACCGCCATCGACTAGTTTGTTAGATGTCCTCTATCAAGCATCGCAAAAGGTAGAAAATAAGGAACGATGTATGCAAACTACAACCTTCAAAAAAAGAAAAAAAAAACTGTTAACTTAACAAAATCGTTTCTGAAGAAAAAAACTGATTTGCCAACAAACACAATAGTAACACCAGTAAACTTTGTAGTCCCTCCGTCAACCCCATCAGTTCCACCACCACCTCCTGAAAATATGGATGCTACCAGAGGCGGCTCGTCCTAAAGAGCACTGGTGCAGTGCACTCCCTCTTTCACAAAACTCAAACTTAGGATGTATTACCTAGCTAGTTAAGTTACATACGATTAAATACCTATTTTCATAACCCTATACGTTGTATACATTTAAAATAGCCTAAGAAATAATTACGCAACAATTTACGTAGTCAAGTTGTACCAAGTGGAGCGCCAAGGATTGTGCTCCTATGAAAAAATATTCAGTACAATTCTTAATACAGAATTCAATGAGTGTGAAAGAGAAACATCAACACGCTCGAGCGCGTGAAACAAAAGATTTTATATGAGAAATTAGCCTCATCAGGAGCGCTGCTCAGTGCAACGTTGCCAGTTCGCGATACGCATGCAGTTCGGTGACAAGGCGCTGTTGCCGATCATACGTAAACAAACTTTTCGTATACAGCTTTCAGTTACTGTTCGCAATTTTGCTTGAAAATTTAGAATTAACTGTTTTTAAATAGTGTACGTGCCTAATTACTGTAAAAATTGACGAATACAGTGCCGTTTACATTAAAAAATGCGAAAAAGACTACAAATACGACTTGAAAAGGGGCCGTCACGACCTGAAATCGCGCTAGTTCAAAAGTGTAGTACAAAAAAATTAACTTTTAATCTTGAAGAACAATATTTAAAAACACCTTGGATGTGAGGTTGTAAATAAATTGTTTTGTTTCCCGTGTCTAGTATTTGAAGCTGGCGCTGGCGCGCATAATATGTAACAATAAAGCCATAAAAAATAGTTCATCAATAAGTCAATTTATTTATTTTATTTTTTTGTGCACACCCATAAAAGAATGTCACGAGCGCCTCTGGATGCTACAAATACTTCTCCAGGAACTCGTAGCACTTATAAAGTGACAGATCCAGGACCTTATGTTGTTCATGTCCAGTTTCAGGAAGAGACTGGCAAAGGTGCTACTTTACATCCTCTGGATTTTTTTCTTTTTCTGCATAAAAATGGAATGCTTCTCATCCTTAACTGAAGCTAATCATTTTCTAACAAACAAAGTTCTATCAAAATTCCAAAAATATGTTGCTTCAATACCATCATATTTCATAATAAGAATGGGTTTGGTTAAAGGTATTCTAGAACATTGGTCAAATGAGGATATTATTGAAAATGTAAATGTCCCTGAAGGGTATGGGAAAATAATTAAAATTAGAAGGCTCTCTAGGAAAACCGTGTTAAATGGTGTTACTGAATGGGTTCCAACACAGTCGGTGGTTTTAACCTTTGACCGTCAAAGACGTCCAGGGAAAGTATATGCTTTGTTTGACTCTCTGCCTGTAGAAGAATACATATTTCCTACAGTGCATTGTTTTAAATGTTGTCGCTTTGGTCACACACGTGTGTCATGTAGGGGGAAGCCTCGTTGTTTAAAGTGTGGAGAAGATCATGATGGACAGTCTTGTTCAGCTGAAGAATATTTTTGCATTAATTGTTCAGGCTCGCACATGGCATCTAATAAATCATGCCCAGAGTATTCTAGGCAACATAAAATCAAAATTCACATGTCGCAATACTCTGTCTCCTTCTTGAAAGCGTCTAAACAATTCCCTTCTTTGAAACCTGCTTATGCCGAAATTGTCGCATCAGCATCACAGTCTACCTAAAATAAAAAAATAAATATCTAAATAGCACACAGTAATTTAGTTAACTCATTTAAGGCTCCACCATTGCCCAATGGTTGTGCCTTGAAGAATTCTGATGAGTATATTGATGTGATTGATAATTTACCTTCCCTAGATGGTCCTTCTAAAGACTTGAACTTGCTTCTTTCCAAATTGATTAATATTATCTTAGATTTTTTTTTACTTATAGCTTTTGCTCCATAGTCCAAACGGTGTTACATAAATTAACCTACAGTAAAACAACAAATAATAAAAATTGGCCAAGTGCGAGTCAAACCAAAAAAAAATAACAAAAAAATATATACAAAATGTATAAAATGCGACATTCTAATACAAGAAAAGTTTTTTTTTTTTTACTTATAGCTTTTTCTCCATAGTCCAAACGGTGATACATAAATTAACCAACAGTAAAACAACAAATAATAAAAATAAGCCAAGTGCGGGTCGAACCAAAAAAAATTTACACAGTAATTTACCGAAATTTCGGCAAATACAAATATTGTTTAGAAATATGGAACCCTTGGTGCGTGAGTCTCGCATTTGGCCGACTTTTCTGATCGTCAATAATTTTCATCCCCTACCAATTAAATAATAAGAACCAAACTTTTGTCACTTCCAAGTTTAAAGGTTACAACGACACGAAAGGGTTCTTATTAAAAATGTTTTTTTCTTGTTGCAGATAATGGCGACAGTCAACCAACGACGGTTTTAAATGATCTCCGTACCAGATTTGGAAATTGTTGACATTCTAAAATGGAACACATCCGGCTTAGAAACAAAAGTGATTATCGAAAGAGTAAAAGAACAAAACTTAAATCTTACAAACGAACTTTACCACATCGTTGATATAGAACCAAAAACTATTGTCGATATAACACAGACGTTTTGTCAAAATAAAACTAATTTTAACTTTAGTGATGTATGTGATAGTGGTAATTATGATTCTTTTGAAATCAGTATAGTGATAATGCTATTTTTGTTAATAGTGGTAACAGTTATTGGTAATACTTTGATAATATCAGCTGTAGTGACAACGAAACGATTGAGGACAGTGACGAACTGTTTTGTGACGAGCTTGGCAGCCGCAGACTTGCTTGTTGGCATTTTTGTGATGCCTCCCGCCATTGCTGTGCATATAAGTGGTAAGTATTATTGACTTGTTTAATACACAACATGACGCCGCTTTCCCGTCGGAGTCAATGAGTATATAAATTACTGTCGGAGTAGGCAGAGATAACAATCCTCCACCTGCTACGATCTTGGAATACTTCCCTCGCTTCCTGTACTTTCGTCAATCCATCCATGCATGCTCGTCTGTTTAGGGTACTTTTTACCCGGCTTTTTTTTAGAACGTTCTGAATTTGGTCCTGGAACGTTCATCGAGGTTCTTCCAAGGTTTTCATTCACTCTCATCTATATTTTCTTATTTATTTTTTAGGAAAAGTAACAGGAGCATGTTTAAAATAGGTATTCTCTGTTAAAAGCAACGAACGTCAGTGAGTATACTTTATCTGAGGTTAAGAGTCACGCCGCAGGTTTTATTTGTAATTAATCAACGTTTTACACTACAGTTACAAGTAAACTAATATCATATCATATCATATCATATCATATCATATCATATCATATCATATCATATCATATCATATCATATCATATCATATCATATCATATCATATCATATCATATCATATCATATCATATCATATCATATCATATCATATCATATCATATCATATCATATCATATCATATCATATCATATCATATCATATCATATCATATCATATCATATCATATCATATCATATCATATCATATCATATCATATTATATCATATCATATCATATCATATCATATCATATCATATCATATCATATCATATCATATCATATCATATCATATCATATCATATCATATCATATCATATCATATCATATCATATCATATCATCAATATTTTTTTACGATAAACATAAACGGTTTTGGATCTGTATACCGAGCAATACTCGTATACAAGCAAAATGTCTTGAGGCTTTCAAATACGATTTAATCCTTAAACTTAATTAGTTAAAAAAATCACAGATTGCGTATGCGTATTCACACAGAACTGTATTATATGCATGCGAGTCAGACTCGCACTTGACCAGTTTTGATTATTTGCTGTTAATTTATAGCTTATGCACTATAAACGGACCAATTTTTACGCTTGTTAGTGTTCCCGTTTTTACGATAGAGCTAAAACAAGAAATCGAGCAAAAACCGCCTACAAGAAATCGAACAAATATACATTGTCTGTGATAATTTTGACTGTCTTACAGTTCATGATATACAGCCCGCTGACAGACTGATCGGAGGCATATTAATATGGTCCCGTTTTTAACCTTTTGTGTATAGAACCCTAAAAACAGATCCGTCTATCTTTTAAGACCCTTTCTCTCACGAACAAAGGTAAAGGTATCAAGTTGAAATTAATACCATAGGTTAATATACCTCTATATTATAAAGGTTCATGAACCCAGGAAGATTAGAAAATAGAAAGCTCCTACAACAACACAATCAATAGATATGGACATTTATGTTTCCATCTCCATTCATTTATGAACCAAACAAAAACCTACAAGGTATTTACCGTTGAATAAGAATCATGATTTGGCAAGAAGTTGGTCTTATAGCACAACCAAATTGACTAGGATGAAATTAAAAATTTGGCTCTCTTTCTTAGAGGTCAGAACTTAAACTGGACCAAATCTGACAATCAAGTTTTTCTGGGGTTTTGAACACCGCAGAATTCAAAAATCAATGTTGTCAAGCCGAAATCCTACTATTTAAAAAAAACATAAATATCCTATGCTAAATTACGGTGGGAGATTTCTTGTTTTAATATTAGGTCCCCCTGAACCTATCTAAAATTTTCCGTTGATCCCATGTACGTTCCCCCCTCCCCCCCCCAAAAAAAATAGTTGATAAAAAAAATACTGAACAAATAAACCTTCGCCAGGTGTTTAAAAACCTAATTAATATTCTTTACGGGCCTGAATGAATTTCGTTTTATAACAGTTCATGTTAATTTACTGTTCCTACTGCATGAATCATACCTCGGTACAGGTGTACATAGTGTAATTCTAAATACGCAAAACCCCTCGGGAGGTAGTTTGTTTCTGCTCTGTGGTTCTGCTCATGTAACTCAACAACTTTGTTCTACATTTTTTTTTTGCAGATTTATAAAAACTATGTAACTTAGAAAGGTCGTTTTATTTTAATATTATCGACTGTAATTAATTCAAATTTTTTCTATCACAAACTTCTGAGATAAGGGGGGGGGGATGGTATTTTTTTTGACATGTTTTTAATCATAACTTGAAAATTAAGAGTCACAAAAAAAATATTTTAGAATGTACAAGTAAAGCCCTTTTATATGATACCCCACTTGACCTACTAACAACAATTTGAAATTTTGCCTCCCCCGATTGGGCCACCTTTACACTAATAATCATATATTTTTTTAATTCTTTCATGTGTTATTCCGTTGGGCAGCCATATTTTAAAACTATTCCAAATTTCAAGTCGATAGCACGAGTGGTTGCTGAGATATACAGGTGTGACAGACAGACAGACAGACAAAGTCGCACCATACATAAGCGTTCCTTTTTTACCATTTTGGTATCGGAACCCTAAAAAGCACGCGTATTTAATGAGGTCGATTATGGATTATAACACAAAGCAATTAGAGTCGTAAAAGTCATTTAAGTAAACAATATTAATATGAAATACTAGAAAGAATATAGCGCAAATTGTAACTCCAATTATCGGTGAAAACGAAAAGAACCAATAAAAAAAAACCTGCCGATGCCTAGTCTTCAATGGTCCGTTGATAATGTTGCTACTTGTAAAATTGAATTAAAATAGGGTAAATAGGTACTATTTGGTGGACAAAGAAGTAAGAATTTGTACGCAAAAATACGAAAGAAAACCGATAAGAAAGAAAATTTCTTCCTTAAATTATGCACTTTAGCAAAAGGAAAACTTGTATGAAAAGGGTCTTGTTTACGACCTTAAGGGAGAATAATAAAACCTTTCAGACCTTTAAAAGTGAGTTCGTAAGGAACAAGTTATGTTTTGGACGGATTTGTAAAGTTTCTATACGTACGTCATCACAATAGAGTACGTTGCGTAGGTCTTAAGGTAGTAAGTTTGAATTTTGGCAAACAAACATGGAACATTTAACTTCATGGAAAATTACATGAATATCATTTTTTAACATGAAACTGAAAAGCTTTACATTAGAAATGAAGTTCAAAAGATGACAAGTCGTGGGACTACCGTTAAACAAGGAATCTCTCTTCAATTGGATTAAGAGGATTGCAATTGCAAAACTGATCAGGGACTACGGCTTCCATCCAGGGAATCGAGAGTCTCGATTTCCCGGTAGTCTCGAAAGTTATTTGGTCCGGATTTCCGAGATTTTCGAGACTGATTTAAAACATTTTTCTATAAGTTAAACTAATAAATAACGTGTTTTCTTAAAATGTTACACCTATTACACAAGTTTATAAATTCCTATCCGTGTTTTTTCCTTTTGTAATCAAAAGGCACTCAATATAAATATGGCCGTGTGATAAAATATCACCATAAATTTCAAAATTATATAAAATTATACAAGGTGTAAAGGACAGGTTTATGAATACTGAAAGTGCATAACCAGTCAACGTAACTGAACAACATTCAGGGAATAAAATTATCAGTAAATGTAAAAAATCGGCTTCACCATACAAACTGTCCAACCAAATTTGTAATTTTGTATGGAGACGCAGATTTTTCTTTTTTTCATAATCTGAAAGTTTTATTCACTGAAATATGTTCAGGTACTCATTTTAAAATTCCGGGTCCACTCAAATATGATCCCTCTTTAATATGAATGTACTTGAAACGGGAGGTCAGCTTAACTGGTTTTAATTATTTGTGAGAAAAGTTGTATTTGTTAATTATTTTATAATTTTCCTGTGCTTGTGCTATGAGACTTACTCGTAGTTGCTTGCCCATTATTCAAGGTCAACGGGAAACACCCTATAGGTATTGGTTTGGTTCATAAATGTATGAAGATGGGGACATAAATGTTCGTGTTGATTGTACAAATACAAATACAAAATACAAAATATTTTATTGCTTTAAAAAACAAACTTTTTACAATAAGTCGCTGGAACCTCCTTTTAAGCAAAGCATTGCCTGTGACAGGAGGCTCCGCTCTTCCGTAAAGTTACACTAAATATATATTTATTTATTACAAAGTAGCTGATGTGAAATTTAGAAACTTTTAATCAAATTAATATAACGTCTAATACTAGTTTAATAACTATGATATAATATTTAATACATATAAACATACATAATATATATTTATTTATATTTATATATATATATACACAATACATATATACACCTAAAAATAACAACAACACAATATAAATAAAGATGAAATAGGAAATAAACACTAAATGACATATTAATAATATCAATGTTTGTCAGTATGAGCGTAGGTGTTTTGTGAGTATAATTGTGTGTATGTGTGTGTGTTTGCGTGTGTGTGTGGGTGTGTGTGCGTGTGTGGGAGTGTGTGTGTGGGAATGTGTGTGTGTGGGAGTGTGTGTGTGAGTGAGTGTATGAGTGCCGCCAGTTACAAGTTACAAATTTGTGTTGTCGTAGAAGCTTGAAATTTTAACACCTTCAAGGGTCTATAGACCCTTTTTTAATTTCATGTTCATACCATTTCCCGTATGTGAGAAAAAGGTTCTTGTCAGACAAACGAAAAACAAAATGATCCTATAGGGGAACCGTTTTTTTCCGTTTGAGGTATGGACCCTCATCATCGTCATATCGTGTGGGTTGCAAGGTCACTGACCAACCTCACATACCCTGGTGTCAGAGTTTTTGAGCCGCAAAAGGGTTCTGACATGGCTTATTAACGACTTCATCCGTAGATAGTAATTGGGACCAAAGGCTTAACGTGCCTTCCGAAGCACGAAATCGTCTAACTTTTCGGACAATCAGGTGATTCATCCTGCAATGTTCTTACCAAACTGGGGAGGTCGCACAAAGGGATTTTTGTTTGACAGAGTACCCACCGGGATTCGAACCCAGGACCTCGAGACGAGACCCTAAAATGCTAATATCTTAACAAAAAATATTGCACATTATTTTCAAAGACAATCCTTGAAGGCACTTTACTATGTCTAAGAGCCGATGAGGAAAATTTATGCTTAGCGTTTTCTTAGGACATCAAAGCGGAAAAAGCTATCGCTTAAAACGGTGTGTAGTTTACTGAATCGCCACTTTAGTTCGTTTTATCTTAATGGTTTCACAAATTATAGACCTACATTGGTTTTAAGGGTTCCTTACCTTTGGATAAGAATAAGAACAATTTATTTATCCCGTCACAATTACATCTTCTTAAATTCAAAGACGAATTCAGCGTACATTGCTGATATACTTAGTTTTGTTAATTCTAATATCCTAACTACAACGAGCAACGTATGCCGAATTAGTTTTATTTCTGAATTAAGGAAGGTTAGTCTGGTCGCTTAACGTCTTATATCGCCTTTACGTAGACACGTAAGCGGAAAAAGCTATCGCTTAAAACGGTGGTGTGTAGATTACTGAATCGCCACTTTAAATCGTTTTATCTTAATGGTTTCACAAATTATAGACCTACATTAGTTTTAAGGGTTCCTTACCTTTGGATAAGAATAAGAACAATTTATTTATCCCGTCCAGTTATAGCCACAATTACATCTTCTTAAATTCAAAGACGAATTCAGCGTACATTGCTGATAGACTTGGTTTTGTTAATTCTAATATCCAGTTGCAGTTTGGATATTAGAATTAACAATGTATGCCGAATTAGTTTTATTTCTGAATTAAGGAAGGTATGACAGCGGCTTAAGGGGCTGATAAGAGCTAAATGCGCTTCACTTGAGCAGGTTTTTAACGAAAAGTGATGCATATATGGCCGTGAAAAATTTTTTTGTGATAATTAAGCATCTTTTCAAGAATATGGCCGACTCCGAAACACGATTAAATACATTTTGTAAGCCATAAAAAAAATCCAAAGTTACCTCTGATTTTTGCTTTTAAAACGTTTTTATTGATGCCAAAACCTTTACACATTATTCAATACATAATGCATAATAATATAGCTATTTGATAATTAATATTATGGGTACAGATTTTGAGAAAAATGTAAAAATGAGCGAAAAACGTAAAACAGCGCGAATCCGCTCCGTTCTAGCACGCGCATTCTGCCCTTTCTTAGAATGGGAGGTAATTCAGCTCTTATCAGCCCCTTAAGGTGATCTGTGACATGTCTGTGACGGCCAGCTTAGCCCCGAACGCAACTAGATGGAGCCACTGCTACAAATATAAGGTTTTATTTTTTAATGCAATAAGTACCAAAAATATATGTGCAAAAAGTTGATTCGCGTAAATTTCATCGTGCAACTTCAACGCCTAACAACAATTTCGATAAGAAAAATATCTCCATATGTCCACTAAAGTCAACTACTCTCGTCAGTCCGTGTTTACATGAGTACGATCACTCACACATGCACACAAAGCACAACCGTACAGTTTTGACCACACGCCCACAATCGTAATATTGAACCAAAAATTGCTAACAAAAATAGTACTTTCAGTACATTAACTGTATTTTTGTATTAATTAGCGAAAACTTTAACTAAAAATAGCAGTATTCGTTCGTTTTTCAACAGAATTTTATGTCCCGCGTAAGAATGCAAGACATTTGAATTTTTGTATGGAAAACGGATCACCTTAACATTTTAAAATATCATCATAACCTAATCATAACATCGCATGAAACGTCCACAGCAGGTCCCTCTAGAATTCCATCTTTTGCTGGAACAGTGTGGAGGGGAAGTACCAAAGTCACCACGCTCGTTACTATTGTGACTGGCACCATGGACCCTGGTTGTTGGTAACCCCAGTATGTAAGATGGTACAGAAGGACGCTGTTGCCTGTCCTCTGGTTTATAATACGTTAGTCGCCTCATACGACACCCATGGGTAGAGATGGATTGGTACTATTCTTTGCCGGTACCACACGGGCGAACATTAGCCGGGCCTGAATCGCAAGAAATTATCCGAATTAGTTACGTAGGTACTTGATTTAACACTACAGCACTACCGCAAACTGATTATATTATTACCGCAGAATAAAGTAATAGTAACGGATACTCACCGCCCCCCTTGCAATCTACGAGTACCCCACACCCCCGCGCGCTTCCGCCTGCGTGATTAGCGTGGTCGTCCTGAGGGTCTTTTGTCCTGAATATGCGCGCTTCCAATTTCAAATTTCAAATTCGCGCTCGTTATATGGTGTGTTATTTAGTACAGTCATGAGCAAAAAGCTTCACTATAGCTACAACACGGTTATATAAAAAAATCGGCCAAGTCCGTGTAGAGCCACACGCTGTATAGGGTACCGTATTTTTTTTACGATTTTGTATCGCAAATAAGGTTTTGATTAAGTCTTTCATAACGTTCAGAACATAATTTTTTTAGCTCCTAATGCTCAGCTTTTTTTATCATTTCAAGTCTTTTATCATTTCAAGCTGTGATAGTTTTCCTTTTAATTTAATAATTTATACTACTACTTAGAATTTTTTCACATTTCCGATAACTATCGTTTAGCTGGTAGGGGTAAGACATTCGACTCCTACAAAAATTGGGCTTTTTATTATTTGTTAGATAACTCGCAATAATAACACACATTCTATAAAATTCAGCCTTTTAATGGTCGGACAGACGGACAGACGACGTAGGCTATGTTATAGGATCCCGTTGGCACCATTCGGGTACGAAACCCTAAAAATTAAGTTAAATGAGGTTTTTGTATTTAAAACTGATTTTTCTTGTAAAAAAAAAAAACGATTGTACAGTCAAGAAAATACTGACTCAGGATAGATATATTGAGGTTTAAAGTCCATTTAGTACGTCTAACTTGATGAACACTTGTCTGCACCTACGCACCAGCTTTATCTAATCGATTTGGTAATCCACGCAGTCCCCACTTACAAGCACTGAGGGCAATTAGCAGTATCTTAAGCGGTTACTCGTTCATTTAAGAGCAGGTCCTTTTGAATACTAATCAATGGCAGGTGTTAAGAAGTCTCAGTCAGCTGAGATGCTATATTTTAACTTAAGATAGAAATTGTACGGCATCAAATAGGTTACACGAAGAGCTTAACATTTTGTGTTTATTTTAGCTCGTCTTAGGGCGATAATTCTTATTTGGCTAAATTAATTGTTAAACTTTTCCCAAAGTTTTAATATTGTATATTTAGATGCTATTTATGTCGAAGAGAAATGATAAAATCAGTTTTTTTTATAAAATAAATTTTATAGATTGGTGATTTTGTCTTCTTACGGTTTTTCAAAAAACTGATTTAACCGAATCTCTGTTTTTATTAAATATATCCTTGCGAAAAATACATTTTCATACATATAGGGTCACTTTTAATTAGTTCTTGATAGAAAAAGGTATGTATGTACTCATGATACTGAACAACTTTCCCCAAGGAACATAGGTCGAAATACGATAATCAAGTTTTGACCCCCCATAGAAACTACATCAGATGATAGCGCATTTTGTATGGGAGGTCAAATTTGGTTTTTCGTATTTCGACCTATGGAAAAAGTTGTTCAGTATCATGAGTACATGCATATCTTTTGCTATCAAGAACTAATTAAAAGTCACCCTATATATCTTAACACCGACGGGAAAGAGGCGTGATGTTATGTATGTATGTATATATCTTTAGAACAATGTTTAGAGCAGACTGACATAATTTTTGTTAAGTGCAGTGACACATCTGCGGATATTCTGAAGCGGAAAGTTCGGTGACCAAAAAATCCGTTAGTATGACACAAACGGAAATTCCGTCAGATTTGTCTTAATGTAACCTAAAAAGCATTGAGAGTATAATGATGGGAAATTCTCCGTGTCGGAATTGTGTAGTGAACACAGGTGTGTTGGTTGCTACACTAAGAGTAGGTATTATTGCGGAAACAGGAACTCACTAAAAGACGTGGTTCCGTGTGCGCCCTTTTATGTACGGAACTCTAAAAAAAGCAGCAAGAAAAATCATACTTATTACTAAGACGGCGACCGTTCTATTTTGCCTACCTCATTTCGCCCTCATTATTCTCAAGATTTTTTTACCTCAGTTTGTAAATAAATTCGATTACAGGGACCTTTCAAAGAGGCTTCTTAAATTTGATCGATGGTCTATTGAAAACGGTTTTTCGGATTGCTCTCGACTGTTATTTTATTAAGTTTTTTGGGCTTTTTAGTACATTAACGGTCGGACCGTAATGTAGTTTGACTACTTTATTTTAATAAACTGTGAGGTGAGGGTACTACAATGAACATTCTTTAATTTGTGTACAGTACTCTATGACGTAACCACTTTTCTCTCCGACTATACCAAACCTGCCTGGTTGCGCATTGGCAGACCAACGTAATGTGGATCTAATAGGCGACAACTCTTGCTACTAAGTTGCAAATTTCTTGTAATCGATGTCATAGAATATGCAGTGGCCTCAGAGACTAGAAGCATTTGGTCTCTTACATTTTAGCAAATATAATTAGCTTCTATTGGTTTAGTACAGAACATTGTAAATTTTCTCGTCTGTTTCTAAATTAAAATAACAGCACCGTTTTTTTGTGTACTACATAACCTCTATGTACACTATACATTATCTTTAGATTCATTTTACACCAGTGCTGAGCTAGGGAGCTAAACTGGGAGCTGGGAAAATTCTGACAAACAGGATTGCGCCATTTTCCTAGCTTGTCAAATGCGCTGTCAAATTAATGGAATATTCCAACTCACAACTTATACACTTTAAGGGCACTGCATGTTATCCTACGTCATCGAGTACACGAAATTTGCAACTTTGTAGCGATAGTAGTGGCCTACTAGGTTCACAAAACGTTGGTCTGCCAATCCGCAACCTGGCAGTTTTTGTGCAGTCGGAGCAAAAAGTGTGATCTTGATAGAGTACACGAATGAAACCTATTCGTAGAAATGAAAGGTACGTATATAAGTAAAACACAACAGGTCTGCCTTGCATCCCCTTGGCAGTTTCGTCAGTCCGACCAAATTTGTAGTCCGATCACATCCAACCACACGACTAGCGAAACTGCCAAGAGGATGCAAGGCAAACCTGTTGTGTTTTACTTATATAGGTACCTTCTATTTCTACGAATAGGTTTCATTCGTGTACTCTATCACGAACCCACTTTTCGCTCCGACTGTACAAAACCTGCCAGGTTGCGGATTGGCAGACCAACGTTTTGTGAACCTAGTAGGCCACTCCTATCGCTAAAATGTTGCAAATTTCGTGTGCTCGATGACGTAGGATAACATGCAGTGCCCTTAAAGTCTATTAGCCCCCGCACAGCACTGGTGGAAACTAGTGAAAAGGCAGCCTAATTAAGATGATATGTAAATTGTTTTGGGTATTTTGAACGCAATTACATACCTTTTTATTTACTCAGTATCTTGCCGTGATTTTCAGGTATGTGTTTCTTGACCATTCAAGTGATAATATCGCTAAGACCAAAACACGATTAGTGAAAATCGGCTCGACAAAATAAAAATCCAAAGTTGCTTCTTCAATTTCCATTATTTCCTCTTTTTGTAGAATCTGGGGTGTTTAAGTAGTGAAATTAAGAACCCAGAAAGGTAGTCGTGTTGCAAGCCAAACCTAAAATTTTATTTTATTACTTAGTTTTTACAAAAAGTCGATATTTAACATCAGGCGCTTACGTCATTTAGTTCTGGTAACCCGCACAGTATATCTGTCGCAATCTAATGCGTTGCGGATTGCGCACTTTATCCCTTTCTTTCAAGCGAAAAGACTGCGCACACTGTCAAAGGTCTGAGCTTTGAGACACCCCAAACCACACTCCGGATACTACAAACTAAACCACGACCCGTCAATATTTTAAATTCGAAGAACCGTAGGCCTGGATTTTCAGTACAACTGACCCGCAGGAGTACCACGCGATACACGCGGGCAGGTGCGCGCAGGGGGGGGGGGGGGGCGGAAAGTGTATGTATTGTATGATAGTACATACGAGGGTGGTCCCAGAAGTAGCCAACCTAACCAAGAAAAATCAAAATAAATGGGACAAACTATATTTATTTCTCTACATAGCTTCCTTGTAGCTCGATACACTTTTCCCAGCGGTGCTCTATAGCTTCAATGCCACGTCTATAGTAGGAATTGTCAAACTCTTCAAAATAGCCATTAACCAACGACTCAACCTCTATGTTGCTCGAAAATCTTTTCCCGCCGAGCCATTTTTTTAGGTTTGGGAACAGAAAATAATCTGACGGGGCCAAATCTGGTGAATAAGGTGCATGGGGATGCAATTCAATTTTTAATTCTTCGATTTTAGCCATTGCAATGCCAGATGTGTGGACTGGAGCGTTGTCTTGATGAAACAAAACTTTTTTCTTTGACAAGTGAGGCCGTTTTTTCTTTATTTCTTCACTCAAACGCTGCAATAAGTTGGCATAATACTCGCCATTAATGGTCTTTCCTTTTGGAAGATAATCTATAAAAATTATGCCACGCGCGTCCCAGAAAACTGAAGCCATGACTTTTCCTGCCGATGGAACTGTTTTTGCCTTCTTTGGAGCTGATTCTCCTCTTTCAGTCCATTGTTTTGACTGTTCCTTAGTCTCAGGTGTAAAGTGATGAACCCATGTTTCATCCATGGTGATAAATCGACGCAAAAACTCGGCTTTGTTGCTGCGAAATTTTGCTAAACATTCGACTGACACATCCTCACGGCGCTGTTTTTGTTCTACTGTGAGTAATCGCGGCACCCATCTTGCGCATAGCTTTCTCATGTCCAAGTTTTCTGTTAAAATACGATGGACTGCACTTTTTGAAATGCCTACCATATCTGCTAGCTCGCGTACTTTCAGTCGACGGTCATCCAGTACAATTTTGTGGATTTTTTTTACTATTTCTGGATTAGTCACCTCATTTGGTCGTCCACTGCGATGTTCATCTTGGCAGCTCGAGCGGCCGCGCTTGAACTCTGCCACCCAATATTTTATTGTTGTAAAAGAAGGAGCAGACTCCCCCAAAGTAGAATCAAGCTCCACTTTGATATTAGTTGGGCTGAGACCTTTCAAATAAAAGTATTGAATTACGTAACGAACACCAATTTTATCCATTATCGAAAAATTCGATTACAACATTCACTAAGTATGCTTCAGAACAAATGCCAAATGACCTAGCGCGTTCGAATTCTAAATTTAAATTTCTTAATGTTCACGCTTCCTAAAAAGAGTATTTAATCAAATAAAAACTGCCAGTAAGTAAGTAAGGTCGAATATTTCTGGGACCGCCCAGGTACTATTACTTTATTCTGTGACCAAACTCAAGTAACAGCATTGGAGAGGGCCATTTACTTATATATAAGTACTAGCCCATCGGCACGTTACAATGTCCCCAATTCGTTGGTCCGAAATCTGACGTTTAGGACCAACAAATGTCAAACACATTGTCAACATTGGATGCAAATAAACTTACCAACAAAATGTTGTTCTTATTTGAAGAAACAATATACTCTTATTATTATTATTGTTATTTCTTTTTATTGTTTTTGACTATAATCCAATTAATGAAACTGAAAAACCAGGTCTAAATCACATATAAACAGTAAAAAGTTTGTTTTGTTTTTTCCCGCCATATTATTTCCGTTCCGTGTATTTAGTACCGACCGAAGTACTACACAACGTAGTTCACGCGATTTTTCACAGATGGCGCTATTTTTTCTTGTATGGGGAAATTATGAACCGCTTGTTCCCAAGACCCTATCTTGACTATATAAATCTATGGAGAGGGCATATTGTTTTGAGTGCCGACGTTAGTTAGGGCACCACAAAGATTTTAGCGTGGCGATCATGAAGCGGAAGACGTTTTAGCGTTCTGATCAAGGTTTTGGGAAGCCGCTAAATGCAGGGGTTGGAAGATCGGTTATCGAGGAGAATTTTCTGGACACCTTTTGACTGATATGATGATATATTTGTATGTCGAAACCCTTTTGTCGTTGGCTGACTAAAGTGCTTTGTTTCTTCGTTCATCGAGAAGCATTTTCTGGATATCTCTACTGATATTTTATATGTCGCACTTAATTTATACATGACCCCTATGTCGTCGACTTACCAAGCGCTTTGATTCTTCATTCAGTGCGCACAGCACAGCTAAGGAGTGAACTCCGTTGTAAGTCATAGACGCGACATAGCGGAACTCCTTCTTTGCAGATCTGTTCCCCGAACAATATAATCTGGATCTTTGCAAGACCAGAGTGAACAGGCATTATCTAAGCCACATCCTCACTTACCAGCTTAACACCCCTTGATATCGGGGTTAAATCTAAAAATTAACCTTTGGCATGAAGCTGTGTGCAAACCTGAATTCAGCGCCACCTTTGAGTCAAAAGCCCAAACTGCAGCCAACATGTTGGGTATCCTGAATAAGGTTAAGCGATATTTCACTCCTGGACAGTTAAGTTACTCGTTTCATATAAAGCTCCAGTTCGATCTTCACCTTTGAGATGGTTCAGCCAAATACTAACTAGCCGCACTTGACTCGATAGATTGCAGAGCCAAGAAACTTATTGGTGATGAAATGCTAGTGATAACTAAAGCCGCGATTACACCTGCTTGAATTTGACGACTGAATAAGAAATCTACCTAGGAGGCTACGTAGAAAAAGACGTTTGTGAATTCAGAGTTCTAGCTAGGAAGCTAAGTATAAAAAGTGCCTACTAATACAGTTGCTTAATAGTGATGTTCCGATAGCGATAGTTTTGCTGTCGGTAGTTGATCTTGAAATACAGTAACTCTGTTGAATAGCCTTATCGAAAATAATTATTGTACAATAAAATGCTATCAATTGTTATAAAATGGCTGATACAACCTCAAGACAAATACAACCGATAATTGAAAGAAGAAAAAATTACAGACAAACTTATTTGCGGTCTTACAGATGGGCTTTATTGCTTTTAAAAATACTACAGGAATATCGAATCCCTCGAAGCGAGAGTCTGCCTCGCACTTGACCGTTTTTTTAATATAAGTATATTTTTGTTCGATATGTTGAATTAATCATTCGCACTTGGACATCACTAAACATGCTATAAAGGAGTTAGAAGGTTTAGTGATGTGAAAATTTTGCGAATGATTAATTCGAATCGAACAACTTGTCCATGCAAAATAAAAATAAAGCATTATCTTGGTTTAATAATAAGTACTAATAATAAACTTAAAAAAATCACTATAAAAAAATTGTATACGACTGTTCGGTTGAGTCAAGGAGTGATCACAGCTAGCTGGATTCAAAGACTAATTCGGCATACATTGCTCGTTGAAGTAAGGATAATGCAATAACATAACCAAGCCTCCCAGCAATGTATGCCGAATTAGTCTTTGAATCCAGCTAGATGTGATCGTGGCTTTAATAGGCTGACAATACATTTCCGTGATGTTTTTATTTTTATTTACCTTAAATGGACAAATGAGACCTGAACATTGCCGTGCCAAATCTTATGAATGAGAGTATTTCTGATCAAACAAAAACAATGGCTGTGGTAAATGAAGTGGATACATTTTTTCTCTTTTTCTAGTCTTGCAGGTGCACATAGTCATTCGCCGTAACTGAACAACTTTCAGTAAATAAAACTATCAGCCTCTTCAATACTCTTCATATAAAATTGCAAATGGACAGTTTAGCCACGATCACATCTAGCTGGATACAAAGACTAATTCGGCATACATTGCTGGGAGGCTTGGTTGTGTTATTGCAATATCCTTACTTCAACGAGCAATGTATCCCGAATTAGTCTTTGAATTCAGCTAGGTGTGATCGTGGCTTTTTTGTGGAAAAGAGGATTATTTTATTATTTTCTGAAAGTTTTATTTACTGAAAATTATTCAGTTACGTTGACTGACCACGCCCTTTCAGTTTTCGGAAACCAGTCCCTTAGACCATGTATTGGTCAATTTAATTTCGATGCGAACACGGAATTAAATTAAAATTAATCATTCGCACTCGGACATCACTAAACCTCCTTACTCCCTTCAAGTAAAGAACTTAGGAAGTTTAGTGATGGGTAAATTTTGCGAATGATGATGAACAACTTGTCGATAAAAAATAATTATTATTCATGGTGTAAAATAATAAAAAAAAAAAAAAAATTCACTATAGATTACCATCGATACTTGAAAGGTTCAGATATTTTCTATACGACTGTTCAGTAGAGTTAATAAACCTGCTTTGCGACAAAAAAAAATCGTAAAAAGAACTAGGTAAAGGAGTGATCACACCTAGCTGAATTCAAAGACTAATTCGGCATACATTGCTGGGAGGCTTGGTTATGTCAATTGAAATATCCTTACTTCAACGAGCAATGTATGCCGAATTAGTCTTTGAATTCAGCTAGGTGTGATCGCTCCTTAACTCTACACTGCGCGTGGCTTGACACGAAGTACGAACTTGGTCGGTTATTTAGTATCGATTATTACCGGTATTTTTAAGAATTCGATATTCTCGATATTTTCTATAGGAATATTCGGTAGAGGTAGAGTTACTGTATTTTTAAAATTCAACCATCGATCTCGTTATCGCAGCAACACTGATTCAATAATTTTCAAAATTTACGGTTCGGTTAGGTACTCAATCAATCGCCAGTTAAAGCGCGACGGAGTCAGATGTGTCCGTGTAGAATACTTGACTAGTGCAACACTGTTAGTTTTGAATATAGCGGTCTTTAATTGTTTTTCTAGTAGGAGCGCTTGTTTTAGGTAAAAAAGTATACCATCAGTTAGGCCATTATTTTTTGTTCGACAAGTTGTTCGATTCGAATCAATCATTCGCATTTGCCCATCACTAAAGTGGCTTACTATGTTCCGATATCATTATTTGGTGGTCATTTCCTCCGAGGCGAGTTCGCCCGGTTGGGCATTTCGCCCGAAAGTATTCATTGTTAGTCGAGGTCTTTTAAAACCAGATCCAAAAGATAATGAGAAACTATGGCAAACAATAAATAAACTTACATACAGAAATAAAAAATCCAAATAAGATCAATAAACTTCTAGATAAAAAGAATTGACTTCAGCATTTTGTTACTGTAAAAATATCGTTGGCCGAAACTATTTTACTTAAGACTGCACCACGTAAAAACTACCAAAACGGCAATCACGGTTTAATATTGCT
Organism: Athrips mouffetella; assembly: GCA_947532105.1. Lineage (NCBI taxonomy): Eukaryota > Metazoa > Arthropoda > Insecta > Lepidoptera > Gelechiidae > Athrips > Athrips mouffetella. The sequence goes on along the minus strand of OX383980.1, from coordinate 7,077,075 downwards.
TACATATTTAATATGATTTTTTTTTAAACCATTACGATTACGCCATACATTTTTATTATGACCGCGCGAAGTCTAATAAATAGCCCTGACACGCGGCCGATACCCACAAGAGCTCGAAGTGAGACCACGTCAGTTTGCACCGCGACGCCCCAAAATTATGGATCGCGTTTCAACGTATATACATTCTCTGCTTTCATAGTGTAACAAGGTAACTTTGTTTTTAGGGTTCCGATACCAAAATGGTAAAAAAAAGGAACCCTTATGGTGCCGCTCTGTCTGTCTGTCTGTCTGTCTGTCCGTCTGTCTGTCACACCTCTATATCTCAGCAACCACTTATGCTATCAACCTGAAATTTGGAATAGTTTTAGAATATAGTTGCCCAACTTAATTGCACAAGAAAAAATTTTGAAAACAGTATGATTATTAATATAAAGGGGGCCAAAATAGGGGGGGCCAAATTTCAAATTGTCGCTACTAGGTCGAGTGGGGTATCATATGAAAGGGCTTTACTTGTACATTTTAAAATATATTTTTGTATTTTTTTAAATTTCTTAGTTTTAAAGTTATGATGAAAAATGTCAAGAAAAATACCATTCCCCCCCCCTTATCTCCGAAGTTTGAGTAAGGAAAAATCTGAATTAATTACAGTTGACAGAAGTTTATATAAACTTTACAGCAAAAATAAAACGATCTTTCTAAGTTGCACAGTTTTTCAGAAATCTGCAAAAAACCTTTACAAACAAATTTAGTTTTGCGGTCCTGAAAATGGACTTTATTGCTTCCAAAAATACTATAGGTATATCGGAACCCTCGGCGCGCGAGTCCGACTCGCACTTGACCGGTTTTTTTACTATTTTCTAAAGTAAGATATTTCTTTCCTTGTATTTATAAAGTGTTTGTATTAGAGAAATGGGGAAGCGCAAAGATAAATATTATGTATCCCGTCAAAAATTCAAAAAATATCTCTTCCTTTAACCAAGTAAGTACCTACTTATATACCATACCTAGGTAGTTTTGTTTAGTGATGGGTGACTGGTGACGAAGGGTAGGCGGAGGAAGATAGGTAGATGATGGGTGATCAATCAGAAGGGTTATCAGAGTAATAGATTTTCGGTACGTGATTGATGTCCGGACGAAGATGGGTGACCGGTGGATAATATTGATGGGTGACCGGCGGAAGACGAGTCAATGGTAGATGATGGGTGACCGGTAGATGATGGGTAATCGGCAGTGGTCGGAATAGGTAGAGCTGTTTAGGGTCGATGATCGGAAACTTGAACGTGCTGCTTGCTACATTATTTCGTCAGGTCTGTTAGATTTTCCTCTTGAGACGGATTTCCATGGCATGGCTTTTCGAAATAAGACTGCCTTTTGATCGTTAGTATGTGTCGTTTGATCTTTCGATCACAAAAACAACGAAATGTACAACGATGGCACGGATTTAAATGGATTAGTTTTTTTAAAGAAGCAAACGGCGCTATACGTAGGCAGGAAACAGGCTACATTATTTCGTCAGGTCTGTTAGATTTTCCTCTTTAGACGGATTTCCATGGCATGGCTTTCCGAAATAAGACTGCCTTTTGGTCGTTAGTATGTGTCCTTCGATCTTTCGATCACAAAATCAACGAAATGTACAGCGATGGCACGGATTTAAATGGATTATTTTTTTAAAAGCAAACGGCGCCAAACTTAGGCAGGATGATAGTTGATGACTGGATGAATTATGATGATGAAAGGATGATAAGTGATGCGCGGATTATAGTTTATGAGTGGATCAATGATGATGAGTGATGCGCGGATGACAGTTGATCAGTGGATGAATGATGATAAGTGGATGATGAGTGATGCGCGGATGATAGTTAATGAGTGGATGAACGATGATGAGCGGATGATGAGTGATGCGTGGATGAGTGGATGAATGATGATGATGAGCGGATGATGAGTGATTTTCGGATGATAAGTGATGCGCGGATGATAGTTGATCAGTGGATGAATGATGATGAGTGGTGCGCGGATGATAGTTGATGAGTGGATCAATGATGATGAGTGATGCGCGGATGATAGTTGATCAGTGAATTAATCATGATGAGCGGATGATGAGTGATTTTCGGATGATAAGATATGATGAAGATGTGCGGATGATGAGTGATTTTCGGATGATAAGTGATGTGCGGATGATAGTTTCTACCACCATGTCATTACGAGTAAGTCTAAAGCGTTTCTACTGACGTGCTGTTGAGTATACAAACTTGAAGAGCTGTTCCCTGTCGCCCCTCGCTTCCCCTCGAGTAATCCTCCGTTATACAATCGTTGCGCTGAGCTATATTAGTAGAGTTCATTAAAAATACCTTGAGAGAAAAAAGTTCCATTCAAAACACAGTTTTTTAAAAGGTGTCGTTTCCTCCGAGCGGACGAGAACGCGTCTCGGGTGAAATGACGCACTACGACTCCAAGTGGACTGCGCGCATGTGTGTGTTCGATCATACGCACACTACTGTTGCTTCCGACTCGACGCGAAAACTAAACAGTTTTGATCCTATACATTTTTTTATGAAAGGGACAACTGATTTAGACATGAATTGAAAATTTTGTCAGGATTACAAAGTATCTCTTTTAAGGAAGTCTAACAAAATTACGGACAAGTACAAGGTGTCAAACAATCTCCTGAAAACTTCATCAATGGACTCATACCATGAAAAATTAACGATTTTCACCATACATACATCTATACACAACAAAAAAAATCTTAAAGTGCGAGTCGGACTCGCGCATCGAGGGTTCCGATATACCTACCTATAGTATTTTTAGAAGCAATAAGGTCCATTGTAAGGACCGCAAAACTAAATTTGTTTGTAAAGATTTGTTGCAAATTTCCAAAAAACTGTGCTACTTAGAGAGATTGTTTTTTTTTTTCTGAATTATTTACATAAACCTCTATGGATTTTAATTAATTCAGATTTTTTTCTTCGGAAAATTTCGGGGATAAAGAAGGGGGGAAGGTATTTTTTTTAACTTTTTATGTCATAACTTGAAAACTAAGAGTCGTTAAAAATATAAAGAACTATTTTGGAATGTACAAGTGAAGCACTTTCATATGATACCTAACTTGACTTAGTACTGACAATTAAAAACTTTGACCTACCCATTTGGGCCCCCTTTACAATAATAATAATATTATAATTAATTCAGTCGGAGCAAAAAGTGTGATCTTGATAGAGTACACGAATGAAACCTATTCGTAGAAATGAAAGGTACGTATATAAGTAAAACACAACAGGTCTGCCTTGCATCCCCTTGGCAGTTTCGTCAGTCCGACCAAATTTGTAGTCCGATCACATCCAACCACACGACTAGCGAAACTGCCAAGAGGATGCAAGGCAAACCTGTTGTGTTTTACTTATATAGGTACCTTCTATTTCTACGAATAGGTTTCATTCGTGTACTCTATCACGAACCCACTTTTCGCTCCGACTGTACAAAACCTGCCAGGTTGCGGATTGGCAGACCAACGTTTTGTGAACCTAGTAGGCCACTCCTATCGCTAAAATGTTGCAAATTTCGTGTGCTCGATGACGTAGGATAACATGCAGTGCCCTTAAAGTCTATTAGCCCCCGCACAGCACTGGTGGAAACTAGTGAAAAGGCAGCCTAATTAAGATGATATGTAAATTGTTTTGGGTATTTTGAACGCAATTACATACCTTTTTATTTACTCAGTATCTTGCCGTGATTTTCAGGTATGTGTTTCTTGACCATTCAAGTGATAATATCGCTAAGACCAAAACACGATTAGTGAAAATCGGCTCGACAAAATAAAAATCCAAAGTTGCTTCTTCAATTTCCATTATTTCCTCTTTTTGTAGAATCTGGGGTGTTTAAGTAGTGAAATTAAGAACCCAGAAAGGTAGTCGTGTTGCAAGCCAAACCTAAAATTTTATTTTATTACTTAGTTTTTACAAAAAGTCGATATTTAACATCAGGCGCTTACGTCATTTAGTTCTGGTAACCCGCACAGTATATCTGTCGCAATCTAATGCGTTGCGGATTGCGCACTTTATCCCTTTCTTTCAAGCGAAAAGACTGCGCACACTGTCAAAGGTCTGAGCTTTGAGACACCCCAAACCACACTCCGGATACTACAAACTAAACCACGACCCGTCAATATTTTAAATTCGAAGAACCGTAGGCCTGGATTTTCAGTACAACTGACCCGCAGGAGTACCACGCGATACACGCGGGCAGGTGCGCGCAGGGGGGGGGGGGGGGGCGGAAAGTGTATGTATTGTATGATAGTACATACGAGGGTGGTCCCAGAAGTAGCCAACCTAACCAAGAAAAATCAAAATAAATGGGACAAACTATATTTATTTCTCTACATAGCTTCCTTGTAGCTCGATACACTTTTCCCAGCGGTGCTCTATAGCTTCAATGCCACGTCTATAGTAGGAATTGTCAAACTCTTCAAAATAGCCATTAACCAACGACTCAACCTCTATGTTGCTCGAAAATCTTTTCCCGCCGAGCCATTTTTTTAGGTTTGGGAACAGAAAATAATCTGACGGGGCCAAATCTGGTGAATAAGGTGCATGGGGATGCAATTCAATTTTTAATTCTTCGATTTTAGCCATTGCAATGCCAGATGTGTGGACTGGAGCGTTGTCTTGATGAAACAAAACTTTTTTCTTTGACAAGTGAGGCCGTTTTTTCTTTATTTCTTCACTCAAACGCTGCAATAAGTTGGCATAATACTCGCCATTAATGGTCTTTCCTTTTGGAAGATAATCTATAAAAATTATGCCACGCGCGTCCCAGAAAACTGAAGCCATGACTTTTCCTGCCGATGGAACTGTTTTTGCCTTCTTTGGAGCTGATTCTCCTCTTTCAGTCCATTGTTTTGACTGTTCCTTAGTCTCAGGTGTAAAGTGATGAACCCATGTTTCATCCATGGTGATAAATCGACGCAAAAACTCGGCTTTGTTGCTGCGAAATTTTGCTAAACATTCGACTGACACATCCTCACGGCGCTGTTTTTGTTCTACTGTGAGTAATCGCGGCACCCATCTTGCGCATAGCTTTCTCATGTCCAAGTTTTCTGTTAAAATACGATGGACTGCACTTTTTGAAATGCCTACCATATCTGCTAGCTCGCGTACTTTCAGTCGACGGTCATCCAGTACAATTTTGTGGATTTTTTTTACTATTTCTGGATTAGTCACCTCATTTGGTCGTCCACTGCGATGTTCATCTTGGCAGCTCGAGCGGCCGCGCTTGAACTCTGCCACCCAATATTTTATTGTTGTAAAAGAAGGAGCAGACTCCCCCAAAGTAGAATCAAGCTCCACTTTGATATTAGTTGGGCTGAGACCTTTCAAATAAAAGTATTGAATTACGTAACGAACACCAATTTTATCCATTATCGAAAAATTCGATTACAACATTCACTAAGTATGCTTCAGAACAAATGCCAAATGACCTAGCGCGTTCGAATTCTAAATTTAAATTTCTTAATGTTCACGCTTCCTAAAAAGAGTATTTAATCAAATAAAAACTGCCAGTAAGTAAGTAAGGTCGAATATTTCTGGGACCGCCCAGGTACTATTACTTTATTCTGTGACCAAACTCAAGTAACAGCATTGGAGAGGGCCATTTACTTATATATAAGTACTAGCCCATCGGCACGTTACAATGTCCCCAATTCGTTGGTCCGAAATCTGACGTTTAGGACCAACAAATGTCAAACACATTGTCAACATTGGATGCAAATAAACTTACCAACAAAATGTTGTTCTTATTTGAAGAAACAATATACTCTTATTATTATTATTGTTATTTCTTTTTATTGTTTTTGACTATAATCCAATTAATGAAACTGAAAAACCAGGTCTAAATCACATATAAACAGTAAAAAGTTTGTTTTGTTTTTTCCCGCCATATTATTTCCGTTCCGTGTATTTAGTACCGACCGAAGTACTACACAACGTAGTTCACGCGATTTTTCACAGATGGCGCTATTTTTTCTTGTATGGGGAAATTATGAACCGCTTGTTCCCAAGACCCTATCTTGACTATATAAATCTATGGAGAGGGCATATTGTTTTGAGTGCCGACGTTAGTTAGGGCACCACAAAGATTTTAGCGTGGCGATCATGAAGCGGAAGACGTTTTAGCGTTCTGATCAAGGTTTTGGGAAGCCGCTAAATGCAGGGGTTGGAAGATCGGTTATCGAGGAGAATTTTCTGGACACCTTTTGACTGATATGATGATATATTTGTATGTCGAAACCCTTTTGTCGTTGGCTGACTAAAGTGCTTTGTTTCTTCGTTCATCGAGAAGCATTTTCTGGATATCTCTACTGATATTTTATATGTCGCACTTAATTTATACATGACCCCTATGTCGTCGACTTACCAAGCGCTTTGATTCTTCATTCAGTGCGCACAGCACAGCTAAGGAGTGAACTCCGTTGTAAGTCATAGACGCGACATAGCGGAACTCCTTCTTTGCAGATCTGTTCCCCGAACAATATAATCTGGATCTTTGCAAGACCAGAGTGAACAGGCATTATCTAAGCCACATCCTCACTTACCAGCTTAACACCCCTTGATATCGGGGTTAAATCTAAAAATTAACCTTTGGCATGAAGCTGTGTGCAAACCTGAATTCAGCGCCACCTTTGAGTCAAAAGCCCAAACTGCAGCCAACATGTTGGGTATCCTGAATAAGGTTAAGCGATATTTCACTCCTGGACAGTTAAGTTACTCGTTTCATATAAAGCTCCAGTTCGATCTTCACCTTTGAGATGGTTCAGCCAAATACTAACTAGCCGCACTTGACTCGATAGATTGCAGAGCCAAGAAACTTATTGGTGATGAAATGCTAGTGATAACTAAAGCCGCGATTACACCTGCTTGAATTTGACGACTGAATAAGAAATCTACCTAGGAGGCTACGTAGAAAAAGACGTTTGTGAATTCAGAGTTCTAGCTAGGAAGCTAAGTATAAAAAGTGCCTACTAATACAGTTGCTTAATAGTGATGTTCCGATAGCGATAGTTTTGCTGTCGGTAGTTGATCTTGAAATACAGTAACTCTGTTGAATAGCCTTATCGAAAATAATTATTGTACAATAAAATGCTATCAATTGTTATAAAATGGCTGATACAACCTCAAGACAAATACAACCGATAATTGAAAGAAGAAAAAATTACAGACAAACTTATTTGCGGTCTTACAGATGGGCTTTATTGCTTTTAAAAATACTACAGGAATATCGAATCCCTCGAAGCGAGAGTCTGCCTCGCACTTGACCGTTTTTTTAATATAAGTATATTTTTGTTCGATATGTTGAATTAATCATTCGCACTTGGACATCACTAAACATGCTATAAAGGAGTTAGAAGGTTTAGTGATGTGAAAATTTTGCGAATGATTAATTCGAATCGAACAACTTGTCCATGCAAAATAAAAATAAAGCATTATCTTGGTTTAATAATAAGTACTAATAATAAACTTAAAAAAATCACTATAAAAAAATTGTATACGACTGTTCGGTTGAGTCAAGGAGTGATCACAGCTAGCTGGATTCAAAGACTAATTCGGCATACATTGCTCGTTGAAGTAAGGATAATGCAATAACATAACCAAGCCTCCCAGCAATGTATGCCGAATTAGTCTTTGAATCCAGCTAGATGTGATCGTGGCTTTAATAGGCTGACAATACATTTCCGTGATGTTTTTATTTTTATTTACCTTAAATGGACAAATGAGACCTGAACATTGCCGTGCCAAATCTTATGAATGAGAGTATTTCTGATCAAACAAAAACAATGGCTGTGGTAAATGAAGTGGATACATTTTTTCTCTTTTTCTAGTCTTGCAGGTGCACATAGTCATTCGCCGTAACTGAACAACTTTCAGTAAATAAAACTATCAGCCTCTTCAATACTCTTCATATAAAATTGCAAATGGACAGTTTAGCCACGATCACATCTAGCTGGATACAAAGACTAATTCGGCATACATTGCTGGGAGGCTTGGTTGTGTTATTGCAATATCCTTACTTCAACGAGCAATGTATCCCGAATTAGTCTTTGAATTCAGCTAGGTGTGATCGTGGCTTTTTTGTGGAAAAGAGGATTATTTTATTATTTTCTGAAAGTTTTATTTACTGAAAATTATTCAGTTACGTTGACTGACCACGCCCTTTCAGTTTTCGGAAACCAGTCCCTTAGACCATGTATTGGTCAATTTAATTTCGATGCGAACACGGAATTAAATTAAAATTAATCATTCGCACTCGGACATCACTAAACCTCCTTACTCCCTTCAAGTAAAGAACTTAGGAAGTTTAGTGATGGGTAAATTTTGCGAATGATGATGAACAACTTGTCGATAAAAAATAATTATTATTCATGGTGTAAAATAATAAAAAAAAAAAAAAAATTCACTATAGATTACCATCGATACTTGAAAGGTTCAGATATTTTCTATACGACTGTTCAGTAGAGTTAATAAACCTGCTTTGCGACAAAAAAAAATCGTAAAAAGAACTAGGTAAAGGAGTGATCACACCTAGCTGAATTCAAAGACTAATTCGGCATACATTGCTGGGAGGCTTGGTTATGTCAATTGAAATATCCTTACTTCAACGAGCAATGTATGCCGAATTAGTCTTTGAATTCAGCTAGGTGTGATCGCTCCTTAACTCTACACTGCGCGTGGCTTGACACGAAGTACGAACTTGGTCGGTTATTTAGTATCGATTATTACCGGTATTTTTAAGAATTCGATATTCTCGATATTTTCTATAGGAATATTCGGTAGAGGTAGAGTTACTGTATTTTTAAAATTCAACCATCGATCTCGTTATCGCAGCAACACTGATTCAATAATTTTCAAAATTTACGGTTCGGTTAGGTACTCAATCAATCGCCAGTTAAAGCGCGACGGAGTCAGATGTGTCCGTGTAGAATACTTGACTAGTGCAACACTGTTAGTTTTGAATATAGCGGTCTTTAATTGTTTTTCTAGTAGGAGCGCTTGTTTTAGGTAAAAAAGTATACCATCAGTTAGGCCATTATTTTTTGTTCGACAAGTTGTTCGATTCGAATCAATCATTCGCATTTGCCCATCACTAAAGTGGCTTACTATGTTCCGATATCATTATTTGGTGGTCATTTCCTCCGAGGCGAGTTCGCCCGGTTGGGCATTTCGCCCGAAAGTATTCATTGTTAGTCGAGGTCTTTTAAAACCAGATCCAAAAGATAATGAGAAACTATGGCAAACAATAAATAAACTTACATACAGAAATAAAAAATCCAAATAAGATCAATAAACTTCTAGATAAAAAGAATTGACTTCAGCATTTTGTTACTGTAAAAATATCGTTGGCCGAAACTATTTTACTTAAGACTGCACCACGTAAAAACTACCAAAACGGCAATCACGGTTTAATATTGCTTACATATTTAATATGATTTTTTTTTAAACCATTACGATTACGCCATACATTTTTATTATGACCGCGCGAAGTCTAATAAATAGCCCTGACACGCGGCCGATACCCACAAGAGCTCGAAGTGAGACCACGTCAGTTTGCACCGCGACGCCCCAAAATTATGGATCGCGTTTCAACGTATATACATTCTCTGCTTTCATAGTGTAACAAGGTAACTTTGTTTTTAGGGTTCCGATACCAAAATGGTAAAAAAAAGGAACCCTTATGGTGCCGCTCTGTCTGTCTGTCTGTCTGTCTGTCCGTCTGTCTGTCACACCTCTATATCTCAGCAACCACTTATGCTATCAACCTGAAATTTGGAATAGTTTTAGAATATAGTTGCCCAACTTAATTGCACAAGAAAAAATTTTGAAAACAGTATGATTATTAATATAAAGGGGGCCAAAATAGGGGGGGCCAAATTTCAAATTGTCGCTACTAGGTCGAGTGGGGTATCATATGAAAGGGCTTTACTTGTACATTTTAAAATATATTTTTGTATTTTTTTAAATTTCTTAGTTTTAAAGTTATGATGAAAAATGTCAAGAAAAATACCATTCCCCCCCCCTTATCTCCGAAGTTTGAGTAAGGAAAAATCTGAATTAATTACAGTTGACAGAAGTTTATATAAACTTTACAGCAAAAATAAAACGATCTTTCTAAGTTGCACAGTTTTTCAGAAATCTGCAAAAAACCTTTACAAACAAATTTAGTTTTGCGGTCCTGAAAATGGACTTTATTGCTTCCAAAAATACTATAGGTATATCGGAACCCTCGGCGCGCGAGTCCGACTCGCACTTGACCGGTTTTTTTACTATTTTCTAAAGTAAGATATTTCTTTCCTTGTATTTATAAAGTGTTTGTATTAGAGAAATGGGGAAGCGCAAAGATAAATATTATGTATCCCGTCAAAAATTCAAAAAATATCTCTTCCTTTAACCAAGTAAGTACCTACTTATATACCATACCTAGGTAGTTTTGTTTAGTGATGGGTGACTGGTGACGAAGGGTAGGCGGAGGAAGATAGGTAGATGATGGGTGATCAATCAGAAGGGTTATCAGAGTAATAGATTTTCGGTACGTGATTGATGTCCGGACGAAGATGGGTGACCGGTGGATAATATTGATGGGTGACCGGCGGAAGACGAGTCAATGGTAGATGATGGGTGACCGGTAGATGATGGGTAATCGGCAGTGGTCGGAATAGGTAGAGCTGTTTAGGGTCGATGATCGGAAACTTGAACGTGCTGCTTGCTACATTATTTCGTCAGGTCTGTTAGATTTTCCTCTTGAGACGGATTTCCATGGCATGGCTTTTCGAAATAAGACTGCCTTTTGATCGTTAGTATGTGTCGTTTGATCTTTCGATCACAAAAACAACGAAATGTACAACGATGGCACGGATTTAAATGGATTAGTTTTTTTAAAGAAGCAAACGGCGCTATACGTAGGCAGGAAACAGGCTACATTATTTCGTCAGGTCTGTTAGATTTTCCTCTTTAGACGGATTTCCATGGCATGGCTTTCCGAAATAAGACTGCCTTTTGGTCGTTAGTATGTGTCCTTCGATCTTTCGATCACAAAATCAACGAAATGTACAGCGATGGCACGGATTTAAATGGATTATTTTTTTAAAAGCAAACGGCGCCAAACTTAGGCAGGATGATAGTTGATGACTGGATGAATTATGATGATGAAAGGATGATAAGTGATGCGCGGATTATAGTTTATGAGTGGATCAATGATGATGAGTGATGCGCGGATGACAGTTGATCAGTGGATGAATGATGATAAGTGGATGATGAGTGATGCGCGGATGATAGTTAATGAGTGGATGAACGATGATGAGCGGATGATGAGTGATGCGTGGATGAGTGGATGAATGATGATGATGAGCGGATGATGAGTGATTTTCGGATGATAAGTGATGCGCGGATGATAGTTGATCAGTGGATGAATGATGATGAGTGGTGCGCGGATGATAGTTGATGAGTGGATCAATGATGATGAGTGATGCGCGGATGATAGTTGATCAGTGAATTAATCATGATGAGCGGATGATGAGTGATTTTCGGATGATAAGATATGATGAAGATGTGCGGATGATGAGTGATTTTCGGATGATAAGTGATGTGCGGATGATAGTTTCTACCACCATGTCATTACGAGTAAGTCTAAAGCGTTTCTACTGACGTGCTGTTGAGTATACAAACTTGAAGAGCTGTTCCCTGTCGCCCCTCGCTTCCCCTCGAGTAATCCTCCGTTATACAATCGTTGCGCTGAGCTATATTAGTAGAGTTCATTAAAAATACCTTGAGAGAAAAAAGTTCCATTCAAAACACAGTTTTTTAAAAGGTGTCGTTTCCTCCGAGCGGACGAGAACGCGTCTCGGGTGAAATGACGCACTACGACTCCAAGTGGACTGCGCGCATGTGTGTGTTCGATCATACGCACACTACTGTTGCTTCCGACTCGACGCGAAAACTAAACAGTTTTGATCCTATACATTTTTTTATGAAAGGGACAACTGATTTAGACATGAATTGAAAATTTTGTCAGGATTACAAAGTATCTCTTTTAAGGAAGTCTAACAAAATTACGGACAAGTACAAGGTGTCAAACAATCTCCTGAAAACTTCATCAATGGACTCATACCATGAAAAATTAACGATTTTCACCATACATACATCTATACACAACAAAAAAAATCTTAAAGTGCGAGTCGGACTCGCGCATCGAGGGTTCCGATATACCTACCTATAGTATTTTTAGAAGCAATAAGGTCCATTGTAAGGACCGCAAAACTAAATTTGTTTGTAAAGATTTGTTGCAAATTTCCAAAAAACTGTGCTACTTAGAGAGATTGTTTTTTTTTTCTGAATTATTTACATAAACCTCTATGGATTTTAATTAATTCAGATTTTTTTCTTCGGAAAATTTCGGGGATAAAGAAGGGGGGAAGGTATTTTTTTTAACTTTTTATGTCATAACTTGAAAACTAAGAGTCGTTAAAAATATAAAGAACTATTTTGGAATGTACAAGTGAAGCACTTTCATATGATACCTAACTTGACTTAGTACTGACAATTAAAAACTTTGACCTACCCATTTGGGCCCCCTTTACAATAATAATAATATTATAATTATTTCAATTGCAATCATCATCATCATCATATCAGCCGAAAGACGTCCACTGCTGGACATAGGCCTCCCCTAAAGAACTCCATGACGACCGGTCCTGCGCTGCTCGCATCCAGCGGCTTCCCGCGACCTTGACCAGATCGTCGGTCCACCTTGTGGGGGGCCTGCCAACGCTTCGTTGTTGGTAGCTCGACATCTGCCGGGGATTCTTCGCACCCCCTGCCCCACCGTTACCATGGCCGCTACCGGAGCCAGGAATAGCGGGGCCGCCGGGGACTAGGGGCCGGAGCTTATAGTTGTGATTCATCGATTCTTAGGGGGTTTTACCATAGTCGCCACGCTTGGCAGACGGGTTGGCGCCCGCAGTAAGATGAAATAATACACAGAAGGACGCTGCTGCCCATCCTCTGGATTTCATTTCCCTTAGTCGCCTCTTACGACACCCACGGGAAGAGATGGGTCGGTACTATTCTTTTTAGGCCGGCACCGCACAGCAATAAAGTAAGACAATCGTATTCTAAAACTACTTCTACTACTAAATATACAAGTATAAACGAGTTTTTAGCTTGCTTTTCAATTTATTTTAAGGTCATTAAAAATACTCATAGAAGCCTTTATACAAAGTATCTGAACATATCAGTCGCGCTATAAAGTGTACCAGCACAGAAAATATAGAGGTATACTAACGTATAGCACAACTAGTGAACTGTCTATGATCCCTACTATGTTGATGTTCCTTAATAGTGATGTACAATTATTTCAAGAAGCAACAATCGAAATATTCGAATGTACTACTTAGTACTATCCAAATAATCTTTTATCATTCAATTGTTATTTTTCATTGGAATCATTATTCGCTTTTCGTACGATTTGGAATGAAAAATTTATTCTAACTAAAAGAATGAATAAAGCACTTAAATTCTTTGTGTTTACTTGACTGGTGCAACCTAATTTTAATTCCTTGTTTGTTTTTTAGTATACCGGTAATTCTGTGGTTCTTTTTTGTAGTTATTCTAGTGTTTTTCTATACAACATAAATTAGCCCTTATTAATATTTTCCGTACGATGAGGTGTTCTATTCGTATTGGCCCTTCACTAAAGTTCCTTTCTGCGTTGCTTATTACTCAGTCAGTGACTTACTTAGTTCCATCTTTCTACCTTCCTTTCCTACGTAGGAGACTAACTGACTTAGTGTGTGAATTCAGTCAGGTGTGATCGGCCCTTAAGTTTCACAGCCTAGCCCACCGGCGCAAAGTTGCATGTCTGTCGGTTTTTTACAGATTGTACTACGAAGAGTGTGCCCAAGAACTCCATGAGCTTATCATCCTCCTTCTACCATCGGGAATTCTGACGCACCACAGGATATCACCCATAACTGGTTGATATTTCACACATCTGCACAAAGCGCTTTGAAACATCTTTTTTAATGCGCACGGCTAAGGAGTGGAATTCTCTGCCAGTGTCTGTGTTCCCGAACTCTTATAACCCGAATCTATTTAAGTCGCGAGTGAGTATAATGCATCCTCTGGGCAAGCTCGTCTTATCTTTGACCTCATCTCTGTCCTCAGGGCTAGATAGAGGTCAAGAGTAAGCCCTTAGATAGTACAAAAACAGGATAAATATGTAATAGGACTCTGATTCTATTTTCAGTCACAGCTCTTTGCTCCTTCATACATATTTATTTTACATCTATCTAAAGTAAAGAAAAACTGATCGACTATTCTAATGAAATTTATCCATACAAATTGCCAATTTTCTACGGCAGTTTGCTCGGTTAAATCAGTTTTATTACACCGTTCTTTTTGTGGATTTCAGACCAGTGGCTTAACCCAAATATTTGATCTTCATGCGGTTAAAGTCTAAAATACAAGCAAAAATAAAAAGAAACGCAATTTTCCTCTAAATCGTTTATTTACTTACAAAACGCTAAGAAAATTTATTTTTCTGAATCGAAAATTGCTATTTTGTGAATCCAATTACAAAACGTTTTAAAAAGACGATTACGCTTTTATTATGGTCCTAATTAGCTTTTTTCGCTTAGATAACTTTGATTGTCGTTGTTTTTCGCATCTTAAATGTTAAGCAACTTTTGTTTTATAATAAAACTAAACAGACAAAATTGTGTAATAGAAAAAAGGAATTGAATTTCAAGAGCTATGTGGTAATAGTACTTACTTTTAGGTGGAAGACCGAAGGGCAGGCCTTTGCGTAGCATTGGGTAAATATAGGCTCATAATAACTCTCCTGTTTTGGGGGCCGTCGGGTAAAAACAAAAATATTTACTTATTTTGATAAAATTTTAACAAACGAGGATTTTGACAGCCTTGAAGGATCTGAAACTGTCCATGTTCCGAACAAAGGCCGAAAAATGAAAGTGCGTCAGGTTATAGCGCATTTTGTATGGAAAATTTGAATTTTTATTTTGATACCGATGAAAAACACGCCATACTCTAGGGCCTAGAGTCTAGGCAGTTTATTTTTAGTCAAAAAACCTTCTCGAATTCCAAAAATGAATTCATAACTGGATTCGGAAATTGGGTTTGAAACAATTGTTGTGCAAAGCAGTTCCCAACTACTAACGAACCGAGGCACCGCTTAGGTTTGAAAAGTGTTACCACAAACTAGTTTATAATATTATTATTGAGAAGAACTCGCCAAAACTCTAATCAAAGGATCAAAATGGCATTTGTCGCAGGTTTTATTCAATAAAATGCGACTATAATATGTAGCAAAGCCGTGTGGACTGAATACTATTTTTCGAAATGGTGAATTAAACTCAACTTTTTATCACATACGGATTACAGACCCAAAATCAGCAGATTTAAAATATTTGTTGGACCTGATATGCGTATGCCCGCCTTATTGTTTGGGTAAAAAGCAACAACTACAAATATTAAAAATTATTTCCTGAGTAAATTTTTTTCATAGACATACTAATGTCCCCGACTATTTGTTTCTTGTTCTTATTAAGAAACACTATTTGCTTACTTTATCTTTCTCAGTCTCCAGTTAGTAAAATTAGCAAAACTTTGAATAAAAAACAATCTACTCATTGGAACAATGAAACATGTTCTAGTGAAAACAATTTAATTGAATTCCATTAGTAAGAGATCTTTTTTATTTAATTAACATTAAAACTGTTGTAAATTAAATATGTTGAGGAATATATAGGGTAGAAGAACCCCTTTGCGGCCACTTTACGTAACCAACGAATTCAACTTAAAAAATTACCATTAACCTATGGTATTCTTCTTATAGAAATACTTGAGCCCAATGATGATGTTAATCTAGAATCGTAATAAAAAACAAAAAAAATACAAACTCTAAATTTATAAAAAATTATATGACAAAATATCACTATTTATACCAGTTTAAACGTCCATTTCGCTCAGTTGTCGGCCGTTAGTGTACTGGTTGTCGACCACTATTCGCAAAGTATAAAAATGAACCTTAGTTAGACTAAATAAGGTTTACTTCAGGTTAGGAATTAATACAGCTTCTAATATTTGAAAAATATATAATTTATGAAACAAATTGTTACTTTTTAACATAAATCAGTCAAATTAAGCTTCTAATATTTGAAAAATACAAGATATAAAACACAAAGAGTTCTTTTTTACACGAATCAACCATTTTTTTTCTTCTTATATTCGAAAAAAATATATTGTTAAACACCCAGGGGTATTTTTTGGCATGAATCAGTCTTTAGCTTCTTTTTCTATGTTTTTTTAGGCGTAGATGGCATCTGCAATTAAAAATATAACTAGTTCCATTTCTGCATCAAGATAAAGTAATTCAAAAAACCGGCACCAAGCATTAGTATCCCGTGTAAGAGCAGAATTTTTAAGAAAAATTACTTTATGTAAAAACGAAGAGAAGTAGGTATCATGAATAAATTCATTTATTTTGAACAAATTTATGAACAATGGAACTTTGAAGTAGCACTAATACACCATGGACGAAAACAGGTTTTTAAAATATTAGTTTTCGACCAATATTTTGTACTGTGATAACAAGTGTGCGACCAAAACAACCCGTTGACGGCCATCATTTATCATAATAGCCGAAAGCCGGTTAATTTTGAACTGGTTGTCGGCCGTATGGTCGGATATAGGTAATATAAAAACCGGTTTGCGGCTTCTTAAATTTTTTTAATTTAAAACACCTTTACTATGCATTAGCGTCAGATATAGTCAGCCGTAATCTAGCATTAACATTACAAAATCGTAATTGTTTCCTTATATTATGCAAAATTGGATGAAAATATAACGAATTTTGAAATATAAGCCTACAATTAAAATTGAAATAAAACCGGATTGCGACCACGTGGTCGGAAAGCAATTTTTTATAGAAAACGCGAACCTGTTTGTCGACCAGCCAAAATCTCGAAAATAAAATTGTTTTATCTAATTTGCTTGCTAAATTGTTGAAAATTAAACATTTCTTTACTCATACGTATAACACATCGCAATAATATAAAGTTGAATAAATATGGTATATTCTTACCTTAGAGAAGTCTTCACCTTGTTATTTTTTTAGAAAAAAACGACACACGTCTGCACAGTAGATTTCTAATGGCGACTGGGAATGCTAATATGACAGTTTCGAGGTTAGAATCGAACAGAATCGCTCAGTGAACATCGTACGTTTCAATTGCCGCGAATTCTTAAAAGTACGTTTGGATACATTGCTTATTTTGGAGGATAATTCGGTAAATGGTCGTTTAGGGGTGCTGGTCGTGAAACGGGTCCTGTTACCCTATATCTAGGAAGATTGATAGCACCAGAAAAGCAAACAAACAAAGAAATACAACGTAGGTCTACAAATAGCTGGGCTCGGTTCTGGTCGTTGAAAGAGGTAATGAAGAACAAAAATATACTACCTGCTGAGAAAGGAAAAGTTTTTAACATATGTATTCTGCCAATACTAACTTATGGTTGCCAAACCTGGTCGATGACAAAACAGGATGAGAAGAAACTATTAGTGACACAGAACCGCATGGAAAGGAGTATGCTCGGGCTAAAACTTAAAGACAAGTGGAACATAACAAAAATACGGAAGAAAACAAAAACAACAAACGTAGCAAACAAAATACGCAGACTCAAATGGCGCTGGATAGGGCATATGATGAGGACCAACAAAGACAAGTGGACTAAAGAAATAGCTACTTGGTATCCTAGAGAAGGAAAGAGAAGTGCGGGAAGACCTGTCAAGCGCTGGGAAGATGTCCTGCCTAAAGGATGGAGGAGATCTGCAAGAGACAGAAACGAGTGGCATAATTTAGAGGAGGCCTATGTCCAAGGACATCATGACAATAGAAAAGAAAAAAAATAAGGCAATCAAAATTGTATTTAAAATGTTTGAAATAAATTTATTAGTACCTAATTGCATGCATGAATTGTTATTAATGTTAGTCATGAATAAAGGCTATTTTATTTTTATTTTATTTTATTTATTTATTTAACATTAAAACAATGAAAACAACTTTTTAAAACAATGTAACAAAAACTAAGGTGTTTATCCGTACATTGCATAGTTCGTCGACGATAGTCCGCGCTTGTAGAGTGTGAGTAGATAAGGTAGGTTGGTTAGGTAGGTAAGTATTCATCTTATTAAGGGGCTGTTAGGAGCTAAATTACCTTCCTTTCTAACATAGGACAAAATGCTCGTGTTAGAACGGAGCGGATTCGCGCTGTTTTACGTTTTTCGCTCATTGTTGCATTTTTCTCAAAATCTGTACTCATAATATTAATAATCAAATAGCTATATTTTTATGCATAATGTATTGAATAATGTGTTAAAGTTTTGGCGTCATAGATTAATGGGTACTTAAGAGAAACGGTTTAAAAGCAAAAATCAGAGGTAACTTTGAATTTTTTTTATGGCGTACAAAATATGTTTAATCGTGTTTCGGAGTCGGCCATATTCTTGGAAAGATGCTTAATTATCACATAAATTTTTTTCACGGCCACATATTCATAAATTTTCGTTAAAAACCTGCTAAAGTATTTAGTAGTAGTATTTAGCTCTTATCAGCCCCTTAAGTTGTAGGATATGTTTTATTTTTTTTTACTTCATAAAATAGGGGGTTATTTAAAAAGTCCCCAAACAAACGTTGCTGCTGCTGACCCAACCAACTAATGGTCGGACGGATGTATGGTACAAAAAATAACATTGTATACGCATATCGCAATTACAGTACTTTCGGCCGTACAGCAACTCACTAGGTATGAATACATAGATAAATTGTCACACAAAAATATAACAATCATACAGGAGACCCTTAGAACTAGGGTGGACAAAGGCGGTCTTATTGCTTCAAGTGATCTCTTCCAGGCAACCTTAGTTGCTTGTAGGAAAATGTAAAAGATAACTGTAGTAGTGTGCCAATCCACCGCAATTTAATATTTCCAGTCTAATTAATGGTCTTTTAAATTCACTGTATTTTATTTTTTAAATGAACACGTAAAATTTTCACTTTCCAAGTTCGATTACGCGTCGCGCAGTGCTGCCTAAGGCAGCACTGGCTAGGGTCGCCGTGCAATGCGGGGCGTTCGGGGTGCTGAATAAGACACGACTAGATGTTATGAGTGGCGTTTATTACTGGCGCTTCGTAGTACTTACAGCTACTTATATGCTATGAAACAAGGGTGCGTGTCACGACAATACATGTGATTTCTGGTTATAGAGTTTATTGTTCTACTCATACTGATTTTGTTATTACTATTTGGGTCATTCTTCAGGACACGTTTTGCAAGCGGCTTCACATAAAAAGAAGGGAAATCGTAAAGTTAGCTAGCCAATTTTTTTTAGGCAAAATTTACTCCTCTTTTAGCTGGTTTATTGATAATATTTAAATTATCTTTTTATTTGATATAATAAAAAAAAGACAAACCCCCATTCTTTGATTCTCGTGGAGTGTCCCTAACCCCGATCTGGCCACTTAGTAAATTTTATCTTTTAAACTAAAAGCTACATGCTTACCAAAAAAAAAACACGAAGTCCTAAGAAGTTGGCAATGCTATGAAACAATTGACCAAACTTCTAAAATAATTACATTCCCTAAATAAAATAAGAAACTACATGTCTCGGCGTAGCCACTTGCGTGATTTTAGGTGTATCCACCTAAAATCACTAGCACATCGCAAATTTCGAGGCCTTGTGTTGCGTTATTCTAATGCAAGTTACAACTTGTTGCACTTTGAAGGCCGGTCAGAGTAGTTGTATGACAAGCTATCGAGTTTCCGAAATATAAAGGTAAGAACCACGTTGCGTGGGTTTGGTTTCTTAAAACTTTGATTTGCGTGGTACAATTTTCTCCAATGTTTGTGAATGTATTCATTAAATAAAATTTTGTGGCAAACCAACACAAGGTAACAAAACTTGTATTTGAAACACAGTTCATTTGCTCAAAAGGTTTTGATATAATTTTAGCGTAAAGGTTTTATTTTGATTTTCGTGTTCGTGATTTGCGTGGTTTACGTGGCAGTTTTGACCCACGCAAATCAATTTTTGGCCACGCAATTCAAATTACTTAAATTTGTGACATAATTAATTTCAATTACATTATTTAAATACAAATTCATTTTAATCAAACTTAAAACATCACAGTTAACAGGTACAGTTCTTTCCAGTCTAGGAGTTATTTGAAGACGTCTTCCAATGCGGCGGTTAACAGTTTAGGAGATATGACGTCTCCCTGTCTCACTCCTCGCTGCAATTGGATAGGCTTCGAGTCCTGGTCCAGTTGAGCATCGTGCCGAGATCTTCCAGGGTCTCAGTCATTACGACAATATCGTCGGCAAATCGAAGGTGGGTCATGTACTCGCCATTGATGTTGATGCCAAGTCCTTTCCAGTCGAGGAGTTTGAAGACGTCTTCCAATGCAGCGGTGAACAGTTTAGGAGATAAAACGTCTCCCTGTCTCACTCCTCGCTGCAATTGGATAGGTTTCGAGTCCTGGTCCTGAAGACGAACTGACAAAGTGGCGTTTTTGTACAGACCCTTCAACACTTCAATATACCGATAGTCGACTTGGCCCCTCTGGAGAGATCGAAGCACAGCCCACGTCTCGATCGAATCAAAGGCCTTCTAATGGTCCACAAACGCTAGGCAAAGGGGCTGGTTATACTCTTCGGTCTTCTGTATAACTTTCCGTAGCGTATGTATGTAGTCTATGGTACTGAAGCCTTTACGGAAACCGGTTTGTTCGGGAGGCTGGAAGTCGTCGAGCCTGCGTGCGAGACGGTTTGTAATGACTCTCACGAACAGCTTAAAGTCATGGCTCAGAAGTGAGATAGGTCTGTAATTCTTCAACAGGGTGTTATCACCCTTTTTGAAGAAGAGCACACCACATTTCTGTGCCATGCATGTGGCGTTTTCCATTCGAGTATGACAGAATTAAACAGCTTCTGTAGATCTTTTAGCACTGGCCTTCCGCCTGCTTTCAGGAGCTCAGCCGTAATTCCATCGTGCCCGGGTGCCTTGTTGTGTCAGCTGTCTGAGAGCCATACTAATCTTGTACAAGCTGACGTTCAGGATATCATCGGTATGGTGTCGGGTTAGTCTACCTCTTGGATCGTTGGCCAGACTGCTAAAGGGTGGGCAGGTTGACGTGTATAACTGTTCATAGAACTTCTCGACTTCCCTCAATAGCTCAAGCTTGGACGATATGGTTCTGCCATCCTCGGTCTTCAGCTTCGTCAACTGGCTCTGCCCAATAGACAGATCTCTTGCAAACACTTTGGGGCCTTTGTTCCATTAAATAGCCGAAGGTCGCGAGTCACAGACTTAGAGATCTGTTTATTGAGCCGCCGATATTGAGAACCATCTTCCGAATACTGCAGAACCACTTCGCGTCTTTCCATTAGCGTGAGGGTATGATCAGAGATCTTTTTAGTTCTTTTAGTACGGTGGGGTCTGAAGTACTTTTACCCAATTTTATGGACAGTTTCCACGAACCCGTTATTGTAGTCGTCCACATTTACGCATTCACCAAGGCGCTCAAAGTGGTTTTGCAGTTCGAGCTGAAAGCCGTCGGGGTTTTGAATATTTGTGGGTGCTGGTTGGAGCACAGACTTCATCAGTCGAATTATTTCCAGCTTTACGTTGATATTCAATGTGCCTCTTACCAATCGGTGATCGCTTCCGGTTTTAACCGCATTGATCACAGAGACATCATTGAATATTTGCTTCTTCGTCGACATGATAAAGTCAATCCCCTTTTTTTTAGCACCATCGGGACTGAAGCAGGTCCGTTTTCGGTTCTCCAACTTTTTGAAGAAAAAATTCATCATAAAAAGTCCCTTCTTCTCCAAAAAGTCGGCTAACATGTGGCCCCTGGAATTCCGATATCCAACACCAAATTGCCTCACCATCAGCTTACCATAGCCTCGCTTGCCTAATTTCGCTTTGAAGAGTCCCATGACGACGGTATAGTGGGTCTTAGGCGTATGTATGGCTTTAGAGATATCCTCATACATATATAGCCTCGGCTTCATGATCAGAGTGTGTCGAGCGTATACCTGTATGACCTTCAGCGAATACCTTTTGGTGATTATGAGTATAAGGTACGCTACCCGTGACGGCACACTCTCGATCATGACCACGTTGTTCACGAGAGACTTGTGGACCATAAACCGGACACCTTCATGGGACAGTTGGTCGCCCTCCCGGAAATAGAGCAAGTTACCTACCTGATTTTAGGGTTATCGAGTCCTCCCCCTCTCTTTGGACTTCAGATAGACCCAAGATGTCCCAGCACAATGTGCGCGTGTTATAAGTTGCCAAGGCCAGAGGTCGTCGTGCTGCCTATCCTCTGGATTTTGTTTCCTTAGGCGCCTCTTACGACACTCACGGGAAGAGATGGGTCGGTACTATTCTATTTTTAGGCCGGCACCGCACAGCTTATTATCAAATAATGCATTTAAGTAAATTAAATTGAAACCTCTCATTTTCGTGGGGTGTTTTGTGATTTGCGTGGTCTTTATTTTTTTAACCTCGATTATCTCTGTAAGTATATGACTCTCTGGGGTGCCTCTTCTATTAAAAATATAGCTTTAACAAATATATTAAATTTAAAAATTGCCACGCAAATAACCAAAGAATGCGTTGCTCGAAGAAACACCCATTTATCTTCTGCCGTGTCTATTGTGGCTAAGGCTATTTTGACAGTTAAGGTGAAGTAAATAATGACATGTCAATCTTGTTTCAGGTAAATGGGAGCTCGGTTGGATCCTGTGCGACATTTGGATAAGTCTGGACATCCTCCTATGCACAGCATCCATCCTCTCCCTCTGTGCCATCAGTGTGGACCGCTACCTGGCCGTCACCAGACCACTCACCTACTCCAGAAGACGAAGATCCAAGAAATTGGCACTCACGATGATATTCTTCGTGTGGATATCTGCTATGGCGATTACCTGCCCTCCTATGTTTGGATGGTAAGTTGATTTTAATTCTTTATACAGCGAGATTTTGTATTGTCTGACTATACTTGAGTATGGTACTAAGGACATGAAACTGCACAACTTTCCCCATGAAACATAGGTCGAAAAATGTAGTTTTTTTTTTGGTCGTCCCATACAAATTTCAGTATTGACGGCGCAAGGTTTGTATGGGGTAGCCAAAAATTTTTCTCACTTTTCAACCTATGTTTCTTGGGGAAAGTTGTTCAGTTTCATGTCCTATGAGAACGTAGAAGTGGCTCAAGAATTCGAAACCTTTTTTAATAATATTCCTTTGAAAACAACAGAGTCACTCAATTCTACATCTTCACTTGCTAGCGATTTACTTCAAAAGAATGTGGACGCCTGCGAAACTGAATTTGGGTTGAATCATGTCACCCCTAACGAAATTGTTAAAGCCTTTAATAGTAGTTTATGCAACGGTACATAATGAAGGGTATAAAACTCGAGTGTCGGTTTATGGGACGCAGGCGAGCGTAGCGAGCCAAGTTCCATAATAGATGACACGAGTGTTTTATACCTAATTATGTGGAGTTGCATAAACAACTTTATCTACTCTCATATCGTGAATCCTAAAATAATGTGTTCAAAAACAAACCTTAATGTTTTCTCTTTTTCCGGTGATAACTACTAAGCGAAGTTCCTATAGCTGCTTTGAAAACACTCGAAGGCAAATCGTAAACGATTTTATCACTTATTTCATTGCAAAACTAATAAAAATATGTACTCGTAAATATAACTTTTGTTTGCTGAGTTTTCCGTTATTGCAATGAAACCTCCTTGCAGACTACAAACTCATCAAGCTGTCAATGGCGCGCCTATAAAAATTAAAAAATTGTTTAATAAGTCTCCCGCGATGACTGTTAATAAATTCAATACTTCATAATACACTCCCACAAATAAAAAAATGCTGCTAAGAGTGTTTCTAAGCACAGATTGACATTATGAAGATGTTACGAGTAATCTAAAATTTTTGAACGCATTATTGAGGATTAAGGTAGATAAAAGTATTATAAAATGAAAACTACTGAAGACCTATGGGGAATGTCAGTAAAAGTCTGTAGTGCGATCATTGATACTATATCTCCATATTTAGCTGTTATATTCAATGATTGTGTCGATCATGGTACATTTCCTGACTTAATGAAAAAAAGTAAAGTAGTTCCATTATTCAAAGCTGGTGACAAAAAAGGATCCCAGTAACTTTAGACCAATATCAGTCTTACCTGTACTTAGTAAATTTTTTGAGAAGGTCATACTCAATCAAATGCTTTCACACTTCAATAGAAATAACTTACTACATGACCATCAATTTGGTTTCACGAAAGGGCGCAGTACAACGGATGCCGGGACTGCACTTTTAAAATCTGAAGATGCTATTGGTATCTTCTGTGATCTATCCAAAGCATTTGATTGCGTAGATCATAGCACATTGTTGCTAAAACTTGAACATTACGGTGTTAAGAATAATTCACTTAAACTACTTAGGTCATATTTGGAAAACAGGATTCAAAAGGTACAAGTAAACAGGACGAAATCACTGGGATCTGTTGTCAAAATTGGCGTACCTCAAGGGTCCATATTAGGGTCATTTTTATTCCTTATTTATATTAATGACCTTCCTTCTGTGGTGAAGAATCTGTCAAAGATTGTGTTATTTGCTGATGATACTTCATTAATATTCAATGTAAGTAGGAAATCACAAAATTATAACGAAGTCAATGATGCACTTGGACAGATTCATGCATGGTTTACTGTTAACAATCTAGTCCTAAACGCCAAAAGAACTAAATGTATAAAATTTGCACTACCAAATGTAAGGTCTACTTCACATAACATAGTATTGAATAATGAACCATTAGATCTTATAAATAGTGCAGTTTTCTTAGGGTTAACACTAGACTCTAAACTTCAATGGGGCCCTCATATAACGGCTCTTTCTGGTCGATTGAGCTCGACTGCATATGCTGTTAGAAAAATCAGACAACTTACTGATGTAGCTACTGCAAGGCTGGTTTACTTTAGCTAATTCCATAGCATTATGTCTTATGGCATACTGCTTTGGGGCCAAGCAGCTGATATACATTCAATACTCGTTTTACAAAAGAGGGCTATAAGAGCAATTTATTGCCTGAAGACTCGTGATTCCCTGAGAGAACTGTTCAAGGAAATCAACACTATGACTGTGCCATGCCAGTATATCTATGAAAATATTACGTATGCTAGAAAGAACATTCATCAATTACCTAAAATTTGTGACAGGCATAATTGTAATACTAGAAATAAGCATAAAATTGATCAACCATATACTAGATTAACTAAAGTCAATCTTTTGTTGGTCTGTGTACACGATACTACAACAAAATACCTGACAATATAGTGCAATTACCTGAGAGAAAGTTTAAACAACATCTTTCGTTGGTCTGTGTATACGATACTTAAGCAAAATACCTGACAATATAGTGCAATTACCTGAGAGAAAGTTTAAAGAATGTGTAAAGCAAACGTTATGTAAAAAAGCTTACTATAGATTGGATGACTATATGAATGACAAAGAGGTATGGTGCTCTGATATCCCAGCGAAACACAAGAAACACATTGTAAAAAGCCGACTCTTAAAGTAGGCCGTGCTGCAGTGGTTTCTTGCCGTTTCTTTTACGCTGCCATAGCAAGCTCCGAAACGGCGTAGACTCGCTCTATTTGCATTGTATTCTGCATGACATTCAATAAGTATTCTGTAAACAATCTACATTGAATAAAATTATCGGAATCTGAATCTATGTCCCATACTGAAGTATAGTCAGACATTACATAATCACGTTGCATATTGTTTTTTCAT
Organism: Athrips mouffetella; assembly: GCA_947532105.1. NCBI lineage: Eukaryota > Metazoa > Arthropoda > Insecta > Lepidoptera > Gelechiidae > Athrips > Athrips mouffetella. The sequence continues at coordinate 7,051,134 of OX383980.1, read as the reverse complement.
TCTCAAACAGAATGGTATAATATTTCTGCTTTGCTTTACTCTGTAAACATCATAATCTTATACCTACTACTAAACGAGCAATATTTGTATATAATATTTGTAATGGTTTTTTTATCGGTTATTTCAATGAAATTTACCATACAGGAGGTTTCGGGGGCGAAAAATTGTTCTAGCTAGGTCTCATGTATGGGAAAATTTGTTTCTTTTGTTTTTTTTTTTTATTATTATTTTTTGCGCGTTTCAATGTGTTTCAGAAACCTGCTGTGCCATCTTTTGGCGGGTGGCATAGCTTGCTAGGTAGCATTGTTATATTAATTGTTCTTAATACTATTATAATTTACGTTTTATGAGTTTATAAGGGCTTATTTAAATTTTTACAACCCCGAGAAATCGGATGATGCAGAACTGACTTTTGACTGAATAGTGCAGAATTTCGATTAATAAACTGTAGTATTTCTACTCCATACTAGATGGCGCTTAAATATTTCCTAAAAAATAAAGCTTTTCAGAAATTGGGTGGGTTTTGGGTCAGATGATTAGTTTAATTTTAGTAAAAATCTTTCTTTTTTACAATTTTCAATTTTAGGGTTAGTACTTATTTATAAAGGCTGTAAGGGACGGTATACCGAAAACTAAAAGGGCGTGCTCAGTCAACGAAACTGAACAACTTTCCCAAAGAAACATATTTTAAACTGGTCGAACAGTTTGTATGGAGAGGTAAATTTTTCGCCCTTTTAGTTTTCGGTACACCGTCCCTTACACCCTGTATGTGTGTCTATGAGTATGTGTGCGTCTGTGTGTGTCCTTGTGCATGAATATGTGTTTAGGTGTGTGTGGGTGCGTTTGGGTGCGTTTGTGTGTGGTTGTATTTATGTGTTTTTTATATTACATGTTATCAAACCTGATACGATCAGCGTGAATTTTTAGCTTTTTTGTTTCCGTAACTCGAGTCATACTCGCGCGCCGAGAGTTCCGATATCCCTGTATTATTTTTAGAAACAATAAATATTTTTTAGGACCGCAAAACTAAGTTTATTTGTGAAAGCTTTTTGTAGATTCCTAAAAACTATGCTACTTGGAGAGATCGTTTTATGTTTGCTGTAATATTTACATAAAACTCTGTCGACTAGTTAACATAACTTGGAAGCTAAGAGTCATGAACATATACAAAAAAATTATCACGACAATTTTAAGTTTATGTGAACATTACAGCAAAAATAAAACTTTCTCTCTAAGTAGCACAGTTTTTCAGAAATCTGCAAAAAACCTTTACAAACAAACTTAAGTTTGCGGTCCCAAAAACAGACTTAAAGTTGTCGGACGTGCGGTTTTTTTATTCTTTTCGAGCATATTACCAAGCTAGATTATTTTACCTCGATAAAAATGTTAATTGCATTTATAAATCGTTAGAGCCGTTTTTAAGAACGGTAATACAAATAAAACGTCTACAAATGCTCGTTTAAAAAGTGTGTCCTTTCAACAAGAGGCATTACAACGTGAAACTCCATACCGAGTCTAGAACTTAAGAGCATACGATGTTGTTTCCAAATCAAAGAGAACTCGGTTGCGCAGATCCAAACGTGATATTTGTGCAGTAAACTTTGTTGCAACTTAACTAATTTGCAGACAACTTTGACTAGAACTATTCTATCCTTCTCAACCTGCCAGTATTTACTTAAAATCAATTCCCAACCATCAAGTTTGACTCACGTGCATTAATTATGTCGTGACCCTAAAAAAAGTTTGAAATATTATAGGTAAAGGAACATAGATTAAAAAAGCTGGCCAAGTGCAAACATTTTCCCTCCTAGCGAACAGCTAGGTCCAGGCGCCTGATTACTATTGCTATTTCTACTATTTTCAGTATTTCGACTAATACTTTTTAACTTTGCTATGATAGTTTTCCTTTTAAATTCATCAATACACTACCACTGTAAATTTTTTCATGTTTTCGATGTCAACCTCGCTTGCAGAGTTGGGGGAGACACTTTAACAAAAAGTTGCGCTTTAAGGCTTAATATTTCGCAAAGGGATCCCTAAATCAAAAAACATTTTTATTCTTAAAGGCCTATCTAATGACAACTCGCACTATGGGGTAGACAAGAAAAAAGAATTTCATCCCCAATTTACGTCTAGGGGAGGTACCCCAATTTATTTAATATTTAATTTTACAAGTTTGTCGACGTGACTAATATTTATACTCATACCAAATTACAATTTTCTAGTGCTAAAGATCTCTAGCTAAGCCTCGGAGAGTTTAAGCTTGTTGACTACGGAACCCTGAAACAGCTGAATTACAAAAAATAAATATTGCGCAACATAGAGTAATACGATTTTTGCGCGCAAATACAAAAAAATACAAAAACATAGGTGAACATGAAATACAGAGCACAATAAGGCGGCCTTTGTGCTAAAAAGCAGTTTCTTCCAGGCATCCCTTAGGTGTCAGGAAAAATAAAATAACTGTAATACGGGGACGTTGCACAAAGAATTTGCCCAAAATACGTACACACGGCCGCTCGTCGGTGGAAACGCTTTGACCTTGAGCGGGTCTCTGGTTTCGGGGGTTTGTAGCAAGGCGCTGGTTCAGCTTATAGTGGTTTTATTTCCACTTGCTTGCTGCCGTGCGTACCTAAAGTCCATCAATTACATATTTTTATTTTAAGATGTGTTTGCATAGCCATTTTTCTCAAAGGGAAAACTAACCCTGATTGAAACTGCATTAGCTGTCGCGCATTTTGTATAAGAATATAATATGTTTTCGTATTTTGAATTATATTTCTTTACTTATAATTAGACTGTGTGATGATAGGTACCTTAGGCCCGCAGGTTCATGCGTTGCTCGAAGGATGCCAAAATTACACTATTCAGAGCCTTCTGTACGTCCTTTTATACAAGCAGCCTGTGGGTGAACTTCAGGCAGAAGTCTGACAGTGCCCTCCGCGTTCAATTCAACAACGACTTTAGAGTGCTGTTGCGATTGCCCCGTTTCTGTAGCGCTTCAGGCATGTTCGCGGAGGCGCGCGTGGATTGCTTCTACGCCACCATGCGGAAGAGAGTGGCATCGATCGCGCACAGAATACGGGACAGCCGCAACAGCCTCCTGATGATGATCGCCGGACGGATGGACAGCACGCTCTAGAGACATTTGATGTCGATGCATGCACCAATGTCTCTGGAGTATGTTCATTGACGTTCGTCTGTATTTTGTGTGATAGTCCTGTGTTTGTCTTACTAACATAGTGTTAAGCCCAATTGTAACTAACCATTTTATTTTAATTTAATTTGATTATATAATTGTATCTAATTATGGATGTAATTATTATTATTATTTATAATTTATTGCACACAAGAAAACACAATGGACAAAACATATAAAAAGACGACACAACAGGTACTACTTATTTCACTAAAGAAATGTCTTCCAGTAGACCTAGGCGAGCGTGAATAGTATTGGAGAAGGCAGATGGATGTATTTTCCGAAAAATAAATGAAAAAAATAAATGAATTATAAAACATTACTTAAACATTGCAGAACCCTTACGTAGGCATAAAAAAAGTCCTGTGTGGGAGTAGCACAGGGTGAAACGATAGCACCATTCTCAAGAACATTTTTACACAATCCATCTCATAGAAGACGTGACTTCTCATACAAAGACATTGTTAAGAAGGACACAAAGGATATTATACAAGGTAGAATGGTGTTAGCGTAGGTTAAAGCACAAATAACTCTTAGGTATAGACGGTGTGACGCAAGCCCCATACATGAAGATGTGTAAGTTCATCATCATCATTGCATACCATTGAAAGTCCACAGCTGTTTATCGTCATCATAACATCCCATGAAACGTCCACTACAGGACAGGGAGCTCCCTCCATAATTCTAGCTTTTGCTGGAAAAATGTAGAGGGGATGTACCCATAGTCACGTCGCTTGTTAGCGTTACGGCTGGCACCATGGACCGCGGTTGTAGGTGACCGCAGTAAGTAAGATGTAAGATACAAAGGAGGATGCTGCTGCCCATCCTCCAGTTTATAACCCTTAGTCGCCTCTTACGACACCCTGGTACTATTCTTTGCCGGCACCACACGGTCTCTTAAAAGCTTCGCTCTATAATAGCCATTTCAACATTATAATATCATCGGGTGAGCAAGTTATGATACCCACCAACAGATGGCGCTGTTTTGTAAAAAATGCTTAAAAACACGGGGAAAACGAATTCTCTTAGTTATGAGACCTAGTTAGATCGACTTTTCGCATCCCGAAAACCATCTTATGGTAAATTTCATCGAAAACTTTAGAGCCGTTTTCGAGAAACCGATTACAAATAGGTGGTAGGGCATTTGTGCAAAGTCCGTCTGGGGAAGTACCACCCCCTTACCTTTTTCTGCCGTGAAGCAGCAGTGTTTGCACTGCTGTGTTTCATTTTAAAGGGTAAGGGAGCCAGTGAAATTACAGGCACATGAGACATACCATCTTAGTTCTCAGGGTGGGTAACGCGCTTTACTGTCTTATTAGTGTCAAATTATTTCACTAATAAGACAGTGGGTGTCATGGGCGGTGGTGATCACTTACCACCGGGTGGCCCACCTGCTCGTTTACCCACTTGTGACATAAAAAAAAATTATATTATATTTTTGGACGTGATTTGCGTTTGCCCACGTTATTACAGAGATCAAAAGCAACAATTTTTGTGTTACGAGGAATGTTACGAATTTTCTAACAACGCACGAAAAATTTTCAACTCCCCATATAAAATGGGTCGGTCACGTGACCACTTTAGTATGGGGAGTCATAATTTTTTTGTGCGTTGTTAGAAAAGTCGTAGAACAAAAGTTGTTGCTTTTGACATCTGTAATAACGTGGGCATACGCATAGAATACATGAAACAGAGTTAGAAAGGTGAAGTAGGCGGGCCCCGCGTGCCACGGATAGGTCCGTAGGACAAATAAACGTCAAAACCTCAAAATGACCCCTTCAGTCATTTGCCCGACTCAATGGCGTAAAGAGCAGCGACGTATTTTTTAAGAAAATGCCGTTTTGTGCGATATTATCACGTCGAGCTCACAGCAAAGATAAAAATTTGCAAAATGGAGGCCTATTGTACCACCGATAACCATTTAGAATACCTTTTTATTCACTATATTTGTTAAAACAAAAATATTTTTTTGCCGGTCGAAACCAGAGCAAAAGTGCTCCCAAAAATACATCGATATCGATAAATCTCTGTATACTTGCATTATTCCTGTAATGTTGATTACTTACTTGTTTTTAGGGTTCCGTACCTCAAAAGAAAAAAACGGAACCCTTATAGGATCACTTTGTTGTCCGTCTGTCTGTCTGTCTGTCTGTCTGTCTGTCAAGACCCTTTATTTCACGAACGGGTGAAGGGATCAGGTTGAAATTAATACCATATATTAGGATCCATGAACCACACAAGATCTGAAAATTTCAATTTTTTACAACGACGCAATCAAAAGATATGGCATTTTATGTCCTCATCTCCATACATTAATTCAAAAATGCAAAACCTACAGGGTACTTCCCGTTGACCTAAAATTATGAAATTTGGCAAGAAGCTAGGTCTCACAGTACAAATAATGGGAAAAGTCTGAAATCACTAAATATTACAACTTTTCTCACAACTAATGGTAACCAATTGTGGTGAGCTCCCGTTTCAAGAACATTCATATAAGAGAGGGGTCAAGTTGGATGGTCGCTGAGGCGATTTTTTTTTTAGTTCTATTAAAAAACGGGAACACTTACAAACTTGAAAATTGGTATGTTTATAGTGCATAAGCTACAAAATAACAACAAATAATAAAATTTGGTCAAGCGCGTGTCGGACTCATAAAATCTAGCACATTAACTTACTGAAATTTCAACTAATACAATTATGTTTATGAGGTGGTACGGAACCCTCAGTGCGCGAGTCCGACTCGCACTTGGCCGGTTTTTTTTTTTAGCTTTGAAGTTAACCAATAATTTTGAAATAATTAAAAAATTAATTGTTTGCACTCATACTAAATCCCAACTTTAGAAAGAGATTTTTGGCAGCTACCCAGGTGATCCAAAAGAAAAGCAAAGATGGATCGATGCCAAAGGGCGAAAAGATTGGTTAGCCACCAAAACAAGTTCTACTTGCTCCAAACACTTTCTGGAGAGTGACATCATCTTTTCGGCACAAAGAAGACATTTAAAGCCTCTTGCTATACGCTATACCTGTAAGAAACCGAAATCACTTCCCGTTGGGACACCAACTTTACCACACACGTCTTTACTGGTATATTAATTTAATTTGTTGGTTCTTCTTATTGCTGACTAGCAGTTGCCCACGACTTCATTTGCGTGGGATTCGAAAAAAGAGTAGATATTATGCTTTTCTAGGTCTAAGTCCATATTCCTGCCAAATTTAATCAAATTCTGTTTAGTGGCTGGGTCGTGAAAGAGTAACAAACATCCAAACATATAAAAATTCAAACTAAAAAAAATTTTCTTTATAATATTAGTGAGATATAAATAAGAAAAATTTAAATATCATGTAAATAATAAAACAAAACAATGCTTCATGATCTATTTTATTTTTGAAGAATATTTACACGCAGGGATCTGCGAGTCGGACTCGCGCACCGAGGGATCCGTACCACCACATAATCACGATTGTATTAGAAATTTCAGTATGTTCCTGTGCTAGATTTTTTGAGTCCGACACGAGCTTGACTAGATTTTATTATTTTTTGTTATTTTATAGCTTATGCACTATAAACATTGCAATTTTCTTGTTTTCAAGTGTTCCCGTTTTTAAGATAGAGCATAAACAAAAATCGCCTAAAAAAGGTCTTTAGTATCGGAGCCACACTTAATTTATATATTTTTTTTATTTTTAGTATTTTTTGTTATAGGGGCCACAGAAATACATAATCTGTAAAGTTTTAACTGTCTAGCTATTACTGTTCATGAGATACAGCTCAAACAAAATTTTGTAAAAACAGATGACTTTGGTGGCATCTTTTTCATTTGGTTTAAAGTATTTTTTAAAACAAAAAATACATTATTTATTTACTCAACAAGCTCCAATCAACGGGGTGGGTCACACTTTATTTTACGCTTCCCCGTTTAGCTGTTTGGGAGCCCCCTTCATTTTTTAAATTTTTAGTATTTGTTATTGTAGCGGCAACAGATATACACAATTTGTGAAAATTTCAAATTTCTACCTATTACGGTTCATGAGATACAGCCCACTGACAGTCAGACAGACATCGGAGGCATATCAATAGGTCCCGTTTTTCACCCTTTCGGTACGAAACCCTAATAAAGAATGAGTATAAAACTAAAACCCGTATACAAGGTGTAAGTAAATACTTGGCTTCTCAAACAAAAGTTATTATGATGCTTTTCCAGACAATACACAACACAATAAAACTAATTAAGAACGCACTCTTTCCTTCCCTCTCTTCCCAGTTTCTGCGCATGGTGACACGGGGAGAGCCAATGAACGCTTCGCAGTCCTTCCCCCACCATACCCCGCGCACCCCCGCGACTCGTTTTTTGTGTTCTGCGCATTAACCGCCATCGCTAGAGTTAGTTATTGCAAGCTGTACGAATCTAAAACAAACCTATGTTTCGTGGAAAAGTTGTAATCCAGAGTACAATAATCCATTTTATCGATAATTTGCCCAATGAAACATACATCCCTAGCATTTGCACAATAATGATACCAGTAAAACACAACAATTTGATATTTCAAAGTCGCTAACTTTCTATTTTCAGTAAAGAAAAATCTAAATTATTTTTTTAAGTATTATGCATAATGTTGCACACATTTATAAATATATTGTTAGGGAAATATTTAAAAGGAAAGTTAAAACAAAGAAAGGTCCAATGGATACTTTTTGAACCGTTTTGTGCAAACTTTAGAATGGCCACATTTTATCTTTATCTCTTTCTCACCCAAAAACGTCAGATTTTGACGTTTTTGAAAATAATGTTATAACGTAATGTAATACGGTAAATTTTTGATTGCTTGGATTTGGCTCTTTTGACTTTTTCGATTCACCAGTAGACGACAAATAGCTAGCGGTTTTTTTATGTAGTGAAAATATAATTCATCGTGTAAATGTGTGCAAACTGGCGACACCGGTTCTCGTACAAAATTGTCAGCATTGCCTTTCTAACTCTGTTTCATGTATATTCTATGGGCATACGCAAATCAGGTCCAAAAAATAACCTAGTATATACAAATATTACTCGTTCAATAGGATAGGTTAAAATAATCTTTTTATTTTAATAAAATAAAAAAAAATGCTCTAGTGGCACCGTGACATATAAGGGAAAATCCCCGTCAATTTGAGGATCCCTCGTCATGATGTAAATTAATAGTTTAAAATTGGTTTCAATAGGCCGACGGGGCTAAGGCAAAGTATTGGTCAAGTAAATTGTGACACCGGAATGGATACGGAAAAAAAAAATGTTTTCTCATCTATACATATCTATATATATCTATATCTATACATATAATAAAAGAGTAGAAACCGCGTGTCTGTACTTTTGATGAATTTATCAAAAAATTTGTGTGGGCGATAAGAAAGGACTAATAGAACACAAATATATTTTTTTTGAATTTTTGTCTGTCTGTCTGTCGGTCTGTCTGTCTGTCTGTATGTTTTTGATAAACTCCGAAACTACTGAATGGATTTTCACGCAGTTTTCGCAGGTAGATTAAGCTTAGCTCTGAGCAACATATAGGCTATGTTTAATTCAAATCGGTTCACTCAATCAGAAGCTACACTAATGTAAAGTATAAAACTGCCTGTGCGCTAATAACTCACAAACTATCAAGCCGATTCAAACGGGGTTTTCAATTACGAGTTTGGCTAATTTTTTTGCAACATAAAAATTAAATTTCATTGCAAACGGTTCACTCAGACAGAAGGTACGCAAAGTTTCATCCGGCGGCGCAAATAACTCACAAACTATTGAACGGATTCAAACGGGGTTTTCAATAACCTGTCAAGCTTACTTCTTTGCAACATATTTGCTTACTTTCATTGAAAACGGCTCACTCAGACAAAAGGTGCGAGAAATTTCAAGTCGTGGCGCCAATAACTCACAAACAACTGAACCGATTTAAACGAGGTTTTCAGTAACGTGTTTGGCTTACTCCATGCAACATGTATGCTTAGTTTCATTGCAAATGGTTCACTCAGACAGAAGATTCACTAAGTTTCAAGCAGCGGTTCCAATAACTCACAAACTACTAAACGGATTTAAACGGGGTTTTCAATAACGTGTTAAGCTTAATTCTTTGCAATATATTAGCTTAATTTCTCTGAAAACCGTTCACTCAGACAGAAGGTGCGCGAAGTTTAAACGGTGGCACCAATAGATCACAAACTACTGTACCGATTCCAATTGGCATTTCCATGACGTGCTTGGATTAGGTACTTCCGTGCAACATATAAGCTTAGGTTAGTTGAAAACGGTTCACTCAGATAGAAGTTTCGCAAAGTTTAAAGATAAGGCGCGAATAACTCACAAACTTTTGAGCCGATTCAAACGTGGCGTTCAACAACGCGTTTGGCTTACTCCTATGCAATATATAAGCTAAGTTTCATTGCGATAGGTTGACTTTGACAGAAGATACGCAAAGTTTTAAGCTACAGAACCAAGAACTCACCTACTGAACTAATTTAAACGAGGTTTTCAATGACGTGTCGGGCTTCTGTCTGTGCAACTTATAAGCTTTATTTCATTGCAAACGGTTCACTTAGACAGATGGTTCACGAAATTTTAAGCGGCCGCACCAATACCTCACAAATTACTTGAACGACTCAAACGGGGTTTTCAATAACGTATTTGGGTTGCTTTCGTGCAATATTTAAACTTTTTTTATTGCAATTGGTTCACTCAAACAGAAAATAGGCGAGTTTAAAGTTTCAAGCAAACAAAGCTTATAACTTTGAACGGAAGAAAGCCAAATACGTTGTTGAAAATACCGTTTGATCCGGTCCAGTTGTTTGTGTAAAAGTCGTGGGTACAGCTGAAGATTGGTAAAATCTAGATTTAATTTTATGATAAAAATAATAATAAAAAAATCCTATCTCAAAATCCTATATCAAAATACTTCAAAAAATAAAGAGAGATGTGAATCATTGTTTTTTAGGAATTGTCTTTTAATGGGAGAAATAAGTTAAAAAGATGGTACAGAAGTGAAGTTCAACAGTTTTGTATGTACAGTTAAAAGCATGTACAGTTAAAAGCATGTGAACCTAGAAACGTTGGACTTTGTACCGCTCTTTTTTCAGTGGCCACAGAAGCTAAAGTGACTGCGGCTCAGATTTAGTTAGGCTTAGTTTTGTATAAGTAATAACGAAACCCGTATCACAGTTCATCCGCGTGGAATTATACTATAATTTTACACTTACGAGGATAGTGGGCGACCTAACAGTCCACACGTAAACAAGAGGTGTTTAATTTACAAAAATCCGTATTATCGGTACTCTGTATACCTAATAATATAAAGGCGAGAACTGCACTGTCTGTCTGTCAGTCTGTTACGCTTTTATGGCTAATCCGATAAACCGATTGTGATAAAAACTTGGTACGAAGATAGTTTGAACCATGGGAAAAGACATTAGCTACTTTTTCTGAGCCCCACGCGGACGGAGTCGCGGGCAACAGCTAGTTGTTCAATATATCATTTCTTTTGCATTATTTAAGATATACTTGATAAAGTTGTTTTGGACTAGAGGGGTGATCGTGGTTATTTGAACGATATTACTAAAGTAAAAACGTTTTCTTAAAACGTTGCGTTTATCTTTAACTAAGCGTTTTAGGCAAACGTTTTTGTTTTGGTAATATCGTTCAAATTACCACGATTACCCCCTATAGTCTAGGCAAAAAAATCCTTAGTCGATGAAACTTTGCTGGAGTATTACACTATATGAGACAAACCTTCTATAAAAAAATTCAAAAAACTGTAACGGTACTTTTAATATTTCCATACAAAAATTACAAAAAATGTATGAAAAATTTTTTTTGTTACTTTTTTTTATATTTTGAATTTAAATTTAATTCATGATACTTTATCATTCTGTCAAATAAAATCTGCCTGAGAGAATTATGTTGGGGTCAACTGCTTCGTTGCCTACACTACTAGGTGCGGATTCAAGATGCGTCTACAGCCTGACTAGTTTGTGTTTCAAGTTATAAACATCAATCACTTAGATCGTTTTAGACGGAAATCATTTATCATTTTCAAAGGGTAGTCTCTCAAAATATCTTCTAAGCCATTGTGTGCAACAAAAGACTTAACATGGCATCTTAGCAAAAAATACCTTAGGTGTTTGAAGAAAAATTATTCCTTGGAGAAAAATATTTGATCAATCATGTCAATCTTTGTTTAGAAAGACTAGAATAGAATGTAAGGTATGTGGTCTTCATCAGGCAAATGGCCAACCGTACGTACGTAGAAGTCCCCCGTGTGGTGCTCCACCTCCTGCAACCCATCTCTACCCGTGGGTGTCGTAAGAGGCGACTATGCATTTATGAACTAGAGGATGTGCAGCAGCATCCTTTTGTGTATCGTAATCTTACATTCTGCGGTTACCAACAACCGCGGTTCATGGTGCCAGCCGCAAAGCTAACAAGCGTGGTGACTGTGGTACTCCCCATCCACATTGTTCCAGCTAAAGCTGGAATTTTGCAGAGAGCTCCCTCCCTGTCCTACAGTGGATGTTTCATTGGATGTTATGATGGAGTAAAAGTCTACTAACTTATGCACGCGTGTATGAAATAATGTGAACGACCTGACTTGACAAATCTTCACGTCATGATTAAGTATTAGTTATGTTCCACAGAAACGAAAAAAAAATAACACACACATAAATACATAATTATTGTAAAGTCAATACTTTAGAATTAAATGTCCGAAACATGCTTTAAAAGAGCATTTAAATTTAGGAAGAAGGCTTAGTATAAAAAAAAAGATCCTCAGAAATCTTGTTTTCTGGAAATTTCCTTTTATGTGAAATGGATATTCCTTATCCAGATATCAATTTCACGTAGAAACACTTTACGTAAGTATCAACTAACGTTACACCTCGGATACTATACAGGGTGTAATCGTTAAGTGTGTCCAGGCGATTATTCCGTAACTATTAGAGATATCAAAAAACTTTAAACTGATATCGAAAGTACGTTATCTAATGAGTAAAATGACATCAATAACTTTCTAAAAATAAAACGACAAATATACAAAATTATGACATTAATCACTCCCATACATTTCATCATGACATCCTATGAATCGTCCACTACAGGACAGGGAACTCCCTCCAAACTTCCAGCTTTTGCTGAAAACAATGTGGAGGGGAAGTACCATAGTCACCACGCTTGTTAGCGTTACGGCTGGCTCCATGGACCGCGGTTATTGTTGACGGCAGAATGTAAGATGTTACGATACACAGAAGGATGCTGCTGCCCATCCTCTGGTTCACCCTTAGTCGCCTCTTACGACACCCACGGGTAGAGATGGGTCGGTACTATTCTTTGCCGACACCGCACGGGACCATACATTTAGTATGCGATTAGTAGAAAGGTTTTAGTTTTGCTTATTTTAAAAGATTATTTTGGCACAATAAATTGGCTGGAACGACAACCCGCGAAAAAGATTTTTAATTTAGAACGGACACCAAAGAGTATCTTTCTTTTTGTTATTTTTGTAGTATGTTGCTTTTCAGCCAGTTCAAATTAATACGATATTGAAACAAGGTTTATTATTATTTTGAAGTAGTAAGATATTGAATCTGCACATGAATCTACCTATTAGACCACTTAAAATAAGGAAACTAAAACCTTTCTACTAATCTCATACTAAATGTATGGGAGTGTTTAATATTTTGGATATTTCTAGTTTTATTTTTAAAACGTTATTGATGTCATTTTACTCGTTAGGTAACGTACTTTCGATATCAGTTTAAAGTCTTTTGATATCTGTTATAGTTACGGAATAATCGCCTGGACACACTTAACCATTACACCCAGTATACATCGAGCGCGAATTTTAAATTTGAAATTGGAAGGTCGCCTAGACCCGTATAATCAGTATACAGGAGCACCACGCAAATCACGCGGGCGGGCGCGCGTGGAAGTGCGGGGTAGATTGCAAGGGGGGTGGATAGTATCCGTTCTGTATAATAGTACTATTACTTTATTCAGTGCTAACGTTCATACTGTTTTGATCCAGGTACGAACCCGACCACAACCAAGGCGGGGTCTGCAGATATAACCAGAACCCTGGCTACGTGGTCTTCTCCGCCATGGGTTCCTTCTTCTTGCCAATGGCCGTGATGGTCTACGTGTACGCCAGGATTTCCTGCGTCGTTGCTAGGAGACATCAGCAGTTGGCTACTTCGTCGACTAAATGTAACAAGGTGGGTCTAAAATAAAGAAGTAGTGGGCCTAGAAGAACTGATGGCTGATGGGGCGTAATAATTCTAGAGTGGCGATCACGACGGTCGTGGGAAGCAGCTGGATGCCAGCAGCGCCTCACCGGATATCATGGAGATCTTTAGGGTGGCCTATGTGCAGCTGTAGACGTCTTTTGGCTGCTATGATGATGATCACGAATTGGGAGACATAGCGTGGTCAGGCCCCCAACAAGATGGACCGAAGATCTAGTCAAGGTTGCAGGAAGTCGCTAGATGCGAGCAGCGCAGGACCGTTCTTCATTGAGATCTTTAGGGGAGGCCTATGTCCAGCAGTAGACGTCTTATGTCTGATTTGATGGTGATGATGATGATTGGTATTTTAAACTATAATTAGCCCGAGCAGTGCCGGCTACCAATATTATCATTATCACTCATCTCTTATCGTGTATGTCGTAAAAGGCGACTAAGGCATCTTGAATCAGGCGATGAGCAGCAGCGTCCTTCTGCGTTTCGTACCTCTATACTGCGGTCACGACCAGCCCCAATGGTCTATTGTTCCAGCTGCCAAAAAGCGTTGTGACTATGGTAGTACGTCCCCTTCAAATCTTACTGCATATCTTTGCTGCGAAATTCTAGTACGGCAATGGACGTTCACGAACGAAACTGAATGTCTAGTTCCGCTACCCAAACTACACTTCATCGCAGCGGAATTTCTACAGCGGTTTCGTGACTGAAGTTTCGCGGTGGAGGTGTGCTAAGGGCGTTATGCGTTATGAGATATATATTAAATTTTTATTGATAGAAATAGAGAGGCTGTAAATAGATATGGCGGTTTGTAGAAGTCATATCCTTGTATGTATGGTAGCCATTGTGTGATTCGATATTTACGAAAAAAGACGCTACTGCCAAATCTTCTGATTCAAGATCCTGTCGCTTTATACACCACCCATATAAAGGAATAGGTTGGTGCAAATTCCAAGCGGCACTATATGGCTCAAAAGCTGCAACCTTACTTTTTTTGTTGCAGAGACCAAAACTCTCCTGCATTAGAACCGAATCAGATTCAGGATCGGACAAAATGTCGCTAAGACAAAACGTATCGAAGCAAGTGTCAAGAAACTCAACTCAACACAGCGAGTGCTCCACACAGAGCGACCCGAAATGCCCCTGCTGCTTCCGAGCGGAGAAACGACGAGCAAAACAAATGAAAATCAAAGAAAAAGAATCCAAGCTCTACAACGAAGTAACTTTCAAAGCAAACTTTAAATACAAAAGCACCGGACGACATAGGACGCATTCTGTCAAAGACCACAACATAGAAAACAACCGAGTGTCTTCGCTTAGACGCGAAACGAAAACTGCTCAAACTCTAAGCTTTGTCGTTGGAGGTTTCGTAGCTTGCTGGCTTCCATTCTTCTTATACTATCTCCTTACACCTTTTATTCCACAAAGTTATGTGAACCCAGTGTTGATGTACATTCTGACCTGGCTAGGTTGGTTCAATTCTGCTATTAATCCGTTTATTTATGCGTTTTATTCGCCTGATTTTAGATTAGCTTTTTGGAGGTTGACTATTAAGAAATGTAAAAGGAGTAAGCGTTAAGCAGCTAGCACACCTTGCTCAATTCAGAAACTAATTCGGCATACATTGCTCGTTGTAATAAAGATATTGGTATTGACAGAACCAAGCCTGCAATGTATACCGAATTAGTCTTTGAATTTAGGAATGTGTGATTTTGTGGATTTAGTGTTTCAGTAGGTATTCATACCATATTCAGCTTCTAAGGAAAGTGTTGGCAAAAACTGAAATGGCGTAATCTGTTTAGTTGACGAAACTTTGAATCAATTCTTAAATATGATTAAGTGATATAATATTTCTCAAAAATTCAAAATCACTAAACTTTTTTTTTTTTTTCAAAGTTTGATGAGATTCAACGCCACCAAAACACAAGCGTGTCTATTCACTGCCAAAAGGAGTCCGTTCAATCTGACTCCTACTTCTCGAGGTACATCTGTACCGGTTACCGACAGCCTCGAGCTTCTTGGCATGAAGCTGTGTGCAAACCTGAACTTCGGCGCCAACATTGCGTCAAAAGCCCAAACTGCGGCCAAAAAGTTGGGTATAAGTTAAGCGGTATTTCACTCCTGGACAGTTGCTAGTTTTATACAAAGCACAAGTCCGATCTTGTATGGAGAATTGCTGCCACTTTTGGGATGGCTCAGCCAAATACCTACCAACTAGCCGCACTTAACTCGATAAATCGCAGAGCCAAGAAGCTCGTTGATGATGAGATGCTAGTGAAAACCAAATTTCACAGCCTAGCCCACGGGCTAAAGTCGCGAGTGAATAGGCTTCTTCTGGGCAAGCTCGTTCCATCGTCGACCTCATCCCTGTCCTCAGGGCTAAATCGAGGTCAAGAGTAAGCCTATGCACAATAAAAAAAATTGTGTTTGCTTGTTCATATTGTTTGTAAGGACCGGCTCATCAACATGGCGTTTTTTATTTTTAAAACTAATATTTCAGGCGGTTTTTCAGTCTTTGGCATCCCATCTTTTACACTCTGTATTTAAATACATTGTAAACCATCTTAGATTGTAAGATATTTTAAGGTTATTTATTTTCATAAAAGTAGAAGATTACATTTTACTCCGTCTTTTAATTACCTGAAATAAACGGAATCAGATTAGAAAAAATGCGGCATATTTATTATTTCTCCAAAAAAAAACTTACATAAAAAAAATTATAAAAGAAAAACCCGACTGATTATTGGTAAAGATTAACTATTTCTTTGTTCTATACAAGGTGTAATCGTCAAGTGTGTCCAGGCGGATTATTCCGTAACTATTGAAAATATAAAAAAAGAAAGAAAATGACATCAAAAACAAGTACGTTACCTAATGAGTAAAATGACATCAATAACTGTTTAAAAATAAAACGAGAAACAGCAATACATTTAGTATGAGATTAGTATAAAGGTTTTAGTTTCCTTATTTTAAAAGGTTATTTAATCACAATAAATTGGCGGGAACGACATCCCGTGATAAAGGTTTTGAATTTAGAACGAACACCAAAAAGTATCTTTCTTTTCATTATTTTTTTTATTTATTTTTTATTTATATTTATTTTATTACAATCATTATCATAACAGGTACTCAACCCAAAGCGACAATGTTGACGTCAATATGACTGTAAGTCTTATCTATTCCTTAATCTAATATAATTTATTATTTACTAAATATCATTATCAAATTTATATTCTACATTAACTAATTTCCAATTATTATGTTATTTCCAATTATTACCAATCATTAATGTTAATAAAATGAACATTAGAATTAATTATTACTTAAATATACAATAGTAACTTCGGTAAATCTTGCCACCGAACAATGGTACAAATCCACCAAACTAGCGACTGCATTTAATATCCCCAACGCTATTGTAATAGGAGCATGAGCTAGAGCATTCGTTTTACAATGTGGCATGGCAAATGTCTGCTCTCTCGGCCCTCTTCGCAAACGTCTGTTTGGGACCAATAATCCCATCGCCGCCAACAACTCTGGGTTCGTTATTATGCCACGGAATATTTTAAAAGCATATTTTGCTAAAGCAAGGTTTCTTCTCACCTTTAAACTGTGGTATCCAACCATTATGTTGCATTTCAGCCAGTTCAAATTAATATCATATTGAAACAAGGTTTAATATTAATTTAAAGTGGTAAGATAATTAATCTACACGTGTATCTACGTGAAAATTATCATATTATACGTAATCATAAAATTTATTAATGTCAAATGAGTACTAGACCTCTAAAAATAAGGAAACTTACATAAATCTTTATACTATCTCATACTAAATGTATGGGAGTGTTTAATGTCAAAATTTTAGATATTTCTCGTTTTTTTAAAAAAAAGTTTTTAATGCCATTTTACTCATTAGGTAACGTTCTTTCGATATCAGTTTAAAGCTTTTTGATATGTGTAATAGTTACGGAATAATCGCCTGGACACACTTAACGATTACACCCTGTATAAGGTGTAACGGACAACCTTCCGTAAAAGGGCACGAGTCAACGTAACTGAACAACTTTCATGGAATTAAACAGGAAGTTAATAAAAAATCGCCTCTCCACACAAACTGTCCAAGTTTGAAATTTTGTATGGAGAGGCCGATTTTTTTCTCATTTTCTGTAAGTTTTATTCACTGAAATATGTTCAGTTACTTTGACTGATCATGCCCTTTCAGTTTTCGGAAGGCTGTCCCTTACACCCATTTTAATTTGGTTACCATTAATTTAATCTGGTATTAAAGGCGGGGACATAACAATTTGTGCGATTAATTTTTTTCCCCGCCTTAACAATACCATATAAAACTAATGGTAACCAAATTATAAAGAAACAGAGCTTAACTTTTCTTAAATAAATTTATCCAAGAAAAGTTAAGCTGTTTCTTTAATGATTAACTAATTGGTTAATCATTAACCAGTCGGGATTTTTGTTTTATTTAATATTTTTTTATTTGAAACTTTTTAGATTATTCATTCTACAGTAGCGGTTGAACGCGACTTCGTTTGCTATTTTTTGGAGTTTTCCACTAAAATCAATATTTTACCGCAAAATAAATAGCTTGATGTAACTTATATGACAAATTAATCTTTTTTTTGGATATAAATAGATTTTTTAATTGATTTAGGAGTTCCAGATATTACCCCCTTCAAAGAAATATTGACTTGTGATTTTTTGGTAATATTTTTCAAATCACTACAATCACTATGTAACGTTTTAAGTAACGTCATATCATTTATTTATGAATATAAATATGATGTGTAAAAACGACGTAATATTTTTTTTTTGTTTTCTCAACAAAGTGATAAGTATTCAAAACTCAGGCTAAAGTTTGGGAATCTCTTTATACTTGCTAAACAAGGTAATGCCGCCTCTACAAAAACATGTTTGTTTCAAAGAAATTAGCTTGTATTGATATAAAGTTCAAGCTAATGTGAAAACAAAGTTTCTATTAAATTATAGGTTTTATCAACTTTTAGAGTCAGATTGATATTTATTTGAGATTTAGGTGCTCTAGCCTCTTGAGACTTCGTCACAACCTATAATTTAGGACTAAAATCTTCATCACGACGGATGAGCTGGTGGTACACTCTTAACGATATATCGATATGATACTGTTGGAAATAATTAAATTCAAAACTTCGGTCACTGACAATAGACTAGATTATTGGTTGGATGGTAATTACTGCAGACACTTCATCCAACCAATATTCTACACTCTTAGATAAATGATTCGCTGCGCAGCGAATCATTTATCTAAGTCTACACTATTATCAGTGTACGAAGTTTTGAATGTGACTGTATCGACAAAGAATCGATAGATATATATGAAATTGAGAGTAGACCCTCTGGATCGGTTAAGGTGGTTGCTGAGCAGAGGTGCTGCCACTTTGTGTAAATAAATTTATTGCGTCATAAATACAAAACATTTAATACTTAATGATTGTTTGTTTGGCGGCAATTTGGGTTAGTTCTATATTTTATCATCCATCACCTCACACCTTAGCTTATCGTGAATAGCTTTGTATTCCCTACTATATGGAAAACTGCCCGTATCGTACCGGTGCACAAGAGCGGCCCCAAAAATGACGTTGAAAATTACCGTCCCATTTCCATCTTATCTACCCTGTCAAAGCTTTTCGAAAGACTTGTTCATAAAAATATTTATCCGTCATTGCACACTAGTATTATAGAACAGCAGCACGGATTTGTTCAACGGCGATCAACTACTACAAACTTGTTAATTTACATGACATATCTTTTTGAAGGGTTAGACGCTAATAAGCAAACAGATGCTATATACACAGACTTTCGAAAAGCATTTGACAGGGTGGATCATAAGATACTTTTAGAAAAGTTAGCTTTTAATGGGATTAGGGGAAATCTGTGGCGTTGGTTTAAATCTTATATAAGCAATCGAACGCAAAAGGTTGTTATCCATGAGTATGAGTCTGTATTCGTGCCCGTAACGTCTGGAGTGCCCCAAGGGTCAATTTTGGGACCCTTACTCTTTATATTATTTATTAACGACGTACATGATTGTTTTAAATTTTCTAATATTTTATTGTATGCAGACGACCTAAAAATCTATCACACCATTGATGATGCTTCTGACCATATTAAAATACAAGAAGATTTGGATAGATTTTCTTTATACTGCGTTAAAAATAAACTAAAGTTAAGTTTAAATAAATGCAAATCTATTTCCTTTACAAAGAAAATCAATATTAGTAGGCATCGTTACAAAATTAATGACATTCATATTGAAAATGTTCACTCCATTAGAGATCTCGGAGTAATCCTAGACTCAAAGTTGCACCTGGATCTGCATGTAGATAGCATTATTAACCGTGCTTACAGAATGTATGGTTTTGTCATGCGGTCCTGTTCGAAATTTACCCGCCCCGCCACTTACCTCTATGTTTATAAGTGTCTTGTTAGGTCACAACTTGAGTATGCTGTGTCGGTATGGGATCCTCTGTATAATAAATATGCTGATGCTATCGAGTCGGTGCAAAAGAAATACCTACGGACTATGTACTACAAATGTCATCGTAGTCGCTTATCTTATGCGAATCTTTTGGATAAATTCAATTTGTTAAAGCTTAAATCTAGACGTTTACAGCTTCAAGCAATGTTACTTTATGATATATGTCATAATAAGTATGACTGTATTCCGCTCAACAATAAATTGAGCTATCGAATTCCGCTTAGGGGGCACTGCCGAAGAATACATCGGCTTTTTGCCACTGCTCCATGTCGTACTAATGCCGGTAAACGTTCCCCGATGAACCGTATTGTAGAAAATTACAATATACATTTTAACGCTATAGATATTATGAATGTGCGTGTCAGTACTTTTATAAAATCACTTCTGCAAGTGGTGTATGGTAGAGACTAAGGCAACGTTGTGTTGTTAACAACATATTTTATTGTAATTGTAATAAGTAACTTTTCATTATTATTGTTGTCAGAAACAAACATTACCTGTTTGGCATAGTTTAAAAAAAAAAAGTTTTTCTTATTAGTAACATGGGGTCAATGTTGTGGGTTTCACGATTATTTATTTTTTTATGTCTACTTTATAAGTAATAACTTATTGTGAAACTGTTTGTTGACCTAAATATTGAAAAAAAAAAAAAACCAAAAGTGCCAAAAACGGCCACTTTTAGCACTTTACCAATACAAAGCTATAAATGATAAGCTAAGCTATGATGTTATGGGTTATAACATGTATAGCTACCCCATATTGCCGCCAAACGAACAATACTAATGAAAAGTTTTGTTTTTGCGACGCAATAAATTTATTTCTGAAAGTAAGGTGCTGCCACTCAGCAACCCCCTTAATTCAAAGAGATTTGAACCTCGCTGCGCTCGGGGTAAGTTGAGCTTGCCTTGGCTGACGCACCTAAAATGGACCAATAATATAGACCCATTGACCTACAACCTGCCGACGCTGTTTTACGATTCAATGACGTCAAATTTATTTGGTTTTTATGATTTCTGGAATATGAAAAAAAAAATATTGGTACGATTAAGTACAAACTATGTAACGTCTAACGGAAAGGTGTGATAATATTGAAGGGTGTAAATCTCCCCATGAAACTGAACAACTTTTCCCTCGGAACATAGGTCGACATACAAAAAAACTCCCATAGAAACTGCATCAGCTGATGTAGTTTCTATGGGAGGTCAAAAACTTACCAATATTTCTTGGAAAAAGTTGTTCAATTTCATGTGAAAATTCACACCGATACCTAAGCCATAGTTACTAACCTCTCATGTTAATTAAATAAAGTTACAATAACATTTACGGTGGTCCACCCGCCATCTTGACGTACACAAAACTTTGACATTTAGATCTCGGTAAGTACTTAAACCTTTAACTGCCAATATTGAAAACTAAATGTAAATACATTTAAACTTACCTTCAAAGATCCTTAACGTTCACAAAGTTTTAAAAGGGCCATCACGGCGACGCAAAGTTTGCATCAATCAAGTATACGTGTTGAATGACATGCCATTACCCCAGAAATAAGGCACGAGACGAAAGGGTAGTAATTGTTAGTTTCATTTACCTATACGATGATGATCTTGATAGTCACATGCCATGAAAAGTCAATAGAATGCTCAATGTCAAGAGAGTAGAGCGCCTTTACAGTAGCAGAAGCTCGTTGGTGATGCTAGCCCACCGGCGCAAAGTTGCATGTCTGTCGGTCTTTTACAGATTGTACTTCGGAGAGTCTGCCCAAGAGCTCCATGGGCTTATTCCGCCATCCCCCTTCTACCATCGGGAATCCAGACACACCGCAGGATATCACCCACCGGTTGTTAATCCACACATCCGTGCAAAGCGCTTTGAAACATCCTTTATAATACGCACGGCTAAGCTCTTATAACCCGAATCGGTTTAAGTCGCGAGTGAATAGGCTTCTTCTAGGCAAGCTCGTTCCACCGTCGACCTCATCTCTGTCCTCAGGGCTAGATCGAGGTCAAGAGTAAGCCCATACACAGTAAAAAAAAGGAACGTGTCTGCCATCTGCGAACCATTACCTTTGAAACACGAATTCCTACTCAAAGCGCGGCAAGGGAGTACGCAAATAATATTAGTGCTAATGTTTTTTTTTACTTTGGCAGATTAGGGCTTCTCTCTTAGGCCGGTATTTCACTGGGACACCATGGCAGCGCAACCAGTCGCCGCTACCAACAAAATGTATACAGCTTTATAGAGAGTTACTCACCTGGTGTCCGTTTGGTTGCGCAACCAATTTGGCGGCGCAACCAGTTCGGATGCTGGTCGCGCTACCACTCCCATTGAAATATAGCCCTTAATACTGTGGCCGCAGGGTGTGTCTTTACTGGTGTCTAATTACGGACACAAGTGGCGCAACCAGTCGCGCCACCGTGATGTCCCAGTGAAATACCGGCCTTAGAGCGCAGAAATTTGTGTTGCAAATGAAATGATTCACACGCGTTGTTGTTATTGTTGTATAATCTTTATTGCACGAGAATTACCAAAGTATTATTGTCTGAAAGATTACATGCAAAGGCGGAATTATCCCTAGGTGAGATCTCTACCAGTCAACCTTGGAGTGACTAAAGGAGAAAGTATAATGATGCAGGAAGCAAGCGTGCAAACAGAGCAAAACATGAAAGAAAATAAGATTAATTTATAAGACTAATAGAAAGAAACATTAAATACGTACCTAGCGTTCTGGCTACCGTGATAGCACTCCTAAACTTGTCCTTTCCACTCCATATGGTGCCGGCCAAAAAGCGACTAAAGGATTTTGAGCAAAAGGATGGGCAGCGGCTTCCTACCGTCTTACATACAAAGATCATACAACCGTGGTCAGTCCCGGCCACGACGCTATTGTTGCTATTGTTTATTGCGTGGTGACTATGGCACTTCCCTTCCAAAAAATATCATCATATCAGCCTAAAGACGTCCACTGCTGGACATAGGCCTCCCCTAAAGATCTCCATTACGACCGGTCCTGCGCTGCTCGCATCCAGCGGCTTCCCGCGACCTTGACCAGATCGTCGTCCACCTTGTCGGCCTGCCAACGCTTCGTCTTCCGGTACGTGGTCGCCACTCTAACGCCCCATCGGCCATCGGTTCTTCTTGCGATGTGCCCTGCTCCCTGCCACTTCAGTTTAGCGATTCTCAGGGCTATGTCAGTTACTTTAGTTCTTCTGCGGATCTCCTCATTTCTGATTCAATCACGCAGAGAGACTCCGAGCATCTAAAAAATATACCACGCTTATTTCTATGAAACTGTGGATGTAACTCCTGTCCAGTAGTGGTGTCCTTTTTCAGTTAAGCTTCAGTTAAGAGAAAATTTGCGACGCCATTTAAATGAAATATTAAGATACCTCACCTTTTTCTTTCCTCGCAAAAATGTCTGTTTTAAAAGCCTCTATTTATTTCAGCTTTTCCGTATCATTAGCGTCGGAAGTTTTTATCTGCTGAAACGTTTGTAGTTAAGTGGTGATTTGGCGGTTTTTTGTGAAATTGTATATTTTCGCCTTCAGTTAATCGTACTCATCGTAACATCCCATGAAACGTCCACTGCAGGACAGGGAATTCCCTCCAGAGATCCAAGAAGAACGCGTGGTGTTTAGGAGGGGATTTACCATAGTCACCACGCTTGTAAGCTTTGCGGCGGGTGACGGCATTTGTTGGTGACCGCAGTATGTAAGATGTTACTATAGACAGATATATGCTGCTGCCCATCCCCTGAATTATGAGCCTTTAGTTGCCTCTTACGAGATGGTTTGGTACTATTCTTTGCCGGCACCACACGAGCGGAACCGGCACCACACGAGCGGAACCGGCACCATACGAGCGGAACCGGCACCGCACTGTCAATTGTACTCCGCTCGCAAAAATATTGATATCATGTATGTTGATTAGCTTCATGTTTGTATGTGTACAGTCAAGCATATGCTAAGCTGAACACATTGGAATTTTATTCGGAGGTAGGGCTTTTGTGCAAAGTCCGTCTGGGGAAGTATCACCCCCCTAGGCTTTGGGGCCGATAATTCTTCAGTAAAACAGCAATATTTGCAGCGCTGTGTTTCGGTGTTTCGGAAGTGAAATTACTGGCACATGAGACATACTATTTTAGTTTTTAGGGTAGGCAACGCGCTTTGCCGTCTTACTAATAAGACAGTGGGTGCCGTGGGCGGTGGAGACCATTTATCAGGTGGCCCGACAGCTCATTTGCTCACTGGTATCCTAAAAGGAACCGGCCAATTGCGAGTCGAATTCGCGTACCGAGGGTTCCGTACCACTAAGGTAAAAATACCGTCTTAATTATGGACGCGCAGTCAAGCAGAAGTAGAAGTATTAATTTCGCGCGAGTCCAACACGTACTTAACCAGTTTTCAATATTTGTTGCTATAAACATACCAATTTTCACGCTTGTTCCCGTTTTTTATGATTGAGCTAAAAAAATTGAGACAGAGTCGAGAAAAAACACCTTTTTTCGTTGGGAAGGCATATCTTTTTTATTTTTGTTATTTGTTGTTTTATAACAGAAATACCTACATAATCCGTGAAAATTCCAACTGTCTACATTTTACGGTTCATGACTAAAGTTACAGCCCGTTGACAGACTGACAGACACGGAGACATCGCAGGTATATTAATAGGGTCCCGTTTTTTACCCTTTGATCGAGCGAAAAACTGATCAAGTGCTTTTTCTTGTTCTTTTTTCTTCTTCTTTGTTTTTTTTCTCCATTTTTCTTCTTCTTAAGTATTTTCAGAGCTAGGTCAAAACTAGTTATGACTGACAATCGATTTTAGCTCATTTGTGATGATAAGGATGATTGAAAAAACGTCGAATACAAATTATGTCCGTAATAATTCAACAGTACTGATTGATTTCCTTGTTCAGTGGTCTGAAAACAATTTATAAGTAGGACATAATTTTGATGAGGTCTTAACTTGCAATTTATTTTCCATTATAAGGTTTTTGAGGCCTTTTCCGCATCTATTTGAAGTTTCCGCCCTCAGCTCCGGTCTAATTTCCTGATTGAAATTAATTATTTTTCTCTAATGTCTGTACCTTATGTTTTAATTAATAAATATTATCATTTACAGTTTAAAAAGACATCGCATCTTTAATTTTATTTACTTTTTTGTTCGTTTTCATGGTCTGTTTCAGTCGCGAAGTCAAAACCGAGAATATTTATTATTTAGCTTACAAACAAAACATTCACCGACTTACTACAAAAAAATATGACATCTGTTGAACACTTGATTAAAAAAATCATACAAAATAACTCTGGCTATGTTAGTATTGTAGTTCGCTGGGCTATGTCAGTTGATGTGCAGAAGTCAAGTCGTAAGAAAATAAGTCAAGTCATAAGAAAATAAGTAATTTTTGACTTCTACGCATCAATGACATAGCCAGAGTTATTTTGTACGATTTTTTTGATCAAGTATTCAACAGATGTTTAACTTTTTGCAGTGTAGAAATAATTGGTGCTAAGCTAGTAAGATGTAAAGTTTTATTTGTGAGAGTCTGGTGTCCATACTAGGGTGGACCTGTGTTACGGAGCGCCAGGCTCTCTCCCCTCTTTCGCTGAGCAGAGGAGAATTTGCGAATGTTTCTTTTAATAGATGTCTTATATACTTTTAAAATATCTGGGAGACCAAGCTTCGCTCTATAATAACCACCTCAACATAAAATATCATCGGGCTAGCAAGCTATGCTACCCACCAACAGATGGCGCTGTAGGTTGCTGTCTAAAACGCGGTATTCAAAAACAAATCTTAAAAACACGGGGTAAATGAATTTTCCCAGACATGAGAGCTAGCTAGATCGATTTTTTGCCTCCGGAACCGTATGGTAAATTTAATCGAAATCGTCAAAGCCGCGCGGATCCAGTTTATATAGAGCTAAGAATATAGAGAAATTTTTTTTCGGCTGATTCTAGTGACGCGTCGCTAAAATTAATATACTTCTCGAATATACAGGGTGTAACGGACAGCCTTCCGAATACTGAAAGGGCATGATCAGTCAATGTAACTGAACAAATTTCATCGAATAAAACTTTCAGGAAATGAAAAAAAAAAAATCGGCCTCTCCATACAAACTGTCCAATCAAGTTTGCAATTTTGTATGGAGAGGCCGTTTTTTTTTTCATTTTCTGAAATTGTTATTCGCGTTGTTCAGTTACGTTGATGATTTACTGATCATGCCCTTTCAGTATTCGGAAGGCTGTCTCTTACACCCTTTAAGTTGCATTTGCAAAAATGCAAAAATTGAAACTAAATTCCTTAGTAATTCACATAAATATTTTGGCATTTTAAGCCTTATGCCTTTAGGCCTTTTTGGGTTTGACCAAGAAAAATAAATATTTTGTTTGTTACTAATTGGCATTTACTTAACAAACAGAGAATGGTGAAAGTAGGCCTTAAGCTGTTTGGGCGGGAAATACTAACAAACAACCGAACTCTCAACTTTATAGGATTAAACAGAAGGTCTATTATAAACTTCCGACCACGAAAACAAAATACGACACAATTTCTAAACAGTCAAATTCCTAATTCGAATCACTGACAATAGAGTAGAATTTTCGTTGAAGATTTAAAATCGACAGTGATTTAATCATTTGAGTAGTTTTCTACCATACTCGTATTGTTTGTGTACGAAGAATTGAATTTAAATACATATTTTGAAGTAGTATACTGTATCTTTGTTGTCACTTTTTGTTACATTAAGGTTATTTTATTGTACCTGACATCCGTTTGCGCACTTTTTAGTGATGTCAAAAGCAACAAATATTTTTCTACGACTCAGCTAACAACGCACAAAAAAACTACAAATTCCCGTACAAAGTAACGTAAGTGACCAAAACATTTTGTATGGAAAGTTGAAATTTTTGGCGTAGTTAGCAAAGTCGTACAACACAAGTAGTAACTATCCTAGGCTCACACGCCCTAACTTATTAATTAAAATCGGTTCATCAATTTGGCCGTGAACGGATAACAGTTAGACAAACAGACTATAAGGACCGCATCACCTATAGATCTTCCAGACATTCATACTTTTAAATTAATAACTTATTTTAATTTAAAATTTTATAAAGTTAAATTTATTCTACGTACTGACATAATAGTATGAGATTTTTTTTATACAAGTGGGCAAATGGGAAGAACCTTCTTGTAACACCCACTCCCTTTATTGGTCTACTTTGATATTAAATACACAGCAAAACGCGTTGCCCACCCTGAGAAATAAGATCGGTAATTTTACTGGCTCGCTTACCCTTCTAACTGGAACAAATCAGTGCAAGCACTGCTGTTTTATGGCAGAAATATTTAAGGGGTGGTCTTTTTCCAGGATTTAGCACAAAAGCACAAGTACCTGTATAATATTATTTTATTGTACCTCACATCCGTTTGCGCACTTATTAGTTTCAACTTCCCATACAAAATTCGTTAGTCACTTACCGTAATTTGTATGGGTAGTTAAAAAAATATTTTGTGCGATGTTAGCAAAGTCGTAGAACAAAAGTTGTTGCTTTTGACCTGCGTGCAAACAGATGTCAGGAACACGTAAATAACCTAGTATACGAGTCACAGCAAGTTTTTTTTTTTTTTTTTACTATGTATGGGCTTACTCTTGACCTCGATCAAGCCTTAAGGACACAGATGAGGTCGACGATGGAACGAGCCTGCCCAGAAGAAGCCTATTCACTCGCGACTTAAATAGGTTCGGGTTATAAGAGCTCGGGAACACAGACGCAGGCAGAGAATTCCACTCCTTAGCTGTGCGCATTATAAAGGATGTTTCAAAGCGCTTTGTGCGAATGTGTGGAATATCAACCAGTTTTATATAAACTTACGATTTATTGAATTAATTACATTACCTTCGTCAAAAACAGTAAAACGATATAGGGATGTGGCAATGACAGTTTCGATTATATAGTTTGAGATGGGTGATCATTGAAATTGAGCCTCGGGATACTCCTCTGATCATTCCTCTGATTCAAACTAGATTTTGTCTAAACGACAATTTTTATTGTCCATGACGTTAGTCAACTACGAATTTTCTAATGTCAAAAGGTGGCCCCAAAGATTTTGGACCTCCTTGCTTCGCTCGGAATAGATACCGTGTTAATTTAAGTATTTTACTATGGGATCACATCTGCCAGCATGTCACATCTCCTTTGCTTAAACGTTAGTGTATTATAATTATATGCCTTTGCCAAGCCTTTGCTATATAATGGCACGTCACCATTGATGATTATGAAATATTCAAAATAACCCTACCAAATTAAAAGAACGACGCCTTCACTGCATTAAAAAGATATTCAATCAATCAATCAAAATATATTTATTTCCACACCACAAGAAGTTTAGAAGTAGTAGGTACATATTAAAACAATGACAAATTCTTGTGGAGGGCTGATGCCTAAACTAAGTTTTAGAAAAAACCTGTAATATAGGCCGCCTTCACGCCTATATCACGCCTTCCCCCGAATACAGTACAATTTTGTGTACATATTATAAGACAGTTGCAAATTACAAAATGGGTGTAGAAAAATAATAGTGAACTAATCAAGTCACAAATTAAAATATTATGTATATTATTAATATATTACGATTATATAATTTGTCGGGACTTTACATCACACGTCCCTAACTTGTAAGGAATAATTTTTTTAATCCTACTTCTACCACTCTTATTTTTCTGAGAGTGGCGCCCGCTAAACACATATAGTAATAATTTTTAATAATTATAATCATAAATTTAGTATGTAAGCTAGTATTAGTACACAAACAAAAAAGATCCTAAAACTTGGAAGTTTAACCCCCCAACCCATTAAAACAGGGGATGAAAGTTTGTATAGAACTTCCGCAACTTTTATAAAAAAAAAAAGTTTCATGTTATTTTGAAATGAAAAAATTATTCACACATTGCTTTTCTGTTATACAATAGTTCTTAAGGAAAAAAATATCAAAATAAAAAAAAAGTACAAAGAAACTTAAAAGAAGTGAAATCCCAACAAAAACATTCCAAGCTTCTAACCTCAACCCCTAACTTTTCAAAATCTACTTCTCAAAATATTATGTGACTTGGCCGTTTCGCTACTACCATCACGCGAGCGTAAGGTGAAAAATGTATTCGCTGTTCATTGCTTTTCTGTCATAGTACTTCTGACATAATAGTTCGTGTACTAATGAAACGGCCTAGCCACATATTTTGACTAAGTTATAAATATTGTGAAGTTAGGGCTTATAGAGTTAAGGCGTGTAGAGTAAGAAGCTTGGCTCTACATTAGATCTGATAACTTTTTGAAAATACGAACTACCTATATGGTCTCGTCTTGGCAACATTTCTTATGAAATTGTTTTTGGTGGAATTATTTATTTCTTTCTGTAGTCAGTATGCAATTTTTCGTGTAGCTGGGGGGTAAGGGGTACTTTCGTGCTGCGTAGTCACAAAGTACCCACTTTATCCCCGGAGGCAGCTCAGACCAAGAAACTGAACAACGTTTTCCAAGGAACATAGGTCTAAATATTAACAATATGTATGCCATCAAGTCACAAACACGTTATGCAAAATCTATAATTAAGAAATTTCTTTTTTACTTTCGAGCGGAGCGAGAAAGGTATTGTATTCGTGAAAAAAAAAGTTTTTCTAATTTTCTCAAAAATGTGTCCTATATCACTTATACATAAAAAAAACAAGTCTCCCAAAAATGTCTTCCGTCAGTCGGTCGGTCGTTCGGTTGGTCGGTCGGTCGGTCGGTCGGTGGGTCAGTCGGTCCGTCGTCGGTCGGTCTGTCCGTCACGCTTTGGCCTAGCGACTAAACGAATGGTCCGATTGACACCATATTATGAGTATTATGCAAATCCATCGAAGGGTTCTAAGTGGTTTCTTGCTGGCTCTCATTTTGAGGGTAGCTGTCATACAACGAAAATGAAAAATTTCAATTTCCTCAAAAACGGCTTATACAATCTTGATGAAACTTTGCATGACCAAGCTCAAGACCTCTATGTAAGATATCTTGCGCCAGTATCAATTGATCTGTGTAATTTCATATAAGGGGTGTTCCTGTACCACCAAATCGTAAATATGTGATTTACCCAAAATTTATTCCATTGAGTTTATTGAAATTTTCTATAATATTAATCTTGGATTGGTTGTCTACCTGACTGGATATTCTTTATGATTTTTTTGAATAAAATTTATTACACAGGCTGTACCAAAAACTAAAAGGGCTTGCTCAGTAGGCTAAACTGAACAATTATCCATAAAAATATCCATGTAAGTATCCTACGGTAGTATCCATTGATCTGTGAAAATTCTTATAAAGGGTGTTCCAGTAGGTACTACCAAAAGTTAAACATGTGATTTACTCGAAATCGTTTGAGATTTGTTTGCTTTAATGTTTGACAATTTGAATTCTGAATTGATCTGTATATTTAATTCGAACGTTTTTTGGAAAAACGTGAATAAAAGTTTGTATTTCCATACTTATTTTTATATTTCATTACTTATTGGCATTACAAATTTAAGTTTGCGGTTGATAGTTTTTCCTTGAGTATTGAGAGAAAGTAAGTGCAGTGCTACTGTACCATTTATTTTTGTTTCAAATAGTCCTTTACATCACTTCTAGTTTCACAAGTATTCTAACACAGCAAGATTTAATAAAGATACGAGCTAAGGTACCTTATCCATGCGGTCGAAATAGCCATTGGGTGGGTTGGTTAACTCAGCTCAATCCAATCTGACTTATTACCTATCCACTCTCTGTTACCAGTTACATCCAATACAAACGGAATGGATCTCCAATCCAACCACAGACAATCTTGTTGTTTACACAGGGTCATAACATAAAGCAACCGTTGAAGTGTCGGCTAATAATAGTACCTGTACTATAGGAGGTCATGACAATATTTGAAACGATCTCCAAATTCGGATGAATCTTGGATTAAAAGATATAGAATGACTCTATCAAGCTAAATATATTGATCTACTAGCGCACAGTGGTTTAATTGCAAATATATGGCTCTTGAAAAACATTTTATAGTATAAAAAATACGATAAGATAACAGACTGAAAATTGTAACTATTAATTGAACTGCGTAAAAACGTACAAAATGTTCGGTTGCGTTAGGGAGCGATACTCACTAGAGGAGATCGGGTGCTGACACTGACACACCGTATTTATGTATTCATTAAACACAGTTTATTATGTAAGGATCACAGGGAGCACAGACCACTCATTTACAATAATCCTGGCTAGGTATATTAGCAATGTGAAACTAGTAGCTATGATAAATGCGTATACAAGAAGTAGTTGCCTGACGGGCGTCCATGAAAAAATAGATAGAGCGGGATTGGGACTGGTCGAAACGAACGAAACGTCGAGATCCGATGCGCTTATTTCGCATCAGAACGCGTTTAATTGATGCGGCTATACCACCACACACTCAACGAAGCTTTATCGTATAAAAAATACGATAAGCCAAAAGGCAAAAAAAAATATATCCAAGAAAGAACTAGTTGTAGGTACTCATAAGAACTGTCTTTAAAGGAAACTTATATACCATAACGTTAGAACCGTAAGCACGACTGATCTGCAATTGACTATGATGAGTCTTGTGGTACACACGGCCACTCGTCGGTGGAAACACTTTGAACTTAAGCGGATCTCTGGTTTCGGGGGTTTTTAGTGTAGCGCTGGTTCAGCTTATACTGGTTTTGTTTCCACTTGCTTTCTGCCGTGCGTACGATACTTAGGAGGACGCTGCTGACCACCTTCCAGTTTGTTATGATGTAATCCGGTGGAAACTAGGTATTAATGGTACAAATCAATGGTACTACTGACACTACGTCGTTTCACAGTCTGGCCCACCATCGCCAGGTTGCATGTCTGTCGGTATTTTATTTGGGTTCCGTACCTCAAAAGAAAAAAACGGAACCCTTATAGGATCACTTTGTTGTCCGTCTGTCTGTCGGTCTGTCTGTCTGTCAAGACCCTTTATCTCACGAACGGGTAAAGGTATCAGGTTGAAATTAATACCATATATTGGAATTCATGAACCACACAAGATCTAAAAATTTAAATTTTTTACAACGACGCAATCAAAAGATATGGCATTTTATGTCCTCATCTCCATACATTTATGCAAAAAAGTAAAACCTACAGGGTACTTCCCGTTGACCTAAAATTATGAAAATTGGCGAGAAGCTAGGTCTCACAGTACAAATAATGGGAAAAGTCTGAAATCAATAAATATTACAACTTTTCTCACAACTAATGGTAACCAATTGTGGTGAGCTCCCGTTTCAAGAACATCCATATAAGAGAGGGGTCAAGTTGGATGGTCGCTGAGGCAATTTTTGTTAAACTTTAAAATTGGTATGTTTATAGTGCATAAGCTATAAAATGACAACAAATAATAAAATTTGGTCAAGCGCGTGTCGGACTCAAAAAATCTAGCACATTAACTTACTGAAATTTCAACTAATACAATTTGATTATATGGTGGTACGGAACCCTTGGTGCGCGCGTCCAACTCGCACTTGGCTGGTTTTTGATATAATATGATGACTAATATAAATGATAGATAACACCATGTATATTTAGCCATTCCATCTTGAGTTCACCGGGAAGGATAGTGGATTACAGAAGATTGTTTGTTCCGCTACCTGCCTTGTTATTGCTTTAGTCATCTTTAGTTTACAATAGGTTTATTTATGTAAAACTAGCGGCCCGCCCCTTCAACAGGTTGCACTAAGTTTATATGACATGGTATAGGAACTAATAATTCCTTTTACACTTTTACTCCTTATTGGAAAATCTTTAATTAAGAAAATATGGTTTGAGAGCATTCACTTTAATTAAGAAATTATTTAGTTCAAGAGTGAAGGAGTTTCAGTCTAAGTACAAAGTGTAACAAAAAAAGTAAAACAAACGTAAAGGGCATGAATCTGTCAACGAATTTGAACCACTTTTCCCAAAAACAGGTCGAAACACTTCAGGTGTAATATTTTGGTTACTTTATACAGCTTGATATTTTATTCACCAGAAAAAAATTAAAGGATGATTCCGTCCATGAAACACTAAACAACTTTTCACAAGGAACGTAGGTCGAAATACGAAAAACCAAATTTTACCTCCCATACAAAATGCGCTATCAGCTGGTGCAGTTTCTATGGGAGGTCAAATATTGATTTTCGTATTTCGAGTTCAGTTTTATGGGCAGAATTCTCCCTTAGTTTTTTTCTGGTGAATAAAAAAACACGCTGTATAATCTGCATCAAATTTTAGTGCATTTTGTAAGTAAATCATTATTTTTCACCTCACTAGCACGGAAAACTTTGCTTTATCGGTCAAAATAAAAAAAATAAAAAATATATTTTTATTGACATAAAACAAAAATTACATTAAATTGAAACTCTGACTTCAGAGCTAGGTAAAAACCTGTATTTCTTAAGTCAGTGAACTCTCCCAATCAATTATACTAATTATGTTCAATAAAAATAGCACGAAAAACAAACTAAATGAAAGAAAACTCAAAAAAAATATATGTGTGTGTCGGTGTGCAATAGGTATGTCGGTGTGCATAGGTGTGTGATGGTATGTATGTATGTGTGCGTGTTTTTTATTGATTGGCATAAACGTATAACTAGTGAGTATTTTATTTTAGGAGTTCTTCAGTTTGTTGGTAATTAAGAGTGAGCAACCAGGTTTTAATTTTAACCTTCATTTCGCGTAGTATACGAGGATGGAAGTTAAGAACCCTAACGTGAAAATGTTTTGGAAATTAGAACGTGATGATGAATTGTATGGTATCTGGGGCTATTCGTTAGCATTTTGCTTGCTGTAGTGAGGTGAAAAATTGTGTTTCGCTCTGCAGCAAAATTATTTTGCGTCTCTTGCCTTGATCTTTGCTCGTGGTTCAATCCTATAATCCTTCGCTTGCTTGAGTTTCATTACAAGGCACTCGCGCCAAATAATACTTTTCCTACCTTTCATAACAAAGAGCTATTGCGTAATTCGATATATAGGGTGACTTTTAATTAGTTCTTGATAAAAAAAAGGTATGCATGCATGTACTCATGATACTGAACAACTTTCCCGTATAGGAAGTTTTGACCTCCCGTATAGGAAATGCATCACTTGATAGCGCATTTTGTATGGGAGGTCAAATTTGGTTTTTCGTATTTCAACCTATGTTCCTTGGGAATAGTTGTTCAGTTTCATGAGTACACGCATATCTTTTGCTATCAAGAACAAATTAAAAGTCACCCTATAACGTGAAATCAGTCAGCACAGTCATAAAAGGATCAAAAATTTTAAAAATGCCGGGCCAGGCTAGGCGGGACGTAGGTGGTACCTACACACGGCCGTACGTAAGTGAAAACACTTTGACCTTGAGTTGGTCTCTACTTTCGGGCGTTTTTATAACGTACCGCTAGTTCAGTTTCTAATGTTTTTTTTTTTATATACTTAAAACAGACAGGTTACGTTTTTTTTCGTCTCTATATCTGAAAAAGTTGTTCAGTTTGACGATAGAATTAATTTGATTAATTAATTTGATTTTATGAATTGACGATTTTAATTTTCTGTACACAAATTTTTACACATTATATATGTATAATATACAAGGTGTAACAGAAAAGGTATATCAGGGTTGAAGGATGTGATTCTGCCCATGAAACTGAACAACTTTCCCCACGGAACACAGGCCGATTTACGAAAAAAAATTTTGACCTCCCATAGAAACTGAATCAGCTGATCGCGCATTTTGTATGGGAGGTAAAATTTTTTTTTTCGTATTTCGGCCTATGTTCCTTAGGGAAAGTTGTTCAGTTTCATGGGCAGAATCACATCCTTCAGGGTTGATATACCCTTTCTGTTACACCTTGTATAATGTTAAATATAAACCTCACATCTAGAATCTTAACCAAGGCCCCCCAACAGATTGCGCTGTAGGGTTTCTGGTTCGCGCTAATTAAATACTAAAAAAAAACTGAGACAACGCATTTGACCAAGCTAGATCAATTTCTCTCCCACGAAAACCTTACGGTTTTACTGTAAAGGAGAATGCCCATTAGTAGTATCGCAAAATTATACAAAATTGCTCAAATCGAAGCTGTGTCACAAGTCTGTGACATCAATAATTCTTGTTTATATTAAAGATAACTTTATATATTACTAGGAATTGTCCTCTTCTCCAGGTAAAAAATTA
The DNA here is from genome assembly GCA_947532105.1 of Athrips mouffetella. Lineage (NCBI taxonomy): Eukaryota > Metazoa > Arthropoda > Insecta > Lepidoptera > Gelechiidae > Athrips > Athrips mouffetella. The sequence continues at coordinate 7,015,911 of OX383980.1, read as the reverse complement.
AAAATATATTAGATTTTTTAATGATTTTTGTAATTTCGATGCGTCTATTCAGTGCTGCCTGCCACTTCAAATTTACCTGAACCGTAAATAAAAAGGTAGGTACGTTTTTTGTTAAAAAATTATCTTTCGTTCGAGTACCTAGTAGGGTATTAACAGTTGATAGGTTATGCACAACAGTTTCCTGCTGCGGTGGTTACCACTTAAATGAGTACCCATCAGGCAGGCGAGCGAGTTAAACGAATCACTAGCATAGTTTTTGTTTATACATACGTAGTTAGCTAGCCTACACTTGCCAAGTTATCAACTCTTTTCTCATTCATAAAGTTATTGTACTTACAAAAAGGAAATATTTTTAAATATTTTAGGTACGATTCGGCTGGCAACACCAAACTTGTCAGCTACTGATTACGTCAGTGATCGCAAGTCACCTCAGTATGACACATCGAATTCAAGAATTGGAATTTAGAACCTAATTTCCTGTGCTAATTACTGTAACACCTGAGAACTACAATCAAATGCCTAATCATTTTAATAAGTCCTTAGAGCCAACTTTACATCAAGCCATAAAACATTGTGACACAATAAGTTTTATACCGATTTCTGAGCGATACTAAGTTCCATAGTCACTTGGGCATATTCCTTTTATTAAACTCTTCAGAGCCGTTTTCAAGAAACCGGTTACAAATATAATACTTTTTACAAATATTTCACGTTTAATAATACTTATAGGATTCTATTAGAGGCTTATATTGTGCATAACAAAAATGATACAGGTGTATATTAGAAGTGATACCTATTATGGGTATATCCAATGTGGCGATATGAGAGCCCAATTCCAGCCAATTACACGCTTGCGTCGCCGACAGCTTTCAATTTTCGCATTCATTTTCATCCTTTTATAAAGGATTTCTAGAAATTCGAGAAACATATCTATGGACGAATTTTGAAAAGGTTTTTCTTGTGAAAAGCAGTGAAGATACAAGCAGACCTAACTTTAAGTATCTTGAGATGCAAAATACTAAGGTCAAAATTTATTAAAGTATTTTGCCTTTAATTTTTACAAATTAAAGGCAAAATACTAAGTGTAAAAAATTTAAGCAATCAAAATATACGGCCATTTATGTCTCCATTTCCATACCAAACCAACTCATAACCTAGTACCTACTTCCCAAATAAAGGATCAGTGCATCCAGACCCGGCAGGCGAGCCTCCGTAAACATCTGCGAGGCGCTGCAATATCGCGGCAGGCGGAATAAAACCCTGAGCGAGTCGTTATATTGCACTTTCAGCCGCCGATATTCTTCGACAGTGTAGCGCGCCCACAGTTGTGGGGTGTACAGCGCAGCGGTTGACAGTATGCTGCAAATAATGCCAGCTTGGCTTCGCGAGAACATTTAAAGAATCTTCGCGCGATCATATTTGCGCGTACTGAAAGTGCTCGTCGCTCACGGTCCATATCACTACCATCCCGCAGATCGCAGCAAATCATGTGACCTATTAAAGAGGGATTAGGTTTGAATGGTCCTGAAGTTTTAACAATAAAAGAAAAATCTTGTAGAGCTGGTTGAATATCTTGCGTTGATGGGTAACAAGCCCTTAGTGCGCTTGTTGTACCCTCACGCAGCATTCTGGCAACATATTCGTTTTCTCTGGCGGGGACTTCTCAGGCCGGTATTTCACTGGGACACTGGTAGCGCGACTGGTAGCGCGACTGGTTGCGCCACTGGTGTCCGTAACAAGACACCAGTAAAGACACCAGAATCGCTACACCCTGCGGTCGCATATTAAGGGCTATATTTCACTGAGAGTGGTAGCGCGACCAGCAGCCGAGCTGGTTGCGCCGCCAACCAATTTGGTAGCGACTCTGTGTCCCAGTGAAATACCGGCCTTAATCCAATAACGTGGATATGGTTTTGCAGCATGTTCATCTGATGTTATTATCCGCAATGATCTTTTTAGGGTTCCGATACCAAAATGGTAAAAAAAAGGAACCCTTATGGTGCCGCTCTGTCTGTCTGTCTGTCTGTCTGTCCGTCTGTCTGTCACACCTCTATATCTCAGCAACCACTGACGCTATCGAGCTGAAATTTGGAATAGTTTTAGAATATAGTTGCCCAACTTAATTGCACATGAAAATTTTTTGAAAAAAGTATGATTATTAATGTTAAAGGGTCCAAAATAGGGGGGGCCAAATTTCAAATTGTCGCTACTAGGTCGAGTGGGGTATCATATGAAAGGGCTTTACTTGTACATTTTAAAATATATTTTTGTATTTTTTTAAGTTTCTTAGTTTTCAAGTTATGATGAAAAATGTCAAAAAAAATACCATTCCCCCCCCCTTATCTCCGAAGTTTGAGTAAGGGAAAATCTGAATTAATTACAGTTGACAGAGGTTTATGTAAACTTTACAGCAAAAATAAAACGATCTTTCTAAGTTGCACAGTTTTTCAGAAATCTGCAAAAAACCTTTACAAACAAATTTAGTTTTGCGGTCCCGAAAATGGACTTTATTGCTTCCAAAAATACTATAGGTATATCGGAACCCTCGGCGCGCGAGTCCGACTCGCACTTGACCGGTTTTTAGGGTTCCGTACCTCAAAAGAAAAAAACGGAACCCTTATAGGATCACTTTGTTGTCCGTCTGTCTGTCTGTCTGTCTGTCTGTCTGTCTGTCTGTCTGTCTGTCTGTCTGTCTGTCTGTCTGTCTGTCTGTCTGTCTGTCTGTCAAGACCCTTTATCTCTCGAACGGGTAAAGGTATCAGGTTCAAATTAATACCATATATTAGGATCCATGAACCACACAAGATCTGAAAATTTAAATTTTTTACAACGACGCAATCAAAAGATATGGCATTTTATGTCCTCATCTCCATACATTTATTCAAAAATGAAAAACCTACAGGGTACTTCCCGTTGACCTAAAATTATGAAATTTGGCAAGAAGCTAGGTCTCACAGTACAAATAATGGGAAAAGTCTGAAATCATTAAATATTACAACTTTTCTCACAACTAATGGTAACCAATTGTGGTGAGCTCCCGTTTCAAGAACATTCATATAAGAGAGGGGTCAAGTTGGATGGTCACTGAGGCGATTTTTGTTTTAGTTCTATTTAAAAAACGGGAACACTTACAAACTTGAAAATTGAAAAGTTTATAGTGCATAAGCTATAAAATAACAACAAATAATAAAATTTGGTCAAGTGCGTGTCGGACTCAAAAAATCTAGCCCATTAACTTACTGAAATTTCAACTAATACAATTACGATTATGTGGTGGTACGGAACCCTCGGTGCGCGAGTCCGACTCGCACGTGGCCGGTTTTTTTTCTCTTTACCTATAATAACAGTCCGCGTATCTTTTATCATACCTTAGTCATAAAATTCTCACAATTTCTTTACAATAAAATTTTACACAAATGCCCCATTTTCAGAAATTTATTGCCGACACTATATTTCAGTTCCCGCTGTAAATGTCACCACTATCTTTATAAAATTCTAGGAACGTGAAAATTTGTGGAACTTTACCTTAACGGTGGAATTTAAAGGCAAATTTCAAGAAGTAAGATCAAATCTTTTTGTATGGATTTTTACCGCTTTGCAATTTTCTACATACAGTCATAGGGTAGATAAATAAAGTATCATGGTAAGCCAAAACTTTTCCACTTCCTAAATGAAATTGATTCAAATGACCTAGATACCCGTCGGTACCGGCAAGGAATAGTACCAACCCATCAGTACCCGTGGGTGTCGTAAGAGGCGACTAAGAGCTCATGAACCGGAGGATAGGAGGCAGCATTTTCTTTGTATCGTACACACGACCGCAAATCAGTAGAAACACTTTTGGACCTTATGGCGTGGTAATAGAGTTGAAAAAGTTTCTACCGACAAGCGGTTGACCGTACCATCTTATACACTGCGGTTATGTACAACAGCCGTCGCCAGCAGCAACGCTTACAAGCGTGGTGACTTCGCTAGATCCCCTTCAAAGTACCACGCGTTTTTGCTGGATTTCTAGAGGGATCTCCCTGTCCTGCAGTAGACGTTTTATGGGATGCTTTTTATGACCTATAATAACCGTACAGTTTTCAACACCTGAAAGGTTGCCTGGTAGAGATTGCTACCTTAGCAATAAGGCCGCCTTTTGTAATTTTTTTTGTTTTAATGTTTCTTGTTTTGTAAATTTCTGTCCTGTGGTGTGCAATAAAGTATATTTGTATTGTATTGTATTTTATTGTATTATATTGTATTGTATTGTATTGTATTGTATTGTATTGTATTGTATTGTATTGTATTGTATTGTATTGTATTGTATTGTATTGTATTGTATTGTATTGTATTGTATTGTATTGTATTGTATTGTATTGTATTGTATTGTATTGTATTGTATTGTATTGTATTGTATTGTATTGTATTGTATTGTATTGTATTGTATTGTATTGTATTGTATTGTATTGTATTGTATTGTATTGTATTGTATTGTATTGTATTGTATTGTATTGTATTGTATTGTATTGTATTGTATTGTATTGTATTGTATTGTATTGTATAAAACACGACTACATACCTATAGCTAAGATATGAATGGCGAGATAGAGTGACAAGGATACATAAAAAAATTGTACATTATCAAAGAGAAACTTCAAAGTAGCGCCTAAAACAGAAATAATGAAAGAGAAGCATTTGGTTTGGAATGGAATTAGTAGTGGATCTTTCGAAAAGAATGATGACGATGATGCATTTTTTTTTAATAAACATTTGTACTAACAAAACACTTCGACAATACGATATAAGGCATATTTTACACAGACCCTCATTTCTGGAGTGAAACTGCCACACGTCAGCAGTAACAGCACTAGTGATGGAATAATATGAACCTCTCATAAAAATAAATAACAATCCGAATAAAAATTGTAGAGTCTCCATTTATGCGTTCGTGCTGTCATGGAACATGATATGTACAGTTTAAGATGGCACAGTTTCAAAAAAAAGCTTACTTGGAAATTGCAAAATCTCTTTAAGCAAGTACCAACATTTTTGTAACTTAAAATGTTAGAATCTTAGAATTTGTTCTCCTGAGAAAGTTCTTGTTCTTGTTTACTTGATTCTGTTTGTGATTAGCGAGAAATATAGCAATTTTTTTTTATATTATAACGACAACCCATCCAGGTCTTTATTATTTTGTCTTTGCAAACCTTTATCAATAATTAAAACCAATAAAACTAACATTTTTTCATCACGTCAGACCAGTTTTACAACTTATTTTTTTTACTGTTTATGGGCTTACTCTTGACGTCGATCTCGAAGTGAGGACTGAGGACAGAGATGAGGTCGACGGTGGAACGAGCTTGCCCAGAAGAAGCCTATAAAAAACACACTAATAGAAAAAACACACTTTTACAACTTTCAATAAAGTTATAATTATTCCTATCTGTCTTTTTCAAAATTAAGGCATAAACTTAAATTTAAACCAAAAAAAGGATTAAAAGAATTTACTCGTATACTTTAGCTGCAGAAAATAAAAACCTAAAACAGCTCGTCCCATCTCTAAGGCTATTTGCCCGAAAATTGGGTAGATTTATTCTCGACCCCACGAAATTTATTTAGGTTTTTTCGGATACTCGCCGCTGAATATTTATTGACATCCCCTATTTCCATTTTAATGAAGCGAATAGATTTGTCTTTGAATAAGCTAATTTACAACTACGTAGACAAGGTTGTGAGTGACTGAATGAGCAAATGATGTACATTATCCACTTGAAAAGACAAAATATAATAAGGTACCTGCTGATATTGAATGTCCAAAGCTGCTATCAAGCAAAATCGATAATATATCGGTATTATCTGATTACTTACTGATCCTCTAGGATAAAAGAGTATTTTTCCATGATTCCATAATCAAAAGACGTCACATTTTGTCTAAGTACTTATCTTCATAAAGCTTTTGCACCTTCGAGGACCAGCTATGCATTCTGTAACTTCGAACGGGGTTTGAAGTTTTGCACAGTCAGAATGCATATACTATAATTTTTTACGTTTTTATTAAAAAAATCTTTAGACGCATAACATTCTTAGAAAATGAAGAGCTTTACTTCTTTTTCTTCTTCTGTGACATAGCAACTGAAATCTCCCAAATGTTTTTGTAGACAGGAGGTTATAAACAGTTAATAGAATTCATGGTTTTGTTTAATATCATGGTCAATTGAAAAACCAAAAGGGCCGATTCTAAATCCATTTCCAATTTATTCTGCTTCCATATTAATCTTATGGTCAAAAAAATTAGTCAACTCGGTACAATGTGGACTCTGCTTTAATGTACCGCAATGCAGCGTTGTTTTTTATCACTCTGGAAATTTCAAGTGATGGTTCTGCCCATAAAATTAATCGATTTTTCCCTGAGGACATAGGTAGAAATAGAAAAAAAAAATTACCTCCCATACAAAATGCGCTATCAGCTGATTCAGTTTCTATGGGAGGTCAATTTATGTTTCCGTTTTTCGACCTATATTCTCCAGGGAAAGTTGTTCAGTTTCATGGGCAGATTTACATCCTTCAGGGTATACATACCTACACTTTTAGTTGTATACAGTATCCGTGTTGGATTAAAAATTACATCCATAAATAGATTAATATAAGAAATACGTACACACAAATGTAATAAAATACACCACACACATCACTACATATTATAAAAGAAAGTACCCCGAAACGTTTTTCTGTCGTCATCCATCCATCATGTCTGTCTGTAATCGCTAAACTCAGGAAATATTATATTGATTTCAATCCGGTTTTCACTAATAGATAGATAATTTCAATAGAAAGGTTTAAGTCTATAATTTATAAATTTTGAGTGCTAATTAACTGAACTGTGATGATGTTTGTCGATCAAGTCGGAAAAAAACGTGCCTCTTAAGAGCTTTCTGGGCGTGCGCTGCGTAAATGGTTTCATTTATATGAAAGTTATGTATGAAAGAATTTTTGCTCTCTAAGAGCTCTAAAGAAAAGTCTTTGACAGTATTTGTTTATCTTTTAAGGATAACCCACAATAACCAACTATTTATAGCAAAAAAAGTATATTTTCTAAATAAGGTATTTTTGAACGTATTTTTGTACCCGTGCGAAGCCGGGGCGGGCCGCTAGTAAATATATAAAGAAGAAGTTAGCTGTTGTCAGAGAGCAGTTTAAGGTAGTGCCACAAAGTTTTAGTTTGAACGAACTTTTCTTATTTCAGTTAGTTAAGTTAGCACTAATTTTATTTACAGAATAACAAGGGAAAGCGAAGCCAGGGGGAAATTATTCTGAGATTTTAATCCTTAGTGATAAAGAAAATGTCATTCAGAGTGTCAGGTGTTTGCTAGTAATCATCACCGGTGATAGGTTTTGACCAGGATTTTGCGCGGCTTAATCCTAAGCACAGAACAAATAATAGAACTATTATACAGAACGTACACTCTTAGCCTTGCAATCTACCCCGCACCCCAGCCCTCACCCGCCTACGAGATTCTCATGGTCCTTCTGAGGGTCTTTTGCAGTGAATATGTGGGCCTACGCGACCTTCCAATTTTAAATTTTAAATTCGCGCTCTATGTAGGTATGTAGTTTCCGGAGTGTGCCCTGATCATAGATTTATTTGATTGGTTTGTAGGGAAACGTCTCTGAATGATACCTAGTGTCTATCAAATCAAGGTTGAAACCTAGTGATAGAAATTCCGATATCGAAACTTTTCGAAAAGGGAGCAATTCCACTGACTTTGACGAAGGTACCACGTATGTTTAAGACCTATCGTATTGATAACTGTAGGATTTTCAAACAAATGTCAGATCGAAAAAGTGAAATTGGCATAAATTTTAAGCATAGTACAGTTTTATGAAACTGAACAATTTTTCTTAAAGAAAAAGTTATATTCAAAATAAGTCAAATACAACATTTAGAGAGTTGATTTTTTATTCGTACATCAAGCTTTATGGGTTGATCCAAATCCTTCAGTTTTGTTACACCTACCATGTATACTCTAAGGACCTACCCATTTTATTTATTAAACCGAAATCAAAGTTAAAAATAAATTTAAAACTCATTTAATCAAGGTACATACTTGACCCATATAGCACACAATATAACAAATATCCATAGATTTAATAGTCAAGATAGAGTCTTGGGGACAAGCGGTTCAAAATTTCCCCATACAAGAAAAATAGCGCCATCTGTGAGAAATTGCGTGAACTACGTTGTGTAGTACTTCGGTCGGTGCTAAATACAGGGAACGGAAATAATATGGTGGGAAAAAACAAAACAAATTTTTTCTTGTTTTTGAGTTTTATTAATTGGATTATAGTAAAAAACAATAATAAGAAATAAAGATAATAATAATAAGAGTATATTGTTTCTTCAAATAAGAACATTCCATTTTTTTGGTAAGTTTATTTGCATCCAATGTTGACAATATGACTGACAACGACTGACATTTGTTGACGAATTGGGGACAGCGTAACGTGCCGATGGGCTAGTACTTATATATAAGTAAATGCAAATATCAGATTATTCTAGCTTCAAAAAATTCATCAAGGTCTCTAAAATAAATTATAAATAACAGGGAAAAAAATCGGCCAAGTGCGAGTCGGACTCGCGCACCGAGGGCTCCGTACCACCACATAAATTTTTGAGTCCGACACGCGCTTGACCAAATTTTATTATTTGTTGTTATTAAATAGGTTATGCACTATAAACATACCAATTTTTAAGTTTGTAAGTGTTCCCGTTTTTAAGATAGAACTAAAACAAAAATCGCCTCCGCGACCTTTCAACTTGACCCCTCTCTTATACGAATGTTCTTGAAACGGGAGCTCACCTCAATTAGTTATTATTAGTTGTGAGAAAAGTTGTAATATTTAATGATTTTAGACTTTACTCTTTATTTGTGCTGTGAGGACTAACTTATTGCCAAATTTCATAATTTTCGGTCAACGGGAAGTAAATGTATGGAGATGAGGACATAAAATGCCATATCTTTTGATTGCGTCGTTTGAAAAAAAAAAAAAATTCACATCTTGTGTGGTTAATAGACCCTAATATATGTTATTGATTTAAACCTGATACCTTTACCAGTTCGTGAGATAAAGGGTCTTTACAGACAGACAGACAGACGGACAACAAAGTGATCCTATAAGGTTCCGTTTTTTTCTTTTGAGGTATGGAACCCTAAAAAATAGATTGATAAGCTTTCATCATTAAAGATGATAAAAAAAAAAACTATTGTCTTACAATTATTCATGCAGCAGTTACACTGTGTGAGAATATTAACAGAATTTGTAAAAATATTATAATACAAGTTTAAGAATTGCCTACATGATGACTTTTAGTGAGTATGAAACCGATTTTTTTTAAGGCACAAGTGGGCAAACGAGAAGGTGGTCCACTTGATGGTAAAAGTCATCACCGCCCATAGCACCCACGATCTTAGGGTGAATTTCTACCAGAGCTGTGCGAGGGAGCTTAGCTGTGAGCTAAGAAAATTTCAACCAATAGTTTGCGCCATCATCCTAGCTTGTCAAATGGAGCAATCCTATTGACTGGAATTTTCCAGCTTACAGCTTAGCTCCCTCGCATAGCATTGGTGGAAATTCACCCTTATTAGCGGCATAGATTGACACTCACAAAAACGCAAAACGCGTTACCCACCCTATGAACATGTTACAGGTTCCGGTAATTAAACTGGCTCCCGTTGGTTTTTTTTTTATTGATAATGGGCTTACTCTTGACCTCGATCTAGTCTTGAAGACAGAGATGAGGTCGACGATGGAACGAGCTTGCCCAGAAGAAGCCTATTCACTCGCGACTTGAATAGATTTGGGTTATATGAACTCGGGAACATAGACGCAGGCAGAGAATTCCACTCTTTAGCCGTGCGCATTATAAAAGATGTTTCAAAGCGCATTGTGCGAATGTGCGGAATATCAACCAAGAATGGATGATATCCTGCGGTGCGTCTGGACTCCCGATTGTAAAAGGGAGATGGTGGAATAAGCCCGTGGAGTTCTTGAGCACACTCTCCGAAGTACAATCTGTAGAAGACCGACAGACATGCAACTTTGCGACGGTGGGCCAGACTGTGAAACTTGGTTTTGACCAGCATCTCATCACCAAAGAGGTTCTTGGCTCTGCGATCTATCGAGTCAAGTGCGGCTAGTTTGTATTTGGCTGAGCCATCCCAAAGGTGACAGCAATTCTCCATGCACGATCGGACTTGGGCTTTATATAAAACTAGAAGCTGTCCAGGAGTGAAGTAATGCTTAACCTTAGTGAGGATGCCCAGCTTTTTTGCCGCAGTTTGGGCTTTTGACTCAATGTTAGCGCCGAAGTTCAGGTTTGCACACAACTTCATGCCAAGTAGCTCGAGGCTGTCGGTAACTGGATTAGTTGTACCTCGAAAAAGTAGGAGCCAGGTTGAACGGACTCCTTTTGGCAGTGAACAGACACGCCTGCGTTTTGGTGGCGTTGAAACTCACCAGATTTTTGTCACCCCGACACGACTTAAGATTAAGTTTATTCGCTCTACCATGGCTTCTCTCGAAGAACGTATCTCGTCACTGCTGGCTTTTGCGCTTGACATATATCTTTCGACGACAGTACTGTCATCTGCGTACCCAACAATACTAGGACCAAGTAGGTCGTTGATGTGCATTAGGAAAAAAGTCGCAGAGAGAACAGACCCCTGAGGAACCCCGGCATCAATAGCCATGAGGTCAGAGGAGCAGCCATCGAGGACTACTCGGATCGACCGTTCGCTCAGGAAGTCAGAAATTCAAGAGCAAAAGTCAGCCGGAATGCCGTATGCAGGAAGTTTGATCAGCAGACTTGCGTGCCACACCCTGTCGAAGGCCTTCGAGATGTATAGTGACACGGCAAGGGCTTCGCCGTATTTCTCGATGGCCTCCCCCCAGCAATGCGTGACATTCACTAGTACCTTAATCGAACCGAAACACAGCAGTACAAACACTGCTGCTTTACGGCAGAAATGGGAAAGGAGGCGGTTCTTTTCCAGACTTTGCACAAAAGCCCTACAACCCTCAAAATGATAATCGAATTAACCTTTCGATGACATAAAAATATTAGTTTTCTGTTTAAAGAAAGCCTTCTTAATTGCCTTAGCAGGATTTTTAAAAGTTGCTGATATTTTATTTTATTCTTGTTATTTACTCTCTTATTATTTAATATAAGAGAGTAAATAACAAAAAATCAAAATCCTGAAATATCCACCGCTGCAATAAACCGCGAATATTCAACAAGACCGCGAAAACATTTTTTTATTTTACCTTCCGGACAGGCAAAGATTGAAGAGCATATACAACCTCTTTTTTCGAGACCGCGAAGACGCACGCACAACTCTCTTTTTTTAACAGTTAGGCAGAAGCATAAACGTGTATGCAGTCGTCAGGGACTATATAAGTACTACGAGTATACGCAGTCGTAGGTTAACACGTTATCTCAAAAGTTATTTTCAAAAAATATTTTTGAGCAAATGAAACATCTAAAAGAGGTACTTCCAAATAAAAAATCCATTATAAGAGAGTAAATAACAAGAATAAAATAAAATATTAACAACTTTTAAAAATCCTGCTAAGCTAATTAATGTTTTTAAATTTTTATTTTTTCACAACATCCAACATTTCAATACTTTGCATTATTTATGGCTCAGTCTAAAAAAGGACGTTCGTGTTTCCGAAAACTGAATGGGCATGATCTGTCAACGTAACTTAAAAACTTTTAGTGAATAAAACTTTCAAGAAATGAAAAAGAATATATTAAACTGTTCAGTCAAGTTGAAATTTTCCCCCTTTCCTATTGTATCCTGAAATGTTTATTCACTGAAAGTTGATCAGTCACGTTGACTGATCATCATGCCCTTCAATATACTTCGTATACAGGGTGTAAGGGACGGTGTACCGAAAACTGAGCAGGCGTGATCAATCAACGAAACTGAACAACTTTCCAAAAGAAACATTTATGGGAAATGAAAGAAGTTTTTGTCTTCTTCATAAAAAATGTTCGGTCAGTGAGCAATTTGTATGTAGAGGTAAAATTTTCATTTCCCGAAATGGTTTCTTTAGGATAGTTGTTCAGTTTCGTTGATTGAATACGCCCTGTCAGTTTTTGGTACACCGTCCCTTACCTCGTATAAACTATGCTGCTCTTCTGTGGGGTAGCACATACCTTAGTTTTTGACATCTTTTACGTCATCAAGGACTCATCATAAGGACTATGTAACTATAATTTCTCACCCTTCTTTCACGCCGATAATACATGTCATTCAAAACTCAAACAAAAAGCGAATATTTACAGTATTTATAACAAAAAATGTATTATAATTATACTTGAAGAATAATCTACTAGATGACAATCTGTATGCATACATATGGTATCTTATTTTATATTTCGAACTTCTAATGGTCATTAAAAAAAATATTTTCTGATTAATGAAAACGTTCTGTTCTAAATATTTTTTGGTAATTTTTTTTCACTAAGTTAATATACTATACTTTTACATCAGCTCGTTCCACATCAACATTTGCTTCATTAATGGCAGAAATTAGCATAGGTAGTTCCTGTTCCGTTATATTATTTTTATCTTGATGCTGTACAACATTACATTCATCATAATTCTTCGTATAGATACGCTTGTGGGGTAGCACATACCTTAGTTTTTGCCAAAACCATGGATCCCCACATTCCAAGTAAGTGTTGTTCGAAACGAAATGACGTAAATCTGGTTCCATGGCATCGTCTATGACGTCATCAAGGACTATTACTATAATCCTCGACCTTCCTTCCTTCACAGCGGAAGCGTACGCCATTCGAAATTCAAATAAACCCCAAATAGATTTCAGATAGTTCTTGGAGAGTACAATGATCGTTCGTTTTGACGCTTGAATAGAAAGCTGTATCTGTAATGGAATCCATTCTCCTATTATCCAGTTGCGGTAGTGTACACAACATTTGTGGTCAGGTTCTAACCCTATCAGTAGCTTTTCAGCAACAAATTCGTTGTCCATATGGCTGAAGGATATAAAGGCGTCAAATGGTCGATCCGCGTCCAAATCTTCTTCTTGCACACACCATAAACACCATCCATGTGTGAATAAAAATATCTGAAATGTTAATTTTAATGTACGGTTGCATACAACTAAATTGTTCTATTCTGAAATAAATCATCAAGTAGGCAACAAAGTGTTTAAGAGAGACACCGGTATTGTTTAAGGCTCCAAAATAGCCTTCATTGAAAAAGTATATTATCAATAAATGGGATCATGTCTAGACCTGGATATAGTTTTTTTTATCGTCCTCGATTTAATTTTGACGACAGAGATAAGGTTTATGAGGGGCGAGCTTGCCCAGAAGAAGCCTATTCACTCGCGACTTAAAAATGTTTGGGTTATATGAATTTGGGAATACAGACGCAGGAAGAAAATTCCACAAATTGGCTGTGAGCATTATAAAAAAATATTTCATAGCACTTTGTGCGAATGTGTGAAATATCAACCAAGTGTGGGTGATATCCTGCGGTACGTCTCGACTCTCGATGGTAGCAGGAGGGGGTTGAAAAAAAAACAGCCATTGATTAAAATACCTTTGATTTTTTAAAGATGTTACGTATATTGTGATGACGATGACTACAGTTACAGTCAAGATCACGTTAAACTTGATGATTGCTGTGATAGAAACAAGAACAGTGAAAAATATCAAGTGATCATCAAAATGCACTGCGTAAGTTATTGTTACAAAGTAAGCACCACTTTTAGACATGTTAAAATAGCGGCCACATAGAAATCGACTCTTATACAAAGACAAATGTGCTTGACGGTACATCCTAAGCTAAAAAAATGCGTTTTCTGACCTTGATATCTTCTCTGTAAACTCGGAACATTACATATACTAAGACAAGCAAGCATATTCCAGTGATGGAAGAAGATACTTGGCGTAAAGGAAACACTGTACACAGATCTTCAGGATTCTTTTCTAGTAGTAAAGTTTGTACACCAGCACATGTCATGTTCTCGTAATCATCAACCTGCAAACATTCAATAAATAACTAAATTATTTCTTATTGAAAATGCTGCAGATTTTACTCATGATAACAATCAACTTTTACTTTTATCTAGTTAAGTATATTGATGTATTTACCTGCAAATAATGCGTTTGAAATTGTTCAATGAAATATTTGTTGTAGCAATTGCAAAGAATAGGGTTTCCTCTAAGTAGCAAACGTCGAAAATTATTGAACAATATTCCAGCTACGTCTTCATCAATTTGAAAAATATTGTTGTGTCTTAGGTCTAAATACTGAAAAAAAAAACATGAAATTATTATGAAGTACGAATGTTTAAATATTTTATTGTTCAAGAAAAACAAAGGAAAAGTAAAAATAATAAGTATAATGCAAATCGTTTTGAACATAAGTAAGTCACGTCAGTCGCATAGGGACCAAACTTGCATCCTAACTCTCAGGTAGTAAACAATTTTGGTCCCTTTCTAAGTCAGTCAAAAACAACTTCTGCCGTCCTACATTACCTCCCCTGCTGAAACCAGACGGGTCGCTAGCCCACTCCGCAACAGAGAAAGCAAATTTATTTGCATCTCTATTTCCGAGCAATTCTCCTCCGCCTAGTTGCCGACTCTAATCAGCCACCGACGATTCCTTGCTGTGATTCTTCGATGTCGGAGATCACAATACACTCAAAAGAGGTTCGTAGAGTACTTCGAAGTCTAGACGTGAACAAAGCTAGTTTCACAGCCTAGCCCACCGGCGCAAAATTGCATGTCTGTCGGTCTTTTACAGATTGTACTTCGGAGAGTGTGCCCAAGAGATTCATGAGCTTATTCCGCCATCCCCTTTCTACCATCAGGAATCCAGACGCACCGCAGGATATCACCCATATTTGGTTGATATTCCACACATCCGCACAAAGTGCTTTGAAACATCTTTTATAATGCGCACAGCTAAGGAGTGGAATTCTCTGCATGCGTCTGTGTTCCCGAGCTCTTATAACCCGAATATATTTAAGTCGCGAATGAATAGGCTTCTTCTGGGCAAGCTCATTCCATCGTCGACCTCATCTCTGTCCTCAAGGCTAGATCGAGGTCAAGAGTAAGCCCATACATAGTAAAAAAAAGCCCCTACATAATTGGATTTATTTTAATTTTTTATGAGGGTGATGAAATTTTCATAGAACCAAGTATAGGATGATTCTAATACATTAGAACCTGTATTTTAAAACATACTTACTTGTAATGTAGAAGGAAGATCGTCTGTTCTAATAATTTCAATGCTATTATTAGATGCGTGTATTTCTTTAAACTTTTTCCCTTGAGGTAAATCCTTAATATTAGCTCCACCGCACTTTGCAACAACTAAGCCGTCTGACCAAGTTTTTCGAAATACACAGCCATCTTCAAATGTTTTATTACACTCTAAACTTTCTAGAGGTTTCTCTCTAAGATCAATGTTATCAGAACATTTAGCTCCATCTATAGAAAACACGCAAAAAGTAAATAATAATATTGAGTATTAGAGCAAAATTTTGAGATGTTAATTATTCCTTTGTAAAGTTAAACCAATCAGACCAAACTAAAAATGTATTGGCGTAAAAAGAAAAGCAAATGACAGTTTCCAAGAGCAAGAAGAAAATTATTTTGAGTAGTTTTGCTCAAAAGAATCCAGAACTAATTTTAAGCGCCAGTTTTGGTGATGACGGCAAAAAGGAAAACAAAAAAATATGATTGAATTTTGTAGTTTTTTCTTTAACTTTGTATTTTACCTGTACTGTACAAAGATATTTTTTTGAAACTGATATGCGTGTGCCCACAATTTTTGATGAGGTCAAAAGCAACAAGTTTTATTCTACGACTTTGCTAACAAGAACTAAAAAAAATTCGACTATCCGTACAAAGTGTACTCGTATTAGTCACTTACATTGTATTGTATGGAAAGTTGAATTTTTTTTGGTCGTTGTTAGCAATGTGGTATCTAGAACAAAAGTTGTTTATTTTGACCTCACTAATATGACGGGCATACGCACATCAGTTCAAAGATGTCATCTCTGATTATCTGCTCTGAGAAAAATGGTTACAAAAGAGTGACAACATACCAAAAGATAAAAGCCCTTCTCTCAGCCCTCGTGCAACCCAAGCAAACTGACAATCACAATCTAGTTGGGAGTCCATAAGAACAGTAACATTATTTTGAGAATCATTGTACTTGATGGCATTAAAATCGTTTTCTGCAAATTGAATTTCTTGTATTTGATTTTCTCTCAAATCAGCTATATAACGATTGATAGACGTTTGCGGTAGATTTCCAAACTAAAATTAAAAATTATAAAATATAATATAACGGCTGACAGTATCCAGATGATTTTTCACCAAGTTAAAAAATTTACGTCGTATTAAAATTCGACACCTAAAAATGCCCATGTAGTAGAAGAGATTCACAAATACAGCAAAAATGTTGTAAAGAGAAGCAGTTTGATGGCAAAATATTGTGAGCCTGCACATTTGCAAACAAACGAACAAGTCAAAGTCAAAAGATAATGACAGTTTAATAAGTGTCACAAACACCTATGTAGAAATAGAATTGATGTTACACTGAGGAAATTGTAGCAGTTGTTAATTGTATGCCAAAGGAAAAAACAAAGTATTTTAATTAAATAAAGATAAAAAAGGCCCAAAGAAGCAACAACATACCTCACCTTAAGAACACTGATATTGTTATTCCGTAAATCCAAATATTCCAGGTTTTTCATTGTTATTAATGGTGGGAAGCAGATTTCGACTCCTGTTCCACTTACATTAAAATTTTGGATGCTCAAATTTGTAAAATCTGTAATGAAGCAAAGATTCATTTTAAGGTTGCGGGGTTGGTCTAACTATTAATCAGTTTTTTTTTAATTTCTCAAGTTTTGTTTATTTTTTAAACACTGTTAACTAATATTTTATAAAGTTTTACATTGTTGTATCTAAAAAAACTATGTACCTTATTATTATCCAGTATTTTAAAATGCTCTATCAAAACTATAACCATGCAAAGAATAGGCAGAAGCGAACCAAGAGAATTGCGCGGGCGGGTCTTGAGTGGGTGAGGGGTGGATTCCACGGAGGGCGGAGAGTGTCGATTCTGTACGATTATGTATTCTATGCTTGTAATACATGTCAAGCAGAAATTTCCTTTGTACTACGTTTGTTCCTATCAATTTACACTCCCTACGCCTGCAATCCCTGATAGACAAGGGCAAATCACCCCGGCACGCTGTATGGGACATATTGATAGTGGAAGAGACATTTCATTTGTCTTGGTGATATATTGGAAGTTCCCTGATTTAAGTGATTTACGTTTTCTAAAGATAAACAGGTTCTGAAGATGGCTTGGTGAAGCTTTGTGCAAAGTCGAGAAGGTATCGCTGCGGTGCGGCACTCCCTTGCCTATTTCTGCCGTAAAACAGCAGAGACCCCAGTGCTGTGTTTCGGTTCAAAGGGTGAGGGAGCCAGTGAAATTACCGGCACATGAGATTACCATCTTAGTTTAGTGTCTAATATTGCCATCAATAAGACAGTGGGTGCTGTGGACGTCGGTGACCACTCAACATAAAGTAAAAAATATAGCTAAACTCAGAATTTAACAGGTAATTTTTATAATAAGTCTATACTTATAAATTGCCGAAAGTTTCTTGTAGATTCATGAGACAAAAATTCTAGGGTATTACGGTACCCGGAACGTGTCTGCCATAAACGAACCATCGCCTTTTGTAACGCCTTTTACGTCTACCAGCCAGTTTAAGAGTATCCAGGTAATATTTGAAGTCTCTCTGAGGAAGCTAATAGGAAATGACGAGATTCTCAGAAGAATTACATTAACAAATTTAATATAGAAATAAATGGTACAGCAGAACTGCACTTACTTTCTCGCGATATACGAGAGTCATCATTCAACAGTGTCCCCGCCTGGAGTCGAACCCAGAACCTCCGGATCAAGAGCCGGATGCTGTTACTACTATATTACAAAGGCTGCGGATAGTAATGAGTAAATAAGTACCAAATGCAAACTTAAGTTTGTAATTCCATACAAATAATATGAAAATACAAACTTACCTATACCTACTAAATTTATGAAAAAATGATTTAATGAAATATGCAGTCAGGTAGAAATTTAATATAGAATCCAAATTGTAGAACATCAAAATAAGCTCAACGAAACCGAATTTGAGTAAATCACATGTTTAAATTTTAGTAGTAAGGGAACACCCCTTATATAAATTTCTACAGACCAATTGATACTGCCGCAAAATACCTTCAATAGAGATGCTTGGTCATGCAAAGTTTAATCAAGATTGTATGAGAAGTTTTTGCGAATTTTTGTTTTCTTTTCGTTGTATGACAGCTACCCTCAACATGAGAGCCAGCAGGAAACCACTTAAAACCCTTCGATGGATTTGCATAAAACTCTTAAATTCAAAATATGGTGTCAATCGGACCATTCGTTTAGCCGCTAGGCCAAAGCGTGACGGACAGACCGACCGACAGACCGACCGACAGACCGACCGACCGACGGACGGACATTTTTGGGAGACTTGTTTTTCATGATGTATAAGTGATACTCGTATAGAACACATTTTTGAGAAAATTAGAAAAACTTTTTTTTTCACGAATACAATACCTTTCTCGCTCCGATCGAAAGTAAAAAAGAGGGAGGGCTTTTTGTCTAATTCTAAAAGAATTCTAGTGTGGGGACATTCATAATAATAATTTGTGACTTCTATTTTCATAAATTAATTTAAAATCATAAAGATCTGGTTTTCCTGCTAATTATAACCGTTTTGTAGATCCGAATTAAATTCGGATCTACAAAACGGTTATTAGACCAATTTTGATGTACGGATGCGAATCATGGACACTGACTCAAAAAGAGGAAAGTAAGCTCTTAGTGGCAGAGAGGAAGATTTTCCGGAAGATCTTGGGACCAACTAGGCGTGATGATGGCACTTGGAGGTCACGAAAAAACCAGGAGATAGACGACCTAGTGGCTGAACCCAATATAATTGGAGAAACCAAGTCAGCTCGACTTCGCTGGCTGGGCCACGTAGAGAGGATGGAGGAAGATCGTGCAGTCAAAAGAGCGTACCTGGGACGACCGACGGGAAAGCGGCCGGTCGGACGTCCCAGGTACCGCTGGAGTGACGAAGTGCAGAAGGACCTGAGCGCTCTCCAAAGAGCTGATTGGCGTGAGGAGGTGCAGAAAAGGGCCGACTGGCGGCTTTTGGTGTCGGAGGCCAAGATCCTCTTTGGGTTCCTGAGCCAGCGAAAGTAAGTAAGTAAAGATCTGGGAATCACTAAACGAAAGTGGCAGTAGAAAGGGCACGAAGAACCGATGGCCGATGGTTCGTAAAGGTTCTATAGTTCGTCTGCGTTAAGAATGCAGTGAGTCGTTAGTGCAAATGCAGGGTAAAAGTGTATTTACAGTGGAGTTACAATGGAAACAAAAATATAGTTTTTTTGTATATATTTTTAAGTTTTTTCGGTTACACGCAAAGGAAACAACCACTTCTGCCTTCAGTTAGTTACTGGGAATTCCACTTAATAATTTTAAGCGACCTGATTGGTTACAGAACTTGGCTACCAGCGGCAGAAAGCGATGACTCACTACATTCTTAAGATGGACCAACTATAGAGTGGTGACCATGATCCGGAAGACAGCAGGTAGTCGGGGTAGGTCCCCATAAGGTGGATCGATGATCTAGTCAAGGTCGTGGTAAGATGCTGAGTACGAGTAGCGCAGGACTGGTCATCGTGAAGATCTTTAGGGGAAGCCTATGTCCAGGAGCGAACATCTGTCAGCTGATAAAACATACATGTAAATGTGATGTTATCCACCACACTTCTTTCCCATCGGGGTAGGCAGAGACCACAGCCCTCCAGCTGGATCTTGACATATTTCCCTCGCTTTCTCTACTTTCATAAACCCGCACACGCTGACACAATGAGGTTAGTATTATTTTAAAAAATATCTTGAAATAGCTTACCAAAATATATAGTATAATTGTTATATTGTGTGCACATGCTGGTTCTCGGATTGTCTGCTAAAGAGATATATTTCATGTTTCTTGAGGTGGATAGTGTTAAAACATTCAGCCATCTTGACAAGATATTCCCTGACAGGTCTAAAACCTCCAGATTTTTTAAAGAATCTAACCATAGCATCACGTCTCTGGAATAGAACATCACGAATAATTTGAATCCTCTGTTTTTTTTATCTCTAACACCTTGAATAGGCTATAATGAAACTTACGAAACTGGTCAAGTGCGAGTTGGACTTGCGCTCTGAGGGTTCCGTACCACTAAGGTAAAAATATCGTCTTAGTTATGGACGCGACACGCATTTGACCAGTTTTTATTTTTTGTTGTTATTCTATAATCACACCAATTTTTACGCTTGTAAGTGTTCCCGATTTTACACTAGAGTTAAAAAAAATCGATCAAAATTTGCCTAAAATAACACTACCTATTACAGTTCATGAAATAGAGCTCCCATCTCCTAAATTAACGCATGCTTAGCTCAAAACTAGGAAAATAGAGCAATTCTATTGGTTGGAACTTTTCTTGTTTACTGCTTATCTTTTTCGAATATGCCATTCCAACTAAATAAATTCATGAAACTATCCAGCCTGGAATCGAAACCAGAACTCTCGGTACCTGTACCTTTGTAAGCAGCTGCACTAAAACAACGCCAAAACGCCAACCAATTTAAATTTTAATATGAATAAAAATAAAAGATTAGCTTACTTACTTTTCCACAGAACCTATATCGCTTTCTGTTATTTGAATATATCTTAAATCTGTGGCTCCAGTAAGTAGTTGGTATGGTATTTTTGATAATAAATGTATTTTTCTTATACTAAGCCTTTGTAAAGTATTGTTTCCTGAAATAAAATTATAAATATTGTAGTCAATCGGACAAAAACAACGCATTAAAACAACTTTTTGTTTCATACCTACATCGTGCTGTTATTATTATGCAAAAAAAAAAATTGTTTTAAGCCTAAATAATTACTTTTTATCTAAAATTTGCATACTTGTGAATAATGATGGTTTATCGTAAGCAAAAAGATTCGTAGTTTTCTTTGAAATAAAGTTCATAGTTCATAGCTATGACAACTATGTAATCTGTGTTTTAATCTACACATTCCTGCGTACCTTTCAGAGCTGATTTATATTACCTGCAATCAAGACATTCCTTATTCCATTAAAGGACATGTTTTCTATCTCCAATTCAGTAAGCTTCGTACAATTTCTGAGCCAATTGCCGGATTCCTTTGGGACCTCCCAACTTTTCAAATACAGTTTGTCCAAATTACAACCACCAAATTCAGCTAGAGACATGCCGTTTTCTAGTGATAGGTTTCTTAAATTTGTATGGTCTGGCAATGGTGGAAAAGCTATGATATTATCGATTCTTAAAAATTTCAACGTTTGTAGAGGCTCCAAAAAATCGTTGGAAAGTTTAATATTCAAAGGGGAGCCTATATTCTGTATGTTCAATTCTTCAATTTTTAAATTTTCAAAATATATTCTATTTAGTTCCATATAACCATGGAGATTTAAATGTAGCCTCTTAAAAGCAGTTGGGTCAATTATTTCATACAAGTTTATGATTTCAGCGAAAGATCTGTCCGGAGCTGAGCACATTGAAAATCTTATTGCGTTCAGTAACTCTAGATTTTTGATTTTGTGTATCTTTATGCCTGGTAGAATATAGTTTCTGTTAGATAAACACCGCAGTCCTCTGTAGTCACTTTCTTTTAGTAGTATATCACCTAAAAAAATAACGGCCAAATTGGATTATATTAATAATGAACTTTCAAATTTTTTGTAGTACCTACCTTTTATTATGATATTATTTTATCTAATTTGTTTAGCCTAAATCAAATAAATTTAAATTAATCTTACATGGTCGGTCATCTCTGCCACTAAAAGCTTAATAAAATAGCAGTTAACAAAAAATAAACTTTAATTTATGTTTTACAGCACTAGGATTTGGTACTTGTTGGATGACTCAAGTAATAAAAGAAAGCTTTTCATGCGTGTAAATTGATATGAAGTTTAAGATAGCTCGTAGCTATGAAAGTCTCACAGCTAACCTAACCTTCCACTTAATCGTCCTTAGGTCATGCTCAGGGGGTGTCAATTAGTATTAACTAGTTTTAACTAGTCAAAACTAGATTTGGCTGATTTTAAGTATTTTTGTTGAGCTATTTTGTTGTAAAAACGGCTTATCACTGTCTTAAGTATATTGTTATATTTTGATTTCAAAATAAATAAGCATCAGCAAACATACCATTCTCATCCATAATTGGCACTCTAAATAAGGTCACAATTTTAATTTTGGAATCAAAATCAGCTGCACTTGCAAAAACCAAAATTTGTAAGAATATATAAAGATTCATTTTTCACCAACATAACGTATTAGTTAATAAAAAAACAATTCGTTTTTATTTACTCAAATAAAAACACAACCAAACGAAGACACTTTAAAGCTGACACTGCCTGTAGAATGATGTTTTGACTTACATTTTCCTCATTCTCATCATCAACCTCTTAATAACATGTTTATAATAAGGCAGATCTCACATTGAAGTCGCACTACTTTTGTTTTTCGTTTCGAGTGTCTTACACACGCTTATAGACACGGCCGCTCGTCGGTAGAAACTCTTTGATCTTGAGCGGGTCTCTGGTTTTGGGAATTTTGTAGACTAGCACTGGTTCAGCTTATACTGGTTTCTACGTGCTTGCAGTCGTGCGTACCGTTGCAATTTATCCAGTTATCCTTAAACTGAAAGACTCAAAGCCCATGGCATCCGTTCAATAGCGCGTAACATTAATTTGTTCATTATTTTTCATCTTTTTGTTAAATTAACTTTGTGTTACGAATTTTACATCAATACCTATTTTTTAAATGTTTATAGGTAGTTTTATTATTTTAAAGTATTAGCGCGAAAATTTCAATTTTATGTTAAATATCAAAAATCTCTCTTATTCCTTTGTGGGTTTATGTCCCTATATATTTTATTATTTAATTTTTTATGCTTAATTTAAGAACTATTTTTTTAGCGTAAACAATGTTACGGGGCGCTAAAATTAAACAACGCCGCTCAGTTATGCGTTCCAGTGTGATATCTGCCGTAGTGTGAAAACCAACGTCCAGTGCAGATTGGATACGCGAGTCGGGATTTCCAATGAAGTTTACAGCAAAAACATTATCTAATTGTAAGATTTTAGGGAAGTAAAGCTTTATAGGTTTTTAATGACCGCCCTTTTATTATGCAAAAGAAGGTTATCCGTCGGATCATGAGACTACCTCACGACGAACCAGCTAGACAATACTTTATCGACTTGGGCATTTTAACAGTTCCCTGTCTGTATATATTGGAAGTTGCTAAATATGTTAGACAAAACACTAATGAATTCCAAAAAAATACGTGGGTTGGGAAACGTCAATGTAAGTGGAGAGAGAGGCAGTTTTCAACTACATTTCAACGCTTACATAAGTCCAATCTTACACGTTATGGGTTCACAAATTTATAACAAAATCCCTGTTGAAATCCAGGATTGTTCTGGTCTTAACAGCTTCATTCGAAGGCTTAAAATTTGGCTAGCCCAGAAAGCCTTTTACTCTGTAGAGGAGTTTTTAAATCACAAATTGTAGCAAATATAATTATTGTATACTTTTTTTTTTAATGTATACTTTATTTTATTGAATTTACTTCATGTAATTATTAATTTATGACGATGTATATTCAAAACTGAATAAATATGAATATGAATGACTGCATTTTTTTGCAAATACATAAAAAATTACAATTTTGACTTCCAAACATTTAATAAAATCAGATTGTTCCGACGAACATTTTCAATATAGTATTTGACAAGAGTAGCGTATGCAGGCCCCTGCAAAAATCTATGTAGTAGTTTTAAAAGAGCGACAACAGGATAGAGCTTTGCATGAGAGTAGGACGGAACGATACGTGCCTCTGTCACTCCAATATCTCCGTCCTGCTCTCACAGAGCTGTCATTCTACTAAAGCTGCATAATTTAAGGTCGTGAGAAAATTTAGAGGAAGCCTTGAACGAAATTGGAAGTCTTTCTTCCGTTCATATAATAATATCAGTATTTACAAAAGGTGTACAGGGTTTTAGTAAATTCGTATAAAACCTTTCATGGACTTATTCTGGGAGTTAAATGCAACAACTTTTATTTTACGAAATTCACAAAAAGATTCAAATTTCCATATTTCTATACAAAGAAATCAGCTGATCAGACGCCGTAGACAAGCGAAAATCTACTTATAACCTATAACTTTTATCACTAGTAGAATAGAATAGAAATGTACGGAATTCAATATAAATCCAATATAAATCCCATAAATTTTATTCTCTTCTACGAGTATTAGAAAGCAACTTGTCTCTAGGCCCATTTCAATTTGCATAAAAAGTCGATTATTTTTGCGAATTCAAAAAATTTGTTGAATGCAGCCCCTCGAGTAAGCCCTTAAAAGATCTTACACGAATTTAATAAAGCCCTGGTACGAGTATAACTAAACAAGTTCAATATATTCATATATAGAGGTCAACTCACAAGGTTATTAACCTACTGTGATAACGTGACCTCGACACACGTGCTCAGAACAGTGATACAGAAACACTTACTTATGTCCATGTGACGTCTTACTTTACTTGGAATCTCTCGTGTCCTATAGTCTAGGCAACGAAGCGGATCGTTGTATGAAGACCCCCGTATTAAATCCTCAGTCGATGAAACTTTGCTGGGGTATTACAATATATGAGACAAACCTTCTGTAAAAAAAAAATCTGTACTTTTAATTTTTCCATACAAAAATTACAAAAAATGTATGAGAAAATTAAAAGTAGATATCGGTTTTTTTTATTTTTTTTTTAGAGGTTTGTCTCATATAGTGTAATACCCCAGCAAAGTTTCATCGACTGAGGAATTAATGCGGGGGTCAACTGCTTCGTTGCCTGCACTACTAGTGGCGATTTCTGAAAGTTACGCATTGTTGTTATTAGCTCAGAAACAGATGGGTGACCGCTAGTGGAATGAACTGAAAGTACTCGTAGTAGTAAGTTTAAGTTTAGTTTTTGTAAAGTACATTTGGGGTCTTATCCGTGTGGTATTCCTACTCGTGGGTGTCTTAAGAGGCGACTATGGGCTCATGAACTGGAGGATGGGCAGCAGAATATTTCTGTTTATCATACCATCTTACTTACTGCGGTCACCAACAACAGCGGTCGCCAGCCACAACTCTTACAAGCGTAGTGACTATGGTTAATCCCCTCCAAAGTTCCACGCGTTTTTTGCTAGAGTCTGAAGGGTGCAAACATAGTTCCATAGCAACAGTTGTTAACAGTTACTAACTTAAAGAAACGATTGTTTTCCTACAACACCTGTATACGTGTAATTCAAAATACGCTAACCCTCTTGGGGGTTGTTCTACTTTTGGAAATAAAAATTTAAAAAATTGGTTTTCCATAAAAAAATACCGTATCAGATTATTCATTTAGATGAAAAATCAATTTTTTTTTTATTACCAGAAGTAGAAGAACAAAATTTGTTCAGTTACACGGGTGGAACTACCCCCCGAGAGGTTTTGCGCATTAAAAATTACGAAACGTCTCTCAATGACACCCAGTGTCTATCAAATCAAGGTTACGAAAATTCCCAAAAAGGGAGCGATTTGACTGACTTTGACGAAGGTACGGTCAACCGCTTGTCGGTAGAAACTTTTTCAACTCTATTACCACGCCAAAAGGTCCAAAAGTGTTTCTACTGATGTGCGGCCGTATGTACCACTTATATTTAAGACCTATCGCACTGAAAACTATTGGATTTTCAACCAAATGTCAGACTGAAAGAGCTAAATTGGCATAAATAAGCACAGTACAGTTTTAAGAAACTGAAGAATTTTTCTTGAGGAGAAAGTCAAATTCAAAATAAGTCAAATAATACATTTCTAGAGTGGATTTTTATTAGTACGTCGCTTTATGGGTCGATCCACATCCTTCAGTTTTTTATACCTACCCTTTTTGTGTTCGTTATTTAACCGAAATCAAATTTATAAACAAATTTAAAATTAAAACTATTTTAATCAATGTACACACAATATAACAAACATCAGATTATTCTATTAAAAACATAATAAGTTTTAACTTTAAATTTGTTTTTAAATTTGGTTTCGGTTAAATAACGAGCACAAAAAGGGTAGGTATAAAAAAACTGAAGGATGTGGATCGACCCGGAGGTAGTACTATTATGAATTCTGTGCCGGAGGGATCGACCCATAAAGCTTGACGTACGAATAAAAAATCCATTCTAGAAAATAATGTATTATTTTTTGACTTATTTTGAATTTGACTTTTTCCTAAAGAAAAATGGTTCAGTTTTATAAAACTGTACACTGCTTATTTGTGCCAATTTCGCTCTTTCGATCTGACATTTGGTTGAAAATCCAATAGCTTTCAGTACGATAGCACAGATTACTGTAATAGTTACCTTGTAACAGATTAATCACTCTAAACAAAATTTTCAATACCTACAGCTTTAATAGCCTTAATTTTTTTATGGCTCACCGCTGCTTGTGAAAATGTGCCTTAAGATTTAAGCGTAAAGTTGTTATTGCTTCGCAGCTGCGCGCGGCCACTGCAAACAAAACTATACCAGGGCTGCCTCTTTCGATAAAAATTATAACCGAATATCGAGGTAAATAAAAAATGCTGTTTTGATTGTTTGTACATATTTTATTCTATTATATACTAACAATATGATAAAAAATTACAAGTGTTTTGTTTTAATATAATGACTAATAAATTTTTTACCCTGTCTTAATTCACGATTGTTGAATTTTATTGTGGGAAAGATTCGGAATCTCACGAAAGGTTTTAATAAATTCTCTTGTGGAAAACAAGAAGGATTAAAAGGTACATTTTATAAAAGTTCAAAATAGTGACGCCGGGCTTCTGTCTCATATTTTGTTCAAAATTTCTAGTAAATACTGTTTCTAGTTCCTTTACATCTATATACTCGTATATAAAAATATATAAAAAGGTGACTGACTCCCTGACAAATTCAACGCTCAGCCCAAACTGCTGGGTCTAGTCTAGAGATTCCCAATTTTGGCATGTAGGTTTCTTTTGAGATCTAGGGGTGCACTAAGAAAGGGTTTTACAAAACTCCACCCCTAAGGGGGTAAAATAGGGGATGAAAGTTTGTATGAAAGTCCGTCAGTTTTAAAGTTAGGATCGTCAAAATTTGTATTTAGGCTGAAGACTAAAATTTAAGTTTTACGTGTCGCAGGGTGAAAAGGGGGATGAAGTTGAAAATCCTTCACTTTCTAAGTAAAATCCACTAAATTTATTATTTAGGCATTTGGGTTGTAATTCTATGGAACGTACATCATTCTGATAAATAATTAAGTTGTATAATTTTATAAGCTTACTTGTGTATTGGATTTTTTATAAAACAGTAAGTTGAATGAATAAATGAAATATAATCACTGTTATTGAAATTCCACCCCAAATTCCATTCCAAATTCAAACCCTTAAAGAGGGAAATGTGGTGAAAAATTCTAAAAACCAATATGGGTATCGGGTCAGGTTAGGGATAGGTTATAGGGAAAGGAATAGGAACAGGGACAGGGACGGGGACAGGGACGGTGATGCGGGCGGGGAAGTGGATGAGGGCAGGGATGGAGACGGGCACGAGGACAGGGATGGGGATGCGGACGGGGACAGGGACGGGGTTGCGGACGGGAAGCGGACAAGGATGCGGTCGGGGATGCGGACGGGGATTCAGACGGGGATGCGGACGGGAATGCGGACGGGAATGCGGAAGGGGATGGGGATGGGGACAGAAGTAGGAATAGGGGATGGGTTAGGGTAGTGGTAAGGGAAGGGAATATAGGGGTAGGGGTAGGGATAAAGATAGAAGTAGGGGTAGGGATAGAGATAGAGGTAGAGACAGGGGTAAGGATAGGGGTAGGGGTAACAGTAGGGATAGAGGTAGAGACAGGAGTAGGTAAGGGAAGGGATATAGGGGTAGGGATAGGAGTAGGATGGGGTTGGCAAAGGGTAGAATTTTAGTATGAAGTAAACTGAATTTGGTTTATCTGTTAAGAAATCACAGTAGGTATTACTAATAATACTGACCAACCTCTCTAAAGCTACATATCGTTTTTTTTCTAGCTTCTACTTCCATCCTTGACAATAGTTTTAGTTTTTCTCAATTACTTCTACAAATTAGCTCTGTTTTGAAATAACAAAAAGGAGTCACTCATTTCACACTCTACATTAGTTAGGTTAAGTGGCAACTTTAAGGCATAATAATAATACTGCTAAGTTCCTCTGTTTTGAGTTATTTAGTTAGAGTAACGTCTGTAAATTATACAAGGTGTAACAAAAAGGGTATATCAACTCTGCAGGATGTGATTCTGCTTATGAAACTGAACAACTTTCCCTGAGGAACATAGGTCAAAATACTAAAAAAAAAAATTTGACCTCCCAAAGAAACTGAATCAGCTGATCGCGCATTTTGGATGGGAGGTCAAAGTTTTTTTGGGGAAAGTTGTTCAGTTTCATGGGCAGAATCACATCCTTCAGGGTTGATATACCCTTTCTGTTACACCTTGTATAAAATTCAGCTGGATCTTGAATTATACTCATGGACTTGCTCACGGTAAGTCCCGTTTTTCTTTAGTTTAAAATAACCCGGAATTCGACGGGAAAATATCTCATTCCTACGGAAAACCGGTATTAACATAAAATACGAAATCCACGCGAGCAAAACCGCGTGCAAAAGTTAGTATAATAATTATAAAAGGCATCAGAAGGTACTTTCAACCTTCCGTTATTGAATAAAAGAAAGGTTTTTATTTCTCCTTCTGCTGGATCTACAGCTCTCCAACGCACATAAAGCACCACCATTAGCCATTTCAATAAGTTTAAACAAAACGAAGTGGTCATGGTGCGGTGTAGTCAATGCGTAGCGTATATGCGTCTCACGGCTGTCGGCAACCCACTGAATTAAGGCGGCCAGTAGGTAATTAACGCGTGCAAGTACATAGAGTATGGGCCTGCTACAACCCTAAAAATGATAATCAAATTCCTCTTTCAATGACATAAAAATATTAGTTCTCTTTTTAAATAAAGCCTTCTTAATTAATCTCATGTTCAATTTTCACCTTTGATTTTCACACAGTTATATCCTACAGTTCAACACTTTGCATTATTTATGGCACAGCCTAAAATAGGTCGTTCGTGTTTCCAAATACTGAATGGGCATGATCTGTCAACGTAACTAAACACCTTTTAGTTAATAAAACTTTCAAGAAATGAAAAAGAATCTATAAAAACTGTCCAGTCAAGTTTAAATTAACCCCCTTTTTGTCCTGAAATTTTAGTCACTGAAAGTTGTTCAGTTACGTTGACTGATCATGCCCTTTTAGTTTTTACCCGACTGCCCCAAGACAGGAGGGTTATGTTTTTCGAGTGTATGTATGTATGTATGTATGTATGTCGATTTCTTTGTCGCGCTCTGCAGCCTAAACGGCTTGGTAGATTTTAACATGTGAGGTGTCGTTAGGTTCGTACTCATTGTAGGAGTGTCATAGGGTATAAAAAAAAAAAAGTACTAAATAAAAAAACTATTTCAAAAAATAAAATACCCGACTGAAAAGAGAATCTTAATCGGTTCCGATTGAGATGAAATTTTGCATTCGTATGTAAATTGGATGACAATGCAATATTATTGTAACTTGGAGCTGATCTGATGATGGAGCCGGAAGATATCCATACAAAGGTGGAGATATTACCGCGTTTTAGAATCCTACAGTGCCATCTGTAGGAGGGTAGCGTTGCTTACTCACCTGGTAATATTTTAATGATAAAACAACTCTGGGAGGTTTCTTTACGAAATAGTTGGGCTTAGCTAGGCCTTTTGGAAATAAAATCACTTAGTTTTAGCATACAAAGCAATGACTTAATTTCCCGTGCAAGATGCCGCATTCATTAGTTTTGTAATATACTGTAGTTTTTCTACTCCATAACAGAGGCGCTGTTTTTATTACCGCGTTTTAGAAACCTACAGCGCCATCTGTTGGTGGGTAGCGTCGCTTGCTCATCTGGTAATATTTTATTGATAAAACAACTCTGGGAAGTTTCTTTATAAAATATTTGGGTTTAGCTGGGCCCTTTTGGAAATAATTTTAAGTTTTAACATAAAAAGCAATGACTAAATTTCCCTTGCAAGATGCAGCATTAATTATTTTTGTGTTATACGAGTACTGTAGCTTTTCTACTCCATACCAGAGGAGCTGTTTTTTTATGTCGACTACCCAAGGAAGTTTTAGCCCACGCTTCGCCAAAGCGAACCACCAGCGACTAAAACCTCCTTGTGACTACCAAATTCAACCATACCTTACGACGTACGGTCAACCGCACGTGAATGGAAAGATTTGCAAATCTATTACTATGTCACAAAGTTCGAAGTGTTTATACTGACGTGCTGTTGGGTGTACGTAGAAAAATACCAAAGAGATTTTAACCTCGCTGCGCTCGGTCATAGAGGGATTTGAAGGCTTGTCAAGTGTTGCACTTTTGAAACGTCAAGTTGGAACCAGGTTTGTTTTGGTTCTTTTTACACTTCTGCTAATTTAAAAAGTTATCTGATTGTTCTCTTGACAACTAGTATGACGTTGTCTTTACTTTCTGTCGTATAAGAAACTATTTGTTGTGATCATGTTGTAAGAGAAGCGGCTCTGTAGTTTTTATAATTTTACTGTTATTAAAATACTTATATGTAATCAAATAAGTATTGTACACAAAAGCCTAAATGCTGAACAATACATAAATCGTACTGGCATGCGGATCTCATTCTTCTAGGAAACAGGACATCGAAGAATTCTTATGCTTTCATTTGTAAGTAATATTTAAAAGCTTATTTTTGCAAAAAAATGTGTAATACTCATTAAAGTGACAACAAATTATATTAAAGATTAGGTAAATCAATTTAAAAAAACCTTCCACAAAGAAATATACTGCAAATTACAAGAAAAATTCAAGAATATCTACATAACGCGAATGATTTTGACTATCCACCATTAGAGATGTAAATAGTGGTTATCGATAATGTCTAAAAAGTTATTGAATTAAATCAGATGCTCACTTCATAATTCTAGTACGGTCTCTGTAAATGGTTATATCGCTACATGTTAATGTACCGAGTAATATAAAAACTGGCCAAGTGCGTGTCGGACTTAGCAGATTTAGGGTTCCGTTGTGTTGTCTAATTCATCAATATATTGCTATTTGTTAGTAAAATATATGTAATAATAAACATTATCACCAAAGACAATGCGACTCTTCCCTAGACCTCTAGGCAAAAAATTTGAAAAGTATTGTACATAAGTGAAACCTATGTCAAATAATAGACCTAATCATCACTAACGCCTTTTACTATGGCACCAAAAAAATCGGTCTCCGTGAAAAAAAGTAATGACGTTGCAAATTTCAGGAAATATGTGATTTTATTATTATTAAATTAATTGATTTAAAAGACATAATTTCAACTTCTGTGTCAAATAAACGAATGACAAAACGTGTATAATACAGAGTGTTCAAATAATGTTTATTTTAAAAACATCTTACTCGGAGTAAGATTGGCATCACTAATAAGTACATAGGGTCTTCATGCCCTGACACCATGCTAATCTGTTGTGGGCTATTTTATCACTAAACTACTCGTGAGTGTTACAAGCGTGATTTTAGCTTCTACAGCACTGCAATTGAAATAAGATCGGTACACCTTCCAATGTGTCAAGCTTGACGTACTCTTGACTGTACCATATCATCGGTAGTCAATATTTAATGTAACGTTCTGTAATTTTATTTTAGGTAGTAGGTAACTTTATTAGTAGATTCATAACTTTTTAAATATACTTCGTAACGTTCTGTAATTTTATTCATTTACTCTTCTTTTGAATTAAATGAGAGAATAAATAAAGCAGCTTAATTCATTTCTGATGAATTCCTTTTTTTTATAATATTAACTATAAATACAGAAATGCGAAAAAGACACTCTACGCACCCCTTGGAATAGACTCCTTCACCATGAGCCTAGTTGTACTGCGTGGACGTGCGTAAGTCTCTGTCATTTTCAAATTCTGACGATTTGTGGTTTCGCGCTTGATGTATGAATTGTTCGGGGTGCGCTTTTATAAACATAAGTGCAACGACAAATGTTGGTTCTATTCATTTGATTTCTCTTCAAAGATCATTATTGTGAATAGCATACAAAACATTCGAATTCAAGACGATTTTTTAAAAGCACAATTTTTGAATTCATCGTGAGCGTCTGACATCTGCTCAAAGCCTCGTCAATATTTAATGTGTGAATGTAAATACTATCGTTTTAAAACAGTCGAAATATGACATTATCGCACTCGTCATATCGAGTGCCTGCACATCTCTAGCTGGTCAAAAAGCGTTACGGCGACGTTTGAAAGTAGATAGTCATAAACATGTTTATCTCTTTTTTTCTAATATGACTCTTAACATGAGTAAAAAAAGACAAGCTATAGCCAACACACAGAAAAATAAGGGTACTTAGAAGGAGGATTAAAGAAATAATTCGTCACAAGGTAGCGAATGCGTCGTTCTATGGATTTGACGGGTTATTTTGAATATTTCCTAGTGATCACTGATAGTTTGACATAAAATATTGGGACATGTTGGCAGATGTCATCCCATAATAAAATAAATTAGCAAGGTATCTATTCCGAGCGAAGCAAGGAGGTCCGAAATCTTTGAGCCAACACTTTTCGGATCCCTCTATGACCGAGCGTAGCGAGGTTAAAATCTCTTTGAAAAATACAGTCAGCAGAGAGGGACTATATATCGCTTCTTAGTTTAGTAAAGAACTTCCACGAAGATATGAATGGCGCTGTCGTTCCTGGTGGCATTACATCTGAGCCGTTCAAAATGCGCAGAGGTGTCCGCCAAGCTTGCGTGTTAGCACCCACCCTGTTTGGTATATTTTTCTCATTGCTATTAAGAGAAGCATTCGGCAATCTACATACAAGGGCTAATGGGGAGTTGTACAACATAATTTCACTTCTTAAGTCCAAGCACCATCGCGAGGACGTTTTTATCGACAGCCTTCTATTTGCTGATGATGCAGCCTTTGTGGCCAACACTGCAGATGATTTACAAATCATCGTCGATAAGTTTTCACGGGCATGTTCCTTGTTCGGCTGAATACAAGAGTATGGCAAAACAAACATCTTACGACGAACACCAAGATGATCGTTTACCAAGCATGCATTTCAAGCATATTGTTGTATGGAGCAGCAAGGACGACGTACGCAAAACAAGAGCGACAACTTAATGCCTTGCATATGCTCTGCCTCCGAAACATCCTAGGCATCTCCTGGAAGGACAAGGTAACCAAAAAAACGGTCTTACAACGAGCACAGCTGCCTAGTTTCTTCGCATTGCTGAAGCAGAGACGATTACGATTTTTGGGGCACGTGCACCGCATGGAACCAACCCGTCTACCCCAGCGTGTATTGCTTGGTGCTATAGCGCACGCAAAAAGAATTGTTGGTAGGACAATGCTGCGCTTTAAAGATTGCGCCAAGCGAGACATGATCACTTTTGGTATTGAACACCTAGACTGGGAGCAGACAGCTGAGGACAGAACCAAATGGCGTAAATCATTACTGGATGGACGCAAGGTACACGATGAAGCCTGGTGTTGTGCCCGTTGTGAAAAATAACGACATAACATCAATTATTGATAACACAAGCTTCACCAGCAGCGTGTGGCAGGACCTGCCGCTCCCGAGTAGGATTATTCAGCCATGAAAAACGGTGAAATCGACAGAATATTGCTTAAATCGTCTGACATAGACGGCTAAGGCCTATGATGATGATGTATGTATGTCTAAACGGCTTGATAGATTTCAACATGTGAGGTGTCGTTAGATTTGTATTTATTGTAGGAGTGTGATAGGGTATAATATTTTAGTACGGCACCTTTGAAGAGAAAAAAAGGGTGAAATAAAATTTTTAAAATCATTACTTTTACGACATGGGTATCAAACAATAGCTGGTACAAACATGATTCTAAGGTTTAAGCAAATGTAACAACATAACTTGACGTAGCAAATCTAAAAACTAAAAAGTTTAAAATAAAAAATTATTAAATAACAAAAAACCCAACTGCTTAGCACAAGCGAGGAAAACAAGCTTAAATCTATTGGATTTGGTAACTTGAATTATATAAGATACTGCAGGCGGGGCGAACAAAATTAAGTCGTAAACATCCACAAAACGTTTTTTCGTCCCCGCCTGCAGTATCTTATACAATTCAAGTTACCAAATCCAATAGATTTAAGCTTGTTTTCCTCGCTTGTGCTAAGCAGTTGGGTTTTTTGTTATTTAATATTTTTTTATTGGAAACCTGTCCTTTCAAAAAAGTAAGCCATTCAAAACTCAAACACACAAGCGAATATTTAAAGTATTTATAACAAAAAATATATTATAAGTAAACTTGAAGAATGATCTACTAGAATACTAGATGAAAGTATGTGTGGGTACAGATGTTATCTTATTTTAACCCTTAAATAATTGACTAACGAACTTTTAATGGTCATTAAAAAAAATTGTTGTCTGTTTTATGACAACGTTCTGTTCAAAATATTTTTTGGTAATTGTTTTTTTAGCTATTTTTCTATTGCTATTCATGATTTTATAATCTTACATCAGTTAATTCAATATCAACATTTGAATCATTTATGGCACAGTCTAGCATAGTCAGTTCGTGTTCCGTAATATTATTTTTATTTTGATGCTTCACAACATTAAATTCATCATAATTCTTCGTATAGATACGCTTGTGGGGTAGCACATACCTTAGTTTTTGCCAAAACCACGGATCCCCACATTCCAAATAAGTGTTGTTCGAAACGAAATGACGTAAATCTGGTTCCATGGCTTCGTCTATGACGTCATCAAGGACTATTACTATAATCCTCGACCTTCCTTCCTTCACAGCGGAAGCGTACGCCATTCGAAATTCAAATAAACCCCAAATAGATTTCAGATAGTTCTTGGAGAGTACAATGATTGTTCGTTTTGACGCTTGAACAGAAAGCTGAATCTGTAATGGAATCCATTCTCCTATTATCCAGTTGCGGTAGTGTACACAACATTTGTGGTCAGGTTCTAATCCTATCAGTAGCTTTTCAGCTACAAATTCGGTGTCCATATGGCTGAAGGATATAAAGGCGTCAAATGGTCGATCCGCGTCCAAATCTTCTTCTTGCACACACAATAAACACCATCCATGTGTGAATAAAAATATCTGAAATGTTAATTTTTATGTAAGGTTGAATTCAAATAAAATGTTCTATTCTGAAGTAAATCATCATGTAGGCAACAAAGCGTTTAACAGAGACACCGGTATTGTTATGGACTCCAAAACAGCCTTCATTGAAAAAATATATAATCAATAAATGGCACCATGTGTAAACCTGGATATAGTTTTTTTATCGTCTTCGATTTAGTTTTGACGACAGAAATGAGGTTGATAAGGGGCGAGCTTGCCCAGAAGAAGCCTATTCACTCGCGACTTAAAAAGATTTGGGTTATATAAACTTGGAAATACAGACGCAGGCAGACAATTCCACAAATGAACCGTGCGCATTATAAAAAATATTTCAAAGCGCTTCGTGCAAATGTGTGGAATATTAACCAAGTGTGGGTGATATGCTGCGGTACGTCTGGACTCCCGATGGTAGAAGGGGGTTGAAAAATAACAGCCATCGATAAAGTACCTTTGATTTTATAAGATGTTACGTATATTATGATGACCATGACTACAGTTACAGTTAAGATCATGTTAAACTTGATACTTGCTGTGATATAAACAAGAACAGTAAAAATTTTAAATATCAAGTTCAGCGTCATCAAAATGTCCTGCCTGAGTATTGGTTCACAGCAAGCATCACTTTCAGACATGGTAAAATAGCGGTCACATAGAAATCAACCTGTATACCAAGATAAATTTGCTTGACGGTACGTCTTAAGCTAAAAAAAACCGGTCAAGTGCGAGTCGGACTCGCGCGCCGAGGGTTCCGATATACCTATAGTATTTTTGGAAGCAATAAAGTCCATTTTCAGGACCGCAAAACTAAATTTGTTTGTAAAGGTTTTTTGCAGATTTCTGAAAATCTGTGCAACTTAGAAAGATCGTTTTATTTTTGCTGTAAAGTTTATATAAACTTCTGTCAACTGTAATTAATTCAGATTTTTCCTTACTCAAACTTCGGAGATAAGGGGGGGGGGAATGGTATTTTTCTTGACATTTTTCATCATAACTTTAAAACTAAGAAATTTAAAAAAATACAAAAATATATTTTAAAATGTACAAGTAAAGCCCTTTCATATGATACCCCACTCGACCTAGTAGCGACAATTTGAAATTTGGCCCCCCCTATTTTGGCCCCCTTTATATTAATAATCATACTTTTTCAAAATTTTTTCTTGTGCAATTAAGTTGGGCAACTATATTCTAAAACTATTCCAAATTTCAGGTTGATAGCATAAGTGGTTGCTGAGATATAGAGGTGTGACAGACAGACGGACAGACAGACAGAGCGGCACCATAAGGGTTCCTTTTTTTTACCATTTTGGTATCGGAACCCTAAAAATGAGTTTTCTGACCTTGATATCTTCTCTGTAGACTCGGAACATTACATATCCAAAGAGAAGCAAGCATATCCCAGTGACGGAAGAAGTAACTTGAATTAAAGGAAACACTGTACACAGATCTTCAGGATTCTTTTCTAGTAGAAAAGTCTGTTCACCAGCACATGTCATATTCTTGTAATCACCCACCTAAAAACATTCAATAAATAACTAAATGACTGAACAATGTTTTATTGAAAATGCTGCGGATTTAACTCATGATTACAAACAACTAGAGACCGGATTATATGCAACATAAAAAACTTGAAATATGCATGCAAATATGCATGAAAAATGTTTGAAATATGCACGAAAACTGACAGAATATGCAACATTAAATGACTTAATTTTCTTTTGGTTTTAAATATTATTCCTTTTGATTTAAGTAAATACTTGTTGACTTGTTGACTCGTCTGGTATATTTTGTTTTAAGCAATATTTTTGCAGAAACTGATTGAGAATAGGATTTTTTAGTTTATGGAGAGGAATAAGTATTACTTGAGAGCAATGCGTCACATAAATCCATGCTAAACTGGTTATTTTGTTTAGAGCTAGAAGTAGACGCAGTTATAAGCTGTTGTCGTGGACCTTTTTTCTGCAATCCTGCAACGTGAACATTGTCTTGACATGTTGGTCTATTTGAAACTTTTTAGTGCATGAAATGTTTTTCTCGCAAACTCGACCATATAAAACAGTTCCGTCGTAAGCTAATGTTTCAGGAAAGTCACTTATCCACGAAGACACACTTTTTTTTCGTAGGCGAGCGGGACGATCATTTGTCTCTTTCATTTTATTATCGTACAAAAAGAAAAGACGCGCGGCTGCTGTTTGCGCTGCGCTCGAAAAATACTAATTATAGCGATAATATGCATCATCACTAGATCTTAGGAAAAATATGCTATTAGCGCTGAAAATGGTTTAAAAATGCATATGCAAATATGCAAATGCATATTACCCGGTCTCTACAAACAACCATTATTACTTTCAAAAACTTTGCGTGAAAATATATTGATATATTTACCTGCAAATAATGCGTTTGAAATTGTTCAATGAAATATTTATTGTAGCAATTGCAGAGAATAGGGTTTCCTCTAAGTTGCAAACGTCGAAAATTATTGAACAATATTCCAGCTACGTCTTCACCAATTTGAAAAATATTGTTGTGTCTTAGGTCTAAATACTGAAAACAAAACAAGACATTTTTATGAAGTGCGAATGTTTAAATATTTTTATAGTGAACGGAAAAGTCAGGAAATGAATGCAAATAGTTTTGAACATACATAAGTAATCGCCTAAATAATTGGATTTTTTTTATTATTATGAGGATGATGAAATATCGATAGAACCGATAGTATTATTATAATAAGTCCCATTCCATGCGACCTCCTTAACATTAGAATTAATTTCACATCCACCTGTATTTTAAAACATTACTTACTTGTAATGTAGAAGGAAGATCGTCTGTTCTAATTATTTCGATACTATTATTGGATGCGTGTATTTCTTTAAACTTTTTCCCTTGAGGTAAATCCTTAATATTAGCTCCAACGCACTCTGCTACAACTAAGCCATCTTTCCAAGCTTTGCGAAATACACAGCCATCTTCAATTGTTTTATTACACTCCAAACTTTCTAGAGGTTTCTCTTTAAGATCAATGTTATCAGTACATTTTGCTCCATCTATCGAAAATAGGCAAAAAGTAATAATATTGAGTGTTAGAGCAAAATTTTGAGATGTAAATTATCCTTTGAATGTAAAGGTACACCAATGAGACCAAACTAAAAATGTACTGGCGTAAAAAGAAAATGACAGTTTATAAGTAAACCAAGAAAATAATTTTAAAGAGATGGTTTTGCTCATAAGAATCCAGAACGAATTTTAAGCGCCAGTTTTAGTGATGAGACGGCAAAAAAGGAAAACAATAAAATATGATTGACTTTTGTAGTTTTTTCTAAACTGTGCTATTATTTTTAATTCTAATGTCAAGGTTATTTTTTTGGACCTGATATGCAAAAGCCCACCTTTTAAGTGAGGTCAAAAGCAACAAGTTTTGTCCTACGACTTTGCTAACAAGGACTAAAAAAATTTAAACTTCCCATACAAAGTTTATTGGTCACTTATGTTACTTTGTATTGGAAGTCGAAATTTTTTTGGTCGTTGTTAGCAATGTTGTATCTAGAACAAAAGTTGTTGCTTTTGACATCACTAATAAGATGGGCATACGCAGATCAGGTCCAAAAAAATAACCTTGTATAGGACCAAATTTAAACTTGAAGAAGTATTTAAATAAGTTTGCCCTGAATAGCAATGTCACACGTCTTAGAACCATTCAAAGCAAAATCGTGGAGCAAAGATGTAATCTCTGATTATCTGCTCTGAGAAAAATGGTTATAGACGAGTGACAACATACATATATTCTTTATTGTGCACAATAAACAGTAATGATGAAAAGGTTCACAATGGCGAGCTTATCTCTATGAAGAGATCTCTTCCAGCCAACCAGAGTTTAGTACATACCAAAAGATAAAAGTTCTTCTCTCAGCCCTCGTGCAACCCAAGCAAACTGACAATCACAATCTAGTTGGGAATCCATACGAACAGTAACATTCTTTTGAAAATCATTGTACTTGATGGCGTTATAATCATGTTCTGCAAATGAAATTTCTTGTATTTGATTTTCTCTCAAATCAGCTACATAACGATTTATAGACGTTTGCGGTAGATTTCCGAACTAAAATTTTAAAAAATTATGATCAAATATAAAATATAACGGTTAACAGTATCAAGATGTTTTTTCACAAAGTTCAAATTTGCGTCGTCTTGAAATTAGACACATAATAATGCCCTGCTTATGACAATAGCAGCTAATGAAGATTTACAAAAACACCAAAAATGTTGTAAGGAGAAGCAGTTCGATGGCAAAATATTGTGTGCCTGCACATTTGCAAACAAACAAACAAGTTCAAAAGATAATGACAGTTTAATAAATGTAACAAATACCTATACAGAAGCAGAATAATTGATGTTACACTGAGGAAATTTGAGCAGTTGTTAATTTTATTGTATGGCAAAGAAAAAAAAACCGGCCTAGTGCGAGTCGGACTCGCGCACTGAGGGTTCCGTACCACCACATAAACATAATTGTATTACTTGAAATTTCAGTAAGTTAATGTGCCAGATTTTTTGAGTCCGACACGCGCTTGACCAAATTTTATTATTTGTTGTTATTTTATAGCTTATGCACTATAAACATACCAATTTTCATGTTTGTAAGTGTTCCCGTTTTTAAATAGAACTAAAACAAAAATCGCCTCAGCGACCATCCAACTTGACCCCTCTCTTATATGAATGTTCTTGAAACGGGAGCTCACCACAATTGGTTACCTTTAGTTGTGAGAAAAGTTGTAATATTTAATGATTTCAGACTTTTCCCATTATTTGTACTGTGAAACCTTGCTTCTTACCAAATTTCATAATTTTAGGTCAACGGGAAGTACCCTGTAGGTTTTGCATTTTTGAATAAATGTATGGAGATAAGGACATAAAATGCCATATCTTTTGATTGCGTCGTTGTAAAAAATTTATATTTTCAGATCTTGTGTGGTTCATTGATCCTAATATGTGGTATTAATTTCAACCTGATACCTTTACCCTTTCGTGAGATAAAGGGTCTTGACAGACAGACACACAGACAAACAGACAAACGGACAACAAAGTGATCCTATAAGGGTTCCGTTTTTTTCTTTTGAGGTACGGAACCCTAAAAAAAAAGTATGTAAATTAAATAAAGCCAAAAAAGGCCCAAAGAAGCAAAAACATACCTCACCTTAAGAACACTGATATTGTTATTCCGTAAATCCAAATATTCCAAGTTTTTCACTGTTAATGAAAGTGGAAAGCAGACTTCGACTCCTGTTCCACTTAGATTAAAATTTTGGATGCTCATATTTGTAAAATCTGTAATGAAGCGATAAGTGATTTATGGTTGCGAGGTTGGTCTTACTATTAAGCAGTTCTTTTAGTAAAGTAAAATTACCCGGTATTGTACAAAAGAGTGGAAGTAATTAAAAGCACGAATAAAAAGTTTTCTTTTTGCAGTTCATGGCTTGAAAATAATCTTTTAAAATAATTTTAGACAAACTCAAAGTTCGCAGAAGTATGACATCTTTTAATATCCGTAACTCAATGGGGGAAATTCTGACAATTGGTGCAATTGCACATATTCTTTAAACCATTATTATCTACATTCGCACCATGTATTTTTTAAATCTGACTTACGGAACACCACAAAATAATAATATTTATAAAAAAAATGTTTTTGATATTTTGGCTCGCAGGAAATTATTGCACTCGGTGCAAATTGACAAGATGAATAGAAGAATAGTCCAAAATATTAGCACCAGCGAGGATCATATGGAAGTTATTTTTGCGTGTTATTTTGAAGTGTTCCGGTGTTTGCAGAAGGAGTGCAAAACTAACAAGTGTTTATTATACCTATAGAAAGCCTGTGTAAGTTTGCACTAAGTGCCATAATTTTCCCTGAGTTACAAATTAAAAAAAACGAATGGCTAATGATTCCTACCGTGCACGTAGTTTTAATTAAAACTCTTAATGCAGTAAGACAGTCTCTATATGCAGCAAAACTTGCATCAAGTACAACTTGTTTATTCAAAATTTACGCCCACTCAAAGTTTTAATCTAATATTAAGGAACGTTCCATATGCACCAGCAACGGTGCATATCAGGCATGAACTCCTCTTTTTGTCATTTAACGATTCCATAAGAATTTGCAACTGTCAGAATTAATTCCACACTTTTTCTTATTTTGACTGCAATATTTTGAATTTCTCAAGTTTCGTTAATTTCTTTATACACTGTTAACTTAAATTTTATTTAAAAAACTACCTTATTAATATCCAGTATTTTAAAACTATAACCATGTAAGGAATAGGCAGAAGCCTGCCAAAAGATACACACACAACTTAGATCCGTATGTATATTTATTTAATGGCATCACATCTCATTACAAAACGTATTTCGCCAATGTCAAAGTAAAGGAATTGTTACAAAAATATGGCGACACGCCAATGTCCAGTGAAAGAATGATTTACACAAGAATCCGCATCTCGAAGATCGACGACGAGGAAAGCCTGTGCACCACGATGATTCCGATAAGTTGATAGGGGATATTATTGAAGTCTCGAAGAAAGCCGCTTCTCACCAGCCAAAAACATTAGTAGAAGAATATATTTCCATTTTCTATTAAATGTTCACTTTGTGAGACGTTTATTGGATAATATCCTATCAAAATTATACTTTAAACTCTCAAATCAACAAATAAAATCAAAATTGAAACAAATTCACGTCTGCCATCTTCAAATGCTGACAAACGACCACTTAGATACGTGTCGCACTGTACATACAACGAGCGCGAATCCATTACCTGTAAAAATGTTCAATTGACAGGTGCGTACGAGTGCTTAGTACAACTAGACCCAGCTCCGAACCAAGAGAATCGCGCGGGCGGGTCTTGGGAGGGTGAGGGTGTTAACGCACTACGTCTGATCCGAACCCGTGTAAAAATGGTCCGGAGTAGCCGTAGAACTAAAAACTCACGGCGCGCGCCGTGGAAATCTACGGCACGGCGCCGTGCCGTACTCCG
This sequence comes from Athrips mouffetella, assembly GCA_947532105.1. Lineage (NCBI taxonomy): Eukaryota > Metazoa > Arthropoda > Insecta > Lepidoptera > Gelechiidae > Athrips > Athrips mouffetella. The sequence goes on along the minus strand of OX383980.1, from coordinate 6,973,395 downwards.
GTGCGGCGCCGTGCCGTGGAAATAGCAGTGTGGCCAGTCATAAGCTAGTTTCTGCGATTTTTGCAGGATTCGGTCTCTGATTATTTTGACGATTTACGTATGAAAATGACTGAATGTTAGAATACAATGAATTGCAGCTGCAAGTTTACCTAGTATAAATATATTAAATTTAACTGAAATAATTTCTAATTTGTATTGAATCGGAATCGAATTGAAATTAAATGACAATTATATTGAGATTGAATTGGAATAGGATATAATCTAGTTGCAATTGAAGTAGAATTAAATTGGATCGGAATTAAATGTAAATGATTAAAAATTAAATTGGAACTGTGTTGGAATTGAAATGGAACAAAATTGGAACTAAATCAGAACTGAATAAAAATTTTATTGGAATTGAATTATTGAAACTTCTTTAGCGACGCTTAGAAAATTTTATATGGGGAAAAAATGATAGATTCAAAAAAAATTACCTCATTTAAAATTTGAATGTATATATACTTCTAAATTATTGTATAACTTAACAATTTAGGTAAACCAATGAAAAACAAATTATCCTATTTAATTTTGGCCGAACAATGATTTCCGTTCACTGATTCTGCTCTTTTATGGCTCAATTTCTGTTTATTATTTTCGCATAGTTCACAACAATGTACTTCTACGGCACGAATATTCGTGGTTTTGGATTTTTTCACTTTTTAGAAGTTCAAATTATGGCGAACCGCCAGTGTCGAGTGGGGAAATTGTTCATTGCTCCCCCCGTAAAGCGATAGTGGACTTTACGAAGGAAATGTCCGTGACTTTTTGAGACTATTATATAATGTACAATATGCAACTAATTAAACAATAAACAATAGACATCACAAACGGGGTTCAAACACGAGATCGCCTGAAATCTTCATCAGCGGCGCACTCCGTAGTTAATTCACTGCATAAAACACTATCTTTATTATCCACTAAATCACTACATACACAAAAAACAAGAATCTCAACCGAGCAGGCAAGAGCCCACGCCGAGTTCACGTCAAAAAGTCTCGGTCCGAGTTTTCTAGATTCTTTTTTTCACGGGTTCGGATCGGTTTCGGATCGGACGTAGTGCGTGAACACTCTGAGGGGGTGGATACCACGAAGGGCGGAGAGTGTCGATTCTGTACGAATATATACTCTATGCTTGTGTATCAATTTTATCAATACATGTCAAGCAGAAATTTCCTTTGCACCATGTTTGTACCTATCAGTTAACACTCCCTACGCCTGCAATCCCTGATAGACAAGGGCAAATCACCCCGGCACGCTGTATGGGACATATTGATAGTGGAAGAGACATATCATTTATCTTGGTGATATATTATTATAGCGTTAACATAGAGGAAGTTCATTTATTTAAGTGATTTACGTTTTCTAAAGATAAACAGGTTCTGAAGGTGGCGTGGTGAAGCTTTGTGCAAATTCGAGATGATATCGCTGCGGTGCGGCAGCCCCTTGCCTATTTCTGCCGTAAAACAGCAGATACTCCAGTGCTGTGTTTCGGTTCGAAGGGTGAGGGAGCCAGTGAAATTACCACCACATGAGATTACCATCTTAGTTAAGTGTCTAATGTTACCATCAATAAGACAGTGGATGCTGTGGACGTCGGTGACTGCTTAACATCAAGTAAAATAGATAGCTGAACTCAGAATTTAATAGCAAATTTTTATAACAAGTCTATACTTAAGGCTCCCCACGACCGTCTTTTTGTTTGCCGACTTCTTGTATAACGATTAGGGAGGTGATCGATCAAAAAAATATCGACACACGATGTCGATGATTTTATGTTTTGTTAGTAAGATCTTTGAAGATCTCGTCATGAAGAACCCGTCGAGCTCGAACTTTGCGATCACGGGCTTGAACCCAGGCTTGGAATGCAGACTGCATTCGAGCTTCAGCGCGAGCGCATTCCGCATTGAACCAAGGTCGGGCTTTGTGACCGAGCGGTATGTCGGAGAATGGAATATAGTATTCCATCCCCTGCCGTATCACATCCGCAACCGCTTCAGCTGAACAAGAAGGATCGCGCGAAGAAAAACACACTGGCTGCCATGGGCAGGACGCAAAGAAGTGCCGCATCTCATCCCAGTCTGCTGACTCGTATCGCCAAACTCGCCTCGTGCCTCTTGGGCTATCATCCGGAGGAGAGCTGATCGACACGGACTTCACCAGACAGTGGTCGGATGTTCCCAGTGGGGCTCATACCGACTCCGAGTGCCTGTCCGGATCTGTAGTCAGCAGTAAGACCAAGCAATTAGGCGTGTGTCCGTCAACATCAGGCACCCGCGTAGCGACATTCACCAGCTGGGTGAGGTCTAGCGACAATGCAAATCTGCGTGCCTCTTTCCCAGCATGGTCAGTTTTCTGGTATGGGAACAACCACTCACTGTGGTGGGCGTTAAAGTCCCCAAGAAATTGAAGTTGTGCTGTTGGGTACCGCTGTTGGGCACAATCCGCCTTCTCCATCAGGTGCTCAAAGAGCTTGGTCGTCTCCTGGTCACCGCTGTGCGACCGGTAGACACCGACGTAGAGAGATTTCTCAATGCCGGTGTCCACCAGAATCCATAATGTTGAAAACCCTGAATCCTCAAAGCAACGGAGACGCCGATAGCAAATATCATCGCGGACGTACACACATCTTGATGAAACGAAAATCGGAAGAAAGGATAACTATGATATTTATTATTGATTGAACATGTAAATTGCAGATCAGTAAATCAAAGATCGTCGACCTGTAGCCCAATTCTTTGTGAAAGTAAGCAGTGAACTACCCGCCACTTACGCTACACAATTTTATTTGGAGTGACAGCAAATAGTCATACGTTAGTCTACTTTTTTTGGAATTCCACGTGAACGAAGTCGCGGGTGGTTGCTCGTTTATAAATAATACCGAGACTCATAAAACAATGTGTTGATGGGATCTTATCATACTAACAAAACATTAAACCATCGACATAGTGTGTCGACATTTTTTTTATCGATCACCTCCCTAAACGTCATACAAGAAGTCGGCCTTATCAAAAGCATCAGACAACAATAAAATTCTAGGGGAGCTATTACGGTAGCCGGAACGCGTCTGCCATAAATGAACTATCGCCTTTTGAAACGCCTTTTACGTCTACCAACCAGTCTAAGAGTATTCAGGTAATATTTGAAGCCTCTCTGGGGAATCCCGCGAGAGTCATGCAGACAATTTTTTAAGAGACTCAATATATTACCGCTTGCTAGTATGTACATACTCGAGATCTGAATTTTTGTTAAATCTCACGCAAAGTTTTTTAGTCCTATAATAGGGAATAGTCGTTTGCGACCTAGGGATCCCACTCTCTTGTCACTGCCGGTGTGTAAAAGTGCCCTCAGTCGAAGAAATTGTAATTATATGTCAATAAAGATATATAACAGTCTCCCACATAATATAAGAATATTGCCTTGTCATTTATCTGCAAAAGAATTGAAATTATGGTTGTTAGACAAATGCTTTTATTCCCTAAATGAATATATTGATTGTAAATGAATTTTTAGTTTAATTTTATATAATTTGGCTTATTTACTGTAGACTTATTTTTTTTCATTATTACTTTTAATATTATTATTTCATGACAATTTTTACTAAATGCTTTAAAATGTAATTTAACTTGACATGATTTTTTTATTTTCTATAATGACTTTTTCTCCAAATGTTTTAAAATGTAACGACCTTTTTATTATTTCATGACAATTTTATCAATATTTTTTCGTCACTTCACTTGACATTAATTATAATTAGAGATATAATTAATTATGTTAGATTCGCATTCTTGTATGAAATTTTAAGACATTTTTGTTTTGCTATTTTAGATAATTATAATATTGCATGTCAAATTAATGGCTAAATGTGTGAAACTATTTTATCATCTTTCAAAAAAATCTGTATCTTTACCACATTTATTGCAATAAACAAATTCATTTATTCATTCATTCATTCAATCTAATAATATTTAATATTTATAAAAAAAGCATGGAGGCCTTTTTGAATATGTAGAATTCCAGTGTAGGGACATTCATAATAATAATTTTTACTTCTATTTTAATAATTTAATTTAAAATTTTAGAGATCTGGGAATCACTAAACGAAAGTGGCAGTAGAAAGGTCACATTGCTCGAAGAACCGATGGCCGATAGGTCGTAAAGGCTCTATAGTTCCTCCGCGTTAAGAATGCAGTGAGTCGTTAGTGCACATGCAGGGTAAAGGTGTATTCACAGTGGAGTTACAATGCAAACAAAAATATAGTTTTTTTTTTGTATATATTATTCCGTTTTTTCGGTTACACACAAAGGAAACAACCGCTTCTGCCTTCTGTTAGTCATTTTGCATTCCACTTAATAATTTTACGTGACCTGATTGGTTACGGAACTTGGCTACCAGCGGCGGAAAGCGATGACTTACTACATTCTTAAGATGGGCGAATAATAGAGTGGTGACCACGATCTGAAAGACAGCAGGTAATCTGGGTTGGTCCCCATAAGGTGGATCGATAACCTAGTTAAGGTCGCGGTAAGACGCTGGATACGAGTAGCGCAGCACTGGTCATCGTGAAGATCTTTAGGGGAAGCCTATGTCCAGGAGCGGACACCTTTTAGCTGATGCAATATACATACTTATGTAAGTGTGATGTTATCACCACACTTCTTTCCCATCGGGGTAGGCAGAGACCACAGCCCTCCACCTGGATCTTGACATATTTCGATCGTTTTTTTCTACTTTCATAAACCCGCACATACACGCTGGTACTTACAATGAGGTTGGTAATATTTAAAAAAATATCTTGAAATAGCTTACCAAAATATATAGTATAATCGTTATAGTGTTTGCACATGCTGGTTTCAGGATTGTTTGCTAAAGAGATATATTTCATGTTTCTTGAGGTGGATAGTGTTAAAACATTCAGCCATCTTGTCAATACATTTCCTGACAGGTCTAAAACCTCCAGTTTTTTTAAAGAATCTAACCATAGCATCACGTCTCTGGAATAGAACAAACAATAGTTATTTGTTATGCAAGGCAGCAAAAGCGTTATTTGGCGTGAGTGCCTTGTATTGAAACCTGAGCAAGCGAAGGATTCTAGAATTGAACCACGAGCGAAGCGAGTGGTTCAAAAGAAGAATCCTGAGCGTAGCGAAGGTTTCAAGGCACGAAACGCAAAATAACTTTGCTGCCGAGCGAAACACAAAATTTTTCATCTCACTAAAGCGAGGAAGCAGCCAGTACCGCAGCGTGGAGGTCTGCCATACTGCATCACGTTCGAATTTCAAAAACCTTTTGCCCGCTAGCGGCCAAAAATCGCTTTTGGCCGCAGAAAAACCTTTTGCCCGCTAGGGGCCAAAAATCGCTTTTGGCCGCAGAATTTAACCGACAAAACAAATGTTTCCGAGCTTTGGAGGTGAAAAATATTTTTCGAGTCTGCGGGGAGAAAGTAGGTACTTTCTTCCCGCTACGCCTTCCTCCCTCGTAGGAGCAAATTAGTTAGTTAAATAGCAAAGGTGACTACCGGAGGAAATAAATAATGCTCAAATCCTTGGGTCCGCAGTACACATGTTAAAATGAACTAAACAAATGAACTGTTATAAAAATATCATGGATTCGTTGATAAGATTTTAAATATTGATGGGCACAAGTAGCTTATTGGAGAATTGAAGACAAACTGCATTTAAAAAACTAACATAAAAAATACAAAAAAGTAAAGCGAGCAAGGAGTCTGCCCAGGTACTAGAAACTAGAAGATTAAATAAATCCATACTATCCATACTATCCATCCATACTAATATTATAAATGCGAAAGTAACTCTGTCTGTCTGTCTGTTTGTTTGTTTGTTTGTTTGTTTGTTTGTTTGTTGCTCTTTCACGCCTAAACGGCTGAACGGATTTTGATGAAATTTGGTATGGTGATAGATGGTAACTTGGAGACGGACATAGGCTACTTTTTACCCCGGGAAAATATCTCATTCCCGTGGGAATCTACAAATACAATAATACTCTAGCGGGGTTGTATCTGCTACAGCACACCGAAACTACTTAACCGATTTTGATGGGACTTTTTTTATTCAACTAAGTATCGCTGATTACGAAAACTACTACAATTTTGAAATCCAACGTGGTAGACGTAAACTACCATTATCCCCTGGGGATAAGGTTGAGGTGCGATAGGGTTGAAATGTCTAAAAATCAATATGGGTGTCGTTTGTAAGGTTTATCGAGCCGCTGATTACAAAAACTACAACAATTTTGAAATCCAACATGGTGGACGTGAAATGCTATCATCCCTTGGGGATGAGGTTGGGGTGCGATAGAGTTGATATGTCTAAAAATCAATATGGGTGTCGTTCGTATGGTTTATCGGGTCGCTGATTACGAAAACTACAATGATTTTGAAATCCAACGTGGTGGACGTGAAATACCACCACCCCTGGGATGGGGTTGGGATTCGATAGGATAGATTGAAATGTTTAAAAATCAATATGAGTGTCAGTTGTATGTTTATATAAGGATAGGGATAGCGGTTAAGATGGCGTTAGGGGCAGAAGCAGGGATAGGGGTAGGGTCAGGGATAGGGAGAGGGGGAGGGATAGGGAGAGAGTGTAAGGGAGGGGAAAATGAGGGGAGAGAAAGGGGGAGGGAGGGGTAGAGGGCGTGGGAGGGGGTAGAGGGAGGGAGAGGGGAAGGGGAGGATGAGTGGGGGGAAGGGGGAAAGGGAGGGGAATGGGAGGAGAGCGAGGGGGGAAAGGGAGGGTGATGGGGAGAGGGGAAGGGGGGAAATGGAGGGGGAAGGAAGGGTGAGGGGGGGAAGAGGGAGGGGCGAGGGAGGGGCGAGGGAGAGGAAGAGAGAGTGGGAGAGGGTGAGGGAGGGGGAGTGGGAATGTAGGGGGGGGATACAAAAGGATAGATAGGGAGGAATAGGGACCTTTTTCACTTTTATGAATACCTCCTCGCTACCCATTCACTTCACTCCCTTTATTGCCTTCTTTTTTAAGTTCGCCTGTAACGGTTGACAATGAAAATTCCGCACTACCTACCAGTTAAATAAAATCAAAAGATAATTAAGTTTGTAGTAAGATGCATTTATTCAACTTGGATAAGTACAAATGCATCTTTTACGTAGGGATCAAGAAGGATAAGCGCTCCGTAAAATATGTTTCAATTAAGTTCGAGTTCTGTTTTTTTATAAAATCTACGCGGACGAAGTCGCGGGTAACAGCTAGTAGTAAATAAATAAATCAAAAATAAATATATCAAATAATTTTATATGACAAATATTTAATGATAGTTGTGCCAAATATTAGTATAAAAATGTTAATTATAGTAAATGTTACGTTACGTCAAACAAAATTTTACTAATAGTTGTTATATGAAACGTTTAGTATATCAATTGAATGTTATTGAAACGTTGATGTACGAAAAATATTTATACAAAGTGATGCGCACTTGTGAATTTCGTGTCTTGATTAAACATTATTTTTGCGAATCAAAAACTTGATAAATATACTCTGCTCCGTCAATTAAAATGATTCATAAATGGTTCAACGATTTTCGGTGTGGTCGTACAAGCACAAGACTGAACTGTGTATGAACGTGAGATGTAGCCGTTGTGAAATTTTGGTATCACGCTAATAATTGGACAGCAACTTCTACCCTAACTGATAAATAGTAAGTGATAGATTTTTTTTTTAAATCATTTATTCATTACATTTTTTTACATAAATTTTATAGCTAAGACGCGCTACAGAAACCTATCAAGGTTTATACGTTGCGCGAACGAGTCGCTTCACTCACACAGACTTAAAAAGTATGAATATAAAATAACACTAACTTAAAATTAGGAACAGTCAACGACAGGTCAAGCCTGACATTCGCAGTTCAATTTTAGCCCTTACATCTATTGAAATAAGGTCGGCACAAATTCCAATGTATCAAGCTTGATGTGCCCTTGACTGTACAAGAAGCAGCATCATTCATCACCCAAATAATATTTTTTAAGTAATGTTTTACATTTTTTCTCGCCTACTTGTAGCTCTGCCAGCAGTTTCTGTGGGAGTTCATTTAATATGTTAGGTAGCATGTATTCCCACGTCCTCCCACCATACTCATTTACACATTTTGGCAAGTCGTATTTAGGTTGCTTAGGTAGGTTTCTTAAATTGTCGGATCTACATCTTGTAGTTAATGAATTAATATTATTGTATTCGTTTATTATTATTGACATTTTTATTTTTTCATATACAGACATAATTTTACAGTGCTTAAATAATCCGTTAACATCTTCTTTATATCTTTTTCTTATATATTTAGGTACAATATTTTTTACGATGCTATATTGCAATTTGTATATATGATCTATGTTAGTTTTATGTGTACGCCCATAACTACTTAATCCGTAACCTATTATAGAGTCAGCTAGTGACAGATGAAGCATTCTTAATATGTTATAAGGCAGCTTATATTTTAATATTGCAAATTTTGCACGTAAAGATCTCAATTTGTTGCACACATGCTCTATGTGAGGCTTCCAGTTAAGGTTCTTATCAATTATAAGACCTAAATAACAATGATGTGTAACGAGATCCAGTGCTCTGCAGGCACACGATGCGGGTTGGTTATGCATACATAGATGATCATGCGCAATTATTTTTGGGTCAGAAATAAATTTTATGTATGAAGACCTTATGTTATGTGACCTTACCAAGCCCACATCGTGTGCCCACCTACATATCAGATCAAAGTTGTGTTGCATCATCACTTGTGCCTCAGCAATGTCCCTACCGTATGATATTAAACACGTGTCATCTGCAAATTGGTATACAGAGCCTTCCGTGAAGAGGTTACACATTTCATTAACGTAGACCAGATATTCAGTAGGGGCAAGTATAGATCCTTGGGCTGTGCCCTGTTTAGTCGGTATGAGGTCACTGTAACATCCGTTTAAGCCTACCATAGTGTTTCGGTTTGTGTGATAATTGCGGAACCACTCCAGCAGAGGACCCTGTATACCAATGTGCTGTAACTTGGTAAATAATGTAGAATGATCCAATGTGTCAAAAGCTTTGCTAAAGTCAATGAAGACAACCAGCACCTGCCATCGGTTGTTCGGGTGGTGGTTGACCTCATTGACAAAGCTTGACAGTAATTGAGACGTACTTCGACCCCGCTGAAAACCGTATTGTTTAGTGTTTATTAAATTATTTTTAGTTAGGAAATTGTTTATTTGGTAACCGAAGTACCTCTCAATTATTTTGTCCACAGCTGATAATATAGTTATAGGTCTATAATTATTTACATCGCTGTAAGTACCTTTCTTATGAATAGGCCTAATTATACCTACTTTCAACTCATCCGGATAAGAGGACGTGGAAATGCAGGCGTTTATCAAATGTGTAATTACTGGTGTGATTTCTGTGCTGATACACAATAAATCTCTTGCTCTTATTTTGTCTATACCAGGGCTTTTTTTTCTTATTTATTTGCCTAAATATTTTAGATATTACATGATTGGAAGCCTGCTTTAGTCTTATTGCAACTTTTGGTTCAGTATGGTAAAAATTGTCTGATAATAAATTTACTTTACAATTAGGCACTATTTTCATAACATTATTATTAAATTCTGTTGCAAAAGTGTTGCAAACTGATTTAACATTTATTTTAAAATATTTATTGATTACATTGTCAATCGAACTACATATTTTGCCGCATAATTTATTAATGATTTCCCAAACTTTTCTTGAGTTTTTAAAATTTTGTGATATATCCGATTTTATGTATTTGTTTCTAGTTTTATTTATGTATTTATTCGTTTGGTTTCTATATTTATTGTACAATAGCCTGTTTATTTTATTGTTTTCATCCTGTTCACATATTTTCAGAAGTTAAATAATATTGAATCTCCCCAGCCAGGAATCGAACCCAGAACTCTCGGTACCTGTACCTTTGTAAGCAGCTGAGCTAAAATAAGACCAAAACGCCAACCAATGTCAATGTAAATATGTATAAAAATAAAAAATTTGCTTACTTACTTTTCTACAGAAACTATATTGCTTTCTGTTATTTGAATATATCTTAAATCCGTGGCTCCAGTAAGTAGTTGGTAAGGTATTTGTGATAATAAATGTATTTTTCTTATACTAAGCCTTTGTAAAGTATTGTTTCCTGAAATAAAATTATAAATATAGTATTTAGTAAAAATAGTGCGTTGTTGAACGCATTAAAACAACAAGTAATACTAACAAGAAACTCAAGATTGTCAATTTTTTTTTTAAATATTGAATGTGCCTTATTTCTATCGACGGGTCTTTAGCACTTCATAAACCGGCATTACGGTTTTTTTTTTCATATCCTTTTATTAGTTTTTAGGGTTCCGTACCTCAAAAGAAAAAAACGGAACCCTTATAGGATCACTTTGTTGTCCGTCTGTCTGTCTGTCTGTCTGTCTGTCTGTCTGTCAAGACCCTTTATCTCACGAACGGGTAAAGGTATCAGGTTGAAATTAATACCATATATTAGGATCCACGAACCACACAAGATCTGAAAATTTAAATTTTTTACAACGACGCAATCAAAAGATATGGCATTTTATGTCCTCATCTCCATACATTTATTCAAAAATGCAAAACCTACAGGGTACTTCCCGTTGACCTAAAATTATGAAATTTGGCAAGAAGCTAGGCCTCACAGTACAAATAATGGGAAAAGTCTGAAATCATTAAATATTACAACTTTTCTCACAACTAATGGTAACCAATTGTGGTGAGCTCCCGTTTCAAGAACATTCATATAAGAGAGGGGTCAAGTTGGATGGTCGCTGAGGCGATTTTTGTTTTAGTTCTTTTTAAAAACGGGAACACTTACAAACTTGAAAATGGGTATGTTTATAGTGCATAAGCTATAAAATAACAACAAATAATAAAATTTGGTGCCGGCGCGTGTCGGACTCAAAAAATCTAGCACATTAACTTACTGAAATTTCAACTAATACAATTATGTTTATGTTGTGGTACGGAACCCTCAGTGCGCGAGTCCGACTCGCACTTGGCCAGTTTTTCAACTTATTACAAGTAGATTTGTTTCATACCTACATCGTGCTGTTTTTACTAAGCGAAAAAAAAAATTGTTTTAAGCCTAAATAATTAAGTTTGTTTTCCAAAATTTGCATGTGATGATGGTTTATCGTAAGCAAAAAGATTCGTAGTTTTCTCTGAAACAAAGTTCATGGTTCATAGCTATGACAACTATGTAATCTTTGTTTTAATCTACACTCTCTCTATAATCTGATTTACGTTACCTGCAATCAAGACATTCCTTATTCCATTAAAGGACATGTTTTCTATCTCCAATTCAGTAAGCTTCGTACAATTTCTGAGCCAATTGCCGGATTCCTTTGGGACCTCCCAACTTTTCAAATACAGTTTGTCCAAATTACAACCACCAAATTCTGCTAGAGACATGCCGTTTTCTAGTGATAAGTTTCTTAGATTTTTATGGTCTGGCAATGGTGGAAAAACAATATTATCAATTCTTAAAGATTTCAACGTTTGTAGAGGCTCCAAAAAGTCGTTGGAAAGTTTAATATTCAAAGTGGAGCCTATATTTTTTATATTCAATTCTTCTATTTTTAAATTTTCAAAATATATTCTATTTAGTTCCATATAACCATGGAGATTTAAATCTAGCCTCTTAAAAGCAGTTGGGTCCATTATTTCATACAAGTTAATGATTTCAGCGAAAGATCTGTCCGGAGCTGTGCACATTGAAAATCTTATTGCTTTCAGTAACTCTAGATTTTTTATTTTGTGTAAGTTTCTTAGAATAATGTTTCTGTTAGATGAACACCGCAGTCCTGTGTAATCACTTTCGTTTATTAGTACATCACCTAAAATAATAACGGCCAAATTAGATTACATTAATTATGAACCTTCAAAATTTATGTCTTTACTTTCGAGCGGAGCGATAAAGGTATTGTATACGTGAAAAAAAAAAGTTTTTCTAATTTTCTCAAAAATATGTTCTATATCACTTATACATCATAAAAAACAAGTCTCCCAAAAATGTCCGTCCGTCGGTCGGTCGGTCGGTCGGTCCGTCGGTCCGTCGGTCCGTCGGTCGGTCGGTCTGTCCGTCACGCTTTAGCCTAGCGGCTAAACGAATGGTCCGATTGACCCCATATTTTTAATTTAAGAGTTTTATGCAAATCCATCGAAGGGTTTTGAGTGGTTTCCTGCTGGCTCTCATTTTAAGGGTAGCTGTCATACAACGAAAATGAAAAAGTGTAATTTTCGCAAAAACGGCTCATAAAATCTTGATGAAACTTTGCATGACCAAGCGTCTCCATTTAAGGTATTTTACGGCAGTATCAATTGGTCTGCAGAAATTCATATAAGGGGTGATCCCCTACTACTAAAATTAAAAAATGTGATTTACTCAAAATCGGTTTCGTTGAGCTTATTTTGATGTTCTACAATTTGGATTCTAAATTGGTTGTCTACCTGACTGCATATTTCATTAAATCATTTTTACATAAATCTAGTACGTATAGGTAAGTTTGTATTTTGATATTATTTGTATGGAATTACAAACTTAATTTTGCAGTTTGTACTTAATTACTCATTGAATAGTAATGCAGCCTTTATTATATAGTAGTTAGAGCATTCGGCTCTTGATCCGGAGGTTCTGGGTTCGACTCCCGGCGGGGACACTGTTGAATTATGACTCTGGTATATCGCGAGAAAGTAAGTGCAGTGCTGCTGTACCATTTATTTTATTATGATATTATTGTATCTAAATTGTTATGTCTGAAATTCTGAACCAAATAAATTTAAATTATCTTGCATGGTCGGTCACCTCCGCCACTATAAGCCAAATAAAATAGCAATTAACAAAAAATAAACTAAAATGTATTTTTTTTTTATGTATTTATGCATTTCGCAGCACTAGAATTTTGTACTTGTTGGATGACTCAAGTAATAAAAGAAGGCTTTTCATGCGTCTAACTAAAGTGATATGAAGTTTTAAGTAGTTCGTAGCTATGAAAGTCCCACAGCTAACTTTACCAATCACTTAATCGTCCTGAGGTCATGCTCATTGGGTGTGAACTTGCATTAACTGGTTTTAACTAGTCAAAACTAGATTTGGCAGATTTTTAGTATTTTTGTTGAGCTATTTTGTTGTAAAAACGGGTTATCATTGTCATAAATATATTGTGATATTTTGATTTCAAAATAAATAAGCATCAGCGAACATACCATTCTCATCCATAATTGGAACTCTAAATAAGGTCACAATTTTAAGTTTGGAGTCAAAATCAGCTGCACTTGTAAAAACCAAAATTTGTAAGAATATATAAAGATTCATTTTTCACCAACATAGCGTTTTAGTAATTTAAAAAACGATTCCTTTTTATTTACTCAAATTAAAACACAACCAATCGAAGACAAGTTAAAGCTGACACTGTCAGTAGAATGATGTTTTGACTTCTATTTTCCTTATTCTCAACATCAAGTTCATAATAACTTGTTTATAATGAAGCAGATCTCACATTGAAGTCGTACTACTATGCGACTCCTCTTGTTTGCAATTTATCCAGTTATGCCGTCCATTCAATAGCGCATAAGATTAAGTTGTTCATTCTTTTCATCTTTTTGTGGAATAAACTTTGCGTTATAAACATAACATCAATACATATTTTCTTGAAAGTTTATCGGTAGTTAATTTATTATTTTAAATTATTAGCACAATTGTTTTAATTTTAAGTGAAATATCAAAAATTTCTCTTATTTCTCTGTGTGTTTATGGCCCTATATTTTTTTATTTCATCACAACATCGTAACAACTTTTTATAGCCTACACAATGTTCATAGCGCTGAAATTAAACAACGCCGCTCAATCACGCGTTCCAGTGTGATATCTGCCGTAGTGGAAAACCAACGTCCAGTCACAGAATATATAAAAGAATATATAATAGTGGTCCAGTGCAGATTGGATACGTGAGTCGGGATTTCCAATGGAATTTACAGTAAAAACATTATCTAATTGTAAGGTTTTTGGGGAGTTTTTTAATGACTGCATTTCTTTGCAAAGACTTAAAACATTAAAATTTTGACTTCCAAACATTTAATAACATCTCATTGTTCCGACGAACATTAGCAAAATAGTATTTGTCAAGAGTAGTAAAGCTATGCAGGCCCCTGCATTTTTTTTTTTTGGATGAGGACTTCTGTTTTTAGCCTGAATGGCTGTCACAACTTCACCGGACGGTTGGGGAGCCGAAGGCTCTACCCAGAAAAACTAACCTAAGTAGGCAAAAAGCCTAAGGGCGAATCGTAGGGCTCGAATCACGGCTTTGGTTATTGCCAGGGATCGGAGAGAATCGGCCTGGGACATGCCGGTAGTTCCCAAAGTATGGGACTGAACTAAACTGGGGGCGACCACGACCACGCCGGCGGGAGCGGGTGTTCGAGATTGAGGTTTGAGAGAGGAGTCTAATATTGTTGACTAAATTGACGTATTGGGTGATGGAGTCATCAGAATCGGAAAGAACGTTCTTAGGACGTCTTTTGAATAACGTTCTTAGGACCTGCAAAAATCGAATGTAGTTTTATAAGAGTGACAGCAGGAAAGAACTGTGCATGAGAGTAAGACGGAACGATGCGTGTCTCTGTCGCTCCAACATCTTGCAGATTGCTCCGTTCTGCTCTCACATTGCTATCATTCTAATAAAGAGACATTATTTTGACTATAAATGGACCGACACGTTAGTATTATAATAATCTAAGGGACCGACGACCTGGTCAAAGTCGGGAGAAGATTCAGAGGAAGCTTTTAACGAAAAGTGAAAGTCTTTCTTCCGTTCACATAATATTATCAGTATTTAAAAATCCGAGTGCAAGTCGGACTCACGCGTTCCGATATACCTTTAGTATTTTTAGAAGTAATAAAGTCCATTTTTAGGACCGCAAAACTAAATTTGTTTGGAAAGGCTTTTTGCAGATTTGAAAAAAAGCTGTGTAATTTATAAAGATCGTTTTGCTGTAATATTTTCAAAAACTTCTATTGACTGTGAATAATTCAGATTTTTTCCTTTCACTAACTTCGGAGATAAGGAGCGAGGAATGGTATTTTATATCATAACTTTAAAATTAGGAGTTTTAAAAAATACAAAAATAGATTTCTGAATGTACAAGTAAATCCCTTTTATATGATACCCCACTCGACCTAGTAACGCCAATTGGAATTTTTGCCCCCCCCCCCCCATTTTGGACCCCTTTACATAAATAATCATATATTTTTTTAATTCTTTTATGTGCAGTAACATTGGCAACCAGATTCTAAAACTATTCCAAATTTCTCGAGTTGTTGCTGAGATATACAGGTTTGAAAGACAGACGGACAGACAAAGTCGCACGGTACGGGTTCCTTTTTTTACACCAATCGGAACCCTAAAAAGATGTTCAGGGTTTTAGTACCTAAATTCGTATAAAACCTTTCAAGGACTTATTCTGGGAGCTAAATTCAACAACTTATATTTTACGAAATTCACAAAAAGATTCGAATTTCCATATTTCTATAGGTACAAAGAAATAAGCTGACCAGGGGCCGTAGACAAGCGGAGTTCTACTTATTACCGTTATCGCAAGTAGAATAGAACAGAAATGTATGGGATTCAAGGATTGACATTAACTAACGAAATCTCTCTTCAATTAGAAAGTCTTTCGGCCCATTTCAATTTGCATGAAAAGTCGATTATTTTTGCGAACTCAAAAATTTTGTTCTCCATATAGCCCCTCGAGTTAGCCCTTAAAATATTTTACACGAATTTATAAAGCCCTGTATAAATAAACAACTTCAATATTAATACCGACAAACATACAGCGTGATTATAAAATGTCTAACTATACTTGAGTTTACCTATGTTTCTTTCCCCAAGAAACATACGTTGAAAATTGAGAACAATTTTTGGCTTCTCCATACAAACCTTGAGACGTTAATACTGGAATTTGTATGGGACGACCAAAAAAATCTCATTTTTCGACCTATGTTTCTCAAGGAAAGTTGTTCAGTTTCATGTCCTAAGTACCATACTCAATTATAGTCAGACATTTCATAATCACGCTATATAAGTGATACCACACACAAGGTTATTAAGGTGATCTGTGGCGGCCAGCTTAGCCCCGAACGCAACTAGATGGAGCCACTGCTGCAAATATAAGGTTTTATTTTTTAATGCAATAAGTACCAACCATATATGTGCAATAAGTTGATTCGCGTAAATTTCATCGTACAACTTCAACGCCTAACAACAATTTAGATAAGAAAAATATCTCCATATGTCCACTAAAGTCAATTACTCTCGTCAGTCCGTGTTTACATGAGTACGATCACTCACACATGCACACAAAGCACAACCGTACAGTTTTGACCACACGCCCACAATCGTAATATTAAACCAAAAATTGTTAACAAAAATAGTACTTTCAGTACATTAACTGTATTTTTGTATTAATTAGCGAAAAATTTAACTAAAAATAGCAGTATTCGTTCGTTTTTCAGCAGAATTTTGTGTCCCGCGTAAGAATGCAAGTCATTTGAATTTTTGTATGGAAAACGGATACCCTTAACCTACTATGATAACATGAACTCTACACACGTGCTTAGAACAGTGTTAGATACAGTAACACTTTCTCATGTCCATGTGACGACTTACTCGGAAATACAAAGACTAATTCGGCATACATTGCTGGGAGGCTTGGTTTTGTTAATTCCAATATCCTTATTACAAGCAGCAATGTATGCCAAATTAGTTTCTGAATTAGTGAAGGTGTGATCACGGCTTTACTTGGAATCTCTCGTGTCCTAGCGGCGATTTCCGAAAGTAATGCAACGTAATTTTTAGCTAGGAAATTGATGGGTGATCGCTAGTGGAATGAACTGAAAGTGGTAGAGTTTTTGTGTGAAGTACGTAATTTAGACAAGACCCTTCTTGTCCCTGTGGTACCGGTAAAGAATAGTACCAACCCATTTCCACCCGTGGGCGTCGTACTGTCGTAAGAGGCGACTAAGGGCTTATAAACCGGAGGATGGGCAGCAGAATCTTTCTGTTTATCATACCATCTTACATACTGCGGTCACCAACAACAGCGGTCGCCAGCCACAACGCTTACAAGCGTGGTGACTATGGTAAATCCCCTCCAAAGTTCCACGCGTTCTGGAGGGTGGGTGCAAACATAGTTCCATAGCGACAGTTGTTAACAGTTGCCACCTTAAAGAAACGAACTTTTTCCTATAACACTCTGTATACTCGTACAACCTGTTATTCCAATAAGTTAACCCTTTTGGGAGGTAGTTCTACTTTTGGAAATTAAAATTAAAAAAAATGGTTTTCCAAAAAAAAATATCGTATTAGATATTAATTTAGATGAAAAATCGATTTTTTTTTATTTCGAACTACCCTACTTTTGGAAATTAAAAAAAAAATTGCTGCTCTATACAAATTGTGGGATCAGATTTTCATTTTGTATGGAGAATAGATTTTTAAAAGTTTGATTTCCAGAAGTAGAAGAACAAAAGTCGTTCAGTTACACGTGTGGAACTACCCCCCGAGAGGTTATGCGCATTTAGAATTGCACGGTGTATATTTTCTTGTGTAACATGACATGGCTAAAAGCTGATGTGGCGCAGTTGAAGTACAGCTTCCTAGTGCTTTGAACGTTTCGAGCAGATTTTTTTGTACTTATGAGCAGATTTTTCTTTATTTACAATGGGCTTACTCTTGAGGACAGAGATGAGGACGACGATGGAACGAGCCTGCCCAGAAGAAGCCCATCCACTTGCGTATTGAATAGATTCGGGTGATATGAACTCGAGAACACAGACGCAGGCAGAGAATTCCACTCTTATATGATCGATATGATGACTTTTAGGCTGACGTTAGATCAAGATATTTTCGAATGGCCAACATTATCAAAGATAATTAAAAGCGATACGATTATCAATTCTTGCAACGAGCTATAAAAACAGAATGTTGGGTCTTTATTTTGTCAACACAACGAATAGAACTTATGTTTTGTTTCTTCTCTATTATTATTGCATTTATTTTTTTACATTGTTGGATTTATTTTATTACATTTGAAAATGAATTTTATTGAAGGCTCTTCACTATTTAAGTGGATTAATGTTTTAATGTATTACGAGTATTATGCATGTATTAGTTTTAAGAATATTCGCACACAGTGCAAGCTGTTATTGAATAAATGATTGATTGATTGCATTAAAGTTGTCGTGTTATGTAAAGTGGACATTTAGAGAAGTAGTATTTTATCTAAACGCATTTTGGACGTTCTTTATAGAAGTTTTCATAGTTTTCATTTCTTTATACAACTTTTTCGACTCTATTACCACTTCATAAGGTACAAAAGTGTTTCTACTGACGGGCTGTTGAGTGTACTGCAATTATTTTCGTCCTATGCGCGTATTTTCTACAATATTTGGTTTGGGAGGGAAACAGCTTGAGTAGTTGTTCAGTTCAAAGAGTTATTTAGTCGAAAAAGTTGGTCAGATTTATTGATATTCAGTTTAAAACGTAGAGAAATTTTGAAAAGTAATAAGTTTGAATTTTATTCTGATAATTTTTGCGAGACCTGCCACACTGGCGGAGAAAATCCGTGACTGCCCGTAACCTGTCCGGTTTTCGTCTGCTGAGCCTCTAAAGGCTTTGGTCTACTTTTGTGTCTAGAGGTACCTTGTTTATGTGCGTGACTGTGTCCGATACCCTCACTAGTCGATACAATACAAAATATTTGTAGAGTTGAGTTGTGAAGTAGAGTAGAGTTAGGAAGGCGTGGAAGTTACTCCACCGACAAGAGCGTAGCTCTTAGGGTCGAATTGATAAATCCCGATTACGTGTGAGATTGTCCTTAAGAGGCATCTTGAGGTGTTGCATTAATTAATAAACAGAAATTGAGTAGCTGTCATCGGAGCAATTATCACTTGAGTGTTAATAACACTAAACGAAACTGAACTCAAAATTGTTGATGCTGTCAAATAGTGACGAATATTATTTTGTTCAGGCTGTATATTCTTTGTATTAAAACATAACGCTGACATTATTTTTGCTCTTTTGACTTTTGACTCAAAGACGGACACTTGAGATTGATATTTGGATAGTAGTTTATTAATTAGCAAGATCTTGAGCTGCTAATTGCATCTTGATAATTAAGTCAGCTGACATGGTCTTGGGAGATTTTGAGAGGGATTTATCAATACGGGCCTTAAATAAGAAAAAGAAGAGTTGTGAATGTGACGTCATTATCCCTCAGCATCCATACAACTTTGAACTACAGAATTGTATACAAGTTTAAACAATACAAACATACCAGCGTTTTCGAAATAATTTTAAACGTTAAGCTAAGGTGAAAGACCTTGAGGGGAAAAACCTTTATAACACGTGCGCGGCCCTAATCAAGCAGAAAATTAGTAGCTAAAGATATTTCGCTAGCGATAATCCTCTTATTTGGCGAGAAGTAATTGCAAAAGTGGGCAATTATCATAAACACAGAAATAATGATAATTGAGTGGCTACAGAACAAAAACCGACAAATACTGATTACGATTTTTGGGTTCCGTACGTTAGTATAAAAATTTTTGCTGTCCGTATTTCTGTCTGTAACGATCAAGACCATTTTTCTCACAAATCAAGTTAATATTAATTCCAAATACCACGGTCTAATGTCGCAGGCAAACTGTATTGCATTCTAAAAAATGACAAGAATTTTTTTATTCATAATTTTACATAATGGCGTGGCAATTCACAAAACGGCGCGATATTCGTTTCTGGCCCTTAGATACCTAACCTAACTATTCGTTGTGGTCCTAAGATAACTTAACCCAACCTAACATCGGTTAGGTTAATGTGGAGAAACAGTTTGTAAGGAGAGGTCAAAACTTTTTTTCATTTCCCAAAACTGTTTTTTTGGAAAAGTTGTTCAGTTTCGTTGAATGAGCCTTCGTTTCAGTTTTCGGTACGCCGTCCCTTACACTTTTTTAGTCTGTGCTTACACTCTGTATGGAACGTTGTGCACTGCTGTCATTTTGAACAAGATACATTATCTTGCGTCCGTGTGGTTCCAGCAAAGAATAGTACCAACCTGTCTCTACCCGTGGGTGTCGGAAGAGGCGACTAAGATTTTATAAGCCTGAGGATGGGCAACAGCATCTTTCTGTGTATCGTACGGTGGTATCATACTATCTTACATTCTGCGGTCACTTACAACAGCGGTCGCAAGCCGCGATGCTTACAAGCGTGGTGACTATGTTAAATCCCCTCCTAATTATTAGGTTTTTTTTTTTGGAGTTCTGGAGAGAGCTCCCTGTCCTGCAGTGGACGTTTCATGGGATATTTTGACTACTTTACAATCTATTCTACCTTTTCAGTCGTACGGCTCACCTTTACTCGAATATTTCTGCAATGGGCAAGGATCGTTTAGATAAATGGGCCTATTCGTTTTATAGCCTCATCAGAAGATACTGTGATTGCTTCCCCGGGTTGTTTTAAGGTCAATTGCCTTTTGTAATAGACTAGGCTGTTCCGTTTTTACCCCATCATCATTGCCCTACCCTTACATATATTATAGTATCTACCTGGGCGACCGAGCTTATGCTCTTTGGTACACAAAGCTCACTAACAGATGGCGCCACCGTAAGGTTTCTGAAACCCGCTATATTCAATAAATTCTCATAAAAACGGAGAAAACGAATTTCGCCAGACACTAAAACCTAGCTAGATAGATTTTTTGCCCCGAAAAACCCCCGTATAGCAAATTTCATCGAAATCGTTTGAACCATTTTCGAGAAACCAATTACAAGAATATTATGTATAGACAAATATTGCTCGTTTCATAGTATAGGGTAAACTTATAGTTCGTCCGTCTGAATAATGCAGTAAGTCATCGCTTTCCGGCGCTGTTAACCACGCCCCGTAATCAATCAGGTCGCTTAAAATTATACAATCAGGTGCAAAATTACTAATTGAAGGCAGACCTTCCAAAGAAGCGCTTGTGTCCATTGAGCCTCACCTAAAAAATAAAATAAATATATTTTACCTTTACTGAGCCATTGCACTTATGACTCACTGCATTCTTAACGCAGACGAACTGTCTAACCTCCGCAGGATTATCGAGACCGAGACCAAATAAATCTTAGATAAGGCTTCAATTTCAATTGGGTAAGCTACTCAACCACAGATGGCGCTTATCGCCAGCTGAAACACGATATCGTTGTGTTTAACGTAAATTTATAAGTAATTTGAATAAAATTTAGCACGCTCCGGTTCAAGATCGCTTAGTTGCAATTTTTGTTTACCCTTACTTCCTTAACAAAGACTGTTGGGTTTAAAACTTTGCGAGCTACACAACTGCGAAAATTTCGATGCGGAAAGTACCGCGACCGAAAAATCGAAGAGGTATGAGACCAGCGGAAATCCCTCCAGATTTGTCATAGTTAAAAAAAAAGGGTTGCGAGCAAAGTTAAGAACAAAATATAGGGGGTAGATATTAGAAATCGAACCGTAAGATAACAAAAACGGCCTATTAATGGTGTTTACGTCAGGAATGGTCACAGGACTAAAGGTAGGTGAGAACGTTATCCGGTTAAACTTAGGTTAACCTTTGAGAACCGGCTAAAATTCGATTTCCTTATGTTCGATGTAAGTAATTTATACTGCACTGTTATAAAAAAAATCCGGCCAAGTACGAGACGGACTCGCCCACCGACGTTTCCGTACCACTAAGATAAAAATATCGTATTAGTCATTGACGCGCAGTTGCGCAAATGGGTAAAAATTAGGAGCCTATGAATATGCGATGTCTGTCTGTGTGGCTGTCATCGGGGTATATGATATTATATCTCATTAACCGTAATAGGTAGACTGTTAAAATTTTCAAATATTATGTACTTATTTCTGTTGCCGCTATAGTAAAAAATAAAAAAAAATTAAGGGGCTTCCATGCTAAAAGTTGTTATTTGGGCGATTTTTCTTCGATTCCTTGTTTTAGCTCTATCGTAAAAACGGGAACACATAAAAGAGTAAAAATTAGTATGCTTATGACAACAAATAATAAAAACTGGTCAAGTGCGTGTCTGAAAAAATATATCTAAAAACGCGTCCATAACTACGACGGTGTTTTTACCTTACAGGTACAGAACCCTCGATGTGCAAGTCTCTTTAGTATTTGTTGTAATAGCGGCAACAGAAATATTATAATCTGTAAATATTTCAACTAGGTACCTATACATATTATGTTTCATGAGATACAACCCGCTGACAGACAAACAGACGTACATCGGAGGCATATTTACAGGGTTACCCTTTGGGTTCGAAACCCTAAATATTATATGGATATAATTATGTAGTTAGATCACTATCAGCGCCTCCTTATTTTGAATGAATCCTTCTTGGTCATTGCGTTTAATTAACTGTCTGGTTTCTGGGGTTTGTCGCGGTAATTCAACTTTTTGCGGCCGCCGAAACCCTCCTTGAGCCAGTCTAACTCGCACTTAGACAGTTTTTGTCTCTACCTAGATAAGGTTTGCTACCGGTAAAGGAACATAAGAAATAGACAAAGGATTTCCTCAGGGATCACACAAGAACGCCTCAAGGAAAGCCAAAGTTACCGATGTCAAGTTTTTGTAACCCTTGTCACAAGTTTTTCAGTAACTTTCTTCTTACCCGTTCAAATATAGGTAGTTTTATTTAAGTACCTATACGGGTCTATTTTTTACTCGGATTTTTTATCACCCCGGAAATATTGAGAGGTGGCTCTGTCCATGAAACTAACCAACTGTTACAATGGAACATAGGTCAAACCAAAGAGATTTCAAACTACGAAAAAAAATTCGCCGAAATATTACCGACAAATTTTTTTTGCCAATTCCTGAATTAAAAAAAAATAAAGTTGTTCAGTTTCTGAAAGCTGCTGTCAGTTACACCCTATAAGTATATTGTATACCAAAGATTTCGAATCTCCTTGCTTCGCTCGGAATAGATACCTTGCAAATTTATTTTACTATGGGCTGACAGCTGCTAATATGTCCCGACATGTCACATCATCAATGATCCTTAGGAAATATTCAAAATAACCCGTCAAATCCATAGAACGATGCCTTCACTACCTTGTGACGAATTATTTCTTTAATCCTCCTTCTAATTACTTTTATTTTTCTGTGTTGTATACTATCTTGATACTATACTATAAAATAAAAAAAATACATACAGTGGAACATAGAACCTCCTCCTTTTTAGGGTTCCGATACCAAAATGGTAAAAAAAAGGAACCCTTATGGTGCCGCTCTGTCTGTCTGTCTGTCTGTCTGTCCGTCTGTCTGTCACACCTCTATATCTCAGCAACCACTTACGCTATCGAGCTGAAATTTGGAATAGTTTTAGAATATAGTTGCCCAACTTAATTGCACATGAAATTTTTTTGAAAAAAGTATGATTATTAATGTAAAGGGGGCCAAAATAGGTGGGGCCAAATTTCAAATTGTCGCTACTAGGTCGAGTGGGGTATCATATGAAAGGGCTTTACTTGTACATTTTAAAATATATTTTTGTATTTTTTTAAGTTTCTTAGTTTTCAAGTTATGATGAAAAATGTCAAAAAAAATACCATTCCCCCCCCCCCTTATCTCCGAAGTTTGAGTAAGGGAAAATCTGAATTAATTACAAATGACAGAGGTTTATGTAAACTTTACAGCAAAAATAAAACGATCTTTCTAAGTTGCACAGTTTTTCAGAAATCTGCAAAAAACCTTTACAAACAAATTTAGTTTTGCGGTCCTGAAAATGGACTTTATTGCTTCCAAAAATACTATAGGTATATCGGAACCCTCGGCGCGCGAGTCCGACTCGCACTTGACCGGTTTTTTTTGAAGTTGGTTACTAAATAAGACAGTGTAAGAGGGCTGCGGGAGGCCAGCAAGAAAACGGCGGTGTTAAACAGACAAACGTATATTTATCTAAGTTATAACACTTTTAAACGAGATTGACCGAATTAATACGGCTATAGTGTGGACCGGGCACAGTTCACAGCACTAAAGACGCATTAACTTAGGTAAGGGATAGTCACAGGAGAGCCGGGAACCGTATGAATCAGAGACTGTTAGCGAAAGTCAAAGGGTACCTACAATTTTTTTGTGGTGCTCTACAGTAAGCCTGAGTGGCTGTTATAACTTCACCCGACGGTTGGGGAGCGGAGGGCTCTACCCAGAAACGGGTACTTTTTTGTGATGGTCATCTAAGTTCTCAGCCTGAGTGGCTGTAACAACTTCACCGGACGGTTGAGGAGCAGAAGGCTCTACTCAAAAAAACCGGTCAAGTGCGAGTCGGACTCGCGCGCCGAGGGTTCCGATATACCTATAGTATTTTTGGAAGCAATAAAGTCCATTTTCAGGACCGCAAAACTAAATTTGTTTGTAAAGGTTTTTTGCAGATTTCTAAAAAACTGTGCAACTTAGAAAGATCGTTTTATTTTTGCTGTAAAGTTTACATAAACTTCTGTCAACTGTAATTAATTCAGATTTTCCCTTACTCAAACTTCGGAGATAAGGGGGGGGGAATGGTATTTTTTTTGACATTTTTCATCATAACTAGAAAACTAAGAAACTTAAAAAAATACAAAAATATATTTTAAAATGTACAAGTAAAGCCCTTTCATATGATACCCCACTCGACCTAGTAGCGACAATTTGAAATTTGGCCCCCCCTATTTTGGCCCCCTTTACATTAATAATCATACTTTTTTCAAAAAATTTTCATGTGCAATTAAGTTGGGCAACTATATTCTAAAACTATTCCAAATTTCAGCTCGATAGCGTAAGTGGTTGCTGAGATATAGAGGTGTGACAGACAGACAGACAGACAGAGCGGCACCATAAGGGTTCCTTTTTTTTACCATTTTGGTATCGGAACCCTAAAAAGGGTACAAAAATGGTTAGACCTATATGAAGAAACCAAGATGACAAGTCACTTTTGCAAGATGCTTTTACGTAGTTATTCTTACATTCTCCCCCCTCTGTCCTCGAAGGTGACCCGACGAGAAGGGCAGGATGGCCTAAGTTAATCTTCTAGTTGTTGGTCTTTCGCGTCTGCGTCCTGTTGAAGGGTTGGCTGGTTTTGTTAGTTGGAGTTTTCTTCAGACGTCCTCTTTTCCTTATAGGTTGTTGAGGTTTTGGTGGTTCACCGGAATCTCCTTTGTACGGAGTAAGAGCGTATGTGTGGTAGGTTCCGACAATGTTTCCAGGATCATCAGGTAAGGTAAATTTGTATGAAGATGCACCCTGCCGAGATATCACCATGTAGGGCCCATCCCTTGAGCCGTTTTTCTGATGTCATGTAGGTTGGCCAGTACTAAATCACCTGGTTGATACTCGGGATCTGGACGGCGTGCTTTGTTCGCTTGTTCTTTTCTTGCTTCGTCCTTTCTTTCTGTCACTTTTTTCACTCTTTTTAATGTCTCTGCAAGCTGCAGGAGTTCAGGAGTGATCTTGGGTACGAAATTCTCTCATAGTACTATCTGCTTCAAGTCGTGTTCTACATCGTCAGGTGTTCGAAGTTCACGGGAAAATTTTAGATAAACTGGTGTATGCCCTGTCACCAAACGAGTTGCCGTATTCATCGTGAATCGTATGTAGGCAAGTTTATCCGCCCGATTCTTATGATTTTCTTTACCAATATTGCAAGATGTATTTTGAGGTCTCTGTTTTTCGTTCGACAGGATTCGCAGCTGGGTGATAGACTGGTGTAAATGTTTGCTTAATACCGAGGCAGTACGTTATTTTGCGTCAATTGCGGTCCATTATTGCTATAAATTCGTGTTGGCTTTCCATATCAAAGAAAGACTTCGTTTATAAGTTCAAACAATTCTACCTAACCTGTGGCTATATCCTCGGCAACTAGAATCCAATTCATGTTTGCATCCGTAGTAGGCAGTTGGCCGAAAAGGTCGAATCATAGAGTTTCAAATGTTTGATTTGTGGCAGTCGTTTGCAAAAGACCAGCTGGCTTGCGATTCAAAAGTTTGTAGCGTTGGCACATTATACAATTTTTCAAATATGACTCAGCAAATCGTCTAATACCTTTCCAATAATAGCGCCGGGCAATGATTTCGCCCTCCTAAGACCCATCTTATTGGCACCATAGTGCCCTACCATCAGATCGTCATAGTATACGGCCAGTACTTTCTTCCATTCATGCTCTGGGACTAAAATTTGAGCAACGTCACCATCTCCGTATTCATCACATAACCCTTACCGCTCCAATAAATAGCGTTTTTACCAGTCTCCGCCTGTAATGCTTGGATAATCCTTGATATCTGGATATCTTTCAGTTGTTCATTATGTATTTTGGCAGGGCTGCGGCTTGGCATGTCAATCACCACGGTACATACTC
Organism: Athrips mouffetella; assembly: GCA_947532105.1. Classification (NCBI taxonomy): domain Eukaryota; kingdom Metazoa; phylum Arthropoda; class Insecta; order Lepidoptera; family Gelechiidae; genus Athrips; species Athrips mouffetella. The sequence continues at coordinate 6,946,909 of OX383980.1, read as the reverse complement.
TGCATTCGTTGTTAGTGGTGTCATCGCATTTGGGCCTAGACAGGGTATCTGCGACTATGTTACTTTTTCCGGGGGCATACTTTATCGTCAGATCGTAAGCTTGAAGAACTAGGGCCAATCTCCGAGTCTTAATTTCAGCGCTTGATGATGCGTTAGTATCGTAACATGTGCCCCTTCTTTGTATCCGCGAAATTTATTCACAGCCCAAACCACGCCAAGAGGTTCTCTTTCAGTGGTGCTGTGATTCTTTTCCGCTGCGATTATCAGCCTGCTAGTGTACTCGATTGGGTGCTCTTCATCACCCTTCTCCTGGACCAATACAGCCCCGATAGCGTAATTGCTCGCATCCGTCTTGATCAAGTAGGGTTTCGTCTGATCTGCTTGTCCCAGGACCAGTGCTGTGGTAAGATGAGTCTTCAAGTCGTTGAACGCTTCAGCTTTCTTCTTGGTTAACCGTGTCTATGGCTGGCTGATTTTAGCGAAATTAGGTATGAAGCGCCTGTACCATGAGCAGGTTTGTATGTGTTTCAGATTTTTTGGGCGAGGTAGGTCTACGATGGCAGCTACTTCATCGGTGTCGACTTTAACACCATATGGTGTGATGAGGTGCCCTAGGTATTTGATTAAGTCGCAGCAAAAATTAGATTTCGTGAAATTTATCGAAAGATTGTTTTCTTTCAGAACCTTCAGTGTTTTGTTAAGGTCATTGAAATGCTGCTCGAAGGGGGGGAGTGGAGAAGTAGGAGTTGAGTGCTTGCTCGCACGTAGGAGTGGAGTGCTCACTGCTCCAAGTAGGAGTGGAGTGCTTGCTCGCAATGGCGTGCTTGCATTTAAACTGATTAACAGTCAAATGGGGTAGAAGTACGAAGGTATATAATAGTACGCCTGCGAACTTTTACTTTCATTTCATATTTTATCGCGTAACGCCCTAACGGAAGCCTAATATTAAGGTGAATTGTGTATTATTAACCGACCTAACTACAGACTGCCTACATGCGAGTGAATGCCCTAGCTAAAAGGTCAAGTGTTCTTTGTGACTTAGCTTTGTAGGCTTGCAGGGCTCCTGATTTAAATTAATTATAGTAATAACCCCGTGTGCGAACTTTTTTATAGATTAATGCGTACTTTTACCCACAAGTCGAGGCAAAAGTAGGCACTCTATTAAAGTTATTAGGGTTTCGTACCTCAAAAAAAACGGAACCCTTATAGGATCACTTTGTTGTCCGTCTGTCTGACTGTCTGTCTGTCAAGACCCTTTATTTCACGAACGGGTAAAGGTATCAGGTTGAAATTATTACCATATATTAGGATCTATGAACCAAACAAGATCTGAAAATTTAAATTTTTTACAACGACGCAATCAAAAGATATGATATTTTATGTCGTCATCTCCATATGTGAAATGCAGGCCAAGAACGCTACCATCTTTTCCTATGCTGATGACACTGCGGTCGTCTTCACGGGAGATTCTTGGGATTCCGTTAGAATAGATGCTGAACAGGGATTGAAACAAATAAATAAATGGCTACGTAATAACCTCCTTACATTAAATACTAAAAAGACAAATTATATATGCTTTAGCATTTACAATAACTCGCAACCTAATGAGGAATTTAAAGTACAGATACACAGCTGTGACAAAACGTTGCATAGCGATAATGAAACTTGTTCCTGTCCGCACATCCGCAAGTTAACTCAATTCAAATATTTGGGGGTCTATCTGGACCAGCGACTCTCGTGGTACCCGCACTTTGAACACGTTATTCTACGAATCAGAAAACTAACCTGGATATTTAAAACTTTAAGGCACCTGGTGCCACGAGAGGTCACTGAAACGGAGAGAGATCTCTTAAAAGAAATATATATAGCTCTGGTGCAGTCAGTTATTGTGTACTGTATTTCCGTGTGGGGTGGATCGGCTAAAACGGAATTTCTGAATGTTGAACGGGCACAACGGGGATTGGTCAAAGTTATGTACTTTAAGAAGAGAAGATTCTCTACTGAAAGTTTGTACAATCTTACTAAATTAGCTTCAGTTAGGAAACTGTACATAATTCACACAGTGCTTAAAAACACAAGAATCTACCGTACGCACCCCCCACAACCAATAAAAGAAGGCAAAATATAGTTGCAAACTTACCATGGACAAATACAGTATTTGCCGATAGACAATATTCAAGACGCTCAGCCCAGCTTTACAAATTGCTTAATAAAGAAGTCAAAATTTACCCTTTAAACTGTTTCAATTGTAAAAAGGCAGTAACTCAATGGCTCCTACCTAAAACATACTCGTATCACCAAATTGAGGATATTTTGGCTAGTTAGTGGAGGTTGTTACACAGCCTCCGATCCCAAGACTACGTCGCAGGGCTAACTAACAACTATCAAATAACCATCTACATATATAAAAGAGCATGTCCTGACTGACTGACTGATTCATCAACGCCGAGCCGTAGCCGCTATAGATACAGATCTGAAATTTTGTACACAGATTCTATGTGCGTCAAAACCACCCACTAAGAAAGGATTTTGGAAAATTCATCTCCCAAGGGGGTGAAATAAGGGATGAAAGTTTGTATGAAAGTCCTTTGTTTCTTGAGCTAGATTCACACAAATTTGAATTTAAGCTTCTGGTAAAAAATAAAGAAACACGTGTTTAAGCATTTCTTAAAAATCACCCTTCAAGGGGGTGAAAAAGGCGATGATTTTTTTCCGTATGTTGGTCTATAAGTCTCAGTTTTAAAGGTAGAATTATAAAAATTTGTATTTAAGCTTTTGGTAAAAAATAAAAAAGTACGTGTTTTAGCATTTTCCAAAATTCATACCCTGAGGGGGGGAAATAAGGGATTAAAGTTTGTATGAGTCCGTCAGTTTTGAAGTTAGGATCTTCAAAATTTGTATTTGGACTGACGACAAAAAATTTAAGTTTTACGTGTCTCAGGGTTTTTGAAAATTCTACACCCTAAGGGGTGAATAGGGGGATGAAGTTGAAACTCCTTAATTTTAAAGTAACATCCAAAACAAATTCTTATTTAGGCATTAGGGTTGTAATTCTGTGGAACATACATCCCTGTTATTGAAATTCCACCCCAAATTCAACCCTTTAAAGAGGAAAATGGGGTGAAAAAGTCTTAAAACCAATATGGATGTCGTTTGTATGGTTTATCGGGTCGCTGATTACGAAAACTAAAACAATTTTGAAATCCAATGTAGTAGACGTGAATTACCATCATCCCCTGGGGATGGGGTTGGGGTGCGATAGGGTTGATATGTCTAAAAATCAATATGGGTGTCGTTTGTATGGTTTATCGGATCGCTGATTACGAAAACTACAACAATTTTGAAAGCTAAGGTGGTGGACGTGAAATACCATCATCCCCTGGGGATGGGGTTGGGGTGCGATAGGGTTAATATGTCTAAAAATCAATATGGGTGTCATTTCTATGTTTATATAAGGATAGGGATAGCGGTTAAGACGGCGTTAAGGATAGGGATAGGAGTAGGGGTAGGGTTAGGGGTAGAGATAGGGAGAGGGAGAAGGAGAGGGAGTGGGATGGGTGTAGAGAGAGAGGGAGTGGGAGAGGGTGAGGGAGGGGGAGGGGGAGAGGGAGGGGGAGAGACTGCACATTGTCTGAATAACACGCGGGCGAAGCCGCGGGCACAGCTAGTTAACTATAAATGACTTACTTTTCAAATACTTACTAACTACCTACTTTTCGTGCAAAAACTCTATACGTGAAACTTATCAACCATAAATAATTAACTAGTTGAAATACGTAGAAATACCTACATAAATATTAAAATAAAACAATGGTAATCAAATCATAAAGTAATAAATTACTCTTCGTAATTAAAATAATTTACTTATATACCAATACTACCCACGCTTAAGATCTAATAAAAAATAAATAAATAATGCTAATTTAACCTTTGCACTCTAGCGTCACTCACATGCAACCTCCACACTCACATTGATAGATACACACTCCACTCAACTCACACTCCACTCACCTCACACTCACACGTTCACTTTCTGACATATATACTCACTTACACTCTCATTTGTACACATACATACTCAGTCAATTATCAACTTCATGTAAGATTTAGAATAAGATTCATACCTAATTATAGTTTAAATATATCAAAAACGTCAGTTTACTTCTACGGAAGAGCGATACTTCCTAACACAGGCCTTTTCGAGATTAAAAGGAGGTATCACCCCTAATATAAGTACCCAACTTTGTAAAGTGAAATAAAGAATTTTTATTTTATTTTATACATTTATGCAAAAAAGCAAAACCTACAGGGTACTTCCCGTTGACCTAAAATTATGAAATCGTACCCCAATTTCAGGTCCACCACGTTGGATTTCAAAGTTGTTGCAGTTTTCGTAATCAGCGACCCGATAAACCATACAAATGACACCCATATTGATTTGTAGACATTTTAACCCTATCGCACCCCAACCCCATCCCCAGGGGATGATGGTATTTCACGTCCACCACGTTTGATTTCAAAATTGTTGTAGTTTTGGTAATCAGCGACCCAATGGACCATGCAAACGATACCCATATTGGTTTTTAGACTTTCTCACCCCATTTCCCTTTTTTAGGGGTTGAATTTGGGGTGGAATTTTAATAACAATGATGAATGTTGCATAGAATTACAAACCTAATGCCTAAATAATAAATTATGTGGATTTTACTTTAAAAATAAAGGATTTTCAACTTCATCCCCCTTTTCACCCTTTAGGCTGTCGAATTTTCAAAAACCCTGAGATACATAAATATTTATTTTTAGTCGATAGCCTGAATACAAAATTTGAAGATCCTAACTTTAAAGCTGACGGACTTTCATACAAACTATCATACCCTATTTTACCCCCTTAGGGGTGGAAATTTGTAAAACCCTTTCTTAGTGCTCCGTCAAACTTCATAAGGAACCTACATGCCAAATTTGGAATTTCTAGACCCAGCGGTTTGGGCTGTGCGTTGATATGTCAGTCAGTGAGTCAGTCATCTTCTTCATTTAACATTAAATACGTTTTCCCGTGGGAATGAACTGCTTTCCCACGGTAAAAAGTAGCCTATGTGTTATTCCAGGACCTTACCTACATGTGTGCCAAGTTTCAATTAAATCCATTCAGTAATTTTTACGTGAAAGAGTAACAAACATCCATCCGTCCATCCATCCATACTTACAAACTTTCGCGTTTATAATATTAGTAGGATAGGATAGGATGAAAACCTACGCCTTTTGACGGACTTAGCATTACGTAAGTGGCATCACATAAGGCTAGTTTTGTCGATCAAAACCAGATAGGTAAATAACAGCATTTTCCGGCACTCACCTTCAGAATTTACTATAAAAACTCGTTGACAGACAAGGACATGTTTACGAAAAGATTGGAAATATGTAGAAGTTATTTATCACTTTTTCGTCTGGTGGATTCCTGAGTGATGATAAAAGGTCAAAGACTGAATCAACAAGCACAAAATAAAGTAATAGTACTATCATACAAAATAAAAAAATAAATAAAATAAAATACAGAACGGACACCCTCCGCTCCCCTAGCAATCTACCCCGCAACACCCTTCCCGCGAAATTCTCGTGGTTCTTCTGAGGGTCTTTTGTATTGAATATACGGGCCTACACGACCTTTCAATTTCAAATTTGAGCTCGATACATGTAGTGTGCCTTAACTCTTAATTGGGCAAAAGGAATATATTTCCCACCAAGCGTTTTACATTTTGCGGGCCTCAGTGAAAAGTATAACACGTCAATGGGCTTTAAGAATGGAACTCCCACATCGCCTTAGTTTATGATGGAAATCCTCCTGTCCATTCCGGACAGTAAATTTACATAAACGTCTGCTTAATTAAGGGTCAACTATTAATATATAAAATATTTATATTTATATATAAAAAACCGGCCAGGTGCGAGTCGGCCTCGCGCCCTAAGGGTTCCGTACTTATCTACCATATGCTATACTAAAAGCTTTTGCTCTTTGATTTTAAAAACTCCGCGACCATCCAACTTGACCCCTCTTTTATAGAAAAGTTCTTGGAACGGGAGCTCACCTTAATTGGTTATTATTAGTTGTAAGAATTTTTTTAATATTTAATGATTTTAGACTTTTCCCTTTATTTGTACTGTGAGACCTAGCTTCTTGCCAAATTTCATAATTTTAGGTCAACGGGAAGTACCCTGTAGGTTTTGCTTTTTTGCATAAATGTATGGAGATGAGGACATAAAAAGCCATATCTTTTGATTGCGTCGTAGTAAAAAATTTAAATTTTCAGATCTTGTGTGGTTTATGGACCTTAATATTCCTTATCAATTTCAACCTGATACCTCGTTCTTGAGAAAAAGGGTCTTGACAGACAGACAGACAGTGAGACAGACAGACGGACAACAAAGTGATCCTAGAAGGGTTCCCTTTTTTTATTTTCAGGTACGGTACCCTAAAAAATATCTAGCTAGGTCTTATGTCTGGAAAAATTAGCTTTAGTCAGTTTTTTTCTATTTATTGCAAATAGTGCGTTTTAGAAATCCTACAGCAATATTTATTTGTTGGTGGACTGTAAAGTTAAGAATATACAGAGCAAAGCTCGATCGCGTTTTACAAATTATTATTTTATGACTCCAGCGGCATTCGAAACGATTGTTTCCGGGATCCCTGGACCTCTTGACCACGGAGGTCACTAAGCCATATTAGAAGCCTTATGTAGCTGGGTTGAAACTTTTTCACGTCATCATCATCATCACCATGACATCCCGTGAAACGTCCACTTCAGGACAGGGAACTCCCTCCAAAATTCCAACTTTTGCTGAAACAATGTGGAGGGGAAGTACCATAGTCACCACGCTTAGTAGCGTTACAGCTGGCACCATGGACCGCGGTTGTTAGTGACCGCAGACTGTAAGATGATACGATACACAGAAGGATGCTGCTGCCCATCCTCTGGTTCATTAACCCTTAGTCGCCTCTTACGACACCCACGGGTAGAGATGGGTCGGTACTATTCTTTGCCGGCACCGCACGGGGCCTGAAACCTTTTCACGTAAGGAATTATAATACTAGGCTGCAGGAGAGGCTGCTTATTTTGTCAATCGACGTTCGATTGGAATAGGAATAACGTATTTAAATACTTTTTCGAAATAAAGAGCGATTGTTGTGTGCGAAAAGATACCATAAGTCTTAGGACCATTACAGTACCAACGCTAGACGTTTACGTTCCGTTTAGTAACGTTTTACAATGTTACTTTAATTATTGAATTTACTGTTTATATAAATTTTATAATAACTTGACATTCAGAATATTTGTGAAAGTGATTTTTTTTTTATTGTAAATATTATAATTTTGCATCCCTCTATTTGCACACCTGAATACAGGTTGAATATATCTACTGTACTAAACTTAAGATCTTTAACAACGTATATTCACGCAAATAAATGAATGATTATGATTAGACCTCAAAATAATAAATAAAAGTTTTATGAGGTTTCATTAAAATTGAATTTCATCGAAAACCCAGCATGATTCGACGAAGTTGTAATTAGTTTCTATGTAGACTAGCCAAAGCTTTGCAGGTGGATCTAACTGGATATAACTAGTTTGGACTAGAGCTGTGTGGTGGCTCAAGGGAGTTGCAATACTAAATACTAATGAAATAGTAGGTTGCGATCCAAAACTCATATTTTAATTTGTTTTATTTTATAAGCACACAAAAAAAGTAACAGCCATTGAAAGCAACACACAGGAGACGCATTTTTGAAGCGTTCGAAGTGAATCTTTAGTTCGCATACGAAAACGAATCGTGTACGAATTTAATTTCTAATGCTCTCGATTTTACGCATTTTTGAATCATTCGAAAGCAATGTTGCCATTAGATTACAATCTTTAAACAATTTCCGTTTCACGCAGAAAAATAAAAACCGGAAAGCAATCACTCATTGATTTTAAAAACCGGTAATGAATTTCGAGGGAATGGAACGCAAATTAAAAAGTTGATATGTCAGTAAAATGTCTTGTGTGAAGGAAACGTCAATGTCGTTCTGATCACAGATTATACATACTTTCGAGTGGTAGAAATGCAAAACGAATGGGTCGGACCACTCGTTGCAGAATCCACAGGTATGAATATTCAAAAATTGCGATTTTACGGATTCGTATACGAATCTTGCACATTCGAATGCGAATTGAAGTACGAACGCTTCAAAAATGCGTCTCCAGATCCTATGTAGTTCAGGCAACGAAGCGTATCGTTGTACACACGGCCGCACATCAGTAGAAACACTTTTGGACCTTATGGCGTGGTAATAGAGTTGAAAAAGTTTCTACCGACAAGCGGTTGACCGTACGAAGTCCCCCGCATTAAATCCTCAGTCGATGAAACTTTGCTGGGGTATTACATTATATTAGACAAACCTTCTATAAAAAAATCCAAAAAAAATCGGTAATTTTAATTTTTCCATACAAAAATTACAAAAAAATTTATGAAAACAATTTTTTTAGAAATGTTTTTTGGATATTTTGAATTTACATTTAATTCATGATACTTTATCATCCTGCCAAATAAAATCTGACTGAGAAATTTATGTTGGGGTCAACTGCTTCGTTGCCTACACTAATGCTATAAACGAGAAGTATTTGAAGATATATTTTTAATCGGTTTCTCGAAAACGGCTCAAACGATTTCAATGAAATTTATCATACGGCGGTTTTCGGGGGCGAAAAATCGATCTAGTTGGGTCTCATGTCTAGGAAAACAGACCGACAGAAAGACCGACAGACAGACAGACCGACAGACAGACCGACAGACAGACAGACAGACCGACAGACCGACAGACCGACAGACCGACAGACCGACAGACCGACAGACCGACAGACAGACAGACAGACAGACCGACAGACAGACCGACAGACAGACCGACAGACAGACCGACAGACAGACCGACAGACAGACCGACAGACAGACCGACAGACAGACCGACAGACAGACAGACCGACAGATAGACCGACAGACAGACCGACAGACAGACCGACAGACAGACCGACAGACAGACCGACAGACAGACCGACAGACAGACTGACAGACAGACCGACAGACAAAAAAGTGATTCCGTCAAAAGGTTCCCTTTTTTTTCTTTGGGGTACGGAACCCTAAAAAGGCAAAGGAAGCAGAATATTTTTACTACAATTAATATAGTCAATTTCATTCATCGTCCTAGCCTTAAGGGCCGATCACACCTGACTGAATTCACATACTAAGTCAGTTAGTCTCCTACGTAGGAAAGGAAGGTAGAAAGATGGAACTAAGTAAGTCACTGACTGAGTAAGCCGCATAGCAAGCAACGCAGAAAGGAACTTTAGTGAAGGGCCAATACGAATAGAACACCTCATCGTACGGAAAATATTAATAAGGGCTAATTTATGTTGTATAGAAAAACACTAGAATAACTACAAAAAAAAACCACAGAATTACCGGTATACTAAAAAACAAACAAGGAATTAAAATTAGGTTGCACCAGTCAAGTAAACACAAAGAATTTGAGTGCTTTGTTCATTCTTTTAGTTAGAATAAATTTTTCATTCAAAATCGTACGAAAAGCGAATAATGATTCCAATGAAAAATAACAATTGAATGATAAAAGATTATTTGGATACTACTAAGTAGTACATTCGAATATTTCGATTGTTGCTTCTTGAAATAATTGTACATCACTATTAAGGAACATCAACAGTTGTGCTATACGTTAGTATACCTCTATATTTTCTGTGCTGGTACACTTTATAGCGCGACTGATATGTTCAGATACTTTGTATAAAGGCTTCTATGAGTAATTTTAATGACCTTAAAATAAATTGAAAAGCAAGCTAAAAACTCGTTTATACTTTTATATTTAGTAGTAGAAGTAGTTTTAGAATACGATTGTCTTACTTTATTGCAATTGAAATAATTATAATATTATTATTATTGTAAAGGGGGCCCAAATGGGTAGGTCAAAGTTTTTAATTGTCAGTACTAAGTCAAGTTAGGTATCATATGAAAGTGCTTCACTTGTACATTCCAAAATAGTTCTTTATATTTTTAACGACTCTTAGTTTTCAAGTTATGATGAAAAAAGTTTTAAAAAATTATCCCTTCCTTATCCCCGAAGTTTTCCGAAGAAAAAATCTGAATTAATTAAAGTCCATAGAGGTTTATGTGAATAATTCAGAAAAAAAACAATCTCTCTAAGTAGCACAGTTTTTTGGAAATTTGCAACAAATCTTTACAAACAAATTTAGTTTTGCGGTCCTTACAATGGACCTTATTGCTTCTAAAAATACTATAGGTAGGTATATCGGAACCCTCGATGCGCGAATCCGACTCGCACTTTAACATTTTTTTTTGTTGTGTATAGATGTATGTATGGTGAAAATCGTTAATTTTTCATGGTATGAGTCCATTGATGAAGTTTTCAGGAGATTGTTTGACACCTTGTACTTGTCCGTAATTTTGTTAGACTTCCTTAAAAGAGATACTTTGTAATCCTGACAAAATTTTCAATTCATGTTCAAATCAGTTGTCCCTTTCATAAAAAAATGTATAGGATCAAAACTGTTTAGTTTTCGCGTCGAGTCGGAAGCAACAGTAGTGTGCGTATGATCGAACACACACATGCGCGCAGTCCACGCGGAGTCGTAGTGCGTCATTTCACCCGAGACGCGTTCTCGCCCGCTCGGAGGAAACGACACCTTTTAAAAAACTGTGTTTTGAATGGAACTTTTTTCTCTCAAGGTATTTTTAATGAACTCTACTAATATAGCTCAGCGCAACGATTGTATAACGGAGGGTTACTCGAGGGGAAGCGAGGGGCGACAGGGAACAGCTCTTCAAGTTTGTATACTCAACAGCACGTCAGTAGAAACACTTTAGACTTACTCGTAATGACATGGTGGTAGAAATTATCATCCGCACATCACTTATTATCCGAAAATCACTCATCATCCGCTCATCATCATTCATCCACTCATCCACGCATCACTCATCATCCACTTATCATCATTCATTCACTGATCAACTATCATCCGCGCATCACTCATTATCATTGATCCACTCATCAACTATCATCCGCGCATCACTTATCATCCGCTCATCATCATTCATCCACTGATCAACTATCATCCGCGCATCACTTATCATCCGAAAATCACTCATCATCCGCTCATCATCATAATTCATCCACTCAACCACACATCACTCATCATCCACTGATCAACTATCATACGCGCATCACTTATCATCCGAAAATCACTCATCATCCGCTCATCATCATCATTCATCCACTCATTAACTATCATCCGCGCATCACTCATCATCATTGATCCACTCATCAACTATCATCCGCGCATCACTCATCATCCGCTCATCATCATTCATCCACTGATCAACTATCATCCGCGCATCACTTATCATCCAAAAATCACTCATCATCCGCTCATCATCATCAGTCATCCACTCATTCACGCATCACTCATCATCCGCTCATCATCGTTCATCCACTCATTAACTATCATCCGCGCATCACTCATCATCCACTTATCATCATTTATCCACTGATCAACTATCATCCACGCATCACTCATCATCATTGATCCACTCATCAACTATAATCCGCGTGTCACTCATCATCCTTTCATCATCATCATTCATCCAGTCATCAACTATCATTCTGCCTAAGTTTGGCGCCGTTTGCTTTAAAAAAATAATCCATTTAAATCCGTGCCATCGCTGCACATTTCGTTGATTTTGTGATCGAAAGATCGAAGGACACATACTAACGATCAAAAGGCAGTCTTAGTTCGGAAAGCCATGCCATGGAAATCCGTCTCAAGAGGAAAATCTAACAGACCTGACGAAATAATGTAGCCTGTTTCCTGCCTAAGTTTGGTGCCGTTTGCTTCTTTTAAAAAAGTAATCCATTTAAATCCGTGCCATCGTTGTACATTTCGTTATTTTTGTGATCGAAAGATCAAAGGACACATACTAACGATCAAAAGGCAGTCTTATTTCGGAAAGCCATGCCATGGAAATCCGTCTCAAGAGGAAAATCTAACAGACCTGACGAAATAATGTAGCCTGTTTCCTGCCTAAGATTGGTGCCGTTTGCTTCTTTTAAAAAAGTAATCCATTTAAATCCGTGCCATCGTTGTACATTTCGTTATTTTTGTGATCGAAAGATCAAAGGACACATACTAACGATCAAAAGGCAGTCTTATTTCGGAAAGCCATGCCATGGAAATCCGTCTCAAGAGGAAAATCTAACAGACCTGACGAAATAATGTAGCCTGTTTCCTGCCTAAGTTTGGCGCCGTTTGCTTCTTTTAAAAAAGTAATCCATTTAAATCTGTGCCATCATTGTACATTTCATTGTTTTTGTGATCAAAAGATCAAAGGATACATACTAACGATCAAAAGGCAGTCTTATTTCGGAAAGCCATGCCATGGAAATCCGTCTCAAGAGGAAAATCTAACAGACCTGACGAAATAATGTAGCCTGTTTCCTGCATAAGTTTGGCGCCGTTTGCTTCTTTTAAAAAAGTAATCCATTTAAATCCGTGCCATCGTTGTACATTTCGTTGTTTTTGTGATCGAAAGATCAAAGGACACACACTAACAATCAAAAGGCAGTTTTATTTCGGAAAGCCATGCCATGGAAATCCGTCTCAAGAGGAAAATCTAACAGACCTGACGAAATAATGTAGGCTTTTTCCTGCCTAAGTTTGGCGCCGTTTGCTTCTTTTAAAAAAGTAATCCATTTAAATCCGTGCCATCGTTGTACATTTCGTTGTTTTTGTGATCGAAAGATCAAAGGACACATACTAACGATCAAAAGGTAGTCTTATTTCGAAAATCCATGCCATGGAAATCCGTCTCAAGAGGAAAATCTAACAGATCTGACGAAATAATGTAGCAAGCAGCACGTTCAAGTTTCCGATCATCGACCCTAAACAGCTCTACCAATTCCGACCACTGCCGATTACCCATCATCTACCGGTCACCCATCATCTACCATTGACTCGTCTTCCGCCGGTCACCCATCAATATCATCCACCGGTCACCCATCTTCGTCCGGACATCAATCACGTACCGAAAATCTATTACTCTGATAACCCTTCTGACCCATCATCTACCTATCTTCCTCCGCCTACCCTTCATCACCAGTCAACCATCACAAAACAAAACTACCTAGGTATGGTATATAAGTAGGTACTTACTTGGTTAAAGGAATAGATATTTTTTGAATTTTTGACGGGATACATAATATTTATCTTTGCGCTTCCCCATTTCTCTAAAACAAACACTTTACGAGTATAAATACAAGGAAAGAAATATCTTACTTTAGAAAATAGTAAAAAACAAAGTTACCTTGTTACACTATGAAAGCAGAGAATGTGTATGTACGTTGAAACGCGATCCATAATTTTGGCACGTCGCGGTGCAAACTGACGTGGTCTCACTTCGAGCTCTTGTGGGTATCGGCCGCGTGTCAGAGCTATTTATTAGACTTCGCGCGGTCATACTAAAAATGTATGGCGTAATCGTAATGGTTTTAAAAAAAATCATATTAAATATGTAAGCAATATTAAACCGTGATTGCCGTTTTGGTAGTTTTTACGTGGTGCAGTCTTAAGTAAAATATTTTCGGCCAACGATATTTTTACAGTAACAAAATGCTGAAGTCAATTCTTTTTATCTAGAAGTTTATTGATCTTATTTGGATTTTTTTTTCTGTATGTAAGTTTATTTATTGTTTGCCATAGTTTCTCATTATCTTTTGGATATGGTTTTAAAAGACCTCGACTAACAATGAATACTTTCGGGCGAAATGACCAACCGGGCGAACTCGCCTCGGAGGAAATGACCACCAAAAAATGACATCGGAACCACTTAGTTAGGAGGTTTAGTGATGGGCAAATGCGAATGATTGACTCGAATCGAACAACTTGTCGAACAAAAAATAATGGCCTAACTGATGGTATACTTTTTTACTTAAAACAAGCGCTCCTACTAGAAAAACAATTAAAGACCGGTATATTCAAAACTAACAGTGTTGCACTAGTCAAGTATTCTACACGGACACATCTGACTCCGTCGCGCTTTAACTGGCGATTGATTGAGTACCTAACCAAACCGTAAATTTTGAAAATTATTGAATCAGTGTTACTGCGATAACGAGATCGATGGTTGAATTTTAAAAATACAGTAACTCTACCGAATATTACTATAGAAAATATCGAGAATATCGAATTCTTAAAAGTACCGGTAATAATCGATACTAAATAACCGACCAAGTTCGTACTTCGTGTCAAGCCACGCGCAGTGTAGAGTAAAGGAGTGATCACACCTAGCTGAATTCAAAGAATAATTCGGCATACATTGCTCGTTGAAGTAAGGATATTTCAATTAACATAACCAAGCCTCCCAGCAATGTATGCCGAATTAGTCTTTGAATTCAGCTAGGTGTGATCACTCCTTTACCTAGTTCTTTTTACGGTTTTTTTTGTCGCAAAGCAGGTTTATTAACTCTACTGAACAGTCGTATAGAAAATATCTGAACCTTTCAAGTATCGATGGTAATCTATAGTGAATTTTTTAATTTTTTTTTAGTACTTTTTATTACACCATGAATAATAATTATTTTTTATCGACAAGTTGTTCATCATCATTCGCAAAATTTACCCATCACTAAACTTCCTAAGTTCTTTACTTGAAGGGAGTAAGGAGGTTTAGTGATGTCCGAGTGCGAATGATTAATTTTAATTTAATTCCGTGTTCGCATCGAAATTAAATTGACCAATACATGGTCTAAGGGACTGGTTTCCGAAAACTGAAAGGGCGTGGTCAGTCAAGGTAACTGAATAATTTTCAGTAAATAAAACTTTCAGAAAATATTAAAATAATCTTCTTTTCCACAAAAATGCCACGATCACACCTAGCAGAATTCAAAGACTAATTCGGGATACATTGCTCGTTGAAGTAAGGATATTGCAATAACACAACCAAGCCTCCCAGCAATGTATGCCGAATTAGTCTTTGTATCCAGCTAGATGTGATCGTGGCTAAACTGTCCATTTGCAATTTTATATGAAGAGTATTGAAGAGGCTGATAGTTTTATTTACTGAAAGTTGTTCAGTTACGGTGAATGACTATGTGCACCTGCAAGACTAGAAAAAGAGAAAAAATGCATCCACTTCATTTACCACAGCCATTATTTTTGTTTGATCATAAATACTCTCATTCATAAGATTTGGCACGGCAATGTTCAGGTCTCATTCGTCCATTTAAGGTAAATAAAAATAAAAACATCACGGAAATGTATTGTCAGCCTATTAAAGCCACGATCACATCTAGCTGGATTCAAAGATTAATTCGGCATACATTGCTGGGAGGCTTGGTTATGTTATTGCATTATCCTTACTTCAACGAGCAATGTATGCCGAATTAGTCTTTGAATCCAGCTAGCTGTGATCACTCCTTGACTCAACCGAACAGTCGTATACAATTTTTTTATAGTGATTTTTTTAAGTTTATTATTAGTACTTATTATTAAATCTAGATAATGCTTTATTTTTATTTTGCATGGACAAGTTGTTCGATTCGAATTAATCATTCGCAAAATTTTCACATCACTAAACCTTCTAACTCCTTTACTTGAAGGGACTTAGCATGTTTAGTGATGTCCAAGTGCGAATGATTAATTCAACATATCGAACAAAAATATACTTATATTAAAAAAACCGGTCAAGTGCGAGTCGGACTCGCGCGCCGAGGGTTCCGATATACCTATAGTATTTTTGGAAGCAATAAAGTCCATTTTCAGGACCGCAAAACTAAATTTGTTTGTAAAGGTTTTTTGCAGATTTCTGAAAAACTGTGCAACTTAGAAAGATCGTTTTATTTTTGCTGTAAAGTTTACATAAACCTCTGTCAACTGTAATTAATTCAGATTTTCCCTTACTCAAACTTCGGAGATAAGGGGGGGGGAATGGTATTTTTTTTGACATTTTTCATCATAACTTGAAAACTAAGAAACTTAAAAAAATACAAAAATATATTTTAAAATGTACAAGTAAAGCCCTTTCATATGATACCCCACTCGACCTAGTAGCGACAATTTGAAATTTGGCCCCCCCTATTTTGGCCCCCTTTACATTAATAATCATACTTTTTTCAAAAAAATTTCATGTGCAATTAAGTTGGGCAACTATATTCTAAAACTATTCCAAATTTCAGCTCGATAGCGTAAGTGGTTGCTGAGATATAGAGGTGTGACAGACAGACAGACAGACAGAGCGGCACCATAAGGGTTCCTTTTTTTTACCATTTTGGTATCGGAACCCTAAAAAACGGTCAAGTGCGAGGCAGACTCTCGCTTCGAGGGATTCGATATTCCTGTAGTATTTTTAAAAGCAATAAAAGCCCATCTTTAAGACCGCAAATAAGTTTGTCTGTATTTTTTTCTTCTTTCAATTATCGGTTGTATTTGTCTTGAGGTTGTATCAGCCATTTTTTTACAATCGATAGCATTTTATTTTACAATAATTATTTTCGATAAGGCTATTCAACAGAGTTACTGTATTTCAAGATTAACTACCGACAGCAAAACTATCGCTATCGGAACATCACTATTCAGCAACTGTATTAGTAGGCACTTTTTATACTTAGCTTCCTAGCTAGAACTCTGAATTCACAAACGTCTTTTTCAACGTAGCCTCCTAGGTAGATTTCTTATTCAGTCGTCAAATTCAAGCAGGTGTAATCGCGGCTTTATTCCTTATTTATGGAGTCGGCTACTAAGGAGACTTCCATCTGACTTAGGGTGACAGTATAGTTGGTACCAACGGCTTAAAGTGCCTTCCTAATAGTCTAGGCAACGAAGCGGATCGTTGTATGAAGACCCCCGCATTAAATCCTCAGTCGATGAAACTTTGCTGGGGTATTACACTATATGAGACAAACCTTCTATAAAAAAATCCAAAAAAAATCGGTACTTTTAATTTTTCCATACAAAAATTACAATAAATGTATTAAAAATTAAAAGTACCTTTTTTTTTTTATAAAAGATTTGTCTCATATAGTTTAATACCCCAGCAAAGTTGTTGTATCACTAGTGGTCACCCAACTGGATGGCCAGAATTTTGCGATCGTAAAGAAATGAAACGTCATTCAGGTAGATTAAACCCAAAGGAAAAGATTAAAAGTGCTGTAAAATTGTACCAGCATACAAAATTGAAATCGTATGCACGACTTAAAAAATAGTGTTGTGAATTTGCTGAGTATTTTTATCTAGGATTTTTAACTGTTACGCTCAGCCAAGTCAGAGAGGTCTTTAGTGGCATAAAAAACTATGAGAGGCCTTAGTTAGCCCTCTGGATTGCAGAGGTCCTGGTCGGTCTGTGTTAAAAATCAGACGAGTTTATCTAGCTAGATCTCAAGTGTGGAAAAATTTGTAATCTCCGTGTTTGAAAAAACCGGCCAAGTACTTCAGAATTTTTCTTTTGCATTTTGCATTATTCTTGATCAACGGGAAGTAAATAAAATATGGGAGTATACAAATGTATGGACATAAATGGCCGTATCCTTTGGTTGTATTGTTGTAGAAGCTTGGAATTTTCATAGCGATAAGGGTCAATGAACCTTAAATCTTATATTAATTTACTTCATATCATCACCTGATTGCGAGAAAAAAGGTCTTGACAGACAGACAGACGAACAACAAAGTGATCCTATAAAGGTTCCGATTTTTACCCGACTGCCCCAAAACAGGAGGGTTATGTTTTTCGATTGTATGTATGTATGTATGTATATATGTATGTATGTCGATTTCTTTGTCGCGCTCTGCAGCCTAAACGGCTTGGTAGATTTCAACATGTGAGGTGTCGTTAGGTTCGTATTCATTGTAGGAGTTTCATAGGGTATAAAACAAATAAAAAAGTACTAAACAAAAAAACTATTTCAAAAAATAAAATACCTGACTGAAAAGAAAATCTTAATCGGTTTCCAATTGAGATGAAATTTTGCATGCGTATGTGAATCAGATGACAATGCAATATTATTGTAACTTGGAGCTGATCTGATGATAAAAAAGTGGAGATATTACCGCGCCATCTGTTGCCCTACAGCGCCATCTGTTGGTAGGTAGCGTCGCTTGCTCACCTGGTAATATTTTATTTTCTTTATAAAATATTTGGGCTTGGCTAGGCCTTTTGGAAAAAAAAACCGGCCAAGTGCGAGTTGGACTCGCGCACTGAGGGTTCCGTACCACCACATAAACATAATTGTATTAGTTGAAATTTCAGTAAGTTAATGTGCTAGATTTTTTGAGTCCGACACGCGCTTGACCAAATTTTATTATTTGTTGTTATTTTATAGCCTATGCCCTATAAACATACCAATTTTCAAGTTTGTAAGTGTTCCCGTTTTTAAATAGAACTAAAACAAAAATCGCCTCAGCAACCATCCAACTTGACCCCTCTCTTATATGAACGGGAGCTCACCACAATTGGTTACCATTAGTTGTGAGAAAAGTTGTAATATTTAATGATTTCAGACTTTTCCCATTATTTGTACTATGAGACCTAGCTTCTTGCCAAATTTCATAATTTTAGGTCAACGGGAAGTAGGTACCCTGTAGGTTTTTCATTTCTGAATAAATGTATGGAGATGAGGACATAAAATGCCATATCTTTTGATTGCGTCGTTGTAAAAAATTGAAATTTTCAGATCTTGTGTGGTTCATGGATCCTAATATATGGTATTAATTTCAACCTGATACCATTACCCGTTCGTGAGATAAAGGGTCTTGACAGACAGACAGACAGACAGATGGACAACAAAGTGATCCTATAAGGGTTCCGTTTTTTTCTTTTGAGGTACGGAACCCTAAAAATCACTTAGTTTATACATACAAAGCAATGACTAATTTCCTGTGCAAGATTCTTTATTTATTCGTCCATGGCAAGATGCAACATTCATTACTTTTGTAATATACTGTAGTTTTTCTACTCCATACCAGAGGCGCTGTTTTTATTACCGCGTTTCAGAAACCTACAGCGCCATCTGTTGGTGGGTAGCGTCGCTTGCTTATCTGGTAATATTTTATTGATAAAACAACTCTGGGAGGTTTCTTTATAAAATATTTGGGTTTAGGAAATAATTTTGTAAGTGTTAGCATATAAAGCAATGACTAAATTTCCCGTGCAAGATGCAGCATTAATAACTTGTGTATTATACTGTAGCTTTTCTACTCCATACCAGAGGAGCTGTTTTTTTATGTCGACCACCTAAGGAGGTTTTAGCCCACGCTTCGCCAAAGCGAACCACCAGCGACTAAAACTGATTAAAAGTGATTACCAAATTCAACCATTCCTTACGTACGGTCAACCGCTTGTGAATGGAAAGATTTGCAACTCTATTAATATGTAACAAAGTCCGAAGTGTTTCTACTGACGTGCTGTTGGGTGTATGTAGAAAAATATCTTGGGTTTATGCTCGTCTGATTCTAGGGTGTGTAAATATTTGTTTTACCCGACTGCCCCAAAACAAGAGTTTTTTTCGAGTGTATGTATGTATGTATGTAAATATGTAAGTATCGAGGCAAAAGTCCACAGCGAAATCATTGCATGGGACAACAACAGTGCGTCTTTTAATAAAGAATGGTGTAGGGTGCAAAAACTTCTAACAACAACAGCCTGTGCAGTATTTGGCCACCAGGAGAATAAAACTCAGGACTCGTTTAATGAAAATTCTGAAAACTTGCAACCCCTTATAAACGTGAAACGCCAAGCTGCCCTAAGGCAACGTGAAAACCCAACCTCTGAAATGCGCAAGGAGCTTAAGATTGCTAAGGCAGATATTCAGCGAAGTACAAGATTTTACATCCATAGCTATTGGACTGAACTTTGTAGAAGCATCCAAGCGTGTGCGGACACAGGTAACTTTTGTGGCTTCTACTCAGGGAATTAAAAGAGCCCTCGGGCCAGTTCCCAAAAAAACAGCGCCCCTTAAGGAAGCCGATGGTACTGCTATCACAGATAGCCAACGTCAGCTTGCACGTTGGGTGGAACACTACACTGGTCTCTACTCGCATCAACATGGGTATCAAACAATAGCTGGTAAAAACCTGATTCTAAGGTTTAAGCAAATGTTTTAGTATAACTTGACGTAGCAAAACTGAAAACTAAAAAGTTTAAAATAAAAAATTATTAAATAACAAAAAACCCAACTGCTTAGCACAAGAGTGGAAAACAAGCTTAAATCTATTGGATTTGGTAACTTGAATTGTATAAGATACTGCAGGCGGGGACGAACAAAATTAAGTCGTAAACATCCACAAAACGTTTTTTCGTCCCCGCCTTCAGTATCTTATATAATTCAAGTTACCAAATCCAATAGATTTAAGCTTGTTTTCCTCTCTTGTGCTAAGCAGTTGGGTTTACACAAATTAAAAAAGTAACTAGTATTTTTGGCCTATTAGTTGCCCAAACCCAATCGTGAAACCCAGGTGTGCACTGTTTGAGTTGAAAACGTAAAATGAAATACATATATCAATTTTCTTTTTGACATTTTCATTTGTTGAATTGCGATTGCAATTACCTTTGAGTGTGATTCAGGCTTAATGCAAAACTATAACACTGTGAACATTATTATGGCTCTTGGGATTTCGGATTTTCATCACCATGAATCCTCTTGAATAATTTTGCTTTTTTTATGTAGTTTTTTTTTCTTATATAAGAAATAGATAGGTTAGCATTTAACTCCGATTTCACCTGGTGTGGCAGTGCGCAGTGGGGTCAGCAACTGCTTCCAGTCGCAACACCTAGCTCAGCTGCTCTCAGGCGCAACTGTTTGTGAGTGTAAATGTAGCCCACCAGCTGTCCAACCAGGATACTCGTAAAGTAACAAACAATCAAACTTTTTTTTAATTCTCAATGGGCTTACTCATTAATTGCTTACTCTTGACCTCGATCTATTCTGAGGACAGAGATGAGGTCGACGATGGAACGAGCTTGCACAGATGAAGCCTATTCACTCGTGACTTGAATAGATTCGGGTTATATGAACTCGGGAACATACGCAGGCAGAGAATTCCACTCTTACAAACGCTATTAACATTTTGGTTCCACCTTGTAGTCACGTGTAAAATGATCGCAAGTGGAACCGCATTCGTGTGAGTAATAAATCAGCCATTTCGTAAGTAGAAAAGAAGTCGTAAATTTTCCTGTCAGTGTTCAGACCAGCTCAAACCGCGAACTTTTGTCTGCAGATGACAAAAGTCTGCAAAGATAGAAAAAAAGTCTGCAGGTAACTTGCTTCACACATAAAATCACTTAAGCATTTCAAACTATTCACAGTTTGTAGGTTAAAGCTATGATCACACCTAGCTGAATTAAATGACTAATTCGGCATACATTGCAGGTCATCATCATCAGGTTGAAGTAAGGATATTGCAATTAACATAACCAAGCCTCCCAGCAATGTACGCCGAATTAGTCTTCGAATTCAGCTAGGTGTGATCGTGGCGTTAGCTATTGCAAAGCAGTTCCAAAATTTACATTGATTAGTATTCGCGCGGTATCTGCAACGTAAAACGTGTTTAGCTCAACATACTTGTGAGTACAGGCATACCCCGAACACATCGAGCTAGAATTCGAAATTTGAATTGGAAGGTCGCGTAGGCTCGCATATTCAGTAAGAAAAACCCTCAGAAGGACCACAAGAATCGCGCGGGCGGGTTCGCGCGGGGGTGCGGGGTAGATTGCAAGAGAGAGTGAGAAGTACTATTACTATTCTGTGCTACAGGTACAGTCCACAACACGTCAAGCTTGAGTATTGAACTTTTTACCGTTGATTTTACAATCGTACGGGTTAGAGTCGCGCTGCAAGTGTCAATCTTAACGTGCCTTTGGCTGTACATTAACAATCATTATCATAACATCCCATGGAAAGTCCACTGCAGGGTGGAGCTCCCTCGAAAGTTCCAACAAAAATACGTGGTCATATTTGTGGGGGAAGTACCATAGTCACCAAGCTTGTTAGCCTTGCAGCTGACACCATGGGCTGCTGCTACTGGTGACCGCAGTATTTAAGATGGTGCACTACGCAGAAGGACGCTGCTGCCCATATTCCGGTTCATGGTCCCTTAGTCGCCTCTTACGACGCTGTCAGGTAGAGATGGGTTGGTATTATTCTTTGCCGGCACCACACGGGCAACACACCATACCTATACACAATGACGGAGATCTAAATCAGTAAGTTGAAATTAAAATATTTGTATGGATGACTTTAAAGACGAATACCGATATTTATTGTGATACGACAGAGAAGGAATTGGAATTGTATAGGTTTGTCTCACTCAGTCCGCAGTAAATTTAAATTAAAATTCGCTATGAAACTTCATTAAATACAGTCGGGCGCACGTAAGTAGTGACATAGGAGCGAGTCCAGGTTTTAGGTCTCTTTCCGACCGTATCTGCATCAATTTCAGACCACTTATTTTCCACTATGTAAAAAAGTACACTGGTAGTTTTTTTTTTATCTGCGATGACCTTTATATACAGTGTGTATTTTCATTGGTGCGGTTAGTTAGCTGTTTCACGTATACACGAATTACAATTTCACCAAATTTTTTCCAGGTACCAGTTAGGTACATATCTCTCAATTTTTGATAGAAGCCAATTCTTGTATATTAAAAAAAAATCCATAGAAAATTCAAAAATTGGCTCCTATCAAAAATTGAGAGCTATGTACCTAACTAGTACCTGGATAAAAATTGGTGCAATTTGGTGAATTTGGCGATATAAGCCTATAAGGTTGTTACTTCAGTAGGCCAGTACTTCCCTCCGTAGCCAGAAGAAGTCTTGCAACGAAGAGGCGGGTCCGCAGGCGAGGGCTGGAACGAACTGCGGGATCGGCAGTCGTTGTAAATGGTGTTGGTCAGCTTGACCCCAAACGTCGCACCCTGGAATTCACGTCCAGTGCGTAAGCGAATGTTGAGAAACCATTCTCTGGGTGGCGGTCACGTTGCAAAGCAAGCTAGCAGTGGAAGACTGACAAAAGTAGCAGTAGCAGTGCAGTGATCGCAAACCAGAGCAGAGTTTACAATATTTGAAAAGCCAAATGCAATGAAAAACGATTTCTAAATGATAAAATAATAATGAAATGAGTTTAAAATGAAAATTATTTCAACCTAATAAAAATATGAAGGTAGGTATATATGAAATGATCTGCAGACAAAGAAACTAAGCAGTTATTACAATTTTGATCATTATGTTATTGTTTCGTACAAAAATCTAATGAGAAAGAATAACTAAGACTAAATACTTTTCAATCTACGATTGCAACTACATTTTATTCTAAAACTAAGATATCTCTGTTCAACACTTACCCAATATGGGGTTTTATAAATCCGAAAATAATTATGTTCTCACAGTGATTGATAGAACGATCACACACTGATTATATTATAACGAGTAAATTATACTATAAATCGAAGTTTAAATGAAACTGGGATTATTAATAAAGGACGACGTAAAATGTACGAACCGTCCGAAGCTATCAATATCTCGCAATGGCGAATGAACGTTACTCGAATGCAGCAGCGGTCAGCGGTCATTCAAAGGGCGCATGCGCGAGCGCCGTAAGTTGATTTGAATGAACCAATAGGAAAGTGAACACGGCAGCTTGTGTTCTAGTGGCTCGTTCACATTAAGACTAGAGTATTTGGTGTGCAAATTAGATTGTAAACTGTATTAAAAAATCATGTACGTTGTACAACGTTACATTACCCCTCCGCTTACAGACGGATTTTATCTCTGAGGATAAAATTCGTAATTTAATGGTACGTCAGTACTTGTTTTACATCTCATGAACCAACAAAGTTAACTAAAATGAGCTAAAAAGTTTGAAGTTTCCTAAGGTGTAAGGATACTAACTGAAACGAGCAGTAACCCAACTAACAAAGTACTAGTTAAGAAAGGATGGTAAGAAGATAATAACGAACGTGTACGTGAAGTGCAAAGTTAAATAAAATTGATATTAGGAAAGTGTTGAAAGAAAGGTCCCTAAGTCGCCTTTTACGACATCCCAGGAAGAAAGGGAGTGGTACTATTCTACACCCGGATACCACACGGGGAAAATCATGCCTATTACGTTGAAGCCAAAGGTTTCAAGTCCTTGATGTGCCAGGTGCCGATATTTTTCCCCGACATATCTTCAAGAACGTACACTAGGGGGGACTTTTTCTGAATCACTCGACACTTTACGAATTTGGGCGCAAGTTTTTTACAGAAATACTTATCTTTGTCACTTATAACGTAAGTGCGTTTCATCACTACATCGCCCACTTGAAATTCCGCCGGTTTACGTCGCAAATTATAGTGTGAGGTGTTTTTTACGTGTGCATGCCACAACTGCTTTTGAACCTCATCAAAAACGGCAGATAAGCAACCTACATTTTCGGCATAAATGTCACGCGGAAGAAATACAATTTCATTGTCCAGGTCATTATCTGTGTAATGAGTACCGCAGGGGACCAGTTCACGACCGTAGACCAAAAAGGCAGGAGTGTAGCCTGTCGCTTCATTAACCGAGCTGTTGATGGCAAATTGGACCTTAGGAATAAAGAGGTCCCAAGTCCTGTGATCGTTTTGAACAAACGTTGAGACACAAGTCATAATAGTCTTGTTATAGCGCTCTACAGTATTTATTTGAGGCGTATATTTGGGAGTGTAGAAGACATTTGGGACATCGTATTTCTTGAAAAATTGTTCTGTGGAACCACTTATGAATTGACTGCCATTGTCCATGAACACAGTTTGGGGAATCCCATGAACTAAAAATACGTTATTTTCAAGTATCTTGATTATAACATCCGAGGTAGTCTTCTTGATAGGGAAAATCAAGCAGTACTTTGAAAAACAGCACGTGACAACTAGAAGGTAGCTGTTTTGCGCGCGACTGACAGGAAGAGGTCCTACAAGATCAATCGATAGCATTTGGAACGGCCTCGAACACTGCTTAGGGCGTCCCATCTCTCCTAAAGTCTTATGATTTTGATGTTTATATTCCATACACTTGGTACAAGAACCAATAAACTTTGTAACATCCGCGTTTATACCTGGCCAAAAATATCTTAAAGCTAAACGACGATATGTTTTAAAGACGCCTAAATGTCCTGCGGTCGGTTCACTGTGATTTTCAGCCATAACCTGATCGCGAAGTTCAATCGGAACGACTTCTTTCCACGAGAACTCTGTCGTAAGCTCATGTTTATTTTTGGATAGCCGGTATAACGAAATATTTTTTATCACAAAATTTGGGTAATTTTGTGGTGTATTTAAGACACCATTATAGACAGTTTTGTACCAAGTGTCATTTGAGTTAGAGAAGGAATTGGCAGTTGAGATTGCACTGACTGGTACTGCTCTTGAAAGGGCGTCCGGAATGACATTGTCTACGCCACGACGATGTTTAATCTCAAAATCAAAAGCAGATAGCCTTACACCCCAACGTGCCAATCTGCCTGTAGGGTTACTTAGAGAAAGGAACCATTTTAAAGCACTATGATCTGTATAGACTGTGAATGGCTTACCATTCTCTAAGTAACACCTCCAGTGCTCTAATGCAATTATAACGGCCAAGGTTTCCCTTTCCGTTATACTATAATTTCTTTCGGTTGCGGACAAGGACTTGCTCATATAAGCAATTGGATGCTCCTTGCCGTCAATGGTTTGCGTTAGCATTCCGCCGACACCGTAGTTGGACGCATCGGTGTGTACCTCAAATGGCCGAGTATAATCGGGACAGCAGAGAACAGGTGCTGACACCAATGACTCCTTAAGGGCCTTAAACGCTGCGTCAGCTTCAGGAGTCCACTGAAAAGGAGGAGCACCCTTCTTTTTCGAAGTCAATTTGTTAAGGGGACCGGTTATGGTGCTAAACTTAGGCACAAAACGGCGATACCACGTTGCAGTACCTAGGAAGCGCTTCAAGTCCTTAGTACTGGTAGGGGTTGGGTAATTTAAAATTGCCTCAACCTTTTCTGGATCAGTACGCAATCCATTGTGTGCCTAAGTATCTGAGCTGACTACGAAAGAAATGACATTTTTCCATATTTATTGTAAGATTGGCCTGTTTCAATTTATTTAGAACACGTGTTAATAACGATACGTGACTTTCATAATCTTGAGAAATTACGATAATGTCGTCCAAATATGCAAACACATTAAGATCGAATTCCCGGAAAAGAAGATCAACAAGGCGCTGTTGGGTAGCTGGAGCGTTAGTAAGGCCAAAAGCAGTCCGCTTAAAACGGAAGGTTCCTCTGCTAGGTACGTAAAACGCTGTCTTGTCGCGATCTTTTTCAGCGATAGGGATCTGCCAAAACGCTTTTGACAAGTCAATGCTAGATAGGAAACGAGCATCACGGAGGTTGTCCAGAATTTCTGAGACATATGGAAGATTATAGGCATCACGCTTGGTTATTGAATTCAATTTGCGGCTATCTAGGCAGAACCGGGGTTTGCCGTTTTTCTTTGGCACAATCAGGACTGGAGAAGACCAAGCACTTTCACACGGCTCGATGACGTCTAAAGACAACATTTCGTCAACTTGTTCGACAAGGATACGCTGTTTTTCCGGAGACATGCGGTAATAGCGTTGACGAATGGGTTGTGCGTCGCCGGTGTCAATGTTATGAGTGATTATGTCTGTTTTACCCAAACCCTTGAGTTCTGCAGAAATATCAGCAAATTGTTGAATAACATTATCTGCCTGTAGTCGTTGCATTTCACTTAAATTGTCATATCCGTGTAAATATAAATTCTGGTTAATAACATCTGGCTTTGGCACAGAGTCAGATATCGCGATGCTATTTAAGAATTTTGGACAAATTTTAAAACTACGCCAAAAATCTATGCCCAAAATAAGATTCGTTTTCACATCAGGTACGACAAAAGCTTCAATATTGTAAAGCTGATTCTCAAAACTAATAGGCAGGTTAATATAACCGATGCTTTGTAATGAGTGGCCACCTGCAGCTAGAACTGAAATGCAGTGGTCGTTTTGTAAGGATAGTCCTTCTCTCAATAAAGACGAATGAGCATCGTTACCTAAAATAGTAACCGCTGAACCTGAATCTAGGAGACCTGACATAACCATGTCATTAATTTTTACTGGAACATAAGGCCTAGTATCATGAAGAGGTTTATCGTGGAGAATTGTGTCGGTCCTATAAGACTTGAAGAATATATTTATTGTTTTGAGCCAATTAATCCACTCAGTTTCATTAAAATTAGTCTTATTCGGTTGAACACAATTCTCAGTAATTAGTTTTTTGAACCCGAAGCGTTTTTCTTATTGCAATCTGGACATTGAGGAGTTTTCACGCCACGACGACCGCAAACAAAACAGAAAACTTCTTTTTTGTTTGGGGCTTGACACTGTCGCAAATTGTGGGTGTCAACACGACACCTGGGACAAAAACGTTTCTTATTATTCTCAATAGAATCTGTGTTAATAGCGTCTAAGTTCTTTTGGTTTACGTTTTGACTGTTGTTAGATCTATTATAACTGTTATTTTTGTAATTGTTGGAATTATAATTTTGTCTTTGAGTGTAATTGTTTTTATTTTGATTCCCTAGGTAGGCAAACTCAGGTGCCAAGGTGTCAGCTGTAGGCTTTGATGGTTCATGAAAGTGAACTTGAAGAGCTTGATATTTTTCAAAGTTACGACAGACTGAACTTAAAGAATCAATGTCTTTAATTTCAGCAACAGCTGCCAGTGTGCTTGTATAGCAAGGCCTTATATTATGAAGAATTACTTCTAATTTTTCATCCTCGCTAAAAGGTTTTGACAAACGGGAAAACATACCTGACATTATTGATAAGTAAACATTAATATTTTCCGTCTCACCTTGGGTACGTGATCTTATTTCGGAGATTAGTCTGTAATCGAAATCCGGCTGATCAAAGTCTTTTTTAAGTAGTACAGTGAGTTGATCCCAATCTTTAACTTTATCTTGAATGCTTCTGTACCAGTGGAGCGCGTCACCCGTAAAAATTTCTGGTCCAAAAGAAAGTATTTTTGAACTAGCAATGTTCCTGACTGCACAGAATTCGGTAACCCGCTGAATAAATGTACGCACACAGGATTTCCCGTCATATTTAAGTTTCAATATTTCAACCGAAACGTTTTTTTCGCAAGTGACATTAATGTTTATAGGTGGGGACGTTGACTGCGATTCATCGTCTTGTGAGTCTAATTTGTCAATGACAGAATCTTTGATTGTTTTTAATATTTCGCAATACGATTTGTACTTAATTACATACGAATCAAGGAGAGTCTTTGTCTCATCATCTGTAGTAACAATACGATTCAGACGATGGTATAAATGGTTTAGAAGGTTTTCGGTTCTCAACGCTGCTGACTTGTCTAGAGGTTGACTATCAAGAGTCAGCTTAATTTTGTTTAAGACAGAATTAACACCCATTAAATCTTCGGTTACCGGAATATTACTGATTAAAATGTCATCTGAAGGAAACACAGGTCCTAATTTAGAGATTTGCTTCCTGAGATCGTTAACCGTAGTAGCAGGTGTACTTCCTCTTATGGTGACCTCATACTCTAATTCAGATTTATGAAGCGATAAAAATTTTACTTGGTGTGCCATTGTGACGATGGTGAATTTTAAGATTTTCAAAATTGCGTAAGAGTTGAACAGTTAACAAATACTAACTATTACACTAATTGAAAATTTAACTTAAGTCTAATCAACGTTAAGTACTCTCTCTGTTACAAATTTATTACGACTACAACGTTCTGGTTGTAAGCAGAAGTAGAGGTAAAATAAAACAAAACCAAATAAAAAAAAAAAAAAAATGAAGAAAAAATAGCGTTATATACACAGCTGGTATGCACTTACATTATTGTAAACAATTTTAATATTACAATTAAAAAACTGGCTAAAAAAAAGAAGTTACAAATTTTAACTGTTACTGATATAATATTTTCTGTGCTGACTGTACTTTTCAAGTTATAAACTTACTGATAAGAAAAGTATGCTTGAGGGTACATTCCAGCTGTTAGCAACCAAAAAATTAAATGAAGGAACGTTTCACAAAAATAAAACAAAATAAAAAAGCACATGCATACTAACTACTTACTACAGAAGCAAAAGACATAGACCATAAATTACCACGTAAATGGGCGCCAATGTAGCCTTGGGTGTTAAAAATGAAACACCCAGGTCCAACTGAACAAAAATCTTTAATTATAAAAGTGGAAGGGAACCGGTCAGCATGACCGAGCCGTTAACTATTTAAATTTTTTTATAAAATTATATTAGGGTCTGGGTAAGAATGCCCGTCTATTTCTTGTTACTTCAGTAGGCCAGTACTTCCCTCCGTAGCCAGAAGAAGTCTTGCAACGAAGAGGCGGGTCCGCAGGCGAGGGCTGGAACGAACTGCGGGATCGGCAGTCGTTGTAAATGGTGTTGGTCAGCTTGACCCCAAACGTCGCACCCTGGAATTCACGTCCAGTGCGTAAGCGAATGTTGAGAAACCATTCTCTGGGTGGCGGTCACGTTGCAAAGCAAGCTAGCAGTGGAAGACTGACAAAAGTAGCAGTAGCAGTGCAGTGATCGCAAACCAGAGCAGAGTTTACAATATTTGAAAAGCCAAATGCAATGAAAAACGATTTCTAAATGATAAAATAATAATGAAATGAGTTTAAAATGAAAATTATTTCAACCTAATAAAAATATGAAGGTAGGTATATATGAAATGATCTGCAGACAAAGAAACTAAGCAGTTATTACAATTTTGATCATTATGTTATTGTTTCGTACAAAAATCTAATGAGAAAGAATAACTAAGACTAAATACTTTTCAATCTACGATTGCAACTACATTTTATTCTAAAACTAAGATATCTCTGTTCAACACTTACCCAATATGGGGTTTTATAAATCCGAAAATAATTATGTTCTCACAGTGATTGATAGAACGATCACACACTGATTATATTATAACGAGTAAATTATACTATAAATCGAAGTTTAAATGAAACTGGGATTATTAATAAAGGACGACGTAAAATGTACGAACCGTCCGAAGCTATCAATATCTCGCAATGGCGAATGAACGTTACTCGAATGCAGCAGCGGTCAGCGGTCATTCAAAGGGCGCATGCGCGAGCGCCGTAAGTTGATTTGAATGAACCAATAGGAAAGTGAACACGGCAGCTTGTGTTCTAGTGGCTCGTTCACATTAAGACTAGAGTATTTGGTGTGCAAATTAGATTGTAAACTGTATTAAAAAATCATGTACGTTGTACAACGTTACAAAGGGACCCGACTACTTGTTTCTGCATTCATGAATTCAACTTTCCCGAAGATAAAAATCTTCGCTTGAATTTTTTTTTAACTGAAGTGGTTACGTGAAAGACTCATTTTGTAAGGGAAATCGAAAAAAAATATTTATAGTAAAGATTTATTTTCTTCGGGAAATTTGCTCGTTTTCATGAGTAGAATCACTGGGCTTCGGAGCGAAAGCAATAAAAATCACATTGTATATCCACTCTCTTACTAAATTCGCTCACACTTAGGGGTCAACACTAATTGCGATATCTTTAAGCCAAACTCACGCACTTTACCCATAAGAGTTGCAACCCACTTGAAGGTGATGCTTTGGCACTTTAGCGGCGCTGCTGATGTAAATTTACTACACACACTGAAGGCGCCGCGCCGGGCCGCCTGCAAAAGCTTTCGGATTATGCTACCGGCCTAGAACCCCTCATGAAATTAAGCAACCAGGAACAAGTAGGTTATTAGTTCGTGATAAATAAGTATTGTTGAGAAAAGAACCTGACGATTTGGGCCCTGAGACAAATGGCTTTTTATTATAGCAATCGCTATAGATTAGCGAAAATATTTTTTTTTATGTATTTTTTTTATATATTTTTTTGTTACCAGTCAGGATAAATTCGATACAGGAAAATCAGGGTCAAGTCAATCATCATAAAGATACAGTTATATTGATGAGTAACACGCAATGGTGAAGGGGGAAAAGCTCGGGCCAAGAAAAGTTGGTCGGGGGGTGGGGTGGTTGGTTGGGGGGTGAGGGGGAGAGGGGGGGAGGGGTTTGATCATCAAAACTCAGTCCTGACAACTTGACAAGTCGGTACCGGCAGACTGTTTTTTTATATGCGAGTGCATACTATTGACACAGATTAGCTACCGACTCAAAGTCACACCAGTGAATTAAACGAGATTTTTTATTTCGGTTTGTCAAACCATTATTTTTTCAACACCATAATTTTTTGGGAGTTTCAGGATTTTTGTGCTCGTTTTTTATGTATTGTCAAATAGTGCCGTCTCTAAAGTTTTTGTAAAATAATTGAATTTGCGCTTACCCGTTACCTTGTTCTTTATGGTTGAACCCTTATGCCGGTAAAGGACTTAGAGACAAGCGACTTTCTACTATCGCAAACGCTAGTAGTGTATAGGATTAACATTAGCTAAAGCGTTTGAGATGATAAAAAGCCACTTGTCTCAGGTCCCAAGGGCTCTTGCAGACCAGGGACAAGGTGAAGTGACGACCTTGGACGCCTGCCGACGACAGCCGCGCGCGACCCTCGAAGACCGCCAATGACTGCCAGGCTGCCACTTGCCTGCTGTCGTAGGCAGTCGTTGGCGGTCGTTGAGGTTTAGCAGTCTTCGGCTGTGTCATCTTGACGCTCGTCTGTAAGAGATCTAACTGCCAAAGTAAGGTAATCGTAAGAAGCTCGAGTTGATATTCCCTTAACATCAACACACGAGGGTTACATTTCCTTCGCTGATCACAAATTGTCATACGTTTGACAGCTGTCAAAACGGACTTCTTACAGCAGGCCTACTTTATCAAAATAGCGTGCTTAACCCTGTCGGAGGACTCCGAAATCTGGCTTGAATCTGGCCCTATACGCGCAGACATGTCTGTCAGCGGCAGGCTCGCCGACAAGTCTGCCGGTGTATAGGAGAGTTC
This sequence comes from Athrips mouffetella, assembly GCA_947532105.1. Taxonomy (NCBI): domain Eukaryota; kingdom Metazoa; phylum Arthropoda; class Insecta; order Lepidoptera; family Gelechiidae; genus Athrips; species Athrips mouffetella. Next base: position 6,914,829 of record OX383980.1, on the reverse strand, counting down.
AGACAATTTCGAGACCATGCCAGACACGTGCAAGGCTCACGAAAGTTCAAAAGTGACACAACTGTGGATTTGTTCAGCTCGCAGCTCGTGTAGTGAATTGCCGATCACAGATTTGTCTGTGGATATGTACAGCTCGAGGCTCACCTCGCAGTTCGTGTCGTGAATGCCTACTTTAAGGACAAAGACGAGGTTGAGGTGGTCTTGTTCTAATGGGCGGTAAGCATTAAGCATCATCTAATATCTTTCAGCCAATTAAATCATACTTTTGTTACGTAAGGGCAGTCACTGTAGAAAGACAATGTTCGATAGCAATGGTCAATAAATATGTTGTTACATAACGATAGTTGACAAGAGGGCGGCTGATAACAATAGTTATTTCAGAAAAATCGCTCGAAAAGAAAGTAATATCATAAGGTTATTATTATCTCTTCTTATATTACGAAAGGTTAATGGTCAATCATTACCTCTAGGTACGCAAAAAGCGATTGAGACATCTATGTTCAAAGACTCTTTGAGAGCTTCTACAACGTGCTAACGGAATAAGCGAAACTGAGAAAATAGTTTGTTCAGAATCGAGAGTAGAATCAATTTCACGGGTTTTTGATAGAGGGATTTTTTTTTTTTTTTTATTATTTAAATTTTTGCCGCTTCTTTTCTAAATATTTCTGTGGATACGCGCGCTGGCGGCCGTCGCCGCGCGAGCGTAGCGTGCGCGGAGTGCGCGGACTAGAACAAAGATGAAACTAGAACAATCATGAAACTTTAAAATAACAATACCTAGAGAAAAAAGAGCTTTTTTTTATTTTTTTTACAGGAATGGATTTATTTTGATTAAAATCAGTTGGGGTGTATGAGAATTTCGCTTATTCCATTAACACGTTGTATATTGTTTTATTGATTCTGGTTTTTTTACAAGTGAGCATACGAGTAGCGGACCTCCTGATGATTAGTAGTTACCACTGCCCACCTGCTGTCCTAAGTTACATACTTTGACACCTGTAAGACAGCAAAGCGCATTGCCCTTTCGGAGAACTACGATGGAATTATACGTAACCTTACCTTTTGAACCGAAACACAGCTGTGCAAACAACTCTATTTAAGGGTAATCCTATCTGAATGAGCTGGAGACTGAATAAATTCGTAACTATTTTTAACATGAACTATATTATTTTAACAGAATTGCAGCCTGTGCCGCAGGCGAGGGCGTAATGGAGCCGAGAATGGGCGTACTGGAGTCTTACGACGTTTTTCAACACATTAACAAGTAAAATACTAAACTTTGCTAACCTTGTGTGCACCGCACGTCCACCGGAACATTTTGTCGGCTGCATATATAAGGTGACTTTTTATTAGTTCTTGATAGCAAAAGATATAAATGTACTCATGATACTGAACAACTTTTCAAAAAGAACATAGGTCGAAATACGAAAAACCAAATTTGACCTCCCATACAAAAAGCGCTATCAGCTGGTGCAGTTTCTATGGGAGGTCAAAACTTGATCTTCGTATTTCGACCTATGTTCCTTGGGGAAAGCCGTTCAGTATCATGAGTACATTCATACCTTTTTCTATCAAGAACTAATTAAAAGTCACCCTATATACAACTTAATTCTCCTTTAATTTTTAAAACTTTTAAAATTTTACAGTGTTTTAGACGGTTTTTGAACAGTTTTTTATTTGTAGAAGACGACGCTTATACAAAAAATAACAATAATCAACACTACAAATATGTGTAAAATGGCGCGCATTATTTCTTTTTCAGCGGGTACAGAATATACGCGAATTTAAGAAGCATACGCATACCCTAAACTACCAAATAGCCTATCGCAAGGAGGTCCGAAGTCTCATTAACCTTGAAATAAATTATCAAAAATTTAATATCTTGTTACGTAAATGACAAATTTATTGTTAATTAGTTAATTAATATAAATAATTTCCCAAAATGAACATTCATTTATGATATTTTCTCGAAGTCAGCTTAATTTCTTAAAAATTTTACCAACGTAATATTTAGGCATAAAACCTCCTTGCTCCTGGCCGAGATTAAAAACAATCAGAAATAAAACACTAGTGCGGTATGAAAAAACACGCGTGTTTAATAAGTAGAGGTTTACGTTGTATCTCAGCCCCGATATTACTAAGCTACGAGTATATGGTGCCCATACTAAGAATAAAATTGTTCCCTGTTACCTGATTTTTCAAAATTTACAAGTTTCATAAGTAGTCGCTAAAGTTCGAAAACGACGCCAATTCATTCTTTTTTTAGGGTTCCGTACCTCAAAAGAAAAAAACCGGTCAAGTGCGAGTCGGACTCGCGCGCCGAGGGTTCCGATATACCTATAGTATTTTTGGAAGCAATAAAGTCCATTTTCAGGACCGCAAAACTAAATTTGTTTGTAAAGGTTTTTTGCAGATTTCTGAAAAACTGTGCAACTTAGAAAGATCGTTTTATTTTTGCTGTAAAGTTTACATAAACCTCTGTCAACTGTAATTAATTCAGATTTTCCCTTACTCAAACTTCGGAGATAAGGGGGGGGGGAATGGTATTTTTTTTGACATTTTTCATCATAACTTGAAAACTAAGAAACTTAAAAAAATACAAAAATATATTTTAAAATGTACAAGTAAAGCCCTTTCATATGATACCCCACTCGACCTAGTAGCGACAATTTGAAATTTGGCCCCCCCTATTTTGGCCCCCTTTACATTAATAATCATACTTTTTTCAAAAAATTTTCATGTGCAATTAAGTTGGGCAACTATATTCTAAAACTATTCCAAATTTCAGCTCGATAGCGTAAGTGGTTGCTGAGATATAGAGGTGTGACAGACAGACGGACAGACAGACAGACAGACAGACAGAGCGGCACCATAAGGGTTCCTTTTTTTTACCATTTTGGTATCGGAACCCTAAAAACGGAACCCTTATAGGATCACTTTGTTGTCCGTCTGTCTGTCTGTCTGTCTGTCAAGACCCTTTATCTCACGAACGGGTAACGGTATCAGGTTGAAATTAATACCATATATTAGGATCCATGAACCACACAAGATCTGAAAATTTCAATTTTTTACAACGACGCAATCAAAAGATATGGCATTTTATGTCCTCATCTCCATACATAAACCTACAGGGTACTTCCCGTTGACCTAAAATTATGAAATTTGGCAAGAAGCTAGGTCTCATAGTACAAATAATGGGAAAAGTCTGAAATCATTAAATATTACAACTTTTCTCAAAACTAATGGTAACCAATTGTGGTGAGCTCCCGTTTCAAGAACATTCATATAAGAGAGGGGTCCAGTTGGATGGTTGCTGAGGCGATTTTTGTTTTAGTTCTATTTAAAAACGGGAACAAAAATTGGTATGTTTATAGTGCATAGGCTATGAAATAACAACAAATAATAAAATTTGGTCAAGCGCGTGTCGGACTCAAAAAATCTAGCATATTAACTTACTGAAATTTCAACTAATACAATTGTTTATGTGGTGGTACGGAACCCTTAGTGCGCGAGTCCGACTCGCACTTGGCCGGTTTTTTTCCAAATAGTGCCACTTTTTTTTGAAGTGACGTAAACAGACGTAAATGCAAGGAGGTTTTACTACGCTTTAGTATTATATAGTCTAAGACTACGCTTCACTACGCTTCGCTTTGGTAAGGAGTGTATAATGCAAAAATCTTGCTACACAAATTTAGTCAATCGTATATTGTAATACGGTATAAATTCCTGTGATTTGCGAAGAAGAGAAATTGTGCCGAGCGAGAGGTCAATTAGTCGCGGTTGTGTCACGCTCACACAGTTGCCATAGCAAAACGAAATTTCGGGTTGGTAGGAAAAAATCTTTTGACATTATGCTTGGTTTTCATATAGAAAACCTTTTTAGAGGTAAATCATAAAAATTTAATATTTTTCGGGTGCTTTTGGTTCTGTGATTCATCTAGGAAACTCAAAAATATTTTTAATCTAATTGTGTTGTTTAAGGTCAAGCAGGTTATGTACTTCTTCATTGGTCATCCATCAACCTTTTTGGTAATATTTTTTAATACTTTACTGGTATCCCCGTCTTTGACACATTTTAATGTCATGCTAAATGTTGTTTAAAATCGCGTATTTTTTCTGCAAAAACAGTGAAATATTGTAGAGTAAATGGCTGCAAAATTGATAGTTATGCAATTTGCGGAATATTCTTCTATGGGTATCCATTATTCCTTTAATTTTTCTATGAAAAAGCTGAACTGTTTTACGTATGAAGTAGGGTGGCTGTAATGTACGATACTCGTATTTGAACACAAAGGAAACTAAAAAGATACAACCACATCAGTATTGTGGGATGTAAATCTGCAGGATCTGCCCATAAAACTGAACAACTTGTCCCAAAGAACATTAAGGTGAAATAACATTATGATTAAGATATTTTTTTATTATTTTATAAGACATTAAGATATCTGAATCTAAACATGAAAGAGAAAAACAACTTGCATGAGTTTTAAAAGAAAATCAAACAAAACAACGGAACCTGTACTGTTGTACAATAATAGGAAAATAGTACATCTGATTCTGCCGGTTATTTGCTGCGTTTTCCATATTTTTAAATTATTGTTATTCCATGTGAGTGAAAAAAATGTAAAGTCAGAACTGAATCGATGAAATAAGAAATAAAATCTTATATTTGTTCGATTATTTTGTAACATGTCGTATCTATAATGAATTTTGTTTATCAATAAACAATTAATCATAAAATACACGTCAAATTTTATTAATTGCTTTGCTTCTTGATGATGAGGCATGCAACGTACCTGGGGAACAATTCTTGAATATCACCGGGTGATAAATTATCACTCAAAAAATTTAAAATCATATATTTTTGTTTCCAAAAGTTGAGATTGATCTTCTTAAAATATAAAGCAGTCCTTGATTGTTAATTTTCATGTATTTTGATTTACCTTTCAACAGTTTAACAGCGCAAATGTGAATTTTTAAAGTCTCAAAAGTTATATTTTATCGCCCGGTGATTTTCAAGAATTCCCTGGGCTTTTCTGGAAAGCAAGAAGAAAGAAATGAAAAAAGGTTTATTTTGGAAACAAACAAAAAGAATGCTGCTGCTGAAAAAACTCTGACCCAATTGTTGAATATTACCGAGTGATAAAATATAATTTTTGAGACATCAAATAAGACAGTGGGTGCTATGGGCGGTGGTGGTGACCACTTACCATCAGGTGGCCCATCTGCTCGTTTGCTTACTTTTAACATAAAAAAAATCAAATGTACCCTGATAATCTGTTAAAAATGTAAACCATAATACATGAAAAGTAACAATCAATCACTACTTTACATTTAACGAATATCATTCTGCACTTTTGTAAAGAAAAATTTTTAATTTTTCGGGTGATAATTATTTATCATCCGGTGTTATGCAAGAATTGAGCCCAAGGTACTCATGACATGTTTGAATAATATTCATGACATGCACATACCATGCTTGAATAATATTCTCATGTTGTACATGACATCCCATTAAACGTACACTGTATACGTCGCACAAAATAACTTTGGCCCTGTCATTGATGCGCAGTAGTCAAAAATGGGCCATTTTTTTCTTCTGCGCATCAATGACAGGGCCAAAGTTATTTTGTGCGTCGTATACGTACATTACGATACCCACGGGTGGAGATGGGTTGGTAGTTGGTACTATACTTTGCCGGCACCAAACGGACTTGACTTCATTTACCTCTATGACTCTATAATTGAGCCACGAGCCAAGCGAGTGGTTCTTAAGAAGAATCCTCAGCGTTGCGAGGATTTTAAGACACGAAACACTTTGTTGCCGAGGGAAGCACAACTTATCAGGTAGAAACTAAAGGATAATATCCTGCCATATAAAATATTGAAAATGAAGCTGCTGTTCCAGAGGGCTTTAATAATATTACATCCCCAAGCGTCAATCGTCAAATAGTTAGGTCACCCTACTGTGTGAAAGAGATGCCACCGCGACTATTGGATATACTCGTCGTCACGCTTTTTTTGGCCATTCATCTCTCCTTCCTAGAGCGTAGCGTGGGTTAAAACCTCCTTGCGTAAATGTAACTGACGTCATTAGTACCTAAATGTAACTGATGTCATCAAGAGATTGCCTGACTGACGAATTAAGTAATTTTATTTTCGTGTTACATTGTTATTTAATGTGTAAGTAGTTATTTATTAGTTAACCATTATTATTTTGGCAGAATATAATAATATTATTATGTAAAACCATTGAATACTGTATTCTTGTAAATAAATTATTGGATTGATTGATTATTAATATCCTACAATGAATAAAGCATATTTTGATGTTTTTATATATTTATATAAAAATATTGTTCATTGAATATTAGGTATAGGATGTGAATCTAATATTAAGATTCGTCAGTATGTGATACCAAGTAAGCCACAGCTATAAGAGCAGAAGAGTCAAACATCAATAATATTTTAGATGCAATATAAGCAGGCAATATGCAGTCAACAGCAGACGGGAAAATGAGACAACTTTGGCATAGGGTTGCCAGAGCTGCCTCTTATTTATTTTTTAAGTCTGCTAACACGGTTATACTAGAGACTTACACTACTGAAATAGATTAACTTCTACAGTGCAAAACGCAGAATACGTTACCTACAAGGACTTATTTTAAGAAAAATCGTATGAAAATTTTAATAGGAAAATTTTAATTACTAGCGGTCTGCCCCAGCTTCGCACGGGTAGCTATAGTTTCTTGTTGCGTCGGGGATTACTAAAACCGGGCCAAGTGCAAGTCGGAATCGCGTCGCGCACCGAGGGTTCCATACCACTAAAAGTACCGTTTTAGTTATGGACGCGCGGTCACGCCGAAGTGTATTAAAAACGCGCGAATCCGACACACACTTTACCAGTTTTTATTGTTTGTAGTTATTTTATAGCTTATGCACTATTAACATACCAATTTTCACGCTTGTAAGTGTTCCCGTTTTTCACGCAATTTTCACGCTTGTCAGTGTTGCGATTCTCGGCAACAGAGATACATAATCTGTGAAAATTTTGAACTGTCTTCCTATAACGGTTCATGAGAGATACAGCCCGCTGACAGACAGACCGAAGACATCAGAGGCATATTAATAGGGTATCGTTTTTCACCTTTTGGGTACGGAACCCTAAAAATAGTACGATATTAAGAAAATTTGATGGAGCCATAAAAACAAAAATTGAATTGAATTGAAGAAAATTTGGATATAATTTTTAATGTAAGTACCTAAGATATGTAGAAGATTAAACCATTAGTCACTAAGAGCTCTGATTCTTGAATTTCAATTTTGATAATTGTTACACTCATGATAACTTTTGAATGGTATGTCCGATTTGAATAATTCAAAAAGTAATTTACAGGTACTGATATAGCCTTGAATACGAAGTGATTTATTTGGATTAGGATTAATACTAAGATACGAATAACGTGGCCTAGTTTGTACCGGCGTTACTATTGCATATTTTAACATGAAAAAGTAGTTATTGTGACATAACTGTAATAGTTAGACATATTATTATGGTATCGCGGACTTTTTTGTAAATTTTGATGTCTTCTATAAAAATGTTACTTTGCTCTATTGTCAATATTTTCCGCAGCGCATGCGACGATATATGTTTTACGGAATTTTTTTACACCTTAGGTTACGGTACTAAAGTTTTGGTAAGGATCCCTAATATTTTCTAGCAGTAAATATAGCTTATGTTACTCAGGGTGAATGTACCTCTCTAATGGTGAAAGAATTTTTGAAATCGGCACAGTAGTTTTTGAGTTTATTCATTACAAACATACACACACACAAAAATACAAAAATACAAATCTTTCCTCTTTTTATGTTCTTACCTGGCTTATTTCTGTTTTGTGTCTTTTTTGTACTGTGTTGGAAAATAAATGTGTTATCTATCTATCTATCTTTTAATATTAATAATATAGTGTAGATGTAGATAGTGTAGATATCTAGTCTTTGACTACAATTTACTTTAAAACTTAATATGATATTTGGAAAATGTAAAAACTCGTAACTTGCGAAATGTCATAAACGGCTGCTGAAATGTATAATTTAACGCAATATATTTCAGCTAATTGATCAACTTATGCTGCGTGGCGGTAAGTGGTTTGAAGAAGAAAATGCTCTTTCACTTTCTGTTTAAGAGAGGCAATATCTAGATAGAGGGACTCTCTTGAATGGATTTGGGTAAGCGATTCCATAGTTGTAAAGCATGAAGAGAGAAGGAACGAAAAAATAAATTAGTGTTGCTCCTAGGCACCTCAAGCATTAATATTCTTTATTGTGCACAATAGAACAAAACAGTAGTGATAGAAGAGGTTCACACTGACAATGATGAGCATCGTGGTGACCATGAAGGAGAAAAAAATTTACGCGCCCAATTAATAAATTTTTTTTTTCTTTCATGGTGGTGATGTAATTATAAAGTCGAAGTATAAGAGAACTGAATACTGCTCTTTGCTGGCCTGCACCGCAACGTCGACGTCTAATCTTACGTCCACGCTTACTCGGTGTCTTGCGACACAAGTTAACATTTATGGTTTAAATTAAAGTAGCAGCCCTAGTTTAATATTATTCAGAGAAACAGAATCACCTCGGAAGTAAGTCCACACAAGTAAGACGGCTGCAATCCGCCTCTTTGAATTATTTCTTCTCCCTTTGCGCTCACTTTACTTGTCCCTCGCACGAGGTTGAGATATGTTTATCTACTGAAAATAAATGGGAAGCACTTATTTTTTTATTATTAACATGAAAAATGGAATGTAATCATTTATAAAACACTGAACACTTACGCTAGAGGAGGAAATGTTGAAATTTTAAAATAACGAACGTTGGCGAAACCCGCGAAACAGAAGTTGTTTATTGTATAAGACACGTAGAAATATTTGTGCACCGATAATATTACTGAGTGAAGAAAAGTAGGTACTGTACTGCAATAGCGGGTCCATGGTTACGCTATAGAAACTCTACCATATCTATTCCTTCGATCGCTATATTATGTTTCGATCTGGCTTCGATAAGCAAATAAATCTTTGTGGTTTGACCACGGTTTAAACAATCTGTTCAGTTGATGGTCGTGAAGATTTTATAATAATATCTTCTCTTCACTATAAATAGTAAGGGAGGTCATAAATATTTCGCTAAATGATTTACACGTATTTAATATTGCTAGAGATGATAGTATAGATTATTACAAATTGATTTGGTTCAGTAAAGTTTTTCTGTCCGTCGCTGCGTTTTTGAGTTACAGGTTTTTTAAAAATGTAAAAAAAAGAAGGGTACTAATCATTTGCTCATGTCTGCCAATGGAGCTGCGTTTTATTCACTGATTTTAAGATTTATTAAGTTTTTAAAATTCTCACCAAATCAATCAAATCCCCTACATAGGGTGCGTCCTAATCATCTTTCTTCCTTCAAGTAGGGTACATTATGTCGCAGTAAGATAGTTATATCCAGTAGATAGTACGATGGTATGTTAAACTTATAAACTTCCAATAGATGAGCGCCGTTTTCTGTAGTGCATTTTGTGCAAATATCTTGCAAACTGCAGATTTGTGCTGTAAGCAAAATAAAATAGGAATGCGACTGATAGATATTTTTTAATGGCATCACATCTCATTACAAGTCGTATTTTGCCAATGTGAAAGTAAATAAATATCAGAGACTCCTACTGCTATGACTTTGATTGATGTCATCCATTCAAATCATGCTAATTTTGATTAAACAGTTTGTATGAAGAGGTAATTATTTTAATTTCCCAGAAATGTTTCTTTGGGAAAGTTGTTCAGTTTAGTTGACTGAGCACGCCCTTTCAGGTTTCGGTACACCGTCCCTTACACCATGTATAATACTCAATACAATAAGTGTCAAGTTCTTAATTTAATTTGACGACAGGGCACGTAGGAAACCACTTGAGCTTTCACTCCTTTTAGTTTCCGTATTTATTTTACGCCATGTAAATACATAATGAAACTTGACGTGACATTTTATCAGTGAAATATCACAAACATTTTATCTGAAATATGATTGCCACTCTAATGGGTATGACTCGGTGATGTCAACTTACGGAGTCATGAATTTTTCTTTACTACACATTTACTGAAAACATACTCTTAATCTATCATAAAAGGTTATTTTTTTGCCCAATTATTAGGACCTGATTTCATTTTGCCCACTTATTAGTGAGGTCAAATGCAACAACTTTTGTTCTTCGACTTTGCTAACAAGGCACAAAAATTTTCGACTCTCCATACCAAAGTGGTCACGTGACCAACCTATTTTGTATAGGAACTTAAAAATTTTTCGTGCGTTGTTAGAAAAGTCGTAGAACAAAAGTTGTTGCTTTTGACCTCACTAATAAGTGGGCAAAATGAAATCAGGTCCAAAAAAATAACCTAAGTAGTATAGTTTAATTATTCGATGTTTCTTATGTATTCTTAGCATTAGGTTTATTATATCATTATTCTTATATTTTTACACTGCACTTCCTAACTCGTTTATCTTTGATGGATTCCTCTTCCCAAAGGTTGTCTGGAAGAGATCGCTTACAGCGATAAGGCCGCCTTTGCTCACTTTTTGTAATTAATTATTGTTATTTGAATTTGTTTTTTAGTGTGCAATAAAGTGTTTATCTATCTATCTATAATAAAATTGTAAAGGCAAAAAAGGTTCGAAAAACTCGCAGTTTTCGAAGCTAGAGAGACGAAAAGAAATTCTCGATTAATTTATTAGTTCCAGAGATTATCCTGTAATAGTTTATAAGACTTCATACTAAATACTCAATCGACTAATTTTGTATGGCAGTCGAAAACTTCTTTCGATTAAAAATGTTATTCATAGCATAAGTTATTTATTTTCATTAGTAGAATTGGGCTTCGAGAGCAAAAGAAGTAAAACTAATGAAAATTAACTTTTCCATGTATTATCATCCCCGAAAAATTGCGCCATTTATCTTGCCTAGTTATTCAGAAACTTGACAAAGGCTTGGACAAAAGCTCAAAAAACTTCGTAACTTTTAAGACACGAACACCTACTTAACTAAATAAGACAGCCATTTTTCGTCAAGTCGAGCAAACGAGTTACATTTTCAAGAGAAGACGAAAGAAGTTTGTACTGCGTTATATTATAACTCAGACATAACTTACTCTTTAAAAATAAATTGAGATTTAAGAAATTGGCGATCTTCAAAATTCATACAGTTCTATAGGTATTTTCATTATTTGTTTTATATTTGAAAGTTGATTTCTATACGCATTAAAAATTATTTTTATTTTAGTTTAATATCAAAAATTGAAAGTTCGAAAATAGTTCGTTCTAAATGTACTGTGTTTTTCATCATTAGATTTGTATTTTTATACAGATGATATTTTTCGAAAATTAAATTTATTCTGCTATAAGCCTAATATTTGCCAATTCATACTTAAAAATATGGATTTGTAACTCCTAAAAAACCGGCCAAGTGCGAGTCGGACTCGCGCCCTGAGGGTTCCGTACCACAACATAATCATAATTGTATTAGTTGAAATTTCAGTAAGTTAATGTGCTAGATTTTTGAGTCCGACACGCGTTTGACCAAATTTTATTATTTGTTGTTATTTTATAGCTTATGCACTATAAACATACCAATTTTCAAGTTTGTAAGTGTTCTCGTTTTTAAAATATAACTCAAACAAAAATCGCCTCCACAACCATCCAACTTGACCCCTCTCTTATATGAATGTTCTTGAAACGGGAGCTCACCACAATTGGTTACCATTAGTTGTGAGTAAAGTTGTAATATTTAATGATTTCAGACTTTTCCCTTTATTTGTACTGTGAGACCTAGCTTCTTGCCAAATTTCATAATTTTAGGTCAACGGGAAGTACCCTGTAGGTTTTCGTTTTTTGCATAAATGTATGGAGATGAGTACATAAAAAGCCATATCTTTTGATTGCGTCATTTTAAAAAATTTAAATTTTCAGATCTTGTGTGGTTTATGGACCTTAACATATAGTATTAATTTCAACCTGATACCTTTACCCGTTCGTGAGATAAAGGGTCTTGACAGACAGACAGACAGACGGACAACAAAGTGATCCTATAAGGGTTCCGTTTTTTTCTTTTGAGGTACGGAACCCTAAAAAAGGAACCTGGAAATGAAGCAGTGTGTCTAGTTTGCCCTCTGGAAACTTATCGAATTTGTTGCCTATCTAGAGAGGTCATAACATCCAATGAAACGTCCACTGCAAGACAGGGAGCTCCCTCCAGAACTCCAGCAATAAGGCGTAGTACTTTGGAGTGGATTTACCATAGTCACCACGCTTGTAAGCGTTGCAGCTGGCGACCGCTCTTGTTGGAGACCGCAGTATGTAAGATGGTACGATACACTAAAGATGCTGCTGCCTATCCTCCGGTTCATTAGCCCGTAGTCGCCTCTTACGACACCCACGGGTAGATGGATGGATAGATGGGTTGGTACTATTCTTTCTGCCACCACACCAGATATAGAGAAATAATCTTTATCAAAGTTACAAATTCGTAATGGGTATACCAAGACTTTAGACGGCGGCAGTAAGAATCATAATGGATTTTTCTACAACTTTTGAAACAAAATAATAATATCCTTTGGGCTTGTTTGCTTATTATTCTCTAAAACATGTAATGCAATTTTTTTGGACTCTTCCAATCAATCAATCTCAATCTGGGGAAATTCCACCCCTTTGCTTTTTTCTGCCGTAAAACAGCAATATTTGCACTGCAGTATTACGGTTTTCAGGGCAAGGGAGCCAGTGAAATTACTAGCACATGAGGTACACCATCTTACTTCTCTTACTTCTCAGGGTAGGCAACGCGCTTTGCTGTCTTGTTTATGTCAATTATGCTAAATAAGACAATGGACGCTACGGACGGTGGTGAACATATACCATCAGGTGACCCACAAGTTCGCTTGGTCACTTGTATAAAAAAAAATCTTTTTTTATTCTTTGGAACACCCGTGGCCCACCCTTCTGCTGGTTTTTAAGAACCCGAGCCTATCCCTAACGCTTTAGGCTTGGCTTTAGAGCGGAAAAAGGCAGTTAAACGGAGTTTGCACAAAAACCCTACAACCGTCAAAACTTACAAAGCTTTTACACACACCGTAAGAAAAAAGGGATAACTGCCGTGATCCCTCAAAAGTGGCTCGCTTTACAGATATACTTACCGCGACCCGCGAAATTGGCGTTTACGGAACTTGCAGGAACGTGTAGAAGTTTCACAAATTTACAAGGTTAAGAACGTTCATCGTATATTAAACGTAATATTTTTTATTCGTTTTCTGGATTTTAAAAGCTATTATTTTATCGAAACAAAAATTTTAATAACTGTTCTACTGACGGCGACTGCCGACGGCGACTGTCGACGTCGTCGGCCGCGCGTGAAAGTTGACGACTGCCGCTCGCGACCCTCAACGTCCACAAACGGCCGCCAACAACGACGACAGACAACAGCAAGCGGCACCTTGCAGCTGTCGTCAGCAGTCGTACAACTGTCGACGACTGGCGACTAAAGCCGCATGGAACCGCCGACAACCGTCGATGACTGCCGATGAACCGCAGTTGTCGTCGATCGTTGCTTTAACTTGTCGCTGGTCTGTAAAGGTAAGGATACCTACACGACGACACCAGACACTAGACACTCAGTGTATACATCGAATGTCTACGTGTGTCCACTGCCGCGACACTTAGTTGCAGATGTAGTATGCGGTGTCAGTGTCACTCAGTGTCTGTGTCACAGCCGTGGAGACAGGAGGTTTGCAGTGTCCGACACAAGTGTCGCGAATTTTGAACCTGTGCGAAATTTATAGCTAGACTAACATGACTACACGCGCGTGGACTGCAGAGGAAATAACATTTTTGATTTCATATTATGAAGCGCTGCCAGAACTATGGCAAATATTATAGCAAACGTTCTTCCACAGTAATAGCTAATCTCATATTCGTATCTTGTTTCTTTATCGCAGGTGAATACTTGTTATATAAATATCAGGTGGAAGGCTGTCCCTAACACCCTGTATTTAAAAACTTCATGTTTCATCCCAATAAAGTTTTTGTGGTATCATATGACAATTGATTATACTTACATGCCCCCAGCTGTGCTCTTCATTTGATCCAATCTTTAACCCATATCAATCTCGATTCATGGTGAGAAAATATACAACACTGAATTGCAGTCAGTGTATGTCGCGATTCGTGTAGACAGGCAATACACTTAAACCGGACACTAATGTTTACACCAATGTCGATACAAAAAATTGCGTACCGTGTAGACGCAATCGACACTAGTGTCGACATTCGTGTCGAGTGTCAGTGTCGTCGTATATCCTTACCTTAAGACCCGGAATGCAGTAAAATGAGAGTTACATTTCGATTGGGGGCAAACAAACACCCTTATTTTCACACTTTCATTTAAAATTATTATTTTAATTTAAAAAAAAAACTTTTTTTATCGCGCAAAGGGGGTGATTGTTTTATTGTTTTTGAATAATCAAGCTTCTTTCTTCTTCTTTCGTGTCGGCAAGAACACAGGCTAAATCTTACTTGCCCAGAAAGCGGCTACCGTGGTAGCCCTCTGGTTACCGTCAAGTAAGTCCTCACGCGAGCAGGTGGTCGGGCACGCGGGACAATTAGTGAGGTGTGCCATGGTTTGCAGGAGTTCTCCACATTCACAGCTGGCGTCTGCGCTACTTAGGAACCCCCACCGGCATAGGTTATCCTTGCTTCGGTCAACTTGGGTCCTCAGCCTATTTAGACTTCTCCAGGTTGGCCAAGGTTCCTTATAGCCAGGAGGCAGGTTTTCGTTGGGGGGGTACAGTGAATGTGGGTATTCACTTGCCCAAAGTCTTGCCTCACGTCGGAAATCTTGCCCAAAGTCGTTTTGGTCGGTAGGCTGTGTGGATCGCAGGAAGCTTTTGCGGCTTCGCAACCGACCTGCGGCGGGAGAGAGCCCGTAGAGTGGATGTCTCGGGTCGCTTTCCTGTTTTTGTTTTTCTAGCGAACAGGTCACTGCTCTACGGACTCTGGGAGGAGCAAGTAACAACCAATCAATAGGTTAGGAAACAGGCCATAACATAGACTACATTTTTTTGGATATTGCAAGTTTTGTGCTACTGAGTGTATTTTGTCCATAACTGAAAGGGGTTTTATGAAAAATATACAATTTAAAGTGATCTTAATCTTATATCCAATAACAATATTTTTAGTAGTAACATTAAGTTGGTTGCTATCGATCTTGAAGTGACTGTATGATAGACTTCACGAAAAAGCGAGAGGTTTTGTAAACGAATATTTGGCAGTTTAGGAATGATTTAAGGCCATCGTAATAGGCCCTTTGTGACAGCTGTCAAACGTATGGAAAATTATGTCCTGCAAAGAAAAATTAACCCTGAGTGTAAGTGTTAAGGAAACGTCAGAAAGGACTTACGTTACGTTGGCCCTACTTTTGTTAGAATATCCTCGTTTTTAGCCCTTTTTAAAACGTAACGCTCTTTCGTGAGCTCTGGTATGCTTTATCGAACTGCATGTTGACCAACTGTGATTTAGAAGAACTGTTTATTAAACCAACGGCTTATATTGTAGAAACATTTTGTAAAGTATATGACGTCTTTTAATTAGGATTTTTTTCCGTCAATGGTCTTACTCTTGACCCCGATCCAGTCCTGAGGACAGAGATGAGGTCGACTACGGAACGAGCCTACCCTGAAGAAGCATATTCGCTCGCGATTAAAATTTTGGGTTGTAAGAACGTGGGATCATTGACGCAGGCATAAAATTGCAATTGCCGTGCGTATTATAAAAGATGTTTCAAAGCACTTTGTGCGAATGTGTGGAATATCAACCAAGTATGGAGGATATCCTGCGGTGCGTTTGGATTCCCGATGGTAGAAGGGGAATGGCGGAAATAAGCTCATTGAGCTCTTGGGCTATGTCTTGGGCACACTCTCCAAACAAAAAATCCTGCGTTTTAATAACATCCACACAGCAAACCACAGGCATAAGCTAGTAAAGTAATAAACTCCAGAAGAATGATATATGAGCATTAGTCGGCAGGATTTCATCTTTGAGGATCGTGATTTGGGTGACAACGATAATATCATAGAAAATAATGAACGCTTGATTTATGATGTGATCATGAGACTATGTTGAATAGTGTTTTATTAAACAGCACTTCTTTTGTATAGGGTCTAAGGCCTAAAATATACTTATAAGGCACATGGTAAGGGCATTGGGAAAGGCACGGTACTACTTCAAAACCTGTTCTTACAAAATGTATGAAAGCAACACATCATAAATTGCCTGCCTCAAGCTTATTAGGGTTCCGTATCCAAAAGGTGAAAAACAGGACCCTATTAATATGCTTCCAATGTCTGTCTGTCAGCGGGTCGTAGTTCCTCCAAGGTCAGCGGGCTGTATGTCAATGAATATTAGATGAGGTAGACAGTTTAAAATTTCACAGATTATGTATTTCTGTGGCCGCTATCATTTGTTGAACATAAAAATATAGTAAAGGGGGCTCCCCAACTAAAAACGCGTTTTTAGGCGATTTATGATCGATTTTTTTTATCGTAAAAACGGAAACACAAGCGTTAAAATTGGTACGTTTATAGTGCATAAGCAATTAAATTACAACAAACAATAAAAACCGGTTAAATGCGTGTCGGACTCGCGCGTTTTTTACACACTTCTGCGTGACTGCGCGTCCATATACCTAAGACAAATCTAACTTTTACCATAGCGGGATCTTTTACTGAGATTTTTTACTGAGATCTTTGGGGGACGCCTGTGTTT
Organism: Athrips mouffetella; assembly: GCA_947532105.1. Lineage (NCBI taxonomy): Eukaryota > Metazoa > Arthropoda > Insecta > Lepidoptera > Gelechiidae > Athrips > Athrips mouffetella. The sequence continues at coordinate 6,897,984 of OX383980.1, read as the reverse complement.
AGTAGCGGACGTCTTTTGGCTGATTTGATGTCCTAATAAGGTCCTTCTGCAAGTAATTTAAGTAGACACAATTTTACCGAAAAATGGGAAGCTGGCAACTTTTTTTGCTATGTGGTAGCATGCGGCTGCGGTCACAGAAATGTTTGGAACGGTCCCTTTTTCCGCTTATATGTTTGGAATGTTTGGAACGGTCATCTGATAGACCTCTACATCAACTCATTAATATATTAAAAACATCTCATACTGCAAAACTCGATAATTATGTTCTTAAGAAAATTAACTTGTTTAACAAATGCAGCGCTTTTAAAGTTAATGCTAAAAAAATCTATAAGACTCCTCAATAAAAAAGACTTCAATTTAATAAGTGTCAAGATTTTTGAGAGGTTCCTTCAACAGACGGACAACAAAGTGATCCTATAAGGGTTACATTTTTTATTTTGAGGTACTGAACCCTAAAAATGGAAATTATACTTATTGTTTGTTTTTAGTTATATTTGAAAAAATCTCAATTCCTCAATATTGACATCTATCTTTTCAAAGACAGGATGCTTGAATACTTGAAATTGGAAAAACGATGACAATAGAAACAAACAGCCAGTAAAATCGAGGATAGAGAAAAGAGTACTAAACAAGAAAAAGGTGCGAGCTGTAACTCTACCCTACCTACATAGACGCATCCACGTAAAACTTTCAGACGTATCAAGGATACGGCCAACCGGGGATTTTTTACTAACCCGCCAATTCTGGAACCATTAGATACCCTCCTCGACCCGCTTCTTCCTAAGCAAAGTTTCTCCATTTTCTTTGAATTTCAACTTGTTCTTTCTTAAAAGTTTTTGCAGACCTGTAAAAGATTTCGTAGATGTGGTCTTTATAAGTACATCTTTCTTTGACTTTGTTTTTGGGATAGCTTGTTCTAGGCCTTCCATATAAAAATGGCCTATGATAGAAGAAAAAAGCCGCTTTCTAACTTCTAATTGTATTTAGTATAAAGCTCAGAGCCAAGAAAAATATAAACTACAGCAAAAAAAATATCATCCTGGACTTTTAAAGAGATGGTTTTTAGGGTTCCGTACCTCAAAAGAAAAAAACGGAACCCTTATAGGATCACTTTGTTGTCCGTCTGTCTGTCTGTCTGTCTGTCTGTCTGTCTGTCTGTCTGTCTGTCTGTCTGTCAAGACCCTTTATCTCACGAACGGGTAAAGGTATCAGGTTGAAATTAATACCATATATTAGGATCCACGAACCACACAAGATCTGAAAATTTAAATTTTTTACAACGACGCAATCAAAAGATATGGCATTTTATGTCCTCATCTCCATACATTTATTCAAAAATGCAAAACCTACAGGGTACTTCCCGTTGACCTAAAATTATGAAATTTGGCAAGAAGCTAGGCCTCACAGTACAAATAATGGGAAAAGTCTGAAATCATTAAATATTACAACTTTTCTCACAACTAATGGCAACCAATTGTGGTGAGCTCCCGTTTCAAGAACATTCATATAAGAGAGGGGTCAAGTTGGATGGTCGCTGAGGCGATTTTTGTTTTAGTTCTTTTTAAAAACGGGAACACTTACAAACTTGAAAATTGGTATGTTTATAGTGCATAAGCTATAAAATAACAACTAATAATAAAATTTGGTCAAGCGCGTGTCGGACTCAAAAAATCTAGAAATTTCAACTAATACAATTATGTTTATGTGGTGGTACGGAACCCTCAGTGCGCGAGTCCGACTCGCACTTGGCCGGTTTTTTCTTCCAATGAAACCGGACAAATTTTACCATTAGGTCAAAACAAGAAAAAAACAATTTCGACCTCCCATACAAAATATGCTGTCAGCATGTATTTTTACCTTAGTGGTACGGATCCCTCGGTGCGCGAGTCTGACTCGCACTTGGTAAGTTTTTCTTCTATTGGTCTCTTCTGGTACAGGGTATTGTAACCTCCCCGGCTGTAAGCCTGACTCAACGTCATGACTCATGGCACCAGACTGTAACTCTCCTACCCACCTAACTCGATCCTACCTAACTCCCCTCTTACTATAACTAACTTTACTTATCTACTTACTCTGACTTACTTGCTATAGAGACACGGGTTAACCTGACTTAATTTTTTTTTTGTTTTAACTTATTTAAATCCAACGCATAGAATAGGAAAACAAAATAGCATTACCCAAAATTGTTCCCTACTATTAAACCCTGTTATAATGAATAATTTGGCTTGTGATCGTTCTAGTGGCCTAAGACCTAACGCAGTGGCCAAAGTGCAGCTGGATCCGTAGGGAGAGCATGACTTATACTAACCTAACTCCTAAAGCCTATCTATCCTAGTATGAGCTTTCGCTCCAACGTCTGAAGAGTTTGCAACAACAAGAACTTGACAAAAGGAACATGGAGTAAGTATGTAGAATAGGTAAGAACATAGAATAAGATAATTAGAATGTGAGGTTATATGGTTGAGGGTGGTTTTATGAACTAGTATCTATAAACTATGACTGACTTCTAGGGAGATCTAAGAGAACCAATGTAAGGGAAGAAAAGGTGCTTTAGCTAGTTGATAGGTATCATGGTCCCCCATTTGTTTGGGGGAAATGACCGCCCCAATCCACCGCGGTCATTCATGAATCTCGACTCCTGACTGGATAATTCTCTGCCATACCTATCCAATTCCGCTTTATGAAGCTACTCTAGATATACTTGAGCAAACAAATAGCAAGGGATATTTCTTTACACCGTCCATCTTGTCTGGTAGTAAGTTTGTAGTTTTGTCATGTCACAATAGAAAGATTGAGAGGAGGATTCAAAAGAAACCTGGACTTGTCCCGCAATCCAGATCTTATAGGAATGTATACACATATAAAATACAGTTTCATCTTCTTAGCAAAACAATAGATAAGCGGAATTTTTGGAACAATTATTTACATGAATTTACATTTACTTGTCAAGGTCCAAGACCCAAGTTAGTCATAATTAAATCTGAACAATAAAAGAACACATTGAACAATGAAAGCAACACTTTTGAAAATATGTAAGTGATTTAGTTCTTATATGTGAACCTGAGAAACATTATTTTAGAATCTCGCAAGGATCAGGGAATGTTCCTTATCTTTCCCGTCCTCTTAGCTCAAATGTATTTTATTGAGAAAGCATTATTTCAGTACGTTCATACGCACAATCGACTATGCATCTAGTACGATAGCTAGGCTTAATGATAATTCGATCTGCACAATGTGGACAATCTGCCTTCTTTTAGTACAGAAAAGAGACCACTTCAGGCTAGCTCTCTGCTTCACCTTAAATACAGGACTAATTATTATCAAGCTTTTGATTTCATCTTGTAAGAAAATTCCCCTTTTAAATTTAAGGAAGGCATGATTTAATTTGTCATACACAGAACACAGCAATTTTAACAAAACGTAAGTATGTACCTACTAGACAAGACACATTCCCATCTCAACCATTCATCAAAATTAGGCGAATTCATAAAGTTAGATGAAGGTAGGAAATAAACTCTTTCCTTGATTTATTATAATATTAAACCCGGTACGTCCACTGCATGACAAAAGACCTTTGGTGTCTCATTTTATCAATTAAAAACACTAGATTTCTTGTGATCCAGATTTTGAAGCTAATTTTATACCAACAGAACAAAATAATAACGTTCATCTCCCGACAGGCTGTTCAGTCAGAGAAAAATAAGTTTATCCAAAATTTAGGCAAACTTCATCATAAAAATATCCATCTTTCGATAAGCTAGCTAGTTTTTGCACTGATAGATTAGATCACAGAATTTAAATCACGGTCTACCCACATTACCATGAACCCTTCAGCTATATTGCTGTGCCATAAGGCCCTTGAACAAACCCGTAAAATATACCAGAATATCACATTTGAATTTAGTCACTGAATTTAGGACGAATTCTACAGTCTTTTATAAGCATTTTTGACACATCTCGCGATTTGAATAGCACAAAATAGATAAAACATGGTGTGAACGACAAGGTAGTTTTAAAATTACTCACGGTTTTTCTTCGATCAAACCTTGATATGACCTCGCCGGTGGACGCCCACTGCTGGTTATAAGCCTCTTCCTAGGCCTTTGCAAGGACCGGACCTACGCTGCTCGCTTTCTGCGGCTTCTTCCGTCCTCGTTAGATGATTAGCTTCTCCCTCTAGGCGAGACGGAGAAGGTCCACCGCTGGTCAGAAGCCTGTCCCTAGGCCTCCACGGTGACCGGCTCCACGCTGCTCGCTTCCAGTGGCCTCTATTGTCCTCTGTAGGTCGTTTCCTTCCCTCAATATAACCCCAAAACTCAGGCAAAAGACACCCGGCGCACTGTCTTGATTACGTTAAATTATTTTACGGACACTGAGTTGACATTAAGCAAACGATTGCTTCGAAGATCTACGCGACGCGAAGCAGTCTCAAAAGCATGCGGGCTTCTGGACTTGCTGATAACCGAATTGAAATATACTGAATCGAAAACCCTACCCACCTATCGATAGCGCGACCAAATATGATTTACAACACTGTTCAGAGTGATGGATCCTCGCATCTTTCTCTTGGGCGACTGAATCTCCAACACCGTCGTAGTGTCTACACTAATAAAGTTTAGGATTTATCGAATCGATAGCCTATTCTTGTATTCGTGGCGCGATCAAATATGATTTACAACACTGTTCAGAGTGATGGATCCTCGCATCTTTCTCTTGGGCGACTGAATCTCCAACACCTTCGCAGTGTCTACACTGACAAAGTTTACGATTTATCGAACCGAAAGCCTATTCCTGTATTCGTGGCATGATCAAATATGATTTACAACACTATTCAGAGTGATGGATCCTCGCATCTTTCTCTTGGGCGACTGAATCTCCAACACCGTCGTAGTGTCTACACTGACAAAGTTTAGGATTTATCGAATCGATAGCCTATTCTAGTATTCGTAGCGCGATCAAGTATGATTTACAACACTGTTCAGAGTGATGGATCCTCGCATCTTTCTCTTGGGCGACTGAATCTCCAACACCGTCGCAGTGTCTACACTGATAAAGTTTATTATTTATCGAATCGAAAGCCTATTCCTGTATTCGTAGCGCGATCAAATATGTTTTACAGCACATTTCAGAGTGATCTTGTGCATCTTTCTCTTGGGCGACTGAATCTCCAACACCGTCTATGTGCTTACATTAGTAAAAATTATAGAAAATAGTTCGAAGAGCACTACCGCTCTGCCCGAGCGCGCGAAGAAGAAAAGCCCCGTCCTACCTACCTTCGCCTTTTTATACTTTCTATTTTGTTTCAGCATGGCTCAAGCCGGCCCAACTAGTCCGAATCGCGCTCAAGCCGGATTTAACCGAGTAACACGGTTCTTTACGGCCCAAGCCGTGTTCGAACTGCAGATGGCCGCTTGCGCCGCTTAAGCCGCGCGCGGACCGCTCAAAATGCTTGCGACCGTGATGACGCAATAACGAATTCAACCTAGCTGATAACGCAATAACAAATTCGGTTCGGCATACATTGATGCTTTACTAGCAACGTGAATGTCGCCACCCGCGCGCTGGTACGCAATAGTACGCTACCTCCTCAGTCGGCCGGCGCCAGCCAGTCTGGGTTTTTGAAACGAAGTATCTTTTCACCTGAAAACGAATCCTACGCATTCTTCTGAATATGAAAACGTGTTAATTAAGCTCAAATTCATAGAACTAAATGTCTAAATTAAGTCTGAAATGGGTTTTAGTATGTCTTTTTCGATCCGAAACTACGATTCTAATCCACCCAGCTGATTTTAAGTTCTAAAAGAATCTTTCCTTTTTATTAGAATGCCTAATTATAGTTTGACTATACAACGAGTTATTCGGGTATTTTTAACTTCAATTCTACCGTCCCGAACCAATTATTCAACCAAAACACCACTTCTACATTCCAATTACTTCAGGTGTTTTAAAGGTTGTTTACTGCAACATTCATAAGACATTTCATGTTTTAAATCTAAGAAAACGCCCGCATGAAAAATGGGGCAACGTTCCCATGTAACCGACATGCACATGGCGATGTCTAAGTACAAGATATTTGTAATATTTGTTGAAACAGACACGGGTCAACGTGTGAACCGTTTCAGCCACCCCCCAAAATTTGCGCAGAAGTTCATAGCCGCCCGGAGCAAATTTTCACACCCTCGTTTCACAAATATTACCCCGATAACTAATCATTATTATTTACTAAATAACAAACTGAATTTATTAACTTTTTACCCATATTATGTAAACCGTTGATATGAGGTGTAAGTTTGAAACCAAACGACAAATGTCTACAACTGAATTCAAAAATTAAACCAGTGACATAATGCTCATCCTCCAGTTATAACGAGTACAAACGAACTTTACACATTCAAGGAACCGGTTTGTGGGACCAGTTAGTCCTACTGACAGCATAAATTGCCATCTCCCAAAAGCAAATCGTGATTTTTCAAATTTTAACCCCGGAATAGACATATATGCCCCTGTTAGAGTAAAGTCAATTCTTAGGGCTGCCAGATATAACTGATCTTTGAGCAAAGCTCACAGTCTAACCTTGATTCTACATTGCTTCCCTTCATCCTCTGGAGCATGTGGAGTGTAGAGTTTTGCATATGGGCTGTGCCCACTGGTAGAGTAAAGCAATTTACAGGGAGTATTAACACTCTTTCTGGACACCAGAGTAAACTTCGTTTCTAATGCCCTTCAAGTAACCTAACACCTAAGATCCCATAAATTACCTTGTTGTCAGTGTAGTGTACAGACAGGGTCAACAGTTAATAAATTTCGCTCCACTGGTCAAGTATCCATTGGTCCATTGCAACCCTCCATACTAATAGTCTTCCCTATAGAACTCCGATAAAATATACATAGATATAAGATATACATAGATATAAGTCCAAACATCTGTCGATTTCATTCACAACCTTCAATCTTCATACTACCTCTCTCACCTTCCTCTCCGTCCTCTTTTACGCTGTTACTACGAACCACTGGGGACCAATGAAGCGTATGTGAATAAGATTTAAATCTGATACTTAGCTAGATATTACTAAAGAAATTCTCCGTCAACTACACAACCTCTCCGCAAAACCATCAAAACAAAATCTTAAATTTTAAGCCCCCAAAATTTAAACCAATTTACTTCCATTTATCAAGACTATCTATCGAGATTCATTGAAGTTATCCTATTATAATATACTATTTAAAATAAGTTATTTTTATTATTTTCTATTTATTTCAATTTTATTATGTAATAAATTTATTATTATTGTTCTATTACCATTAGTGAATAAACACGGTCAATGAAAGGAAATCGAAGCAATCCCATCATAATGCAGACGTTTACTTGACTACCTAGATATTAAACTACACTACAAGTTTAAATTCATAACGCATTTAATCATATGATTATTATTTTAAATTTTGTTTAGGTAATAGTAGGTACCCTATCTATCAATCTTTATCATAAATATAAACTTAATTTGCTAGACCCGCTTAAATCTACAATCCGGTTCTTAAAGCATCTTATTCTTACAATAACATAGTTCTCCGAGAAAACACCAGAAATCGTAAGTCGTCCTACAACCCTGGTAAGTAAGAATTAACTAACGTATGTATTGGCTAACATAACCTGTGACTAACCCCACGTTACCGACGAATGAAAACATTTCCCACACGCATAGGTACCTCACACCCTTACACGCTGTATGAAGTCCTACATATACATGAACGCCCCTATGCCCTACGTCTTATAAGAAATATTTACTCTTATAGTGGTAGTACTCAGGGTATTTAAACGTAACCATTCCCTCAAACCATAGTAAACTCTTGTGCCTCAAAAGGAAAACGCATAGTCAAAACCAAAAATTAAGTAACATCAATTCGTATGTCGAAAGCAGATACTTATCATTAAAAGAAATTTGAATGAACTATTCCCGTTAGTTTTTCTTAAATCTATTTAAAGTACTATTGATAACTATAGATGCCCTCTATCAGTAAGCTGTTTCGAAAATGAGAAACCTTTTTGGAAAACTCGATAATTTTTGAAAATTCGGAACTTTTTGAAAATTCGAAACCTATTAGAAAATCGCGGAATCTTTTAGAAAATGTGTAACCTTATTGACAAGGCGGAATTTTTAAAATTAAATGTACTTATTTATTTACTTATTATATCTACGTATTCATTGTACCCGTGAAAATATATGCAACATTTGATTTTGAAAATTGACAATAAGCAACAAATTGACAAGGAAACATCTACAGACCCAAGCTTACGTACATTGAAAATATTTCTAAAGTTCGTCGTACATAACCCTTAACCTGAAATAGGGTCATCATTAAAACAAAACGCCTTATGCCCACAAAATAGCAGACCGTATACGCCAAAGATAAATTAATTAAATTAACTAAATTTAGTCTACTTGATTTGTTAAAGTGTAAAAAGGTAACTGTATAATTCCATAATTTGAACTACGTTATGTTACGATAATACTAACCTAAAGTTAAAACCCGTTTTGAAAAAGATGAACGTATGACAGCGATCACGTACGTATGATATATGATAATGATTTACGATTACCCTGTTAATTATCCGTTTAGAATGATAGGTACGAGTACCTAAAATGTTTTATGTATCCTAAAAACAGCACAGCTACTTTATTTCGTATAAACGAACTTCATAACCACAAGGTACCAAGACATACCAGTTTACATCAACACAACCGATTCTCGAATTCGTAATTAATGACTAGTACCTGTTTATCATTGTCCTAAAATATTATAAAGGTAATATTTCAACCCATTCATACACTCCTTACAGAAGGTTCAAAGAAAGAACTATGCCTTCTCAACACCCGATAAAATCCGTCCAGTAGTTATTGACTAAGGTGTATTTAAACTGTTAGTTATGATATAAAGAAGTGAAAAAGGATCTAAATCAAAGTCCATATTAAATAAAATATACATCCAAATGAGTGCCAACAAAAATTATCTCAGGTGATAGATATAACCGTATCTGGGACCCCGAAATAGCCAGTGCCTCACCACTGTGCCACACAAACCTTAAGAATTTGTACTATTAATGCTAAGTGAAGCTATTGAATTGGGTATTTATGCTAACTTACAAATAACTGAAACAAACTTCTATTCCCTTCCTTGGAAAATACCGAAAACAGCCTCCGTGGTGTAGTGGTTAGAGCGCTCGGCTCTCGATCCGGAGGCTCTGGGTTCGATTCCCGGTGGGGACACTGTCAAACAAAGATCTCTTTGTGCGACCTCCCCAGCTTGGTCAGGACATTACAGGATGAATCACCTGATTGTCCGAAAAGCCAGACAATTCCGTGCTTCGGAAGGCACGTAAAGCCGTTGGTCCCGACTACTATCTACGGATGTAGTCGTTAATGAGCCATGTCAGAGGCCTTTGGCGGCTCAACAACTCTGACACCAGGGTTTGTGAGGTCGGTCATCGACCTTGGAACCCACACGATATGATGATGATGACCGCGAAATGTCTAAGATTACCCATTAACTCAGTTCAAATATGCCCATCTGTTAATGAATCGACAAAAACTCATTCTCATTGTTAATATACGATGTAGGTGAATGTACTCGTATTACTACAACGTAATAAAATTATCATGTAAAGATACGTACAAATAAAATTGTTGAAACGTGGTTATATTTTATAATTTAAGACACCCCCCAGACTGTAAATTTCTATGCCTTATTCTACAATCATATGGTGACGTCACGATTGTACACTCAGCAGCAAGTAAGAATAATCAAAAGGCGTATGTACAAGTATAGTAAGACAATATAAAAATGAAAAAAAAACAACACTTAACAAGATACGCGGTCGAACGCACAACATTACCGAGAAATTATTTTAAAACTAACACCAGGCTAGTCAGGTCGGTCGATGACCTTACCTCTCATATGTAAAAAGAACAGTAATAATTAAAGTACAGTTTAATCTCCCAACCCTCGCTTAAGACTAGCCCCTTTTGTCTACATTATTGTGTCATCGACTGTACAGTCAAAGCAAGTAACCCTCTCTACACAAAAAACTATTCATGCTAATAAATCAATGGACACTTTTGTTCTGTAGGATAAGCCCAAATTTACCTAAGACAAAATATGATTCCCTACTGTATCCCGAAGGAAGGGAATTGTTTACTTACTTAACTAAAACTAAGTTCATGAAAGACCGTGGCCCATCGTAAATTAAACAAGAAATAACACTGACCCGGAACTGTAACATATCGTTATTTTTTTCTTTGCATTTACTTAAGTATCGTATGTGATCCTATCGCATACGTGTACGTCGCGTACCTATGTGAAACCTATCTGTAACCGCAAAACATAACTATTAAACCTGGTATTATTTCGTGAACTTGCAATAATGTTCCACAGCTCCTAGTATAATATAATGTTATAAAGTATAACAATTTAAACTCACGAAAGGGGGCACACTCTTAGTTATTACCTGAAGTATTTTAATTCTTACTCTCTATTGTTTTAAACTAGATGTTCATAAAATTAAAGGTCCTACTAGGGCAGATCACGTCTACTGTCCTATTATCATAAGGGCTATGCCTAACTTCCTTAAGTGTGACAACCCTCCATCTAATCACCTAGTAAGCTTATAATAATAGTGTACTTCCTAAACCCAATCACAGTCTTCCCCCTACCCCCCGTACTGAGTAGCGTCCTAATATTTAACAACTATAGAGCTATCTATGACGTACCAGGAACGAACCATAAAACTTAGGAGGCAATAAGGGTTTCCACGAAACAAAGAATGAACCGATTCCACAAAACCAAATGTAAATAGGAGTGGGTTTCCATGAAACCAAATGTAAATAGGTACCGTTAGTGAATGTAATGTTTTCTTAGTTCCGTTAACAAGAGTAACCCTCACCAAAATAGCACGTTAGGTTTCATCACATTCCCACAGCATGTATGTCCATATCACCTTAGAGATTTGAAATAATTTGTTAACCTACAATGATAAAGTTAATTTAAAACAATGAAAAAATAAATCACCACGAAAGGTAAAATAACACTAAACTACCTTTAAATTATTAACTATGATAATATTGTACAAAACCGAGAAATATACCACATGCTTTCCAAGTCTTGTAGGTAGGTACTAAAATAAAGGTGTGATACAAAACTTACAAGTTAAAATTTTTGTGGAATGGTTGATAAACTTAGGGTAAATACCATTTAACACCCTGTATATAATGTAGCTACAACATGCACTTATGTGTTTTTGTTCACAAAACTATGCATACAATCACCAAACAAAGTTAAAAGTTTGAAGTAAGTTTGGTATGGTTTTGTTAGCGGTTTAAGTCTAAAAAACCTCGTAAAACTCTCATAAAACTTACCATAAAATTCAGTATGTCTCTGGGAAAACTTATCCTATACTAAAATTAACCAAAACTTGGCTATTATTAAGAGAAATTCTCTAAAAACAAATTAAAATGTAACCCCAAAATCTTTGTTTACTTTCTAATGTTGACGTTTATAGTGTTGTTCCGGGAAGCGCAACAATTTCCTAATAACCGAACAGAATGTCTTATGTCAACACGATGACTTGAGTCAGTTTCGATTTAACCAACGAAGGATCGGCACTATGTGGTGTTCCTAATAGTACCGCTACTCGACGAAAGATGGCGTTCGGCGTACCTTGACGAGGCGACCAGGATAATTTACAAATCCTTGAAATTTGAAACCACCACCGAATCTTCTGTATGTATGCTGATAAAAAATATTTTACACAATACCACCCATTTTCAAAGTAAGTTTGGACCCCTAAAATACATGTAAAAACATAGACGTATTAGACAATAGGCTGTATGGCGAGAGGCTTTGGCCTGGAAAAAAAACTGTAAAATAAACGGTTCATTCATTTACTCATTCACTGCATTGTCGATGCTATTTTTTTTTTTTAGGGTTCCGCAACCACTCACGCGACCGACTCGAAACTCTGAATAACTTCGGAACATAACAACCCGACCTTAAAATAAAAAATAACCTTACCATTTATTATTGTAATCGGGTCCCAAATAAGGGGTCAAAACCTTAAGTTGTCGTTACAAGATACCAAGGGCCCAACTGATCGCAAAATCCAAGTAGCTGTACTATTTTACCACTCTTTAGCTTTTAAGTTACTACCGCAAAATGTCCAAAGGAAAAAGATAACATCCGCTTATTTTCGAAGGTTGCAAAACGGAAAATCTAACCTAATACCTGTCACTAGAGCTTAAAATTTCATCTTACAGGAAAAATAAAGTTATCAAGTGGCACAATTTCCCTTTTTTTTCTTTTGAATCATACAAAACTCCCCCCCAGAAACTCAGATCAATTAAATAGTCTAGATGGAGCGCTGTGAACAAAAAAGTGAGGCCGGTAAAACTGTGACTCGCCGTGTACGTACACAGTCACGCACACTAATGCAACAAAACTATGACTCGATATTCTATCTAGTAATCTGTGGACTTGTCAGTCAGTCGAGTTTCGCGGCAAGTACAAAAATTGTGGTAAAATATTCAGTTTTTTCAATGTAAAATGCCAAATTGTGTTGTTAAAGGGTGCAATAAACAATCCACAAGAGATAAAAAGCGGGATGGAGTCATATTTCACGCGTAATTAAACTTGGAAGCCAATATTTGTAGTAAAACAAAATAAAATTTGAGGTTATTGCTTGGAACAGTGAGTGTTGTAAAAGGGTGCAATAAACAATCTACATAAGATAAAAAGTGGGATGGAATCACATGTCACGCGTAAGTAAACTTAGAAACTAATATTTTTAGTAAATAAAATAAAATTTTAGGTCATTGCTTGGAACAGTAAGTGTTGCCATTATAAATAATATCCTAGTATTGGTAACTGTGACAAGTAACGTTATTTTATGAGGAATGAAGATATGATAAATATTTTAAAAACTTAGTAATCATATATTATGGGGTGTGTGCTGGCCGCCTATAGTGTGTACGGCAGGTTGCAGTCACTGAAGATTCTTTCAGGATTAGCAGTGAAGGCAACCTGCTGTACCGGTACACCCCGGGCAACATACTTAGTGACTGGAACCGAATGTGGACTGGATGAGGAGGTGGACTCATATCGGGCCTCTTACTAGGTATGGCAGAGAGCCAGCAAACCGAACCAGTGGCGGTATAACCACTTAAGGTCTCTGTACAAATGAAAGGCCTCGGGGAACTAAAAAGCCCTGGAAAGCGTACACCTGTAGAAAATATGGCAGCGTCACGTAAAACTGAACTACCCCAGGAGGGTACCAACGTAGTTGGAGAATCCCTCCCTGGGCCCACTAGGGGTCCAGGCAGCCCTTCGTATTCTGGGGGGGCAACGTTACGCAAGATGTTAGGTTGATGATGGAACCTTCTTCGGAAGGAGCATCAAAGGCGCACAGCGCACAAGAAAAACATGCACCTTCTGCGCACCGGGGTGGACACTCGGGGACCCAAGCGGATCCTAGAGTGCCGGCACCGGGACGTGGGAGAGGGACTGGGCGAGCAGTATACCGGGGGGTGGGTGTGCGGGGTCGGGGGCGCCGTGCTGGTATGGGTTCAGAAGAGCCCTGGGTCCAGCAGTATGGGAGGGAGATAGGGGCCTCTGAACGGGCCAGCGCGGCGGCATCGTCCTCAGGCATCCACCCTCCAGGGATGCTAACGGGGGGGCACAAATCGGGCGCTCAAAGAAGGCGCATTAAAAAGCTGCGACGGCAACTAGCCACGCTTCACGGCGAGGGGAATCAACAAGATACACCCACCAAACGTGCAAGGGCAGACCTAAGTGGTGACTCGAGCCAAGGAGGGGCGGAACCAAAGAGGGCCAAGACTACGGGAGAAGGATCTGGGTCCTACAAGGATGCGCTCACAGCCGTTAAGCTCGCAGTCATCGCTGAGGACTACCCGAGCACATATCTGGAGAGGGAACATGTCCAACTACTCCACGGACTCACCGGAGACGTGCTGGAGGACGCACCTGATCCCCTTCCGATATTTGTAATAGCACCTGTTACCGAAGAGGGCGCTATTAAAATCACCTGCCACGACGAGAGCGCCGCTGAATGGTTCAAGACCACCATGCTGGGCAGATCGCTGGGGCCAGTCAGAGTCAAGGTGGTGGAAGCAGCTCATCTGCCGAAACCAGTCAAGATGGCGTTCCGAAGTACGAACACCGCTTCAAGGGACAGTGCGAGAGCACTGCGATACCTCCAGCGATACAATCCGTCTTTGAGGACGAGCGAATGGAGGGTGATCAACACAACAGTGGATGACACCCACATTAGACGCGTCGTTCTCATGGACCGGAAGTCTGCTGGCGTTATCGCAGAGGCGGGGTACACACTCAACACGATTGGAGAGCAGGTGAAGTTTAAACTTTTTGAAGACCCACTAAAGATGGGGGAAGAAAAGGAGAAAAACAAAGAGGAGGGAGGACCTGCTGGTCCAATCGGAACGGCACAAGTAGAGGGGAAAGTCTCGTTGGGGAGACCATCAGCGGATCGTGCGGCCTCGCCGGCTACGTCGGAGAGAACGGACGATCTGCTGGGAATCCTTGACGAGATGGAGATCACCTCGGAGGTCGGGAACGACGACAGAAAAGATGAGCTGGAGGAGGGAGCTACCGGGACTCAATAGTGACCAGTAGCGCTCATGGACCCATCATAAACCATAAGATGGCGGGACTAAGGTGTGTACAAATAAATTTACATCACTGTAAGGCGGCCACGGCCCTTCTGGCCAGGCAGCTCAAAGCAAATAAATTTGATATTGCCCTGATCCAAGAACCGTATTTATATAAGGGGGAGATCAAGGGTTTAAACGGGACAGGGGGTACTATTCTATATCACTGTCTAACAAATGACGCAAGGTCATGCATTTACGTCAGAAATGGCATAAACGCAATGACAATGCGTTCTTTCTGTTATAGGGATCTAACAACAGCCAAGATCCTTGTGGAAGTGGAGCAGGGGAAGCAGACCATCTTAATAGCCTCTGCCTACCTCCCATATGAATTAGAAGAACCAGCGACACCACAGCTTAGGAACCTGGTTGAGTATGGCAGCTGTGAGAACATTGAGCTTATCATAGGCTACGACGCCAACGCGCACAACGTCGCCTGGGAAAGCTCAAACAACAACAGGCGAGGGGAGAAAGTTCTGGACTTTGTGGTAAGCACATCCATGCAAATTCTCAATAAAGGAAGTAGACCAACTTTTGTCAATAAACTCAGATCAGAGGTTATTGACATCACGTTAGCTTCAAATAGGACTAGTTCTAAAGTCTCAAACTGGCATGTGTGGAACGAGGTCAGTGGATCGGACCACAGGAACATATGTTTTATGTACGAAACACGTAAGTTCAACGAGGTCATACGGCGCAGGAACCCCAGACACACCGACTGGGGCTCATTTAGAAGGGACCTACAAACACAACTAGGGAACCTCTCAGGTAAGCTCAATTCTGTATTAGATATTGAATTCGAAGCGGACGAAATCACAAAGGCGCTATCCGTAGCCTGGACAAACAACTGTCCAGAAAACAAAACGGTAGGCAAAAAAGATCCCTGGTGGACCCCAGAGCTTGAAAAACTACGGCGGGAGACACGACAGGCATTCAACGAAGCGAAAGCTAAGAAGGACTTCTCAACGTACACCAAGAAGTTAACAAGCTATAATCTGGCCATTCGAAAGGCACGAAGAAAATCATGGAGGGGACACTGTGAAATCATAGAATCTCTACCTGAGAGTATGAGAATCTTCCGTGCCCTATCAACAGTCAAAGCAAACCCACTATCCTGTGTAAGGAATGAAAGTGGGGAGACTACGGATTCTGGAAAGGATACATTAGAAGTAATGTTCAGAACACACTTTCCGGGATCAAAACAAGTCAGAAATGACGAGGACGAACCCATTGGTTTGGAGGAGCAACACTCTCGCACCTCAAGAGCCGATTGGTACGTCGCCAAAAAGGTAGTAGACGAAAACAAAATAAAATGGGCCCTCAAAGGCTTTCAGCCATTTAAGACTCCAGGCCCTGATGAAATTTACCCCATCCTACTACAAGAGGGAGCTGATATCATCGCCCCATATCTATCAAGGCTCTATAGAGCATGTATTGCCTTTGGGTACATCCCTAAAAACTGGAGGCGGGTAAAAGTGATCCATATACCCAAGCCTGGGAAACCGGACTATGAGGAAGCCAAGGCGTTCAGACCTATTAGTCTGTCGTCATTTATACTTAAGGCACTCGAGAAACTCGTGGACTGGCATATCCGAGAGGGACCATTAAAGAGGAGACCTCTTCATGGACTCCAATGTGCTTATCAGCCGGGAAAATCAACAGAGACAGCATTACACTTAGTAACAAGTCAAGTGGAAGCTGCCTTAGATACTCAAGAAATATGTATAGGGGCATTCCTTGATGTAGAAGGAGCCTTTGACAAGACCACCTTCGCATCAATAGAGGAGGCCTCACTAGAGCACAGCATCGAGCCTACTCTACGAAGGTGGATCAATGGCATGCTCAAAGGAAGAGTAATAACCTCGACACTCATGGGAGACACAATCCATGCCAGGACAACCAAAGGTTGCCCACAAGGGGGGGTTCTGTCTCCAATGCTGTGGTGCCTGGTTATAGACTCTCTTATAAAGGAACTCAACAAAGGACCATACTACACCGTTGGATACGCGGATGACCTAGTCATATTGGTGAGGGGCAAAGTAGTGAGAACTGTTTCGGAACTCATGCAAGAGGCCCTCAAAAAGGTGGAAAGGTGGTGCATACGACATCACTTGGCCATCAATCCTGAGAAAGCTGTTGTGATACCATTTACAAAGAAGAGGAAACTGGAGACCTTAGGTCAGCTCTCTCTATACGGGACGCAACTAAAATGGGCCACGGAAGTTAAATATCTAGGAGTTACACTAGACAAGGAACTAACGTGGAAAACACACGTAGACAACACTGTAAGAAAAGCTCAAAGAGTCTTTGGAATGTGCAGATCTACCTATGGCAAAACCTGAGGGCTTAAGCCCAAAATATTACATTGGCTGTATACCACGGTGATCCGACCGATTATCACATATGGTAGTATAGCCTGGTGGCCCAGAACAAAGCAAGTTGGATGCAGACAGGAGTTGGCTAAATTCCAAAGAACTGTCTGCATAGCCATATCTGGAGCTTTTAGGACCACCCCCACGGCAGCGCTGGAAAATATTCTTGGTTTGACACCGCTGCATATAGTCGTAGAATTGGAGGCAAGAAGTGCGCTCCATAGGCTAAAAACCCAAGGACTGTGGGATGACTCCTTGCCAAAAACACGACACACTAAATTCGACACAGATAGAGAACTTGACACTATTTCATCCATGGGCTGTGATAAAACACAGCCTAGGTTCATGTTCAAGAGACTCTATGAGATCCACATACCCTCGAGAGAGGATTGGAATAAAGGATTGAATCCCTCGAGAAAGGACAATCTGACATGGTATACTGACGGATCAAAAATGAAGTCGGGTACAGGGGCGGGTGTTTATACCAAAGGGTATGAACACAGTCAAAGCATGGGTATATATGCAACAGTCTTTCAGGCTGAAACATATGCAATCATTGCCTGTGCAAAGGAGAATCTAGATAGAGGCACTACGGGCCAAACTATATACATTCTCAGTGACAGCCAAGCGGCACTAAAGGCTCTCATATCCTACAAGGTAGACTCCAAAATAGTCCTAGATGCCATCCAAACCCTTAATAGGTTAGGTAGGCACAACACAATACGACTAGTTTGGGTCCCAGGACATGTAGGAGTAGAGGGCAATGAAGCGGCTGACAGACTAGCCAGGGAGGGATCAGAAAAACACTTCTGCGGACCTGAACCTTTTATTGAATTATCAGGGAGTACCATCAGAAGCGCACTCAAGGACTATGCCCAGAGAAGGCACTGCACTGAGTGGGCAAACACTGTTGGACTTACTCATTCGAAGAAATTTCTAGGGACCACAAAGGTAGGTTACTTCAAATATCTACGAAACCTAAGCAGGCACCAAACCCGTAATATTGTAGGTGCTTTCACCGGCCATTTCGGCACTAGAGAGCACCTGCACAAGATGGGTCTGTCGGATACAACTACCTGCAGAGCATGTGGTGAAGAAAGCGAACGCATGGAGCATTTTATATGCTCATGCAACGCTTTGGCTAGCAAGCGTATGACGATTCTGGGTCAGGCTTATCCGACACCAGAAGACTACAGGCTCCTTCCGCTGAAATCTATATCGAAGTTCATAACGAGCATATTCGGAGACAGCGGAAGATCACAGGAGCAATAAGGCAGGGGAAGCACAAAAGATCCCATAGGGTCGAAGTGCTCTGAGGTCCATCAAGGAACTCAGCCCCACGTAATAAGATAAGATAAGATAATCATATATTTAACGCTAATCGTTTATTTTTCAGATTTCCGGATCGAGATAAAAAAATAAACAAAAATGTATAGCAGCCATACGTCAAAGTGGACAGGGACCATTATGGCACCCAACTTACTTCAGTAGAGTATGCTCAGAGCATTTTAAAGTCACCGATTTATACTACACCAAGAAAGGACTACGTCGTGTATCAAAAACCGGATATCCAACGGTAACTTCTAATAATTGCAATTTTTACACTTTTATAAGACATGTTGATATAATATACAACACTGGTTTGTTTTGCCTATCAGATTTTACCAAACATCGTAGTAGAGGGATTAGGTGAAGTGGACCTGAGACAACCTCCAAATATTGTGAGTATTTCAAGAGTCTACACAAAAATGTATTATATAGTGCTAGTGGTTTGCCATAAAAGCTGTAATTAGTGTTTAAAGCATCGGAATGATTGATTTTGAGCCATATAATTAATTTGACCGGTAAAAACAAAAACAATATGTAAAAAATCCTACAGTTCAGGTGTTTATTAGAGATTAGTATTGATTATGAAGTAGTCCTATGGTAGAGCTATAAAATGAATTAAATTTAAATCATGTTTTAAATTAAGTTCACGAGAAAAATGTGTATGTTCTTTTCAATTAATTTGCATATTTTAAACATACTTTAAAAAAAATGGGATGCACTCAGTTACGCTATTTGCTAAGCACACAGAACAAAATTTCAAATAATTCTGTTTTTAACCGACTTCAAAAAGAGAGGTCATCAATTCAATCCGTAAGTATGTAGTTTTGTCAAAATACACAATTTTCGCGTAGGTTAGTCTATTTAAGCTTCTAAACACAAAATTTCATTAGTGTATGTATGTTTTTCTTTAATTATTTCTTTTTTAATTTAACTAGGTATTTTTCAACTTAAAAGTGCAAGTTTCATCAAAACCGGTTCAGCAGTTCATTAAAATCGTTTCAGTAAAACTTAACGTTGACGCGTATCTCAGGACAGGAACTACGTAATATTCTGCTTAGGGTACAGTGCAAGTTGAGTGCAAGTTTCATCAAAATCGGTTCATTTAAAAAAAAACTGGTCAAGTGCAAGTCGGACTCGCGCGCCAAGGTTTCCGATATATCTCTACTGTTTTTGGAAGCAATAAAGTCCACTTTTAGGA